>OZ021722.1:88897271-91297271 GCA_963978545.1 Linyphia triangularis
ATTTGTTTTTACTTGCAACGCATTATCTTTTTGCAAAGTTGGGAAATATATTTTTATTTAGTAATTCGTAATTGTTTTCAATGCTTAATGATTCCTCGTATCAGAAAACCCTCGACAATGTGATTTTGGTGCAGCTTTTACAGACCTTCTGTATAAAGGATAGCCTCAAATTACTTGACATGGAATTAAATTTTGAATCACTTGCAATTGTGATCCCTTGGAGATTTTTATTATCTCTTATATACTGCCCCTTTCTTTGCCTTCAAGGTTGGTTGGTTTGTACGTTCAACTATTCAATTTCTTCTTAGCCCAGCCACTTCAGCGTTATTGCTTAATAGTTCACATAATATCGTAAAGTGATGCATCTATTTAAAATACATTTAACTTTGCTGTTTTCTAACCATTAATAATGTAAAGAAAGATATCCTTACTTATATACTTAACATTTTAATAAGTTTTTTAAAAAAAAAAAAACGTTGGTAGCTCTTGCTTCAAGGTACATAATGATTAAAAAGAAATGTGGAAACTACATCCAAATACAATAATTTTTACGATATACTAGAAGTATTTTCATTTCAGGATGTTTTCTTATTTAGCAATGACGTGATACGTCACACTTATGGTTGCACGATTTTAACCTTCTGTTAGTCGCGTTCCGCTTTCCGATATGGTTAGTCGCGTTGCACCTATGAGGTGTTTCCGGTTTTTTAAAAGCCAAATGAAATTTATTTTAGTTTAAATAGTTGATTGTTACCGATTTAAGATTAATTAGAGAAATCAAGTATTAAACAATCTATTTAAGTAGTAAAATTTATTAAAAAATCTTATCACAAGTAATTCAATAAAAATAAAGGCAGAGGAGGAAAAAGTGTAGGGTTGCACCTGTGAGGTGCGCACGACTAACGGAAGGTTAAATGTGAGGATTCCAACTTTATACCGTCTGGATCAGATGAGGTTGGCTTTAGAGAAGATTTTTTTTTTTTTTTTTTTTTTTTTTTTTTACATTGGTAAGCTGTACATCACATAATGAGAGGTTAACTATTCAATATAAGCAATTGTATTTATTGAAAAGTTTTTGTAGTAATTAGGGTCGTATATCCTACTATTTTAGATTTCTAAATTCAAAAATAACTTTGCATTTAGAAAGTTAGAAAGGCAATATATATTGGATTATTGATTTTCAAACACACCATAGAACACAAGTTCCACTCTCGAACCTTTTTTGTCAAGCAAGGTTAGAAACTAAAAAGAATTATCGTTATAAAGACTATTATGATTCGAATTTGCATTTTTGCAAGCGTTTCAGTTGAGTAAGTGAAAAATCTATATGCACAAAATATAAATGGTAAAGGAATATGTATAGCGAGGACATGATGGGATTGTCCAAAGTCTTGTACCATATGAACTCCTGGGAAACAGCAAGAGTAAAAGTCCTAAACTAGATGACCCACCTAAAGGTTGAGTGGTTAGAGCTCTAGCCCCGCAAGCCAAATGTTCCGGTTTCGAATCCCGGGTTAGTCATGGATGTTCGTTGTGGTTCGAAATCCACGTTAAGCTGTAGGTCGTTGAGAGTATAAACCAACCAACTTCAACTAGATGATGCAGGTGACAGTGTACGTACAACACTGTCATTTTCGGAGGAGATGAAAGTTGGACAATAAGGACATGATAGAGGTTTATACCACTCAAATTGTTGGGAGAATGTTACTGTAAAGTCAGAGATTGTTCAAGTGGTGGCTGTTAAACACATCAATGAGGCAGGAATTTTATACACAGAGCATGCACGTATTTTAGATTTTGGTTATGGCACATGCAAAGTTTACGACCACGTAATTATTCAATACGATGGAGAAATGTACACAGACCAAGTTAATTTAAAAGACATGATATTTGGTGGTTCATGAAGAAATCTGGTGCATATTGGAAATGGACCAATATCAATGTTGATCTGTGGTATGAAAAAGTAGGCGTGTTTAAAAAATTATTAACAGAAATTATTATTCCATCTAGAACACAGGTGCCGGGTTCGAATCCCGTATTAGGCATGGATGTGCATTGTGGTTCGGAATCCAAGTTAAGCTGTAGGTCCCTTACTGATTATCCGTTTTCTGTGCATGAAAATAGGTCGTTGAGCGTACAAACCAACCAATCCAGCTAGAACACGAGAATAAGAAAATGGTGATGCAAAACTATTAATATAAAGAATGCCAAAGTGAAATTCTATGAAGTGGGAACTTTGTTTTTATATTATCATACTATTTCTAACATTAAGAGTAGAATATTTGTATTTGTGCCACATTGTGACTTGCAAACACCATAGTACTTAACTAATAGCAAAAGGGCGGCCTATCAGTTTTATTATTTTCTATTTATCTTTTCAATTTTTAATTGATAAAATGAATTTATATTTAAGTGGATGAACTGAAGATTGTTTTTTTACTATATTTGCATGTTAAAACTGAATAATAAATAGGTTTTTATGCAATATATTCATGTGATTCGTCATCCACTGTTCCTACCTAATATATTCATTGTGGTGTTATATAAAATATCCAAACTTTATGGTATTGATAACTGCAGGGTGATACTTAGAAACTTAATTTAACTCTTTCAAAGTAGTCTAGACTCCAAGATTGAATAAAAAAAGTTATTTTATATGAAACTTCTGATAGTGGTTCAAAATTACCCTGAATGACGGGGTAACTTTGCAACGGGTTATTTTCCTATTATTTGGTGCTTTCATCATCAACATTTACTAATTTGTGTAAATTAAAATATAATTTAGGGTTTATTCTTCCATTTTATGCCATTAGGTCGGAAAATAATATTAAAACATAAGTGGAGAAGAAGAAAATACTGAAAATGTGGATCAATGTTACCCTGATTGACTGTAATAAAATCGTTAAGGAACATATTTTTGACATTGAAACTTGGGTCTTACCTTCTTCTTTGAGGATCAATCCAAAAAATGTTGAAAAAACTTAGTCTTTAATTTATTTTGAATTTTTTTATGGTGTTCCGATTCACCCCGCAGTCGGAACACTCGTTACAATTTATGTCTGATCTTATTTAAATGTTTACAGGGTGTCAAAAAACAAGTAATAATGCATTGTAGTGAATAGGAATTCAAAATTATCATAAAAAATCATTTAATATGACGGATAAATTTGTTTTTGTTATTTATTGTCAAAACAAATCATATGTTTGAAAGCCTATCAACTATTCTCATATAACTCATCCAAATAGTCTTTAAAATTAATAATATTTTTTAATCTACTATATGTTTGCATGCCGTATAACAGCAAATTCCTTAAAATATCTTGAGAAAGGAGAAAAGCATCCTCATTTGTTTCAGAAAATCCCTTCGTTCATGGATGCTTTTTATAAAACACACTTACATAGCACAGGGATGAGAATCTTCCGCGACTTTCCGCGTTTTGTGTTTTTTTTTTTCAAGTTTTACTCCACTTTTTAGTAATTCAGTAATTTCCACGTTTTTCTAGCGTAATTTTGGTCATTTTGAAAAATATGAACTATTTACTTGTGCAAATTAAAGTTTGTTTAATGTTTTATTTGTCAATGCCTTTTTCTTGTTTTGTTTTTTTCTATCTGTAATTTGCTGAACATTCTGTACTTTGGTTACAAATATCCTTTTATAATTTGATATGTGACTTTTATAAAGTGATACATAACTTTATTTCAACTATATCAATTTGGTTGAATGGAAATGACAGGGGTCTCAGACCTGCTCCAATTGTGCCCAACTGCGCCAAATACAAAAATCTGCTCCAAGCTGTTCCAAATGCTTTATTTTAGCCATAATTGCGCCAAAACGTGAATTTTTTTTTTTTTTTTTTTTTTTTTTTTTTTTTTGCGGGCCGAAATTTAATATTGTTCGCCGCTGTAATATCGCTATTGTTGAGAAATATTCCTGTATATTCGGCGCTAACGCTGATATTTACGATGGTGGGGTGTTCGTTTTTTCCGAGTGCTATGATGATTTGCGACGCTAATGCTGACATTATTATCAAGTTTTACGTTGTTATGACGGTCATTCTCGTCGATTCTTTCATCGATATAATAGCTCTGTAGTATTCAGTACTGCTCCAGTTAATTCGATGCTATTGCTGATACTTTCGTTGGTATGGTGGTAATTATTGCCGAGTGCTGGGATATTGCAATATCCGAAATTCGCCCCGATACTACTGAGAAAATGTCGATGTTACTGCGATGATATACGACGCTAATGCAGATATATTGCAAATTATTGTGATGGTCATTTTTGTCGAGTCTTTCACCGATTTAGCGCTGTTGTTGAGAATTGCTCCGGTTTATTCAGCGCTATTGCTGATATATTCGTTGGTGTGACGGTCATTTTCGAAAAGTGATGCGCTTTTGTTAACATCCGATATTTCCGAAACATGCACAAACATTACCTAGAAAATGTCAATATTACCGACATTTGTGCCGATATGTACGTTTTAGCGATGGTCATTTCTGCTGAATCTTCAACTTACGTAATATCCTTTGTCTAGATTTTCGACGGTATTATAAACGCTTTTGCTAATATTTACGCAAGTGTGGTAGTCATTTTAGCTGAAGTTTACACTGTTGTAATTAGCAGCTATTGTCGAGATTTGTGACGCTGTTTGGTGACTTAAAAAAATACGATATTACTGGAATTTTGCGCCGATATTACCGAGATTGCAATGGTATGGTGGGTGTTATCCACAATATTTGCGTAGGTGTTATATTTGTTTTCGCCGAGGTCTATGGTAATTAATAGCAGATATTGCCGAGATTTGCGACGATGTTTGGTGACTTATAAAAAATACAATATTACTGGGATTTTGCGCGGATATTATCGAGATTGCGAAGGTATGGTGGGTGCTATCCCGATATTTACGTTGGTGTTATATTCGTTTTCGCCAAGGCCTATGGTAATGTAATAGCAGCTATTGCCGAGATTTGCGACGCCGATTTAGTGACATTCGTTTCTTTTAATTCTGATTCAAAAATTTTTATTTTTTTTCCTAGTGCAAAATTTATTTTTCTGCTACACATTTTTTCCCCAGTACAAAAGTTTCTTTTACATGCTACAAAGGCATTTTTCCTGCTACTAAACTTAATTTTATCTGCTCCGAAAGACATTTTTCCTGCTCCAAAACTTGATTTTTCCTGCTCTAAATCTTTCTGAGTGAGTGGGAGGCCTGAAATGATCATTGGGTAATTAGGAATATGTATGAGATCTTTGTATACACACATTTTTTTAAATTATATGTAGCACTTTATATATTAGTTTTATAATGATTTAATTTGCAGTTTGTATGTATTATCATGACAGTTCCTTCATATAAAAATTTTGTACCTAGACATCCTCAGCAACTTGCATCATGCCCGTTCACAAGGAGTGTTGGGTTTTACTATTGCAAAATCCGGTGTCGCATGTATTTAGTTTTTTAAATTTTGGATTTCCTCTTTTTTGAAATTTTGCATTCTCATCCCTGATAGCAATAATCTTGTGGGTACAAAACTTTGCTCACATAGTCTTCATATATGTTTCCACATAACTTAAAAATAACAAAGTCATTTGGAGAAAAAAACACTATAACAATCGGGTTTTCTGCCATGCGGAAACTAGGCTCCCCTTCTGACATTTATTCAAGCCTGCAATCTTGATTACTGTCATGAAGGGAGTAATTAGACTCTTCTTCAGTCGTTGAATCTTGTGTGGAACATAATCTTGCCAAAAACAGCTTTTTAATATTACTTTTCAAATGTTCCGATTCACCCCGCAAATCACAAAATCGAGGCGAGGCAAAACATAAAAATTCGTAAAATAAAAAGGTTTTAAAACCTAGTTAAATTAAGTATGGCATGCTGTTGTGGATGTTTATACTTATCTAAAAATATATTAGTTAAGTCTATGACTGGTACATGTTATTAATTATGGGATAAGTTTTGGAGAGGTTAAAACTCATAGGATTGTATACATGCTCTTTCAGAATTTTTTTTAAAAAAAGGACAGTGTTGAAAACCCCACAAAACATGTTCCAAGATTCCAAACATGTTAGACAAGAAAAAAAATATATTTAATTAATAAAAATGTATTATTTGTGTAAAGTAATAATTTCTTTGTAATTTCATGAAGTTTCGTTCCGATTCACCCCGCTGTTCCTATTCACCCCATTTTACGGTAGCTAAAGTTGTTGTATTTAATGTAGCTGACAAAATGATTAAATTTTAATGAAAATGACATCTTCGAATTTAAATGATACTGAATGCTCCAATCAATTTTTTTCTATTTTCTTAAAAATTTAAAGTTCTAATGAACTTTTTGTCTAGTATCTTGAGTAAGAAATAAAAAGCAATATTTTTCACAAATTATATGCTATATTTTCGTCTTCGAACATTACTATTATTTTTTTAAAGATTTAAAATTTAATTGTAAGGTCCTTATTTTTTTGTTTGGAAGGTTCTTGAAAAGTCCTTAAAAAGTCCTTGAATTTGTTTTCAAAAAATCTGTACGAACCCTGAAAACAACTTGCCTAAATATTTATGCTGTTATTCTGTTCTACAAAAAACATTTACAATTTGGGACAGACAAAAAGTCAGGGAAAATCGAAAATCTCTCTAAACATCTAAAAATCCAAAAGTTTTTGTAAAGGATTGCACTAGTGAGGAAGGTAATATTTTCTTGAGTACCAAAAAACAATTTTTTTTTTTTTTTTTTTTTTTTATCAGAATCCTTTTTTTTTTTAACCTTCATAGTTTTCAACAACAATAGCTATTTTTCTTCATAACTATTTGTCTTAAATTTCTTTAAAAAATTTACAGACTTAGCTTCATTTTATTGTTTGTCAACCCTACCACATATGTGGTCGTCTAATTTGGGTACTGGCTTCAAACGAAACTTACTTCAACACCTTTCAACTATTCTAATTCATTATCTCTTCTAGGTGGTTGGTCGTCCAGTTGGCCAAACCCTCCAGAGCACCCTTTCAGCCCAGCAGCTGCAAAATGCAGCTGCTTCATCAGCTCTCACCCATGACTTGAGCTCCAACACTTACTCGCTCTTCAACTCACCATGGCCTTCCGGCATCAGCATCCCTCGGCCAGCAAATAAAGAGAGTAGGCAATTTTTGGTTTAGTACTAGTTAAATTGTGTCAATTATATTTTTATGCCTACTAATACCTTACTGAAATTCATAACAGGCATGAAAGATTTTAAACAAATGGTAGAATTAAGTGTTTGTGTATTCTTGTAATTTATACAGAAACGCAAAAATATTAAAAATATGGAGATAGCCAATTTGAATTAGGACTAGAGGTCTAAAGTTTCCCTTGATGGATTTACCTTACCATTTCAGATACTATCAGATTGACATAGAAGAACACCAGAAATTTATTTCTTGTTACCAAAATTTTTTTGTGAATTGAAAATAAAAAATTATTGCTTATTAAATGCATAAATACATCTATCATTGACTGGTGTGGTAAGTTTAACTTAGTGTGTTTTGGGATAATGCATCAAATTATATATAAAAGCCTCTCATTCACATTGTATTGTTGAGGATATATTTCAAATTTTATTAAGTTCAAATAAAAAGTTTAATTAAAAGAATAATGTAGTTGATCAATCCAATAAATCACCTCGTCGACTGCTAACGAAAAGTTGGCCTACAGTTGACTTGATAATTTGTAAGTACCCTACATATTGAACCTCGACTATTTTGTTGTAAAAAAAAAGTTTACCAGAGTCAATCGAATAGTTTGCATAGTCAACCGCCAAAAAAAAAATGTGCCTTGCGTTCATTACATACAGTATACAGCATTACTATATAGGTAAATACACAACACAGATAAATAGTAATAATCTTGTATTGTAAGAATATTAATATCAAATTTGGTACTTTTGTGTAACATTTTAATATCAGTGTTATTTTAATATACAAGTTTATACTTTTTAGATCAACACAACAACATTGATCCAGTCTTCATGCAGTCCAGAATTCAGGTAAAAAAACATACTTTTATAACTTGAATTTTTTTTTAACAATAAGTTCACTGAAGTGTCAGCAAAACTAGTGGAGTATCCTAATTCTTCAATGCTTTTCATATATAAGTATTCAATATTGCCCATATTGTGGACACATTGATACGATCTTTACCTTGATGGTTATTGAGGTCTTAACTTTTAATTTGAAGATCTTAAGAAATGATTATTGGCAGTATATACTTGTTATGAACTACCACAATCAAGGTCCTGTTTATGACTTGTGAATGGGGGTGACTCAATCGAGTACCAGCACCGCGACTTAAGTCTATTGTACTGAAACCCCCTAATGATCTAAAGAAGACCGGTTGCTGAAATAAATTTCAGTATAGACCTGATTGGAACATTTGACAATTCCCAGGGGTCGATACAATGGTATCCTAGATGTTCAAATCTTTGGGCAGAGTAGTAGTCACAATTGCATAGCACATGTGTAGAGCTCTCCTCTGTCATACGACAGCCTCTGCATAGTGGGTCATCTATAACACCTATCAGATTAAGATGTCTATTTAAGGTGCAGTGTCCAGTTAAAAGGCCTACAGCAACCTTGATCTCTTTTCTGCTCAATTTTACTAGCTCCCTCGATCTATTCCAGGGTGACTGTTGATTGAGCTCTTTGGCTTGTCTTTGGTCTTTAGATTCAAGCCAAGCTTGATAGGATTCAGTCAATAAAAAGCTTTTGATAGTTTTCCTGACCGCATTATGGGGCAGACCCAAAACAGGTTCTGGACCAATAAAGGATATTTTAGATCCTTGTTTGGCTAATTGGTCTGCCATTTCATTTCCTTCAATGTCACAGTGACCAGGAACCCAGAGAAGAGAAACCTTGTTACCCTCAGCTAGGTTTACAAGTGCATTGTGGCATTCCCACACTGCTTTAGAGGTAAAGCAGTGACTCTTTAAAGCCATTAGTGTAGCTTGGCTGTCAGAGAAAATCTTTATGACCTTCTTAACAACTCCTCTATCTAGGCAATTGTAGGCACATGCCGTAATTGCAAGAACCTCAGCCTGAAATACAGTAGCCAACTTGCCCAGAGAGAAAGAAAGCTTTATTTTTCTGTTAGGACAGAAGACACCTGAGCCAGTGCCATAAGATGTCTTTGAACCATCTGTATACCAAATTTCATCTCCTCTCCTAGTCAGATTGGAGGGAAATCTCCAGTTTTCTCTGGACGGGAAGATGATATTGTATTTGGCTTTAAAGCAATATTGCTTTAACATCCAGTCAGAACTCATAGTTAAACATGGATGTTCTTTTACCTGTGTCTGAATATTTTTAAACAAAGGTAATTCATAGGATGTTTTCCATAAACCCATGAGTTTTAGCCGTCGTGAACACAAAACAGCCTCTAATTCCACTTGTTTGTGTAGTGGTAGAAAATCTAGGAGAATTTCTAGACTCTGTGAGGGAGTAGTTCTCATTGCATTTGTAATTGCAATGGTTGCCATTCTTTGTAAACTAGTGAGTTCTTTTTTCACAGTTTCATTATGGGTTCTATTTCCCCAGGCAATGGCCCCATAAGATATCATTGGAGTGATCACTCCAGTATATATCCAGAGCACCATTTTTGGTGACAAGCCCC
The DNA here is from genome assembly GCA_963978545.1 of Linyphia triangularis. NCBI lineage: Eukaryota > Metazoa > Arthropoda > Arachnida > Araneae > Linyphiidae > Linyphia > Linyphia triangularis. Next base: position 88,906,911 of record OZ021722.1, read on the forward strand.
AGTTGTTTCCAATAGCGCGTCTGCAGGCCCAGAACACTCGTTTGGCTTTGTTGGTGCAGTATTGGAGATGAGGCTTCCATGTCAAGGTTTTATCAAAGATAACCCCTAAATACTTAACCTCTTCTGAATATGCAAGTGGTTTCCCAAAGAATTTTATGGTTTGCATATCGAGTATTCTTTTCCTAGTGAACACTGTTAGGTTGGTCTTGTTGGGGTTAACCGACAAACCTACCTCTTTGCACCATTTTTCTACCTTTTTTAGAGCAGTGCTCATGAGGTCAGTTACAGTATTCTGGAATTTACCTCTTACGACCAGTGTTATGTCATCAGTATAGCCTAGACAATGCAAGCCCAAAAAATTAATTCTGTTTAAGAGTTCGTCAACCACCAGACTCCATAGTAGTGGTGACAACACTCCTCCTTGTGGACATCCTTTACAATTCTCCACAGTGAGCGAGTCTCCCAGAAGGGAGGCTTGAGCCAATCTGGTTTCAAGCATATTTTTAATCCAGGTACATACGCTTGAATTAACATTTCTTTTGAGAAGGGCATTGTTGATTACATTCGTTGGGACTCTATCAAAAGCCCCCTCAATATCCAGAAAGGTCGCCATGGCTATTTCCTTTCCATTGACTGCCCTATCTAGTACCGTAATAAGGTCGTATAGGGCAGTCTCTGTAGATTTCCCAGGTTGATATGCATGTTGAAATCTCGATAAGGGTTTAGCTTTTAAAACCTCATCTCTGATATACCTGTCAATCAATTTCTCCAGAGTCTTAAGGAGGAAAGAAGTCAGGCTAATAGGTCTGAAGGCTTTGGCTTCATTGTAGCATGACTTTCCTGGTTTGGGTATAAAGATAACTTTACAGGTTCTCCATGCATGTGGTATATAGCCAGCATGACTTTCCTGGTTTGGGTATAAAGATAACTTTACAGGTTCTCCATGCATGTGGTATATAGCCATATACTATACATGATCTAAAGATTCTGCATAGGTGTGGCATAATAATATCTTTGCCATGTTGGAGTTGAGCTGGTATAATATCGTCAGCCCCAGGTGATTTGAAGGGCTTGAACGAATTAATAGCCCATTTAATTCTGTTTGGAGTAATTATACTCTTTGCCATAGCCCAGTCCTCTTTTTTACTACGTGATAGTGTAAGATTGGGAATGGCAGGCATGTCATTTGAGTTTGCGACTGTGGAGTCAGGAAAGTGTATTCTAAGCATTTCTGCTAGTGTACTTTTGCCATCTTCCGTGTATGTGCCATCATCCTTTCTGATGGAACCCAGTTGGCACTGACTGTCCTTTGACAGGATTTTGGTCAGTCTAGCTGCACTGGACATATTGTCCGCCTGGCCACAGAAGTCTCTCCACGATTCTTCTTTACTTTTTCTAATGGCCTTATTATAGCTGGTGAGTGCATCTTTATGCTTTGACCACTCGCCTGTTTTTTTGGCTCTGTTAAAGAGCTTTCTGCAGGTTTTACGCAATGCACTAAGGTTTTTGTTCCACCAAGGAACTCGCCTTGGTATCCCAGTCGTGACAGCTTTACAATTTAACTGGTAGGCTAGGAGGATGGACCGTTGTACAGAGTCAACCGCCAGCTCCAGGTCCACCAGTGAAGGAAAATTAAAGCTCTTACCTTCTAGGAGAAGCCGAAGGTCCTCCCGATAGGAATCCCAGTTGGTGTGTCTGGGATTCCGCCTTCCCTGCTGAGTTATAAGTGCAGGGCCTGTAATGGACATTTGGATTAGTTTATGGTCTGATAGTGTAATACATTCAGAAACATGCCAATCCTGTATGCAGTTGACTGCTTTATTATTACAGAAGGTTATGTCAATAACCTCCTTTCTATTGCTAGTAACAAATGTTGGTTTATTACCAGTATTGAGGATATACAGATTATTGCTTAAGAAAAATTCAATTAGATCCTCACCTCTTTTGTTGCAGTTAGTACTGCCCCAAATGGTGTGGTGTGCATTAGCATCGCAACCCACAATGACCTTTATCCCAGAATGTGAGCAACGCTCAACAAAGCTTCTGGCTGAGGTTGTTAGAGGAATTTCATCCTCGTATGGAAGATAAACTGACATAATATAAGTAATATCTCCATTTTCGCTGATTAACTTGATAGCTACATTATCACTATCCAGTGGGTCGGCTATTAGAAGAGCATTAATATTTTTATTTGTAATTATACAAGCTCTCGGTTTACTACTTGAGCGATCAAAGAATAGGTTCCCACAGTTACCTAGGCCTAGGATTTTACCCTTGTTGACCCAGGGTTCCTGTATTAAGGCAATATCTATCCTTCCTTCTACCAGTCTTTTATTGACTAAAGCAGTTGCTGACCGGCTATGATGAAGATTAATTTGAGCAACCTTGATGGTTTTGCTTGTCTTTTGGGTTTCAGACATGAATTAAAATTAATAAAGCTGTTACCCTACTCAGAAGATTCCTTCTCTTTTAGTACTGTGTCCTCCTTAGTGGGGGAAACAGACACAATTGTAATATCGGATCCCGAATCTGAGAAATCGAGATCACCAAAAACTTTATATAGTGATCCAGAAGAATCACTAATAGGACTAGAAGGAGATGGGGTTTTTTGAACCTCCGCTCCAGTACTTACTGATGGGGTCGTTTCCGTTGGATCTTGAACGACCTCCATATCATCAGTGGCTAGTTGCGTAGACGCTAACCGTACGTCCTTCTCCGAAGGTGCCAATGATTCCTCCATTGCGTCATCCGATGCGGGCCTTTCGACCACACCATCGGATTCAACAGGAGGTTTCATTACGGCGGTCTCCAACGCGGGCTGTTGGGCCACATCGCTGGATTCCGCCAGTGGTTTACCCACAGCAGCAGACGGAGGGGACGCACGAGCAACATTAGGGTCGCTGATGATCTTTAATAAACCTTTACCGAAGCTCCCCGTAAAGATCTCAAAATTCTTCTCCCTGATGTACTTGGAGGATTTGAGGTCCATCTCGATGATCCATCTGATGTATGCATGATCACCGACGATTTTTCTCTCCCGGATTTTCCATTCAGCAGTGTTGAGGCCTGCATTCAGGCGGGCAATTCGCCTGAGCAGGACCTCCCCATCTGTGGTGAGTATATCCCGGGATTTGAGAGCCATCTTTACGGGTCTCGGCAGGTCCGATGCCTTCTTCACCTGGACCTTTAGATCTTTGCTTATAGCCCTACCTTCGTAGTTTCTGACCAGCCAAGCAACAGTGTAGTCATTGGCACAGAGGATCATCAAAGCACCGTTTAGCACACCCGAATTTAAAATCTGGGGGGCCTCCCGGGCGACATCCTCTGTGTCAATGACCTTATTGATGTCACCTTGAATGATCAGGGCATCATCGGGTGACAAGGTGCCGTCCGGGAAGTTATCACGGACGATTGCCATCTTCACCCCGGTAGCAGCTTGGCTATAGGATGGGGACTCAGCCGTCCTCGGTCTTTTAGCCTGTGCACCTGTGGATGGGGAAGGGGTGGTTTCACTGACCCTACCTCTTTTACCCGCTGGAGTTGTACTGCGATGTTGTGCAGTGTTAACTCCAGTTTCAGCGTTAAGACGCTGACGAGCCACTTGCCTTCTATGTTTGTTCTTTTGGGAACGCGTCATAGATGACCATTCGGGTAGAGAGCTAAGGGAGTCTCCGGTTAGATTTGTCGCGGGCCCCGAGGGACCACTATCGACAGATGGTTGGTTACTTGTCGTGGGCCCCGAGGGACCACTATCGACAGTTGTTTTGGTGCTTGGAACAACTTCGCCACATACCTCAGTGGTTGACTCAGAAGAGCCAGGTCCACTTTGGCTGGGTTTGGGTTGCTCCAAACTTGTATTGCGGTTTGACCCGCCGATTTTTTTATTTTTTTTATTTCCCATGTGTTATCAAGGACTGAGGGTAAGTTTGAGTCACCACCTGTATGGACCCTCAGTGCAGGCGGAAGGCTAAATACAACGTGATTCGCCACTTCACGAGGTGAACCGTTAGAGACAACCTTTAACCCTGGTTGCCATGTGACATTCACATTCTCTTAAGCACGGTGTCCACACCTTGGATTTTGGTTGCCGTTCATCTGTCACATCCGTTTTATCTACCTAGGTCTTTCGACCATCAGCAGATCGTCAGGGTAGTAACAGACTATGCCAAGGCAGCTTTAGGCACCCTCCTCCTTTTTCAACCGGGCTTGGGACCGGCTTAGGCTGAGTTAAGGTCCTGTTTAGTTCTGTCTGCGTTTGTTTCCTCATGCCACTCTTTGAATTTAAATCGTAAATGTGTTTAAAAATTGTAAATCATAAGTTATTGATTATCCTCTTCAAATCCAGGAAAAGTAGGCAATTATTTCTAAAAGAATAATTAAACAAATGGTTTATATATGATGATAATATTCAAAAAGAATAACGTAGCACTAGTCTTGTGTAGGTTAGCAGGCTGACTGTTAAAAGTTTTCTCTTATTAGACTTGCAATGTAGGGTAATATCCCCTGAAATGACTTCCAAGATGTTCCTTTTATGACTGATTCTGATTAACCAGAAGCCCAAATCCTGCTCTTAATAAATAATGTTCTAGTGGCATATTGTTCTGATGTAGTTACATTAAAAGAACTCCAATAGAACCAACTCTGAAAGTATTCCTCCCTTGATTCTGGATCTATTTTAAATAGACATCTTTTTGTAACTATGTTTGGAACAGTTTGGCCTTTGTGTACCTCTTATGTCATAAAACAACAAATCTAGGCATGAAATTTTTTCTAGTAAATGAAAAGTGAGATAATACATGTCATTTATTTGTTTGGTTTTTCTTAATACAGGGTTCCCCACAGTCATTAAATGTGTTTAATATTTTTTAACTTGTTTTCAAGGCCTTGAAAATGCTTAGAGGTGCTTAAGAGTCCTTGAAAATGCTTAGAGGTCCTTAAAAGACCTTAATTTTTGCAGATGTTGTGTGGCCAACTGCAAAATTTATAAAAATTCAACCGGACTTGCTATCCCTGCGTGACAGCCACTTATCTGCACTATATCGGAAATTTCCGACATATTTGTATTACGCATCCACCAACTTGTAACTTTTTGGGTAGAATATACTTTATTAAGTATTTATATGTAGTTATGATGCCTGAAAACAAATTTTTAAAGGTCCTTGAAAACATATTCAATTTGATCTAGACATATTCAATCGTATCTAGAAAAATTGGGGAAATGTAAAAGAAGGTTTGCCATAAAATCAGGGAAATTTTTAGAAATCCATCAGAGAACTTTTTTCTCGAATTTTGTGGCCACCCTGTTCAAGGACATAGAACAATATACCCTCACTTTTTGAATTTTTTTTTTTATCTACAATATCATTTTTAAGTTTGTCCTTCTACTTTTGCCACTGAATTCCCATATTTCTCATCAAGCATAATAGGTTTCGAACCACCATTCTTATTTTTCTTTCCCTCTTGCCTCTTTGCAGTCCCTTTGGTCTGGCCCCGGCCCGTCTCCATTAGAACGGCTGCTGGAACAGCAAAAGCAGAGAAGAGACGGCCCCGCTCAGTGAAGACAACCACCAAGCGACCGGGAAACAACAAAATAAATAAATGGAAAATCTGCAACTTGTTTGAGTCCTTCAAATAGTGGCTGCCATCTCCTAAAAGGAAGAGAGACGCTCCACAACAAGTCAAATGCCAACGACGAAGAAGAAGAATTGCAACCCGCATTTTGCACTGTAACGACGCACCACACTGGTGTGCTTTTTGCCTGCAACTAGCTGTGCATCTATTACTACTTTTACTCGTACTGATTCGGTTTTATCGGTAGCACCGGACCACCGGAACTCGGGCATCTTTTCGTGTATGTATCTCTTAAGGCTTAGTCGTTGACTACGGAAAAGTGTTACAGGATGTATTCGCGATGTTCTTTATTAAAGTATGCAGCAGGATCTCCGTGTAATCTATGCAATCTATAGCTTTATTTTTTATTAAAGTTGGAGAGACTGTGTATGTAATCATAACTCCTGTGTCTTCAGGGGACTTAGGATGTTTCGACTGATTAATTTTACACCACTGTCTTTTTTAAGTGCCATTATATTTACCAAGGGAGGAAATCCTGGAATTTTGTTCTCAAATTTCATTGTAATTGCTTTTTAAGTTTGTGAAGCTGCTTTTGTTGCGCCTTCATGTTGACTATGCAATCATTCGTGTTCTTGACAACTGTGTTGGAAGGATAGTGTGCTTAATAATGGGTTGTTGAAATAGTGTGGTCAATGATAAAATTGCAAATGTGTGTAAGTTTTCAATTTTTCAAGTAATTTGAATAAAAATTTGAACTGGTTTTAATTAAGCAATTTACTGAGTGATACCTCCAAAAAGAAATGAAAGCTATGATTTGGTTGCTTTTCTCATTTCTTTATTAATATTTATTCTTTATTTTTTAATATATATTTTAATTCAATTTCCATTGAAAACTTACATAATAAAAGGCAGAAAAAATAAATTTCAAGTTTTTTTTTTTTTTTTTTTTTGCTAAATATAAAGATTTATTTTGCTGTTTGTAAGCCATTTGAATTTCAATGCTAAAAAATATAGAGGGATTTATCTTGTTTTTTCCTCTTAGTCAAAATCAAAAATTCCTTTTCTTGTAGAGTAATTAAAATATCTTGGATGTTTGTACTTTTTCAAAAGCATGTACATAATTTTCTTATTATTCAATATTAACGTCAGAATTATTTATTTTCTGTTACCAATTTAGACTAGATTGTTTAATTATATATATATTTTAATACTAGTGCTATGTGTCTTATATCTTACAAAACAAGCTCTACAAGTTCTATAGCTTTACATTGGATAAATATAACACTGCATATGAAAGAACTTTTCCATAAATTATCAGAAAAAAAAAAGAATATGATGGTTGGTGGGCAAACATTCAATCAACATTGTAATGGATATTACATTGAAAACTCTCCTTTTAATAAAATTAATTAATAAATACTTTGAAAGAATCCACAAATAAGTAACCATTCACTAGTTATCAGATTTTCTTTATTTTAAAAAGCCAACGAACAAATATCAATGGTTAATGTACAAAACCTAAATGTGTTACATCCACCCTTAACTCTATTGTCATGATATCTTTATGTATAAACTGTTAGTTTAGTAATGCATAAAGTATTAAAAATATAACTGTTTTCTACTATTAATATACAACTACATTTCCGCCATTTTTCTCTGATTGCCTTTCATAATTTGACATGGTTTCAACAATCCATTATTAAGCATATACTCATTTCAGGCATAGTCGGTACATATGTGTATAAACTACATAGTTTTAAAATTTTGATTGGAATCGACTAATCTTCCATGACAGGATTTGAATTATAATTGATTTATTTTTCAATTAGTGAGAGTTTCATAACATTGTGTGACGAAAGATGGAATCTTTAAAATATATATTTTAGAACTCTTTCAAAGCAAACAAGTGCAAGCTTTGAATTTGTTATAGTAATGTATAAAAACATAAAAATTATAGTACTTATGTACAGTTTGAAAGGAAGTTTCAGAGATAACGGCTGATTGGGCCTCTTTTTTTACAGCAAATAACAGTAATATGTGAAATGTGACATTAAGACCATATCTAAGCTGATATTAAACTGGATTACATCAAAATCTATTTGACTTTTTTCTGTAATAGCATACTAACTTGAAATTGCTTATTAAATTTTTTTAAATATAATAGAATATATTGAATTTAAACTTAATCAAAAGTTTTCGAAACTTGTATAGAAATTGTTTGAATCGGATCTATTTTGAGCCTCCATTCTTAAGGAAAAGTATAATGAAGGTGAAACAAAATCAAAAACTTTTTATTTTAATTTTTATAAATTGCAAAATACTGAATTTCAATTACTGAAAACTGCTCTATATACATAACTATAACTTTTTGGTTTGCTCAAACTTATTCTGTTCTTTTACTTATGTCTGTCATTGAAACCACTACATATTTCGAAACTCATGATCACTCTTCACAACTTAATAGTTTTTCAAATGTAATCCCTTCCTCTATTATTCACCACCATATTATTAAGTAGCATTTCTCTCGTCATGAAAGTTTTTATAAGCATAACATCAATGAATGAGCATATCCCGATTCCATATCAGATGAAAACACATTTTCAAATCTTTGCAACTAATTATTCCTGTCTCAAAGTATTTCAAAATTATGAGTGTTCTAAAATTGGGATGTCTCAGAAGAGTATTTACTTTATTATAGAATTGTATAACAAGAAATTTTATGAAAATACAGCAAGTACTAAAAAATTAACTTGAGGTTTTATTAATTTTTTTTTTTAAGGAAAATATTGAAATACAAAACTTTTCAAGTTGTTATACACATTAGGACTTTTCCAGAATTAAAATCATTTTGAATCATATATACCCCACTAACTATCTTTTAGGCATCATATAACATGTTTATAGTAATCTCCACATTTTATTAGATTGCTAATGGGGATTTTTTATTAAAATTCTATAATTACGTCGATCTTTTTCTGACATCCTATATTATTCATTTGTAATGTATGTGTGTATTGTTTATTTAAATTTCAGTCATGTAATAAACCATGTGTGTACCCTGTATTCAATATTGCCTTTAAATTCAGTCAGCAATCTGGAAAATATAACTTGTGATATATATTACTATGCATTGTAATGTTATTGCCTTATTTTTAGAAAATGTGGCATAACTATCTTGCTTCTCGAAAACATGACAGTTTTTGTAACTGTTGAGGTTTTTTTTCTCAGATTAGTCTTCAAAGTAGCAACAATGTTTACCACTTTTTATAACGAGACTTTACTAAGCAACTTTAAATGTCATTAATTTTGCTTGAGGGTTAGACAGCCGTTAATAACAATTCTTAATGTTAAATATATAATAATCATTTCTTCCTTTTTACAAAGAAAATTTTGCAAAAACTTTTCTAGAAAATATATGTAAATTTAAATATAACCAAGCGGCTTAGATTTATTTTATGAAATACAATTAAGTTCATGCCATATATTTAATTTGTTTCATTTGTACCATGTTTAATTATAGATTCTTTTTTTTTATTGTTTTTTTTTTATATCAAATCTGGTGTAAATCCAATTTTGTTTCTTATTTGATATTTTCTAGTCTGAATGTAACTTCATACCAATCACACTGACAAAACTTTCATCTCTGCCTTATATTTTGTCTGGAATTGTTGATCTATTCTCCAATAAATGTCACATTTCTAACTGTTAATTTATTATTCATACTACTGTATAAAGTTAACATATGCTTACTGGTATATCCTTTTACCGAATTTAGATCAAGTATTTTTAATTACATAGCAAACTCTATTTCAGTGAAAGATTAAGCTTAATTTTATGTAGTTTCGAGTTGGCAAAAACAATAGAAATTTGTTTTGTGCAAAATTCCCATGTTAAAGTCCATTGTAACACCATTCTTTTCAATCATTTGCCAATCTTGTACCCATACAATTCATAAATTGTGTTAAAGAAGTCATGTGGCCCCTCAATTCTGATAGATAGGAAAGAAAGTACCTAACCAAGAGCCACATTTTTGCAGTGGGTATCAGAATTTAGGCTGAGAAACTTTTTGAAGGGTTATGTAGTAGGCTATGAATCCACACTATAAGGTGTCCACACACCTCTAATCCTTATAAGTGTGGAAGCAGAGAGGACACATAACAAGGGAAGAGACTAGTTCAATTGTCTGAGGGCACAATACACTATCTCATTCAAGAAATAAGTAGTAAATACAACAGCAATTGTGACTTAACCCTTTTGCGTACATTTGACGAGTGGAGACTCGTCATCTGCTTACTTGGGCGAAGTTACGGTGGATGAGTCTGACTCGTCGACCGTTCATCCAAATCCGTTCCATGGGCATAAAAATCTTCAAATAATTCAGTACTCAAAGGGTTAATATTGTTTTAATTGTTGGTTACCCGATTGCATTTTCGGCTTGAAACACGTAAGTGCTCACTGAATTTTTCTTCCCTATACACTTAATGAAATATTTTCCACATTGCAGTGCCTACCAAAATATTGCTTCTAAACCCAGGGGTCGCAGACGTCCTATATGTCCTATAAATCCTATATTTTTTTAAAAATCGGTAAAAACGTCCTATATTGTCCTATATTTTACAATTGTCCTATATATCCTATATTTCTACATTGATTCGATCTATATTTTCTTCGAATTCGTAATAACGGCGCCGTTTGTTGCCATTTTTTAATATTTCGGATTCTTTGGCGCGATCGTGGGTGAAAAAGACCTGACAAAAACGATGTTTGTAACGGCGGCGCGGCGTTTTATCTCTTGTGACGTCACGTGCTGCATAACGTACAACTCAACTCTACTGGACCGGTGGGAGTTGTAAATATGTGAACATTTCCATAACAATCGGTCTGGAACTTCTGATATGATTTCTCCTCCAACGTAATAAATTAATTGGCCAAAATGCAGAGAGAGAGATGCAACAACAGAACTCTGCCTCGGGAAAAACGGATAAAAACAGCTTGGGATTAACTTGCAGGACTACTAAAGAACATTTTGAGTCCTTGCCTTGCCTTGAGTCTCTTCACGCCTTGTAGGCGCATGAGGCCGCAATTGTCGAAACCCAGTCCCTCCTGTTCAGCGCGGCCTCCCTGACATTTTGAGTGCTCAGTCAATAATTGATGATGAAGGAAACAAAAGGGTTAAGATTTACTGTATGATGTCGGATGGCGATTTTTTTTATTCCGAATCCTGTACGGATTCTGCGCCACGAATTGTTTACATCAAACCGCTCCAAATTATGGCAACCATAGGCAGTTAGTTATCTTGCTCTTAAAAAATGGCATGGCTGCCATTTTTTGGCGAAAATCGCCTTGGCGCAGAATTCGTACCGGATTCGGAATATTCGCCACGATTTTTCATAAAAGTCGCCAAAATTGAAAATTACGTCAATACGTTGTTTTGTCAAATCCAAACGATCACTAGGGTTGCTTTAAAACCAAGTGCCAGGTTCGCCACATTCGGCGATAAATCTCCCACTTTTCGCCACCAATCCAGCCGACACTGAACAGTAAATCTGAATCAACAAAAGACTGCAAACAGGGATAAAAAGAAAATACTTAAAGAAATTGGAACAGTTAAAAATGCTGGAAGCAAAAGACTCATGATTGCAAATGATGTAATTAATAAAACTTGATTTAGGGATAGAATATTGAGGCAATAATGGGGGGGGGGGGGATCACGTATTCAGGATCATGCGATTTCTTTTTTTAAAGGTGTGTTTTCTATTCTCTTAAATTCAATATAACGATTATATAAATGTATAACGAATTAATTTTGAAGTTCAGTAGCAACTGTGTGCAGTTATTTGATGTTTTATATTGTCCTATATTTTTTTTGAAAAAATCCTATATATTCTTATTTTGTCACTTTGACCCCTGTAAACCATATCACTCAACATTAGTGGGAAATAAACAGTTTTTACTATGCGTATGCCCGCGATTGTTTCTCAGTTTTAGTAGCTCCACATGCTACACAAAAACTGTTATTCAATTTTGACTTTGAATTCAAAATTTTAATTGGCATTATAATTAACTTATGTTTTTGTCAGAAAAATTTCATGTTTCGTTATATGTCTGTCGTTTTCGAGCGCTCAAAAATCTTTTGTTGGAAAATGTTAATTAGAACACGGATATGATTAAGCAAACAAGAAATTAATTAAAAATGGTTTTCTTCAAACTTATAATAAAATTGTTAATTACTAGAACTTTTTTTTTATAGAAATTTGCATATTGCCATTAATTCGTGGAAAATTCATGTGTGCTTGTAATAAAAACCCTATTTCAATTTTTAACTGCTGTGTCCATGTAAACTATCCTTACTTTTTACAGCTGACAACAATATTGCCAAAACATTGGCGGATCCAGTGAAGGGCGATCACCCCCTCCGTTATTCATGGACCGTTCACGTTTCAACGTGCGCTACTCTCAGGCTTTGGATATATGAGGGACTGAGAAGCAAAAAGGTCCAAGTGACTTTTCTTTAATTTTGAGAAAATAGACTTTAAAGTTTCTTATTTATATTAAATTCTATGAAAACAAGTGATATCTTCATCCCAGAGGTTAGAATTTGAACAACAAATAATTTTCATACAAATTCGGCCCTTTTGCTTCTCGGGCCCTCATTTGAAATCAATCAAGATTTGACGAATCCGCACTGAACATTTTTAATTTAAATGTTCTCATCCCAAAAACTGGCGATGAAAAAGCCAAGGACAAAGCAAATTATAGTTTGAAAATGCTCAGTGTATATACGTGTTCGTTGTTAGATTGTTCTATCATATTTAACAATAATTTTTTCTTAAACAGTTGTAGACAACTCGAATTTATTGTCCTAAATTCACACGCCTTTTAAGTTATTGAGACTTTTTACCTCTTCTTAACATATTCTGTATAATCCAAGCTATCCCATGGTATAGTAATGGAACTTAAAAGCAACAAAATTTACCTAAGCTATTCAACAGCCACAGCTCCCTCCGTAATAAAATTCTGGATCCGCCCTTGTGTCAAAATTAGTAGTTTGAAACTTCTTATACCCATGTTAAGCACTTTTTGGCTCCCAATAGTTATAACTATTGAAAACTATTTTGCAATGCCAAATCCATCAGTCTTCCTCATGAAACCCAAGAAAAGGTCTTTGTACGAACTTCAAAAAATTAGCTTTAACGACTCATTTTAATGGAGTAGTGATAATTAAACAAGTAATCCACTAGATGGTTATTTTTTAGCAATATTTTTAGTTTGATTTTAATTACTGTTGTGTAACACCACTACAAGAATTTTAAAAAAATTATCCCTTTAAATTAAAATATACCTTAAAAATGTATTTTTAATCTGTTGCTTAAGAAACTTGAGTATTAGGGAGTCTTGCATTTGAATCAAAGGCATTGTATTTAACCAAAACTTGGGATGTTGAACATCGCAAAACTTCCAATTGCACTATACTACTGACGTGGATTTGCGTCTTTACCGTTTTTAATTTTTCATCATTTATTTAGAAAAATTGCCAGTTGGGCGATATTTTTTGCAATAATTCTTATACGGGTCTTTAAATAAAAAAAACTCTGTCAAAATCGTGATTTTAGCGATATATTTTTCGATTATCTTTTATTATAAGTGAAACTGAGGAGAAAAGAAAAAATGATCGTTGATGAGGTATGCTCATAGAAAAAACTCGTTGAGGGATTCGTTTTTCAACTTGTTACACCATTAAAGCATTTTTACGGGAATTTCGGAGGTGGGGATATTTAGAACACCTACCACAGCGATTTTGATCAAAATCGTTAGAGCCGTTTCTTAGCAATCATTGAAAAACAAGATTTTTTCAATGTCGGGCGCATGCACGATTTTGACGAAAACCTTAATGGTAGGTCCTATGACCACCACCAACCCGCTCACCAAATTTGAACATCGATTAATTTGTTCGGGAGTTATGCTGACCAAGCAGACATTTTTTCTAGATCACTTTTATGAAATCAAGATGTTCCAAAACGTAGAAAAAAGGGACAAAAAAATTGACTATACTTTCATCACTATGTATACATATGAGTAATTGAAAGCAAAAAAAAAAAAAAAATGGTTCTGCTCTGTCACTGATGTTATTGAGTATAAAACTAATTGTTCAGTGTGGTTGAATTGATGTGTATAAAATTCGTTATGTTCTGATTATCAATTGTGACAGTTAAATGAAAGTATGGTAAGAATATCTTAAAAAGTACTATTTTCCCACAAAAATAACATTCCTTTATTCATTTGTATAACAAATAAGTTAACAGTAAATCACATTTTTTCATTAAATGTAGTTTTTAAAAGGCACTTTTTCTGAATTCAATTTCTATAAGTGTAAACAACATTTTACAAAAAATACTTCCATGTGTTAAAAAATTTAAACACTGAATCATAAAAATCCCAATACAAAGCATTCTTGTCCAATTGGATGAAATTGTTTTCTATTTTGCAAACCTTAGTTAGGCTCCATGTCCAAGCGAGATCAGATTTTTTTTTTATTGATAATATGATTTTACATTAATGCTCTCTTCTCATTTGAATTAAGCATATTTAGCTTTTGCTAATATCTATTATATTATTTCTTACTGATAAGTTATAGCTAGAACAGGTAACTTATACTGAATACAGTTAATTTTCAACAATTTTAAATTGTAAGAATTCTCGCAAATTTAAAAATAAAATTCAAAAAGTGCATTGTTAAAAAAAAGCACTTTTAAATGCCTTAAGGCAATTAGAAAAGATTCACCATTATGACAATAATCGTCATCACAGCACTGTTACAAATCTATAATTTCCTTAACATATTCAACGAAAGGAAAAGCCTTTTTAGGTACAATTGAGTAATAATTCATTAAAACATTGAATAAAAAGTCAAAGATCATTTTCATCTTGTAAAATTTTATGCTCTTCAGATGTAACGTTAATAAAACACACACAAAAAGGTAAAATATTAAAAAAAAAAAAAAAATTGAGGTTAATGAAATTAATAACATTAGAAAGGTAATACAAAAGCAGGCACTAGGAAAGTATGTAACTTTCATATCGATATTTTACAACAAAATAAACGAGTTGAAACATTGAGATAGCTGTTTTTTATGCAATAAGTCTATATGATCACAAGTATTTTTTAAATGTAAACTGCAATTGAGCTAAAATGCAGGTAAGAAGTAACACCCTAGTAATTGAAAGTGTTTATGAACATTCTACTGGCAGTACAAACAGTATTGCTATATCAATAAATAAAAAACGTTACACCTTGAGTGCGTTCTGGAGAAATGTCTTTTTTTTGCAGTCACAATCTCATAACTACACTTCCAATGGCCATTGAGTATTGTACATACTCTTCATTTGAATAAGTTTTAAAATAGGGTTTGGGTTAATTTATCGTTTGATGCATTTGTACAGACTTAAATATTTTTGCTCCCTTCACACCAAAACTACTGCCTGAACATTGTTTCTCTCAACAGTCTTTTACGCATGATTCCATCTCTCTTTCCATACCCCAACAACAATTTTACTTTCAGCCTTTTTCTGTTTAAAGCCGCAACTGGAAAAAAAAACAAAAAAAAAGACAGGTGATATTACGATGCTTTTCTCCGAAACCAACCATTGCTAAAAAAGTTGCCCATTAAAATTACCAAATAATAAAGGTACACACACAACAGCAAAACAAAAAAATAACTCCAAACCCATTTTAAGAGGACAGCAGCTCTTGATAAAATAGCGGGAGCAGTTTTATTTGATTTCCCAACTCTAGACACTACTTAATAAGGTTTCCTTTGAATTTTTTTTGGGGAAAAAAGTTGGATAAAATAAAACATAAAATTCAGAATGGTAGATATTTTATGAATTTTATCATCTGAAATGCATTAAAATTTATATAACTGTCAATATTATTAAAATGTTCATTCCGTCAATTCGTAGAAAACTCTTTGTACATTACCATAGGATCAGTAGGAGTTAAAATAAATTATCCAGAAAGAATGTAGTACACAAATAGCAAAATAGTTTTCGTTTTACTAATTTGTACTGTGATTAAAGAATTGCATAATACAACATCTAAACCATTTTTGAGGCGGCATATTTACAAGCTTATAAAGAAGAACATGGTTATTTTCCTAATGATTCTAAGATTAAAAAATATTTTTGGCGTTCAAAGTTTGAAATCGGCTCTTACGTCACATCTTGTTTTCCATGAAATACAAATAACAATTTCATTAAAATATAAATTTAGAAAACATAATACTCAACCACCTTCTAATAAATATCGTTTTACAACAGCGTCTATAAATTAAAACTCGTTAACACTCTTCAATTATCAAACATTCTCATTAATCTAGGAAACATAATACTGAAAAAAAAAATCAACCTTCCTAAGTGTACATCAGTGGTAATTAATCAGTGTATCATTCCCATGGCTACCAATATGCTTTTAAACAGAATTATCACAGCCCAATCATTGACCTTGCATGCGCTATGAGCAGTATTTCTGGAAAACCTCTTCTACTTTTGATAATACTTCTATAGCAGTATTGTCCAAGCCATTCACCCTGTACAATCTTACAATATCCTGTTGAAAGTTCAAAACACTGGGTTTTATCTGCTGATCGAAGTACTCAAAATTTAAAGAAATTGCCTAACTTTTATGATTTAGAGTTTAAATAAGAAAAAGTTACTACAAAAAATTTCTTTGTTTACATTCGAATTGCAAAAATTATGGGACCATAAATTCATAAACATACCATGTACATTAATTGACAGAGAGTGTTATCTATATTGGGTATCAAATCCAAAAATAAATGGTTATGTACTGAGAAGTTATTCAATGTGAATATGTCTGAAGTTATGATTATGCGAGTATTATGTATGACAATAGCAATAAAGCTAATTTTCATTTAACCAACTTTTAACTGCTGCGCCTTCAAGGCCTTTCCCTTACAATATTACTACATACCACTTATGAGCATGCATATTGAAGGTTGAGAGACACTGCTCGGCAGTATTCACAAAAGCTCATTCACAACTTAATTTATCGAAGTGAGGAATCAACCAACATTTGCTTCAAGAACTACAATGGAATCACTTCCAACAATCTTTTCTATGTTCTACTTCTGAATCCGAAAGTATCACAAAACTTTCATTCTATTTCTACAATTAGATATGCAAATTCAGCACACAGACACAACACACTTTCAAAGCTTAATTATCAACCATATTCACATGCACATCTGTCTCAGTCTTGCTAAGCTCACTCACACAGTCACGTTTTTGGACGGAAGAATCATCAAATGCTTGCTGCAAGTCCAAAGCAACACTGGCTCCATTTCTGAAAATGTCGCCATTAGGCCTTGCATCACTTGAACTTAAAAGTCCTTCAGGCCTCTTCTCAGGAGTATTGCAATCAGACGTCTCAGAGGATGCAAGTTCGTCATCAAGGATTGTGTCCAAATCCTGGATTGCTTCGGAGATACGCATTTGTATTGTCTCCGAGTCAGATGCTTCACTAGCTGGAATTGTTTCAAGGCTTAGTGGCTCTGACATTCCACCTGAATCGTTGTATGGAGAGCATATTTCAATAGAGTCATTGTAGTATTGTCTAAAGGAATCAAATTGCTTGGTAGAGTCACTGTAAGGAGAGCAGAGCTGAACAGAGTCATTATGTTGTATAACAGAGTCAAATTGCTTGGTAGAGTCGCTGTATGGAGAGCAGATTTCAACAGAATCATTTTGCCCAGCAAAGTCAAATTGTTTAGTAGAATCGTTGTACTGAGATAAGATTTCAACAGAGTCATTGTGTTGTTCTGCAGAGTTGAATTGTTTGATAGAGTTATTGTATGGGGAGCAGATTTCAACAGAGTTGTTATGTTGTCCAGCAGAGTCGTTTTGCTGAGAGCAAATTCCAACAGAGTTTCTTCGCTGGTTGTTCAATTCCTCTGCACTTGGAGCGTCACCACCAACAGTCAAATCTTCCACGCTTCCATGTAGGTTGAGTAGACTAGGGGATATATCAGCAGCAAGCTCCCCCATAGAAATAGATCCACTGGAGGGGGATTTGTCGCCATAAGCACCACGATCAAAATCCGCTGACATAACACTGTCACAGTCGGTGGATAAATCATTGTGACGTGGCATAAAGTCACTCTCGAAGCGGAGTGGAACATTGGGCAATGTTGTCTGAAGGTTGTGTTCTCTGAGCATAGGCTGCAAGGAATCCCAGCGTGATTCGAAGGCAGCTGTTTCAGACAAGACGTCCCTGTTGTCATAAAGATAGTTAAGGAGTGTGGATACTTTTTGGATAGAAGGCCTTAGGGTGGCAGGCATCCAACAAAGCTGCATGATTTTGAATCTAATGAGAAAAAGAGTAACAATGGGTTAAAACACTAGAAGAATAATTAGTCTCATTTATTAAACTGTATCTAAAGTAATGTTTTAATGGAGAATACATAATTAATTAAGTTTTACAATGAATATGAGGGATAAAATTATAATTGTGTAGACAAAATAAAAAATACAAAGTGAACAATAAAATGCTTTTAAACATAGTTTGTATTAAAGACAGATTATTACTAAAAAGGCTTTATTTGTTTATTAAAGACATAAACTCCCTTCATAACTTTCTTATTTTCTATCTGAATGTTACATTTTATGAATATATAACTTGATTTGTACTTAATTTGAAACAGAACATATTTTATAAAATTAAGATATTGGTTTATATAAGTACTTATATGTAATATGTATATAAGTACTTATTGGTTTATATAAATACTTATATTTAATGATAATTTTAAGAAATCGAGCTTATCGAAATAAAATTAATGTGTCATAATGTTTGAAGTTTTGGTGTTGAATTATTTTTATGCAATTTTCTACTGATGATAAAAAAAATTAAGATTTTCTTAGGTATCTTTGCATGTTATTTAGAATTAAAAAAATAATAGAATAAATTTTTTTTAGACAAATACAAAAAGGGAAAATAGTTAGAATTTTAATATTCGATTATAAAATATTCTTTCTAAATTCAAACTAAAAAATTTTGTAACAAAAGGTTTAAAAATAAAAATTATGTGTTGTATACCCCCTTAAAAGTTATACAATAAAATTCTCACATCATGTCTTTGTGGACACAGGGAGTTTTGGGTTGTTCCAATCTTAAGAAGCACTCGATCAGCACCTTCTGGATAACATCATTATCACTCACATTCACGTATGGCAATTTCCCAAACTCCAGAAGCTCCCACAACAAAACTCCAAAAGACCTAAAGAATAAAATGTTAATTAAAATGTGGAATCAAAATCGAGCAATATATTTATTCACTATTATCTGTTAGCAGCCATTTGAGCCATATTTGTCTTAAATACTGTTGGATTATTATTATCAAATAAAGACAAATCCACACCTTGTTGGTTGGAAACCTTTTTCACAACAGTCTTACTAATTTGTAAATCAATTTCCTGATAATTTATCAAACAATGCATGAATAGGAAATTGTTATCTGGTGCTTTAATTTCTTCTGATGACAAAAGCTATGCTCTTGAATGTGCATTAAAACAAGAAAATATTTTTTTGTCCTTAACCCATGAGTCTGTGTGTTGGGTCTTAGACAAGGTTCATACTACAGTATAACCTCGATATCTCAAAGTCGAAGGGACACTAAAAAAAATTTGAGATAGCGAGTTTTTGAGATAACAAGGTTGTAACCAAAACTTAACAATTCAGTTAAAAATTTAATATACTGAATAATTGTCTAAAAATTAGTAATGGTAGATGAGAATATGTATAAATATGTAATTATAGTTGAAAAAGTCTAAATACAGCAATTTTAATTTTTAGTCGAAAATAATAAATGAATACATGAAATTGAAAAGATTTAGTACTTACACTATAGTAATGTACATATTAAATAAAATGTACAAGGATGAATTTATTCACTACTAGTTACTTAAAAAAGTCCAGCATCGTGGCCTGGCTACATCTCTTTTGAAATTGTTCTTCAACCAATTTTTCTATTTTAAAAATAGCGGCGAAGTCATCCTTTTCCACGTTTTCAGAGCATTCCATGAAACGTCGAAGTATGTTGACGGCATCTTTAGCTTGGGACGCAGTAACACTAAGTGAGGGTTCTGATGACGAATCCACTTCTTCCTCATCGTCAGACGGCTAAGAAGAAATTGATTCTGAAATTATTTCTTCCTCGGTCCACAGCCCACAGACTTTAACGTCTGCGTTTAATTCCGCGTAATCTTCAAAGGTTATTTCAGCAAGATTGAGGGATTTTGAAATTTTCCCCCATTCTTCACACTGTCCAATTTCTTTTTCGGGTTCAGCGCTGGTTACCTGTTCCTCGTCCGATTCATTTTCAGTTTCTTCTTCTATCACAAAGCCAGCTTTTCTAAAACAGTTTGCGATAGTCTCTTGCGTCACATTCCTCCAAGCTCAGTCAGCCATCCTCATAGAATCAAGAATATGGAGTGGCGTAATTTCTACTTTCCTATCAATGGCATCTACGATCTTCTTCACTACCCCCATCCTGTATCCAACTTTGAAGCTCCTGATTATCCCTTGATCGAGAGGTTGCAGCTTTGAAGTGGTGTTTGGTGGAAGGAAAACTACTTTTACCGCCTTCATTTTGGGGATGATGCCATGAGCCTTGCAATTGTCGATGAAGAGAATGATTTTCTTCTTCTTTCTGCACATGTTCCTGTTTATTTCTTTCAGCCAGTCGGCAAAAATTTCGCTTGTCACCCAAGCCTTTTTGTTGGCTTTATAATGAAGAGGAAAGGACTTCGTTCCTTTGAAACAACTTGGGCTTTTGGATTTTCCAATCATCAAAGGAGTTAACTTATCGGTCCCACTCATGTTGGCAGCTAACAGTAATGTTACTCGATCTTTACTTTGTTTTCCTCCATGACATGCATCTCCTTTGAAAACTAAAGTTTTGTCCGGCAGAGCTTTAAAGAAAAGCCCTGTCTCATCAGCGTTGTAAATGTTGTCCGGGGAATAGCCTTTCAAAAGATCAGGAAGGTTTTTAATCCATTCAGAACAAAGTTCGTCGCTCACTGATTGGTTTTCGCCGCACAATTTTCTAAAGACGATGTTGTGGCGTTTTTTAAAATTGTCCAGCCATCCATTGCTGCTTTTAAAATCTTTGTGCCCCAGCTTTTCTGCAAACTGTTCTGCTTTTTCTTTTAAAACATTGCCCCCAAGAGGGACATTAAGATCTCTGCACTGCTTAAACCATTTCATGAGGCATTCTTCTAAATCTGGATATCCGGCCTTTCTAATTTTCTTTGCGGCTCCTTTATCTTGCTTGAAAACGTTTTCAATTTTGTCTCTGTTTTTCAATATTGTTGACAAAGTTGATGCTGGAATATCGAAATCCTTTGCAATTTGTCCTTTCTTTCCACCTTTATCGACAGCCTCTAAAATCTTGACCTTTTTTTCGATGGTTAGCACGTTCAACTTTCGCTTAACGCCTTTTGAACTTTCCATTTTTAAACAAGCTGGCGATTCACTGACGTTTTATCCCTTTAGTAAGGCCACTCACATTACCAGAACAGCAACTGCATATGGACAAGCATATGAACTTTGTCTATTGCTCGTTTTCATTCCATTGTAGGACCCTCTCTCCCCCTGTTTACGCCCCTCTGTTCGTGATCACTATATCTCGTAATTGTATTCTTTTTGTTCTTAAGAATGGCAGAACAGCCGATTTTGTGTGTTTTTTTATTAATAGGCTTTTGCTTCATCGGAATAACCAATAAAAAGGAGTTCTTGTGATCTTGGTTCGAATTTTTACTTGTGGCGTTTGTTGAGGGCGAAAGCTTTTTGACCGAAGATTTTTAGATACGATGCAGTTGGTTTTCTGCCAAAAAATAACTCGAACGGTATTTTGCTTTGCATGATGCTTCGTGAAGGACATCTGTTTCTCAAATGAGCGTATTTTATTTGAAAAAGAATGGTGTGTTCTGATTCTGATAAATGATTATAATATTTGCTTCTACATAACTGAATGGCGATTTTTCTGGAAAACTTCATTTTTTACTTCTAAAATTTTTCGACACAACAAGGTTTTGAGTGAAAACTCTTCGACATAAGAATTGAAATTAACATTAGATGAATATGCAATATCAAGGGAAAAAATTATTTTTCGACATATCAAGTTTTTTGCGATATCGAAGTTCGAGATATCGAAGTACTACTGTACTTTTAAAAAGTAAAAAATAAGTAGCTTTTAAGAACTTTTTCAGGGTCTCCACTAACATTACAGAATGAAAATAAATGACTTTTAAGGACCTAAATAATATTTTCAAGGGACCCTCGAAAATTTGTTATCAGGCACGACTTTACAGCTGCTTCGGCCATAGCGCCAATGTAAGAACCTTCCATGTACAATTTGCATTTTGCCTTATGAAGAGACTGATGGTGATGTAATCCAATTTTTATATGAACTGGGATTTAACCATAGCATATTAAATATGCAATTTCTGGGCATAGCATTTATAATTTGCTTATGGGGGGAAAAAAAAAAAGGAAAAAAAAAACATTGCCCGGTTGTAAACTCATTATGCTTGCAAAACAAAAACACAGCTCTTCATGTGACTTCTTATAAATTTGTAGCAACAAAAATTCATTGTTTTCATTTCACATAAATTCAAAATTTAATTATAAGAGTCAAATAATATCTGAATAGAATTTTATTTATTAAGTTGGGCAACTTTTTTTTATGTGTAATGAAAGTCCATCCACACTTAAAGTAAAATCTTCCTGGAAATAAGGCTACTCCAAGCAACTTAGAGTAGCCTAATAAATGAAGAGTCCAAACTTGTAGAAGGGGCAAATACAAATCAAATTTGAGATTACTAAAAAAAGTTCTAAGAAAACAAAATTGAAAATTGTGAAATTAATATTGACACAAGTATATTTTAATTGCTTAAACTGCCTTTGCCACCAATCTAGCATAAGTTAGTGCTTTTGTATACAAAACATCCTATTTTTTTTTAAATACTGTCAGTAATGGTAAAGCGGACATAATCAGATACTTGATGGCTACATGGTCCATTACTACATGAACATCTTTTTAGATTTTTAAAATTAATTAAATTTTACTACTTGATTTTAAAATTGTAATTGTCTTTCCACTTTTAATTTTTTAATGCTTAATTAGCTTTATCTAAATGAGATTCTTGGAGCAGTATGGCCTTCGTGTAGCTCTTGTACAAAAAACCCTAATCAACTAACTTGATCACTATTAGTTATGTAAACATAATTGTCGAGTTTTGTCCAGGCTACCCTAAAACCTTTTAAAAAATAAAGTATGCAATCTATCTACCAGATTTGAGGACATTTCAGAAAAAGATACAGCAAGTATTAACAACCCATCTGATCACACTTTTGCTAGCAATGGGGACATACATAAATTGCATCACTTGCAGAGGAGAGAGAGGGAGGGGCTTAATTTGCTTTGTTGTTAATTTCATCTACTGAATTTCAAAACTGCAAACATTAAATCTGATTTTATTTTTAGAAGGAAAGGGGTATTAATTGTTAAGAGAGGGGAGGAAATAAGGAGGGAAATTAAATGTGACTGAGCATATCATAGGAATGAAGTGTCAAAGTGGAAATATTATGTGACATAATTGATAAACATCTCCAACAGATTAATAAGGAATGTTTTTCCTGTATCCCTGTAGGATTGTTGAAGTTTATTTTTATTCTATATTTAAACAATGCCAAATATAAACTAATTTTATTAAAATCATAGAAAAAAATTAATTTATCAATGCTTTGTAAAACATGAGTTTAAGAACAGAGTATATTCTTAAAAGCTAATGTCATCATGGAGAATACTTACCAAATATTAGCCTCTCTGGTGATATCTTTCGCTTCCACAATACTCTCAGTACACATGAGGGATTCAGGAGCACACCACCTGATAGGGAAAGCAACATCCCCAAGGCAATAAAAGTCACTCTAGAAAAAAAAAAATTGTTAGAAAATAAAGTATATTATTATTGAATTACATGCTGCTTAATATTTATATACTAGACTTACGAAATGGTGGTACATCTTAATACAACAAAAATTACTTGAATTTGGTGAAAGCAATTCTGCAATTTTAGATATTAAAAGAGGAAGCACTAGGAAGAGGACTATTAGTACTGTTGAAAATTGCACATAAATAAGTTAGCTTTGGTTAATTTTCTTCTGATTACCCCAAACTATTACACCCCCCCCCCCCTCCAGTTAAAGATTGTGCCTTATTAAAAAAAAAACATATCAAAGGGCAAAAAAGTTATAGAACTCTGACAGATAAATACATTTTAATAAGTATAAAAGTTGCAGAATTTAAAATAAGCCTAAATAATAAACAATACTTTTGAATATAAATAGCATTTTGTATTTAGAAATGCCTAAAACATCAACAGTAACTGTATAATTGATAAGACATTCCCAATTCAAGATTTAATGAAAAGAAAAACTCTGAATTTAGGAAAATCATTGCAGATTTAATCAAAAAATTTTGCAAGAAATCCCAGATTTTACAAACTAGTTACTACTAAAGAAGATTACAGGGAAAGAGAACAATTTTATTGTGCTCTATCTCAACTTTTTATTACTCATATACCAATTCAATACCTTATTAAAATAATTTTGTATTATTTTGGTATTAAATTACATATTTGTAAAGAATCAGAATAAATTATTATACCTGGTAGAAGGTTTCATATATTTGAAGATAATGTGATTAGAAATTCATTAAATAGAATAGGAAACGAAAAAACTTATCACCTATATAATGAAAGAACTAATAACGTTAATTGAAATTGCAGACCAACTTACTTTATGCAAATGAACAGCAGTGCCATAGTCTCCAAGTTTGACAATACCTTCGGAAGTGACTAAGCAGCTGTGAGCAGCAACATCCCTGCAAATTCACAAGACTTGTAACATTACCACAAATAGTTCATAATACACAAATTGGAACCAGAATGAGACAAATGAGCTTTTAAAAATAAAAACAACAATAAAATATTTTTAATACAAAGAGTGTGAGGAATACTTGAATTATTCTACTGAATAAATGATACCTAAAATGCTAATGAAACACAAAACCATAAGAAAAATTAATTAGTATATTTCTACTCCAATTGAAAAAGAAAAGATTACAAACTAACAATACTTAAATTTAAGGCATAAAATAAAATCATAAAAAAATAAAGACATACATATGAATAAAGCCATATTCATGCATGCATTGCAGGGCTGCTGTGATATTACAAGCCATTCGCAGTAATATCCCATCTTTCAGAAGGGATTCGGGAGTTTTTCGTTGTTCAATCAGATAAGATTTTAAATCCTAAAATTAAAAACCCATGTTTTTTCTAATGTAAAAACAAACAGAAAAGAAAGAGAACAATATAAATATTCAATGAGCAAAAACAAAATAAAGTAATATCTGAAAAACAATTTTTGCTTCCCTTGTATATTATTACATACAACTGGGATCACAAAATGCCGATTGCAACAATATCTTACCATTTCACAGTGCTCCATAATAAGTAAAAATGGATGAACTTCCAAACATCGATTCAGCAAATTTAATAAATTGGGATGCTTTAAATCCCTGAAATAAACAAATTCATCCAGACTCAATAAATAAAATCATAAATTATTTCATAAAATATATACAATACTAAGAAAAAATATTTTTCTTTAGTCAAGAATAAATGAGGCACTAAAATAACAATAAATTGGGACATTTTAAGAGATTTGAATTAGAACTTCTTTGTAAAATTTTCTGCAATTTAAAATATTTGATGAACCTAAAACAAAATTGTCTTATCTTTTTTTGTCTTTTCTATACAAATTTAGCTAACCATTACAAACAGAAGATTAATCGCTAAAAGAAAATTTTCAGACAAGAATTAAAAATAAATTTACATTAGAAAGAAGAAGTGGGTCATTTTGAAGCATAACTAATTTTGCTTCTATTTTTTTGCAAAAAATTACAAGAGAACAAAATTAAATTCCTCGCCTTTTCTCAAAATTATGCCTTTAATAGGCAACCAAAATATGATTCATCAGGTAGTTACTATAGTTGGTATTTTTGATACGTAAATAAATAGGTTATTTTGACCCAAACACACTATTTGAATAGAGAGAGCAGATCACAACAATTTATGGAACTAAACGAGAAAAAAAACCAATACCTAAATACCTGAAGAGATGGATGCTAATTTTGCTTTATAACTGAAGTTAGGAAGAATTTCATTGAAGATTCAATAGAAAACTATAACAGTTGATGAGCAACGGTTTCCTATGAAATCCAAACGTTGATTTACAAACTACACTTAAAAAAGCCAGATAAATTTGATAACAAGTACTGGCTATATAATAATGGCTTCCCTTATTTAGGTAAAGGTGAGCATCCTCCTCCAAATCTAAAACTCAATGAACATGTTTTACGTTTAATAAAACTTTTTGAAAACACTACCACTGATAACTTTTTCACAACACTGGAACTATTGGAAATGTTAAAAGCAAAGAAAACTAGTTTGATAGGAACAATAAGGTAGAATTGAAAGTTTTTGACTGATAAAAAGGGGAAAATGAAGATCATTCTACAAACTATTGTTGCTGCAACACCAAAATAGTAGATAGCACAAATACAATGACAGTATATATGAATAAAAATTTCATGTTACTCGGATCACTTTACCCAACAGTTCATATTGACAATGACTAGCAGAAAAAGCTCTCAGAGACAATAATATTTTACAATTCCATAAAATTCGGAGTAAATGTTGCTGATCAAACAGAACGAAAATACTCACGGAGGCAGCATCGAGAAGGTGGCCAGTGCACGTCTTCTACAATGCTCTAGTCTTCCAGGAATTAAGTCCTGGATTTTGTGTAAACTTCTTACAGGTAAAATGCTTTTGAGGAGAAAATTCTTTCAATAACTTATTAAAGTGCTTCATTTTTATAGGTATTTAGACCAGTCATAAAAGGAATAATTCAGATTTATGGAAACAAGTGATGCTATTCGAAGTATCATCAGTAGAATGAAAAAGAACTTGATGTCAAGTTTCTAAGTATGCAAACAAAACAGTTGACATGTGTTGAAAGTGTGGCAAATGTACACATTATGTATAAAAAAAAAAACTATATGTAATATGTATACTTTGTGTGAAATAATAATCATTTAAAATTGGGGGAAATAACAAATTGCATAAAAAAGCGTAAAGCAAAACTGCTACCTTTCTATCTAGTATTAACAGAGATACTAAAAATTCCACAGACACTGTATGACTGACCATAATAAATACCCATGAAATGTATAAAAATCTTAATCAGAGCAAACTATCTCAAATCAGTTCACAATGACAAGCTTTACCTGAGTGCTCGTGTTTCTTGCAAGAACTGCATGAGCTCCGTAGAAGTGGCATCCACCCTGAGAATTTTGACCACCACTTTGGTCTTCTCTTGGGATTTCCTGATTCCTTTGGCTTCCCCTTCTACTGCCTGACCATACCAAGTAGGCCCTACCTCTTTGAAGTAGGCCAGGTGGTCTCGAGGAAAGTTCACCTGGTGCTCATCTGAAACAAGAACAACATTACTCATTTAAATATAAATAACCTAACTCATCGAGTATACTCAAGAGTATTTTTACAAGGTAAAATGAGGAAATTCATTTATAATACTAATCAAAAGCATTCAATTTGAAAATCAATTAAAATTTAAATTGATCAATTCCTCTTTAAAATGCAGTACCACTGAAATGACAGCACTTAAAAAAAATTGTATTTAAATGCTACAAGACATTTGATTTTACTTTTAAATTTTGTGATAAGCTTTTATTGCTGTTGTTCAAAAAATATTTTAAGTAATATCATGAATTAAAATTTTGAAAAATATTGTGTTGAAAAATGTAAGGATTAACAATATAAAGCACAGGAAGACTGGTAAAATTGTTTTGACTTGCCATTTTACGAAATCAAAACTTTTCTATGAATTTAAAAAATATACCATAAATGTAACCAATCTCTGAAATTTAGTTTTATAAATCTGAGTTTTCAAAATTGAAGATGGTATGCGTTAGACTAACTTCAAGCACTTAGCCCAGCTCTCTGTAATACTTAATGACAGATATTACTACTGGCTAAAGAGGTATGTTACTCATAAAAGTAAAATCTTTAAGCGCTAACATCCCAAAGGTTACTACATAGCCCCAAAATCCACTTAGCCTTTTGTTTGCATGACACAATCACTCACCAAACCAATCTTGAAGAGATATCTTCTCACAGGAGCCTGTGAATCGTGCTGGACGGACGTTTTCTGAAGTTGTTCCAAGTTGACGACTACGGATTTCTGGTAGTGGTTCAAAAACAACTTCATCCGGACTGATTCCGGTTGGAAGACTGAACTGGTTGCTGGAGGGAGGAGGGAAAAGGGTAAATTCAGTCACATTCTCTGATGGTTGGACAGGTGCTTCTGGGCTAGAGAACTGATAGTGCCTTCGAGTCATCTGAAAATGAAACAAGTTATATTGTCTAGAAATTTTACATTTAATAGGGTTCTCACTCAAATCACAGAATGAAAATCAATGACTTTTAAGGACCTAAATAACGTTTTTAAGGACCTTTAAAAATTTGTTTTCAGGCATCATGTCTATTTATAAATTTTTAATAAAGTATATTCTACCATAAAAGTTAAAAGTTGGAGCATGTGTAATATAAATACGTCAGAGAATTCCGATACGGTGCGGATAAGTGACGGTCACGCGGAGATAGTAAGTCTAAATTGTAAATTTATAAATTTTGCAGTTGGGCATATAACATCTGCAAAAATTAAAGTCTTTTAGAACATCTAAGCATTTTCAAGGCCTTGAAAACAAATTAAAAAATATTAAGCAATTTTAATGACCGTGGGAACCCTGTTTAAAAGACGATTTATATGTTACTTTGGTCACAATTTAGGATTTGTATGTTGCACTCCCAACTTAAAATTAGTTAGAAGGGAAGCAGCGCTATCTAGTCTATTTAAGAGGATTCAAAAACTTGTTAGATTTACATTTTAGTTTAAATATTTTGGTACAAACCAAATCCCCCCCCCCCCCCCCTGGAAACTGACAAATACAATTGTCTAAACTTCCTATTTTTAAATTTTAACCTCCTGAATATCTGGGAATTAAAAGATCAAGGACAGACTTTTTAAAAGTTTGTTTAGATAATTTGTGAACTAAATTCATTATATTCTCTAGAAGTACTAAATTTTTAAATCTTCTCATTGGTAATTTTTTCTGAAACCTTATACAAAAATAGTGATTAAAAATTTATAAAAGCTACATTTTTTTAAATTGCTGAACAAGCTTTGAGCCAAATTTAATCAACTTTATTAGACATTGAGACAGGCATTAAGTGATTTTAAAATTGTTGTATCTTTGATTTCAGATTTCTAACACAAAAGGGTAATGATAGTAAATTGTGTTCATAGAAATTAATAGATGATTATCAATAGTTAAGTGCTTTAAGATACCTAAAATAATGCTGCGAATTTTATGTGCCCACTCATGTTGAAATCTACGATATATCATATGTTAAAGCTTAAACCCTTCATAAACTTCTGTGAATGCATTTTCTTTCTACAGAAATAGGCAAAACAAAAGATTGGTACGTTTAGAAAATTATTTTTCTACTGAATTTCATCAGGTGAAAAACATATCTTAGGTTCTACATATATTTTAGCTTATTTAGAAGAAAAAAAAGAAAAATTTGCATTTTTTTTTACCCATTTCCATTTATTTCTGCACCACATACATCCCAGAAAAGCTATGACAATAGTGGTGCCTCCAACAATACTGGCAGCAATTAGAATAACAGCAGGATCCAAACCACCTACAGGGAATAAGAATTATATTTTGAAACATTTGGAATTTACAAAGGTAATTAAAATATAAAAACATAAGTAGAAATGGGGATATGAACATAAGAGATTTAAAAATAACTTGAGTATAGTATATAAAAGCATTTTGGTTACAGAGTTGTCCCTTTCAAACATAAAAAATTCATTTGGACAGTTGGTTACGGTTTTGTCATGGCATGGTAGTTACCTCGTGCTTGATTCATGCTAAGAACTACTTAGTTTGCTAAAGTTACACGAGGGAGTGAAAGGGCCTTAACTTGTGTGTGACTATTTCATTTAGTGACTTGGATATACAACAGTGTAAAAAATTAGCTATTTCCTAAGGAATATTTTTTATTATAAAACTTTATCTTAGATAAACTACTAAAACACGCAATATTTATATTAAAAAGTTCACCTGAGGTAACTGCACTTTGTAGCATAAACAAATCAACATAAAATGAGCAAAAGATTCCAATTCTCTAAGTGATAGAAAGCCATATTGTATAGAATTAATAAACAAAGGCCTGTTAAACCAATTAAAGCCAGTAAAATAAAGGATAAGGAGAACTGCATTATCAATTGTAAAATTTTCTAATTTGGCTATACATAACAGGAAGAAATCACTTTTTGTTATGCTGTATAGGTATGATAATAGATAAGACAATTTTAGTTATTTAAGTCCGTAAAGCAGATAATAAATAGGATACTAGATAGAATTTCTGAAGCAAATGCCACAATTGTAGTTCTTTAACGATATTATTTCCCAGAAATAGTCAAGAATAAATTCTACTGGGTGAAATTTTTTCGGATGCTAAATGCACGGAAGAAATTAAAAAGGTAAGTTTGCTTTTACAAATCAAACGTCGAAATGCACCTAAATCCTACCCGGTAACCCTAAAACATGATTACCCTAACCGGCAGTCATCAAAACACAGATCTCTAATTGTATTACATTATTAATGTTAAATATATATGTATTTAGTGCAAATGAAATACTCCGCAGATAATAATTCCCAAAAGTATTACTCAACTAATACACCACTAAATATAACATGAAAGTGGAATAATAAAAAAAGTAAATAAAACCATGGCAAAATTGCGTTCTTTCAATAATTCATACTAAATTTTCAACAATACCTTCTTGAGCAGTCATTTTTCGAAGTGGAATCGTAAAATATCGTACTTTAAAAAATTACAAGTTACGGGATTGCGAAATACACTTAATTTGGCATCTGTGAAATTTGCCAGTTGGTTTCATCGTAATCATAATGACACAGATTGCAATATAAAATGTAAAAAATATTTTATGTAGTTTAAATTTTAAAAGCAAATGGGCGTAAATTATTGATGTTATTAAAAATGTCACACTCACAACATTACTAATGTTGCCAAAGCGAAATTATCAAATTCGAATAAGAAATTAATTAAACTCAAGTTGCCATTCGGAAGTTAAAAATGTTTAATAAAATGAAAACAGAGTTATCCATTTTAAAATACATCATGGGTTATTAACATTCAAAAATGATAAATTTACAATATTAAATTTTGCATTTTAAAAAGCGTTTTGTTCACAAATATAAGTATTGTAAGAAACTGGTTATACGTTTATGCTTCAAAGTATTGTTCATCGTTTTCCACTTCTTTCTCCCATCTATTGGGCAGCATACAAATTCCCAAGTTGAAAAACTGATCATATTTTGAAATGATCCATGAATCAATTCAGTTTTTTACTTCTTCATAACAACGGAAGTGCTTGTCAGCCAAACCGTGTGCCATTGATAGTAACAAGTAATAGTCATAGGGAACAACGTCTGGAGAATACGGCAGGTGCGGTAGGACTTCCCATTTCAACTTTTTCAAATATGTCTTGACCACTTTCACAACATGGGGTCATTCATTGTCATGCTGCAAAATCACTTTATCGTGTCTCTTGTTGTATTGCGACTGTTTGTCTTTCAATGCTCGGCTCAAAAGCCTTAATTGCGTTCTAATAATGCACACCTCTGTGATTGTTTCAATCGGCTTTAACTGCTCATAATACACTACGCCGATTTGGTCCCACCAAATGCAGAGCCGTGAATATTCGGTTTGGCCGTCGACGTGGAAACGTGACCTGGAAATCCTCATGGTAGATTGGATGGCTGCAGGTGCGTACTGGGACATATAACCGGTACGGTGGTTTTAGATTTACACCGGCCCAAATTTTCAATATAATCATTAATCAAATTTTAATCATCGTTGTTAATAATAAATTAATTCCAATAAATAATTAATTATAATAATTTAATACTTTTAATAATTAATACATTTTATTATTCAAATATTTATATTTAATAATTTCAATGATTAAATAGTTTTATTTAATAATTTTTATCATTGAATTGTTTTAATAAATAATTTAATTAAATGAATTTTCTGTCTCTACTATTTTTACCTCTTTTGGGTGAACTTGGTATGATAATTTGATAAACCATTGATTGTTTGTTACAAAAGCTGAGGATGTACACCGCACAATTTTCAATTACTCTACAATATTGGTCATTGCGTAAAAATTTATGATGTTATCTACCGTTTTCAAATATTCCCTCATTTAAATAAAAAGGATAAGTTTGGTGATATTTTTGGCAATTAGTCTTATATGCGTGAAACAGAAAATAATCAATCGTTGCTGGGCGATGTTCAAGGGCAGAGAGCTCTATGTTATATGCATTCGTTTTTTTACTTTTTACACTTTTATCGCATTTCTACTGGAATTTCGGAGGTGGGGACGATTAAACACCTTAAGAGGCATTTAACAAAGGTATTTTAATCAAATTCGTTTGTGCTGTTTTTTAGCAATTGCTGGAAAACATGATTTTTTCATAATTTCAACCACATGTGCCTGAGCGATTTTGACGAAAACTTTTATTGTAGGTCCGATGACCACCCACTAAACTTGAACATCGAAGTTCAATTTGTTCGGAAGTCATGGTAACACACATTTTTCTAGACCACTTTTTTGAAATCAGGGTGTTTTCCAAAACTTGGAGAAATGCAAAAAAAATCGAAATTTTTTTACCGAATTGTCTGCTTTCATTAACCTATGTGAACATACGGGTAATTGAAAGTAATAAAACAATTGCAAAATAAAGAATGTTCAGGTATATAAATAGCAGTAAATTTATTAGAAAATGAAATTCGAAATAATAAAATATACTATCTTTAAAAGTTATAAAATAAGTAAAAATGCATCTATTTTCTAAGTACAAAATAATCTATTAAATTAAAATAATGTGAAATTTCAAGCAATTTTTAAAATGCAAATATCGCTCAAACAAAAGCAATAGTTTAAATTTTGTAACTACTATGGCTACCTGTGGAAACAAAACATTACTTTAAATACATAACTCAGTCCAATTTATCATGCACCTGTAACATTTCCTAATTCTGGAGATTTTATTATCATAGTACGTATTATATATATTATTGCTCTTGCACATATCAGTCACTTATAAAAGTCATTGCACATATCAATCACATGTATTATTATCATTGTATAAATTGCACATTATTATCGTTGCATATATCAAACATTATTATCATTGCACATACATATTTTTTAATTTAAACAAAAAAAAAGAGCAAACTAATTAAGTTGTTAAAATACATTGAGCTAGCGTTTTATTTTAGGTAGACAAGTCAAAGCAAAAAATAATTAAAAATTATTTTAAGCTGAAAATTAAGTACGAAAATAAAAGCACAATTTAATGAATCAAGGAAACACTTAGTCAATATTGAATCGTGAAAAAATAGTAGTATTATACACGAACTTAAATTAAAAATGTCTTCCTATATACTCAGCTCTTTTCTCGCATCTCATTCATTATACAAGTATCTTTCGATGATGCGTTTTTTAAAATGTCTTTCTCAAATAGAACTGCCACTAACATGAACGCTTCTAGATGTTCTTGGGTAATTGTGAGAAGTAATCGATTCAAAATTAACTTCGGTTTTGAAAATGACAGTTCACAAGAAGCTTGCGAAATGTGGAGGGATTTATAACACATAAATAAGAAGACTTTCTTTACATAACATAAATTTTGTATGAATTAGACTAATTCATCGAAAGTTTTTAAGAATTAAGAGCCATTATATAAGAAAAAATTAAAATGACACTTATTTGAAATGTAATTGTTGAAGTAAATTGAAAGATATCCAAGAACACTTACATTAAATCAGCTGAGCTCATGTGAGGTAACAGCACGTATATAATTTGAAGAACATGAACGATAGACAGCAAAATATAATTTTTTTTTTTTTTTTCATATATAAACAGTTATAACATTTTCGTTTGGTGTTGATTATCGTATTTAATTGCCAATTACATCATTAGATATTAAAATGTAAACACTTATTACGCATATAATCTTTTTAGTTTCTTGATTGTCTAAAACATAACTTGACTTGTTTATTTTGACCTGAAAACGTCCAGTTTAGCTTTGTATGGAACCATACTAATTTAGAAAATAAAAATGGCCTCTCAACTCAACAAAACAACGGTCACTCTTTTTTTATCATCCCTACTAAACGAAAAAGGGAGAAACATTTGGGTGCGATTGGGATTTAAATGCATTCGACTTTTTAAAAAAAAAGTTTAGTAAGGTAATTAGTACTTATTATATTGACGCATTTAAAAAATACGAACTTCCACACCTGACCGGCCCATTTTCCGCAAACACTGACCGGCCCGGTGATTGCACCGGACAACCTTATGGCCAATACGCCCCTGGTTGGCTGGTTTATACGCTCAACGACCTATTTTTATGCACAATGACTGCTAATCAGGCCAGAACCTTCAGTTTAACGTGGATGCCGAACCACAACGATCATTCACGCCTAATCCAGTTTTCGATACCGCAGCTTTGGTATGTGTGGCCAGAGCGCTAACCACACGGCCATCAGATGGACCAGAAATCAACATGATTTTAAGTATTTGAGAGCATTCGATGAGCCTCAGCCATGGATTTTTTTATATTAAACCATAATTTCATCATAAAAAATTAAAACCTACCGCAAATGACGAGAATTTGGCTCGTAAACTGACATTTTCAATCGAGAATAACTTGATGATACATACATTAATCGACTAATATTTATATGGGGTTATGTTCCCAGATGCCTAAGTTTATTGCATGACGTATGCGATCTATTTATTTCGACCATTACTTACCGTTAATGCCCTGTAAAGAAAAACTGCAGAAGCAAAGTTGTACACCCAATAACTTTACATTTTTGAAAATATTGAAGGAATTCTAAAAAGTATAGGAATCCATGTTTATTTGATTTAATATTAAAATTCTTGAAAACAAAATAAAAAGCAACATAAAACATACCATATGTATACTTATCTACTTCCATATACATAAAAGTATTATTTTTGTTGGCGGGTTCTCAGAGATACTATTTCTTATATTGTCAATCAGGTGATAAAATAAGAAGCGTCAATTTTTTCTGTTTCTGTCATTTTTGAGAAAATAGATAATTAAACTCCAAACAACAAATTGCATCAATGGACCCTATGCCCAGCGCTATTAGAAACGGGACCACATAGAATGACAAAAGTTGTGACACATCTTAATATATCTTTAAATTCGAATTTTCCATTTCTATTAATCAATCACAATGCAGGTTTCAGTCACGCTCTAAAGAATTAATTGTAAAGTCGTCACGTATAACCTCCATTCTTTTTATATCCAATAAATGAGTTTTACAAAAGAGGTTATTTTAACTTTGTATTAGCTTAAACCAGCGTTAGCCACCAAACAACACAAAAGATTTTTTTAAAAATCAAATTTCACTATACGAACTTTTTTTACACGATTGTAATTTATTCGAAATAGAATGTGTTAACTATGCAGAATAGAGTTTTCCACTATGTGCCCGAAGAAACTATTAGAAGAAGAAACTATATAAATACAGGAATAACTTATCTGAATGCTGAATCTCATTTGGACAATTTGTTAAGATTGGCTGCAATAAATACTGTGACCGACATTGACTCTATCAAAACATAAACTGGATGGTTGCGATCTCCATTGCCTCACAAATGACATAGGCGAAAACGGAGTAATCTGTAACTAAAGTTTTATATACTTTTATTAAAAGTTAGATCAAGTCGCATTGTCACTTTAAAATAAAAGAATTCGTATCTTTTGTGTATCCGGCCCTCGAAAAGCTCCAACATAAGCAGGGCCGCTGACAGGATTTTCGGGCCCCTGTGCAACTGCACCTCGGGCCCCCACACCTAGCCCGCAGCTAGGAAATTTTTCGGGGGGGGGGAGGGTATGGTCGAAGATTTCATTATGTACACAAAACAAGTTTCACAAAAAAAAGGGAAAGTGGTAAAGCGTGATTTCACACAATTTCGGGGGGGAGGGGTGTCCTTCCCTGACTACAGCCCTGCCCCGTGCCCCCCCCCCCCACTACTTGCTCATATACACATACTACGGTCCCTACTAAAAAGGTAATATCTCCACAGCTATTATTTTTGAAATGGGGTGGTATTTGTAATTAGAGAAGCGGTCATTAGACGGCAGCTCTGGAGCCGTCTGATGGATATTTGTGGTTCTTAAATTTCTGATTCATTTAACCTAGCAATAAACTGAAGCACTAATGATAATAAATTTATTCTTTGTCGGTGTAAACTCATTATAAGCTTACCTACTGCGTAATTTCAAACTAGAAAAATCGAGAAAACGCAAAGAAACAGAGAAATTAGTAGGATTGACTGGTAATACTGTTCTTAAATACCAACCAGTGGCGGCTGGTGCAGGGGGCCAGGGGGGGGGGGGGGGCTGGGGCCCCTCACTTTTTTGGACCCTGGTCCCACTTACATATATGCTTGTTAATATTGTTTTGTTGTGGGATTTTTTTAATATTTAAAAAAAAAAAAGCTTTAAACTTATTTATTCTGTCATTAGACATTAACTATTGTGAAGGGAGCCGGGCGAGCTCTTGCAATAAACCCGAAAAAATGTTAATCAATCACAATCATTACTACAAAAAAGCGACCCTTCTCTTAAAGACTTAAAGATGCTAGTTTTCCTGGGGACAAAATGACCCCTTCTTCGGACGACCTTGAATTTGAAACCGATAGGGCATATAAGATTGCAACTTTCACGTGACATCCTGTTTTGCCAAAGCATAAATACAAAATTTCTAAAACATCCCTGATAACTCTGCTCTGGGTGGACATCTCTGTAAAGGAATTGCCATTTTTTGTAGAGACGGCGATTGCACGTTGGTCCTCTAGTATGACGGTGCGAAAAAAGTGGTTACAATAAATATCCATTGCATTCATTTTCGCACTTTGTTTTTCAAAATGTAAGAGTAAGATTTTCTCTGCAAATTGTTTTTATTTAGAAATTTAATTTTTTCCCGAAAAATGTTTGAGTATTTAAATGTCGTCCATATGATCGGAAGAAGTGATTTGTCTCACATTAATATTTAATATCCTATTAAAATATTAAAGTAACTTACAATCCGATGCCATCAACGGAAGAATTTCTATACGGAGAATAAAAAATGTTCTTCTCTAAATAAGTGGCTCCACTAGAACTAAGCCATTGTATAATGCTATGTTAAAGTTAAAAGATAAACGTCACAGTTACAGAATTTTCAAAACTCCCCTCCCCCCTCTCCCTCTCTCCCAAATAATATGTAAAATGTAGATAAAGCAAACCTAGTTACTGTTACCAGAAAAAAAATTCATGAGCGTTTAGTAAAGAATCTGAGTCATGAACCTACAATGAACCTTTAAAAAGCAAAATGATACAAGCAATTTGAAATTGTCAAATAAAATTTGGGCATTCTTAAAATTGAAGAAACGATGTTTATTCTTAACTCAGGTAGGATCCAATTCTCAAAATAAATTTTGAATTAAATAAAATATTAAAATTTGAAGCGAGTTCCATGTTTGCTCAACTTCTTTTCAAAATATAAAGAATCATAGTAAAATACCTATTTTCAACTATCGCTATGTCAAAACTCATTGACCAGAGGCAATATATTCAATTCGAATGTGAAATGTCGTCGAATCGAGCCCCATCGGATGTTTTGCAGGTTGGTTTCAATGTAAGTAGACATCTCAAATTTGAGATGCATATGCAATGCATTTTTCAAGTAATTATTCATCCTCAAATCAAGTAATTATTCATTTTTTCATGAATTTAAATTAAAACTGTTGAACTGGTCAATATAACAATACCTTTGACTTTGGTTGCAAATTTATAAATATTGCCCATTCTAAGTTAATGGCATTTTTCATTAGTTCTAATGTTAAGCCAAAATTATTTTGCATGAATTGATTCATAAAATATCATTTACTTGAATATTAGGAGCAATACCGATGTCTTTAAAAGGATTTATTTAAATTATTTTAAAATATTATAAAATTATTTATTTAAGTATTTTCTCTAAAGTTACGAAAAGTGAAATTGTTGCTGTCGGCATTTTTTTTTTTTCTCGTTTCTTTTTTCTATGATTCATGTAATATTTGATGAAAAATTTTCCCCTGTGATTTCTACAGAATTTTTAACCACGGTTTTGACTTTATTTTTTTATAACTCTTCCCTAACTCTTTGTTTTCTTTTTCTTAAATACAGAATAGAAATTGAGTGACATCGGTTTTCATACTTTAACTTATTTTTTTTGTGATTAGTATTTTAATTTATTATTATGTCAAACAAAATAAAAAAGCTTTTGCTTCCTACACTCTTGGTATCTAATCCAGCCACCTGTATTGTACATAAAATGTTTTATACTGTTGAAAATATTGGTAACTTTTCTTATATTAAAAAAGTTTTATCTTCAAAGCTGTTTAGCTTTTACACTTCGTCCAATCGACATGAGTTCATTTTAATGTGTTCTCTATTCTTAATTTAATAAAATTATTAATTATAACATGCTTTTCATTATATGATTAGGAGTAACTATTTATATTTAACGGGGGGGAGGGGGGGGGAGCAAAAAGGTAAACTTTAACACTCTTTTTTTTTTTTTTTTTTTTTTTTTTTTTAATCTTACAGTGAGTCCCGATAATATTGTACTTATGGTTGTTTCTAATCACTGACCACTGGTCATTGAGATAGCGTCCAGCTCTTGGTAGGCTTCCCGGAAGACCAGAAGATCCTTAAAATAATCTCCATAAATAAAAAATTTAAACCCTCAAACGCATAGACAGTGGCAAGGGGGTGCAGATCGCATACAAAAGGGTGCAAAGCGGCTACAGCTTCAAATCAGGAATTTTCAATCTTGAATGAGTATCGGATTTCTTACGGAACAATTTATAAATAGATATGCCGTAATTTTACGTTCAATTGAATAATTTGAGGCCTGTACTTTACTTTTTTGCCTAGGAATTCTTCGCTTCATTTTTAATTTTCAAAAGCAAAAGGTGCAAGTACATTCACGTCTTGACGTCGTCCATTCTCAAACGAAGCATCGCGTCATTTTCGTAATAATAATTCCTTTTATTGAAATATTTACTTTATCAGATATCAGTATGCTTAGATAATTTAACTGTTTAATATTGTTGTCTTTTCCCATATATATTTAAGTAACATTTACAAAATTACATAAAATTCATGTGTAATGTTTCCTTCCCCCCATGACATGCAATTGTTATTTTGGGCCCCCTCACTTTTAATACCCACGAGCCGCCACTGATACCAACTTAAAGTCAGCACCCCCTGGTACCTTCTCAGTTGAAATATAGAACAATCAGAATGCGCTTATTTTGAACCATAAGTTATGTTTAAATTCTATGTGAAAAAATAGTTTAACTAAATACAAAATTCGATAAGTTTAATGTAAAAAATTATAAGCAGTATATTTTAACACACTGCACTACAAAAATAAATGGAATTTAAAAGCATTTCAAGGTAACAATTTGTCTTGATATTGCAACATTTCTACCAAACATTCAAATTACTGTAAAAAATAAATTTGTTCGTCATTTCATTGGACTATTAAAGAAGAGTATTTAAAAAACTGTTTTTTTAATAACAAGTTTTGCTATTCTATCATGCAAGACCTCTACATAGTAAATACTATTTCTAGAGTGTTTAAGTTTATACCATGTAAAAAAATTGGCATACCTTTTTACTGTGTAATTGCACTAAAGCAAAGGCTGGACGTGGTTTTTTCGTAT
The DNA here is from genome assembly GCA_963978545.1 of Linyphia triangularis. Lineage (NCBI taxonomy): Eukaryota > Metazoa > Arthropoda > Arachnida > Araneae > Linyphiidae > Linyphia > Linyphia triangularis. Next base: position 88,946,618 of record OZ021722.1, read on the forward strand.
CTTGTAATGTCAGTGACAGTCCAGCAGAAGAAAGGGGACGGCATTTCCTGGGGTCATCATCATCCTACACACTTGTCATTCTCTCAATCCTTCTCTCCCCATCTCGACACACACACAACCCCCCCCCCCCCCCCAACATTTATGACTTCTTGGCAGATAAGAACTGGGGGTCAGATGGGGTCCCGGAGGACTTTTGTACAAGAAACTGTCAAGCAGCGAATCTTGTAACTAAAAGTGTCTTCAAGGTCATCGACAATGAGACATTTGAGGCGTCACTGGATGGAGTTGGATAGGAGGGCAGTAAAAAAAAAATTTTACCCATAAAGAAATATAAACTTAAAAGGGGAATCTTCGCAACGTATTTCAACACTGTCTGAAGATCCTTGTTAAAAATTATTTCAGTCTGTATACGTATTGTCGCTGTTCGATTACCATTTGTGTCGGAGTTTGTTCGAGATTGATGTTTTAATAATTTTGTTTCCATTTATCACTTTTAAAATACTGAAAAAGATTTGTACAGCATTTAGGTTTAAAAAAACAGCCGTAAGACCTGCTATTGAAAGTGCTCTATGTGAATGATTTGGACAAAAAATAAAGATAAGCTATTTTTGAAATATAAACACCAAATAGCTCAAACTATATAGCAAACTTTAATTTATTACTTCCAAAATTTAAGTTATACAAAATAAATTAACCGTAGGCCCCTTTTCAAAAAACAGTTTTTCTTTTAATTAGTTTTTCGTGATCTCTGACACTTTTAATTTTCCTTACTCTAAATTTTCAGAGAGTGGAAAATTTAGAAAACTATGATTACTGCTAATTTCTTAATAGTTGAAAATTATTTCTAACTACTCCAATCTAGATCAAAAGTTGTACTAGGACAGTTTTTATTTGTTAAAGAGAATGTGTGGGAAATATAAACTTAAACATCTTCAAATTAATAATGAAATTTGTAAACTACTGTTTTAATACAATATATATATATATATCACTTTATAGATGAAACAAACACTAAAATTTAACTAAAAAAATTAATTAAAAATTAACACCAAATGTAAAAAAAATACACAAATTGATAACCTGTGATATAGTATAAAATGACAGTTCTTTAAAGTTTTTGTTACATAAACAGATTAAAAAGTCATTTTAGATTTCATAGTAAACCAATTCAAATAGATGAATAATAATTGCACTCTTTTAATATGGTCAAGTTCGAAATTATTATTATATATTTTTTTTTTTACGATTGTCTAAAAACTTTTAAAAGAGCCCCATATACGATTGCACAAAACTCATTTTTCATTCAAGAGGAAATAATTTTGAGTTTTTCTGTAGTGCGCATACACTTGTACAAATGAATAGCGACAGAATCATAAGCAGTCAGGCAAGACGTTTTGGCAAAAATATATATATATATTTATTATATTATTATTATTTAGACTGAAATGTAGTTTCTTCAATAAACATTGATGTTTGCCTTTGAGGTCGCAGCTTGTTAGGGGCCCCAAAGAGGGTTTGTTTATCGCTGTTCGCTCGAAACAAAAAGATTACTTACTGAGCTTCAAAATTACAACAAAAACTAAAAATCGGGTAGTTCTCATTCTAATAGAGCAAATATCCATCAGACGCATACATATGACTGATATAAAAAGTTGCCTTAGGGTTTAAACTGTTGGTGGTTAAAGGTTCTCTTGACCGTTCCGGGGACGGTGTTAAAAAAAAAAAAAAAAAAACTGGTTTTAGGGGTCGTTTGCAAAAGAATTTTCGGTATCTTTTTTGCCTTTTATTTTCGTTATATGAGTTCTATAATTTTTTTAATTTTTTTTTTGTAAAATTCATATTTCAAGATTATGTTAACAAGAAATCGCGGGCCCTGCTTGACAAGACGGGCCCCTATACTGTGCACTGTTTTGCCCCCCCTTGTCGGCGGCCCTGAACATAAGTCATACGACCCGCCTCTAAAAGTTAGGGGCGAACGCTGGCTTAAAGGCTGATTTACACTTGTCCAATGTTGCTGGTGATCTTACACTTCCAAACAACACTCCGGTAATTTCCTGCCGAAGTGCCTCGTCAGTGAAAGTTAATTTTTGTATTACTTTTTTCGGTGGAATTTCTATCATTGGCAGATGATAGAAATAAGTTCAGTTACCGATAACGAAATGTGGTCACCAATGCGATGAGTAAGGATGAGTCAAGCATGGTAAAATGTTGAACGTTTTGTACACTACGAAAAAAACACCGAACGATGGCTATATATATCTTGTATTCTAATTGATGAAATAACTAAAGTCAAGTACCGTTATAAATTGTGGAAGGTCTTTATTAATTGTATATAAATTTTTATCATGAGGGGTCATCTGCATATTAATTCAAACTAAACCAAACTTTAAAAAGTTCAATGGCAACCCTATAATATTATACCATATTTAGATTTAGAATCCAGAAAAACGTCTAAATACTAAATTTCATAGTTTTCCATTGAGTGAATAGTAATTTAAATGATGTCAAAAAAGGATAAATTAACGTTAAAAAGAAAATTTGTGTTTTAGGCTATAAATTCTTATATAGTTAATATATTTCAGTAATTTTTGTTTCAAAGGATAGTTTGTTTAAGGCCAAACATAAATAACATGCAGCTTTTGTACTAAACTGTTTTTAATAATTAATTATTAATTAATAAAACAAGTTTAAAAATTTTTTCAATAGAAATGTATAATTTTTTTTCTTCTATTAGATTTATCATGGTCGAATACCCCTCCAGATTTTTTTTCATTCCATTTTGATTTTTGGTTCTCAATATTTTAGCAAAAATGTAAAAAAAAAACTCACTTTAAGGGACCGCATAATGGATTACGTCTTGATACATGCAAAACGTTCGATTCTACCCCGCTATAAAGAAATTTGTCCTCAAAATAGGCCAAAGCATTTCCGTTCATAAGTGATGTGTTTCTCAACATAATGAACGGGAATTTGGGATCAAGGGCAAACAAGGTATGCTAAATCGAATGAAAATATAAAAAATAGGGGTTCGTATTGAAATTTTTAAAGATAGAGTTAAATTTACTTAGTATACAGCCCCCTGAGATTTTTTTTTTTTTTTTTTTTTTTTTTTTTTGCACCAGACATTAAGAAAATCGTAAACAAAACATTTGGGTACAAACCGCAAGATTCTAGGATAATTAGAACCGAATATCACCCGAAGATATAGCCATCGATCGGATTTTTTTTTTTTTTTTTTTTTTTTTTTTTTGCGTACTGTACCTTTGTGCATATGATATTTTTGTATTAATTTTTGGTTTGTATTCATTTTTTCTTAGAGGGTTTTTTTCTTACTCCGCTTTGAACCACACCGTATTAGACTTAATATTAGATTAGTAAAATGTTACATCTTATTTGATTACATGGGAACAGCGTTTGCCCCTAACTTTCAGCGACAGGTGATAGGTCTTATGTATGTATGTTGGAGCTTCTTGCAGGTCACAGTCACAGATTTATTCCTAAATACGCCAATATATATAATTAAATACTGTAGATTAGATTCAACAATATAAAGCTTTTTGAAAACTGAAAGAAATATTCAACTTTTATATCTATGAAATTACAATTGATACTTGATAAATTTTTTTCAAATAATTAAAAATAATAATTTTCATTATTACGTAAATCAAAGTCTAAAAAGAAAGGAATCTTTTATTACAATGTGATTTGACATAACTTTTAACAAAGATATTTAAACCTTACCTCCAGATTCTCCCGTTTTAGTCGATATCAATTGCTCAGACCAGTATTCTTCAACCTTTGTCCCTCACCGGAAGCCCCTTTTCAGATATTTTTTTTTTATGGAAAACTTCGTTCAGTAGCACATCTAGTTTTGATTTTTTTTTTGGGGGGGGGGGGAAAGCGTACTGGATAATGAAATAGGTCAGGTGATTTTAGATTTGTGCCCCCCAAAGTTTTCAATATCATCATTAATAGTATTTTAATAAAATAATTCTGATAATTAAATAATATAATATAATTAGCTTTAATAATTAACATATTATACTACTTTTAAATATTTGTATTCAATAATCGTTTTCAATGATTAAATTATTTTTATTTATGAATTTTAAAATTTAAACTGTTATAATAATTAGTTTATTATAACAATTGTTCTGTAGAAAATGTTATCTGTCTCTAGTACTTATATCTCCTTTGAGTGAACTTAGTTTCCATAAGCTATTGATAGTTTGTTGCAAAAACAAAGAAATATAAATTGTAAAATAAAGAATGTGCAAGAATTTAACTAGTGGGTTTATTTTATTAGAAATTAACATCGGAACTAATAATAAATATTTAACAACAAAGGCTATAAAATAAGTATTAAGGCTATAAAATAAGTAAGAGGTAATACGATAATATTTAAATCTTAGAACGCCTACTTTTCTTAGAACCTCTTACTATAACCCTATCAAATGAAAGGCTTCACCTGGGGGTGGGAGAATGATTGGAATTTGAATGCATTGGACTTAAGAACACAACGTTGAGGAAAGCCACTATTTATATTGATAAAATATATATATATATTTTTTTTTTAAATTTCATATCGGACCGGCCCATTTTTTCTAGATACTTACCGGCCAGGTGATTGCACAGAACAAACCTATGGCCAGTATGCAACTGGGCGGAGGTGTCGTAATTATGAAAAAGGTGCGACCCTGCTTTTATTATATAAAATCTCTTCTATAATTTACATTTATTCAAACAAAAAGATAAATATTCCATATAAAATATAAAGTATTTGTATCATACTTACATATGTAATTGAAAACAAAAAAAAGCACACACACACACAAAAAAAATAATCTTAAAAAAAAATTGAAATCGTTGTGCTTGTTTATTACTGCACAATTTATCAGTATCTGGATGGGTCGGCATTAATTAGAGACACGTATCATTTTCGCCATCAAGTCGATTTCTATACTTGGTCTTTGTAGGGATGTATGTGGAAAAGACATTCTCACATAGGTAAGTTCTTACGAAAATCATTGGAATTTCCGAATATTTTCCATGAGTTTGATCCAAAATGGGCCATTGCCTTCCTCTCCGAATGTGATGTCGATACCTATATCTATAAGTTGCTATCTATCCTTAATTGCTCTCATTAAAAGGATTTTTGACCCAACTTAATTATTGTGAGCAGAAATGTCCAAAAATTCCAAAATATCGTTTGCAATCCAGTTAAAAGTTCCACAATATTACTTTTTAAATTTTGGTCGAATGCGATATTATAGGTTACCAAGAAATCTGGTTTACGGTCGAATTTTAGCATTGAATCGCGGAACCCCTATAGCGTTTGAGTGGAATCCTAAGGTTCCGCGGAACACAGGTTGAAGAACACTGGCACAGACGATGACAGTAGAAATCGTTCAGTTCTTCTATAATAATGAAACAAGCTGTGTGTCTGTCTGTGGATCTATAGAAACCTACTTAAAATTGGAGTAGAGCTCTGAAATTTTCAGCATTAGTAGTTTTGGCCCTCTAATAGTATACATGCCAAACAGAATGTTAAAATTTTAATTAGTTCTTTTTTTAATTAATTTTTTAATTATAATTATTATTATTATTATTATTTTTACAAATAACTTCAAGCAGAGATACAGCTCCGAAATTTTCCACATAAGTAGTTTTAGCCTTCTACTTGTAGTTTTGAAAAACAGAATTTAAAATTTTTGATTAGATTTTTTTTAATTAATTTTTTTAATTAATTAAATAATATTTTACAAAACGATTTCTAATAGGGCGACATCAGCTCTGAAATTTTCAACATAAGTAGTTTTGGCCTTCTGATTGGAATTTTGACAAACAGAATTTAAAATTAATTTTTTTTAATTAATTTTTTTAATTAATTAATAAATATGTTACAAAACGGTTTTGTAATAGGGCTACAGCTCTGAAATTTTCAATATTAATAGTTTTGGCCTTTTATCAGATTTCCGCAACGTGAAGCCTTACAGCTAGCTAAAATATTGCACATGTTAAAAGCATGCGTATTCAGCTAGTTTATAATAAAGAGGGCGTCCTTGGAGTATTTGTCGCAGACACTCTTAATAGATCAACCAAATGAGTGTCAGTTAAATTATTCCTATATTTGTTCTTGACGAAAAAAATCTTGCTGAAAGTTTTTCCATGTAGTACTTCATATAGTCGCTGTTTTAGATAGTAAATACATACTATTTTGGTTAAATTTAAATTATGTAAAAGAAAAGGCCCATACAGCGACATTTGAATTTTGTTCTTCTGTGCTGCGGCGGGCTGCATAAAAAAATCGCCGGCCGGATCATTAACAGGGATGTGCAGATCCATTTTATTGGGTGGTAGTCAATTTTTCGTAGATCATATATGACGGCATACATTTATTAATCGATCAATTTTTTGACATTTTAAATCAAAGGAAGGATTGTTTCAAATCTAAAACTTGTTAATTAAAATTTATAGTTAAAAATCTTAAAAGTATAAGTCACAGAAGGAATTTATTGCTATTACTTCAAATACTGAATAAAAATTGTTGCATGTAAAGAGTATTTTGGATGTCACTGTAGAACAAAAATTTTTAGTTATGGAAATTGCAAACAATATAAATTTAGAATATATTTTCATGGATAAGCATTGAAAATGGGAAAAGACTTTTTATTTCGGAAATGTCAGAATCAAAGCTTACCTCTGTTTTCCGAAGTAATTATTTAAAATTGGAGAAAATAACCCCTAACTTCTGATCTGTGAAAACATCTCCAAAATCATCAACAAAGTCGCCATATTTTTAAAAAATTAAATACCTAACCGCAAACGGTATATTACATTAATCCATAAAAAAAATTCAACGCAGTGACTAAAAACGAAAAAGTCTAGCTGAAAGTTTTGCGATGTACCACACCCATAATTTTATTTTCTGCGAAAGACAAGTTTGAAAAATTCATCCAAATGGAAAAATTTCTAATCTAATACTTTCAGCTTTAGAATTGAAATTTCTTCTGATGAATTTAGTCTTGAATTTGGCCTTATTGCTATAAATTCCTTGTAGCATTTCTGTCCGTATAAGATTAGCCACATAAAAACGGAAGGGTAAAAAATAGAAAGAAAAAGAATTATCCTAAAAACCCATCTTTTTAAATACAATTATTTCATTCGAGTCGCTAGTCGCATTCTAATACATAGTAAGTAAATATTTTATTCCCCTCTATTTGGCGACAACCCCTTGGCGACATTTCGAACCGTTCAACAGCAGAGAAGCAATCCTATTCCAAAACTATCTTTCCGCTACAAGTGATAAGTCGACGGAAGTGTACCAAGAAGAACTTTTGCGGGTAACGGCGAGGTTTTTTTCCCAGAACTCTTCTAAATGATCAGAGAATTTCAGATTACTTGACAGGTAGGATTTTCAAATGCATTTTTTAAACCACAAAGTTGAAAGCGAATTCTTTATTTTGATAGCATTGTATGCGAATTTTTTTTTTACAATTACAAGTGAACTTTTCAAACAATTTGTTTATAAAAGATGTTATTTAATATTGGAAGGCACCTCAAAACGATCACTATTTTTTGATGGTTTATCTGTATTTACATAATTCTTTTGAAATGTTGATTTGTATTTATTTGGCATGTTCTTGTAAATGCACTTGCTGTTACAAAATTGAGACGTAATTCTTTGACTATTTTAAATTCCAAAATTATATCTTCATAGAAAGCAATTATGTCGGTTTTCTTCTTTCCCAAATTTTTCTATTTTCTTCATTTCAATTTTTTTTCTTCTTCAAATTTACCATTTGGAAAGGAACCAAAAAAGTAGGCATTAAAAAGTTAATTCTGAAAAGAACAACAGGTGCTTTGAGAAAAATAAAAATATTATACATTACCGCACCAAAACGTTACGAACATATTCTAGTATACAAACCAAGCATAACGAAAGAAATTAATTTAATGAATTTAAATTCTTCCAATAGATATTGTTTTCTATTTTGCAGTTTTATTAATATTTTCTTCAAGAACGCAAATAAAATTTAATAAATGAGTTCTGTTATTTTTTTTTTTTTTTTTTTTTTTTTTTTTTTTACCTATAAAACTTTTATGCCAGTTTAAAATAGATTTTCATTTAGTAATTAATCTGATATCGCAATAAAAATAAACTTAACTAATCAGATTAAGTTTATTAAGAATTAATGGCGCTGATCAAATGTTAACTAGGGGCATCACTCAACTTTCAATTACTATTTTATATTGATTATTGCATTTATATTTGCTATGGATAGGGGTAATTTACCGTTTTCATATTTTCATTAATTTAAAAAAAAATACCCAGTTTGGCGATAATTATTACAGTATAAAAAATAAAAAAACGCCAAAATGATAAATTTGGCGACGTTTTTTGATAAATTTTGCATTATCCTTTCTTATAAGTGAATTGCAGAAAAAACAGTCATTGATGGGTGATGCTCAAGAGAAGAGAACTCTGTGTTAAAGACATTCGTTTTCCAGCCTTTTACACCTTTATCGTATTGTACGGGAATTTCGGTGGCGATCACAGTAATTTTGGGCAAAATCAATAAAACCGTTTTTTTTTTTTTTTTTTTTTTTTTTTTTTTTTTTTGGCACTTGCTTAAAAACATAAATTTTTCAAGGGCAGCTACTGTATGCGAATGCACTAATTTGACCAAAACCTTAAGAGAAATCGGCACCCTCTATACCGGTAATGTTAATTTGGCATATTTTATACACCTTTTTCTCATAAAGTAATTAACTTAGAAGTCAAATTGTTTTTCAGTGCATTTAGCAAACACTTGCTATTCTGCTTAAGTTAGGTTTTAATTGTAATTCATTTACTTTTTTTGAAAATAAATTTTCGTGAAAATCACTTGAATTTCTTAAAAATCATAAGTTATTTTTGCCGAAATAAGCCAAAACAAAATAATAATAAAAAAAATAAAAAATACCTCACTTCAGTATATACAGATACATGAAAGGAATGTGTAGTAACATATTTAGGTAGGTAGTTTGTGCAGTTTCTGAGAAAAAATTACTTCAGTAATGAAAAATGTATGAAAAATTTGAACTTCGTATGTCAATCCGATTCTGGTCACAGTCGCACAGACATTTTCTCTAGACAACTTTTTTAAACTCAGGATGCTTCAAAACATGGAGAAATGCAGTAAAATCGATTTTTTTTTACCGAATCCAATACTTCATTACCCCATGTTAACATATGGAAAAAAAAAAAAAAAAAAATGATGGAGGAAAAAAAAAAAAAAAAAAAAAAACACTCCAAAATGATGAATCTGGTTTTATGTTTTTCAATAAATATTACTTAATCCTTTCTTGTTTGAGAAACGCAGAAGAAACAGTCTTGATGGGTGACGCTCAAAAGAAGATAAGTCTGTTAAAGATATTCGTTTCAATTATATTGTTATAACTTTTATCCTTTAAATTAGTTCATGCTTTTATTGCATCTACAATTTTTTTTTTTTTTTTTAAATTCAAAATAAAAACAACCATTTTTTTTTTTTTTTTCTTCTTTTTTTTTTTTTTTTTTTGCTTACGTTACGCTTACGTTACTTTAAAAAAAAAATGTAAATCTATAAAATAGCTTCGGCCTTTTATAAATTGGTATATCTAATGGCACCAAAGTACGAATTAATTTGTTGTCTTTCATACTAAGATCAACTTCATTTATAAAGAGCTAAAGGACTTTATGCAAGTCATCATTTTGAGTTTTTGAGCGCACCTTCTCCTTTCAATCCAGCCAATCACAATGTATCTTTAATTGAGCTTTATGTACGAAATTATGTGTTCATCCAATCTCAGACATATGATCTTTTCCTCGTGTAAAAATCGATTGTTAAGTTACTATTTATTTTTTTGAAAAGAAAAAAAATTCTTGAGGGCAGGCGATAAGTTTCGAAAAGTGTAAGTGATTGCCTGTTCAAAATACAAATATCCAGAACATACAAAAAAGCTAATTCAAAATGATAAATGATCTGGTCGACCCAGTTAAATAAGCATATTCGTTTCATTTTCAATATCAAAATAGTTTATTAATTTAAATTTAAAAAAAATTATGCATTATCGAAATTTATCATTATTTGAGAAAAGGCTGTTTTTCGGTGACTCAGATAGATTTTTAAAACAAAACTATCATTTGATCTAAAATTTGTGATGAATTCTCAATATCAGTTATGTTCTCCAGTCAACAAAAGAATTTAATGATTCCACTAAATAAATCATGTTTAGGGAATGGAAGGAGTAACTTGTGATGGACTCCGAGGCAAAGAATCTGCAAGGCTTTAACGAAACTTAAATTATCCACCAAAGCGACAGCTCCTGCCCAAGAGAATTTTCCCGTTTTAAAATGACCATCTAAATGTACAGATTAGTTTATTTCACGCCTTTTAGGAAAACAATTTCATTACTATGGAAGCCTTTAAGTTTATTTTAGCTCCAAAAAAGGAAAACTGGTAAACCGTTTAAAATCAAATAGCATATAGATTATTTAAAATTCTAAGTAAGAAACAATGTTCTATTTCTTCAAAAGAAAATAACTCACTCGCTGAGGGTTCATAGTTGAACAATGACAAGTAAAATAATAAATAAGTGATAAAACAGTGTTTTCTGGTTTCTCAAAATAGAATCCTTAAGGATTTAATTAAAATATTTTGAAAATGACGCAATGTCGGTTGAAAATACACTGTTTTGAAAATGGCGATACACCTTTGTTTAAGAATTTTAAACACAATTGCTAGTTTAACACATCTTGAGTATTAATTAAATTACCAAAGAATTCTTTGCTTTATTTTTCAATATCTCAATCAAATACATTAAACTAACATTTTATATTTCTCTTTACTTTATGAGATTAACATGGAATTCAGGGATTTATTAAATTGAACTAAAAGGATTTCTCGACATTAAAAAAATCTAAATAATATTATAGAAATTATTAAATTGTATTGGGTATTTTTTTCTATATACGCAAACATTTTAAGTGTAAAAATAAAATAGTGTTTTTTTATCAACGGTTTGTATTTTTGTACGAACAACGACCTATTTTTTTGCACAATAACGCCTAATCATGCCGGAATCTACAGCTTAACGTGGATTCTGAACCACAACGAATATCCAACCACGAAAACTTTCGGAAATATATATATAAAAATAATAAAGCAACAGCCTGCTTGGACAATGAAACAAAACACATTGTTTTACATTATCTTCTTGTTCAATCTGACCTTCTTGGTTGTCAGTGAATGAAAAATATTGCAATACAAAAGTATGTTCAACACAACAAAGAATGTGCTACGTAAAAGTATGTTCAAAACATTTCAAATTAATTTTTAGTGTTCATCGCATACTTTAAATGCACCATAGTAACCATTACAAAACATACTTCACGTGGCAGCAAATTTTTAACTACGTATTTGAAATTTTTTTTATCGCTACGCTATCTGTCAGAGCAACATTCTTTTTTATCTGATATAACAAGACGTTGAAATACTTGATTGATAAGCTCTAATAAAATCAATCTGTTTCGCTTTTTAGCATTCTTATCTCAGAAGAATGCTGGATCACCGAAGGGAAATTTCACAAAACATTTAGGTAACTTAGCGATAATGCCTTCTTTTTTTTCATGAGAACGGTCCGTTTCGATTCTTAATTTAGTCATTTTGTAATTTGCGACAGGTATATTGAGAACAGTGCTGCTGACAGCTCTATCAGCTGCTATCTTTGGTTTGGCCACATCTCGAGTATGTCGTGTTATTCTGGTCACCCTATCTCACACAGCATATTGTTGCATAAAACTACAAAAGTGATACAGGGAATCTTAAAGAGTTTTGACTGTGGATCCAGATCAAGGAATTTTAATATACATGTAATGACAACCTATTTTAGCATCACTTTTCAATTTTTTTTTCAAAGCGCTTATTCGATTTTTAATCCTTTCACCGATCTTCACTTTCATTCCCACGTTTCATTTTTGTTTAGGTCAAATCTTTTCCAACATTGAGTCCCATAATTGATATTCAGTATTGCTCGTCATTGCGCCATTCAAGTTTTGTTCTCACACCCATAGTATTTTAATTTTATCTGATCTAAGCACAATTCCCACGGTTCTATACAATGTTAGTTTCCAGTGCTCTCCAGAGACGATTCATTCATTCCATTGATATTTGTCGTGTTCGACATTTCTCTTTCTTCAACACCCAAATAACGAATAAATGTTTCCAACTGCAACTTAAAAGAATGATCCTTCTAGCCACGTACCGAATAACTTTTAAGAATGATGTAATCATTACATGTATATAAATGTTCAACTCAATTTGGAAAATTAGCTGTAAGTGGAGAGTGAGGAAAAAAGTTTTTTGAGATGCAGTCATGGAATTATTTATTAAGTTACTTAATAGAGGGAGAGGTATGCATGTCACGAGCATGACTGATAGTAATGGAATGACTAGAATGAATTCGTAGTGTCGTTGTCGTATGGAAAACTCTAGAAACAAGCATTGTAATATGAAACAGTGGGATTATGCTTAGAGTAGCAGAAATGAGAATACTAAGGGTGTAGGAAAGTAATCAGTATGACGAACATTAAGGCATCAATACGAAGTTTAGCTGGAAAAGTACTGATATAATCTAAATGAAACGTGAAAATTTAAGTTATGACCGGAAAGGGGAAAATCAAAAAATAGAAGACGGGCTTGAAAGGAAAATTAAATGAAAGGCGATACTAAAATATATTGTTATTACATATAATATATATACATCGAAGTGGACCTGCTATGCACACAAGTTATGTAACTTTCAGTTAAATTTAAAGAGCAAGAAGCATTCCTTTTACAATCGAGTGAATGATAAATAGAGCCATCTGCTGACCACATCTCAAACTCTGCTAGAGTAAATAGTTTCGTAGGACAGCTGGGTCTGCATTGCGGGAATGTAAAGAGGCATTAAAGTTTTTCAACCTTAGGTGAGCTTGTAGTTGGTTGTCATTGTCTCACTTTCAATTCATGATCTAGTATTGTTGAACCCCCCCCCCCCCCTTTATCTCTTGCGAACAATTTTGCATAAAATAATATGTTATGGTTCTGAGTTTTATATAAGCCTTCTCCCGATATTTTATTTTACAGATAAAATAAAATAAAATAAAAATACCAATTTCACAAAATTCTGCACTAGAGTGTTACTGGACTAAGAATCACAAAAATGTGCAAAATCTCGGCATGTACATACACTGTTTTTAAGAGAAATATTAATACATGAACTTAATGACCACTTTTAAAGAATTTAACTCTTAAACGCTGCTTAGCGCTTAAGATTTAATTATGTGCACTTGGTACAAAATGTCGCTGTCTCCCATGCTTTATAGATACTCCCCAATATCACCAATCTTTATACAGTTACTGCGTCAAAAATAGAATGATTATTTTCAGTGATTGATAAGAAGCGAGCGTTCGTTTAACAGACATCCAAGTGAAATTTTAATTGCGGTGTGTGCGTGTGCTTTTAGCGTCAAAGTGTGAAATATTTTCCTACGCGTCTACAAGAATGTGTTCACTACTATTAATAGTTTGGCTTGAAACGAAGAGTATTCATGAGTGATTTATAACTATACATTGCCTGTCCGTGGAAACATCTTCGGACATAATTCTCTTTATTCATCACGAATCTCGTTTATTTGATTACGGACTTGTTTCTCACGATGACGATATTTTAAGTTATTTATATTTCAAAGAAAATGTCATGAAAAGGACGTTAGAATCTATTTCAATCATGTAGCAATGCGGTTTTTTTTTTTCACTAGGCAACAAAATTTTACATGTTTTACAGCAACTGGTCATTGTTCATGCATATTATATGACTTTGTTATTGAGAAACTTTGTTCTAGAATATTTTTTTTACTTTTTAACGTTTGACATCATTGGTGAGGGGCATGATTTAAAGTGGTGACACACGAACAGATTTCGGTACTTGTGGTGAAGTATCACAACCTTGTTGACGAAAGACACTGGAAAAGAGTAAACGAATTGTGTTCGACAGTCCTCAATACTTTCATGACAGTCAGGCGCGCGATTTTCAATTTATTTGAACGATTCGGTAAAGTTGAGCACTGGGTGTTTTTTTTTTTTCCAAAGGGGGGGGGGGGGGGGAGATGACGAGGCAGAGAGAAATTTCCAAATTCAAAAGGTATTTGAGTACTTAGGTATTAACACCACCGCAGCTACAGATTTGGCGGTTTTTAAGTGCCACCAAAGATAACTGCATGCGCGTGGCTACAGATTTGGCGGTTTTTAAAATGCCACCAATAAAAAGCCATCAAGATTGCACTTTATTGGAGGTTTTTAAGTGACGCCAAAGATAACTACTTCAGAAAACTTCTGTTGCGGTGGCGTTAATACCTACGTACCGGTATTTGTTATATTATACTCTAGTGGAGAATATTGTAAGTAGCCAAACTTTACCAAATTTATTTTTTGTATAAAAGTAATCATTTTTTCAATGCAACTAACATTGGCAGATTTGTGGCGTTTAATTGTTTTCTGCAACTCTTTTTTTTTATTAAATGATGCATGTTGGATGCTGCCGCCTAAGAAGGGCAAAGTGGTGCACGTGATCCCCCTCCGTCTTACATAAAAAAAAAATTGAAAATAGAGGTAAAATTTACAAGAAAAAAAACCAGTGTTATAGTGATTTCCAATTATTCATTCGAAAAAAAGTTCAATGCGCTTATAAAAGCATTTCATCAGGAAACAAATTTAACTTTTTAAAAAATTAAGCCTTGGACATTCTTAATTAAGCACCGCAAATTGTAAACACATATTTTTGCGCCCAGTCGAAACAAAATATAGAAATAGAAGATTTTGTCGAACAGTGAAAAGGAATAGAAACCTTCTGTTCTCTCGCTAGTGGTGGAGTAGGGGCTTTCTACTTTTAGTAGTCACCCCGCACCTTCTCCTCAACCTTTACTAAACCGCGACAAGTTGTCGGATAAGTCGGCGAGATTAGAAGAGCGTGAGAAAAGAGCAAGAGAAAGAGAGAGGGTGGGTGTAGAAGACGCGACATGTGGTTTGCATCAACAGATGAGCTCGGCTAAGCACGATTCTTTTTTAGAATAATGGCACCCCTGTTTGAAAGGCCGAAGAAAGGATATACGGAATGAAAATGGATTGAGTTATTCTAGAACTGTGGTTGACCAAAGAAAAATTTAAAAATTCACAAAGAGGAGTCCTTGTTAGTTTTTTTTTAAAAAGATAACGACTGTGCAATAAAAATCGTTTATGGCTTTATAATTTGAAGTAACTTGAAACGCACACTAATTTTTTTAGCGCATTGCAACGATATATTCTTTTATATTTAATTAAAATCATTAAATGAGATACTTAATTATCCCCATTAATTATTCAAAAGAAAAAATATATAAATGTGTTTGATGAAGGGTATCTTTGAATCTTTGGTATCTTTGGAATTATAAAAAAAACTAGTGGATCAGTGCTCAGTCTGTGCATTTAAAATTAATTAGAGGCTTTACTTTTTTTAAAGTTCAACAAAGTTAGATATTGGATTATATTGCTGAAAGATTCTTTAGAATTACTCAACATGCTTAAATTGCGGTTTTCTCTCTTCTATAGTGCTACTATCTACAGATATTTATTACTGCCTTCATTGCCTTGACTAGCCAACCAATTACTCTCCCACGCACACAAAATCGAAGTTAATGTAAAGGATTTAATAACATAACCTATGGAAACAAAGTTTTTAATATAAATACTTTATATGCATTGCCAATTTTTATATTCATTAACACACCACCGATTCTGTTGTCAGAGAGTGCTTGGTGTTTGCATCTAGTTTTAAATATTAAAAACATCTCTATCAGCAAAATATGGGGTAAACAACTTTTCAAAATTTATTTATTAAAAATGAATGTGAATTTATGCATTAACATCCAAATATCATTTATTTATTCCGATTAAAACAATTTTATTATTTATTTATTAAAGCAATTTTGTCAACAATTATCGGTTTAAATTCTTTCCCTTACACCATTACTACGTAACGCAAAGTGGAATTGACTGTACTTTTAATGAATTTATGCATACACGTCCAATTATTTTTTATTTATTCTGATCACAACAATTTTGGAAACATGAAAAAGTTTCCCCAATGATCGGTTAAATGCGATTTCTGCGCGATTGGATGACGGCACGTTGGTTTATTAGTATTCCGTAAAAACGACCTTTTAGTGACAGTGACAGGCCTCCCAAATTTGATAGAATGCATTGTCATCAACATCGAATCTATTTGCCAAGTTTCAGCGCGATTGGGTGACGGCAAGGGGGGTAACTAGGCATCCGCATATAGTTTTCCCTGGAGAGAAATGCCCATGAAAAAAAAAAAATAATAATTTTGACAAATTACTCAAAAACTAAATTTTGCATTTCGAATTTTTTTTTATTAGTAGATTTCAAAAACCTTTCTCTATAAATATGCGAAATTTCGTACTTTTCAGTCAAATAGCGATTGCACTGTTAGACAGAGAACATTTTGAAACAGTGGCAATTTTTTGACATCCTTTAAATCCTTACTTTTACTTTCAAATACCCGAATGTTAATTATAGGGTAATGAAAATATTGCATTCAGTAAAGAAAAAAAAAAAGAAAAAATTCCCATTTCTATATGTTTTGGAACGTTCTGAGTAAGGTTTTCGTCGAAATTTCGCATCATCATAAGGAAAGTGCCAGTTTTTCAGCAATTAACTAAACAAGCTCAAACGATTTTGATCAAAATTACTCTGGTAATGTCTTTTAAGGTGTTCTAAGCATCCTCACTTCCGGATTTCCGTAGAAATGCGATAAAAACGAATGTCTTTAAGACAGAGTTCTGTTTCCTTGAGCATTGCCAATGAACGAGAGTGCATATCCTCTGTTTCACTTACAAGAAAAGTTAGTGTTAGTTTTATCAAAAGTTAGTTTTAGTTGTGCGATTTTCCACACCCTTAATCTTAGTATAAAGATATTTCCAAGGTGTGATTAATAATAATTTAACTGAAATTCTTCAATCCGTCGCGTTACAATAAATTTATTTCCACTAATTATTTGCTAGGCTTGATTATAATTCGACATTTTCGAGTTAGCAGCGGGTTAATTTCCAACAAATCCAAGCAAAATCTTTACAATTCTGTCACGACCGTCTAAAAAATGCAAATCAACATCGATTTAAAAAAAAATTGTAAAATTCATTATTTTTTACAATGCCTGATTTTTTAACTTCGATTTTCAAACAAAAAACACAATTCTAAATTAAGTATTTATCAGAACTTATTTATCTAAGGTCTCGGGTGCGATACGAGCGGCAAGAGGTGAGCTACTTGCGGTAGAGTGATATATGAGAGAGAGCGGTAAATGGCACTAGCTAAGATATTTTCCATCAATTCCTAACACGACGTCATTCAATGAGCTAGATAAGTGTAACCCAATTTTGAGTGATTATCCCCAACAAAATAAAGTATCTAAAACTAGTATTGTTTTAAGGTGGTGAAATTATCACAAAACATCACATAAACATAAGTTTTTGAAAAAATAATAAAATAACGTTTCAAATTATATTTCCATATAATAGTTAAGTTTCTATTAGATTCAAAGTGAGCCCCATTATTAATTTTCAATATTGTTCGTCATTGTGTCATACAAATTTGATGATTGCAAATGATTTTGCAATCAGAACACGCAGAACGGTCTCGAAACCTCCCGACTAGACCGCGAGCTGCCAACCCTCAGAAAAGAAACAAAAAGAAACTCCATTCACTACTATTCACAGGAAAACTGGCTAACACTATTCATATATGTATTCCGCCATCCATGGTCAGAGCAACAATTCTTCAATGTTATTTGTAAAAGCAATTAAAAATTTTATTCATCAGCTTCCAGATCCAGGTTCAACTCAGAATTTTCGTTCGGACCCGTTAGATGCACAATCGAGTACGTTTTTAGTTTTAACTTATAGAAACTAAAACTTTCAACATGAGATAGAGAGACAAAACTATACACATTTTTAAATCCTTTATATTAACTTCGATTTTGTGTGTGTGTCGATGGGGGTCAAATCTGAGGACGCCTATTTAACCCTCGTCGGCATCCAATCGGACTGAAACTTGGCAGATAGATTCGATGTCGATGATAATGCATTCTATCAAATTTTGGGGGCTTATATTGTTGCTATAAGGTCGCTTCTACGGAATATTAATAAACCAACTTGTAGTCATCCAATCGCGTGTAATACAGCATTGCACCGACCATTGTTGAAACTCTTCCCTGTTGCCAAAATTTTTTTTAATAAATAAATAATAAAGTTGTTTTATTCAGAATAAATTAAAGATATTTGGATGAGGATATGAGCGTGGCTTTCATTTTTAATAAATAAATTTTGAAACGCAGTTTGCCGCACATTTTTCTGATTGAAATGTTTTTAATATTTAAAATTAAATTTGATGGAAACATCAAGTACACACTGTTAACAGAATCGGCGCTGTGTTTATGAATATAAAAGTTGGCGATGCATATAAAGGATTTTTTTTTTAACTTTATTTTTATGGGTTACATTATTATTAATTTTTTTTTTCCTTCCATTTTTGGACTTGGGGAAACCATGTTAACTCTAAGTACACCTAAAGCTCAAATTTGACCTAAGGACGATTACAGTATTTCGTGCAGATGAGTCATGAGAAAGTTTTTAATATTTCTCTCGCAGGGGGGATACAACCATTAAACTTCACCATTATTTAAATCAAATGTCAGAGAATCACCTGGTAATAAAAAAACAATTCGGGCAAAAAATACAGATACCATCTTTGTGGCACGGTATTATCTGTGTGTCCTAGACTTACCATAACAGTATAGTGATATGTCTGGAATAAACTATAAAATACATTACATGAAAAATATTTTTTCAACAAATAATCTACGGATTAGGATTGTTGTGTTTAATGTTTCCATAGTAATAACACCTGACCTGGCTCAATTTATTATCCGTCCTGGTAAAGTATTTATTGTGAGGAAATCACTTTTTTTCTCGTCTTTTTATTCTGGCAGTAATAACGAACTTCATTCTTTACTTGACAGATTCTCTTTTGATCGCAATGCATTTATTCCAGAAAACTAGTTTTATCGAGTTGGTTTATTAAGAACTTGTTGGGATCAATATATAAAAAATCAATGATGACCACTTTTTCAATGGTTTCTTTTTCTGTTTGCTTTTAAAGGACAGAACTATTTTATAAAAGTTTAAGAAAATCGTATTGAATCGTGTAAATTAAAATTAATTATGTACAACTTACCGTTTCTGTTTTGGAATTTTTTTATGCTAAGATCTATACAAAAGCTATACTATACGCCGGGACAATGTTACATCAAAATATTTAGACTACTGAAAGTAGTGTGTGTGTAAAGAGGAATAGCTTTCCTGGAAGTTTTTTTTTATCGAAAACTGTGACGCATTTTCAACTCGAATAAGAGAAAACACGGAAAACATAACAAAAACAGCGATACTAGAGTATCAGTCAAAATGCCCCTACTCACTTCAAAAAGTGAAACTGAAGAGCGACAGGCGAGGCTTGGTCTCGAGATTATAAGAAGAACATTCTGCATCTTGTTTGTGAATCCAGCCTAAACCTTCTGAAGATAAGATGTGCACTCATTTTTCCTGATTTTAGATGAAGTAGCAGTGAAACGCTATTCCGAATCACAAGGGCTAACTTTTTACTTTCAATTACCCATATGGTAACGTAGGGTAATGAAAGTATAGCATTCGTTTAAAAAAATTATTCGATTTTTTTTTTTTTTTTTTTTTTTTTTTTTGGGAACATCTTGATTTCAAAAAAGTGGTCTAGAAAAAACGTCTGTACGTAGTCAGCATAACTCCCGAACAAATTGATCTACGATGTCCAAATTTGGTGTGCTGGTTGGTGGGGCCATGGGACCTACCATTAAGGTTTTCGTATTTTGTGTACTGGTTACTGGGGGCCATAGGACCTGGCGTTAAGACTTTCGACAAAATTGCTCATGCGCATAAGGTAGCTGCTATTGCTAAATTTAAGTTTCTCAGTTCTTCAGAAAGTTGTGCGATGTTCCACGTCCACCAAAAAATCTCCAAACTGGCAATTTTTTAAATAACGAAAAGTTGAAAACGAAAACGGTAAATTACACAAATCCATTACAAATTTAAATACAGTGATCAATAATAAGTTAAATTGAAAGTTGTGTGATGTTCCACATCCCTAGTTTAATTAGTTTGGAATAAAACATATTTCCAGTTTACGCTTGATACTCTAAAAATATTATTGCCATCATCCTTAAAGCTCCATATAATAAAAATATAATCAAGGCATTTATTTTACATATTGCAAATTACATATTGCACTTCAATCATGTAGGAGCAGTTCATATTTTATTCATATTAACTCCTGTTAACGCAAATTAAACTCAAAATAAACATCGTTTTACCAACTTTCTTAACGCTTTCCTAGGAGGACGTTTAATTATCCTGAACACGCCATTCCGCGTTTTGTTGTGACCAAATTTCACATAATTATAATAAGTTAACTGGTATTGCTCGTATTTTAATTCCCAAGCTTAACTTTGTTTTGAGTTCGAAACAATCTGTGTCATAGAAACGACATGAAACCTCATCGCACGACTGGCCCTTTGCCACACAAAAAATTTGTTTGATCACTTTAAGTCATAATCTACGCAGACTGAGAAAAAATCGTTAATTTTATTTTCGCTCACATCAGAGCTATTCAGTATTCTGCAAGAGAAACATCGGTAGAAATTTAATTTTTAGTGACGCGAAACTCCATGTTTTCATTCGTGCGTAAAAGCCATTAGAGTAAGGGGAACAAGTAGAAAAAGATTTGGTAGTATTTCATCGAATGCACAATTGGTGCAAAAGCTAGTCTTTTAAAGTATATAATAAAACAGGTTGAATTGTGACGGAAGTGGCGACCCGTGGTCAAATATGTTAGTGTAGCTGGGACAGTGACCCCCTCCCCCCCCCCTCACACTTCCCACAATCATTCAGGAATGGAAATTTAATTTTAATTACAATTATTAATTAATCTTATTAATCCTTTCAATATTTACAAAATGATATGAGAAAGAAAATAGGAAAAAAAAAATTATTTAAAATAACGGGACTCCATGTTTCAAAATGGTTCAATTATAAGTTTTAGTATTTAATAAAAAATTAACAAGAAAACACATGTGTGAATTTTATTGCAGAAATTTTTTCCGTTTGGTGGAGAAAATTCTTAGAAATGCTCGTTTCTCTCCCACCCACACATCCCGACTCACTCACACAAGAGCCAATCAGTACATCTAATTTACATGTACAGCCGAGGTCACGAAATTCGTAAGGGCTGCATTTGACACCACGCCGTATTCATTTAGCATGGAGGAGGATTCCAGACTAGCAGTTGTTTCCATAGCAACGATTCAGCTATTTGGAACGTTCACTCTCTAGCTGCATTCGCTCGAGCATCGTCAGATTTAGTTGATTTGACCGGTTTTCCCCCCTTCAATTGTGCATTGCCGAACAGGTTTGCTATTTAGTACTTACCGTAGAAATATTACCTTCATTTGCGATTCTAATCTACATTTAAGAAAATTAGTAGAATAAATATTCAAAGTTGACTAGCAATTAGTAAATTTTTATTTTAAATTAATAATTTAGATGCAGCCTGGCTGTTCTTGCTGTACCCCACCAGCTGTCACTGTGTGATAGTCACAATTACTAAAAGATTACTAAAAGCACTATGTGCACTATTATTCTGCAGATATTCCTGTTGAGGTTGATCAGGTCTGCATACCAAGCATGTACAGCAATGTGATTGGTTGATTGGTTTGTGCGCCCAACAACCTATACTCAACAACCAATCAGGCCGGGACCTACAATTTAACATGAATTACGAACCACAGCTAACATCCATGCCTAACCCGGGATACGAACCCGGCACCTTTGGCATGCAGGTGGATGTTCAACAATACGAAAACATTTAACGATGGAAATCTCCTCTTACTTAAGTTTAACAAATAAGATAACAGGACACCTACTGTTATGGAAATCTTTTATAAACAAAAAATGTCGCCAAGTTAGCTAGTTTGGTAAACTTGGTTTGTCACCGAATATCTAAGTTTATTCCGATATCTCTATTTTCAGCTCTATACGTGAAATTCCCTTTGAGAAACTATGGAAGATCTCTTCCGATTAAACATAAAAAAAGTTGTAGTTTCCAGTGAATGCTATACAGTACAATTAATCTTATCAAAACCTTTAAAAAGATCTTTTAAATGATCCATATCTGTCACATTTATAGTTGCGCTATAAATTGGTTTACTCTCACCGTTTACAGTACATTCTGATTGTATTTTGGTAAAGGTATTCATCTCGATGAGACTATTAATTAGTCTTAGAGCATGTGTTTGTCTACGCATGTTGACATCAGACTTTGCATAATCTCCGCACTAAATTAGTATACAGTAGAAGGTAATACGTATAAATAATGGTAATAAAGCAAAAATGGGATTGTCTAAATATTCACATTGAAATGTGTTCTTAGAAGTTGCTGGTATAATTCAGCGTTGCCCTATCTTCAAATATGTATACTGTACATATCGTATTGTTGGGTAGAATAATATGATTTCAACATTTTAAATCACACACATTACCTCTTCTATTCAAATACCTACTTCAATAACGTTATTAATAATATTTCCTTCCTTTTCCTGTACAAACTGAGTGCTCCTCTCTTTTTTCACCATTTGCAATTCATTCTTTCAATCTCAAATCACTTTCTTTTCTGACCACCTCTCACTCTCTAAACGGCTCAAAACCCCTCATATTACCCTTACCTTCATTACTCTCAACTGGTTATTATACATTTTCAGAATAATTAAAGGCATAGATTCATATCTGAGAGCCGAAAACTGACTGGAATAAGAATAAACAAGCTACGCAACTGTGAAAATTAACAGAAAAGGTACAACTTGAAAAATGCGGGGCGCAAAATTTATCATCTAGACTACACAGTTGTCAAAAACTCATATTACAAAGTTTCACTCTTCACCTTATTCAGTATCCGCCGCCTTCTGTCACATGCCACGTTCTTCTTCCAACAGTATCAATTCAGCGTGTCATAAATTATACATGTACATATACTATCAGTTCAGAAACAAAGCACTAAGTTATGTATGGTACTTCAAATTTTATTTTACAACTTTAATTCGCTGGCCTCAAGGGTAAATTTATGAAAGGGATTTATAGCAACTTAGATGACTCTACTGTCAGGCAGGCCCTGATCATCGCCTAGGCCCACAAGGCCCGGGGCTTGGGCCCATGATTTTAGGGGGGCCCCGAAATATGCTTTAAACCTATAACTTTTCTTTCACAAAAGCTATGTAAATATCTTTCATAATTTGTATAAAAGAATTTTGAAATAAAAATCATTTTGTATTGATCTTGAACCGTCTTTGGTATCCCAGAGTGCATTTATTCAAATAAACCAAGCCATCATTTAAAAGAGTAAAAAACAAGCTTTCCTGAAAGATAGAGGTAACAATTAAAAGGAATTCTTGATGAATTTATTGTAAAATCAGCAAATGTTGACTCTGAAGTTATGAGTAATGCTGCAGATATTGTTGTCAAGGATATTACTACTAATTGTGATCGTGAAATGCAATACTACATTACAAAGTTTTTCCTGTTTTGATTTATAATTTTGATTGTTTGAAATTTGTTTCTTTTTTCGTGATAAAAAAAATTAACTTTTAGAAAACAATATATTAACATTAATTTATCAACTTTTTTTTATATTTAATATAATTCATTTGAGTATGTGTCAGGCCCATTTCCGAAAAATCTCGCATTTGAAAAAGGTGTCCCCAAAATTGCCCGGGCCTTGGGCCCCAACTTGTCATGATCAGGCCCTGCTGTCAGGTTGTTTGACTTGTACTTTTTTTACATAGGAAATAAGATTAGATGCATTAAAAAAGGTTAAAGAGCAATGAAAAAGGAATAATTGCACAAGTAATAATTACGACAAACAGACACATGGTGTCCATATCTTGGTTGTTCTTATTTCTTGATTCTGTAGAATAATTATAAAAAATAAATATTAACACACTTAGCATAACAATAATTAAATTCAACTTAATGTTTTGCTTGTATTAGCTGTAAATATTTTCTTTATGTACATACAATATTAACCATAACGAACGTAAAATATACTGCTATATTAGTTGCAGTTTATAGTTAAAACGCAAAACTATTTTTAATGTTGTAAAAATTTAAGCTTGAAACTCGAAGCAAATATTTTGGAACTTTTTTAGTTTGTTGTTTAAGTTTTCTGTGGATTTTTTTATAAGTACTATGTCACATTTCTTCAAACAGTTGTACCAGCCTAGTAATAGTTTTACGAACTGTCCCCCCCCCCCCCTTTAAGTGTGAGATCGTTTGTGGGCAGCTCCAATGGCATGGTTTGAAATTTTAAACTCTCGCCTTATGCCTAACGTTGTCACGGAGTGGAAAACACTTTCCGAAATTTCTGTCATTACCACGATTACGAATATTTCTGATGCTGATTATTTTTAATTGGTTTTTAGTTTGTTAAAATGGCCTTATGATTGGTCACATGTGGACGAGAAAAACAACACTCTCAATAACGTCGTGCAGGAATTCCATAAGTTTATTTAGGATTTAAACATTCTCTGCTTTGACTTAATAATATCTCCACTACTAAAGGAAAAAAATATAGCACAAAATATCTCTCGGCTTCACCCTCCTGACAAAAGAAAGGCTTCAAACTAATAACTGTCTAAAATATGAACGATACAGAGAGAGTTAAAAAACAATGAGAGTTAAAAAAATTATTAGCGGGCGTTTTCGCCAAACACGCTAAGTTCAATGAATCATACTACAGGCCGTGGTGTACATACGAGTGATTGTTTTTTAGTTTTCAAGTAATAATTTATTTAGATTCGGAAAAAAACCAATGGTTGGACTAAACATTTTTTTTTTTTAGATATTAAGTGGATTGGGTATTAATCAACTCATATATCTATATTGAATTGCATATCTAGCTGACCAACAAATTCCAAACGTAACATTAGGGGGTAAATTTTGCATTAATATATTTTGAGCCTTTGCAATAGACAAAATCACACCTTGTTTTATAGTTTAGATTATTTTTTCGTTAAATTGTAACTGCCATTTACTCGGGCCAGTCATTTTGAATTAACCTCTAGAATGAATTAATATAAATTCTGAGTGTTCCTTTTGAAACCTTTGGGAATGCGAAACAATAAATAATGATAGCTTACTGATAGTGACTAAGGAAAGTAAGAATACTGTGTTGATTTCTGTACCTGTAAAACTTGCTTCCCAGCTAGCGAACGCTTACAACTAAGAAGTTTAGATACACGAATTAGAAATCTAACGGTTACATATGAACATATTTTAACGTATCATTTCTGAATTTGTTCCTTTAATTTCTTCAGAATAGACTGAACTCGTAAAATTATCTATGCGTTAAATATTTTGAGTTAAGTTTTAGCTTAACATTTCCTTAATGTAATAAGATTATACACTCATGCACTAAATATAATTTTTTTTTTATGTTAAAAAAAATATACTTGAGAATGGAATAAAAATTTTGTATACAAGTGAAAATATATTGAAGACGAAAAATCAATAATAAATAGAGGTGTAGAACATCGCACAACTTTCAATTACACTATGATACAGGTCACTGCATTTAAATTTGACGTGAATTGGTGTTATGTACCGTTTTCGTATTTCAAAAACATGGCCAGTTTCTCGAAATTTCCAGCGATAATTCTTGCAACAATGGGCAAAAAAAAAAAAAAAAAAATGCCACCAAAATAGCAAAATTTGTTGACATACTTTTCTATAATTATTATGTTATCCTTTCTTATAATTGGAACAGAAAACAGTGAGGAAAAAGTCGTTGATGGGCGATACTTAAGGGAAGAGGACTCTGTGTTAAAGACGTTCGTTTTTCAACTTTTATCGCATTTTCCAAGGGAATGTCAGTTTTAGGATTTTTAGAACACCTTAAGAGGCATTACCACAGAGATTTTGATCAAAATCGTTCGAGACGCTTTTTAGCAATGAGGAACATGCTCAAGTCAGAAAAATGAATATTTTTTGTATTTTCTAGTGTTATCCAACGAATATATTTGAGCAGTGCAATTATTTTTTATCTTTCTGCTTTCAATTTATCAAAAATCGAGTTTGAAATCAGCCGAAATCAAAGCAAAAGTCACGTGAACAAAAACGCATAAAAAAACTGTGACGTGGTTACGCAGAGAAAAAGTGGCAAAACGAAGGAAAAACCATTCTCATTCCTTCTCTAAAACAGGTTTTAGACTGGTTCATTATCTGCGCGTTGACGTTCCACGTAAAAGTGGCTTTTTCCCGCTAAATCGCAAAGTGAAAAACTAAATATTTTTTTAACTATCTATCCGAGCTCAAATTTTTGAAAGAATGGTATTGAATGGTATTTTCATGATTTTTTCTCTACTTTTATTTAAAAATAAAATTAAAAAAACGTGAAAGTTCCTCATTGATGACAAATTTTTTATCAAAAGACGTATTTTAGTAAACCTGATTTTTTCAAAGGCAGCTAGCTTCCTTATGCGCTAGCGTAATTTTGACGAAAATCTTAATGGTAGGTCCCATGGCCACCACTAACCTGTATGTAAAAGTTGAACATTGTTGTAGGTTAATCCGTTCGAGAGTTATGCTGACCACAGACACACGACATTTTTCTATACCACTTTATTGAAGCCAGGTTATTCCAAAACGTGGGAAAATGCACACACACACATAAAAAAAAAAAAAATATATATATATATATATATATATTTTCATTACCCTAAGTTAACTTATAGATTTAAAAAAAAAAAAAAAAGTAATTTTTACTTTTAAGTATCTAAGTGATAGGTTGCAAGAAATTGGTTTTAATTTTCACTGAAAAAAAAAAGAAATTTAAACAATGGAAATCAGAAAATTATTAAGGTCTGTGGCATCGTCTGGCTAACATGCATGCTGAACTTTACGTTCTTCGTCAATTTTGTAGCTGAGATTTCGAACTACATATGACTATTTTGTTTAAAAAAAACGTCTTTTTGTGCTTTCGATAAGGTTTGTGCTCAGAGATTCCCAAATCTGCAAGAGAACAGTTTTTAATTCTGGAACCGAGATTAATGGAGGATAGAAGGCTGCAAAACGTTTCCTGAGCATTTCTCTCACATATTCAATCCGATTGAGGTCAGAAGAGTTGGCAGGCCACTGCATGTGATTAATATCATCAATTTCAAGGGATTCATCTACTAGGGCTGCACTACGACTGAGTAGTCGCCTTAACATCCATTAAAATAAAATCAGGACCATTGTCACTTCGAAAAAAAAAATAACGAACAATAGGTTCTCTCTACCAATTATCGGCAACAGATCCCTTGTCGAAGAAATTGATATATGTGTGACTGTCCAACGTGACACTTGTCCTGACCATAAATCCCAATCTTTTGAAACTTTGCTTTCTAGTGATGTTTGTTCCGTAAAAACACGCACCACTCTCTCCTCAGATTGTGGAATGGTGAGAATAATTTTCTAACCTGAATCTGGACTCGTCACTGAAAATGACATTTCCCCATTGTTGGCGACTCCATTGCTGATGTTCTAAGCTCTACTGTAAACACACACGTTTATGAGCAGACATCAGGGGTAAACAAACTCATGTGGGGCGTTTGATGCAATTGCTGAACAAAGTTGACTGAAAGAGATTTTCCTGATGTTACGCAGTTATCGTCAAATAACGATCATGTCGAGCGGTTGCTACAATTGGCTGACTTGGTACTGACTGTCGTTCAACATTTCCAGTTGTTTGGAATCTTAAACAGTTTTAGCATAGCACAATGAGGCACATTCTGTGCTTGTGACACTCCCGTTTGCGATCGACCAAATTCCAGCATGTCGATTATTTTACTTTTTATAAACATCTCCAAGTTACATTTGTTAGACACCTTTCGTGTTTGTTCATCTCTGAACAACAACTCGGAACAAAAAGTTGCAAAATTTCTGTAATATTTTCCTATAGCACCCGTTTCTCACTGATTCCGAAGTGCGCCTTGCTGCATGTAGAAATCGACTGATTCGCATATGCACAATGTTTTACCTTTGTTTTATGATTCTCTTCACAAGTAATTTTGAACCATTGCACTCTAGTAACTTTTACTGCTTTTTTTGTGTGCTTATTTTGAAAATTATTCTAAACTTTTGGATACGGGTGTTAAAAGACTCTTTCCGTCCATCAATACGAAGTAGAGATTATCATATAAAAATACAAACGCTATGTACACGTGATAAACATCAAATGAAGAATATCATCGAGGCAAGTGCCCATAATGAAATTCAATCGGGAGTTACCAGGAGTCAATTTGTTATTCAGTAAATTTAATAGGTAGAATTCCACAGACATTTGTCATAAAGGTCTATTAGAATGTAGGATTTCTCACCATTCAAACTGAATTTCTATAAAATTCGACAGGAATAATGCTACCAAATAAACTTTATGGGAAGTAAAGTTCACACTTTGATATCGGGTTAGAACTTTACGTTCCTCGCAAACTTAGTAGCTAGCTTTCCAATTATATATGACTATTTAGTTAACTAAAAAAAAAAAATAGTCCGTCTTGGCAGTGTTTTTATTATATGTCATCAATTATAATGTTTCTGATACACTAAAATATGTTTTCATTTTTACTTGCTTAAAACTTGTATAGATAAGATTATTCAAAGGCTATCCCTATTTATCTGATTGTTTGGGGTTAATTTTCAAAGCCAAAACTAGAAATTGACTGCTACTTTTGTAGTTAGAAATGTCGCTAACCTGTCAAGATTTGTGAAAATAGTAACAAGGGAAACTTGTCAAATTGGGAAATAATAAGATAACGTCAACTGTTAATAATTTCAAATTGAATGTAATTGAAGGTCGTGCAATGTTCCACATCTCTAGTATTTTTTTTCCCCATTCTGGCTCAACCATTGAAATATTCGTGAAATAATATCAAAATCAATAAAGTTATACAAATCTATTGTAGAAATATTATAACTTTTAAACTTTAAACTTAAAATTCATTTTCTAATATCTGTTTTTTGGCTGTTTAAGGTCTAACTTGGGCTCTTAATTTTTATTATATTTGTAGGGTTCATGAAAGATAGGTATTTAGTCTCTGATTTCCTTCTGTATTTGTATATTTTTTAAAATTTCAATCGCTTATAAAATAAAGAGGGTATGTATCTTTTTCTTTCCGAGAAGGGCGAATGAGCGGGTGTTTTTTAATATAAGATAAGCCTTCACCATTACATTTTAGAAATCTTTACAAAAATTTTAATTTAATATTCCACGTAATAAATCACCCTTAAATTAAGAAATAAATTAGGGAAGTGGAACATCGCACAATTTTCAATTACACTTAATTCTGGCTACTGCATCTAAATTCGGCATGGATTGGTGTAATTTACCATATTCGATTTCATATTTGATTGATTTAAATATTACATAAAAATAAAGTTTTTAATATAAATCCCTTACATGCATTGCTCATTTTTATGTCAATTTTTACTTATTGAGCTTTAGTTTTCATAGTGTTTCACCACTAAGAACAAAACATCAATTTCGAACGGTTTACTGAGTTTTTTTTTTTTTTTTCTTTTTTTCTTCTTTCCCCAAAACTTGATTGAACACATTGTCATCTACATCAAGTTTACCTGCTAAGATTCAGATCGGTCGGATGAAGGCAAGTGAAACAATTCTCCCTCCTAAGATCTTGTCTTGTTAACCTTAACAAGGGAAGGTTTTAGTCATTAAATATGATCAAATTGAACATGTTTGAATTAAGCTTGGTATCTGGATAATAGAACGCAAGTAAAGGCTAATTAGTCTGACGTAAGACAATAGAAAAAGTGTGTAAAAACTGCCTTTGCTTGGCATTCTCAAAACTTGATAGAATGTATCGTCCTCGACTTCGAATCTATCTGACAAGTTTCAGTTTGATTGAATAAATGCAAGTCACCGAAAACAACAATAGTAGCTTGTGTAAAAGCGATCTTTTAGTGACAGTAACAGACCCCATAACTTGATGTAATGCATTCTTATCGACGATGAATCTGTTAAATTTCAGCGTGATTAGATGACGGGAAGTGGTTTATTAGTATTTAGAAGTAATAATTGAAGATATTGTAAAAGCGGCCTTTTAGTGGCAGTGATAGGTTCCAAATCTTGGTGTAATGCATTCTTTTTGATAGCGAATCTACCTATCAAATATCAGTGAGATTGAATGAGGCAAGACGGTTCATTCGTTGGTTGGTTGTTTTCAGATTATCTGGAGCCGTCAGCAACACAAGGGCTATAATGCACCGAAACATTCGTCATTAGACAAGCCAACATACATTTACAAACACCCATGCCTAACACGGGACTTGAAACCGCAACCTCGCGGGCTAGAAGCTAGCACGCTAATCACTATACCGTTTGGTCGGCGACGGTTTATTCGTATTCTGAAGGTAGAATTGTGTGTAAAAGCAGCCTTTGAGTGACAGAGACAGCCCTCAAAACTTGACAGAACATCGACATCGAATCTATCTGCCAATTTTCAGCCCAATTGGATGGAACCAAGTGGGTTAATTAGGTTTCCGCAATCCCTCTCCCCCCCCCCCCCCCTTCAGCAGCCACGCCGTCAAACACACATAAAATCGAAGTCATATAAAGGATGTAAAAATGACCAGATGGTCGTGATTTTTGTGGTTGGTTATTGCATTGGAAACAAATAAACAACACGAAAATTAGCGAAATTGGTAGTATGTTTTTCGATATATTATCCTTTTTTGAAATGTGAAACTGAGGAGAAACAGCCGTTGATGGGCGATGCTCAAGGGAAGATTCGTTTTTCCACTTTTTACGCCCGCACTAGATGAATATCCGTGATGCTCTACGACATTTTGCCTTGTGCATTTTAGCAATCAAAAGGCATTGGGGTCGTTCAAATACTACGTAAGCATGTTTTTCGTAATTTTTGACCCCCCCTCCCCCTTGTCGGCAAAAATAAGTAAATCGCCTACCCCCCCCCCCCCTCTTGATGGCTCTTGATGTTATCTGAAATCAAATATTCTTGATTATTCTTAATCTATAGACATGTCATTCTGGTCGGAACTACTGAAGTTAAATTTTAAGGGTAAATAACAAAATGGCGGACTTTGAAAAAAAAAGTCCTTTTATTTTAGCAAAGAAAGGGTTGTAAAATAAAAAGTTAGGGGTGAAAAAAATTCTCGTTAGTACCGACGAGAACTATGTGTGTAGAACAGCCTGTTAAAATTTGAAAGCAATCGGTTCAGTAGAAAAAAAGTTAGGACCTGGGCCGACCAGAAAAACAATGTTTTGAGAAAAACGCGTTAAAGCATCTTAGATGCTTACGTGTCAACGTACGATCAAATACTAACAGAGTACTGTGAATTTTAACTTAAATATACTTTAAAATAAATATATAGTATATATACATAAATATATATATAAATATATATAATAGAATAACAGAGTCAACCCAGGTGTAAAAAATGCGCGCAAACAATAGAAGGGTCCAAGCGGTTGCAGCTGCCGGTCGACCTTAAAGGTTGGACTCCGAGGCGCTCTAGGAAACTCGTTATAACTCCCGAAATATTTCGAATTTCTGTCTGAAATTTTCACAGTATATTCTCAAGACATTGTACTTTCAAATTAAGCAAAAAAAAAATCTTTTTTTTTAACCCAAGTTACCAGACTACTACCTTAACATATTATGAATAAATTGTTTATAATTACCTTTATAAAATAATCAAGGAGAAGGGATTTTTTTCTAGTTGCCTTTCGCAACTCTTCTTCCTACTCTTTTTAACACCAACACTTCTAGTTGTTCGTCATTTTTAGAGGCATTTTTAAAATGACGCCATACCTCATTATTTATATCCTGAATATCTTTCAAGGGTTTGTTTGATGTAGACTTTTTAAAAGCTTCAAACAGCTTTTTATATAAAATTTTACGAAATGAAGACATATGTTTTTTTTTTTTTTTTTTTTTTTTAAGCAAACAGAAAGCAGAGCAACTATATTTACTTAATCTTCAAAAAGTTCAAGAAGGATTGCAGTGGAAAAAGAAACTTGTTCAAAACACAACTCAATTCGGAATCTTGAACCTTAAACCAACTACTATTCCATCTTAGACACCCGCCAGTCGCCAAGCGAAACAAAAACAAAAATTGTCTGTCACATAAGTTAGGTTTAATGTAGGATTCACGTCTCCAAACACCCAAAAGAGGGGAATCCCCTTTAAACATTTTGAAACTGCAGTATTTTGCATCATCAATGTTTGATTGTAATTGGCTGAAGGCAGAGTACGTCACTCTTATGTGACGTAAGTTTAAATCCCTTAGATCGATTTGAATAGAAAGTCGCCTATCCTAGAACTCGGTGTACAAAAGTGAAATTTTTTGTAAGTTTCAATTTTTTTTTAGAAATAAAGGGATTATTAAATGCTTACGTAAGCATCACTCATACTCCCTCCCTCCCTTGTCAGCAAAAATAAGCAAATCGCTAACCCCCTCCCCCCCCCCCTAGGTGCTTACGTAATATTTGAACGGACCCATTCATGTATTCTATACTTCAGATGTTTTCTCCCATTTCGATCCCGACAAATTAATTTTTCAAAATAGGAACTTTCCTTTGTTGAAATTTTTTCCAAAATTGATTATAAAGGCTTATAACTGTGAATATATTGGAAATGAGACATTTGAATATCCCTCGTTTAGAACGTTTAACCCCCTTTGGATCCTTTGTAATTAGTTAACCGAGATTGTAATAATTTATTGTGTTTATGCTTGTTCTTAGTTCTAAATTTCAAAGTTATATCTGTATTGGAAGTGAAACATTAAGATATTCCTCGTATAATTTCAATGTTACGTCGACTCAGGGCCGGATTTAGACTTGGTAAGGCCTTAAGCTATTTGAGATTTGGGGCCCTTTGTAAGTCCAGATATTATATGTCAGTGCCATAATAAGATTTTCGGATACCTAGAGGGTTAAACTGAAATACAATTAAGAAGTATATAGATAGTGAAATAATGAATCTTTAACTTAAAATCATTTTTATTCATAACAAACTTAAAAATGTAAACTCTGGTAAAAAGAAACAAAAGTTCTTTTAAAAGGAACAATATACAAAGGCTTATTATCTAATCTCTTGAAACATGTTATAAGGATTAAGGAATTGCATTTAAAATATTTTCTTTCTTGCCTTTGCCAGAGCAAAGTCACTGATGACATCATCAAATGATAAACTACGTAGTTTGTCTCTTTCTATGCACATAAGACTGAGGAAACATAATTTATCTTGAGTCTGCTGTTCTAAATTCATTTTTTATCCTCTTCAGCTGAGAAAAAGATCTTTCTCCAGAGAAATTTGCAACCATCATACTAAGAAACAATCTCAAAATTGCTTCTACATTAGGGAATGTTGATTGGGCACGATCGTTAAATATTACCGTATACAGATCCTGATATGTCAGACTATCATGTTTCGCTGAACCATAGGCTTGACTATGTATAACATATTGATGAAAATGCTTGACTTCTCCTACATGATTCATGTCCACATCTTTAGGATATGTTTGGTATAAAGCACTAGCTCCTTCACGAATCTCTTCTGTAGCTCCTATTTTTGTTAAGAATGAAAACTTTTCTGCAGCATCGTTGTATACAGTGACCCTCTGTGCCAGACTTGACTCTAATGCATCCATCACAGGTATAAATGTTTTGATTCTGAACTTGTCTCTTGGCTCAAGGTTCTCTAAAGCATCATCTTCATCATAATTGATATGCCTTCTTCTATATCTGCTTTTCCTTTTCTTGTAATCAACATCAGGCAATTTTTCTTTTTCTTCAAATGATCGAACATTTCCCTGGAACCTTTAAACAAAATCCGAAAGTGAAGCATACAATTTTCTACATACATCTAGACGAATTTGGTAGTCTTGCAGTGATTGACTAGTCTTGTGAAATTCACCCAGCAAATAACTCGACAAATATAACATTACCATAAATTTAAACTCCTCCATTTTATTCAAAATGTTTATGACTTGATTTCTTGTTTCGCCTTTCTCTGTAGTATCAATAAGCAGCTGATGTATTGCAGAAATTATTCCATCATAACTATCAAGTGTTGCACTTGTGGCCATTGAATGTGCTTCCCATCTAGTCTTTGACAAAGACTTTGGAACTTTTGAATCACCTTTGGAGAATGACAGCAGTACTAGTCAGTCATCATTCTAGTTAAAATAAGTATATTACAACTAAGTAACTAAAAATAAATTTTATTTTATTTTTTCATATAAAAATATAGAAAAAATTTACATTTACATTGATTCTATTATACGATACCAGCTGTAGGAATAAAATCTTCAATAACAAGTGTCTTCGATTTCCAAGCACAGGATAGCAAAAGCGCTATTTAAAGTACATAAAAACAAACGATTACATTAAATAATAATGTTCCAAAAGTAACCATTACATAATACGAGTTATAATTTATACGATTAGGAGGTTTTAAAAGATCAAATTATACTGTATTAATTTAAATCACAATTCTAAATTCACTCGATGAAAGTGAGTCTAAAAATGCATAGAACTTTGCATAGCAATGGATTGTTTAGCCTCACTTGATGACTGTGACGACATCACTTACATCATCCATTGTTCACTCGGACAATTTTTGGGAGACCCCAAGCATGTCGGGGGACCCTAAGCTACAGCTTGTCTAGTTTATACGTAAATCTTGCACTACGTCGACTTTTCATTCCTTAAAAATTCATATTGGAATAACTTATTTTTTCTATATTTGCCCTTCTTAACATTTGCACCAAGTATCAGAAAATTGTGACAACATTAGAAGTGGGTCATTCGGATATCCCTCGTTTGGAATGTTTAACCCCTTTTCGCCCCTTCAAAGTTGGTCAATCGAGATCGGAATAGCTTAATTTTTCTATATTTGTCTTTGTTGATATTTGTACCAATTTTCAAAATTGTGACCATATGAGAAGTGGGACATTCGATTATCCCTCATTTGGAACGTTTAACCCCTTTTTCTCTTCTTAAAGTGGGTTAATTAAGATTGGAATAGCTTACTTTTTCTATATTTGTCTTTGTTGTCATTTACACCAATTTTCAGAGTGGTGGACATGTGGGAAGTGAGAGGATTAGTGATGAGTGCGTGAGTGAGTGAGTCAGTCAGTGAGTGAGGGCTTTGCCTAACATATATAGAGATTTCTACAGAAATTCTGGAAGTAGGGATGTTTTTACACTTTACACCGATTTGAACAAAATCGTTAGGGCCTCTTTTGGTGAAAATTTCTGAAAAACGTAATATATTTATTCTATGCTAATTTAACATATGGGTAATTGAATGTAAAAATTAAACAACACAGTAAATTTTACTCCATATGGTATTATTAAAATATATATGGTAAAATTCCAAAGCAGGAGTATACAATTATGATGACTATTGAATTTTTATTGAAACTTTCTACTAATATAACTGGAAATTCCTAAAATTGACAGTATATCCTCTCATGGTTAGAGCTAAACGTTGTAAACCTAACTTGAATACTCATTTCGAATTAGATTTCTTGTAATTTGATTCTTTGTATTAGGAACACATTCATCACAAAGCATATTTAGCCACACGTGCCATTGGCGTTCTTTCCTAAATATAAAATAACCTCTAACAATGCTTAAATACTAAGCGGAAATTACATAATGAAGTAACATTTTTATTTTGTTTCTTCTAAAAGGTTGGTATTCATATTTATTGAGAAAATGCAGTAAAAATTTCTGAAAAATACATTCATTCTGCTTAAAATCAAATTAATGACGCATTAGTAGATTCACGGAAATGGTAAAAATGATATTAAATTAATAATATCGGAAAATTTTACACTGTGCCCATACGTTCGTAAATTAAGTAAAAGGAGCGGACCTTTTATGGAAACGTAATATATTTTAAAAGTTCTACTATTTTTTTTTAATCAATTATCTTTCCTAATTAGTTTTATATATATATATCTTTTTTTTTTTTCAGAAATTATTGTTATTATCTTCTAAAAATATTATATCCTCTTTCTTATATAATTAAATTTATTTTTGATTATTTTTTTTTTAAATGATTACACGTATTTTCCAAAGAATTACACTATCTACCAATAAGTATTTGGACACTCATGCAATTGAGAATGTCTGCAGTTCTGATCTACGTCACCCTTGATTCCTATTCATGATAGGCTCAACGCTGACTACTACTCCACTAATCTAGATAACTATGTGCTTCCCTACGCTGTGGCAATTTTACGGGTTGGATCATTGTTACTTCCAATATGACAAAGCCACTTATCATGTTGCAAGGTCTACCATGGATTAGTATGATGACAGCAGGCAGAACTGACTGGACTGGCCAGCTCAGAGTTCAGACGTGAATCCGATGGAACACCTCTGGGACGAGTAGGATCGCCGAATTAAGGGGTGCAGCAACCGTCCAAAATGGATGAAAGAACGCACATGTCCACTCCAAGACGAGTGGAAGAAAATACCACTGTCCTTCATCCAAACACTTGTGGTAAGCATGCCCCGGAGTGTATGTATTGTAATTGCCTTAGGTGGAGGCTCAACCACCTATTGAATTTGAATGAATTGTGTTTATCACTTTTATCACAGGTGTCCAATTACTTATTGGTAGATAGTGTATAACTATATTTAGTAATTTACTATTATTTTCTATTTATATTAAAATTACTAAACTTACTATAATTATTTTCAAATGAATTGTGATTATGTTCTAAATAAAAATTCAATTCATTTTCTTAATAATTATATTTTAAAATATTTATGCTCTAATTGCAATAATGATAGTTGATATTATAATTATTATAATCAATATCATAATAATTGTAATTTATATTATAATAATTACAGTTGATATTATAATAATTATAATCAATATTATAATAAACGTAATTTATATTATAATAACTATAATTAATCTTATAATAATTGCAATTATTATAACAATTATAATTCATATTATAATAATATTATTTATATTTATTTCATTATTATTTATTATTAATTTGTTTTATTTATTTTTAAATTTAATACACTTCTTTTCCAAATAACTACACTTATTTTTCGAATAATTATATTTTTTGTTCAAAAGGGTACTGAAAGTTTTGGTAAAACATCAACAAATAATCATTATTATTTTTTTGTATAATGTACAGAAATGCTAGTATTTTAAGAACATCTGGTCTGGTGGAAAAAAAGTTACCGGAACTGACTTCGAATAAGTTGTGCTAATTTAATACATTCCTAACTGATGTTAATATGACGATGTTATTTCGAACGGATGCGTCATTGATGATGTAAAAACTTCATCAAATTGTATCAATTTGGGAAGCAAGAAATTGGTAAATGCGAAGAAGAAAATTTAGTTCGGTTACGCTTTTGAAATCAAATAGCATGTCTGTCCGAAAAAAATCCCTGTTCATTATTTGTTAAGTGACGAGAAATTTGGCCATCGAATTGTAATTCAACGAGTTCGAAGTTGATTTTAGAACAATTTTTCGCCCAGACCAGTATATTTTTAAACCACTAGTATTTCTCTACGTTGTATAAAAAATTCAGAATTGCTGTTCGACAACGTACCGAAACTTCACCGCCTTTTTACCTATGACATCTCCCAAATCACTTTCATTTCAAATACAGAAGAAATCACGTTCTCCCCGTTCCTTCCAATCTTTGATAGTGTCGGATCAATACATATCATGTAGCGGATGACATGTTCTCGCGAATAACTGGACACAACGCATCAAAAGACACCTCTCCCACTGGAAATCAATCTCGGTAATTGAACTCTTCTTTTCCGAGTGGCCGCGTGTGAACCACAGCTGCGTGTCTAATGGCCCGACCATTGCCACACGGTGAATGCAAATAGCGATGCAAAAGAGATTCATTTTCAATCTTCTGGAGACACCCCTCACCCAGGGTGCTACTGCGTTGCAAATTGAGGAAATAGGAGACTCTGGATTAAAACACAGTTGAGCGTGACTAGCGCGTGAGTTGAGATTTTGATGACTGTGTTTGGTTGAGTTAAAATTGAGTTATTTCGAATGAAACATAAGAGTTCTATGTAGTTGAAAGTACTAACTCTGTAGTCAGTCACAATGTTTAGCTATTACTTACCAGCGGTTGGGTCTTGGACAGCGGACAATTTCTGAAATGTTTTAAAAATGAAGAAATAATGCTAGTTGAAGAATTATAAATGAAATTATGCGGAAGATAGATTAATAATCGGAGTTGGAGTTTAAATGAATTCGAAACTTTTGAATTTTGATTTATGCAAACTTTTCACCCCTCCATTTTGTGAAATTGCTGCGAATACAAACTGTTACAATGAATCTCATATTACATACTAGCTGAATACCCGTGCTTCACTACGAAATTTTAACGTATGCAATATTTTAGCTAGCTTTGAGACCTCGCGTTGCGAAAATTGGTCATTCATGTATAGGTCCCAGTTTTCGGCGCTTCGCTCGCAGGAAGATTCATCGCTACGCAAAATCGAGCTTGCTTCGTTCGTTGAAAAGTTTAATGACACATAAACACAGGCTTACTTCACTCGTTGAAAGGTTTATTACTATGAAAGCATAGGCTCACTTCGCTTGCTGAAAGGTTCATTGCTGCGTAAGCATAAGATCTCTTCACTCACTAAAATCTAATTGCTACGTAAAGCCTTAATATTGGAAGCCTCTCCCTTGTCGAGAAAAAAAAATCCCCTTTAATACAATAATACAATGCCCCTTTAAGATTATTTTAAGACGTGTTTGTGGAAAACAAAATTAGAGGCCAAAACTACTTATGTTGAAACTTTCAGAGCTCTATGCTTATTAGAAGTCGCTTTTTGTGAAAAATTTGATTAAAAAACAAATTAAAATTTTAACATTATTTTTGTCAGTCCAATTAGGAGGTCAAAACTATTTGTTTTGAAATTTTCAGAGCTGTAGCCCAAATACAAATCGTTTTGTAAAATATTTGTTAATTAATTAAAAAAAAAAAAAAAAAAAAAAAAAATTGAAATTTCTATTTTTTAAAAATCCAATTAGGAGGTACTACTTATTTTGAAAATTTTAGAGCTGTAGCCCTATCAGAAATCGTATTGTAAAATATTAATTAAGTAATTAAAAAATTAATAAAAAAGGAACAAAATAACAAATTTAAATTCTGTTTTTCAAAAGTCCAATTAGAAAACCAAAACTACTTATGATGAAAATTTCAGAGTTTTAGCCCTATTAGTAGTCCTTTTATAAAAAAATTGTTAATTAATTAAGAAAATTCATTAAAAAAACTAATGAAATTTTAAAATTCTGTTTTTTAAAACTACAATTAGAAGGCTAAAACTTCTTATGTGGAAAATTTCGGAGCTGAACCTCTGTTTAAAGTCGCTTTGTAAAAAAAAAAATTAATTAAAAAAGAACTATTTAAAATTTTAACATTCTGTTTGACATGTATACAATCAGAAGGCCAAAACTACTTATGCTATGAATTTCAGAGCTCTACTCCAATTTTAAGTAGGTTTCTATAGATCCACAGAGCCACAGACAGACACACAGCTTGTTTTATTATTATAGACTAGCTGAATACCAGTGCTTCGCTACGAAATTTTACCCTTTGCACTCCAGGCCTTTTTCACGCGGAGGAATCAGCAACTCGAGACATTTTAGGTTCGGCTGGTGTTTATGGATTTGCTTCATAGAAACTAAACACAGTCATTGGCCTTGCATCGAATTTCCGCATCACACCTAATGATCCTCTCGTGGTTTGCATCCAATCGTGTGGCGCCTGAGAGGCGCCACTGGAGTGCCAAGGGTTAACATGTGCAATATTTTAGCTTTGAGGAATCGCGTTGCCGAAATCCGTCATTGGTGAATAGGTCCCAGTTTTTGGAGCTTCGCTCGCAGGAAGTTTCATCGCTAAGCAAAATCGAGCTCGCTTCGTTTGCTGAAAAGTTCATGACACATAAGTACAGGCTTACTTCACTCGTTGAAAGGTTCATTACTATGCAAGAATAGGCTCGTTTCTCTCGCTGAAAAGTTCATTGTTGCGTAAGCATAAGCTTTATTCACTCACTAAAATTTAATTGCTACGTAAAGCATTAATATTAGAAGCCTCTCCTCTGTCGAGACACACACACAAAAAAATCCCCATTAATACAATAATACAACATCCTTTAAGATTATTTTAATACGTGTTAGTGGAAAGCAAAATTAGAAGGCCTAAACTACTTATTTTGAAACTTCCAGAGTTCTAGGCCAATGAGAAGTCGCTTTTTGGGAAAATATTAATTAAAAAACAAATTAAAATTGTAACTTTCTATTTGTCAAAAGTCCAATTAAAAGATAAAAACTACTTGTGTTGAAAATCTCAGAACTGTAGCCTAATTAGAAATCGTTTTGTAAAATATTTGTGAATAAAAAAAAAATTAAAAAATTAAAAAAAAAAAAATTTAAAACTTCTGTTTTTCAAAAGTCCAATTAGAAGGCCACAACTACTTACGTTGAAATTTTCAGAGCTATAGCGCTATTAGAAATCGTTTTCTAAAATATATATTAATTAAAAAAATTATTTCAAAAAGAACGAAGTAAAAATTAAAAATTCTGTTTTTCAAAAGTCCAATTAAAAGGCTAAAACTATACTTATGTTGAAAATTTCAGAGCTTTGCCTTGTTAGAAATCGTTTTGTAAAATATTTATTAATTAATTAAAAAAATTAATTAAAAAAGAACTAAGTAAAAATTTAAAATTCTGTTTGTCAAAAGTCCAATTAGAAAGCTAAAACTAGTTATGTTGAAAATTTTACAGCTGTAGCCCTATTAGAAATCGTTTTGTAAAATATAGTTGTTAATTAGTTAAAAATAATTAATTAATAAAGAACTAAATAAAAATTAAAAATTTTGTTTTTCAAACGACCAATTAGAAGGGCAAAACTACTTATGTTGAAAATTTCAGAGCTGTAGCCCTAATAGAAATCGTTTTGTGAAATATTAATTAATTAAAAAAAATTAATTAAAAAAGAACTAAATAAAAATTTTAAATTCTGTTTTTCAAAAGACCAATTAGAAGGCCAAAACTACTTATGCTGAAAATTTCAGAACTGTAACCCTATTAAAAGTCGTTTTGTAAAAAATAAATTAATTAAAAACGAAATAATTAAAATTTTAACATTCTGTTTGACATAAATAAAATTAGAAAGCCCTTCTTTTGTTGAAAATTTCAAAGCTCTACTCCAATGTTAAGTAGTTTTCTATAGATCCATAGAGCCACAGACAGACAGATAGACAGACACACAGCTTGTTTTATTATTATAGATTTTTGAGACAATACTTTATCGCTTTAAGACAGATCTTTGCCCTGTCCCCATGCTTGATTTTTTTCGCCTGATTCTTCATTTTTTTTGCTACAATATATGCCGAAGTATTCTTTCTATTATAAGAATTTTTACACGAAGTATAACTACAGTAATAAAAAATCATAAGCAAAATTCAAAGGAAAAATAAATATTTTTTTTTCTTCTAAGTTTTTATTTGCTGGCTTATAAATACCATGAAGTATTATAAATTAAAAAAGGCATCCGCAGTTATTTTCCCTTCAAAATGTGTTAATGATCTTTTATTATTGTAGTTATACCTTTTAAAAAAACTCATATGTTTTTAAGGAATACTTCGGCAGATATTCTGTCCAAAAAAATTATGCATTAGGTCCATGTTCATGAAAGGCTGGTTCAATTGTTCGAAGGGCACATGATAAAAATGGTTTTGAACGCGCAATTTATCCCAATCAGAGAAATAGGCGTTGATTATCTTTCCCGTTGAGAAAATAACAATCTTCTTTCCTTTTTTGTCGTGCTGCCAACTCGCTTATGGATCGCGACGAACTTCCTCTGTATATAAAGGATCACGTTTTTTTTTTTTTTTTTTTCAAGACTAATGAAAGTTTGTAGGTCGCATGTGGTGATGATAGAATTTAAAAAATTACCAAAGTGTGATTGTGTTAAGGGAGAGGAGTGGTAAACTACAAAAATTTGACTGATAATATCACTTTCTAAAACACTAAAAAGTTTTGAAAGTGAAGAGCAAAATGTCCCTTTTCTCTTAATCACTATATCGATCTTAGGCTCTTAGCTACTTCTCTGTATAAAAACAGTTAAATTTGAAGATTCTAACTTAATATCCACCAAATTCTATTTGTAAATTCGTTTTCTCTTTAGTGAAGAGCAAAATGTCCCTTTTCTCTTTATCACAATATCAATCTTAGGCTCTTAGCTACTTCTCTGTATAAAAACAGTTAAATTTGAAGATTCTAACTTAATATCGACCAAATTCTATTTGTAAATTCGTTTCTTCTTCCATCATAAGATTACTAAAGTAAGAGCTTATGACCATTTTGGATCTAGAACATTTATACATTTTAAAACTTAAGTGTATGGGTATTCAAAACTTGCCTAATTTTGAATTTTGGATTTTTATTTCCTTTGAGTTGTAGCGTGGAATAAACTCCAGCCGAGGTGATATTTTGTCGAAATAATAAATTAAATTTAATGGTCTGGTTCTAGAGCACGAAAAAGTTCTCTAAGACCATGATGCAGCAAGTTATGAAAGATTTAGCTTCCTGTTTACTTTTCAACTCTTTCGATTTGGTCTTAGTATCACTAACTGCAACCAATTAGCCAGCTCTTGGAATTTTTACTATTCTGTACTAAATATTCCAAATGCCACTACATTTAATTTGATAGTATCTGAAATAACTATTCAAACAAGATCCACATACGGACCACACATACCATCAACTCAGTCATCTAAAATTATATGTAAAATTCACCATGTATTAATTTGCATTGCATTGTAACCATTTACAAATTATCGAAAATGTTTTAAAATGTTTTTATTTATATTTATGATAGAAAAAGTATCTGTCTCCAATCACCATTATCGTTTCTTATCATAATCAAGTTCTCCATTCCCTCCTGTCTCCTGCAGCAGCCCCTGCTTTTCTCCCTATCTCTCTCGTTCTCTGTCATGTTCCTCTACATTAGCCTATTAAGGCTTCCAGGTCGGTGTTTTCCTCTCTGGTGCCCATGTGAAGGCAACGTTTGGAATTTCCTCGTCTCTCATTCTTAAGATATGACCGGTTAGGCGCAATCTTTTAATTTTAGTTACCACCATCCAACCATCCACTGGTCTTAATTTTGTTTTCTGTAAGAGCATTTCATTTTTAATTGTGTTTGGTCAGAAGGTTTTCATAATTATTTCATTCAAAAGGCATTTAGTATCCTTTGTATGTGTTACTGTAAGTTTCCACGTCTCGGGTCTGTATAAGAGAATTGTACATCTTATTATTGATTTGTATAGATTTAGTTTAGCCTTCAATACAAGGTTTGGTGTTTTCCAAGTTTTATATATGCCTTTAAAGGGTTTCATAGATTCTGCTGTTCCACCTTTAGTACATACTTAACGTTGCTTCTAGATATGTATTGTAAATACATCCTCATTTTCAATGGTTTCATTCTTGAGCAGAATTTCGTTGTCTGTTTTTCCATTTATTCGCAGTGTTTTTGTTTTAGTTTTATTTATCTGAAGATCAATCATTTCAGCATTATCAGCTTGAAAATTTATTTTTTGTTGCAAACTTTTAAAACTTGAGAATAATTACACATTGCCGTCTCAGTCTCCAATAGGGATGTATTGTAAGCTACACCATAGGAGACGAAAGTTTCGCCAAACAAAGATGTTTTGTGGTTGAATGAGGGCAAGCTCAGCAGTCGGGTTTATCTTTCTGCATGGTGGATAACACAAAGTTTTCATACACTGGCCAAAAGTTGACTAATTTTCACAAATAAAAACATCAATTTTCTTAATTTACAATTATTTAATGTATTGACTAACATATTATTAAGGTAGCCTATATTGAAGACGTAATAAAATGAAATGAAGTGTCTAGTTATAGTAATAGACTAACCACTGATCTTTAATTACAATTTCTAGTTAGTGCATACTAGGTTATTGAGTTGAAGCCAAAGAAAGTTTAACAATCACCATAAAGATCTATATTAGAAACTTCCCCGCAAACTAGTTACAATGTGCTTATAACCATGGGCAATCTATTACGTTGCATAAGGGAGTATTCAATTGGGTTCATCTGCTTGCAAAGCAGAAACCGCTTGTTAGTTATTCAAAAGTTATAGTTAGAGATTAGCAAAAATTT
Source organism: Linyphia triangularis (assembly GCA_963978545.1). Lineage (NCBI taxonomy): Eukaryota > Metazoa > Arthropoda > Arachnida > Araneae > Linyphiidae > Linyphia > Linyphia triangularis. The sequence goes on from OZ021722.1 coordinate 88,991,103, forward strand.
TGTAATAAATAGGTTATCGTTGTGCTTAAATACTTGTCAATATCGTTGATATAAGAACAGAGAAAAAGCTTTATTACAGATAGGTTTCCGTCAATATTTACGCATCCAATCTTTATGGTTGGTAGTAATGTGTGCATGAACATGTTGGATTGTATTTAAAGATCTAAATTTTGCTTTATTTGAATAAATTAAAATGTAAAAATGTGTATGCAAAAATTAATACGATTGGTAATTAACCGACAATAATTAACAATCTAACCGATAGGGGATTTCAGGTAATTCCCAAAAATAAAGATTCAATGTATTTACGTCCTGAGCAATACTTCTGACATTTCTAGCCACGTCATGCACACTGAATTAATATAGAGACGACATAACGTATTGAATTTATTTTGCAGATGCTTAGCACAATATAGGTATACTTCTAATGATCTTTTTTATGATTTGGTGTTTATATGGCATTTTCTATTGCGATTCGACAAAGCTTTGCAACATTAAAGCTTTTATTCTACATAATTTAATTTAATTTTTTTTTCTTTTTCTTATTCACAAAAAAATCTCTCATTTTTGTTTATTTACTTACTGATGCAATGGCACACATATGTTTATGTCCATCTAATGAGTTGGATTGGACCATTGTGTGTCAATCCGTTTTCTAAGATTAAAAAATCCGGAGATACGAATATACTACCTTCCTTCTAATGATAATTATCGTTATATGCAGGAGCAGCTAGAAAGTGATTATTGCTGTGGACAAATACAAAATAACTTGAATGAATAGGAATTATGCTGACTCTAAAGAAAATATCGTTATATATGCAGGTTTATTGTTATAGGCAGTATCGTTATACGCAAGTTTCACTTACTTATAAATGCTTGAAGGAACCACCTCATCGATGTATTTCTCTTTCTTTACAAGGCTTTTTCTATTTTTCCACAGGTACTCCATTCTCCACACCGAGATGTCCACATCAGTGGATAGAGGTCACTCATGACCTAGATATCCATGCGTGGCCGGCGTTATCTTGTACTTCTGTCCTACTTTTCAATTTTCCTTCTCCTCCTATTTCTTCTCCACATTCTTTCTGGGCCCTGGAGACGCTTCCTGGACTCCCGGATCCTGACCGGGACCCGGATCCGGCAGTTGAATGCAGTTGCCGAAAATCTCTCCCGGATCCTGATAGCCACAGAAACGGAATCTGCCATGCTCAATAGGGATGTGAATAGGTTCCTCAGGATTGTAGAAAAAAGAGTCATGGAACTGAAAGCGGAACAGGATCCATCGTCACTGAAATAGCATCGACACTTTCGTACAATTCATCGACACTTTTGAGTCTTTGAATTAATTGCAGCCCATCCTTTGGATGTCACAAACTATTGCCTTTATTCATCTCATATGTCATATTCAGTGATTTTATATGAACATGGTTCATCATGAAGATGGTTGCATTTCATTGACACTTTCGAGATGGCGAGTTTTGAACTAGGTACCTCGTTGATTCACTGTCTGCCTTGACGATAAAAAAAACTGCCTTGAGTTATTCCTGCCATTCTCAACTCAAGAGAGTTGACTTGTTTTTCCAAGTAAATAGAACCATAGAACTGAATTAGGAGCAGGATCCATCATCGCTCAAATAGTGTTTAAATTGTATCGACATCTACCAAATGACCTACTGCTTATGTACTTGAAATACCTTTTTTAATTAAATGTTCCCTTGGACCAGCATGATATAAACTATTGTATTAATCTATTCCATATGCGATCTTCAGTTATTGCACATGGATCATGAAATCGGTTGCATTTTTCATTTTATATGTACTTTCGAAATGACATGGTTAGTCAAACAACTAAAAGTCTCATCTATTCATTGTTTCCGGGGATGATCTGTTACATTAATTTATTCCACGTATGTCATGTTCAAAAGAGACATTAACAGGGTCCTCAGGATCGTCGTAAGGAGGGCCATGGAACTGAGAACTGAACATGAATCATTGCCATTTCAATAGTAATAATATTTTATCGATATTTACGGGATGACTAAATCAAAGTGTCAACAGAACCTGGAAATGAGGGAAATGTCAGGGAATTTTTTTAAATTTCCCGAAAGTCAGGGAAATTTTCTATCGTTGTTTAGAAGGTCCGTTTCCCCGTTCATCCATATTTTGGCGCCATTTACGTGGAGAATTGTGTTTAATGTTACGGAATAATTTGAACTTTTCATTAACCCCAAACCTATTTTAAAAAATAGGCTTATTATCTCTTTAGCATACCTGTTCTATTTAACCAGTGTGTACACGTTTGAAAAACCACGAAAATTTGGGAAAATTTGAAGAAAAAAAACTTGCCGTAAAATCAGGGCATTTTTTAGAAATCTATCAAGGAAATCAGGGAATTATCGGAAGAAGAAAAAAAAAAAAAAAAAAATCCTGAATTTTGTGACCACCCTGTGTTTGTCTCAGAACTAAATGTTAATTTTATTGTTTAACTGGATGGTATAAGCTATTGCATAAATTCATTGTTCACTAAATGGAAAATCTTATTACATTAACTGGTCGCATATGTGATTTTAAATTATTGTAAATGTTTTTTCATAGAGATGTTGGTATTTCTGATTTCTGAGATAACGACATTCGTTAGATAACTAGAAGTCCTTTTTAATTTACTGACAGGTATAAAATGTCGCTTTTATAGTGGTAGTGAATAGCTTTTTAAATATCTACACCGCAATGAAACCCACCAAGTTCCTGAGATGGAAGCCTTGTTCAAACACATGCCAGAAAAGGATGTATATTTCAATGGTTTAAGTGTTCAAAATATTTGTGCAAGTAAAGAACGATTGTTAAAAACACTATAGACTGTACATTCTAGCTCCCGTTATTTACATAATACGTGGTTAGAGTTGATTATTTTTTAATTGAGCTTCTTCATTGATTAACATTGTTCAAAACACATGACGAAAAATAGTGTCAAGGATTATCTTAGATTTTTGACACCTTTATTGATCACACAAGCTTAGAGGCTCACTTGCATTATTTGCTACAGAAGTGTGAATTTTGGATTCCACTAACATTTATATCCAAAGTCATAAGAAAATTTTACTAAAATTTCTATTTAATATCTTATTTAAAAACACTGAGTTAGAAGAAGCACAAGTAAAAGTTCTGTTCGAGAAGACCTATTTCGGTGCCCAAATCGGATCTTGCGTACAGGCAATGCACTTTACATCAAGCAGAATTAATTCTCTGCAGCTAAAGGCAGAATATCATACATCCTCGCTCAAAGATTACATATCCCCCCCCCCCCACCTTGCATCATTGTCATCTTGAATGTGGTGATGAAAACAGTTGGCAGATTTCGTTTCTCCAATGGTCATATACCATAAAGTTGATTGGTTTTCCATTTTAGCTTTCTCAAAGTATCTCAATCCATTGGCAAGAAACATAGCAGACATCAGTATCCCCGATGGACAATTCCCGCATTTTTATATATTTTTTTATTCAATTCTAAATGTTTCGAAAAAGTAAATATAAACACAAAACATTTCTACTCACTGCGCTTTTTCTTTTTTTAAATTTGCAATCTAAGTTCGCTGATTTTTTTGGTGGGAAAATCGACTCATTCGGCTCAAAGTGAATGTGACGTCACTTGATCTTAAACAACTTGACTTGAAACGCAGCAGCGGAAACCAGTTTTTCAAGTTTCTCGCAAATCGTGTCAACCGGCACGAAATATGGCAATTGTCTAAAAAACTCAAACCAACTATTTGGCAGAAATCTCACGATAACCATAGAGAACGGACGGATCTCGTGACGTCACAGCTAAAACGTAGCGTTTTGATCGGACGAGGTTTCGGGGCAATTTCTTTTTTTTAATATTGAAATAACTAATTTTTTTTTAATATCTTTTGTTTGAATATTTAGAATCAGAAAGAAATTCTTCATAAATATAAACTAATTTCAATCATTTTTAAAAAATACGAGAACTGTCCCTATGCTGATCCACGAGATCTTCTGGGAGTCCACATCACTACTTTGGTAACTGAGTTGATCATTCTTCATCATCGTCATGCAAGTGTAAATAACAGTTAAAAAGTATCCGGCATTCACTGACAACTAAATACGTCCATGATATTTTTCTTTAAATACCGTGTTGGTAGATGCATATCAAATTTTAAACGAAGAGTAAAATAAATATATGAATTACAAAAAAAAAAAAAAAAAAAAAAAAAAAAAAAAAAAAAAAATGCAGTATTAAATTATACATATAGATTGTAGTGTTTAAATCTGCATTAATTAGATGCTTGAGACTATTAAAGTGAAAAATTTTGACGGCCGGGATTTAACTGTAAAACCTTGAGGTGACCGTGGACCACAACATTAAAATGTTTAGATGTCTCCTATCACTTCTCTTCACTCCAGGCTCTACAGAAACTTTTGGAAATGAATGTAAGTGGCTGCTAGTGGCGGGCAGCCAGGCTGCATCTATATTTATTAGTTTTAAAGTAAAATTATATATTATACTATAACTTCCTTAAATAAAGATTACAATTGAAAACGAAGATAGAATTTCTGCAGTAAGTGAACAAAACTTCAATGAATAGTTGTTCTTTATATTGTTGAATTTAACAAAAAGGTAGCTCTCTTTAGAAGCTTCATGCAATTATCCATCAAAGCAGTATTGTTTTTAAGTAAACAAGAACTTAGATTTAGAGGCCTAAAACAGTGGGAATGTGTTTTTAATCAAAACTATTTGATTAATTGCTCTTATTTGATAATGTTATGCTATACATGTTATTATTTTATCCAAATTGATAGGAAACTTCGATTTAAGTATTAAATATTTTGAGTTCATTAATGATAATGGGAAGTGTGAGTGTGTGGTTAAGATGGGAGGGGGGGGGGGGGAATAATAATGTTTCCTGTTGCACTAAAATTTTCGACCACGGACCACCACTAATGAATGTATTTAATAAGAAATTGTACTTGAATAAAAATACTAAAATAACCAGAGACAAAATTTAATTTTACTTTCATTCTTTGTATTAATTAAAAGGATTCTTGGACAGATTGTCAAACAAATAATTTATTTTCCAATCTACAATGTCGTAAAACGAAAATCATTTACTTTCAAAATATACTGCTTATTCTGCACCCCATATTATTTATTATTGGCTAAAAAAAATAATGATTATAATTCATATATGCTAATAGGATTAGATAACTGATATAAATGCAAATTCAGGTCATTTCGAATGAAATGGATGGTGTTATTTCAGTTAGAGATGTAGAAATGAGCAGAGAAAAAAAAGTTGAAAGAAATGCTTCGATGATGCATCAGACGCAGTGTATTTTGAAATCTTACATCTATGAATATTTTTTATAATTCTTTCCGGGAGGTCTTTTAAAGGGAATTTAATCTTGATAGCTCCACATTCAACTTTTGACTTCCTTGTGGACTATGGGCGGTCGTGGGCCACCTTTGGGAAATAGACGAAATTATGCACAAACAAGCCAAGTTATTAAACAGAAATTATTTATTCCAATGCAGCTGTGTAAACGTACATCTGAATAAATGTTCAAGATGACTCGCACTTTAAAAATGACGAAACACTATTCATGTACCAAAAAATCGGAGTAAATAGTAAAAGATGGACGAGAAAAATCTAATTGTCTCTCACCCTCAATATTATTTTACATGTAAGTATTGGAAAAACTATAAATAGTAAAAGAACGATGAGAAAATTTAATAATTGGGTATCATTCTCAATATCATTTTACATCTAAGGATTGGAAAAACTATAAATAGTAAAAGAACGATGAGAAAATTTATTAATTGGGTATCACTCTCAATATCATTTTACATGTAAGGATTGGAAAAACTATAAATAGTAAAAGAACGATGAGAAAATTTATTAATTGGGTATCACTCTCAATATCATTTTACATTTAAGGATTGGAAAAACTATAAATAGTAAAAGAACGATGAAAAAATTTAATAATTGGGTATTACTCTCAATATCATTTTACATGTAAGTATTGGAAAAATTATAAATAGTAAACGAATGATGAGAAAATTTAATAATTGGGTCTCACTCTCAATATCATTTTACATGTAAATATTGGAAAAACTATAAATAGTAAAAGAACGATAAGAAAAATCTTACAATTGGGTCTTATTCTCAATATAATTTTACATGTAAATATTGTAAACATTATTTTTGAACTAATAATTTTATATATAAGAAACGTGGCATTTCTATTACCGCATACAATAGATGTTTCGTGGTGTTAGAGCTATACTAAGATTATACTGTGTAAAAACAACGGATTTACTGAGAGTGTTACGAATTCCAAGGAAATAACTTTTTTCGAGAGGTCTTTCAAACTGAAATGCCATGCATTTCAAGATCATTGAAATAATTCCCTTTCGAAGAACGGAAGAAAAATCTTCAGTCTCAAGCAAGAATTCAGTGTCGTGTTTATCCATATGGAGACGAACATAAATTACGTTACGCGCAGGGATTGGAGGGAGAGGGTTTGTCCAATGTGATGACCTGTGACAGGGAGAGGATGTGCAGAGTAATCACTTACGTGACGTACCAATTTCACTTTTGTGCAACAAATTTTATAACGCTATTTTTAACTTGCTATGTTTTTTTTTTAAACTTTAAAAAAAATTAATTTCAATCATTTGACCACGAATTACATTAATACCCGAGAGTTAATTTACATTGAGTTGGACTTATTTAATCTCAGTAAATTTCAAAACTGCATAAAATATGAATTTTTTGAAATTTTCGGAACAGGGGGGGGGGGGGGGGGCGATGGTAAAATTAAATTTTTCGAAAAGGGATGTCAGCTATAGTCGCCAATTACACGGGAGCAAAGGGGGCGATCGTCCCTCCCTGCTCCCTCAACAGCGGGGGCAAAGTTATTTCTCCCCCGCGCCAAATGTCTGTACAGGGTTTCTGCCAAAATAAAATGTCACAAATCCATGACTTTTTAAGACTGAAGCAAATCATTTTCCATGACTCAAGAAATTAAATAAAAAGATAAAATAATAATAATAACCCTAAATGAATTTTACTAACACGAACCTAGTAAAATTGCGAACCGAGTAAAAAATGGTTTTTATAAAGTTTTATTTTAAATTAAGTAAAAAATCCTTGTTTCAGAAAACTCCAAATCAGAAGAAAAAGGGAAAAATAATTTTCTATTCTTTGATATTTCAGTGTTAAAAAAGTTAATCAATCTTTAGTAATAAAGAAATATTTGAAGAAAGAATAAGTCAATAATAATAAACTATATCATCAAAAATCAAATGTTTTGATATCAACAATACAAAACAGAACAAAAAGACAAAAAAAAAAAATGTAAATAAAAGCTTATCAAAACTGTTCATTTAAGTTCGCAATGAGTTCAGAAATGTTTTCATTGGCTGCGGCTTTTAACTGTGACCGTTGTTCCCGTCAAAACGTAAATAAAAACAGATGAATTTTTGATGAGCTGAAAGCGATCATAGCGTTTATGAAGTCCCAGTTATGTGGTTTTACTTAAAAAGGTATAGAAATTCATGAAATTTACTGTATTTCCATGACTTACAGCCATTTTCTTGCTCAAAATCATGACTTTCCATGACAAAATTTACCCTATGTTCTAATTCATGAAATTTCCTGACTTTCCATATGCGCTGTCTATAAAAATGTTTTTTTTTTTTAATTAAAATATTGCGTAAAAAGGTAATTTTGTAATGTTCTAAGGAAAAAAACCCCCATTAAAATAGAAAGTAAACAGTATTTAGAAGCACACTGCCACTATTTCCATACGAGAATCAAGTTAGTGTACCCGCTCTTTTGAGCAATTTCATAAAAATATAGATTTTAAAGTATTGTATGATTTTAGAATAAGTAATTTTGTAATAATGAGATTACTGGTACAAACTCTTTTTCATTATTATACAGAATTATTAAAATGTGCTTTCTTCATTTTAGTATCCTTTAAAATAATGTATCTTTAAATAAACTTCTTTATTATGAGGAAATAACTGATTAGTGCTCTTACTTTTTTCATAAAATGTTTCGGAATTAATGTATAAAAATAACTTTGTTACGTAAATCAAAAAGTTTGAGACAAATTTATGGCGTGGTATGGAGGCTAGTTCAATATACTCAGTAGGTAAGATCAGGAAAAAAATGGTGTCTGGAAATCTTGGACTACTAACCCCCAACGAGTTTCCCCGTAGTAAAAGTGAAAAGTTTCCACCTATAGTGTCAGCAATGTGACGAAATTTTCTGGGGAAGGATCTATCAAACGCAATGGCGGATACAGCGAGTGGCGGAGATTTAGAATTAAATAGAAGAAAAAAAATGATGTCAAAGAATATTTTAAGTGTTGTTTATCATGAGTATAATAAACAGAAGGCTAACACTGGCGTCCAAAAGTAACACAATTATTTAATTTATATACATAATAATTTAATGCACATGGGAAAGATATGAATTAAAAATAAAACTAATGTACTAAATAGTTTTTATACCGCCTACATTTTAACGCGCGCTTCTCTCAGGCTATGGATGCAGCCAATAAAGACTTGACGAATTCGTATTGAACATCCTAAAAATTGCGAGATGAAAAAGCCGAGGTCAAAGCAAGACAGCAAAGTGCTCAGCAAATTTGGTTCAATCCTTGATAATCATAGAGCACAGAAGTAGAAATTTGTTTATAGTGCGCTTACCAAGGAACATAAGAAGTTTGGTATATGTTTTGGAAGAACATTTTCGTAAAAAACACACACATAAACAAAAGTCTTGGGATTCTTTTACTACGCACTTTTTGTTTAAAAAGTTGCTTGTTATAAAAAATAATAATAATTATAACGTTTTTGTAGTTTAGATAAAAACTTGTTCTATGAAATACATTGAACATTTTTGTTTTGGAATCCCATAGTAGTAAAACTTAAAAACAGCAAATTTTATCCAAACTATTCAAGAGCCCAAAACTAAACATTTGTCTGCCCTCTGATCAAACACGACATGGATGCAAAGAGTGTCAAAATTGGGGGTGACGTAATTTATATACGTCCCCTATTCTTGCGACAAACCAAAGTTCTCTATATGTGATGGAACAGTGCCATGAATTCGAGAGGTTGATTGGGTTTTTGACGCAAGAGCCAACATTTTTCCAGTTCACACTAATTGTGTTTTAGTTGCCATCTTTGAAACTGTTTCTTTTTGGATATAGAAAGCACTGAAGTGTTGCAACTTTATGAAATGAAACACATGGTCTTCATGCTTCTAATAATTATTTTTTAGAAATTATTCAAAATAAATAGCTTTTTATTTTGTCGAAGTTAATAGCAAGGGATATCAACATGCTATATTGGCCATGACTAACCTGGGTCATTATTTTGAAAATAATCCATTAATTAATTTTTTTCCATAAAACACGCCAATGATTTTCGAAAATTAGAGAAATTAAAAGTAACTAAATTGCACCAAAAAAAAGAAAAAAAATTTATATATTTTCCTAATCATAATCTGTTCTTGGTAAAATCAATTTCCATAAAAAATTCAATTAAAATATACATTAATATGGAATGTGAAAAATTATTAATAACTTTTAATAACATAATGGAGTATAAATTATGTATTTATGCAATAGATATAAAGCAATAACGTAAAATACGGTTAGGAATGCACAGAGGGAAATTTCTGAATCATCTCCCCACTCAAATGTAATGAATAAGTATAAGTTAATGTTATTTTAGTTAAACACTTACTAAATAATCAGTAATGTTTTTCTATTTGATTCATATTCAAATTCGTTTTAATTTATGACCAAGGCTATTTTAGATATGTGCAAAGTTCTTTTTTTTTTTGTGTATTATCATCTAAGAAGTGTTAGTAACAAAGAAAAATGTAAGGTAAAAAGTGAAAAAATTCATATAAACTTAAAATATGGATGAAGCCATTAAGAGACCCAAGTATAAAAGGTTTAATTGATTTGAGAAATTCATTCAATTAATTAAAAAAAATCTACTTTAATATAAATGATACGTATCAAAATAACCAATAAAAAAAGTGTACAACTTAATATTTTATAAAAAACAAACTTTATTGCTTTAGTTACAGTTGCACTAAATATTGGAAGCCCTGTAATATTATATACAGAAACAATATTACAAGAAATTAAGTAACAAAAAAAATTATATATACAACACATTCATACTCCCTTTTTTGATTGAAGATTAAACAAAATTTGTATACAAAACATAACGACCTGAGATACAAAATGTAAATGGTCTATTTTGGAGATAGCTCATATAAGAAAAAAAAAAAAATTGCTCATATAAGAAATAAAGTATCTGTTAAAAGATTCACTATAAATAAAGAAGCATAGACCTTCCGGGGAAGGGTCAATCAAAGTATTCATAATCAACCAAAAAGGACACAACGCTCACATGAGAAACAATCATATAAACTGTCCCATATTAATGCTTATGTAACTAAAATCAAATAAATTTACAAGTGAAGAATGCTTTAAGTGCAACATTTTTAACATTGGTGATCACACTATTTTATTGCTGGAGCTTTTATTTACAAGCTATCTTTAACAAGGATATATCAAGGCCAGCTTTCTAGAATTCTAATTTTGTTAACAATAACAATTACAGTCTACAATTGCACTTTTATAATATTAATCCCTCAATGAAAAATTCTAGCATACACAACAAATATATATAAAAAAAAGTTTTTTTGTAATAAAAGCAAATTAAAATACAAAGCATAAATACATTAAAAAAATAATCATCAAGCATTACAATTGTTATTAAAGCTATACAAACATCTGTTGCTAAAATATTTAAGTGCTTATATTTTGCCTAACGTTCAAAAATGCAAAACTCAATTACCTAATAAAATCGGTATATTTTTGTTATATATATTCGTTAGCATATAACTGCATATAGAAACTCTAAATATACAAACCTGCGCATATTGTGCGAACTCTCATTCGTTGTACCTACTTCGTAAATTTGCATAAAAATGCATTTTTTGGAAAAAATGCACTACTGTGCTGCAAAACAGTATCTCCAAAGCACTTAATACATGTGATCATTGATTAAGTTTCTTCTAGAAATCTAAAGAGTACTATAATAACTTGAGAAATATACTAGTGAAATAGTCCTTTCTCTAACAAAAGACTATGAGTAAATATGGCAGTAATGAGATTGCATAGATTGATATTAAGTGCACAGTGTTGTAGAAATGTAGATAGTTACAGTAGCTTTTGTATTGACTCATCGTTGTAACAATTGAAAACAAATTTAAAAATTAACAGTGAATAAAACGCAAAAAGACAAAAACATCAAGTCGGTAATATGGCAGTAATGATGTCGCATAGGTTTACCAGATTACTGCAAAATATATAGCATAGAAGAAACACACAGTTTCTGTAGCTTGCTATATTCACAAAAGTAGATAATTTATAGTCATGGAAAAACTAAATATGGGAAAGAGATGAAATACAAGTAATAAAAATCACTAGGAGGTAGTGAAATCAAAATAATCAAAAAATGGATTAAATTTATCTCCAAGTTAATTAATAATGACTATGATTCAATAAATTATGTTTCCAAACAGCTTATTGGAAAAGATTAATGTTTATTGAATTTATTTAATAAAGTAATTTTTTGAATAAAGTAATTAAGGAATTTTTTTTCTATTTCTTCATTGATAGTTGAGAAAAGTAATATTAGTAATATTCATTAGAGTTCACAATAATATCTTTTACAAAAACATACGTTAAAACTGAAGTGTAAATTTAAACTATATTTAATACTTTTTTTTACATATTCATAGTTGAACTATGATTCAAACCAAGAGGGTCAAATTGATCAAGTAAATTGCTAACTATAATAAAATACCTTAAAAACATAAGCTTAATGATTATTATGCTTGACATATTTATAGTTACTACCACAAAGTAATAACAAATTTATCTCAAAAGAAAATTATTATGTAAAGGTAAAAAATATTTTTAATTAGTAAACAATTCAAAAGAAAATTTTAACATAAATATAAAATTTAAAAAAGGACATATATTATAACGAATTTTCCAGTTAGAAAATTCAAAAATTACGCAAGTTAAGCATTTTCCAATACTTACTTTCTGATTAATACAAGAATCTTCAATGCAAGATTTAGAATTAAATGATTCCCAGAGAAAAAGAGAATTAAAGAAACAACCACAGAACACATTTAGATTAGAAATCTTGGATAAAAAAAAATAGCATTAGGCTGAGTATGCTTAGATATGTATGAGAAAACATTGAAAGATGAAAAAAAGAAGTAAACTTATAATCTAAGAAAAACAAGAACTATATTATGTGTGTCTGAAGCAAACGAATGTATAGAACTAGTGATTCTCAGCCAACACTTCATATCCCTTGAGATAATTATTCATGTCAGAAGTTCAAAATCACAGCTACAATAAAATTCACAAGTTTTTCTTAAACATTTCTTGAAAATTAGCTTTTAAACACTACATTAATTCTGACCAAACTTGCTTTCTCCCACTGTTCTACTGTATAGTTGTGATCTACTATGTGCTAATTACGTGCACATTTCCAAAGGGTATACAAATCACGACAAAGGACCACTTGTTGATACAGATCGTTTCTACTTAACAAACTGACACTTGATTGTCAATCATTGGTGAAAAAGGATTTGTGAAAGCGACTTTACAATATACATGATAAATGCTATTATATAAAAACATACTCCAATATATGGATTCATAAAATTCACTCTAGAGTTATGTACAGGAATCGTAAAAAAGTGTTTTTAAAAAGTATTGCAGTTCCTCAGCCAAGAGATACTGCTAGTTGTCTGTTGTCAAGTAAAATATAAGGTGAGGAGTCCTTTCTCGTTAAGGCATAAGTCGCTGTTAAAGACTGGTACAACAGAACATCACCATTTGCTTAAAAAGGGTATCACTGGGGATGGTGCATGTATCAAAGTTCTAAAAGTCGACCTTGTTTCGAATTCTTGTGAATATCAGTTAGTCGTAGCTTTGAGTGATCAGTCAGTGAATGATAACGGGAGCAGATTTCTGAGGATTTCTGCTAAGAATAAGTCGTATCAATCCTTGTTTATTAACGTTTAGTTTTTCACATTGACTAACTGTCCAAATATTGGCTTGAAGTAAATCGAAATAAGAAAATAAATAATAATAAAAAAATTGAACTTAAACAAGTATACATTTATTAAGAATACTTATACATGACTCTTTTTATTGTTTATTGAAATTAATAGTTTAGATGAATTTGTAGTTGAAATTTAGAAACACAAGACCATCCCCAATCAATAACAAAAATGTTTGTTTTTCATTATTTGAATGAGATACTTAATAAATGGTAGAAATGAAACTGTAATTACTGACATAGTAGTGGATCACATAGTTTTGCTACGACTTGGGCAAGCAAAAGCAAGCACCAATACTGATAAATATATACCAAGACATTACGTCCTGTTGCTTGTAAACCATGTCACTGAGGCACACTGTGACTATTGCTCAAAGATGCTGATACATCTGTCTTGTTAAGGTTAAACAAGGCTAGTGTTGAGGTAGAAAGTGGTTTAAAACAATCTTCTATTCTCAGGCAAATATGGCTTTGGAAGTTCCCTTTACAGATGAATGTACATGTGAAAACAATGCATTTTGATGCTTATGTAACATCTGTAAGTCAACACATATTCATAGAAAATTAAAACATTAGAAACACTGAACAGATACATATTTAAGGCTTATAATGTAAGGGAAAATCATTATATCAAATTAAAATAATTGTCATATATTATTTATAAGTAATTAAGGGTTCCTAAATATTTTAACAAAAATAATTAGTCATAATATTGAAGAGCTACAAGACTAAGAAATCATTTAGGAAATTTAAAAAGCATTGAAATGGTATGGTTAATATTTAATATTAGTTTGATTTATTCTTAATAAATAAAAACAGTCAGTATTAATTTGTGAATCTTCAACATGCAGACTTTTTGCTTTACTACTTAAAAGAAATAAAAAATTTATTAAAACTTTGGGTTACCAAAATTGATAAATTTATATTTATGGATTGATCGCTTTAAAGATATCTTTTAAGAATGAGAACCTAAGAAATCTGTTTAGTTTAAAAAATTGTAGTCTATCTAATATTGATCCTCAGAATTCATCAGATGAAATCAAGAAATTCTCAAGGTTTGATTTTTTTTGTTTGTTTTGAAAACAAGGTTTGCCATGAAACCATATATTTTTAAAGCGCTTTTCAAAGACTCATTCAGACCCTAGTAACATCAGTTTAGAGTCGACAAGCCAAATAGATGAAAGGTTAAGCTACTAAACCACTTCCTATTACACAAAGCAGCCTTGCACAAATAAGCACCACATCAACCAAACCACCTCAACAAGACATAGTCCTGCATCACATTTGCCCTTTAAAAAGTAACTATGTTAGAAACACTTATGTGTCATCCACCCAACTCGCAGTCACCCATTGTGGCTCCCTCTCAATGACGCTGATCTCATGCAGCAGCTCAGCATAAGTCTTGTCCAGGTCTACATTGATGAGGACAAGGTCAAAGTGGTGACCAAATGCTTCCTCCATGCCCCTTGCCCTCTCGATGATGTCCTTTAGCTCGGAGTCCTTTACCGCTGCCTCTGTCTTCAGGCAGTTGATGCGAAGTTTTTCTAAAGAGGGCGGGGCTATGAATACGATGTAGGGCATCAGGTCAGACTGTTTTAGGATCTTCAGGGACTAGAAGAAACATTGAGTTTTGTTAAGGTAGTAAAAATATAAATTACATTCTGAATAAATAATGTTGCGGCTGTGTGCTTTATTATTTCGCACACATTTTTTTTGCATTATTTTTGGACATCATTATTAGCCTCTCATTTTTCTTTACAGAACTCATCAATGAATGTTGAAAAATAATGTTATTAGATTAACAAACTTGAAATTTAAAGTTTTAAATTATAGGAGTTATTATTATTTTTTTTTTTATTTATAACAATTTGCCCATAAAAACAGGAAGAATATTATTATAGAGTATCCAGATCAAATGACCTTTATTTAAAAAGAAGTGAATATCATTATCACATATGTAAGCAATAAAATATACAAGTAGATAGAATGTGTTGAATGCCACTCTTTTATGTAAAAAGTTAGCTATTCGTTTCTTCAAAGCATTAGCAATGGAAGCAAAACTATGGAGTACCTGTAATTATAATTAACTTGCGCACCTAGATATGCTACAACTTTTCGTAATAGTTTAAAGGCAGCATTTACAGCACAATGTTATCTTTCAACAGTATGGGCTCTTTAGCAATAAGGCATGAATGTTAGATAATTTTTTTATGGGTTGTTTCGATTTTCTGACGAAATAATGCGAAATCAAGCTCTGTGAGTAGGAGAAAATGACTTCCTAGGGTTGGTTGGTTGGTTGTTTTCAGATTATCTGGCGCCGTCAGCAACACGAGGGCTATAATGCGCCGAAACATTCGTCATTAGACAAGCCAACATACATTTACAAACACCCATGCCTAACACGGGACTCGAACCCGCAACCTCGCGGTCTAGAAGCTAGCACGCTAACCACTATACCGTTTGGTCGGCGACTTCCTAGGGAAATTGCTCAACATATGCATTTTGATTGAGAGAAACCATTTGCTGTCAACTAACTTTAAAAAGAGAGATGATAGCTAGTGAGCGTTATTTAGGCATTATAATTTCCGTAGCAACTATGGAAATTCCATTGCAGTTGGAGTGTATGTACAGGAAGAAACTTGTGTCAAAACTTTAGTTTTATCTGTCCAAAAATTACTTGAGAGCGTTTCCAGACTTTAATTTGCACCCTGTTTTCAAGTGTTAAAAACGACTCACGTTTTTAAAAGAGTGCGGCATAATAAATTCTTTATAAAAATTAAGTTCCTAAGAACTTAACAAGGGCTTTTCCGAGCCTCAGGAAATAAGAAATTCAAAGGATTATATAGACACTGAGGAAGGAAGTTGTTCTAACCTGAGGATGTAGGTTGAGAACGCATGTTTTCCCAGAATGTATGACACTACGTATGGCATCTAAAGATGTCCCATAGTAGCTCTTCTGGTATTCACCATGTTCCACAAAGCGGCCGGCCACAATATCCGCCTCAAACTGAGATCGGCTGATGAAGAAATAGTCTACTCCATTCACCTCACTGTCTTTCTTGCTGCGACTTGTATCTTAAGAAAAAAAAGTTATGGTGAGCCCAGTAGCAGATAATTTTTACCAGACTATGACAATATTTTGGGGGTGAAATTTATCTGCAGCAAAATTTAAAGAGATATTCTATACAATATTATAAGAACAATAAATACAGGGTGGATATAATTAAGGTGCACCCATTAAAAATTGTCTAGAGCCTATAGTAATCAATAGTTCTTTATGAAATTTTCTGTATAAACAATTTTAAGGAAATGTATTCTTCCATACAAGGCCTGACAATGCATCACTTCCATCTGTTGCAAATTGAAATTTTTTTTTCCACAAATTATTTTCTCATGGTCTAGGTAGCATGTAATAGTAGCTTGGCTGCTGAAGGACAAATAAGCTTTCATTAAAAAAAAAAAATTGTTTCATGAAAGTCATTTAGGAAGCAGGATTGTAAAAGCAACTTCATCTTGCTGCTCTATCAAAATTCGATATTTGATGCCAAGATAACTGAGGGAAAAAAAATTGTCTTTTTCTGAAGAATTTGGTTTTTGTACATTGCAAACTAGCTTGAATTTAGTTGTATGTTGGTATGAACTGAAATATAAAAAAATATCCTTTAACCCTCTGAGGGTCAAGGGAATGGGCGAAATTATACAGTTGTTTTCCCTGCAATAATTTTTAAATTTTATTTCTGATCCAAATATATATTTATTTAAAATTATTTTTTATTTATTTTGTTTTAAGTAGGTTTTGAACTATCATCCTAATAAAAATATTTAAAAAATATTTTATTTTACATTTTATTTATAAATTTAAAAAGGTTGTGTATTGCTGGAAAAACTGGGGATCAAATGACGGATATATACGCCCGTGACCCTCAGAAGGTTAAGGCAAAGGAAATGTATCGGCATTTTATTTATAAAGTACCAAACGATATTGAATCTTATTTGATTGATGCAGTTTCAACACTTACAACTTAATAATAAGAAATTTTTGGTTTCTGTAAGTTAAATGAAGATATTAACAAAATTCAATAGTTAAGAGGTTACTTAATTGTTATACTTACGAGGCACAGCTGCTGCAAATCTGTTGGTATCTTCCATAAGTTTTTGCCTTAACTCATGTCTACCAACTTTTTGGGGACCAATCAGAACGAGTGGCCTTTTATGGTGAGCTCTTGGATAATATAATTTAACTTCTTCGTATGTTAGCACTTGCTCAGAGTCTGTTTCTGGGATATAAAAAATAAACTTGAACACATTGTAAATTCTGTAATCCCTTAAAGCACAATTATTATTATTATTATTTTAAAAATTATATGTAGAATCATTGGTTTATATAAAAATTACCAACCATCGTTGAAGTTTTGATTGCACATCTTTTTCTTCTTCCTTCTATGATATCTTTTAGCGCATAAAAATTTTCCTAAAAGAGGAAAAGTTAATTAAAAACAAATTTCAACATTTCGTAGTTGCATACCTGTAGCTTTTGACCCTTAAAATTTATAATTTTGCTTTATTACAACATATAAAAAAATTATGACTATTTTTAATCCAAAAATCATTGTGAAAGTAACACTTTATCTTGAGGCGTACAGTAAAATATTTTATCACACTAGTATTATAAAGTATTTCCTGCACACCTTGTGCTAAAATAATGTATATTAAAATTATTTTTTACAGACGATTATAAAAAATATTAGATGCAACAAGCTCATTAAATAGCATTTTGCCTAGTTTGAAAAAGTATTACTTTTGCAACAAATGGTTGCATAAATAACCACATTTGATGAATGAATGTAGTAAAAACAATTTTTAATGCAAAGATTGTTATACGCTTTTGTATGTGGTACAAAAAGTATTGACTGAAATGCTTTATACTATTTGCAAGTCAGAGAGATTAAAAATGGCTTTTTCTTCTGAACTGAATGAAAATTAAATATATTTTTAATTATTTTTTGGGTGTTAAAACTTAAAAAATTATAGAATTACCAGAATGCATTTAAAGATAAGACAATAGACAAAACTGAATAAATACAGATTCAATTTGTGTAATTTGAAACTAAAATTTAGTAAATATGAGGTTACTATTTATAAAAAAAAAAAACTTTACTACGTACGTAAAACTAAAAACGTACTTTAGTTTAATTTATTTACAAATGAGGGATTTAACTAGAAAATAACAATTATGCTTTATAAATATGTCTGACAATACTGAAGTTCAAATTATATTAGCGAATAGTTTATCTAAATTTTTAATTAATTTGATATAAATTGAAAATCCACAAAAATTCTATCAATGCTAGATAAATTAAAAAAAAAAAAAAAAAATCCTATGTAA
Organism: Linyphia triangularis; assembly: GCA_963978545.1. Lineage (NCBI taxonomy): Eukaryota > Metazoa > Arthropoda > Arachnida > Araneae > Linyphiidae > Linyphia > Linyphia triangularis. The sequence goes on from OZ021722.1 coordinate 89,009,690, forward strand.
ATGCATATTAAACAAAGAAAGCTCACCACGTGAAGAAAGCCAAGCAAAAGAAATCATTAATTTTGAGGTTTCACATACACACTAGAAGATGTACAATGTTGCGATTGTTTAAAAAGTGCGCTGTTTATTTAGAAATAGTTTTTAAAAAACAACCTAAGCCATGTTTTCCAAATTTGTATTGTCATAAGTATTTCATTATTTAAAAGAATAACATTGTTTGTCAATTTCATAATTGGCCAATATTTCACAAGAAATAGAAACAAACCTTTTTTTGATTTCCTTTCTCTTATATCACCAACCACTGCCTGCTTCATGACCTCTCTCCTAAGGAAGGAAACACAATGTGAAAAAAACATCAAAAGACAGTTGGATAATACCTAATAAGGTTTTGAACAAACAAATAGGAAATAAAGTATTGAGTTTAAGATACATTGATATGGTGGTACCATCAAATTGATGTATTGGTACCATTACCTTCTTTAAGTATATTTGTATTGGGATAAAGCTTACCACAATAAATCACAGGATATCTATATTTAAAAAAAAAAAAAAAAATGTTCAGTTTGAATTCACACCTTCCAATATGGAATGCATATCTTAAATTAAACAAAAACATCTAACATATGAATAAAAATTCTCTTTTGTAAAAATGAATCCATTCAAAAACAACTCTGTAAAAGGGACCATACTCTAGTTTGATTGGTTGTAAAAGGTAGAGAAATAAAACATATGGTCAAATTCAACATCACAAGATCATAGACATTTGCAGACACTTGAGTTTGGGTGGGGATAGTTAGGCTATCACTTTTATCAGCAATGTCACAACTGTTTAGATAAAAGTTGTTGCAAAATGTGTTAGAACTGAATTGTATTTGTGGTTACTTCAAAATATGCATGTTATGGTCAAACTACACAAAAACCTTCTGCAATTGAAACATATATAGAGAAATCTGGCTTGCTTCCATTCACTAACTGGATGGAACATTTCATGTTGAAGAACTGACAATTCCTTCTGTATGCCATTTTAGGGGAAACACATTTTGTTTCTCCTTTCATTTGTTTATTTCCAAGTTTTACAAATAAAGAATGGTTTCCAGGGTTTGTACCAGTTGAATATTTAACTGGAAGTACCACAAATTTACCCTGCTGCCACTAAAATGGCTTTGGCTGATCAGACATTTCAAGGGTAATTTTTAAAAACTTTTTTCGATATTTGAGTGCAAAATTTAGTTAGTAAACACAAGTGAGCCAGATTAATATATCTATAGGCTAAAAATGATTATGATCCAAATATGTTTATTAACATAAAATTCATTGATAACAAATGTAAATGATCACCAACTCCATCAGAATAGAGACATAGTGATAATACTCACTGTTGCTGGAAGTTTTTCGATGGTATGAGCCCAGCCAGCAGCTGTTCCTCCTCCCCTTCCCTGAATGCCTGCCACCAGTTAGGGTCATCTTGGTTGAGCACATGGAGGACATCGCCCTTCTGGAATGACATGCCCAGCTCACGGCAGGGGAGATAGAGGTCATCCTCAGGGTCATAGTCAAAGTGGGCCTTCAGGTGGGTCTGCAGAGGAAATACCACACTTTAGTCAGATGTTATACACTTTTTGGAAGAAAAAGATGCAGGAGATATTTTTATGAGCTTTATCACCAAACAGTTTAAACAGAATCCACATTTTGGGATGGATCTGCTTAGTATAAAAATCTTGACTTGTAGAAATGAAAAAAGAATAAAAGTTATGTTGGTTATACACAAATGTTATTTATTTTTTCTAGAAGTTTCTGTGATCACACAAATGTTATTTATTTTTTCTAGAAGTTTCTGTGATCACACAAATGTTATTTATTTTTTCTAGAAGTTTCTGTGATCACACAAATGTTATTTATTTTTTCTAGAAGTTTCTGTGATCAAATTGAAAAAAAGTATAGAGAAAATTCTAAAAAGAAATTAATTTATATCTTTAAATAAAAATGCAATTCCAGAAATAAATTTCTAAAATTTAAATTTTACAGGATTTCCTGGTAAATTCTATGAGATTTTTAAGGTTCTGGAAAAGTAAAACATATTTCCAGGAGATGTACAAAACCTGGTTTAGTTAACAGAAAAAAGTAGTTTGTAACATACTTAGATAATACTTTTCAAATGATGTTGGATAGTTTACTCATACATGGAATTGGACGAAAAAATATATTTGTCAGTAAAAAGCAACCCATATTGGTTAAAGAACAGACGAAATAAATAAGAAACTATACATTTATAAACGAATACCGAATCTAAAGGTTTAGGCTATAGATAATTCTAATACTGTAATGAATTTTCCCCTATAACTGTTCTAGTGATAGCAGTGCTGCCTTACGAGGCAGTAATCAATCTTTTACTGTATTATATTCATTACCCAGATAGCCACATGGATACATGGCATGGACTGACAATCCTTCATAAACTTCAATTAATTTTAATAAAAACAAAAACATTGCTTAGCAATAGTTTTTAAAAAGTGGTTTACATAATTAAAGACTATTATAATAGTAATTTAATATAAACAAGAAAATTGAAGTAATTACGACTATATTAGATGTTTATGTTGGGCAATCTGTCATCGAATGGGATCAATCAATCAGAGATTTATAACATATTATGTGCATCTTATGGCCTTAATGTGCTAAAATTAAAAAAATTAAATACTTACCACTAGTTCTTTCACTGGCTGTTTTGGAGTATCAAACTGAGTAGGGACTATGAGAAATGTTAAAGTTCCAGTCAAAGCTGCCTGTAAGGTGATACAGCAAATTAACATAAAAAAAATAATAATAATAATAATAAATTACAACTTTTTCGTTCCAAAGGAAAGTTTTGAAACTTCAGAATTAGGGCAACAATTTTCTTAGAAACAAAATATAGAATTGCAAAATGTAGGTAGCAAAAGCATAACTTAAATAACTATGAATATTTGAAGGTAGGACTTACATTCTTTGATTACATGTAAAAACATACCAGTTAGGAATAGAAAATTATTAGTTTCTTAAATTTGCATATGTAACATCTTTTAAAGTTCAGTAATAACATCTTGATGACAAAGTTATTTGATGTGTCACTTCTTTGGGCTATGACATAAAATTAATACTTCTCAGAGCCTGTCAGAAATATAAACTTATCTTTTACATTTCATAAGAGACAAAACATAAATTATAGTGAATATAGCCTCAATTTTTATTTCTTATAATAAAGTGTGAAAAGTTATTAATAGTTGAATTGGTCCATGTCCTCGCAGTGCAGTTTTATAGTTTTAAAGAACCAAATGCCCTTAAATTGTCAACTTAATTTTTAAAATTAAACAATTTTTGCAAACTTCAAATACTAATTAAATGTTATAGGATTCCTTATTTCCAAATATCCTACCACATTTTAGTACAAATTATGATATTTTTACTCAACTCACCATGATATCGCATACATCATTAACCGATTTCCCTCTAAGCTCTAAGCCATTGACTTCTAAGATTTCATCACCCTCATGAAGCAGACCTATAAAAATATATTATATATTTACAGCCAAAAACTAATTATAAATACACTTATAAAGCTGTCAATCAGAATCAATAACGTTTCAGAATATTTGACTAACTCGGGTGAGTATAACACACTGAACATATACAGGGTGTCCTCAAGAAAAGTATTCCAGTTTAGAGCTGCATGGAGTCTGTAGTACTTAACAAATCTACTTAAAATTAGGCATACAAATTAAAAAAATTTATAATACAGCTTGTTTTAACTTTTTCAAAGAACATTTGAAATACAACAATTAAAGGATGAATAATCAAAACTTTATCAATTCTTTTTTTTTTTTTTTTTTTTTTTGTATACAACTTCATTTAACTTTATGATAAGGTTTAGCCTGTAAAGTTATCTAATAAAAATAAGGTAATTTAAGGACTTGTATAACATCCCTTAAGTGTCCGATTTTCATCTGGTGTTGGATAAAATTTGAACTTTAGTCTATTTTTCTTCAGATATTATTTTCCCCTTCATCTCAGCTGTACAAAATTAAATTTTATGAAAATCTGACGATTAGAACAAGGTGCTAAACTGGATAACTTTAATTAGCCTACATAACTTACTGAAAAGTGTAAAACATAAAGCAGAAAAATGGAAGCAACACTGATTTCTCTATTTGAATAGCTTAGTTTGTAGGAGTAACAGATTTCTAAGATTGGGCACTTCATTTTAATATAATGACAGAAATTGGAGCAACAAATGAAATGGAGAAGAAATAATACAATATGAGGGATGAAGATAGAAATAAAACAGAGCAGATTTCCCAGGATAAATGCAACATATTTACAGAATGAGAAGAGAGCCTGTTTCAGACAAACTCAAATGAAAAGTTGAATATTTAAAAATAACGCAAAATACATATGCTAAAAACAGTCTAAAGTTTCTAACAGTCGAACACATAAGCTAGATAATTATTTTTTAATCCAAAAATAAATCTAATTATTTCTTAAGTACAGGGATGAGAGTGATTAGAGAGCAAAAAGGAGGAAATCCAAAAGTTTTGCCAAAAAAGCTCACGGAAGGAATACACAAAAATTCAACAAAAAAGTATGCATGAAGGATGATTCAATAATTTTAGAGATACAATGAAATTTTTCATACTTTATAATAATTATATTTCAATTATTAGAAGCTTGTGAAGTAATTTGTGAGGAAAGGGGAGCTAAGAGGAAAAATCTTTTGTTTAGACATGTTTAAAAGTATACTTTTTGCAGGAAAAACTGGTTCAGATCAGAAAAATGTGAATCCTTGAAACAGGGACAAAGAGAAGGAAAATGTTACATAAAAAACAAAAGGGGGGAAAACTATCATCCCAGATGCAAGTAATAATTCAAAACATTTTAAGCAAATTACTTATTGTTTCAACTAAAATCTAAATGTCAATATAAAGATATTGAAGTACTTCCATTTCTAATCTTAAAGTCAGATTTTGCTTCCACAAGTCTTCTTCATATCATATTTCACAAGACCAAAAGGTTACTTAAAAGTGAGCATGTGGTTATTCTTCATAAAAAGATATTTGCATACCATAAATATTATTACACTCCATGTTATCTTTTAGACCTACTTATTGATTTTTATTAGTTTAATACTTTTATAATAAAGTAATTATCTTTCAAGTCAAACACTGATATTAGATTGTTATCAATATTAGTAAAAGTTGTAGAAACTGAATAAGAAATTAAATTAAAATATCTGAATACATAACAATTTCAGAAAGGTAATATTGCACAGAATATTTGATCAAAAGAAGGACCTTACCACTTTTCTCTGCAATTCCTCCTTTAATTATACGACCAACAATTACAGCTTCACCATCGTTTTTTACTGTAGCACCCTAAAAAAAGTTAAAACAAACTATCAAAATTACTTACAATTTTTTAAAAAATTAGGATTTAACAAAATATTGCTTTAAGAAATGAAGTCCAAAATTGTTAATCAAATAAGAGTAAATAAAACTGATTTAAATTATGATAAATTAATTTACAGCTGTAAGAATTCAATTACAGCAAAAAATCTACAAATAAATACACAAATCTGAGGATTTTAGCTCTTGTCGAAACCAGTTGATGCCAAACTTTATCATCTAAAAATTTACTTTCTATTGAAATTTCAAATCTAATTTTTTAAACTTTAAAATATGCTTCAAAAACTCTATTGAGGAACAAACTCACTGATAAATAAACCTGCATCAAAATAAGGTTACTTGCCTTTGCAAACTGATGAATCGGATTGCAGATTTGAATGGGCATTTAAAAACAATGTGATATACTTAATGGAGAATTATGTCATTTGGTATGCAGGAGGTATAATATTGAATGATGCAATATTTTTATACAATGCTGAAACACTAAGAAATTCAACAGTCATTTAGGAGGAGGTTCTCTTAAGAAAATGCTTTTGTTTCGTAGGTCATGGTACCTCCTAGTAATTTGAAGGCCTTCATAGAACTTGTTAGCTATTCAATACTGTCACAGATTTCATAAGGATCTCTTTAAGAAAGAATTACGAAACACACATTTTGTTTGATACAGTGACTACTTTTGATTCTGTGATCATAGTCTTACATTTTAATATATTTATCATACAAACAAATGCATCTTTAAAATTTTGCAAAAGTATTAAGGTATTGTTTGAACATCAAGTAAAAACTCGATATAATTTTTTTATAAATTTGATAACATAGTAATGATAAGTTTAGTGAAGTGAATTATAACTATACGAATTACGTTTGTCACTGACTGACTCAGTAACATTGTGGGAATAAGTTGTTTTGTGCAAGATCTATTATGATTTTCGAATTTAGCAGCAGCACTTTTTATTAAGGCTTTGTTTCTCTTTGTCACAGCGTGTTGTTGAAATTCTCACGGAAATGATATCGATTGGAGACTTTTTTTTGGAGATTTGAAACAAATGTCAATAGAAACACTTTCAAAACGAGTCATTGCCACACAGACAAATATGCAAACATTAGAAATGAATAGGAAGATAATCAATGTGATTGATGGCAATTCAAATCTGTTGAATCAATGAGTAAACACTATTGAGCATGTCACCTCATGTGGAGTTTCTTAAAAAAGGTGTCATCATCATTTTGCTGAGATACCTGAACCCAAAAAAAGGACTTTGCAATGGAACTCGATTGATTGTGGTAAAATATGGATGAAATTTGATAGGAGCAAAAATCATTTCAACACGCAATCCCAATGACATAATTCTAACTCCCAGGATTGATCTCGCTCCAACCGACATATTACTTTTTATATTAAAATGCTGCCAATTTCTGATACTTCTTGTGTACGTTATTGCAATAAACAAGAGTTGCAAGTCAAGTGAAGGTGTATATCAAATCGAATCAACATCAAGGAAGACTATTGAATGACTAGAGACAATTTACATGTAATGAAGGTTTTCAAGAGGGTCTTCATTAAAAACAATGATAAATAATAACATGATTGTAATCATGTTATTTCTTAAGTAGAATTTCTCTATCACTTTTATTAATGAATGAAAACAAATCTGACAAATCACACATTTTCTAAGAGGAATGTAACAACAATAGAATATATAACATAGTCATTCAAAATATTCTAAAAATGCATCATAGTTCCTTAAGAGTCCTCTCACCAATGGTTCTGTGTCCTTTTCTATTCGTACAATCTTGATGCTGTCCTCTGCATACTGCGCCAGCCTTGCCATCAGCTCCTCCTCTTCGGAGATGTCTGGGGTGACCTGTGCTGCAGCAACCTTGTCGTGGCAGGATAGGAGACTTTCCAGCTCATGTTTCCCCAACAGATGCAGGAGTTCTCTGGCATCCTTAGAGGGAACATCCTCCAAAGCACGCACAACCTAAAAAAATTAGGGGCAGTTGCACGTCAAGAATGTTTTGTTATTGTTTGAAATATGGTCAGGAAATGTTTTGTTGTAAGGCATTTTCTTTGAGCAAGAACTACACACAGTTATAAATTAATGTTCTTAAACCTAATATAAAACTAAGGTTTTAACTAAAACTAGGTTATAGGCTCTGCTGAGAAATGTTTACAGCACGATTCCAAAAAGGGAATATCGTAAGAAGAAATTGCCTAGCATTTGAATCTTGACTGAGGGGAGAAAAAAAAAGAGAAAAAAAAAGAAAATACCATTCAGCACAACAATCTGTTACAACTACAGCGTTGCCAAGAAAATTTTTTAATCAGATTTTAGAACTCCCAATACAACCACAACATCCTGAAGACCGGCTAGGATCTTATTTCATCTACAAGATTATATATAATTGAAAGAAAATGAATAAAAGGATCGAGATTGGAATATCATATGTAGTGGTTAAAACTGGCAACAAATTCAATGGTTAATTTAAAAGGTGGGCATGTATAAAAAAAATAATTAGAAATTATAAGGATTGATTATAAAGTATTTTTATCCCTAAAACAAAAGTTTTTAATAAAGAAGCACAAGCAACCGTTAAGTTATCAATCAACATAAGACACTTAAGTTTAATGGTGCCTTTTATTGTAAGGAAACTACAAGTATCCTCTAGTGAGTCTTAATTTTACCTCTAATGAGATGACTTCAGCATCTGCACAAACGGGAGTAGGCAGGCACTTGAAACAACACAGGTCTTGGACTTGATTGTGCAGCTTTAAGAGATACTGAAACTCAGAATTGTGAAACAGTTTTTCTAGTTCCACCATGTTCTCGCTGAAACCAGTTTTTGAAAGGACAGCCTCGACATTGTGTAGGATATCGAGAAGGGAAGCAGGGTCTGTAGAAAAGGAAAAGATTTTATTTTTTTTAATGAAATTACAAAACAAAGTTAATAAAAATTAAAAATACTTATATCAATATAATTTAAAAATTATTACAGCTCTTTTTTAAAGTTGTAATAATCTTAGTAAACAAAATACAATTTTTTTTTTTAACTGTGAAACTTAAGAATTAATTTATCTGTTAAAGTTTAAATTAAACATTTTCTTAAATTGAAAGTGAAGGTGCTTGAAATTACTTTTGTAACAGAAAGAAGTTTCATATTCATAAGAAAATAAAACTATAATAATGATCATTGTGGTTGATGGAGAAAAGATATTGGACAAAAATGTAAATCTGGCTGCTTCTATAATGTTTATTTAAAAAAAAAAAAAAAAAAAAAAAAAAATCCACATAATTTTACTTTTTTTTAATTACGTCAGGTAAAAAAAGCTTTTCATAAACATTAGTTGAATACCAATACTTCGCTTTCCAATTTCTCGATGTATTTATATTTTTCTAAAAAGTATTTGATTCATTTATAATTACAACACTTCAAATATTTTATATGATTAATAGGTAGAAGTGTTACAAAATCATTGTAAACCATTTCACAGGATCTTATTCATTAGAAAATAATTTTAAGTGGGGGCTTTTGAAAGTGTGTATTTACCTGTGGAATAAAGTTTTAGCCTTGGCCATTGTGGCACCCAACTTGTACCTTAAGAGTAAATATGGTACTGAATTCTGATTTTGGAATTTTTCAGTTTCTTATGTATGATAGCATATGTCACAGATGATGAGAAAAAAAAATAGCTTTACCGATAATCGCCAAAATCTTCTTATCAACATTCCATCGTGCATCTTATTGAAAGTAATGTAGTAAAGTTAGTTAGTTGTAAAACAGCAAATATTTTTTAAACAGGGTAATTTTTTATAATTTACAAATGGTAAGCTTTCTAATTAAGAGTTTTTAAGTAAATAAAGAATCGAGTTTAAAATTGAAAATCTTGTATACACTAATATCCTGACTAGCAATGTGTGACAAACAATACAGAGAAAAGCAAAACCTCTCAAACATAAACTTATGCAAGTATATCATGATATTTGAGAAAGCAATCTACATTTAAATGTGTCAAAACAAAAGGAAAGTAGCATTAGAAAGTGGTAAAATTTACAAGAAAAAAAAATTAAGTATACAAAAGACACTTTCCTAGCAATAGTATGAATGAAGATGGAGCCACCTCCTTTACATCTACAGCTTTATAAGTGCATACAATTATTTTTCTATTTTTTTTTTTAATCAGAGAGAAAGGGTCCATATTTTAGTAAAGACATGTTATCTTATAAGTGGTTAGAAGTATAGGTATTAAAAAATGAATTTGAACTGAAAATTAATGCATAGCTAATAACATTTAATTAGGAAATGCAATTCTATTTTTGAAAAATCAAGGTTTAAACAAAAACTTCATCAGCCTTGCACCCCCCCCCCCCCTCTTCTTCATGTGGGATCTGCACCACCCTATAAATAATCCTACTGATATTTATGATATCTACTTAGGACCAATCATTCTAAAATAAATCTATCTTTTATATCATTTTAAATGATAAAGGATTTGATAATTACTGTTTATAGCTTAAATGTCTTTCCTCTATCCTTTTCAGTTATTCACTTATTTGCTTTAAATTTAAATTAAATTCTTATTGTTTCAAGTATCAAACATTCTTGTTGAGTGAAATTTATTACTTCAAAAAGCTATAAAATGCATTATTATTTTTTTAAACGAATTTTTATTTTTTTAAACATTTCCAGTATTGTAACGAAATGTTTAAGGGAAATGACCCATATAAATATGGACCACTCTTTATAGCGAAAGTTAATCCTCCAATCTTTCTGACACTTCATGATTGCCACAACATTTTCCGTGTCTGGTTTGCGTAACTTCCAAATTTTGTAGCCAAGTATGAACCCAATGTAACGATACGTCAGGTAAACTAATCATCAAAATAAAATAGCACAATTTGGCGCATACAACAGTTAAGCTAAGATCATTAGATTCGTATTCGATCGTACTCCGAGGGAGACATTCCTTCTCTGAAAGCTTTCCAAATTACCTTAGGAATAGTTACAAAACAACTAAATCAATCCTTAGAGTAAGCGTATAGAATACGAGACGTGATGTATCAACAATGGAAGCGTTACTACACACTCACCTAACCACTAACGAAGGCGAAGTTCATGGCGTCGAAAATAAAACCGTTCGATCTCTCTTTTCATTAGACACGCACAACTGAGCACCGAGCAAAACGTTCCAAACAATTATCACGTCTTGGGGCAAACAGCGTCCGCCCACAATCTCCATGCATTCAGAAGAAAGAACAAACGGAATCAATCACAAAGGGTATTTGGAACAAAGATATCGGATGGCAAGAACTTAGGCACGTTTCTATTCCAGACGATTTTCGAGAGAAGTTGACCCTTTCGTTGCACTGAGGCCACTGCAAGGGTAGAGGGAAAAGACAAATGGGCGATCAAGAAGGATTGGACAGTTTTGAATTGGACTAATAGAGCCAAATTGACCCTAATAATGGGCTGTGGAAGCTTTTTAAATCTTCCGGGACCTGCGATGCTGAATGGACTCATTCAAATTTTTTAACCTTTAACTGCTGTGATTGGGTGGTTTGATAATTTTGGCGCAAGGGCAACACGTGGTCTATATCGTCTATACTGCGCAAAACAAACATCAGTTTAAAATTTAAGAAACAGGGTATCAGAAAAAGTAATATAAAAGTCAAAGACGAGATATTTTAGAGGGTGGAAGCCTTCGCAAAAAAAGACTAGCGGTCTGTCAAACCGTATGCAGCAGTTAAGGTTGAAAACTATACTGAGAAACAAGTGTCGGTTCCTATTACAAGAGACGTTGTTTGATGTTTGCTGAACTAGCCTGTAAATATCTTCAGGTATTGGCACCCGCGGGATTATTTGTAGAGGATGTAGATCACAAAAAAGGCAAGACGACTCAAGTTTTTAATTTGATTTGTCAAAAATGAGAATTAGATTTCCTAATTAAATGCTAGTAATAGTCATGCAAAACTATTCCGTTCAAATATTTGAAAAGTTATTTTATACTTCTTTCCCAGTGAATATTACTATTTTTTCTCCATCTTTTCTAAATTCCCCCATCACCAAAACCCAGGCGAGTGCAAGTGCATTCCCACGAGTTTCCATTGCAGTGCCCATGATCTCTGGGCTGAAAGGGTTAACCATCTTGCTGTGCAGCCCACGATTTGCGTGGGGATGCCTTTTTCATTTTTAATAAATGTTTTGTAAGTATTTTGCATATTTTTATTAGTATATACGTTTTACCTTTGTATTTCATAAAACAAATACAAATTTAACCAAGATTAATTTTCAAAATTTTGCTTTTATAGGATTATTTGACAATTTCAATACTCTGACAGCTTTTTTTATGATATAATTCTATATTGAGGGGGCGGAACACTCCTTTGCATTTTTTTTTTTTTTTTTGGTTGGTTGGTTGTATTCGGATTATCTGGCGTAGTCAGCAACACGAGGGCTATAATGCGCCGAAACATTCATCATTAGACAAGCCAACATACATTTACAAACACCCATGCCAACACGGGACTCAAACTTTTTTTTTGTATACTTTAACTCTAAAATATATGTAGATTTGAAATATGTAATTAAAAAATACGCAATTTTTAAACCTATTTTGATAAAAAAAAATAAAAAAAATTACGCAGCGAGAGTGTTAACCCTTTTGTGAACCAGTTAACCCCAAATGGCATAATCGAAATTTCTATATTTCCTTAAATGTTTGCCATCTTGTTTATTTAAGATTAATGTGTCACTTTCAATCAACACGCTTTTTTAAACGTTTATTTGTAAAATTTTCTCCTTAGAACTAACCTGCATCTATCTAAACTCGGGTCTGATAACGTTAAATTATCAGTTCGGAAGTATAATTGAGGGGTTAAAACTAAGTTTTGCAATTGGTATTGAAGACAATATTCGACTGATTCTATATAGTGTCTTATCCTTCAGGAATTACAATTAACACTCTCGAGACCAATGGTGTCAAATTAAATAAATTTTTGGATTTAAATTTTTAAAAACTTTAAATATCACAAGAAGGTTTCCATCACAAAAATGGCAAAACAATAACTGATAAACTAGCGTGCATCCAAATAGCCATATGCATAAAAGGCTTAACAATAATAGTGGGACGGTATATGGATTCATGTGAGTGTTTTCTTCTTAAATTATATTTCACGTAATTGTATTAAACTTAACTATTTTTTTTTTAATTCTCCGCGTTCGTAAACCTATAACATAGTATGAAGTATAACACATCAGAAAAGAAATCGACATTTAATAAAATTGAACTTATACTAAACACCGTTTCTTTGGTCATTTTCTAACCAAGATAAAGAATTACCGTAAAATGGGGTGAATCGGAACACTTTTCAACTTTCAAAGTAAAAATAGGTTGTAATAAGAACTTTAAGGAACATATTTTTGACATTGAAACTTGGGTCTTACCTTCTTCTTTGAGGATCAACCCAAAAAAATTTAAAAAAACTAGGACTTTAATTTATTTTGAATTTTTTCATGGTGTTCCGATTCACCCCATAGAAAGGGGTGAATCGGAACACTCGTTACAATTTATGTCTGATCTTATTTAAATGTTTACAGGGTGACAAAAAACAAATAATAATGCATTGTGGTAAATAGGAACACAAAATTATTATAAAAAAATCATTTAATATGACGGATAAAATTTGTGTTCGTCAATTATAGTCGAAACAAATCCTATATTTGAAAGCGTATCAACTCTTCTCCTATAACTCATCCAAATAGTCTTTAACATTAATAATATTTTTTAATATACTTTATGTTTGCGTGGTGTATGACTGCAAATTCCTTAAAATATCTTAAGAAAGGAGAAAAGCATCCTCATTTGGTCTCAGAAAATCTCTTTGTTCATGGGCGCTTTTTGTAAAACACACTTATATAGCAATAATCTTGTGGGTGTAAAACTTTGCTTGCATAGAATCTTCATACATTTCTCCATATAACTTAAAGATAACAAAGTCATTTAGAGAAAAACCACTGGAACAATCGGGTTTTCTGCCATGCGGAAACTAGGCTCCTCTTCTGACATTTATTCAAGCATGTAATCTTGATTACTGTCTTGAAGGGAGTAATTAGACTCTTCTTCAGCCGTTGAATCTTGTGTGGAACATAATCTTGCCAAAAACAGCCCTTTAATATCACTTATCAAGTGTTCCGATTCACCCCGCAAATCTCAAAATCGAGACGAGACAAAACATAAAAATTCGTAAAATAAATTTTTTGCAAAACCAAGTTAAATTAAGTATGCATGCAGTTGTGGATGTTTATTCTTATCTAAAAATATATTAGTTAAGTCTATAGATGGTACATGTTATTAATTACGGGTTAAGTTTTGGAGAGGTTAAAACTCAATGGATTATATGACGCTGTTTCAGAATTTTTTTATAAAAAAGGACAGTGTTGAAAACCCCACAAAACATGTTCCAAGATTCCAAAAATGTTAGCCAAATAAAAATATATATATATATATAATTAATATAACTGCTTTATTTGTGTAAAATAATAATTTCTTTATAATTTCATGAAGTTTCGTTCCGATTCACCCCGCTGTTCCTATTCACCCCATTTTACGGTATTTAATGAGAACTATCATGAGCGAGGAATGCGAATGATCATCTATTTTGGAAGATTCAAAGGCTGTTTCTCATTATGATCGCACAAATGTCCACCCAGAAATTCTGGAATGTTACCTTCTTCCTTTCGTTACCTATTCTTCCACTTCCCATTTATACCTTTGGTTCTAATTATCGTAGAATCTTGCGATTTGCACCAAAACATTTCGTTTACGATTTTCTATAGGTCTGATACAAAAAAAAAATTCATTCTTCGGGAGCTGTATACTAAGTGAATTGAACTCTATCTTTAAAAACTTCAATACGAACCCCTATTCTATATGTTTTCATTCGATTTAGAATACCTCGTTTACCCTAGATACCAAGTTTCAATTCATTATGTTGAGAAACACGTCACTTATGAACGAAAATGTTTTGGAAGATCTTGAGGGTAAATTTCTTTATCACGGGGAAGAATCGAACGCTTTGGAACCTTAAAGTGAGCTGTTTTGCATTTTTGCTAAAATATCGAGAACCAAAAGTTAAATTGGAATGAAAAAAAATCTAGAGAGGTTTTTGACCATGATAATTATAATGGAAGCAAAAAAATTTTATGTTTCTATTTAAAAAGAAAATAATTAAAACCTGATTTATTAATTAATAATTAAAAACTGTTTAATAAAAAACTTGCATGCTATTTATGTTTGGCCTTAAACTATCCTTTGAATCAAAAAGTTCTAAAATATAGTTTCTATATAAGAATTTATGGCAAGCAAGCAAGCAAAAAACATCTTTTTAACGTTAATTGTTATTTTTTTGACATCATTTACATTACTAACCACTCATTGGAAAATTATGAAATTTGGTATTTAGACGTTTTTTTGGATTCTAAATCCAAATATGGTATAGCGTTATAGGATTGCCATTGAACTTTTAAAAGTTTGGTTTAGTTTTAATATATAGATGACCCCTCATGATAAAAAAAAATTTATATACAATTAATAAAGACCTTCCACAATTTACAACGGTACTTGACTTTTTTTATTTCATCAATTAGAATACAAAATATAGCCATCGTTCGGATTTTTTTTTTTTTTTTTTTTTTTTTTTTTTTGCGCACTGTACAATACATACAATTTCAAGAATGAGACGAAAAAGAAAAAATTCGGTTTCCTGTACTTAAACTTGACAACAGCACACACAAGGATCGTTGCTAGAAGTAGGACACGGCATTGGTAGGTAAACAATTGTTTACAATACATTTTGGACATGGTATATTCTGTGAATAAATGGTACACTCTTTAAAAAGTGCTATAACAAAATATTCACGAGGAAAAAAACTGCGATGTGGAATTAGAATTACTATGTTTGGTAACGAAGCACACATCTGATTCTTTATTAGGGTAGGATTTTAGCATCTTACATAACTTATGACCAATCATAACGAACCTATAAAATTTGGAATTTTTAATCAATCACAAACTCGTATTTAATTTTTCCTCCTTCAAACATTCCGAAGAATTTTTGTCCGAGACGTCGCCGTGCAGGTTAGTTATTTTTTTGTGACATTCTTTGAATAATCCTCGGATCGTTAAACTAAGGTGAACAGGTTAATTTTATCAGATTAAAGATTTTTACATTCTGAATTTTTGGAAGATCGAACACGGAATCTCTGGATGTCATATCTAGAATGTCACCATTCCTCATCTTGATGCTTGGTAAGGAAAAAGGTAACTTATAGGCATTATACATAAGTTGCTTGCAGTTAGAGACGCCTTTTCCCGGACTTAGAAGCACAGAGAACCGCTGGTTACCAGTGATTATTTTATACAAAGAAACTACCAAATCACATCTCTAGTAAAAAAGAAACGACACTTTTTTACAATATAGTCTTAAAAACCGATTTGAAGTTTAAAAGATTTAAAAGAGGAAATTTAATGGAAAGCTGAAAATTTGATAATGTCATTTGGCATCAAGATTCTCGAAAGGGTCCAATGAAATAAAATAGCCTTTTCTCAGATTCCAAGTTCAAATACATATTAAAATTCTTGTTAGAACCCATTAGGATCACAACGCTTTCCAAGTCATTAAAATCAATTCAGTAAAGCTAACACTCCAAGTTCGTCTAAAAGCGTGAGAATTGGATAATTTCTAGGAGAAACTATCAACACACGAAGCTTTTCGCACTTTTGGAACCAGTGTATTTAATTTGTTAGGACTAAATACGTCAAACAATAGAACTTAATTTCTTTAGACGATAACAGTACTTTCAAAATCAGTTTGATGAAAGCGGTAATAAAATGCCTTGTAATTTTGTTCCAGATTAAAATTATCTCTCACACCAAAACAGATGTCGAACAGTACTCACCGTAGAGTTGTGTAAGCTCGGGTGGCTCGTTGTCGGGTATCCCGACCACCCCCTTTCCAGTGGGAGGCACGTCTCCCTCGTCCAGCAGGAACCCCGTGTTCTCCACCCCGGACGATTCTTGCAGTAGTTGTTTCTCTAGGGCTCGGAGTTTGTGAGAGCCACGAAGTGACGAACGAAGAAACTCGTCTTCCTTAGCATGGCGATCGTCATCTTCCTTGCGCTTGCGAAGATCATCCTAAAATCGATAGATACAGTTTAATTGCCTTTACATAGCCGACATATAGTAACATAACGGTTATAAAACGATAAAAAGTTAAAATATCGTGGCTACCATCTTTTGCCTGAATACGTGGACACCTTTAGTGTCAAGGGTCCCGTGTTTAAAATTAACCGAAAATGTGGCAATTCTCACAACCTACCTCATCCAATGTAGATCCCAATCTTGATTACATAAACAGTGATTATTCATTTTGCATTAAGATATATTTGAGACGTCCCCCGTCCGTCAATATCCATTAGACTTTACCCCTTCCAGAGACTCCCACCTAACTGCATAGTATTGTTGGTTGGATGGGTTCGAAAGATTTGAAGCCAAAGCAGATCAAAACTTGCAGAAATTTATTCCAATATAACTCTTCACAGATTCTCTTACAACTCCAGAACTTCTCGTTCTAGTAGACTCAATACAGATCTTTTCACAACAATAGAGCACAAAACAGCAGTTAAAAACTTGACAACACAACTGCTAAAATTGCTGCAAAAGACAATGCAATACAGTTCGCTTTAGAACTACTCTGAATGCTTACTGAGACTCAGTATCTCAACTCAGTAATTCCAGTCAACTAACGGACTTAGTCAGTAACTCAACTGACAAACGGACTCAACTCAGTCAACAACTAACTCCCCGTTCACTTGGCCTGTCTTATATAGGGGAGGCGAACATTCTTGGAAACTTCTAGAGGTAGATATTTGGAGAACTTTCCAGATCGTAGTCGAAAAGTCCTATACATATACATGAGGACCGAAAATGTCACCAAATGATCGCCAAATTTGGCGACAAAAATTAGTCGCCAACTTGGCTCTATCTCGCCAATTAGGCGAGATTGCCAGTATCATAATGTTAAATGCCCTGCTCCTTGTAAAACTCGCTTCCCAGCGTTACCTCTGTAAAACTCGTTATCAAGCAATAAGAGACTCATTGCAGGGAAACAAACTATTGCACTGCTTTATGCGAAATGTACAGAAATTTATCTATTTACAAAATTAACACTATGAAATATTTACAAATATACAAAAATTCGTAACAGTATCATTAATTATATCTTAACGACATCTATAAGAACTAAAAAAGTAGATTCTACATGAGATCTCATTAGACATCTATCCCTGGCACTTCCGAATGTTGTGCAACTGTTATGGCTCCACAATAGCTACCTCAGTCCTCCACCTCCTTACTAAATAATTTTAGCGATAGACTCAAAATCTATAGCAGGGTAATAACGAAATCCAGCGAAAAAATTTCTTGGTTTAAATAAAATTGGCTGGTTCGGACAAGTTCTCTGATTTCATTATTGACAATAACGATTATAATTTTCCTCCTATGTTTCAATAATTATTTGAGAAATTATGGAATAAATAATTAGTAATAAGAAAATCCACCAATTTTAATACAGTTATTACCTAACTTGTAAGTATAGATTTAATACTGGAAGTATTAGGGAAAAATTAGATAATTAAATGTAGCAAAAATTGTAGAAAACTTAGGTTTTCCTTCGGCAATGTTCTGGTACACAACTCATAGCACTCATATTCAATTATACATACGTGGTATTTCTTAATCCTGTGCAGTTGTCCCAAGTCCATGAGCTTCTCTTCTTCCACTTCGGTCCCTTTCCTTCCCAGTTCGGATATACGGGGCGTCGGGGGTGTCCTCTTAGGACTGTCTTCTGCGTTCCCATCGTTGGATGATACTGATCGGACGTGCTTGTTGTTGCTGCACTCGGTACTAAAATGGTACAGACCGTTCTTCTTGAGGCTCGAAGTGTCAGGTGTGGAAGGGGGCTTCTTGCGAGGAGGAGGATACCTGCAAATCACATTAACTGAGAAAAAGTTCTACTCAAAAATATAAAATCCTTCCCCTACTAGTTTGAACTTGAGTAAAATTGTTTAAAAAACGATTCGTATTATTGTGTAAGAATCGCTATGCTATAAATAGATATTTAATATGATACGCACTTGGGTGTTGTCTTTGTGACTGCCACAAAAGTATCCGGTACGTCCACCGCCATCTCCCTGTGTCGTGGCTGGACGAGCGATGACATCGTGTTATTGTTATTATTGTTGTTGTTGATGATCGTGACACTAGCGTGAAGTTTGGGGTCCTTCATTGCGTCTGAAGGAGGGATGTTGTTCTCTTTGGTGGGGGTGGTGAATGCGATAATCTTCTGGATGTCGCACACTGGAGAAAGAATTACGGAGCTATGAGAGAACTCTTTCGCCACTCTCGAACATATGTTTAAAACTTACAGGTTTGTCACATATTATATAGAAACAACAATGCAGCTTTTCATAATACTCATTCAAGGGGATTTCAAAGCTTGCACATTAATAAAAATATTAATGATGAAATATTTAAAAAATTTCTCCAAAAGGTGGTGTCACGGTTTTCCTTGAGAAAAATAATTCTTAAATTTTAATACAAAAAGTTATTCACTTTACTTCCATCTAATTCATTCTTTATAAGTAACTACTTATTGTTTTTATATACCGAGTGGCCAAATTATCATGACCACCCCTTCAATATAATGTCGAACTACCTTTTGCACGTAATGCTGCATAAATTATTTTTGACATGGATTCTGTGAGATGTTGGTAAGTGGTATAAGGAATTTGAGACTATATACGATGAACTGCCCTTTCCAATTCTTTAAGATTTGATGTATGATGGCCACAAAATTCAGGAAAAAAAGTTCCATGATAATTCTTTAACTTCCTGGCAGATTTCTGAAAATTCCTTTACGATAAACTTTATTTCAAATTTCCACAATTTTTTCAGATGTGTAGATCAAATTGAACATTTATGCCAAAGAGATAATATGCCAATATTTTTTTAAATAGTTTTGGCAGAAAGAAAAGTTTCATTTATACCATAACATGAAGCTTCTAACGACATTCGATATCATCACACACATTCTCAAATGGATTGAGATCTGGTGATTGTGTGACCAACAAAACAAGTTAAATTCTCCGTCATGCTTTTCGAACTATCTGAGGACAATGCCAGCTGTATGACAGGAAGCATTGTCCTGCTGGATTGGTTGTTTTCAGATTATCTGGCGCCGTCAGCAACACGAGGGCTATAATGCGCCGAAACATTCGTCATTAGACAAACCAACATACATTTACAAACATCCATGCCTAACACGGGACTCGAACCCGCAACCTCGCGGTCTAGAAGCTAGCACGCTAACCACTATACCGTTTGGTCGGCTGTCCTGCTGGAAGTATCCATCCCTGGCAGGGTACACCACTAATATAACAGGATGTACTTCATCTACGATAACACTTAAACATCCCTGGACGTTGTTTCAGAGGAATCAAAGGATCCATACAATGCCAAGAAAACATCTCCCAAACCATATTCTATCCACCAACTTGAAGTGTTGTGACAATGCAATTGGGGTTCATGCTTTATTGTTGTTTTCTCCAAATTAGCACCATGCCATCTGCATGGTGTAATTGAAAACGCGATTCTTCCTTTGTGAACTGGAGACGTCAGCTCTTGTTCAAGGTAGACAGTAGAGGCTTTGGAAGAGGTTGTTGGCTTCCATAGCCTATATGGCCTAAAGTGTGGCAAACAGTTCATTCAGCAGTTGCTCCTTGATTAAGATCTCCCGCTATTTGACGAACTAATGCTCTTCTTTTTTACTGGACAACTCTGTCAAGTCTTCTTTCAGATCGAGCATTCAGTTGCCTGTAAAGGCCACAAGCCTGACATTAAGTTGAGAGCAGGTTTTCTGCTAGTTCACTCTCTGTAAACGATAATAAATGCTGCTATCGAGCACTTCACAAGTGCAGCCGTTTTGCTAAATACTGGTTCCGACACTTCGAGCACCTATAATCATTTCGTGCTCAAACGGAGTTCAATCACGTTTTTTCTTCATATCTTTACAAATAACACAGTGCAATCGATGAATCCTTTGTCCTGCTTTCTCTTTTTATAGCTATCTGCGATGCAATAGCTCATTTGCATAAAACTGTAAGGTGGTCATGATAAAGTGACCGCTCAGAGTATATACCTATACTGTTATTATACTATGCCTAATTATAAAAATTTAGAAACAATATTTTGGCTAATCCTGTAATTTGAAAAATATTGCACTACGTCAATGGGGATAGCGAGGAAGAATTACAATCAATCTGAAAGAATTCTTAGGTGCGTAGAATCTGGAGCAAAACAAATTAGCTTTAAACATTGGCATCCAAATGGAAACTATCATTTTAGCATGTTTGGTCTCCAAAATCGGGGCATGAAATGCACTTTGTTCAAAAGAGCAGAAAATTCAAATTCGAATGAAATTTGGATTAATAAAATTTTAAAATTCTGGAGGTAAAGAACATTACTTACATTTTCATCAATGAAAAGTTATATGATTTTATGGTTTTAACTATCAATCTGCAATCAATGAAGTAGTTATTTAAGAAAAACCATAAATCACTACAAAATTAAGTCTTAGTAATAATAGTAATATAAATAGTTTTAGTAATATGTATAAATATGCTTTGTTTCGATTGCACACGCATTACAAAGGAACTTGCAACGCTCCTCTGTATTGAGGTTAGGCAAATTACAGATTGAAGTTTTCAAAATGCATATATACCTTCTTTTTCAATTACCACTTCTGCACTCTTCTTGTTGGTGGGTTTTCTACCGTTCTTGAGCTGTGGCGGGATAGGGGGTGCGGCCTGCCGTTGCCTGGGTTGCGGCGTCTGAGGGAGACAGGCGCCGGCTGACTGAGTCATGTCCGGTGGCAGGGGCTCGTCTTCTGGTGGCTGACCACTGCCCACAGAGATTAGAAAGGTGTCCTTCACCGTCACATCGCCGACTGAAAACACAAAAGAAAAATGTAGTCGTATAGTACTAAAATTTTGTAATATCTATAAAAGCCAAGGAGTCAATTACTTAATTGAATTAAAATCAAGTTATTTAAGAAAAATCATGTATTTTAAATAAATTTTAAGATTTGCTTGACAAAAATTTACTTTTTTAACTCTGAAGTAGTGGTTTTCTTTTGGAAGTATGAACAGAATACTTTCATCGATTTATCTTTACCATTATTTATTTTAACTATATAATATGCTTACAGACAATAAAATAAATATTTATTAGGGGCACCGCCCTCGCTAATGCTCACCAACATTCGGACAGTACATTGTTTACTTTCATCAGGTCAACTACGAAATCCTGACGAAATTGCGCCAATTAAGGTAAATTCCTAGTCTAAGTGTATAGGTTGGCGCGTTTTTGAAAAGTTGGCGACAAGCCCAAAACGTTGCCAATTCTATAGGTTGGCTGATGTCAAATCCACAAGATGGGGACAGATTGAAAATAAACAAGATGGCCGGTGATTTAAAATCCATCAAATGTGGTGGGGGGGGGGGTAATGAAAAATCGCCGTTAATATCAAAAACGAAGCCTGAAAATAGTATGAATATGAAAATAAACAATAAAATACGACATAATATGCAAATTATTCACACAAAATACAGTAAGGTTATTAAAATTGATTAAAAAAAAAAATTATAATTTTATATATAACTTAGGCCACCTTTTTTTTCTATGCTTAACGGAAGTTCATCCACACTTGAAAGTAAGAAGTTAAGCGTTCCTGAAAATCAGCGATTCCAAGCGATTTGGAAGATAAATTTGCACCATCAATAAAAGATGGGTTTAGACCAGTAGAAGGAAGAAATAGGAAAATCAAATTTGCGATAGCTAAGAAAATCTATTAAAAAAATTTGCAATTCAAAATTAAGAACCCAAAACGAAAAATTAGCCCTTTAAAGGCCCTCATATAAATACCTACCTGTATTATTATAAAAACTGTGTGTATAAGTTATAATGAAGTGCTTTCATATTTTAAACTTTGATGCTGAATACAACTCAGTAAAAATTTACAAGTACAGATTTAAGAACATTTGTATTTAAAAAAATTAATTTATCATGAGTTTAATTAAATATAATCCTAACCTTTCCAAAAGTTGGACTTTACTTTCCGTTAAAACTATCATTTCAAAAAGATTTGTTTGGGTCCACAGTTTCCACATCTCAAGTTTTTCTTGCATCGGTTTCCACGCGATGAATTATCGTGTCATCTGCTAATAACGCTAGTCTATCGTGAGTCTTACAACCAATAATTTTTTGAAGAACCTCTACACCATTGATTCTCAACCTAATTTTTGTCGCGGCACACTTTTAACGATTTAAAAATTTGGCGGCACACAAAGAAAAAAGATAAGTTTAAAAGTTGTTTACTTACCTAAAATAACTGTGTAAAATAGTTTATGATAATAATTTGGAATGTAAAATAATATAATATGTACTACAAAGCAACAGTAGGTTTATTAAGGGATTCATTACCAATGAATAATAATAATACTTTTAATGAAAAATTTGAGCTTGATGTTTTTTGATAATTTCATTTATATTTGGTAGTAAAAATGACAATGCTACTCTCATATCGCCTTCTATATTTAACAGTCTCGATCTTTTTATAGTTTTTATGTTGGTTAATACTGAAAATCAGAATTCACACAAATAAGATGTAGAAAATTTTAATAATATTTTAAAAGCTTTTTGGCTATCATGGGATAATCGCATCTAATGTTAATCCAAAAGGAATTGATTCTTCTGAATATTTTAAAATTAAATCTCGATTATTAGAAAGCGAAATTAGTTCTTCCTCTTCATTCAAAGTTAATTCAAATACAGAAGTATTCGTTATCACAAATGGATTACGAACCCAATCAAATTTGTTTACATCTAAGTTTGGAAAATAATGAATAATTCTATCCTCTAATGTTGTCAAATGGTCAATAACAATTTTGCGTAGAAATCTAATCCGAAAGTAGCGAAGTGATCTTTGAAATCGCCCGCGGAATTCGTAGGAAACAAAGTCTCAACGGATGTGCTTTCCAAACATCAGACAACAACAAGACGCACACTCACATACCTGTAGGGGGTTGTATGTAAAAAAAATAGGTCAAAAACGAGACACAGAGAAATATGTAACGAAGGAAGCGGTGAAAGTGAAAAATCTTCGTTACAATATTCATGTATATATATATAAGTACTTTTCTTTAATTTAAACTTACTCGTAATAAAAAAAAGCATTATAATTATATACATTATTACTATATACATTTCTAAAATTTGGTGGCACACTTTAAGAATTTGGCTGCACACTAAAGTGCCGGGGCACAGTGGTGGAGAATCACTGCTCTACACCATATGTCTCATTCTTACTATTCATTACGATCATTGATTTCTAAAGAGAAGAGAAGTTTGGCTGGGTGACCAATGGATAGTCGAATAAATCTTGGAGGTTCCTAAACTAAAAATATTTATACCAAACTTTTCGAAATAGATGTTATCGTATACAAGAATTTAAAAAAAATCCAACCTTTTAGTTTAAGTTTTTACAAGTATAGTTTCAAAAATGGCAACAATGTACAACGGCATACTTTATGCATCTTTGTCAATATTTAAGACAATTCCTAGTGTTTAACGACCACTACAAAGAAAACATCGATCCCGTGCCATGGACTAACTCTTTTTTTGCCCCAAAAACTTAATAGAATGCATTGTCATTGACAACGAGTCTATCTGCCAAATTTCAACTCGATTGGATGACGGCAAGTGGCCTTTGAAACAACAATAGAAGCGTGTGTGAAAGCGGTACTTATGTGGTGTCACATGCCCACCAACTCTAAAGCAACAACTCAACTCGACTCAACCCGGCAGAAAACATGAGATGACTCTGAACTCCCGGACAACGTGCTACGAACTTAACTAGCGAACTAATCAGACAGTCATGACTCAACAACTTTCTAAAATTTAATTTGCATTGTTAAGAACAATTTTTATTTACCATAAGTAATGTCCTTTATATTTTCAAGTTAGTTATGTGCTTGTCAACGTTTACTTAAATAAAACCAACCGATAAGCACATAACGTAACAGTGGTGACCTGTGTATTAACGAACATTTTAATAACTTATGAGCGAAATGGTGAGCATTACAACTGTGGTGATAAAGGATTATCACATTGCCTAACTTTTAAACTATTTGAAATGATGAAAACCAACTTCCCAAATGGATACACGTCGTTTGAATGAATACACGTGGTGAAACCCGAAGTATCGCTGCATTGAAGTCCACGGCAGAGAGAACAAGGTAGGAATTGGACACTAATTCATTAATTCTTTCGGAGTGGTGATTGTTTTATTTCTTAATTGCATTATTTTATTTTGGTTTCGTTTTGATTTTTCCAATTACTTCTGTTTTTAAGTCAAAATGTCTGTTGCTGATAACACTGCTGAAAACGTTGAAATTAACCACGTGCAAATAAAATTACCAGTATTTCATAAAGGAAATATAAAGTTATTTTTAGCGCAACTCGATGCTGCATTTTCAATCAATCAAATTAGAAGCGAAACTTCTAAATACAACTATTTAATTAACGCGTTAGATAATGAAATTTTAGCTTTAGTTAGTGATTTGGTTCTTGAATGTCCTGATGATAAACCGTTTACTACTTTAAAAACGCGGCTTTTGGATTTGTTTCAACACTCAGCTGCCAAAGAGGCAAAAATTCTGTTGGAGGATTTACAACTTGGAGACCAAAAACCAAGCATCTTATTACGTCGAATGAAGGAACTTTCACATGGCAAAGTAGGTGACGAATTTTTGAAAAATTTATGGTTGCAACGACTTCCGAAAAACATTCAAACAGTGCTAGCTATAAGTGGGGATGAGTTAGATAAGTTGGCAATTCTGGCCGATAAAGTTGCAGAATTGACTGAACCAAGCAATTCATACGTATCTGTAGTGTCAGAAAATACTACCCTCACTGAATTGAAAGGTCAAATCTCTGAATTGAGTCAAAAACTTAAACGACTGAGTACGAATTTTGGATTAAATCATGAACGCAACCATTCACGCGGGCGTAATAAATACCGTAGAAACGCAACTTCCCGTAATCGTTCCGCAACTCCCCATAGTACACAAAACAATTTAAATGATAGAAGTATGTGCTGGTATCATTGTAAGTTTGGAGCAAGGGCTCTTAAGTGCAACTCTCCATGTTCCTTTCAAAATGCGTCGGGAAACGCGCAGGGCCAGTTGCAGTAGCGGCTTGCGATGATGGCCCTAACACCAAACATATAAGCCGTCGTTTGTTTATTTTGGATCTTAACAGTGGCATGAAATTTCTGGTTGATTCTGGTGCTGATATTTCTATTATACCTCAATGCGGAAATAATAAACCTTCGCCTATATATCTCTTTGCCGCCAATGATTCTAAAATCGCTACTTATGGAACAAAAATGATGGAATTAAATTTAAACTTGCGACGTCCATTTAGGTGGGAATTTACTGTTGCCGACGTAACGAAGCCTATAATTGGATCTGATTTCTTAGAACATTTTGGTCTGGTTATTGACATTAAAAACAAAAAGCTCATTGATCCTTTAACTTCATTAACGACGTCAGGAAAATCTTATCATGGACCGCCTATATCAATTAAAACTATTGCAAGTGGTTCATGTGTACATGATATTTTAAAAGAATTCCCCAACCTTACTCGACCCCGCCCATTTGCGGAAGTATTTCCTCATAACACGAGGCATTTTATTGAAACAGAAGGTCCGCCTGTATTTTCTCGGCCACGTAGATTATATCCTGCCCAGCTTAAGATAGCAAAGCAGGAATTTCAGTATATGCTGGATCAAGGTATATGCCGCCCTTCAAAGTCAAATTGGGCATCTCCACTGCACCTCGTTCCAAAAGGGGATAATAACTGGAGACCTACCGGCGACTATAGAGCTCTTAACAAAATCACCGTTTCTGATAACTATCCAGTACCGCATATTCAAGATTTTTCTCAGAATTTAGAGGGTTGCAAGGTTTTTTCAAAAATTGACCTCGTCCGCGCTTTTCACCACATTCCAGTTAATCCGGATGACATACCTAAAACTGCAATCACCACACCGTTTGGTTTGTTTGAATTTTTGTGTCTTCCTTTTGGTCTTTCTAATGCGGCCCAGAGCTTTCAAAGATTCATCAACGAAGTTCTGCAAGGATTAGACTTCTGCTTTCCTTATATCGATGACATCCTGATTGCCAGTTCTGATATTGAGGAGCATCATCACCACCTCAGATTAGTCTTCAAGCGTCTGGACAAGTACGGTCTAACTATTAACACCTCTAAATGCGTCTTTGCAGCAAAAGAAGTTCCATTCCTGGGATACCTCGTCAACCAGTATGGATCTGAACCTTTGCCAGATCGAGTCCAAGCCATTCAAGATTTCCCTAAGCCTGAGACTAAGAAACAACTTCGGCAATTTCTTGGAACCATCAATTTCTACAGACGTTTCTTGCCTCACACTGCATCAACTCAAGCACCTCTTCATGAGCTTCTCAAGGATAGTCGTAGAAATGACAAAACTCCAATCCCATGGACAATACAGACAGTTCAGGCCTTCATCAAGTGTAAGACTGAGCTGGCACAAGCAACTCTTCTGCATCATCCTTCAGCGAATGCCCCCTTAGCATTGCATGTTGATGCCTCAGACTTTGCAATCGGAGCTGCTCTTCATCAAGTCTCTCCATCAGGCGATCTGCAACCACTAGCATTTTTCTCTAAAAAACTTACACCAACTGAGAGAAATTATTCAACATATGATCGGGAACTTTTAGCAGCATATTCAGCAGTTAAACATTTCAGGTACATGCTTGAAGCCAGAGAATTTCAACTGTACACTGACCATAAACCCCTGACATTCGCCTTTAAGCAGAAGCAAGATAAAGGTTCACCACGGCAGATGCGACAATTGGATTTTATAGGGCAATTCACCACCAACATCGTCCACATTAAAGGCTATGAAAACATCCCAGCTGACACTCTGTCAAGAATTGCTACAGTCACTTTTTCTTCTCCTATTGACTATGAACAAGTTTCTAAGGACCAAACCATCGACGAAGATCTTAAAGAAATTCTCTTGTCCACATCATCAAGTCTTCAGTTGCAGAAACTTAAACTTCCTGGAACCGATGTTGAGTTACACTGCGACGTTTCTACAAAGAGAATCCGTCCCTTCTTACCAACTGCACATCGACGACTGGCATTCGACACCCTTCATAATCTCAATCACCCTGGAATACGATCTTCAGCGAAACTCGTAAGCGAAAGATTCATTTGGCCTTCCATGCAGAAAGACTGTCGAATGTGGGCTAAAGCCTGTACTTCTTGTCAACGCTCCAAGGTACAAAGACATGTATTTAGTCCCTTAGGAACATTTGCAGTCCCTGACACTAGATTTTCTCACATCCACATCGATTTAGTCGGTCCACTCACACCATCCCAAGGATTTCGATACTGTTTGACAGTGGTCGATCGCTTCACCCGTTGGCCAGAAGCTTTCCCCCTCGCAGATATCACAGCTGAAAGTGTTGCAGAGACCTTGTATTCTGGTTGGATTTCAAGATTCGGTGTTCCGGCCCACATCACCAGTGACCAGGGACGCCAATTTGAGTCGACACTTTTCAAGTCACTAGCCAAGCTTCTTGGAATAAACAAGCTGCGCACCACCGCTTATCATCCTATGTCCAATGGTTTGGTAGAACGTCTTCATCGTCCTCTGAAGAGCGCCATCATGTGTCACAACACAGAGAAATGGAGTGCAGTTCTTCCTACTATCCTCCTCGGCATGCGATCTTCAATTAAGGAAGATATCAACGCCACTTCAGCTGAGCTGGTATACGGCACAGGTTTACGACTTCCAGGTGAATTTTTTGTCTCCAGCGACGCAGATCGAAATCATACCATTTTCGTTGAAACGTTGAGGAACACTATGAACAGGATCAAACCAACTCCAACACGCGTCCGAAAATCTTCGTTCATAAAGAGCTGAACACCTGCTCCCATGTGTTCGTCCGAGTTGGACAAGTGAGAGCATCGCTTCAGCCACCCTATGATGGTCCGTATCGAGTACTTTCTCGTGATGCCAAAACCTTCCGTCTGCTGGTCAATGGAAAGGAATCTACTGTCTCCATTGATAGACTCAAGCCAGCGTTCACCATTAGTGATTCGTCTTCGGCAGAGGAACAGCCAAGCGAACCAAGACCTTTGATTCCTCAAGATGTTGTAACAGGACAACACCAGACAACCACAAGGTCTGGAAGACGTGTCAGATTTCCCCAACACCTCCTGACTTAAACTCTGGCAGGGGGGTACTGTGGTGTCACATGCCCACCAACTCTAAAGCAACAACTCAACTCGACTCAACCCGGCAGAAAACATGAGATGACTCTGAACTCCCGGACAACGTGCTACGAACTTAACTAGCGAACTAATCAGACAGTCATGACTCAACAACTTTCTAAAATTTAATTTGCATTGTTAAGAACAATTTGTATTTACCATAAGTAATGTCCTTTATATTTTCAAGTTAGTTATGTGCTTGTCAACGTTTACTTAAATAAAACCAACCGTTAAGCACTTAACGTAACACTTATGTTGGAGATTTTCGTGAGCCGGATGCACCCACATATGCATCTTTAATTATTATCGATTTAATAATATATAGCATTTCTGAAAACTGAAAAAAAAATTATCCTAATAAAATTATAATTGATACTTGAATCTTTTTTTTTTCTTTTTCGAATAATTAAAAAATAGCAATTTTCGCTATTAATACATCAAAATCTAAAAAAGAAGTAAATCATTCATTCCAACGCGACTTTACGAGTTGACCTAACTTTTTAATAGAAGTATTTAAACTGTTCTTCAAAATTTCCCTACTTTGTCGATGTAATTTGTGAGACGATGGAGGTCGAAATCGTTCCATTTATTACTTTCAATTACCTATATGTATACATAGGGTAATATTAAGTATAGTATTCGGTAAAAAAAAAAAAACTTTTTTTTTTTGCATTTTTCTCAGTTTTAGAAGATCCTGATTTCAAAAAAGTGTTCTAGAAAAAATGTCTGTCTGCGTGTATGTGTGTCTGTGGTCAGCATAACTCACGAACAAATTGACCTACGATGTTCAAATATGGTGTGCGGGTTGGTGATGGCACAGGGACCTACCATTAAGGTTTTCGGGAAAATCGCGCATGCGCATAAGGTAGCTGCTATTGAAAAAATTAGGTTTTTCAGTACTAAAAAACGTCTCTAACGATTTTGTCCAAAATCGCTGTTATAATGCCTCTTAAGGTGTTCTAAACATCCCCACTTCCGAAATTCTCGTAAAAATGCTTTAATCGCCTAAAAAGTTAAAAAACGAATGCCTTAAACACAGTTCTATTTCCTTGAGCATACCTCATCAACGATCATTTATTCTACTCTCCTCAGTTTCATTTATAAGAAAGGATAATATGAATGATGAAAATATAAAAAGAGTAAATGACACAAATTAACATCAGAATTACAATGTAATTGAAAGTTGTGCGATGTTCCACACCCCTAGTTTTATGATTGAGTCTATATCTGTCGCAGTATTTATTGCAGTCAATTTTAATAAATTGTACCAATAAAATTCAGTTAAGTTGTTCCTGTATTTATTCTTGATGAAAACTATTTTGCTGAAAGCTTTATATAGCATATATTCTTCGAGCACATAGTGAAGAAATCTCTTCTGCATAGTTAACACATACTATTTTGGACAAATTAAAACAATGTAAAAAAAGCCCACACCAAACAATGTAAAAAAAGCCCACACCATGAAGCTCGATTTTTTTTCTTATTCTGAGCGGTGAGCGGGCCGCAAAAAATCTGTCGCGGGCCGCGTAGTGGCTAAAGCCTGGAATAAAACAGGAAAAGATTATTTTATACCCCTTCCCCACCTCTCTCCAAAGCCAAATCGGTTACGTCTTGGATCGCCCAACTTCAAAGTCAAATGTGGAAACGTTGTAACATTCACTCGTTACCACGGCTGATTCCAGACGTGGAATTTTTGACACATAGCACTTCGACTCTTACAGACTCAAAATAAATCGATCGTAGCAGGTGCAAGATGACATTTGTAGAGGAAGTGTTAATGATGTTATTCAGCAGCTGTTTCATCAGGCATGTTGTTTATTGCGAGTGGTACCAGTTCCAAATATCACCGCGTTTAATAGATGAAGAAACTAGACACCCCTATCGCTGGGAAGTGCAATCAATCAAGCTCAATAAGATTATAAACACATCAATCTACACCAATGCAGTCCAAGCTAAAGCTCAGTGTCGTCACACAAGTACAATCTGTAATTTTTTTCTGATTGATGACTTGAGCTTCCGATCGAATAAATAAATGTCAAATTACATTTTTCAAAACGTGAAATTTTGAATGTTAAACACAAATGTGCATATTTTAAGCATAAGCGAAAGAAACGAGAGTTTTAAAGTTTGTAACGATACCACATAGTTTCAAAATTCCAATAATCAAATCGTATTTTAAACCTGTTCACTTGGAAAGGAATTTGTAAGCTACATATTTTTCACTACTAGTTAAGTGGTATAAGAGGTGTGAGGATTAACTTATACTTATTTTCTTTCTTCGAAGGCCAACTTTCACTAAAACCAGTAGTCCCAGAAATAACTGTGTACAAGAAACATGAAAAAAAAAAAATGTTTTTATACATTCCTATATGAATGTAATAATGAAACGAATTTCTATACGAATTAATTTATGATATCATCGAAATACGCAGGCGGTTGCCAAACAAATGCTTTTCTATCAAAACAGACTTCAAATATCAGCAATATTTAACCCTTTCTCGTACCTGGCGATTTACCTTTTCATTACTTACTGCCAAGCCTTATTAAATCGATAACAATCTAATGGCGTTACTAATTCAAGATCACGTGATGAAAGCACATCAAACAATTCCTTTCGGCCTACTTCTCTTTTAAGTAAGCCCTATTTACTACTTTACTTCCAAAGATGATAAATATGGCCTTGGACCATTTGACTTTTAAAATTTGCCATTCAATCTTTTATTACTTCAGGCAAAAAATATATTCGAAACTTTTCACAATGGAAGACAGAAATCGTTTTCTACAGCTAGTTGAATGCCCGGCAGCTCTGAGGACTTTTGTCATCGAGATTGAGGCGAGATTTTCGAACCCAAACGATTTCTAGATTTCTCTTTCTTCCAATTCCAATATATCCATCAAGGGAAAAACTTGCAGCTTAAGAATAATTTGAATGTTTTGCACACACGCGTAAGTCCTTACTCCTTACTTGCTTTCAAAATAGCGAATGAAATTATTTAAGAAATCCAAATTAATCTTTACAGTCATCTTTCTTTATACTTTATATAGTTGAGTAAGCAAGTTTGCGATGGATAAATTTTTATTAAAGATATACGATAGATTTTCGTTTGGTGTCACAATTTTCAATATTAATATTTGAAATCTAAGAAAAACCGAGATCGATGTATGAGAAAATAGTTATTCTTATATACAGACTCAATTTAAGCATCAATGGATGTGCTTATTTTCGATTGACGTCAAGATTTGTTTCATAAAATAGAACGTATACAGAAAGAACTATTTATCTTTACAATAGAACTGACCAAAAATAGCTTCTTGGAAGTTCAAAAGAGAAAGAAAGCTTGAAAGATTGGAAATTAAATCAGCAATTTTATTTTCACACAAAAATATAAATAATAAAACAAAATTGTTGATATTATTTATTACGAACTGCTGAAAAAATAAATTCCAAAAAATACAGATTCCGAACCGGTATTCATCTTTCATTGCCAGCCTGTACAAAAACAGAGCTGAGTCATCAACCAAACAAAAACCGCTTTAATAAAAATCCCCAAGCTTCTTTTTGGGTTTACAATTCAAAACCAGGAAAGGGAAAGTAAAAAGTTGAAACGACACAGATTCATCCATTGCACAATAAAAATTCCCTGGTTTTGAAGGACGCATGCAAGAGAGAAAATGCGTAACCCCGTTGCCAACCAGCGAAAGGTAAGTTCCAGACGAGAGATTCAAGACTTTTTCTACGGTGGCAGCAGGTCTGCAATCCGTGAAGTCGACCTTCGAACTGTTTCATTCGGAGGTGTAAATCGTGAAGAACGACATAAAGGATGCGTCGTCGGTGTCATTGAAATACTAAGGCTTGATAGTTCCCAAGAAAAATCAGAATATTTCATGATAAGCAAAAATAAATTATCACTTAAAAATAATTTTCACTCAAAGGAGCAAATAGAAACATGTGGTTTTTTTTATGGACAAGTATGATAAACTGATGAAAGCAAACATAATGCACAGTACTACTATTTCTGAAGTGATATCCCTATACTAAAGTGAATATCCCTATACTCACTATTTTACAATCTTCTAGCCCAGTTTATTTCGAAACTACTTAGTATAAAACCTTGAAATTTTCGTGAGTAGGGACGAAAATGATTACTTTTTGAAATGATATAAATTGTTTTCATTTAAAATTTATTATAAATTAAAAAAAAATAAAAAATAAAGACTATTACATATGGAGCCACTTGCATAGGCATTGACGTAAGGATTTCAAATATAAAATTAGACGCTATTTTCGAGTATTTAATTTTTCATTTCATTCAATGATCACTTTTGTACCTACTCACCAAATTTCTAGGTTTTATACAAAGTAGTTTCTAAATGAACTGGGTTAGAAGGTTGTAACTTTTACTGTTCTTTCAGATTCAAGTCCGTGATGTCCACACTTAGCTCAAAAATGAAGAATTTTTATTTGTGTCACTTTAGAAATACGTTACGATAGGAACATTGGGCAAGTTGTATTAGAACAACTAATCTACAAAATTTTCTTTTCCTACTAAAACAATGCTACTTTACAATTTGGATGCATTTTAGATAGTTTTGGAAATGGGAGCAGTAGCTTCAGACTTTGCCGTAAGGTAAGCATGTTATAAGGATTTTAAGCGATATCATTGCTGTCAGGACACTTTCAGGAAATAAAGCGGTAAAAAGTGGTAAAATTGAAAGGAAAAAAGAAGTATAATAAGAGTTTCAATTATTTATTTTAACATTAAATTATTGCAGAATTATTAATTAGTACTGCCGTAGTAAATCTAAGTATCATTTTTGAAAAAATAAAGTTCGAACAAAAAGTTACGAAGCCTTGATAACCCTTGAAAATAATCTTGTTGGTGCCCGTGGTTATTTTCCTCGCAACACACAAATTTTATGAGTATAGATTCGGTGTAAAAAGTTAAGGGGATGACGAAGAACTTTAGTGATAAAACAGCGTTTCCTTCGCATTGCACAGTTAAGTCCTTTGTCATCCCCTTAATTTTAATACACCAACATTTATAGGCATAAAATATGTGTAGGTACAGGAAAATGGCGATAAAAAAAATAATCTTTGTCAAAAATTATTAAATTTATTTGAAAAACTTTTAAACAACCCATCAATAGTTTGGTTCAGAAACCGACTATAAAAAAGAATCCAGTGTAAAGCAAGTTGGATAGTGATAATAATTGTCACTTAAATATTGCTTCTACACATGTTTTATAGCTTCCTCTATTAATGTTAAAGTCAGGTTAGGAAACCCTCTTCCAATTTGGAATTGTTTAAACAAAAACGTTGCTTAATTCGTGAGATTGACGATAAACTTGGTTAGAAAATCTGTCGCCGAATATGCTTCTAATCTCTATTAACAGGTACAATGAACTTCTTACAGAGTTACTACAGAAGCACTCTTACGGACGAATTTTAAAGCACTTCCGCATGAATTTTATGTTATCTTTACCTATCTGTTTAGGTTTTATTAATTTTAAATTGAATTTCAGTCGAATTTCGGTAAGGGAACTCATCTAGACGAGAACTTTCGTTTGACACGAACATCGTAGCATTTACAGTTTTGTTTGGGAATAATGATCTCAGGCAGACGGACTGTTAAGAGTCTTAGTATTGGAATTAAACTATATTAGTGACTGATAGTGTAAAAGCTAAAAATCCAGTAAAACAAGCTGGTGAACGTAAATATCACTTACATCTAATTTGCAAGATTCTAAACAACTTGGGAAATAATGCATATAAGAACTTAACTTACTAACATATCACATTAATTTTGTTTATCGCCGTTCTTTGGATAAAAGTTAGAAAAAGACGATTTCACAAACAACCTTCTAGATCAAGGTATCCTTAAGATTTTTTAAAAATAATTTGTTATGATCAATGAACTTTATGCGACCATAGAGTACTAGTTGTTTTTAGTGACAAGTGGATACAAACAAAATAGTCTACGCGGTAATAATAAAATTAGAGCTCCAAAAATGACGATAAATATGTCTCTGACTAGGATGAAATGGAAAAAATCACAAAGGAAGAAGTATGAAAGGACGAAACAGCCAAGTCACAACAACGTAACATGTCGAACAGAAAAAATGACTCCATCCAAGCGAAAGCAAGTGGAACACACAAGCGCTAGAAAATAAAGATAAAAATCCTAAGAATGGAATGTGGGACGGGAGTCTAACCATTGTTCGGTGTCACCTTGCGAAATTTTTTAAAGTCACCGTCGTTAACAACGCGTAGTAAAAACGTACCTGTAGAAAGAAAAATAAAAAGCTGTTTCTTTCCAACCTCGTTGGAACACTCGCAAATGACCATTTAGTGGATGTCACGTGGATGTTCGCAGAAGGTAAAATGCATTTTACCAGAAGATTAAAAAAAAAAGCGGGGTTTTATTGTGATTCCAATGTAAAGAACAAAGGCAGTGATAGGAAGCAGGAAAAAGTTGATAGTTCATGGTTAGTTTAGGGTGTAGGACTTTCTCAGGTTGCTGTTTTCTAGTTGTGTACAGTGAAAGGTTGATTATTATGCAGTTTTTATAGAGCAAAAACTACAAGAGGGAGATACTGTACCAAAACATCCTTACAGCACATAAAAAAAAATTGCTGAGAAGAGATTGGCAACAGATTCCATCGCGACTTTTCTTGATAATGTAGCTTTAAAAGTAAATAACTAATTACTTATAAGCGAAAGTGAAGTGAGTGTTTAATTATACACTTAACAACTAATTTAAGATAGATATAAAGAACATTTAAAAAATAACATTTGAAAATTAATTACTAGAAGCCTTTTAACCAAATATTAGCGAATTTCTGCATTATAAATTGAGAACATGCTGTTTAATTTATTAACACACACACACACATAAAAACTCGATATTTTATTGCACGTCATTTAACCCTACTAATTGCATCCAAGTGGATTGACACAGACTTAATTAACTTTCCGGTAGTATCAGACGTTATTTTGTCCTTTCTTGTAAAACTCGTTTCACATGGTTTTTATTTCTTATTTTGTGCTGTTCGACTGCTTTTTCGAGTGTGAGTGGAATGCTATTAATGTCGGGGGGCTGAGGTGAGCATGTAGTTACTGCTTACTAACATAAAGATATATTTTATCATTATGCGACGAATGTTAGTTAGGTCGTTGTCTTGTTGGAATGAAATTTCAATCTAAGGCCAACTTGATGGCATTACTTTTCAGATTCTAGTAAAATCTGAAGAGAAGCCATGTAATTCATAACATCTACAAAAAATAATTTCTTGCTCCATTTTCTGCAATGCAACTCCAAAACAATAACGGAGACACCTCAATGTTTTACTATGGGAAGCAAGTTTTTCGGATCAAGAGAAATATTTGGCATTCTCTAAGCTAAACCATGGGAGCATTGCTACCAAATAATGACCTTTCTCAAAAAGAGTTGGGTCTTTTGATTGAAGCATTTTAGAAAAATTCAAAAGCGTTCTTTGATTTTGCAAGCTGATGAAAGGTTTCTTTTTTGCTATTCGACCTCTTTAACTAGTTTATTTAATCACATTTCCCACAGTTTGAGCGCTAATACATCGGCTAATGGTTGCAGGAATTTCTGCATCAAGTTTAACAGCACTTAGGGATAGAGCTTAATGTCTTTCAAAAAATTTCTATTCGAAAGTTCATTTAGAATTTCTTTTCTAGATAATAATTTCGTAGACAGACGTGAGACAGCATAACAATTTAAAAGATTTCAAGATAAGATTTTCGCTCTCCCCCGTCCCCTCTCTTTTTGAATAATCTTATAATACCGAAGTTTTCTCACATAATACTAGTTTCGCTTCGGGATGACATTTTCTAATTTTCCACCTAAAACATTTGAATGCTCGCTCAGCAGTAATAACGATGGCGAATAATATGCTCTTTAACTTGAAAAATAATCAGTGGTAATTAAGCATATGGAATAATGCCAGTAAGATTATTTCTGCGGACAAAAAAACACAAAAACTGAAACACAAGTCAAGAATGCTGAAACAGCATGAGTAGTATTGAAGTAATATGAACTGATTGGATTATCATAGAATAAAACAGACTTCGAAACTACGCGGCTCACAATAACTTTTTTTATGCCCCGCCGGTAGCAAAGAAAAACAAAAATCAAATTTAATTTTTTTTTTTTTTATATATATATTTTTAATTTGTCCAAAGTAGTATTTTTAACTACCTGGAATAGCATTCTCCAATACGTGGCATGAAGAAACTTTTAGCAAGATGGTTTGCATGAAGGATAAAAATAGGAATAACTTAACTCACGCTCATTTTGTCACTTTATTCAGATTGGCTACGAGAAATACTGCGGCAGACATGACTACCATAAAAGAAACTGAACGATTTCTATCGTCATTGTCTCACAATTGATGTAGACAAAAACAAGGGAGGCATGGTTTAAACATCTTTATTAAAAGTTTGGTCAAGTCACATACTTTCATGTGTAACAAAAGATTCTTTTCTGTCTTAGATTGATTTACATAGTACAGAAATTAGTATGTAATTTTTTGATTATTTGGAGAAAAAAAAAAAAAAGAATCAAATATCAATTGAAATTTTACTAAGATAAAAAAATTTAGTAATTTTTTTTTCAGTTTAGGAAATGTTTTATACTATTGTATCTATAGTAATTAAACAAATAAAGAGGCGTATTCTGTATAAATCTGCGAACCAAGAAAAGCTCTAACATCCGATCCATCTTTAAAAGTTACTGAAGAATGCTGGCAATAGAACAACACGGATAGAAATTATTGAAGCAAGGTTCTACCGAAGGGAAGCTCTACCGCCCACGATCAAACAGACGTGACTGATCCTCGCCCTTGAACCGATTCTTTTTCTGTTTTATTAATTTTGCAGAAATATTTCTCTCCGACCGAGTTGTCCGGTGACTGAGTCACGAGTCGTGTCTCTACGGATGATGGGTCGCGGAAAATCCGAATTCTTACGAGAAAATCACGATCTCACTGCTGAATTCCACAGAGAGCAACGATTTGAAGATTTCGGTCTGTTCGGCTGGAAAGCTGATTCTCACAAAAATTGAGAAACTAGAGTTTGACACCACTACAAACTAGTTGACATTCACCTATTAATAAGCCGCTTTTACATAATCTTTACCTACGGTACATCTGTTAAAAATGCTGAAATAATTTATGTTAATGAAGAAACTTTGCACAATTGGAAAATTTATGGAATTTTTTACTTGTAACAAGAAAAAACCACACCCAATTGTATCTTAGATAACCTTTTAAGTCCTGATTCGAAAGTAATGTTAAAAACCCGATGTAACAATCTAATTAATAACATTTTTTTATTTCAATACTCCAAGAATTAGCGCTCTTGGTATTATCTTATTCAAAAAATTAAAAGGTGCAACGACAAATAGACAAAATAGTCTCATCACTTGTTGGCCGACCAAACGGTATAGTGGTTAGCGTGCTAGCTTCTAGACGGCGAGGTTGCGGGTTCGAGTCCCGTGTTAGTCATTTGTATTTGTAAATGTATGTTGGCTTGTCTAATGACGAATGTTTCGGCGCAGTATACCCCTTGTGTTGCTGACGGCGCCAGATAATTTGAATACAATCAACCAACCTCTATTACTACATTAAATTACCATGATAAAATTAGAAAACTCTCCAGAGATAGCTTTTTGAATAAATCTAGCAATTTTTAATACTGACTTCCCCACGAGAAATAATGCGATTTAGTTAAGAAACTGACTTAGCCGCATATGAAATAAAAAATGGCGATACAAAATTTTAATAGTAAAAATATCCACCAATTTGGCGACTTATCATTAACTTTAGAGATGTTTTATTTCAATTTATTTAAGATTCAAAGTCAATGCCCACAGTTTAATCGATTTTAAAGAATTTCTTTAAATCAGATAATTTTTTAATCGGAGCTCAACTTTATAGAAGACAAATAGCATAAAAAAGATTACAGTGATTTTTTATTCAATTACATATTATTACCCTTCTTTATTGCCTCAAAACAGCTATACAATTATAAAATTTACCATCCAAGCAACTTTTGATCCATTGAAAACGATTTTACACTTCATAAATTCCAACCTTAAATCCCGTTTCATTAGCTTTTAAAAATAGCGGAAGGTAAGTCACTGGAGCACAAAATTTTGAGAGGAATATACGAACTAACACTTGTGACAAATTAAATTCGATTTTTTAAATTAAAGTAGTCAATCACAAAGCCGAGTAGTTATAACTTTTGGACATCATGTATAAGATTCATTTAATTAAAAACCGAATTATTTTCACAAAAAGTAATTGTCAACATAATTGCCAAAAAAAGCATCCAGATAATCACAAATTTTCCGACAGGAACACATCCCATAATATCCGCATAACTTAACGAGCATAGCAGGAAATAAAAAAAAAGTATGAAAGAATGTCGCAAATGTTTCGAAAACTGATTGTTCCGCATCCCAAAATGGCAACTTTCCAATCGAACCTTTCATTCCCATTGACCCATTTAAACATGGACGCGTTGTCGTTTTTAATAAATACATCGTAACCCTTTCTCCGCCGTAAAACGGATGAGCTGCGGTTTATGACTTCCGTTAATAAAGCCTTAGAATAATTTGCTTTAATTCAAGAGCCAGTGTGTAATGTAGATGGACATAAAACCTTCCAAAAGCACTTCCGTGAAAACTTCAGAACTTGCTATGTCAACGATGTTTTCAGTCGAGTTGAGGTTGAGTTTTCGGTAAACGTGAGGATACATTCTAACTTCACGTCACGTGCGGATTCTTAAAAAAACAATTCCATTCCTCGCCATATTCTTTTGAAGTCAGGATTTAGATTCTAGAACAGAATATAAAGAGGTGTTTCTCCCAGAAGCGAAGGTCACAAAAAGCCTGCAAGGGGAAGAACATGCGGTCGATTCTGCAAAGAATGCCACTGTTCCTGTACTGTCACACATACCAAGACAATTCTTACACTATCGGAAAATCTAAAAACTGACGAGGAAATAAAATAATTGAAATTTTTAGAATTCATTTTAAAGCAAATAAAATTCCTCAAACAGCTACATCCATATTAAGTACAGTTCAAAGGAAGAATGTTTGCTTGGCATGCGAGACTTCTCAGGATCAAGCCCAACTAGTTTGGCACTCTGAAATCTGCGAGTAGACAAGGCAGCAATTGCACCAGAGTGTATTTATGTAATTTGTCAGAATGTAGGGAAGAGTTGTTTAATTTCTAGCTGGAAATGATTTCAGTTGTAGTTATCCCATGAAAGACCTCCCAAAAGACGTTCCCTCTTGCCACTTGATAACTCTTATAGTCTCGTAACGTAGGCGCCGGCAGGAATATTTAGCACAACCTTCTATATCAGCACTATAGGTGCCAACTTTTCACATTTACCACGAGGCAAGACTCGGTTGATAAACTCGAGGGGTGAAGGGGGGGGGGGGGGTATGAGGAATTGGTCCAACATTTTCGGACACCACTTTTTTCATGGCAGTATGTATTTTGCCTGGTTTGCAAAAATGTATTGTCTGGCTTGCAAAAATATATTGCCTGGTATGGAGACAAGTTCAATACATTGAAGTTGCCTCCATACCAGGCAATACATTTTTCTCAAACTGTTTGGTTTATGTAGCAAAGTTATTTGAATAAAATTAGTTCAGAAACATTTTATGGAAATTAAGAGCACTAACCAGTTAATTCATCACAATAAATTAATTTATTTCAATACCATACATTTTAAAAGATATACTTTTATGATATTGCACTAAAATGAAGAAAGCAAATTTTAATTAGTTTGGATAATAATTCATGAAGACAGAGCTTATACCAGTAATCTCATCATTACAAAATTACTTATTCCAATATCATACAATGCTAAACCTACTTGATTCTCATTTACGGGAGGGGAATGGAGAGTATCAGGGAGCTAACAAATATTGTGTCTACTTTCTATTTTTATGGGATTTTTTGTTCCTTTAAAACATTACAAAATGCTCTTTTAACGCAATATTTTATATCGGAAAACACATTTTCACATTGGAAGAATAAAGGTCTTGAGGGAGATTTGATTCATTTGCTTAGATTTATAAAACAGGGTGATTTCAAAGCTTTGGAGTACAATATGGGGGGCAGGACAAGAGATCATGCATATAAGTTATTTAACTCCCATTTTAACTTGGAGAATCGGAAACATTACTTTTACAATAGAGTGATTGATAAGTGGAACAATCTGAAGATCACATTGTAAATAGTACCGGAGCCAACAGTTTTAAAAGATAACTGGATCTATATTATATTATATTAGGGGATTGTTCAAAAAGTTACATTAGGAAAACCTATATGGGCCTTATGCCTATAATTAATGTGTATTTACTGAATTCCAAAAATACCATTAAACATGTGGTAGGAGAATCTCAGAGAGCAAAGGTTACAGAGCCTTTCAGCCTTAATGATTATGAATATTATAGTCACTTTTTACAGGTAAAGATCTAACATCAAAACAGGCAGTGAATATACTTAATTGTGTGATTTTTGTTTAACATTCATGAAAAAGATTGCTTTTATTAAATATATTTAAGCATCATCTTTTTTGACTACATTTGATATATCTGACTGAAATAACTATGTACTTGCATTGAGACATTATTATATAAATTTCAAGGAGATATGCATTCTGAGAGTTCCTTCAAAAGAAATTACATCGCATTTGTATTTTCATGAAGGAAAACGGTAAAGCTACCACCAGACAACCTAACAAGTGATGAGTTGGTTGTTTTCAGATTATCTCGTGCCGTCAGCAACACGAGGGCTATGATGCG
The DNA here is from genome assembly GCA_963978545.1 of Linyphia triangularis. Lineage (NCBI taxonomy): Eukaryota > Metazoa > Arthropoda > Arachnida > Araneae > Linyphiidae > Linyphia > Linyphia triangularis. The sequence continues at coordinate 89,051,473 of OZ021722.1, forward strand.
TCGAAACATTCGTCATTAGACAAGCCAACATACATTTACAAACACCCATGCCTAACACAGGACTCAAACCCGCAACCTCGTGGTCTAGAAGCTAGCACACTAACCACTATACCGTTTAGTCGGCCAACAAGTGATGAGACTATTTTGTCTATTTGTCGTTGGACCTTTTAATTTTTTGAATAAGATAATACCAAGAGAGCTAATTCTTGGAATATTGAAATAAAAAAAATATGTTTAGCTCAATATATGCATCCTTTATATCATATCCTTTGTTTACTATATGATCTTTTCAAGCCTTGTTAAAAAATAATTTTTGGACAGGTAAAAAAGTAGCAGAGGACTTCAGTTTTTAGCATATTTTTATAAAAACAGAAATTTAAACAGCAACTCAAAATCTGACTATGAAACTTTTAAGAATTACAGAGAACACACATGCACAAAAAAAAAAAAACATTTTCACAGTTGAAAATTTTTCATGGGGAAATTTTCTTTCCAGTTTTCCGTAGGGTGCTGTTTAACAGTACTGCAGTTAGACCATAAAAAAGGTAAAGGGTTCAGCTTCATTAAAAGAATTTTCTATAAGCACAAACAAAGGTGCAGGTATATGATACTTCAAGAGTAACTACTCAACTGCAAGATGGAGAAAACCTGAAAAATTCCCACTGTGCTAACAAGTCAGAAGCAATACTTTCTTCAATGATCACTTGGAACTTCAATGATCATCTGGTTTCAGAAAGCAATGTCACTACATACAAAGTGCCATCTGAATGAGAATTACAGATGGTCAAGCATTACACTGTTGAGTAATCGGTCAGTTTTTATTTACCCCGATATTCTTTGACATAATTCTACTCAAACAGTAGGTTTCTAGAAAACTATTGCCTTGGATGTTTGCTTTACAAGTGCAACAAAAGTCTGGTAAAATTACTATTAAATAGTAAGAATCCGTACAGCAAGAACATTGTTGTAAAAGGTAATAAATCTCCGAAGGAAGTAATAGTGGCTCACACAAAAAATTCTGATATTGAGTAATATTGTGAATATATTCCCTCTCTTTAACATTGTTAAAAAACCACACTAATAGTAAATATATTCAGAACTGAATTTTGTTTCAAATTATGCTAGCCTTAAAGTTTAGCATGAAGAAATGGACATATGTTTAATTTACAGGGCCAGAAAAAATCTGCTTCTTGTGTAATAACTAGTATTATGTATTATAAACATGTGGTTAGAATTAATGTACATCTGTTTAGGGCCATCTGTAGTAATGAATAGTTTTTCATAAAATTTGTAATACATGTTATTGAATCCCAGAGAAAATTATATCTAAAAATTAAATTAAAAAAAAATAATAATAATTATAGTTCAATTTTTACCAATTATGCTTCGAGTTCAAGATTTTATTATATTATTTTTTCTTGATATAAAACTATCATTTGTAGTATTCCTTCACTTATAAAGTTAACGTCTATATGAGCCAAATCAATTCCATATCTTCATTGGATTGCAAAAATTTTGTCTGCAATTTTTTTCCCCCCCATTTCAGATGTCTAGTATGTGTACCAAATTTTATTGAGATGTGTTCATTAGTATAAGGCATAATTTATAATGAACTATACAGCAGGGTTGGTATAGTTTAAACGAAATGGTTTTTTTCTCAAACAAATTAGTTTTTTTTTTTTTTTAATTTTTATTTTTATTTATTTACAATTAGATTTTTCTAATTATTTATTGTTGTAAATCACTTCTATTTTTTTACTAAACAACTCAACTTTTCTTTCTATTATTTTTTACTAAACTAATTCTCCAAATGAAAAATTATACACTATAGATGGAATAAATTCTTATGTATTTTAAAATAAATCTTGCAAATAAAGACTAGTGAAGTTTTTATAAGTATCAACAATAAGTTTTTATTTTAAACTAATAGATATATTAATGTTTTATAATAATTCAAATTATTAATTAAATTTAAATTATTAATTAAACTTAAATTATAGGTTGCATTTTATTTTTTTTTCTAAAACAGAGGTTGTGTTTTAACAACTTATTTCTAAACATTAAAAATATCATTTTGAACTATTTATCACAATTACTGATGAATTTAAGAGCAATCAATGTTCCATGTATTATATAGTAAACAATTACTATTATATTATATACATTACATTTAAAAAATAGTATCTCTGAATAACTTATTAAAATTTAATATGATTTGAATGTTCACATAAGTAGCAACAATTCTTTATTTACTTAGTTTAAATTATTTTCAAAATAAATATTGTTATTTGAACATAAATTATTCTAGCTTTTGTCAAATTTTATTTAGAAATATGCATACATGTAATTGGAAATGGATTTTTTTTTTAAAAACGCTTTAAAAAAAAAAAAAAGTTTTTTTTTTGGTTTTTTAGGAAAAAAAACTATTTTTTTTCTAACCCTGCTAAAAACAAAAATTATGTAAAACACTAAGGATCAAAATGGGTCTTAGGAGAACCACATTGTAAATAAAGGTAAAAATTTTGAACATGGAAGAACGTTTCATTAAAACTAGAGATCTCTTCCTCTAATATTCTTTTCTTAATTTGTAGTTAATTTCATCGGTGATGCGCTATGAATATTAATAGACAACAATATTTTCCATATTAAAGCAAGAATTTTGTTGACTATCTGTGCAGTACTGGTTTATGTAAGAGTATTTTTTATTTAAAATTTAGTCCATTTAAAAAATTTCAAAAGATTCCGAAATTTAACATAATGGCGGAAATTCATTGCAAGGATGCAATTGGTCAAACAAGAAATATCCTGCTATGAGGCTTTTTATCACGCAGTAATATTAAATTAAACTTGTTAATTATCAGATAAAATATCAGGGAAACCAACAATGCTGTATCATTTGCTGGAAACTTGCATATGGCCAACAGATGATAGTTTAATAAATTATACAAAGTTTTAAAAAGCATTGGAATTTATTTGTTACTTTTGAATCATAGAACAAAGCAATTTACAATTTTTTAAATGCTAGTAATTGCAGAATGCAGATTTTTTTTTTTTTTTTTGGCTCTTACTGTGACAAAGCTTTAGAAGTCAAAATTTTCTGGCAAAGAAATTGTAGAGAGAATGGTTACAATATTTACCATTTTGACTTTAAGTAAAATATATTATAATATCACAACCAGATGTAAATAGATTTTGATTTAAAACTATTTCATTAAATTTATTTAGACTAAGATAAACTTAAGCGTCATCATTAGTTGTAATAAACATGTAAAATTTTAAGAATATACTCAATGCAGGGTTTCTGCTTCAGTTCTTTCAAGTATCTTGCAAGAAAAATTAGTAAACATTTCATACTTTTAAAAAGATCTGTTTTTCAGAAGTGGAATTTACTGAAGATTTTGTAAAATAGATCCCACAATTCATTAACAAAAGTTAATGTGTAATCTGTTGAACCATAAGCATTCAGTTAGGATATATTTGTCTAATTCTTGTAGCAAAGCACTCAAAATTTGGTGAATTAAATCAAGGAGGCTATACTACAACCATATTACTCGATTTTATTAATCTTAAAATAATACAGCCATATTAAGTTTTGAAATTGAAACAAGATATTATAAAATAATTAGAGGTGCAATCAGTATACTAGCATTTCTAGGTGAATAAAAAAAGTTTCAATACTATAAAATTTTAATGCGTGTTTGCTATTCTTTCAAATATAATAAAATATTAAATAAAGAAATTAATTAAAAAACTAAGCAAAACGATTTCTCTTGAAGTTTTGGAGATTATGAATTGGAGACATGAGGAAATAGTGCATTTTTATATGCACATTGTTTAATATTGGAGTTCTTGGTTGCATTCGCAAATGTAGATCGATCGTCTAAGCATTAAAACGAGTTTTTTTTTACTTCACAGTAAACACTGAACAACATCCGAATCGTCTTATTTGTGTTTGCACTGAAGAATTTGACACCTGCAACTATTGCCACACAGGATTGTAACCATGGTAACGCATTAAAAGAACACTAAGGTAGCGTTATGTAAAAATAAAATGTCAGAGGGCAAAGAACTAATTGTGAAATAATGAAAAATGAAGCAAATATAACAGTAAAATAATCAAAAGACAGAGAAAAATGTAATATTTTCGCTTTGTTTACAATTCGAAAATAATATTGCTTTGAGATGGGTAATTGGAAAATGTTCATATGCGCTAAATGAATTTACTAATAATAATTGTACACTTTTATTTAGTAAAATAAAATATCGATTGAAAGAAAAGGTGTATTTCAGTATCGAATGGTTTCTCATCGACAATTTACCGTAAACTAATTTCAAATAAAATCCGTTGAAAATCCTTAGCAACTGTTGCATAGTAAATATTGAATGAATTAAATTAAAGGAACAAAACTGCATGTACTTACTAATTGTTTTGGTACAGGTAGACGGGAAAATATCAAGGGCACCACAAATTTATCAATCAATTATGTGTTGATAATTGGCACACAAAAACACAGAATAGTATTTCCAAATATCCAAACGTCTTCAGGTAGAAACGACATTCAATATGCACTCGGGAAATGTATTTTCTGTCATTTATTCACTTTAAAACAGTCATAAAATTACTCTTTCCTAATTTTTCAGTTCAATTGTTATGAACATGACGTTTCAAACGAAAAGCGAGTTGTAAATATGTGATGAAGGTAAAAAAGACGAGTGACCGACACGCCGTAAAATAGGGTTGCAACAAAATAAAAAAAGTTTTCAAACCGCCAACTCGGAGGAAATTGCGTCAACAGGTCGCCAATTTCCGGAAGCAGTTGGTATTTTCGAATACAACCTGTAATTAGAAAGGGAAAGGTTGAAAATCTTTTCTTCTTTAGTAGTATCTGGTATTTTAATTTTGGCTACCTATCATTGCAGCCGATATTTATCTGTGTTTAAACAGGTATTTTATAAAAGAAAGGTAATGTTTTTTTAATTAAAATATGTATTGTTTCAAAAACATAAGAGTCACACTAGCACTAGCCAAAGATGCTGGATCTTAACTGTCACAAATTTTAAATTTATGTCAATTCAATAGGAAACATGGGCTCCCCCAGGAGGGTGCACTTGCACCCTTCTGGATTTTTAAAATTAAAATCTTAAAACTTTTTTTATTTTCGATGTAACGTACCGCACAACATAACGAATAAAGTATTAATTTGCTTTATTATAATTTAAATTTTGTTTGTAGAGTAAGAAATTTTTCTTCCTTCTTTCTGAGAATGCCGACCAAACGGTACAGTGGTTAGCGTGCTAGCTTCTAGACCGCGAGGTTGCGGGTTCGAGTCCCGTGTTGGCATGGGTGTTTGTAAATGTATGTTGGCTTGTCTAATGACGAATGTTTCGGCGCATTATAGCCCTCGTGTTGCTGACGGCGCCAGATAATCTGAATACAACCAACCTTTCTGAGAATCTTCCATTGCAAACATTGACTCTAGTTTTGTAACATTTCTTTAAACTTAGCATAAATTTTTAGTATTTTTTTAATTAGATTTTTTTTTTTTTTTTTTTTTTTTTTAGCCGCGAGAAGGAATGGGTTATATTTTTCGCGGCGACATCCGGTCAATTAGGAAAAAACATACCGAGCACAGTTACAATTAGAAAGCTTGGAGAAATAAAGGTGGGAGGGGAGGGAGCGTACTGAATCATTGAAAAATAGGATGATTTTGTGAAATTATTTCCGGTGGTAAATTACAAGAAATTTATTGTTTTTGGAAATGATAAGATTTTGAACTCTACTTTGAAAATCCATTGAAAGTATAGATGCAACATAAACGATTGAGAACAACTGATTGTGCCCCGTATTGAATGATATGACTTTTCATTAACAGATTTAAAGAGAAATGACAATAGCAGCCAAAAAATAGTTTGCTTATAAAGAAAGTGTCTTTATCATGGATTTAATCGAAAGATTTGTCCAAATCGAACGTTTTCTAGACTTCCACACACCAGGCTTATTAATCTTTATTTAAATTTTATCGTCACATATATATTTGAATGAAATTTTAAAATACCAAGAAACAGAGGTAAGCTTCGATTTTGACAATTCCAAATTAGAAAGTATCTTCCAATTTTCAATGCTTATCCATGCAAGGGAGAGTGAAAATGTTCTAAATTTATATTGTTTGCGATTTGCAGAACTAGAAATTTGTGTTCTACAATGACATCCAAAATACTCTTTCGATGCAATAATTTTAATTCAGTATTTGAAGCAATAGCAATACATTTATTCTGTGACTTTTAGTTTTAAGATTATTAATTATAATTTTAAATAAAACATTCTAAATTTTAAACAAACCTTCCTTCAAAAAAAAAAAAAAAAAAAAAAAAAAAAAAAAAAAAAAAAACACTGATCATTTAATTAATTTATGTTGGGTAAAAAATTGATTAGCACACAATAAAATGGGTCTGCACCCCCCTGCAAATAATTCTTCGGGCGCCCATGACAGGAAAAAAAACTATATATTTACAGAGGGAGTGGGAAAGGGGGTTAAAGTTAGGTAAGAAGTTCTTAAATAAATGTTATAGTTTAATATCTTTGTCAACAGTGACAGTCAATGGATCAAAATTGTCACCTTCACGGACAACTTTGTATAACCATTGTCGTTCACAAAATATGCTAAAAACTAGCGTATTTCTAAGCATATTATAAGGTATGGGAGGAAACCCCGAAAACCCCTAATATCAATCACAGCGTTATCGTGATTTCTTAACTAATTTAACAAAACATATTGAAATGGATAGCGTTGGAGGGTTGGAGTCCTGGGATACGGGACAACTGAATTCCTCGGTCCTAGGATTGCTTTAAAGTTTAATAGCTGTGTGATTTTACTTATCTTTTATAATCATAATTGGCTTTCTAAAATTCACTAAACTGAAAATAATTCTTCAAAAGTTAATCTATCGAAAAAGTTATTTTTGTAGACGATTTGAAATAGCTTTGACTTATATTGGTGTAAATCATTTCATTTTATTCTCAATTTTCTAGCTGCAATCTCTGATTCCTAAAACGAGCGTTAGAACAAGATGTGGATTTTGAAAAGTAGTCTTCTGACAATTGTAAGGCTTAGAAACACTACAGGTGATTGATAAGAGTTTTTCTGGTTTTCTCCAAATCGAGACGCAAATGTGTAGCAATTCCTTTTAAAACACCTCCTCGAAGGCGTTTCCTCATGATAATCGAACAATGTTGCTGATCTGTTGCGATGTATCGGCGGTGTAGTATATTTTACCTATAGAAAAGATCCCAGCTTTGCAAAATAATTTTGTTGGATGAACATATGACAAATACAGATTTTCCTAAGAAACTTGTACAAGAGAGACCATGAATACAGTCCATATAGTAGCCACCGAGTTCAATTAAAAAAATTATTTAATCAAAATAAATAGTAAACTAATTAATGTTTGAATCGAGCTGTATACATAAAGTGGCTAAAAGTTTTTTTGATGACTTTTAAAAAAATGCGATTCTTTTGTGAAGTTTTAATTATAAGTTCTGAATTAATTTCTGTTTAAATTGGATAATTTAAAATCTATTATATACTCTTTTCCAGCGAATGTCGCTATCTTTCTCTAAATTTTAGTTTTACTTTCAAACGCCCGTGGAGCGCAAATGTGCCCCCCCCCCCCCATCTCTCTCTGCTTCGTGGCTGCACTTCGTCGTCAATATTTTTAAGATGGTACTTTGCCAAGGAGTTATTTTAAAATATCTCTATTTACCATTTTATTCATGATTCATAGTAGGTTGGTTTTACGTGAATGAAAATATACTTGTTACTAATTAACAGGACATTATTTGGTTTTATAGGCCGTGAGCAAATGCAAATCCAGTTGGACCCCAATAATTAAATTTTTGTTACGTATTTTTACAAGTAGACCAAGTTCACATTGGACTTGGCTCACTTTAACTCTGAACCCTTCATATAGCTTTTATTGAATAATAATTTGAAGGGTACATAAAGTATACGAAGCCCATCAGTGTCTACTTGGTTCACTTGCTATGTAATTTGAATTTCTCTCAATCTTCTCTCTAAAAATCCACCCTATATCACGTCAAAACCCGAAATCCAATATTTTTATTAATAAATATCCAACAATTTCTCAAATGAAAATTGGCAATTTAAAATACGAAAATCTTTTACACGCAATTTCAAATTTATTCGCAATTTCCGGCTTAAATTGTTGCTGAAATGAATAAATGAAAAAAAAAATTATGTTAAGCATCCATGCTAAACCTGATATATAAGATGAAATGCAGAGCCTACCCAAATAAATTCCTAAATTAATTTTCATATTTATGAGAAAAAGAAATCACGTTATGTGAAGTAGATGAGACAAATGTTTTGGAAGAGAGTTTTATGGCAGACATATATTCGGGACGATTTATTTGAATGCATTTATCAGGAAATTGTTTAATATTCAGACATACCTTTCATTATTCATTTCTAGGCTGACAGATGAAGGATCTTAGATGAGGTGCAGAGTCCAACGGTTTGGGAGAGGGGGAGGGGAATTCAGTTGACAGCATTATCGTCAAAATTATGCTGATTTCCCTCACCAAATTTTTGTGCATTATACATCCTAACCGCTGCCACTTGAAACACAATATGTAATTATTAATAGTAGAGTGACGAAGGAAATGGGAATTTTTTTTCCGTTCCAAAAAAATAATATGTTTAAGCAAACTATTTTTAATTTCAATTAACCATATGTATACGTAGGATAATGAAGCATTCGGTAAAAAAAAAAGGATATTTTTTTTGCATTTCTCTGCGTTTTGGAACATCCTAATTTCAAAAAAGTGATCTAGAAAAAAAATGTGTGTGTGGTGTGTGTGTGATCAGCATAACTCCCGAACAAATTGACCTTTTTTTTCCTGGTCGTGTAATAATTATTGCCAAACTGGTCATTTTTATTCAAATAAGAGAAAATAAGAAAATGGTAAGTAACACAATGTCAAATTTTACTACAATCAGTGCTAGAAGTATGGGTAGACGCGGGGTGACGCGTCCCCCCACTTTTCAAGAAAATACCCATGCGTCCCCCCACTTCTAAAACCACTGAAATCCATCCCCTCACTTTTAAAAATACTCAATCCATCTGAAAACTACTAAAGAAAAATAATATGAAACTTTAAATGTAGGGACACTGAGAAAAAGTAATTTAAAGTTTTCAAATGTTTAAAAAAAATTAGTTATGTTATAAATATCATACTATTATAAATATGCATTATACTACTTTGTATAAAGACATAAGTATTTTTATTTACAAATAATGTTCATTTGGTCAACTTTTAACTTTGGGGAAACTTTTTTTAAATGTTTTGGAGAAAATTTCTGTTTTTGTTTCATATAAGGACGAACTATTTTAAAAAAGAAACATTTTAGAGTTCTCTATTAACTTAATTTCATGAAAGTATGCACATTTGAAAGTACTATTTAAATAAAAAGAAACTATCTATAAAATCTAAAATAAAAGAAACATTACTTCACTTTATCTCTTACTTCCAAGTAAAAAAACCAAGTCGCAAAATATTCATTAAAATAACAATAAATTTTGGACCCTTGTTCAATGTTAGTGTTTTGAAGTATAAATTATTTCCTTAATAGTTAATATTTTTATTGTAAAATACGAAATTATAAAATTTATGGTGGTGGAGGGGGGGGGGGGGGGATGTACTTGTCTCTAACTTTTGGGCATCCCCCCCACTTTTCTTTTCCCACTTCTACCTCTGCTGGAATGACCAATGTTATATATAGGGTCACTGAAAGTTGTGCTATGTTCCACACCCCTAGTTTTTTAAATATTCGGATGATTTTTAACTTTATGCCCTTTAATGGTCTAAATTTTGGAGCTTCCGATTTCCTGCGTCCACCCTAATTGTATCAGTATTTCGGCTATTGGAAGAGAAAAACTTCATTCTTGTGAATTATGGCAATTGCTTAAAAATGTCATTGGTAGGATTAGACAGTGGAGTATGTCTTTATTCCAATTTTTTAAACACTTTCATTTACTTCTCTAATTATTCATCGAAAAGTAAATTATTTATTCAATGTCATTTCATTTCATATAATTCAATTTTTACTTTCAATTACCCTTATGTATACAAAGGGTAATGAAAGTACAGTATTCGGTAACGAAAATCGATTTGTTTGCATATCTTCACGTTTTGGAACATCCTGATTTCAAAAAAAGTTATCTAGAAAAAATGTCTGTGTGTCACAGTGTGTGCGTGATCAGCATAACTCCCGAACAAATTGACATACAGTGTTCAAATTTGGTGTGCGGGTTAGTGACGGTACAGGGACATATCTTTAAGGTTTTCGTCAAAATCGCGCAAGATCCTAAGGTAGCTGCTATTGAAAAATTCATGTTTTTCAATAATTGCTAAAAAATGGGCTCTGGCGATTTTGTTCAAAATCGTTGTGGAAATGCATCAAAAGCAGAAGTTTGAGAATTATTTTGATGTAACATTTTTTTACTTTTGATTTCTAATACAGACGTCAGCCTTTAACACTGAGTTCTATTTCTTTGAGCATATCTCATCAATGATCGTTTTTTCTTCTCTCCTCACTTTCACTTATATGAAAGGATAGTATAGGAAAGTATCGCTAAAATCAACATTTTGACAGAGTTTTTTTTTTTTTAAAACCCACAAAAAAAGAATTTTCGCAAAAAATTTCCCCAAACTGGCCATTTTTGCTAAATGAACAATGAAAATATAAAAACGGTAAATGACACAAATCCATATCAGTATTATAGTGTAACTAAAAGTTGTGCGATGTTCCACACCCCTAGTTTTTTTTTGTTTTTTTTTGTATAAAATCCACACTCTTTTAATTTAACTTTTCAAATTTGACTATTTAAATCGTTGAAATAAAAAAGAAATATTTCTAAGTGACAAAATATATTTTTTATTTTTAGAAGATAACCATAAGAAAATTATCCTAATTAAAATAACCCATCTACTGCGATGGATATAACTCAGGAGTTATATTTACCATAACAATGCCAATACCTATTAAAACACATTTTAAAATTGTATATACACACTAAACTATTTGCCAAAAGGCGATAAATTTACGCTAAAGGGACGCGGCATGTTTTGAATGCACTTGTTTTACCGCTTACCTTTCCCAACTGGAATGCATTTGGAGGAGTCGATTTTGTTTTGGGTAGGAGGCGCTACAGAGGAGGGGAAGGAAAAAGTGAATAATCAGAAGTCTTCTAGCAGAAATACCACGGTGATAAAAATAAAAAAAAAAATTTAAATATGTGAAAAATATTTTTCTGAAATTTGTTGTTTTAGACAATCATACAAAAAAAGTTATTTTAAAAAAGTTGATCTGGGGCTCGACCGGGATTTGAACCCGGGACCTCTCGCACCCAAAGCGAGAATCATACCCCTAGACCACCGAGCCTCGGCGAGAGAGAAACTAATGTCGTACTTGTTAATAGGCACTTATTTTAGTTCCATTTTAATGTTTTCGAAAAATTTTATCAAGTTAAAAGTAAAAATCTTTTAAATAAACTACATGACTAAGATTGATCGTTTCCTCTTTTGTTTTTGACTATTTGCAGCTATTTGTGACTATTTTACGACAATTTTCTAGTTTTGAAGAAGGAAAACTGCTTCTTTTCTCTTTATGAGGGGTGTGTTTAGCTATTTAAATTTTCTAATTTCTATGGATGGACTTCAGTCGTTAAATAAAACTTTGGTTGCTCGCACTAAAACAAAGGATGACGATATTTATTTTCACTTGTGTTGTTCATTAGTTTATTTTTTTATTTTATTTATCACTTGTATTGTTCATTATTTTTTTTAATTTATTTATCACTCGTGTTGTTCATTAGTTTTTAATTTATTTATCATTTGTGTTGTTCATTAGTTTATATTTTAATTTTTTAATCAATTTGCATCTTAACTTATTTTGTTGGTATTATTATTAGTTCCTCCATTGTTTTGTTCTCAATATTTGTGTGTGTGTGTTTTTACACTACGGGAAAAAAGTAGAAGGACAGTCATATTTTGTAATTTATGCTTTGTATTTCGATCCTCCTGATATAAATTTCTTTTTTTATGTAGTTTGGCTATTTTTTCTTTTTTATAAATGAGTAAATTTTATCTACCACCAGTAAAAATTAATTAAAACAGTACTTAACGATTTTTGGTGTGTGAAAAAAGTAGAAGGACACGTGCTAAAATAATTTGTTTTGGAATATTGTAAACCTCAAAGGTAGGTGTTTCATTCTTTTTAACTGTTTTTGTTAAAAAAAACATACTATTTTATTGAAAATCCGTCGTTTTCATCTTTTTAGAATGCCTAGAGGAAAACCTTTAAGTGAGTTTGAAAAAGGCCAAATTTATGCATACAAAAACGATGGTAAAGGTGTGAGAGAGATTGCACGCCAGCTACGTATTAGTCCAAATACTGTTTCAAACTATATAAGAAATCCTAGTAGTCAGGGAACCAAAAAGAAGACTGGCAGACCTAAAAAACTGACGCAACGCGATCAAAGAAAAATCATTCGGGAACTAAAAAAACCGGATGGAAGTATTGCCAAAGCTCAAAATAATGCAGGCATCACACACGTTTCAAGAAGAACTGTCTACAATTACATAAAAAGGTCCGAAAATTTCGTATTCCGAAAAAGGAAGCACCATCCCAAATGGAATGAAAGGCACATTGAACACCGACTGCACTGGGCTAAAAACCACATGTCCTGGACGTCAGAATGGACCTCCGTTATATTTTCTGATGAGAAAAGATTTAATTTAGACTGTCCAGATGGCTACAAATACTATTGGCACTGTCTCGGTTCTGAAGAAAAGACTTATTCTACCCGACAGATGGGAGGAGGGAGTTTAATGGTTTGGTTGGCAGTCGGGTACGGAGGAAGAACAAGCCTAGTGTTCCTGAGTGGCAGGCAGAAACACACAGATCACATCCAAGTCTTGAATTCAGATCTCCTTCCCTACGGCGTTGAGCTAGGCGGAAACGACTGGATTTTTCAACAGGACGGAGCATCAATTCACACAGCTAATGGTGTTAAAAATTAGTTTGCAGCAAATAATGTTCGGGTTTTGCCATGGCCTGCTAAAAGCTCGGACCTCAACATTGTAGAGAACATATGGGTAATGATTGTTCGTTGCGTTTACGCGGAAGGCAAGTAGTTTGAATCTATAGTTGAGCTTCGGAGAACTTTGAATTATGTGTGGGACAATTTCTGCCAAACAGAAATTCAAACTTTATATGATTCGATGCCAAATTGAATTTTTGAAGTAATCAAAGCCAATAGTGGAAGAATTCCCTATTAATAAGACTTTTATTTGCATTATTTAGAAGTGTCCTTCTACTTTTTTCACAGAGTATGATGAAGTCAAAACTGATTTATTGCTGTACTTGACCTGTATTTTTTTTGCTTCAACTTTCAGATACAGTTATCTGTTTGTAATTAGTATTTTAAAGTGTTACTCATTAAATTGTTATGGAAAAAAATCAGTGTTTTTTATTTATAAAAAAAATCATGTGTCCTTCTACTTTTTTCACGCAGTGTATAAGTGCTTGTTTTTCAATTACTTCTTGTTTAATTTTTATTTTACTTTCAATTACACAAATCTATATATAGGGTAATAAAAGTATAGCATTAGGTAAAAAAAAAAATTCGATTTTTTTTTTTTTTTTTTTTTTTTTTTGCATATTATCTCCACGTTTTGGAATTTTGGAATATCCTGATTTCAAAAAAGTGATATAGAAAAAATGTATATGTGTGTGTGTGTCTGTGGTCAGCATAACTCTCGAACAAATTGACGTACAATGTTCAAATTTGGAGTGCGGTTTGGTGGTGGCCATGGCACTTACCATTAAGGTTTTCGTCAAAATTGCGCATGCGCATAAGGCAGCTGCCATTGAAAAATTCATGTTTTTCGGTAATTGCGAAAAAACGGCACTAAAGATTTTGTTCAAAACCGCTGCAGTAATGCCTCTTTTTTTATTCCCCCTTTTCATTTGAAACATTGAGTATTAGATTTAAAAGGAATGCAAAATACTCTTACAACTGTGAAGCAATTTCTAAATTTTTAGAAATAGCCAGTAATAGGAATTAGAGAATAAGGTATTGAAAATTATTCCTGGTAATAATTCCGTTAATAATATTGACCGAGGCCTATGGTCTGAGTTATAATGTACTTTCAGATTTTCTTTATTGTTGTTATTATAATTAATTCAATACTCCTAATGTAGTTGTGAAGAAAACAATAATATGTTCAGTATCTGTTTTTTTTAAAAAAATTGCTGTATAATTTATGTTTTTAGTATCCCGATCAATTTTGATTATTGATGATGAGGCATGGATTAAATAGTGCTTATTTTAAAGTACGATGAAATGTTGAATGAATCCTCTTACGGAACGAGGCTGCAACTATTGCGTGGAACAGTGAATCATCTCTAATTAGGAGGTTTTGAAATCGTTCTTCATGTTCTGACTTCAAAATTGTTTGCACTTGATTTTTCCGGAAACTTTGCCGGCTAGTTTAAACACGTCGCCGATTCGAGAAGTGAGTTAGTGGGATCTTGAACGTTGCGTTGTTTTGAAAAGAACCACGCACTTGTTTACTTTTAATGTGCATGAATTATCGCTGTGCATGTGAAGTTATATGCACTGACACTGTTGTTAAAGCTTTATAACGAATTTACTGTTGTTTTAAAAAGTTATGTGAGCTTTTGAATGAATAATCGTAGATTTATATTATTTTAAATATTGCGTGATCTATTGAAGAATAAGACAACTGCAAAATATTGTTTAGAATACCAAATTATATGAAGTTCTTCAATGTTGAAATATTACATAAAACTGGTACGCATAGTAATCATTCTATTGCACAGTTATCACCGTTTCTTAATTATCCAATGCCACATGCTAAAAGGCAAATATAGATTGAGAACTTCTAGTTTAACGTTATTCTTAGAAAATTGGGAACTTAAAAATAAAAAGAATGAATTGCCTTCAAGTAAGGAACTTTTAAAGTATAAAGAATTTTGAGTTCTAATATGCGTGTTTAAAATTTGTGAGGAATGAAAGTCAAATGCACAAAAAGTCGTACGCGTATGATAAAAATGCTCGGGATAATTGGAGCATTTTATTTACTAGAAAGTTAAAAGTTTCTTAAAAATTTCCATAATGGTTCATACCGTATTCAGAATATTTTTTTCCTTCTTTCTCATTTGGAACTCTGAGGGTAGTAAGACCTTAAGAAAGCATTTCCCTTTGAAATTCAAACTACTCTCGTTTAGTTTGCTTGCATTCTCACGTGTATCATCAATCTAAAAAACAGTCCCAAAATGTTCTAGTTTGTTGTGTTTTGTTTGTGTGAGTGAACAGATGCAGCAGTTGACCTCCGTTATCGTTCAGAATGTTTTTGATGCAACCCCGCGAGGTTCAAAGTGTCGCATTGCTTACTTTCGTCATCGATTTTATTTTTCAAAGAAAGAAACCACTCAGTTTCTTTAATATACATTCGGAAACAATTGAAGGTAATAACATCCGTTATCATTGCTTCCGGATCTGATAGATAACGGTACATTTTTTTACCGTTCAGACTGTAACAGAAGGTGAATCCTCGAAATGGCGTGGAATAAATCAAACTTAAAATAAATTAAGGGCACTTCTTTTTAGTGTTTGGAAACATTGGGATTGATTTTTTTAATACACCTTCGGACTTCAGAGGAAAGATCAAGAGAACAAACTAAAAACATATGATCGTAAACACAACGAAGTCAAGGAAGAGGGCACTGCATGTCAATGGAAAGTTGGCCCGGATGATACCGTCGGTTATACGTCGTGTGCCATGAGTTCGGATTCGGCCTTAAATTTTGCATCATGAACTCTCGGTAGTTGAATCATTCTTCCTATGATTCTGGTCAGTACAATCCCTGTGCAGTTCTTGCAGGCGAAAATTTTAATTCAACCTATCTGTTATCCATCACCTATCTTTTTTTGCATTTTGCTGGGATACGAATTTCGAAATGGCAAGCCACGTTCTATTTTTATTTAAATTCCTTTAACTCATAATTGAATAGGGAGCTTCTTTTAAAATGGTTGGCGCGAAAGTAAATTTCGAAATGCAATTTCAACAAAGACACGGACTCAATCGTGAAGAGAATATTTAGGAAGGCATGCTAGAGAAGGGAGTTAGTGTTAAGTTAAGGAAGTTTTTACGGAAAAGAAAAGTTTGTTTTGTTATAGTACTTGTGTTTTTTCCCCCTTTTTTCCCAAACATTAGTATTCTTTCTAAGGCATGCAGTTCGCTTTAAATTCACAGAAACTTACCTCTTAAAAGTTCCAGAGTATATTGATTTAAGCTTTCTTTCCAAGCAGTGGACTGTTATTATTTATTTCCAGTATACTTTACGGTAAGTATTGGTGTTGTTCTTAAGCTGCAAAATTGGAAGCACCTTTTATTCTTCGGAAATAGGATTACACTTGTGTATGGTTCTCTATTTTATATAGTTTTTTTTTTTTTCAAATCTGTTGCTGACCAGTACATGTAAAAACAGCAATCATATATAGTATGCCTGGAACAAAGCATTGGAAAACTGTGACCAGAAGTAACGTATTAAAATGGTGCGTAAAAGTGGCCTTGCAGTGACATTCACAATCCAGCTTGTTTCGTTATTAGTTGATCTTGTGTTTGGTACAGAAAAACACGTTCTCTAGCATTGTTAGAGTAGAGAATGTTACGTAAGGAAGAACAGAACCATGGTATATGCTTCTCATTACAGTGAAGTGTGCTAAGCTACACTCTGTTACCGTTACCACTTCTTTTCAGTTATATCTTCCGTTTCGAATATTACTTGCATTACGTTTAGTTTTAGTAATCTGGCCGCAGCTTGCATACAATATTATTTGTATTATATTTACAGCTTCTGTAATCTGGCAACGACTCATGATATGTGTGTGTGTGTGTTACTAAGAATGTCCGAAATTGGAGAACATCGATTTTCTCCTGTGAATGTCAACATATGCCAAATACCTCGGTGAAAGACTGAATATTTGATTATATTCTTATATATTCGGACTATCACCGGTGTGTGTCGACAATCACAGATATGCTCTGTTGGAGGTCGAAACGAGAGGTTATGCCTAAATACAGTTGTAAAAGCAAAGGACTGTTGGGCAATTCAAAGAGCAATAACAGTTTAAATTGTTGTAATAAATAAGATAGTATGACCTCAATAACATAATTAAGTAAGTTTATTATTGGTATTATTTTCTGTTCTCACTTAGAATGTACTGTTCGTTTTAAGTTCAACAGTTACATGCGTTATTACTATAGCTTTCTCCTATTTTGACTTATATCATAATATGTTTTAATAACAAAGTATGATTTAAAAACGCAACAAAAGTTTTTTTATTCAATATTTACCATCAGTGCACGGTGAATGTCGACAATCGCCGGTGTAAGTGAGAAATAAGGATATTTAGCAAATATTTTGGGCATACACCAAGCTACTATGAGAATGTTGACATTCACCCAAGAATCATTATTTACAGATCTCAATTTTATTTTATTTAAATAACTTAAAGACAAATATATTTATACAATAATTAATGTTTCAGCATGGGGGTATGGTGATTGGAACCAGCAAGGATGCAGTTTAGCCTTTAACAGAGCATATTAGAGACAGGCTGTTAGACCTCGATTAAGTTCTCGTGTACGTTATATTATGCTGACGTGACAATAGTCCACTCTCCACTTCGGAGAAATCCAGAATCGGAAGAGCCGACCAAACGGTATAGTGGTTAGCGTGCTAGCCTCTAGACCGCGAGGTTGCGGGTTCGAGTCCCGTGTTGGCATGGGTGTTTGTAAATGTATGTTGGCTTGTCTAATGACGAATGTTTCGGCGCATTATAGCCCTCGTGTTGCTGACGGCGCCAGATAATCTGAATACAACCAACCAACCAGAATCGGAAGAGCATTCTTCAGTTCGTCTCCTCTCCCTTTTACGTTACTTGGCGGCGCTGTAATTGCCGCGAGTGACGCTGCTGTTGATTGATACGGGGGATAGAGTGCATATGATCAGGGCCGTCGCTAAGAATTTCAATTGAGGGGGGCGTTAGACATACTTTTGCCGACTAAAATCAAGACAAGTACGATGTAAATGTAGAAAATATCCATTAAGATGTTAATCTATTATTAATTAAATTTTATTTATGCAAAATTAATGCATAATTGTTTTAATTAATATATAATTATTTGTAAATTAATGCGTAATTAATTGTTAGTGAGTTTATAACTAATCGTTATTTTTTTTTTAATTGCGAATTATTTTATTTAATGTGTAATTAATTTTAATTAGTGTTTTTAATATTTTATGGCATTTTATTAATACGTAATTATTGTCATATTTTAAGTAAATTCCCATCACATTTTAGTTAAAGTTCCACTTCATTTAATTTTTCATTTTTGTTTAATAAATAACCCCCCTCTTTCCCGAACGAAGGGGATAATTTTTCGAAGTGCTTTTTTTTGGGGGGGGGGGTAGAGGAGGCATTTATCACTTGCAAACAGAATATGTTCTCACAATCTTGAACCAATTCAGTAACATAAGTAGTACGAAGGCTCATTTCAATGCAATTTTTAAATTTTTTTTTTTTTATTTTCAAATTGCAGTTTCGAAGAAATTAATTAAACGTGTAAAAGAGGATGGAAATCGCCCTACAATACGGAATAAAATAAATGAAAAATATTGATCAAATTGGTGACTCTAATTTAGATATGTAAATAAAGTTAATCAAACAAAATCTGGAAAAATTCTTCATTGTAAAATCCTGGCAGATTATTGCTATATCACAAAAAATTACCTACACGAAACACTGCGATTTTTATAATAGAGGTAATGTCAGGGACATATAAAAAACATGCACTTACACTTCCTCCTGCCTTTCGAAAAATAAAGTAATGTGGAAGAAGTAATTCACAAGAACAAAATATACAGTTAGTAAATTATCAATTCGAGCAAAAATTATGTACAGCTATTAACTAACATCAAATTAGGAAATCCAATTCCCATTTTCGAAAAATCTAGGACTGAACAAAGACTTCTGTCGCCTTATACCTCCCTGTTAGCGATCTGCACCTCTATTGAAAATAATCCTGTCGGCGCTCATGGACTTTATAATTACACTTCAAAATACAATAGTTATTAAAAACGTTTTGTTAATTAATTTTTAAATACTTTTTAACATATTTTCCTAACCAAAAAAGAAAAGAGGATTTTACTTTCTCTTGAAAAGTATATTAATAGTAAAACTTTATTTTTTTTTTTTTACAATTTAACACAGGAATTTACTTTTTAAAAATTATTACTTCGTGTACATATTTTTTACCAAAACTGCTGGATTGAATTTAATGATTTTTTTTAGGTTTTTCAGCAATAATTTCTGCAAATATTACTCGTTTTATTAATAATAATCATTTGTTCAAGATGGAAAGTATAATGCTAATTTTCTTTAAGCAGAACTAAAAATGAAATGTATTACTTTAGCATTAAACAAAGTATAATATTATTTATATGTAAAAAAAAAATAATAAAAAATATATATATACATGATCCTCTATCCTAATGAAGCAGAAATCAAGTTTTACAAAGTAAATTATTCTCAACTAACTCACTACCCTTATGAACTTCGAATTTAGCAACAAAATATTCAGATCTATAAAAAAGCAAACCATAATTTTCGGCACAAAAATCCAAACTAAGTAAGGAATAGAACATGCGAAGGTGTTTTTTTTTTTTTTTTTTTTTTTTTTTCCGTGGTGGGAGGGAGAGGTATTCAAATCACCAACGTTATTATCTTGAGAAAGGAGAAGTTGCGCTTATGATCTTCAAAAAAAGAGAAACGTCACAGTCAACATGAGATTTCTAAAAAATCCTCCCCCATTTCCCTTTCCCACCTTTAAAGGTTATGATCCTAATGTGAGATCTACTGATCCAATTTTAAATATTTTTAAAGGTATTGTGACTAATCTTACTTATTTGAAACACGATGTCTTTCCAATGTTTCGTGTATAAAGTGGTGAAATCGAGGAGAGGTGTGAAAGGATACTCACTACTTGTAAAAGACTGAAACCTGGTTGTACGTCGGACAACGTCAGGCCGCAGCTATTTGACTGCGGGAAACTTCAATGAATTTAGATAGTATTATAACAAACCTTTCAATACTTTTCCAATGATTATTTTGTTGCAATAAATACGATATTGCCTTCCAATTTACATGGAATGCATTATTTCGGTAATACATTTGTGGTTGTCTCGTGTATAAATGACGGATATGATGTGAGACCTAGGCACTCACTTTTGCCTAGTGGTTAGAAAGCCTGTCTTCTGATCTAAGAGTCCCGGATTTGACTCTTCATTACCGCACACAGTTACACATTTTTAATAAATGAAGTACTATATAACATCATTTATAGAGTTCTACTTGACATAATTGCAATAATTTGGCAAAATGTAATAGAAATATATTTCGACAGAATTGTACGCTTCTTCCATTTCACTCAACTTCACGTTCGTAATAAGTAAAAATAAACCTCGTTGAATAATCTTCTAAAATGTATTTTTTATTTTTATCTTTACCAAAAAATAAGCAAATTTTATTCGAAATTGAAACTTCTCGCCAGACCAGTGATGTACGTAAGGTATGTATTTGATAAAAGAGGGCTCATTTTCCGGATGTAAAAATTTAGAAGTTTTGAAATTTTCTGTAAAATTTTCAATTCATATGACGTACAATACATACTTTATGTAAATGACGTTTAATGGGCATATCATTGTTTTTGTGGCGTTACCTGACGTACTAAAAATATGTCATCTACTGTAACACATCAGAGTTATCTATTAATTGGAATAATAAGTAATTATTGTCAGTTTCTTCCTGAGAATATAGTGTGTACTTATCAGGTGACTGAATTTAAAAACTTACTACAGTCGACTTGACGATTTATACAATTAAATGTACTGATTTGAACTTGAAGGAAAATTATTCCTTCTGTAGAGAATTTGAAGAAATGGATACTTGTACAATAGTACGGGGTATGGGAGATATGTTCATATTTAATTTCATTTAGAAGCTGTCAGTGACGATATCAACTTAAATGTTCCTGCAAAAAAAAGGATATACTTACTCCAATTTAAAATTTCCGACCACCAACTTGGGCTGAATTGTGATCAGGATTTTTAAATACTATTGACGATTTTAATTATTTATATTTTTTTCTATTCAATATGTTTTAAAACATCCCTCACTTGGCACTTTTAAAGGAATAGATGAAATTTTAGAAATTTGCAGAGTGCCGTCTTTTTTTTCTAAAAACTTTGGCGGGGTGAGATAATGAAGATATCCATGGTTTATGTTCGCAAGATACCTATTATATTTGTGTACGCAGTCCATCAATGTAGGCGGTGGAAAAGACACCGACTCCCTCATCATAGACTTCTAGTGTAAAAATGCCGATTCGTGAAACTCGGGAGGTATTCTTAATATTTATGTTCGAATTTTTTTTTTTTTTATAATTTATTCATTTCGATTTTATTGTGGATCGACTTTAAGAAAAGGGTGCGATAAAATTTCTAAAATTTGCCGATTGTTCAACTTTCTAAAACTTTGGGGGGGGGGGGGCGAGACGCCCCCTACGCCCCCCGTTCGCGTCGTCCCTGCATATGATATTAGCAATCGAATGTTAGCTTTGTGTTAGGTTTTTACTAAGAATAAAGATGAAAGATATTTACCACACCCTGGGAAACACTTCCGTCATTACTAGATCTTGCATACTGAATTAATTTGGAGAGGGCATAACTTAACTGATGAATTACTTTGTATAAAGGTGGAACCATATCATTATCTTTTTATGATTTGGTATTGATCGGACTTATTGACAGAGTGAAAACATTATATAAAATATTTATTATAGATAAAAGATGTAGCATAATTTTATTTCACAGAAAAAAAAATACATAGCCAAAACATTTGGTTGAAGCAAAAGCCTTTTAGTTTGACCACTTCATTAGGAAATGTCTTTATCAGCCTAAACTTACATAATTAAGAAATAGCTGAGCTAATTTTCAAAGTGTTGCCTTGGTTAAAATGTCATGGGGAACGAGAACGGCTGAATCTTAAGTCACACACTAATGTAGTAGAAGCTGAAAGGAGATGGATTAATTTGTAATCAGTGATGGACAATGATTGCCTCCATTTTGGACTTTTCTTTATGCTGAGATTGCAAAAAGTCTCGTAAATGCCCACTCAGGCAATGGATGCTTACTGATCACCAGGGGCGGAGCGATAATCCGACAGACTCAGCTCTTTGAAAGTTGGTTGTTGTTGGAAGTGTTATGTCCGCTTCTAACTTGCAATATCGCCTTAGGTGCGTGGTATGGCGTTTCCCTGAAATTCACTATAGTTGGCTTGTCTAATGACGAATGTTTCGGCGCATTATAGCCTTCGTGTTGCTGACGGCTCCAGATAATCTGAAAACAACCAATAGCCAATTCCCATATCAGTACCCTATGCGTTAGAAGAATTACACTCCCCCATCTTCTCACCTACAGAATCAAGACTTTTCTTTTAGCAATGAACATGAGCAGTGCAATTGAAGTCATAAAAACCGGTCCTCCGAGGCAGATGGAGGATCTTATTGCTCAGAGACAAATTATGTGTATCGCGCATGCAAGAGGACAAGAGTTCAATTCATGCGTTTCAGCGATTTGCAATATATTTTTTTAAAAATGCGCAGACAAGATGGAGATTGTGACAATTGGTAGTCTGGCTTGCAGAAGATTTCTGGATTTTCTTTTATTTGCAACCCGCGATAACGACGTCTCTTAATTTTTTTTTTTTTTTTAAAGCTTCCGCATCACGCAACGTGT
Organism: Linyphia triangularis; assembly: GCA_963978545.1. Taxonomy (NCBI): domain Eukaryota; kingdom Metazoa; phylum Arthropoda; class Arachnida; order Araneae; family Linyphiidae; genus Linyphia; species Linyphia triangularis. The sequence goes on from OZ021722.1 coordinate 89,074,443, forward strand.
TTCAAATTTGTGATAATGTTGCGGCGAAGTGTAGCTCACTTGAAGCTGCTTTTACGCTATGCTATAACAAATCTAATGCAACTAATTTACCAAAATAACTATTGATCCTTTTTCCTTTAACGTCAGCTCTCTAAGGTTACTTTGCTTTTACTAAATGAATGAAACATTCCTGAGGAATTACTTTCTAAAATCTAAAAGGCGATCCCGACAGATAGATGCGTCGGCTATTGGGCTGTCTGGGTTTTTTTTCTGGTTTTCCTCCTATTCAAGATGTAAATGTGAAGCAGTTTCCTTTTACAAGACTTCCCGAAAGGCAATTTCCCTTTCATATAGATCTTTACCTTATGCTGTTTTGGCGCAATGCTATGTATTTATATAAACGTTGAAAATGACAACTTGTATCCTGAGACATTCCAATGGTCTGACAAATTTTTTCCACTATTACAGTCTTTGTTTAGGATAGTTGTGTGCGTGAAATATTTCAGACTGATGACATTCCGACCTTGACATTGAACTTTGCCGAATCGCTCCTATGTTTTTTATGGTTGCTTGTTCACGCATATTTTAATAATGTCCATTGTCGTGAACGTGCGTCACATCCCTTTCTGGCAACGGTATTTGTGGAAATAAGGTACGTCCGGCTATCCATTATTCAGTATACTTTCACGTTTCATTATTTGTGAAGGTTGATTTAAAAGAGGTTTTCAACTTAGGATTCTTTATGAAAGACAAACACGTAACATTCATACGACAAAATAATTGAATTGGCAAGACCAAAAATCGCGTAACTCACAATTTATTTTCTGTTACCGGGCAGTGCCTTTCATAGCTATGTGTGGACCCTGTGCATATGTTAAAAAATTAAACCTTTAAAATAAAAAAATATTTCTTTCCTTCTATATTATTTTATAGTAATGAATTTTACTTCTCAAAATTGTAAATACTGATCAGCACAGAGTTACAGAACACAGTTTGTTTCTTGCTCCTCAAACACGAATGAAAAATCTATACATACTTTCAAATTCTGGTATTAAATTTATGATATTTGAATTTAATTCAATAAAGCACAAATAATAAAAAAGTTTTTAGTTAATAACTAAAAGTGGATCTTGAGAAAGTGCTATATCTTTTTGGAAATCAGACCTTGTGACCGACCATTTCATTTCAAAATCTGCTTTGCCCGTCAATTTCACGTAATTTTAAAGGGAAGGAGAATAATGTTTCCACAATCCATACCACTTGGGTTTTTTGAGTAACAAAGAATTTTATATTCTTTCGATTATAAACAACCTATTTTTTTTTGTACGAATTTAAGTTCGTAGATTGTCTTTAAGTTAACGTGTTTGTCTTTAAGTCAATTTTATTTAACTTCCATTTACTATTTATTTATAATCTGTCAGGGTTTTAGGAATAAAGAGGAATCCTTTAAGAAATGGATTACATTAATTCAACGCCGACCAAACGGTATAGTGGTTAGCGTGCTAGCTTCTAGACCACGAGGTTGCGGGTTCGAGTCCCGTGTTAGACATGGGTGTTTGTAAATGTATCTTGGCTTGATTAATGACGAATGTTTCGGCGCATTATAGTGTTGCTGACGGCGCCAGATAATCTGAAAACAACCAACCATTAATTCAGCTGTTATTTTAGATCGTGTGGGAGTTAAAAGAAAAATGGATTTACAGTTTTTAACCGTCATGATAAATAATAATAAAAAAAGTGCATGTTTTAAGTTGTTATTCCCTATCTACAAGACAATTTTTTACTTAGGGTTCACACAGCTTTTTAAAAGTAAAAAGTAAATAGTTTTAAGGTCTTTTTAATCTTTTAAGAACATCTTTTTAAATTTATAATATAGCTACAGAAACTCATTGCTTTCTCACAGATTCGAAAAACACATTATAATATTCAAAATTGTGTTAAATGATATTAAAAAATATAGCTATCATTTAAATAGAATTTTATTTATAACTTGGGAAACTATTTTGTAGGTCTAACGGAAGTCCATCCACACTTCAATTAAAAAGAAGGAAAGTGTTCCTGTAAATCAGCGATTCCAAGCAACTTGGAAGACCAAACTGCTCCACTAATAGAAGATAAAGATAGGCCCAAACCAGTTGAAGGATGAAATAGAAAAATTAACTTTGGCATAGCTATACAAATTTTAAGGAAAAAAAAATCGTAATAAAAAATTAAGGATCTAAGATGAAAAATAACGAATTTAAGGCCCTTTATATAGGGATTTTTTTGTTGTTGCACATTTCGATAGTCTGTATCTTTAAAAATAACATACTAAAATTTCAAATGAATATTTTAAATAGTTTTTGAGTTACAGTATGTATGATTTTTATCTATTAAAAACAATGAAATCAATAATTTTATCTTTAAATGCGTTTTTCTCCAAACTACATTTTTCAAATTTGCTGCAGTTGTAACTCGAGGACAAATCATCCGATCGCTTTGATTTTTTTTTCGGCTTATTTTGTACATGTTTCTCTGTACAATGACCCTCCAGTTTTTCGATTTTATGAAAAAAGTAATTTTGGCGGCCAAAAATCATCCAATTTTTTAGCAAAATTCGACATTTTTGTTTCAAAACGCTGCCATTTTCTTAAATTTCATTTTTTTTCCACAATTGTGGGTCGTTGTATAGGCAATAACTTTTAGTTTAATAATCTTTTTTTTATTATTTTTTATTATTATTACATTCACGGTGAAGGCCGCAATCTCTGCAGCAGTGGAGGACCTTTTTTTAAGTGAATTGGAAGATAGAGAATAACTCTCTGGAAAATAAAATTGTTCATTTGAAAATTCAAGTGTATATTCATTAATTATGTATCAATATATCCTCAAAATTTTAAAACATTTCATGCAGTAGTTTTCTTTAAAAAAATTCCGGCAAATCACTTTTTTTTAGCGGTCACACTAGGTGTGCCCCTTAAGGACCGTGCGAAGCCTGTTGTATCATGAAATTTATCATACAACATTGTTGTTAGCCCCTGTACTGTTTCGAGTGTGTAATCTATTCAGTTAACGTTCGTTTAAATTGGAAGCTCAGAAAACAGTATATGTATAGCGTACTTTTCTTACCAAACAAGGACACATTTTCCTCTCTACCATTGCACTAATGATTCAACCCACTAAAATCCATATATCTCGGGGCCCCATCTGTTTTTATGACCCAAGTACTAAAGGACTTTTTTTTTGTTGCTGCTATTAAAGTCTTTGAATATTTGAACAGAGAAATTTCGAATGCATCTGCTATGGCATACCCATTTCTGAACAACCAAGGCATTCAGATAAGAGGAGGTTGAATGTGAGATGGGTGCAGCTACCTACTTTAGTGAGCTATCACGATTTTGATTTTTGTTGTTGTTGTCTAAAACCCAGGGCCGCCGACAGGGGGGGGGGGGGGCAAAACAGTGCAAATGATAAGGGCCCGCTTCGCCAAGTAGGGCCCGCATTATACGACTTTTTTTTTTTTTTTTTTTTTTTTTTTTTTTTTACACCGTCCAACAGACACAAACCACAAGTGGTGGGTGAGACTATGGGGAACAGTTGTAATGGGTGTCTGCTTTATCAGAGTGGGAGTCATCCAATTTTTACTTTTTGTTGTTCTTTTGACGCTTAGTAAACAATCTTTTGGTTCTAGTGAATATTGATAAACCTCTAAGGGGCCCCTGACGAGCTCTGACCTCAAAGGCAAACAATATTTATTGAAAAAATTATAGTGTTATTTCGTTGACAAAGGTTTAGTATGAAGTAAGAATTAATCTAAAAAGTGGCCTTTGATGACCTATGCCTTATGGATCTTTTTGAAGGCCCCTTGCCCATATAAAATACGATATTTATTCTTAAACGTGAAACTTCATTTAAGTACATGCAAAAGTTATTAATTATCATTTCATAGACTAGAGTTCATTATAATTTTTTAGGAATAAACAAAAACGTTATAAACATCAAGTATGCCCGAGGAGACCCGGGCCCCCAAAATACAACGTAATAATAAAATATAGTAAACAATAATTTTAGTATGTTAATACCCACCCAAATTGTGTATAAGTACTAGGAATAAATAATTTTCTGTGGTGTGCTTTACAAGTACGTCGCGCAACGTTAAAAAAATCTAAACAAACAAGAATTATACATCAAGCATTGAACTTCGAAAGGGCCCCGTCGATTGTTGTCCCAATAGAATAAATATGTTATATTTAAATTCAAACTACATAATCATCAATACGCTAATTGTTTATGTGCCCGCCACATGCTCATGGACGTAGGCCCTGATCATCGCCTAGGGTCACAAGGCCCGGGCTTTGAACCCATAATTTTAGGGGGCCCCGAAATTGGCTGTAAACCGATAACTTTTTTTTCATAAAAGCTATGTGAATATCGTTTATAATCTGTATAAAAGAAAATTTACAAAAAAATCATTTTGTATTGATCTTCAACCGTATCCCAGAATGTATTTATTCAGATAAACTAAACCATAATTTAAAAGCGTAAAAAACAAGCTTTCTTGAAAGATTGAGGGAAACAAAATTGAAAGGAAGTCTTGACAAATTTATTGAGAAATCATCAAATGTCGACTCTGTAGTTGTGATTAATGCTGCAGATATTGTTGTCACGGATATTACTACACATTGTGATAGTGAAATGCAATGCTATGCATAACAAAGTCTCTCCTCTTTTGATTTATAAATTTGATTGTTTGAAATTTGTTTCTTAATTTGTGATAAAAAAAAAAAAAAACTTTTAGGAAACAGTATTAACATTAATTTATCAACTCTTTTTATAATTAATGTTAATTCATTTGACTTTGTGTCAAGCCCATTTCCAATAAATCACGCGTTTAAATATGAGCATAAGAGGGGCCCCAAAATGTGTCCGGACCTTGGCCCCAACTTGTCATGGTCAAGCCCTGTTTGGACGCCACGGTCCCTCATGAGTACAAATATTATTTATTGTTATTATTATTATTTGCCAAAACGTTCAGCTCAAGATTTTAAGATTCTGTCGCTATACATTTGTACAATTGTATTTAAAGGAAAATATTTCTTATAATATATATTGAGGGGTGATTTTTAGTTTAAAAAAAATCGAATTTTTTTTTTAATAATTCGCATTTTCCCCCCTCATTCTAATTTTTTTTTCATATTTGCAGTCTCTATTAATTACTTTTATGAATTGCTATTAATATTAAAATATAAAAAAAATTCTTAACTTTTCTTTTCCTTGATTTCAAGCATTTGGGAGAAAGACTATTTCAATAAAATTCAAAATGTATTCGATTTTATCAAACTTTTTTTTTTTTTTAAATTTAATTTAATATAATACATTGATTAAAAAAAATATGGACATTTCAATGTATTTAAAATTTTATAAACACTTACGACTTATGAAAATTGTTCAACAAAATTCTGTGGTATTAAGCATACTTTTTTAAAAAAAAACTTAGTTCCATTACTTCTTATCTATTCAGAGTCGGTAAAATAAAGATTTGTTATACAATAATCATGTTTTTCACAACTGTTTTTTTTAATTCACGATTAAAACGTCCGGAATATTTAAAAATGTTTTCCAATTTTAGTTATATTATTGATTTTTCAACTAATACAAGTTCATTTGTTGCACATCAAAGTTTAAAGTAATACATTTTAAAATAACATTTTCCTAATTTTTTCTTAAGTAATTGCTTCGTTCAAAAAAGTTACATTAACCATTTTTGTAGAACATTTTAGATTTTGCTCATAATGGAAAACGCAATATATAAAGTGTAATATTGCCTTTCCAAGTTTCACAAGAAATAGGCATTTGAGAAAAAATAGTAGACATGATCTTAAGATCGCGTGAGAGAATAGGGTTATTTGCTCTAGATGTCGCCATACCACTTTACCTCCCAGAACGTTTGCCTCAGGGTGAGACGGGGGAGAAATTACAAAGCGATGCTCGATGTTATCTATCTCGATGACTCTGTTCCAAATTCTACAATAGACAGGACCCAGGGGGTGGCCATAAACTAATTGCGTCTCCAGTTGGAATTTTAAAAGCAGGGGTTTTGATGATGACGCTTTCCATGAAAGGCCATTCTCCAAACCATTGCTTGGGGGTTTGCAGGATGGTATGGGGTGGTCCAGTAGGATATATCAACAGGCGAACAGACACAGACTGACAAGTACGTGACACCCAGATAGAAGTTATATGGTTACAGTTCACAATTTTAACTATTGTTGCGTTGGTACTATACTTAATACGCTTCGTGGTTCTGCGATATATATATATATTTCATTTAAATTAATTCCTAGTCTACTTTACGGTATTTTGGCAGTATTGGTGATAATTGTGGTAAGTGATAAAGTTCATTTTTATATATTTATAAATAAATTTGTGGCTACCATCAATTCTGTTGAATCCCCATCGAGATTTTGACTTGACGATAAATTGGAAATGAAGCAAAATAGGTTTTATTTGGAACTAACTAAATTTTTCATAATCCAATGAAGTAAGAAAAATAGTATTTGACAAAACATTTATTATCGTACATCTATTTTTAATTGCTAACTGAACTCTGACAATGAAGTATTTTTTGATTAGATATTTGATTAAATACCTAATTAATTAACTAAATGAAAATAATGTATCCTTTGTAAGATATATATTTTATTTTAATATTGCTTTCTGAACAAAAGTTTTAAAAACACTTTTTCGCAGCGAAGGAAACGTGAATTATTTAATATTTAATTTTTTTTATATACATTTAATATCCAAAACAAAGCCGTCAATTTTTAACAAAAGAATGACTTTCCAACGGATTTTATTCAACAACTAAATTTGAAATTTTATTTTGACAAACGTTAATATGCAAGTAGAAATATGGCATATTTTAATTTGTCTTAAACATTTTATTTTATTGATTTTAATTAGGCTGTTAAACATTAATTCAAGTAAATTACAATGTTTCTAAATGATTAAAAGTATTTTCTTTTTTTACTTTTATGAAAATATTAGAATAAGATAAGTTAAAACAACTTTTTATCTTTTAACTTTTATTGAAACGAAAAAATTAAGGCAATACATTGGAATTCCTCAATTAGTTGTAAAGTATATTAGAAAAATTATCAAGGGGTGGTGGGGCTTGGCTCAGATGTTGACTCTCTGTGAACTTCAACTGTCACTCTAACTGCACATTTCATTTCCTTCTTTGGTTTTTAATTTTAAAGCTTGAAAGTTTTTTTAAAAAATAGGCCGTGGTATTCTTATTATTAACTATAATTAGTTATCTACTGGTACTCCAATATTTACTTTGCTATGTGATTGAAAATCAGGCTGTTTTATTTAATTACTTGATATTTATTAGTAAATTAAGCTTTTGATATATTAAATTTTAATTTCCTCCTTTCCCTCTCTTCTTTTGCTTTCTTTTGTCAACTAATAGCCATTTATAAATTTTAGGGTTTACAAACATATTTATTAAAATGTTTGATATTTTAAAATTAGTTTCCATATTTATACTTGAATTTTATAAAATATAAATTACCATCTTTAAAAATAGATGACCCCTTAAAATGGAAGGGTGAGGGGTGCCCATATTATCTTCTCTTATAGTTAAAAAGTCCCTTTGACCTCCTCTGGCAATGATCAATTAAAACTGTTTCACTCACAGCGTTGCTACCCACCGCAACGTTAAATTTACTGAACCACAGTCCATAATGAATTTATGCATTCACGTCCAATTATATTTTATTTATTTAACAATTTTGGCACCAGGAAAGAGTTTCAACCATGATTGATTAAATGGGATTTATTTGAATTCCAAAGCGATTATAGAAGTGTGAGTAAAACCATCTTTTTGTGGCGGTGAGAGCCCCAAAGTTTCAATAAAATGCAGTTTCATCGACAATGAATCTACCTGACAAGTTTCAGACTGATTGGATTACGGCAAGTGGGTTATATTAGGCCTTTTCAGATATGCCCGGCCGGCACAACACACACACACAAAATCGAAGTTAATATAAAGGATTTAAAAATCATGGCAGATGAAACAAAAGTCAGTAGTTCATTTTTCTTGGAATTAACGTATATATTTCAGTTCATTCTTTCTTAAATTCACGATTTTTCTCTTCCTTTTGGACGAAGTCGAGGCCATGTTTTCCTAATATAGTACATCAAAAACAAAGGCAAAGGACTTTTTAACACGACGCATAATCGTGAAATGTTAACAACAAAAGATGCTATCTACCTCAGTTGGATACGAGAGAACAGCGAACGTCAACAAGAGCTCGATGCAAATGTAACTGTGACGCATTGTGGGGATCACTCCAATTACCGCATTCTTGTTGTTCCATATTTCCACTGAGAAGATACCAGGGAGCGCTGACTTTAAGTTGGTATTGATATTAATGTTACCAATCTACGCCACTCATTTCTGTGTTTCTTCGCCTTTTCTTTGTTTTTTAAGGTTTGAGATTAAGCAGTAAGTTTATAATGAGTTTACCCAAAAAAAGAATGTATCATCATTTATTGTTTTAGTTTTTTCTTAGGTTGAATTAGTTAGAACTTTAATATCACAAATATCCATAAGAAGAACCGCATGCGGCTCCGACGTCTTGGTCTAATGGCCCTTGTTATATACGCATCTCTATTTATAACCCCATCTCCCTAATTTCCAAATTAATAACTGCTGTGGAAATATTACCTTTTTAGTATGGACAGCAGTATATGTAAATGGGGGGGGGGGAAGATTAGGGGGGGGGGAGATTAGGGTGGGGAAGGACTTAGGGCGACCATACCACCCATCAAAAAATAAGTTTGCTAAGTTTATATGATTTTATCACTCATACCTAATCTCTTTTGTAGTTTGTAATCGAATCATTAGAATTTCAAAGCTTTTTTTTTTTTTTTAACGGCGGAGGAAACTTAATACTGAAGTATTCTTAGCATTACTGGATGATCCAAAAAAGGCAGTCATATAAAAAAAATTATAATTTCTGAATATTTGAAAGTTAGTAGATGTATTTTCTCAGAAATGCTAAAAAAATCATGCCTTTACACAAAGTAAAAAATAATTCTTTTGTTTCATCCACAAATGGCATTTTAGATCAAAATCTTATTGATTAGTAGCTACACTCGACTTAAATAATAGTTGTCAGTGGCTCACAAATACTTACAGTGCCATCTGTTGATCAAAAAAAAAAAAAAAAAAAAAAAAAAAAAAAAAGGAGCACCGATTTATCTTTTTAAAACAAATTCAGGTTTTTTCTAAGCATTTCTGGGGGGGAAACAAAAGGGGGGGGGGTGAACCTATCTTTCTACTCTCAAGTGTTTGTGAAATATTGATTTTTCGTAGGTCCTGTTATTTTTGGATTGACAAGTAATTTTATTGTACTTCGCGTTAAGAACACATTTGATATCGTAGTAATAAATATTGTCTCTCTGCTTTATTTAAAACGAGATTGGAAAGCTCAAGTTCTGGATATTGTACCAATCCACTTGCAAAGAAGATACCAGTAGTGCAAATGAGTTTTGAGTTCAGCCTTCGTAATAACTCGAGTACTTGCTAACGGAAATTGCGAATTCGATGCACGGTCTCTGCATCAATGTATTATCGTTCGATTATTTTATATTAACTCAAATATGAGCGTAGAATTACTTTACAAATAGATACTACTAAAGTACTCGGGACTATAATAAACAACGCATGTACTATAAAACGATCCCTTCATGTTTAAATCTAACTTCATAGTTGCAACGGAAAACTAGATCTTCGATTTTCAATAAACCGTTTAGAATTTTATTACGACTCCAAAGAAATTGAATGTAGGCTAAATGGAACGGAGAGAAGACGAAATAGGGAACATAAAATTTCCGAATTTCCTCCTAATCTTGAAGTATACGATGGCTATAATTGAACTGAAACTGTTTAGAGCAATCTGGTGCCTGTCAAAATCAACTGATCATAACAAAACTCATGTATACACCTTACTGAGACCACGAAGAAATGATATCTAAAAATAATACTTTTTTTAGTTCAATTTTTTCCACATTACGCTTCAAGAACTATAATTCTATGATATTAAAAACTTTATTGGAGAGTTTTCTTTTCGGTCGAAAATTTCATTCTCAACTTTCCCAGCTTGCAAAGTTATCTTCTTAGGACTCCTTAGAGAGCTACATTTTCTTCTGGCGGCGTAAATTTGCCCGGATGTTTTTTGTTTTTTTTCATGTATTATTTTCTTATGGTCTCAATAGTTTGTAAACTACATTTTTAAAGGTATTTTAATTTAAATAGGCCCTAGACTACTCTAAAACAGGCGTCAGTTTAGTTATGGTAGTCATGTTTAGTTTATGCGACAGTAATAGATTTCACAGAATCAGTACCCATAACCAACAACTATTCATATATTTCAACAACTATTCATCCATTTGAAACGAGTAGGTCATTTTAAAGATAAAAAATAATCTAGTACTTAAAACAAAGAGATATATGAATTTTGAGTCAGACGAAGTAAAATTTTATATTCATTCCATAAACCAAATCAATGAATTCAATATTGACACCGAAGAAGCGTTGAAAATAGGTGAAAATATGCTTCCTATTTTGTTATAAGTAACTTATAGAATACCTATGCCTCTCTACGAAAATAAAGTGCTCTGTATTTATGGAAAAATAGGATATTGGACCTGGAAACGTTTGTCTCTTTTCGTATCCTTAAAAGGGTGATGTGTTAAAATCGTTATTGTTTAGTTTTACTTTGTACATCTTGGGTCGTGGGTATCTATTTTCAGCATCCTGGATTTATGGGACATTGGTATATTCCGTTGTTTAGAATATTTTACCCTTTTCGTATTATTAAGGAGGTAAATCGAAATCCTAATAGCTGAGTTTTACTATAGAACGGTTTTCTGAGAATTGTCTCCGTTTTCAGTATCTTGGCTTCGTGAAAAGTAAAATATGGGTATATTCCACATTTGGGGGAACGTTTTATCTCTTTTCATATTTTTAGGGTGATCTGTTAAAATCTCAATAGTTTAATTTTACTTTGTTTTATATTTGGCTCCATGTGTACTATTTTCAGCTTTCTGTTTGGATGGGACATTGAGATATTCCAATTTGGAATGTTTTATCCTTTTACGTACTCTTAGAACAGTAAGTCGAAATCAGAATCGTTTAGTTTTTCTGTAGTAAAGTTTTTGAAGCATATGCATCTATTTTCAGTATTCTAGTTTGATGAAAGGTATAGGGGTATTTCACTTTTTCGGCTTCTTGAAGTTGGAAAACTGAGGTCGGAGTAGCTAACTTTTTCTATGCTTTTCCTTGTTGTCATTTTTACAAAATTTCGGAGTTGTGGCTCTAAGAGAAGTGGAAAAATTATAAGTGAATCAATTACTGAGTGAATTACTCAGTCAGTGAGGGCTTTTGGCTCCGATCTATACAGATTCGTCTACATATGTAGAAATATTTATGCTATTAAACAAAACATCTAAATATAGTAACCTAATGTACAAATTAAAGTAACATTGTGGATGAAATCCCATAAAGAATTGGGATGAATTTTTTCAGTCTCGCTTTCGAGTTCAATTCATTTTATTTATTGACATCGAAAGAATTTGGTGGGAAAAAATGTAAAATATCTAGGAAATTATTTAAATAAGTAAGTGTTTAGATTATTAATTAGAACCCTAGATTCGACTAGTATTTTATCTTACCAGTCCAGTATCATCGATTCGTATACAAATACACAAGTTTTGAATTGATAAATTTTGTACTCACCCTTTTCCTGACATTTTTTTGGTTTTATCCGAAGGCATATTGTTCGGGAGTGGATGCACTGCAAGTGGAAGAGAGAACATTAGAAGCAGTAGGAATAATATCAAAATGTTTGGATACTTTAAAGAGATTTAATTTTCTAAACAGAATCCATCAAGAGAATAAAGTATGACAATTACCCTTATTGTTCAATTTCATACAGGGTTCATGTTTTGGCATATAATTTTCACAAACGTTATTGCAAGCAAAATAAAAAACTAATTTAGATTTACATAATCCTTGGTGAATGGTATTTCTAATAAGGGGGATTGACTTTTTCTAAAATTACATGATAGTGTTTTTATGATTTTTCAACGCAATATCCCGTGACTTCACTGACTGACACCCAGGGGATGGAACAAATGTAAAGGTCTAGTTAGGAAACTCTAGGGTAAGTACTTTTATGCAAGTATTTATCAGATTATGCTATTTTTTTTGGTTCATTTTTTCCCGTCAGAATTTAAAGAACTTTTCCTGGAGAAAAACTCCCATGTAAAATTAAAAGAGAAGAGATTGTTAAAGATAATAAAAAACAAATTTATTTTTAATACATATTGCATATTTTTCTTGTATTTTTTAGACTTCCAGGAACGTTACAATGTTTTGTTTTCATTATAATACTAGTTATTTTTATTCAAGCCTATAAGCTTTTTTGACATTTCAGAAAACAAAATGGCCTCTATATGGCAAAAATATTTTTTTTTATGATCCAAAAACTGTTCTTTTTTATTATTATTTAGAAGAAATTGTTTTATAACTTATGCTAGATGTATCCTATGGACAAATGATCCCTTTTACATACTTTTAATCTATTATTTAAAATTTAATGGAAGTTTTTCGTTAAGCATTGGGAAAATAAAAATAAAAACATGCATTGTATTAAAATAAATAAATTTTAATTCATTTTTAAGCTACAAACCAATATTAATGAAAAGCATCCCCAGACAAGCGTTACTGGACTTGTTAAGTGAAACTTTGTCCACTTGCCTTCGACTGCAATTTACCACGTGAATTCAATGGGGTAAGTGTAGGTATGGCTGAAACTTGATACACAACATGCAAGGGTATGGTAATATACATGACATAAATCTAGACATCAAAACTATAAAGAGCCATACAAATAAATATTCTAGTTATTACGAAGAATTTTTTTATAACTAAATGGAATAAATTTGTTCGTTGCATTGATGTTAATCGTAAATTAGAATTTGGAGTAATAGCAGCAAACAGTTCGTTCTTGTAGCGCCCCAATTAAAGCTGCAAATTTCACTGTCTCCCTCAAACATCCTGGTAAATAGGTGCTTCTTTTATTGACTTGACAGCTCTTTCTGGTCCAAGATCTTCCACACAATCTTATTCTTATATTCTGTTCTCATCCTCGCTAGGGTGTTCTGGTTGGTGATTCTTTTTAAAGTTTTCATTGATATAATCAACCCACCTTAGTCTAGGCCTGCCATCAATTTAGGCAACATTGGTTTGAAACTGAAGTCTCTGAATGTTAAATAAGAAATACATTCAGCAGATGTGTCCAGAAAATTAAATGGGATTAACTTGAACGTATTTGATGATATCTGCCTCTCTGTAAATCTTTTACAACTCATTGTTACATCTGTGCTTCTATCATATACCATTAATATTTTTTTGCACCCAGATTCTTCCACAAAGCATTTTTCTTAAAGGTACGATTTTTCTGTGATTTAATGATTGCTAATTGGCCTCAGAACCATATGTGAGTACATACCTAATAATGGTTTTATACAGGATCTCCCCATGTAAACCTACAGTAATATTTCTTCATTATTTTAGCAATATCACGGAGAATCAATTCAAATTCCGTTTCATTAATCTGATTTGACGGCTTCACAACTAAATAAAACAGATGCCGGTCATTCGGAACCCCTCACTACCGTTCATATCCTACTCACCCTGTGCAAGAAGTCGGAGATGTCGGGGAGCTTCCAGTTTTCTAGCAACCGACCATTCACCTCCCATATCTCGTCCGCCTCCTCGCCCTCGTACGTCCCGGACGGACAGCCTGCAAATAAAAAAAAAGTTTTATTTGTGTATTCATCCTATCAGAATAGCATCAAGATGCTCCTAATAAAACAGGAGCAAAATACGGGGATAATGTGATACTAAGTATATTTCTCAGCATATTGAAATCTGTGACATTTCGGATATGTATGGTCAGTTTTATGGGGTCCAGTACATAAAAAAAAACTTAACTATTGTTAGTTTAAAAAAATTACACATTTTGAGGAAAATTTTTCGACAGTCTAAATTTTACAAGTTTGGAAAATCTCGTTGAATTATTTAAAAAAAGAAATTATGAAGGATTGCAGGGAAATTAAGTTAGCTCTTGCAACTTATAGAATGTTGTCCTTGTTATACCAGAAACATTTAAACTAAAAAATTGCGCCTTGAGTATGTATGCGAAATTAAATTTTTTACTGGGAAAATTCGGACACTCAAAAAGCAATAACTTTGCAAAATTAATTTTGAATCATTAAAACTCAACTCATTCTGCTTAAATCTTTCCATTTTCAACTGTCTTATATTCGATATTTTATGCTGGGTAAAAACAACGAAGTTTCGTATTGCAATACAGTTCACAATTAAAACCTTGAATAACAAACGCTTATTTAAAAAAATTCATCTATTATCTCTTCTCTGCATCAACCTATCTTTAAGAAAGACAAACTTTATTCTAAACTCAAGATTTATGTATCAAGTTGAAACTTATAATGCGAAGAAAAAAGTTGAGGCTGGAAATCATTTTTCTTAAATGGCTCTCCAGCGTAAGTGGTTCTCTTTTTTGAAGTAAAATATCTGACATAGATAAGGAACAAAAAGGTTTTCGTTTTTCCCCAAGACATGGAAAAGCGCAAGGAAGAAAATATCCGGTGATTTAAGTCATGAGTTCATTCTCTTTTATTTCAGATAGTTTTTACTGTGGAATACTTTTCCAATGTGGGTAACTTAAGATTAGATTGAGGAAAGAAAAATTCTCTTTGGGAATGGTACTTTTGAAATCATTAAATCTTTAAAAATACGAAAAACAATCAACAGATAAGAGATTGTCAATCATGCATGGAATAATTTTTTTAAGTTCATGTAAAAAAAAATTCCAATGTTTTAATTTCCATCGGGATATTTCTCTGTTTATCACATTGGGAGTGTTTGAGACTTTCTACGGCAGGCTATTTATACACGGTAAAAATATCCATTTGCTGTATTCAAGTACCCATGCCAATTTTGAAAAGTGGTCAAATGGAGTAGCTGACTCATGAGTTGGCCGATACCTCTTTTTCTAAACCCATAAACAAAGTCAAAGTGAGGAGCACTGAAAAGGTATCTAAATAGCTATATATGGTGAGCCACAATGACTATTTTTTAGCTTAAATTTGAGTAATAGTGCTTTATTTCTCTTGAAACCAATATTTGAGAAATGTTCTCAGTTGGTTTGCCGGTTGTATCGGAATTTATAGCGTGTGAGTTTTACTGCGCTTATACTTTGTTATAACAACGACTGGAAAACGAAAAAGTAACTGTAAAAATGTATTGTTGTGGTAATTATGTGCACATACATATTGAGCAGATTTATTTTGAAATTTTTTTCAGAATTAGCGATACTTTGTTACACTCAAAATGACAGGATTAGTTTAAAATCATTATTACATATAGCCAAGGTAGTAATATTTTCAAACAAATATTACCAAGTTATGTGTTTCAAAAGATTGATAAACTTTTCGAAGATGAATCTTGCCAATTTTGAAAACTCAATGGTAACCTCCTCATTTGTTATTTTAATATTTATATATACCTCTATGTTTATCTATATAAACTTCTTTGTTTATCTCTATATACCTCTATGTTTATCAATATATACCTCTATGTTTATCAATATATACCTCTATTTTTATCTATATATACCTTTATGTTTGTAATTTTACCCAATTATAAATGTATGCGTGCGTAAAATTTCATGGAAAACATTTTTTTTTTTTAGTGAAATGCCTTCTGGAATTCGAATAACGAATTTTAAAAACGTTTTTATTTATAAATTTTATACACAGCGTTTTTTTTTTTTTTTTTCCTTTTTTTTTTTTCCCCCCTTCTTTAAAGTGTTAAATTAAAAACTATTAATTTATTTTTAATCTTAGTTTTTAAAAGTCTCAAACCAACTACCACGTACTTAGTTCTTAAAAATTAGCGTTACGGCACTGAGAATTAAGAGATAAAGCTTATATCATTTAGTAGATAGGCGGTTCATAGGCACGAAAACATTAGATTCTTACTAAAGGGAATGAAAATTTCATTATTCTTCAAATTGAAGTGTAAAAAAATAATCTGCGAGCGTGATGGAAATAGCAATTTTAAATGGACTCTTTTTTAAAAAAAAAAAAAAAAACACAAATATGGTACATTTTAAAGTGCTGTGCAATAAGGAATACTTTTCTCGTTCTGGGTCATTCTAGAAATACAAGCAAAGGCAAAGTTAAGAAAATGTGGTAATTTAAACTTTAATTCCTCCGACATTTGACTTTTCATTAGTTAAATATCTTTAACAAAGCTGGAGGTGCTAAAGAATGAACTGTATAAACATAAAACAAACAAAAAAGTATCCGTTCAAATTTCATCATTTACTTTAAGGTCTCATATGGAAGTTATCTTTACAGGTTGAGCTTTATAGGGAAACTTGGAAATGAAGTTTAAGATCAAAAAGAAAACACAATTATGTTTTTAATATAAGCCATGTAGCTGTTGTTCTTGAAGCGTCTTATCAAAAATTTAAATATTTTTTTAATAATACTCATTTTTAATTTTAAAATAATTTTTAAATTTTGTTTTATTTAATAGGAATACATTGTTTATAGTCTCAGTAATATCTGTGAGGGCTGTTAAAATCGTATACACTATACATGGTGGCTATAATTAAACTTGCGGGGATTTAAAGAAGTCTAGAGTCTATTTAAATGAAGGTATCTTTAAAAAATGTGGTATACCTACTATTGAGATCATGTTAAATTGAAACATGGAGGAAAAAAATCTGTTCAAGTTTTCGGCACAACATGGAAATGTGGATCTCTAAACATTTGTGTTTAAGTTAACTTTACAAGATTGAACTTTATCGGAAAATTTGAGAATAAAGTTCTAGACACAAAAAAAAAAAAAAAAAAAAAAAAAAAAAAAAAAAAACCAATAAAGATTTGATTATACATAAATCTTACAGTTTTTAATGCCCATTTACAAAAATTTAAACACATTAAAGTTTAATTAAAAATAGCTAAGTTTACTTTCAATTGCTCATGTATCAACGTAGGGCAATTAAAGTATTGCATTCTATATATATAGAATGCAATACTTAATTGCCCTACGTATATATATATATATATATATATATATATATATATATATATATATATATATATATATATATATATATATATATATATATATATATATATATAAAGGTCAGGCTATTAATTTCCAGGACTGACGTAACTGTAGGAGAACGAAAAGCTGGAAGATGGCGCTAATGATTGCATATTGAAGAGCGTTTTCTTGCGCATGTGCAGTGCAATTGGCGCCATTCTGAAGTAAGTGGTTCTCGTGGAAAGGCGCATTAAAACGTAGCTCTTAAATTCCTGTTGTCGAAGTGAAAATGGAGCAAAGAATTAACATTAAATTTTGCTTCAAATTTGGCAAGACAGCTGCGGGAACCTACGAAATGTTAAAACAAGTTTACGGCGAGAAAGCATTATCCCGCTGAAGAACTTTTGAATGGTTTAAACGCTTTCGGGACGGGCGCGAAAGCGTCGAAGATGATCCACACACAAGTCGGCCGCCCGGAAGCAATTGAAAAAGTTCGCGATATGGTGAAATGTGATCGTCGATTGACTATTCGAGTACTCGCCAATGAATTGAACATGAACAAAGAGACGGTTCGGCGAATTTTGACGCAAGACCTAGGCAAACGCAAGATTTGTTCCAGATTCGTTCCTCACCATTTAAGGGACGAACAAAAGCAATTGAGACTGGACGTATGTGACGAACTTAACGACAACGCTGATACTGACCCTGCGTTCCTGGATAGGATAGTCACGGGAAACGAGACTTGGTGTTATCAATATGACCCTAAAACCAAGCGTCAAAGCTCCGAATGGCGGTCTCCAGGTTCACCAAGATAGAAAAAATTTCGATTTGAAAAGTCCAAAATCAAGGTCATGTTAATCGCTTTCTTCGATTGCGATGGACTCATTCATCATGAATTTCTTCCTCCTAACATGACTATCAATGGGCAGTTCTACACAGAAGTTCTTGACCGACTTCGAAAACGAATTCGTAGAGTGAGGCCTCATTTTCAACAAAATGGGAGTTGGCTGCTGCTACATGACAGTGCCCGCCCACGCATTGCGTTGCCTGTGAGGCGATTCTTAGCCCAGCATAGTGTCGTTGAGATGCAACATCCATCATACTCTACAGACCTAGCACTCGCAGACTTCTTCCTGTTTCCTATGCTGAAAAATTTGCTGAAGGGAACAAGATTTCAGGATGTCGAATCCATCAAGAAAACTGTAACGTCACTATTAAAGAGCATTCCAAAAGAGGACTTTAAAACTTCTTTCCGAAATTTGTACAGCCGAGCACAGACGTGTATTACGGCTGATGGGGATTACTTCGAATCATATTAAATGGCTGTGTTTAACTTTTTTTTCTTCTGAGTTATTCCATGAGTCCTGGAAATTAATATAATAGCCGGACCTTGTCTCTCTCTCTCTCTCTCTGTATATATATATATATATATATATATATATATATATATATATATATACAGTAGTACTTCGATATCTCGAACTTCGATATCGCGAAAAACTTGATATGCCGAAAAATAATTTTTTCCCTTGATATTGCATATTCATCTAATGTTAATTTCAATTCTTATGTTGAAGAGTTTTCACTCAAAACCTTGTTTATATCAATTTTTTTTTTTTTTTTTAAAAAAGAGCCATATAAGAATTATCGGTAAAAACATCGCCAAACTGGCAATTTTTTCTGAGCGAATGATGAAAATATAAAGACGATAAATGACACAAAAAGTTATGCGATGTTCCACACTCCTAGTTTTTTCTAAATGAGCAACACTTTAGAACATCGCACTAAAATTGGTTGAATGACGAAGATGGCTTGAGAAGTAGCCTCTAAACACACACTTTCCATGATGGCTACTTAGCGAGTTTTAAACCATCAACTTGAAAAGAAATTCTAATTCGACTAAAGTGTCCCAAGACAAAAGGCCGTGACGAAATTTGTGGTAATGGCTCATTAGATTAAGCATTCTTTGTATTAAAATCAATTACCCCTTCGAAGATATTGATTTTGTAATGGGAGACGGGTAACAACTGCTGCATTCCCACATTAAATCAGCCAGGGTTGATCCACTGTGATTTTTTTTATTCAGTGGTTCACAAACCTAATGCATTTATTTCATTTTACTACAAAATTTAAAATGAAGTAGAATAATGTTTCATGCCAATTTGTATAACGGATTTAAATGCACTTTACTAAATAGGTTCTGCAACAATGTTTCATTGATTTTTCTTGTATGGTAATTGGATTTTCCTCTGTTAAGGGAGACCCGTACCCCAAATATATAAAAAAAAATGGATTTTTTTTTTAAAAATTTTCTTTTATAAAATTAAGCTAAATATATTCAAGAAGGCATGGGAGAGATTTTAAACTTCTTGGGAACTGCAAACATTCGATTTTTTAACTTTTACATACCGATCTACAATGTAGATGTATGCAAGTTTTTATTTTTAAAATAGTTTTTCTCGAAATCTAGAATTGGCAATTTTGACTATGTTTAAAATGCTAAGGCTTTGAGAAAAATTTACTTAGATTTAAACTGTTTATATTTTTAAATATTGAATATCAGTTTTATAAATGTAGGGAAAGTTTTTTTTAGTAAATTACTTTAACTTTTTTTTAAGAATCAAAAAAATGGGAATTTTTTGTGAAAATTTAGAAATTTCTTGTGAAAAACACAAAAGCTCTTTTTTTAAAATCCCTGTCAAACTAATTAAAAAAAAATCTCTCCCTACATCTTTACAGTATACTTTAATATAATTAATTAGTTTTTAAATTAAAAAAAATATCAAAAATTGAAAGAGAAATATTCTTTTTAAAAAAGGCGTATATTTCAACCAAAAAATATTGAAAATTAAAAGAAGAAAAAAAATATTAAATTTAAAAAAAAATAAAATGTGTCAATAATTGTTTAAAAATATATTTTTTATTTATACAAAAAATTTGGCGCTACTTAATTCATTAATAAAATTTTTATATTTTTGCTTACGGGTCTCCCTTAAAATGTTTGGATAAAGGATTGCGATCGTCTTCTAAGAGACCCAGTAATTAAAAAATGCTGCAATATTATTTGCAAATGCATATAACCAATGTTATTTTCTTTTTAACTTAGTTGTTGTTTCGTTCGTTTTAATTTTGTTGCTTAATTAGTTGTTTGCTCATAAAATATCTCGCCAATCCTTTGCTTTCAAGTATCTAGATATGATATTAGCATGCAATATGCATTCATCAAGAAATGAATTTTTTTTTCTATAATACTGTTTTTTTTTCTTTTTCTTTTTTTCTGGAACCAACAAACGACTGACTGGACTGGATTTAGATACCATGACCGACTGTTTCATCCATGTCGGTATTATTTTAAGTGATCTGTGATTTATTTCTTTTTTACTTTCAATTACCCATGTTTATATATTGGGTAATGAAAGTATAGCATTCAGTCAGTAAAAAAAAAAAAAAAAAAAAAATTTTTTTTTGCTTTTCTCCATGTTGGAACATCCTGATTTTAAAAAAGTGATCTAGAAAAAATTACTGTCTGTGGTCAGCATAACTCCTCAACAAATTGACCTACGATATTCAAATTTGGTGTGTGGGTTGGTGATGGCACAGGGACCTACCATTAAGGTTTTAGTCAAAATCGCGCATGCGCATAGGGTAGCTGCCATTGAAAAAATTCTGTTTTTCAGTAATTGCTAAAAAACGGCTCAAACGATTTTGTTCAAAATCGTTGTGGTAATGCCTCTTAAGGTGTTCTAAACATCCCCACCTCCGAAATTCCCATAACAATGCTTAAATGGTGTAAAAAGTTGAAAAACGAATGCCTATAACACATAGTTTTCTTTTCTTGAGCATATCTGTTTAACGATCGTTTTTTCTTCTCTGCCACATTCAATTACAAGAAAGGATATTGTAAGAAATATCGATAAGTATATCGCCAAAATCATCCTTTGGCGAAGATTTTTTTAAAATTTTTTTTAGGACCCTTATAAGAATTATCACATAAAATTTCGCAAAACTGTCCATTTTTACTAAATGAATGATGAAAATATAAATACGTTAAAAGAAACAAATTCAAGTCAGTATTATAGTGTAATTGAAAGTTGTGCGATGTTCTACACCCCTAGTTACTTTTGTATATATAATGATTTTTTTTTTTTAAAGTATAGAAGAAAATGTAGAAGTCAAAATGGTTTTTTTTATTATTAATTCACTTTAAAATTTTTTTTTTTTTTTACATTTCTTCACTTTATGGAACATCCTGATTTCAAAGTAGAGGTGTGGAAGATCATACAACTTTCAATTACATTATAATACTGTCGTCTGAATATTTTCATCCTAAATTTAGAATAAATGGCTAGTTTGGTGGTATTTTTTTCGATAATTCTTGTACGGGTCTACAAAAAAAAAAAAAAAAAAAAAAAAAAAACTTTTGCCAAAATGGTGATTTTTGCGGTATACTTCAAGATAATCCTGATATTATCCTTTATTATAAGCAAGACTGAGGGTAGAAGAAAAAACGATCATTGATGAGGTATGCTCAAGGAGAGAGAACTCTGTGTTGAAGGCATTTTTCTTTTTTCAACTTTTGACATCATTAAAACATTTTTACGGGAATTTCGGAGGTGGAGATGTTTGGAACACATTAAGAGGCATTACCACAGCGATTTTTATCAAAATCATTGGAGCCGTTTTTTAGCAATCATTGAAAAACATGATTTTTTCAATGGCAGATACCTTATGCGCATGCGTGATTTTGACAAAAACCTTAATGGTAGGTCCCATGGCCACCAATAACCCTCATACCAAATTTGAACATCGTTGTTCAATTTGTCCGGGAGTTATGCTGACCACAGACACACATATGTACAGACAGACATTTTTTTGAGATCACTTTTTTGAAATCAAGATGTTCCAAAACGTGAAGAACTGCAAAAGAAGAAGGGGGGGGGGGGATCGATTTTATTTTTTCTTCACCGAAATCTATACTTTCATTATCCTATGTATATATATATATGGTTAATTGAAAGTAAAAAGTTATCTAGAAAAAACGTATGTCTGTAGACAGTAGAACTCCCGAAAAAATTGACATATGATGTTTAAATTTGGTGTGAGAGTTAGTGATGGCCCAAGGACCTACCATTAAGGTTTTAGTCAAAATCGCGCATGCTCATAGGGTAGCTGCCATTGAAAAAATCACGTTTTTCAGTAATTGCTAAAAAACGACTCTAACAATTTTGTTCAAGATCGTTGTGGTAATGCCTCTTAAGGTGTTCTAAACATCCCACCTCCAAAATTTCCTTAAAAATGCTTTAACGGGGTAAAAAGTTGATAAATTAATGTCTTTAACACAGAGTTCTCTTTACTTGAACATAGCTAATCAACGGTCGTTTTTTCTATTCTCCTCAGTTTCACTTATAAGAAAGGATAATATAAGAATTATCGAAAAGTATATTGCCAAAAACACCATTTTGGTGAAGTTTCCTTTTTTCTTTTAAAGACCCATATAAGAATTATCGCAAAAAATATCGTCACAAATATTTTCAGAGTTTATATGGTTTTCAAACACCAATCTTCAAATATAAAATATTTAATGTCCTCAATTTTATCTAAATTGAAAATAAAAAGTGAACCAAAGCAAAGCCACTATCTTCACAACTTCAAAAATTAGTTAAAGTGTGACCTCAAATTTTCAAAATTGTAGACTTTAATATTTTAATATGACACATGTAAGTTAAGTAGATTGATATTTGCGTTGATATACTAAACTTCAACTTAACTAGACATCACTTAGACGGTAGATCATCACAGTGCTCATAGGTATTTAATCCATTTTGGCGGCGTGAAAGCATAATGTTCGCCAAACCACAACCCTATAGAAAACAAAAGGCTCTAAGGTTTGGCGAGAATTATGCTTTCACGCCGCCAAAATGGATTAAATACCTATGAGCACTGTGACGATCTATCGTCTAAGTGATGTCTAGTTAAGTTGAAGTTTAGTATAGTAATCCTTATCTATAGATTGAACATTAACATGTTTTTGAAAATTAGAGGTGCAAAAATAAATTGCGTTCCAACATCATTGCCATTTTAAAATTAAAATTACACAAACAAATTGTTTGTAATGTCTTAACACGGAAGACACACTTATTTTGACACATTTGTGTTTTTAAAAGGTGGTTGCTATGGTGGATTTCATTTTTTTTATCTTTACTTTTCACTATTATGTTGCGTATTTTATTCTAAAGACAATGGATTTTTATCAATATGACACACCAAGTACTTAACCCACATGTGGAATATTGAAATAAAAGAATGTCAGCCTTGGAAATTTGATATCTATCTTTTCTAACCACAACAGTAATCGAACTTTTTTTTAGGTTAGAGAAGGGTTTGACGTTTGGTATTTTCCATTTAAAATTGTGTGTGTGTGTGCGCGCGCGCCTGCCTTTAATACATATAATATATAACTATATATTGCCTTCAATTTAGTTCCTACACTGCAAAACTTTAAATCCTAGTGTGAAGACCGGGATGTTCGCATAATTTAAATGAATGTCTAACATGTAACATGTCATTGAATTTTATTATATTGTTGCGTGGATGGGTTCGAAAGATTTGAAGCCAAAGCAGATCAAAACTTGCAGAAATTTATTCCAATACAACTCTTCACAGATTCTCTTACAACTCCAGAACTTCTCGTTCTAGTAGACTCAATACAGCTCTTTTCACAACAATAAAGCACAAAACAGCAGTTAAAAACTTGCAAAACAACTGCTAAATCGCCGCAAAAGACAATGCAATACAGTTCTCTTTAGAACTACTTGGAATGTTCACTGAGACTCAGTAATTCCAGTCAACTAACTAACTCAACTCAGTCAACTCGGGTTTATATAGGAGAGGCGAAACTTCTTGAGATGTCTAGAGGTAGATATTTGGAGAACTTTCCAGATCGTAGTCGAAAAGTCCTATACATGTATATGGGGACTGAAAATGTCACCAAATGGTCGCCAAGTTTGGCGACAAAAATTAGTCGCCAAAACCGTCGCTAACTTGGCTCTATCTCGCCAATTTGGCGAGATTGCCATTACCATAATGTTAAATGCCCTGCTCCTTGTAAAACTCGCTTCCCAGCGTTACCTCTGTAAAACTCGTTATCAAGCAGTAAAAGACACACATTGCGGGGAAGCAAGCTAACGACGAACTATTGCACTGCCTTATGCGAAATGTACATAAATTTTATTATTTACAAAATTAACACTACGAAATATTTACAAATATACAAAAATTCGTAACAATATTTACTATAGGTATAGAATGCTGCTTAATGCTGTAAAATCGACATGTATTGTACGTAGAAAAGTAAAGTCTAGATTTTAAGGTAAAAATACTTTAATATGTTTGTCAGTTAGCTGAAATTTTCTACAATTTGCATTAACAGTGAATCTTATATTTCAACTTCGTTCCACATATGTCACATTGTAAATCTGTGTAACTGTTAACTCAAAAAAAAATATTGGAGTGATTTCACCCCAGTTGTAAGGACAGTCATGTTCACAATTCATTTAATACTGTGTTCGCTACTAACTTTTAGGGATGTACCGTATGACTTACAATGGCTTAAATAATTGAGGAAACGTTTTATTTTTGAGCAAATTAGCATTTTGCATGGTGAATAATGCGTAAAAAATATAATTATAACGAAATATTTTGTAGAGGTATTAAATTATGGATATATTACTTTGTATGTACACACAAAAAAATTATTAATTAAAAATCATATTATTTATACAGCTATAAAACTTAATTAATTTCTGCGGTCCAAAAAATTGGGAATACACTTATGAAAAATATGTTTAACGACCATTAAATATTTTCTACTTGGCTGATATTTTTTTTATCTAATTCTATTAACCTTATCTTAAACCTCTTCAACGATAATTTTTGTGTGATAACTTTTGTTAGATGAACTTAAAGCCAAACTTTTTTTATGGAAAATGGCTCCTCGAAGAGTAACCAGTATTGATAACGAAATTCGTATTAAAATTATTTTAAAAAGGAAAATTTTATCATGAAATAGCTAAAATTGTTGATAGAGGTTACAGGTATGTCCAGAAAATCATTGGAAAATTTAAAAGTGATGGATCGATTAAAAATAAAAGTGGAAAAGGAAGGATAGATATTCCGAGTAATGCTGCAAAAAAGAAAATTTTGAAAGAAATTAAAATCGATTCCAAAGTAAGTGTAGACAAACTTGATGCAGAAACTTCTAAAATCCATGGTAGAGGTAAGTGCTGAAACTTTGAGAAATGTAATTAGACAAGCTGGATGTAAAAGTCTAGTCGCAATATCAGAAAAAGTGTTCAGAGTTTACAAAAAAATTATCAATTGAAGTGAAGACCATTAACTTTTGTAAAAAAGTCATATTTAGTGAGGAAAGCAAATTTAATACTTTCGGCAGTGACGGCCGTTGTATCGTATTTAGAAAGGCCAATACCACTTTGGATGCCAAACATTTATGTTCTGCAGTTAAACATGGTGGTGGCTTCGTCATGGTTTGGGGTTGTATGGCTTTAACCGCGGTAGGACATTTAGTTTTTATAGATGGCATTATGAACCGTATGGTTTATTTGGATGTACTTCACAGCAATCTAAAAAAAAGTGCTAAACATTTAGGTTTAGATTGACATTTCATAATCCAGCATGACAACGAACTCAAAGACTCAACACGTAATGTCAAAACGTGGTGTATTTTTCATTGTAAACAGCAGTTACACACACCACCACAGTGCGGCGACATCAATATCATAGAAAATCTGTGGACCACACTCGAAACAACGGTCCAAAAACTTAAAATTTGAAACAAAGCTAATTTAAAACAAGTGTTACGAGAAGAATGTGGAAAAATATCTTCAGTTGGCCACTAAAAAGTTAGTTGAATCAATATCACGACGTTTAGAGGACATTACAAAATCCGAGGGACATGCAACTAAATATTGACACTTTCTTTGTAGGTGAGAAATCGCAAAAACTTATTTAGTGTATTCTCAATTTTTCGAGGTAAATATTTACATATGTTTATTTAAAATGCTACTGAAACTTTTAATTTCTTAGAAGTTTTTGGTTGATAGTTTTTTATTTTTTATTTAAATTAAATACTTCGTTATGTGTAAAAATAAAAATGTGTTTTTATTTCCAGGTAACGTGTTATTAAAATTGAAAGTTGGATTTATGAAATAAAAGTAAAGTTGTCAATTGTTTGAGCCACAGCATTTTGGAGCTTTTTGCGGGCCGCAGATGCATGCCGAAGACGCGAATATATATATTTAATTTCTACAGATTCAATAATGTAAAGCATTCCTGAAAACTGAAAATAAGTTATTGAAATTACTTTTATGGAAATTAAATTACAATTGATATTTGAATATTTATTTCATATAATGAAAAAAATATTTTCATTATCACGTAAATCAAAGTATAAAAAGAACGGTGTCTTCTCTTTATTGCGTGACTTGACTTAACTATTAATAAAGATATTCAAACCATACCCCAGATTCTACCGTTTTAGTGGATATCAATTGTGAGACGTTGACAGTAGAGACCGTTCAGTTTCTTTTATGGTAGAGTCGATGTCCGTTGCAGTATTTGCCTCAGCCAATCTTAATAAATCGTCCAAATAAGCGTCATTTAAGTTATTTCTGTATTTATTGCAAATGAAAACTGTCTTAATGAAAGTTTCGACATATGTTTCTTCGGATTACGTAGTGGAGAACATTGTTCTAAATGGTTACTATTTTGGTAAAAAATTTAAATTATGTAAAAAAAATTCTATACCACGAAAATTGATTTTTGTTCTTCCTTTCTATCTGCAGGCCGCAGAAAAACTACCGAGGCCCTAATGCAGCCCTCTGACCAATGTTGATTTAGTATATCAATTTTAGTATGAGGAAAACAAGTTTGATGGCACAATGCAATTTGTTAGCAGAAAAGTTTCAGAATTGTGTTATAAATGCATATTAGACCTTATAAAGTACCGAAATAATGACCTTAATTATGCATTTTATTTGGTAGCATGGTCCTAGCATTGCCCTTGCATTGCCATGCTGTGCCTCTAATAAACCAAACTGTATTTCGATAGCTAAAGAAATAATATGGTTAGATATATATTCCCATAACCCTGTTTACACCCTTGGTTTATAATAACAAAATTTGCTTTGTATCATATACCTTCTGTAATAACTATTTTGATTACAAAGTAAATGAGAAAAGATAATTCACCAACCGATACTTTCTGAATATTTGAAGAACAATTAGTTCTATGTTAGATAAATTCCAATGAAATATTTTCCTCTATCCAAACTATCCTTTATAGTGCGACGTTTGCACTGCATCCATGACTTCAAGATAAAGACTACAACTACAAATGATGTGGACATTGCAGTCGTCTGCATTAGAACAAGCCAAAAGATAGTTCACCGTTGAAACGACAATCTCTTCCTATCTGGTTTTCGATGTGTGTTTAACAGTGCACTGAACTATCGGTATCGTGTTCTAGCCCACAAATAACTTCCCGTTTCCTGCTCTTCCAATTTCCTTTTTTTATCTTCAAAAATATTAAAATAATAGTGGCTTCACTTCCCTTCTTCACATAAATGGCATTTCGGCGGTGGCTCGGTGGATAGCGCGTGCCGAAAATGACTTCATTCACGCAACGATGGTCGTCCGGAAACAACCATCGCTATTTTGTCACAATGGAAGTCTTTTGATGGCAAACTACGAAACGACATATTCTACTCCTGTGTGTTTTCTTCTCTTGACAAATGGAACGGAATGGTACGGAAGCTTTAAAATCAAATGCTCTTTGCATCCGATATTTCTTTAAAATTCTTAATATGAACATGGGTGTAATGACGACTGAATAATCTTGAATTTTCTAAGTGAATTTATTTAGATATCTGAAGAAAATTCTTAGCTAAAATAGTGCTAGAACGGTGAAAGATTCTGTAATTAACATAGGATTTTCATTCCAGTATCTGAAGAAAGTTCTTCATAAACATGATTAGAATTGAAAATACATATTCTGCGAACTTAAGAGTAATTTCGAAAGCAAAATGGAATTTTAACATAATCATGGATAAAATAGCTGTTTTAAGATTTTGACATCGAAAATACTTAATACAAACATGAATGTACGACGATTTTCCTATACTTCAAATTTCGTTTTCGCTGTTTCATTTGAATGTTTGGAAAATGAAGGAATTTTTCAATTTCCAACGTACAAAATTATATAACTCCCATTTTCGTTCATAAATCATTATTTTTGAATGAACTATTATTTAAAGGTTAAAATATAAGGGAAAGTAGAAGTAGACACCTCTATACAGGGTTCACACGGTCCTTTAAAATACTTAAGAAGTACTTATTTTTATACATCCTTATATGAGGACCCTCAAAGTCCTAATTTTTCATCTTGGGTCGTTAATTACGAATTTGTTTTTCCTCAAATTATGGATAGCTAAAAATATTTAGATTTTTCAATTTCACTGTTCTACGGGTTTGAACTGTTAATTGGTGGAAGCAGTTTTATCTTCCAAGTTTCTTGGGGGAGTCACTGATTTCTAAGATTTCCACTTCTTTTAATTCAAGAAAAAATAGTTGCCCGAGTTATAAAAAAAATTCTATTCAAACACTCTTTAAATTATTTATTTGTCAATGTTGATTCTTATTATGCAATGTTTTGAATTTATTTTAAAGAAAACAATGTGTTTTTGCCTCCTTACAAATTTTTAAGGTGGTCCTTAAAAAATTAAAAAGTTCATTAAAAAGTCCTTAAAAACTACTTATTTTTTACTTTTCAAGAGCTGAATGAACACTGTTATTATATTGCCGTACTCTCAAAAGCATCTAAATGAGTAAAAACGAAACATTTTCTTGCTTGGATTTTTGCACAACAGTTGAATAATTTAAATAAAACGTGGCACATTGCCCATAACTTTCCAAAATTATACATAAGAAAATGTTACAGATTTAATATTGTTTTAACTTTTTTTATTTGTTGAAAAAAAAACTTCTTTTCATTTATAATGTGTTGTGCAGTGGGGGTTAATGATGGAAGAAAATTACAAAATACTGTAGCATGGAAGCTCTATTAATCATTTGTGGCCCTCTACACTTTACTCTGGAACATTTTATAATGTTAATACGTCTAAGCAACCCCACTTAATGAGATTTTTTCATTTTAATCTTTCCGAGGAACTGGGTATTCGTTAATTTTCAAATATTCAATTATCTTTTACTCTCTTTTCTGGAACGGTATACAAATTAAAAATTTAACGTTTTTTAATCCAAATTTTACAAATTCTGTTTTTCATTTTAACTAAAACGAAAAGTTAATTATTAAAACTACCATATCCCTTCTTCCTCTCCTCTTCTCATCAACCTTTTTTGTATACCAGAAAAAAAAATGATAGAAATTTATTAACAAACTCACTCAGAAAAACTGAATTTTTGCGCTTTATCAAAGCAAACACGAATTGCATTTTGTGCCTAACGAAATGCAAGCAAAGCGAAAATATCGCTTTCGCGGGCTTTTCCTTACGGAGGAGTGAAGAGCCGCCTCTTTGTTGCAAAGTCTTTTGAGATAAATCTCCTTCTTTCAAAAAGTCCAACACGCGATATTCTGTGATGCACGCCACGCCTCTTAAACAATTTCGCTATCTAACTCTTCCTGCAGTTGGCTGTGAATTGCTTTCAAAACCATTGAAATGAGTGTGCTACATTTTGTTATAAGTTTTGGTGTAGGAATAGCAGGAATTTATTTTGTAAGAAAAGTGTTAAAAAAAAATGTTAGAAATTTGAGGCCGTTTTTACTCGTTGCATTTTTCATCTCACTACATTTCGGACCACACAATATGAAAGAACTAAGGTTTGTGGTAGTTGAAAAGGGAACTGCATGGGTTTGGTTCCTGGTGGTGCGTTCTGTTTTTGGTGAACTGGGGCTCATTATTATTAGTAACAGAAAAAATTGTAGTAGGCAAAGACGGAAGAGCTGACCATAGATTCAAAGCTGATACATTCGCAGAGCTGACCTTAATTTTCATTCACCCTTGCCGAGGTCTTCCAGTTGTGGGTTTCTTATACCCGTGACTCTTTCATCGGGCTGTTACGACAAACGACAACGCTATTTGCAAAATTCCGACAAACGTTAAAGTTTCCAAAATTAAGTTATGGGTACCTCTCTATTCAAATTTCCAAATTTTGGAAGCATTTTATTTAAAATTAGATGGAATAAATACCTAAACAAAGAAGTGATATAAATATTGATAAAAAAATTATTCTGTCTTTTCTTTAAGAAATAAGAATTTTTCATTTGTCTGGCTATTGAATATCATCCTTTCAGTAGGAATTAAAATTTTAAAGACAAGTTCTGTTGTTATTTTTTTATCTCAACTCTCTGTTCAGTAGCTTAACACCAAAGCTCAAGTGTGAATGTATGTTACAACAAATTATAGAAATTTCTGGAATTCTAGAAATTTACGTAAAAAAAGATATAAGATTTTTAATTAAACCTTGAAATGTAGTTAGACTTTTTAGAATCCACATACCCAATCTGAATTTTTCTTTCTGTAACACGTCCTTCTCATCCTATTAATCCCAAGGATTAGCTTTAACTTTCCAATCGCTTGCTTCAGGCTATAAGGAAAACTTTCCGATACCCTTACCGAACAACCGTGTATTCCTCACTGCGCAAATAATATATTTCCCAAAATAAAAAGGGCAGCTTACAAGGCGCATGCCGAATAAAGATTACATTTAATTTCTAATATACTTCAGTATTAAATGGTTATTCTTAAACCAGAGGTGCCATAAGTAAAGAATGGTACGTTATCGAAGAATAGTTATGGAACATCGTTCAAACTTCCGTCATTTTGTATCGAACGAATTTTTTTTTCTTAGCTAGACTTGAGTTGTAGCCTCCGGGTGGCATAATAAAGGAGGAATCGGTAGAATTGCTACCATCAATACCGTTTGAAGGTAATTAGGCTGAAGAACAACTTTTTAGTTCGAATTCTAGTTTGCCATGCAAATTCGTCAATTTCGTCTTTTGTGGTTAGCAATATATTTTGAACTGTAGATCGGTAAGTACAGAATGGTTATCATGAAACAGAACTTCTTTTCTGATGTTTGAAGCTTTCAGAAATCAAGATGTCTGAAAATTAGGTATGTATGAATACAGAGACCTAGAAGAAACAGTTTATAAGAATATTAAAAAAAATTTAAATATTAAAATTTTTGCCAAAGACCCTCCTTGGTCTAAAACGTAAGTTGTAGTTGTTACTATATTTTATGCTGTTTAAAAAACTAAACATGGACATTTTGCTAAATTAAAAGCTATCAGTCAAGTTATTAAAACTCTTCAATTCCACATAATAATCAAAATTTTGACTGATGTTTTATTTTTTATTATTCCCTTCATTAGTTTACTTTGGTTCATTACCTAAAGTATGACAGTGAAATTTTATGAGATGAAACTTTTTCAGAGTGAAACTTTATGAGTTTTAATTACAAACATCTTTCTCTGATTTATGTAAATTAACGACGAATTTGCGACGAATTTAATACGAATTTGCATGACAAAATGCATCCGAAAAACATTCATTTATATTTGTGGTACACTTCTGTCATTCTGAACTCATAGAGAAGTATACGAAAACTAAGCTAGCTTCACTTAGGCTTTCTTGTGATGAGAGCTGTGATTTGTGATTCTTAGTGTGATCCCGTGAGGCTAAGGCAGACTTAGTAAGCAAATTGGTGTTTATGAATAGAAACACGTATGCTTTATTAATTAAATGGAACAAATATGAGATAATCAATAACATAGGTCGATTTGTTGAGTCCCAATGTATGGGACTCGCATCGATTTAAAGTTTTTTGAAGTAAAACTCGTTGCTGCCTTTTTTCCACGTTCGCATCGATTTTTATAAGTCGTTTTAGAGGTCTTCGAGATCAATAATCATTAAACGAGTTGTTCTGAATTACCATGAGGGAAGTAAGTTTGTAATTGGAAATTTGATATTCATGGAAGAGCGACAAAATGAGAAATCGATAAAAAGGTAAATTAGATTGGAAGTAAATGCCCCAATGAATTTAACGGCATTGCGCGTGATTAAAATTACTCTATAAGAGAAATTTATGTGAAGCAGAGAGCTTCAGCCCTAGGTAATTTAAAAAGAGTTGTTGATGGTAGTTATTAGTTAAAGTATTTGAAATATGTGGGTATAGAATTTTTGCTTGAGTTTTTTTAAAAGAAGTCGTTAATTTGTTTCCATTTCTAAATTAGAACACACTCTAACTAATTTTCGTATAAGGTAATATAAGAGCATCTACTTTTAATTTCATAGATAAAACGAGTAAAATTCTAAATGAAACTAATTCATTTAGAAAATTATCATTTATGTTTTACTCGCCCAAGCCTTACCATTTAAAACTTTTTTTTTATGTATAGGATTTTGAATGTTTGGATTGGTTATCCTTTAAACCGGTGTGACATTAGGAAAAAGTGTTCTGAGTTATACATTAAACTAGGAGTGTGGAACTTTCAATTACACTATAATACTGGTCTCTGCATTTAAATTTGATGTGGAATGGTGTTATTTACAGTTTTCATATTTTCTTTCATTGAAATAAATATTGGCGATATTTCTGGTAAAAATTTTCACGTGATCACAAAGAAAAAATTCCTTCTCATTGTTGGTCGATGCTCAATGGAAGCGAACTCTGTGTTAAGGACATTCGTTTTCCAACTTTTAACACCTTATCGCATTTCTTCAGGAATTTCGATGGGAGTGGTGAGGGGGGATTTGAACACCTTAGAAGGCATTCCCACAGCGATTTTGATCCAAATCTTCAGTGCCGTTTGCTTAAAAATTGCTGAAAAATATAAGTTTTCAATGACAACTACCTTGTGTGCAGGCACAATTTTGACGAAAACCTTAATGGAAGGTCCCATGGCTAGCACTAACCTGTATACCAAATTTGAACACCATAGGTTAATTTGTTCGGGAGCTATGCTGACCACGTACACACACACAGACGTTTTTTTCTAGATCCCTTTTAGAAGTCTAGATGTTCCAGAAAGTGGCAAAATAAAAAAGAAGAAGAAAAAAAAGGGGGGGGGGGGAGTCGAATTTTTTTGAACAAAAACAATACTTTTATAACTTTATGTTAATAAATGAGTAATTGAAAGTAAAAAGTATGCATTGTAAAGAAATTGCAACTAGGAATGTGGAATATTGCACAACTTTCAATTACTTTATATCATTGTTCACCATTAATTTTTAAAGGCGGGCCGTATGACTTATGTTGGAACTTTTCACGAGCAGGGTACTCCAAAATACGTATTTTTAATTATTATCGATTGAACAATACATAGCATTTCTGAAAAATGGGAAGGAAAAAAAATTATCTTAATAAAATTACAATTGATATTTGATTCTTCTTTTTTTCAAATAACTACAAAAATAATAATTTTTATTATTAGTAAATCAAAGTCTAAAAAAGAAATGAAACTTTTGTTTCAATGTGACAGTGCGAATTGACCTAACTTTTAATAAAAGTATTTAAACTATACTTCCAGGTTACTCTGTTTTAATCGATATTGTAACGAATTTCTGTATATTTGTAAATATTTCGTAGTATTAATTATGTAAAAATGAAAATTTATGCACATTTCACATAAGGCAGTGCAAGAGTTTGTCTTTACTTCGCTTTCCTGCAATGCGTCTCTTAATGCTTGAAAAAGAGTTTTACAGAGATAATGCTGGATAACGAGTTTTACAAGGAGAAGGCTATTTAACATTATGGTTAATGGCAATCTCGCCAAGTCTGGAAAATTCTCCGAATTTCTATCTCTAGAAGATTCGCGAAGGAAGTTTTCCTACATACGGCCGACCAAGAGAGCGGGGGAGTGAGTTAGTTAGTTAGTTGTCTCTCAACGAGCATTCAGAGAGCTGTATTGCGAAAGTGAACTGTATTGCATTGTCTTTTGAGTCGATTTTAGCAGTTGTGTATCTAGTTTTTAACTGCCGTTTGTGCTTCATAGTTGTGTAAAGAGCTGTATTGAGCCTATTAGAACGGGAAGTTCTGGAGTTGTAAAAGAATCTGCGAAGAGTTATATCGGAATAAATTTCTTCAAGTTTTAATCTGCTTTGGCTTTAAGTCTTTTGAACCCATCCATTCAGCAATATCAATTGTGAAACGATGGCGTTCGTCTGGAGCTTAGGAGAGAGTCCTTTCCGACGTTTAGGATTCCATAACCACACCTTGTCACCTTCCTGGAATGAACGTTCCGTGGCTTTGGCATCGTAGCGGACCTTCATGCGCTCCGTCATGATGTTGATTCTTTCTCTGGCGAACCGATGTACGGCTTCCAAACGTGCCTGGAGATATCTAGATACTGGACAGGCGAGGAAGGGGTGTCCGGTGGTCGTCCAAAGAGGAGGTCGCAGGGTAGTCTAAGGTCTCTTCCGAAAATCATTTGAGATGGTGTATATCCGGTGGTCTCGTGAGTAGCACTTCTGTAGGCCAAAAGGAACAGTGGAAGTTTCTGATCCCAATCTTGCTGGTTCGTGGAAACAAACAAGGAGAGATGATTCAGAATCGTTCTATTAAATCGTTCAACCATTCCATCGGATTGTGGGTGCAGGGGAGTTGAACGAGTCTTTTCCATGTCGAGCAAGTCACACAGCCCAGTGAAGATGGCAGAGTTGAAGTTCGTCCCCTGATCGGAATGTATCAGCAGGGGTACGCCAAATCGGGAGATCCAATTCCGTACGAGGACTTCTGCTACGGTTGTGGCTTCCTGGTCCGGAATCGCGTATGCTTCTGGCCACTTGCTAAAGTAGTCCATGACAACTAGGATGTATTTGTTGCCATTAGTTGTGTGAGGTAGGGGGCCTAAGACGTCCAAAGCAATTCTTTCGAATGGTGCTCCTATGTTGTAACGTTGCAACTTTCCACGAGTTTGGGTCTTCGGTCCCTTCCGCGAATTGCATGCATCACAGGACTTGCACTATTTCCCCACGTCGGATTTTGCTTTGTCCCAGAAGAATCTCTCCCTGACTTTCTGAAGAGTTTTCGTGACACCAAAATGTCCTCCAGTAGAACTGCTGTGAAGTTCTTCTAGAACGTTTGTAACTCTAGAACTTGGAAGGATTAATTGCCCCCGGAAGCTTTTGCCGTCATCGGACTCCCATCGACGGTAGAGTACTCCATTCTTCAAGTGCAAAGAGTCCCACATAGCCCAATATCTCTTCATTGTTGGGCTATAGCCAGGGCCTGATTTACCATTAGGCCCACTAGGCCCGGGCCTAGGGGCCCCCAAAGTTGGGGGCCCCAAATTTTGAAAGTTTTCTGAAAATTTTAAATATAATGGTCTTTTTATGGGAAGTACTGAACAAAAATAATAAAAAAATTTTAGTTACACATCCGCAAATTCGATATTTTTTATAGTCACAGAGAGTTAAGTTAGATAGGTTAACCTAATAAAACCTAATTAAGCAAATCTTTCCGGTTCAGCCAATCCTATACAACTTCTTCATATGTATAGGAGACAAGGGCTTTACGCCGCTGTTCTCCTTCTCTCGCCTCTTGTAAAGAGATGTTCACCAACCAACCATGTACAACTTCTTATATTATGAAATGAAAGAGTCTTTGTGATTGGTTGTTTGCAGGCTCTTCCGTTGACTTTTTTGGCCCTCCTTTTTGGTGAGATGGTGGAAACAGTGGAAAGGTTACTTTGTATTATTTACAATTAATGTTATAAAATTAAGTAATCTTCATTATTATATAATTTGTGGACCGTGTGGTAAAATGTAAGTTTAAAATACAGGAAAGTGTGCTTTAAAATAAGTGTTCATGGGGGGGGGGGGGGCTTGATTAATTCAAAAGTTTTGAGGAAATCAAGATCATACTAATTATAACAAAAAATCATGTGAAAGTAAACTATGAGTTTTAATTGTACAAAATTAGTCTTAACGAATGTAGCTTGATCTGGTAATATTGTGAAGTAAGGAAATAAATATTTGCTATTGGGGGCCCCTCTTTGAACGTTGGGCCTACACTAAAAAAATTTCTAAATCAGGCCCTGGCTATAGCATGCAATTTCCTGCCAACTGGGTTTTCCGGTAGCTGCTTCCATGAATTCAATTAGAGGTTTCAAGTCTTGATCTTCAACCTGACTCTTTCGAACATTCTGGTCGCTCCAAGGGTCCACGTCTGAAGTAATTGACTTGGTAGTTATTTTCCGAACGGCCGATGTGTTAACCCCAAACTTAGACTCGGCATTGGAACAAAATTGACAATTCTCCGGACATGGTCTTCTAAAAAGGGCGTCTGCATTCCCATGGAACGTTCCTTTTCTGTGATGGATATCCATGTCGTATTCCTGCAGGCGCTGAATCCACCTTGCTATTTGTCCCTCTGTATTCTTGAAATTTAGGTCAGAGACGCATGATCAGTTCTTAAAAGGAATTTTCGGCCGTACAAGTAATGACGAAAGTGCTCCACTGCCTTTACTATTGCCAGTAACTCCTTTCTTGTGACGCAGTAAGTCCGCTCGGATCTTGAAAGGCTCTTACTAAAATAAGCGATGGCTTTCTCCTGTCCTTCAATTTCCTGGGAAAGAACGGCGCCCACTCCCTCATTGCTGGCATCTGTATCCAGAAAAAAGTCCTTGTTAACATCAGGAAAAGCCAAAACAGGCCCGGATGTTAAAGCGTTCTTCAGTTGATTGAAAGAGTCGTCACAGTCGGCAGTCCACAGGAACTTCTGCTTGCTCTCTTTTAGTCGATGCAAAGGTCTGGCAATCTTGGAGAATCCCTTCACAAATCTACGGTAATACGTGCACAGGCCTAGGAAGCTTCGCAATTGATGAACGTCTTGCGGTCGAGACCAAATTTGCACAGCATGGATCTTGGCTGGATCTGTGCTCACTCCATCGGATGAGATGATGTGTCCGAGATAACTGACTTTCCGCCTAAAGAGCTTACATTTTGCGGGGCTAAGTTTCAAGTGGGCTTCCCTAAGCTTCAAGAACACGTTCTTTACGTTTTGCAAGTGCTGATCAAAAGTCCGCCCGGTGATAATGATATCGTCCAAATATACCAGACAGGCCTCGTAGGAAAGTCCTCTAAGTACAGTCTCCATTAGTCGCTCGAACGTAGCCGGTGCATTACACAAGCCAAACGGTGAAGCCAAGGAAACTGCCATAATCCTTGTCCGGTAGTGAAGGCCGTCTTCTCATGATCATCGGGATGTATCTCCACTTGCCAGTATCCACTCTTCAAATCCAACGTTGAAAACCACTGGTTCCCCGATAGAGTGTCCAAAGTGTCATCAATTCTTGGCAAAGGGTAGCTGTCCTTTTTCGTAATTTCATTCAGCTTCCGGTAATCCACACAAAATCTAGTGGAACCATTCTTCTTTCGAACGAGTACGATTAGAGAGGCCCATGGACTTGAGGAGGGTTCAATAACTCTATTATCTTCCATTTCTTGTAACAATCTCCCGACCTCCTCTTGTTTTGCAAATGGAAGTCTTCGAGGATGTTGTTTAATCGGTAGGTGGATCCCTGTGTCAATTCGATGTTGTGTAAGCTTCGTTCTTCCTACATCTTTCGATGACATGGAGAAAACGTCCTGAAATTCTTTTATAAGGTTTCCGACCATCTTCTCTTGACTTCTTTCCAACCGAGCATCCTCGAGAAGCTGGTCCACTAATACCGCGGAGGGTGCGGTCGAAAACTCCTTCGATCCCCGTTCGATGCTTGTAACAGGTGTGCAAGTGGCAATTTCTTCTCCTTTCTTGATAACTCTCTTAGAATCACCGATGTTGGCCATTCTCACATGCACCACCTCTTGAGAGAGATCCACAAGCGTCGCTCCTACTAGCACTCCTTTCGGGATGCTATTCGATGATGGGAAGTCCGTTACTCCAAATCGGAAGGCCTTCGGGAGTTCTATCGAACCTTTTACAACCAAATCTGTCATGGAGGGGATGGTGATGTCTTCAAGAGCTACTATTCGATATGCACACGGCTCTTCCGAGTCCAAACCGAACAATGGAACTTCTTCTTTCCCTGTTTGAAGCTCGCCTTTCTCGAAATTCAAAGTAATTCCATTTTTCTTTAAAAAGTCCAATCCAAGAATACATGGGTCAATAATTTCAGCGACGTAAACGGTGTGAGTGTAGGCGTGAAATCCAAAAGAGATGTTGACATTTAATTTCTCATGCACAGAAATTTTGTCACCAGTCACAGTTTGTAGTGAAACTGAAGGCGCCGTGTAAAGAGGTTGGCTGTCCAGGCGCCCGGCTACATCCGTCCGTAAGATGGTTACATTTGCCGCTGAGTCAACTATTAGACGACAGGGAGTTCCATTGATCTTGCCCTCCACGAATAAACCATGGTTTCCTCCTTGAAGGGATGAGATGTGATAGAGGCTGAGTGGGGCACCACCTGCTCTAGACGGCGACCTCCGCCTCGCGAGATAGCCGCTCTTTAGTTTAACTGCTGAGGCTCGGACGAGGGTCTGTCCCCTCTCCTGTCCAATTCAGGGCAATCACGTCTAAAATGTCCTTCCCGGTTGCAGAGCCAACAAACCACTCTAGTTTTTCGATCCCTCGAGCCAGGAATATTTCTCATAATTCGCTCCATCTTGTTTTCCAGTTCTTGAAACTTCTTCGTGGAAAAGTTCAGAGGAATCGTCTGCCAATGTTCCACGTACGAAACGCCGATCTTTTCTAGAAGCTTGCTGTGCGGCTTCTACTCTCATGGCATAGACGAGGGTGGACTTCAGATCTTTGCTGTCTGACATCCTGGTAACTTGCTGTATGTAGGGATCTTTGATGGCATCCACGAAATACTGAAGAGACGGGTTATCTCGTACGTCCGAGGGACAGTCTGGGAAAGCGAGGAGCGACAGTCTTTCTATATCCGATGCCAATTCTTGAAGAGTTTAATTGGCCTTCTGCTGTCTCACTTTCAATTGCAGTCTGTTGTAATCCTTTAGATGCTGCTCCCCAAACCTTAACTCCAACGCACTTGCCAGCGCCACGAATTCTCCCCGCTTCTCTTCAGGTACTGTCTGTAAAATGTCAGCAGCTTCACTTCGAAGAGATGCTGCGAGATGGAATGCCTTCGAAGTATCGTCCCAACCATTCGCAGAAGCAATAATTTCAAACTGCGTTTGATAAACGTGCCAAGACGACCTCCCATCAAAAGTGGCTACTTTGATGTTGGAATGTGGCGCAATGAAGGGAGTGGGAACATTATCCCATTTAGGCGTTGCAACGGTCATAGCTTCCCCCGTTTTAATTTTCCGTAGCCTTTCTTCAACAGCGTCATGAAACTTTTCCTGTTCCTCTTTCATGGTGGAAACCTTTTCTTCGATTTCATTCCTCACAGTCACAAGATCTTCTTTCATTGTAGAAACCTTTTCTCCCAAGCAGTCAACTTTCCCATTAACCGCCTAATAACTCTCACTGATTTCTTTTCTTACTTCACTCAGAACCTCTTCTTTTAGCGATTGTAGAACACTTGTAGTAGTCTCGATTATCGTGGATTCCACCATTGTAGCTAGTTCGGATTGCATTTCTTCTTCAATCCCAATTATAGCTGCTGATGTGGATTCTCGGCAGGTGGCGATTGCAGCGGCGAGTTCAGCGTTAATCGTTTCTTAACGGGCTTGACCGGCAGCAATCGTAGAAGCAGTTAATTCTTGTCCAGCTTTTATTTCGGCGGCGGTGGTTTCCTGTTGGGCCTTCATTCCAACAATCATTTCCATCAACTGCTTCATTTGGTCTTCCATCATTCCTCTAGTTGTCGGCATTCAAAATTACGAGACTCCACTTCTGACACCACTGTTATGAATTTTTCCACTGAGGCAATGATGGCACAGTTTTTACAGTATAAAAATATTTATTCTCTCTTCAGAAAACTCACAAAATTTATTCACAGGCAACAAATATCAATCACAACATTAAAATGAAATGGCAATTAAAAAAGCCTTGTCTCCATATTGTTACGATTTTCTGTATATTTGTAAATATTTCGTAGTATTGATTATGTAAATAGGAAAATTTATGTACATTTTACATAGGGCAGTGCACGAGTTCGTCTTTTCATCGCTTTCATGCAATGTGTGTCTTAATGCCTGAAAACGAGTTTTACAGAGATAATGCTAGGAAGCGAGTTTTACAAATGGAAGGCTATTTAATGTTATGGTAATGGCCAAGTTGGCGACGGTTTTGGCGACTAATTTTTGTTGCCAAATTTGGCGAGAAATCGCAAAATCTC
This sequence comes from Linyphia triangularis, assembly GCA_963978545.1. Classification (NCBI taxonomy): domain Eukaryota; kingdom Metazoa; phylum Arthropoda; class Arachnida; order Araneae; family Linyphiidae; genus Linyphia; species Linyphia triangularis. The sequence goes on from OZ021722.1 coordinate 89,114,963, forward strand.
GCCAAACTTGGCGACTATTTGGGGACATTTTTGGTCCCCATGTACATGCATAGGACTTTTCGACTACGATCTGGAAAGCTCTCCAAATTTCTATCTCTAGAAGATTCATGAAGATTCACCTTTCCTATATAAGCCCAAGAGAGCGGGTGATCGAGTTAGTGGAGTGGAGTTACTGAGTTGGTTGTGTCACAGTGAGCATTCAGAGTAGTTCTAAAAGCGAACTATATTGCATTGTCTTGTGCTACGATTTTAGCAGTTATGTAGTTTTTAACTGCTGTTGTGCTCCATTGTCGTGTAACGAGCTGTATTGTGTCTATTAGAACGAGAAGTTCTGGAGTTATATCGGAATAAATTTCTGCAAGTTTTGATCTGCTTTGGCTTCAAGTCTTTCGAACACATCCACGCAACAATATGTTTTCCTTGCAGATCTGTACAAAACTAGGGGTGTGAAACATCGCACCACTTTCAATTACACTATAATACTTACGTGTATTTGTGTCATTTACCGTTTTGTATGTTTTCATCCTTCATTTAGAATAAATGGCCAGTTTGGCGATATTTTTTGCGATAATTCTTGTATGGATCTTTAAAAAATATTCGCCAAAATGGTAATTTTGACAATATACTTTTCCATTATCCTTATATTATCCTTTATTATAAGCGAACCTGAGAGGAGAAGAAAAAACGATCGTTGATGAGGTATTTGCTCAAGGAAAGATAACTCTGTGTTGAAGGCATTCATTTTTCAGTTTTTTAAGCCATTAAAACATTTTTTACGGGAATTTCGGAGGTGGGGATGTATAGAACACCTTAAGAGGCAATACCTCAGCGATTTTTATCAAAATCGTTAGAGCCGTTTTTTAACTATTATTGAAAAACATGATTTTTTAAATGGCAGTTGCCTTATGCTCATGCGCGATTTTGACGAAAACCTTAAGGGTAGGTCCCATGGCCTCCACTAACCCTCATACCAAATTTGAATTTGTTCGTCAAAAGTCAATTTGTTCGGGAGTTATACTGACCACACACACACACACACACACACACACACACACACACACACACACACACACACACACACACACACACACACACACACACACACACACACACACACACACACACACAGTTATTTTGAAACTTTACACACATAAAATTATGTAAATAATGTAAAAGTTAAAAACTATATATTTAGAGAAAAAAACGGACACATGGCCAGGATAAAATTTGCTGATTTTTTAAGCAGACTGGAAGTTGAGCTAAGCACCTAAAATAATTAGATTTTTAAAAAAATATTCACTTAGTCCGAGATGAGGAAACGGACAAAAAGGTCACCTAACTTCTAAATGGAAAAGGTTTAAGCTACAAAATAATTAGCGTTACAATATAATTTAAGGTACACAATAACGTATTTAGGCTTTTGAAAAGTTATAGAACGTAATTAAAAAAAAAAAAAATTAAAAAAATTTAGATTTATTGCAAAAAAAAGAACTGTTTTTTTCAGCTCCATCACAGAGCTCGTGGCCTTAAAAAAAGGAACCTTTTTAGGTTTGAATTCTCCAAGAACGAACCCCGAAGACACTTTATATATATATATATATATATATATATATATATATATATATATATATATATATATATATATATATATATATATATATATATATATATATATATATATATATATATATATATATATATATATATATATATATATATATATATATATATATATATATATATATATATATATATATATATATATATATATATATATATATATATATATATATATATATATATATATATATATATATATATATATATATATATATATATATATATATATATATATATATATATATATATATATATATATATATATATATATATATATATATATATATATATATATATATATATATATATATATATATATATATATATATATATATATATATATATATATATATATATATATATATATATATATATATATATATATATATATAGGAAAAGTGTCTTCGGGGTTCTTGGAGAATTCAAATATATATATATATAAAAGGGATCACATTTGACAACATCGTTCTCTACCAGGAGGATAAATATTTTGGAAATGTTTAGAAATGTGATAAATGGTCGTTTCAATAGTTTTTGAAGGTCTTCATAAAAATTTGCTCGCACTATGTTTATCTAAAAATAATCGGACATTTTCACATATTAAAATTAATTTTTTCACTGCTCAAAAAAAACTTTACTGTGAAACAAGAGTTGGATTCTTTTTCTGATCTAAAGCTTTTTTATTTACAATTTATTTGTCTTAAAAAGGCAACAAATTGAGATTCCTTGTTGTAGTAACGACACATATGCTTCTATTATTTTCACTATTTTACCAATAACCACACCATTTTGCTCTATTTTTAACACCATTTTAGTTAACACACGAAAATGTGTTGAAATGTAGACGATCGACTGAATTTGGTTTGGTATGTACATAAAATTGTTCAAGTTACGAGATCTTGGTTTGACAGTTCAACCCTTTAATATGTATAGCTTTGACTGCCGCCCTTCCTCCTTCATTTACCAATGATTATACCTCTGCTGTTGAATGATAATACCGATGTTTAATGAGGCATAGTTAATTTCAAATTCCTGATTTCTCTTACAATCCCTTTGGAGTTCCAAAGTACTTAGCGTCAGTAATCCAATTAATTATTTTAATCTTAATTAATCGCCCACAAATACGAGCTGTTTTCCATCAAAAATGAAAAGTACTGTAAGAATTGTATTCATAAGCCTAAAAATACACAGTATTGATTTTAAAGGGACTTGGTACCCTTCAAACTTTTTTTTTTATTTAAGCCTTTAAAATTATAATTTTTACATATTTAGAATTATTACTAAGTAAAAACTAAATTCCATTAAAAAAAAGTTCACAAAGTGCTCTAAATTTTCAAAATTTGTAAAACAATTTATAAAATTTAAAATTTTATCTTCTTTTTCATTTTTCCTTACTTTTTCCTGTTTTTTTTTATTTTTTTTTTTATTTTAATTTTCTTTGTAATATACTCTTAACTTTTTAGGCATCAGATTTAGAATAAGTAAAGTAGTTTTCGATAAAAATGATAATTACTGTACCTATAGGTAAAAACAGAGTAAAAAAAGGTATTTTTTTAAATTTAAATTTGTAAAAAAAAAGTTTATATTCTTTTCAAAAATTCGCGCTTATTTTTGTCAAATAGATCTTAAGAATGACACAAAAAACATTTCAAGTAATTTCATTCATATTTGCTGGAGTTTTAGCATTTTGAGTAAGGCGGGAATTTCAAAAATCATGAACTGAGAAAAATGCGTTAGAAACATCGAAGGAGCTATTGCGGTAATGTTAAATTCTCCACAAAAATATAGTTTTTTTGATATTGCAGTAATCGGATCTATTAGAAGTCGTTTTGTAAATTTTTTTTTAATTAATTAAGACAATTAATTAAAAAATAACTAATAAAAATTTTAACTTTCTGTTTTTCAAAAGTCCAATTAGAAGGCTAAAACTACTTATGATGAAAATTTCAGAGCTGTATCTCTATTTGAAGTCCCTTTGTAAAAAATAAATTAATTAAAATAGAACTAATTAAAATTTTAACGTTCTGTTTGACATATGTAAAATTAGAGGGCCAAAATGTTTTATGTTGAAAATTTCAGAGCTCTACTCCAATTTTAAGTAGGTTTCTTAAGATCCACAGAGCCACAGACACACACACAGCTTTTTTTATTATTATAGATTTATTTATATTTAAAAATAATTTTATTATTATTTATATTTTAAAATAATTTTATTATTATTTATATTTTAAAATAATTTTATTATTTTTTATATTTTAAAATAATTTTATTATTATTTATATTTTAAAATAATTTTATTATTATTTATATTTTAAAATAATTTTATTATTATTCATATTAAATTAATTTAGCTGTTATTTGTATTAACTTGATTTTATTATTATTATTTATAATTTTATTTAAATTTTATTTTCCTTACTCTGCTTTTTATTTAGGTGATTTTTCTGATCGCCAAATGTCCTTGGCTTCATCTATTTCGAGTCCAAAAGTGGTTACCACTTTTCTATTCTAGGCCGGTGATAGTACGTTGTTTAATTGTATTCAAGAAACTTGCGTTTATTTAAGAAACCTTGTTCTGTTAAAATAGTATTCAGCTACTTCCCAAACATTTATGTTAGGTGACACGAGATTTCTCAAATAAAATAAAATTATTTTGATAGGTCGCTCAAGATCAATAGACACAAGGTGTGCAATGCATTCCCTACTCCTTACTGCCTAATCGAGCATGCATTAATGATTATAAATTATATATTTATTTATCTTTCAAAAGTGTTTTCAGTATAAGATGAAAGGTAAATTAAGTTTGAAATTTAAGTGTGGTGTCAAGTTTTTGTTTACCTTTTGCATGAAAATTTTTGCTAGAAAATTACGAAAGATACTTCCAGAGAAGGGGAGATTGTAAACAGATTAACTATTACGTTTGTTTATTATGCAATGACCTAAAAGTTTTGAATCCCCGTAGATTTACAAAGCGAGACAAACTATCTGATTTCTTCTTTTGATATCTTATTGTATAATATACAACAAGATATCAACGTACTGCAATGCATGATACCCTATCTTATGATATACCCTATCTTATGATAGGGTATCATGCATTGCGATAAAAACATGTCAAGCTGCAATCTAGGATACCGAAAACTCAAAAAATCAAAAATGTGGACGTACTTTGTTTGTACTTGGATTCGATACATCAATATAATTTATCTCTCGCCAATTTTTTTTAAAGGAAAGCTAATCATAAATTAAATCTGTACACCACCAGCCCAATTGTGGTGTACAAGTTTTGTTTATCTTTCCTCTTTGAAATTACAGTGGAGGATATATATTACATGCTCATTGATGTTCTCGTTGCATTATGCATTGGATTCGTGGTCCCAAGAAGATGGATAACTCACCGAAGAGCTTGAGCTTCCTGTCAGCTGTTTCGACCACCACGATGGCATATCCTCCTCCGCCTCCCTTCCCGCTCGACATCGGGCATGCTCCGCTCCAATGCTCGGCATAGCACACACTCCGCCGCCTCCTCTCCTTCCAGGGATGGAGAAGGGACTGCCTCTCTCGATCCCACTCCAACTGCCCCGATCGGAGGATGCAGAGCAAAGGGAGAGGACGGATGGGTCCACTACTACGGTGGGGAGAGAGGGATGCGGGAGAGGGCGAGTTTCGGTTTCACACAGTGGAAGGGGTGTTTGTTTTGGACATGTGAAGTTTGGGCATGTTAGTTCTTGAGGGTTTAAAGAAATGAAAAAATGGGATGCAAAAATTGTTTTCGTATTATATTGCAAAAATATGATTTTTGATTTTTTTTAATATTTTAGTTATCATCGTGTACATAATAATACCTAAACATTAGTTAGAATGCAGACATAGAGTCATTACTGTTTGAGTTTTGCCCACTGTTGAGTGGGGCGACACATCGTTTAATCCAGCGATAGCACTCAACTCTTGAGACGTCATGAGAAATCATGCCACATCGGACTGCATAAATTCAAGCCAGATTCGCAATCAATAGCTTCGTTTCATTATTCGAGTTTTTAATCAGTTAAGTTTGTCAGTTGAATTTAGTCACGATGTTAAGTTTATAAACTTTTTTTATTAAATAATTTACACCGTTTAAAAATGGAGTCAGATTTTGTATGAAACATCAAAATGCACTACTCGCTGAAGTTTTTCGATGAAGGTGTTGATGATATTTGAAAATCTAGGAATTGATAGTTTCTTTCCAATTACATACTGCCAAGTTAAGAAAATCTACCAATATTGTGTTGCCGAATTATTTTCAACTGGAAGAGACTACACGTGTTGCTTATGGATCCAAGAACTCTGAACAGGAAAATCGGCTAGACTTAATTTCATTATAGCTCTAAAGTTTGGCTAAAGTTAAAAATAAATCAAAATAAGAAGACACTGAATAGATAACATTGTGTTTGAAAATAGATGTTTTTTTTTTTTTCTTTCTTTTGTTTTTTTTTTCAACTTTTATAGATTACTCTTTTTGAATGTTGATGAGTTCGCTTGCCAAACTAGTACCACAATTAAAAACTTTTCACCGAAACAGACGATGTAATGAGATGAGTGCGCTCCCTTACACCGCCAATGCAATACCCACGCAAGTTTACCCTCAGCATCTAAACAGTTCTGGATGATTTTGTATATTGATAGTAGAATTCAAAGAAAATTTTATACATGGGGGGAAGATCATGAAATTGCGACCTGAAGTTTTTTTCCGGAGAGCTCCCGTCGATCACATTTTATCAGCTACATAATTGTTGCAAAAAATGAATTGAACGTAATTGCGCGATTAATAAATACGTTTAAATTGAACAATTACCGACTTAATTGAACAATTACCGAAAAAAAAAATTAATGGACATTTTTATACAAAAGTATTGTTCAAAATTGTATTGCACATAAAAAAAAACTATTAAGAAAAAAACATATTTACTACGCATGTTTTAAGTTCTCATGTATGGAATTCTTCCTTGCAAAAAGTCTTAAGATTTCAATTCATATTGAGTTACAATCCACGATGGTTACCATAATGACCATCATGGATCACATATGTCGTCATGTACCAATCATCCACACTCTTGTAATGAAGGTAAAACTAAGTAGCTGATAAAGGTCTGTCTCCAGACATAACTAATTGAAATTTTACTGCAATGACAACGAGTTTAATATACTTCCGATTGAAAGCGAAAAAAAAAAAAACCCTTCTAAGTTTAACTGTGTTTTTAGTAAGATTTTTATTTTTAGTGGTACTATAATTTGTTTTACTAACTTTTTAATACATGCATTTTATATTTATATACTAGATTTGTGCCTTTTCTTATTTTCTGTGCTACCTTAATTTCAATTTAGTGCCAAAATCACAAATCAAGAAAATTGTATTTTTTGCAAATCAAAACTTCACGCATTTACCATTTTTCCAGGGGAGGCGAAACTGCTAGTGCCTGCCCTGCTAGAGCATATGACAACTATGAAAATATATGTACATATATATGTAGTATGTGTTTATTTATTAATGTAGGTATACATAAATTGATTTTTATCTTTTATTTCGGTAAGTTAGTTAATGATATGGATCGATATGCATTCCACTTAAATAATATTCGGAATGTTAATCAAACGGTTATTGCCATCGTTTAGAAATCCATGTAAAATAACTATTGTGTCTTTCAAAGGGGTGAAGCCAGTTGGGGTTGTAACAAGTGTCAAATGAGGACCATCATTAATCTCAGTGTGTTTGGCTATGGGATTCACAGTACCACCAATATTAATTTTTTCGATTCTAATTGAATATTTTTAATCAATTCTTGAATTTTCTTTATATTGTAGTTGACGAACTGGAAATTAACAAGATTTCTGTTTAAAAAGACTTGGAAATCTTTATATAGGGCTCAATTACATTCGTTAAATGATTTAATAGGTACATTATGTTTACGGGATGTTTTTAATAAAATCATCAATATTTTAAAGAAAAGTGTATGAGTAGCAAAAGACAAATGCAAAAAAGTAACTTTTTGTAAAAGAACAACTATCTTTTGGTGCTATCTTTTGACAGAAAATTATGCCAACCAACCAACCAACCAACCAACCAACCAACCAACCAACCAACCAACCAACCAACCAACCAACCAACCAACCAACCAACCAACCAACCAACCAACCAACCAACCAACCAACCAACCAACCAACCAACCAACCAACCAACCAACCAACCAACCAACCAACCAACCAACCAACCAACCAACCAACCAACCAACCAACCAACCAACCAACCAACCAACCAACCAACCAACCAACCAACCAACCAACCAACCAACCAACCAACCAACCAACCAACCAACCAACCAACCAACCAACCAACCAACCAACCAACCAACCAACCAACCAACCAACCAACCAACCAACCAACCAACCAACCAACCAACCAACCAACCAACCAACCTTTTGCGGCTAAAGAATAATGCAATCTTAGAAGGATAGCGAACACATCAAAGATACTAGAAAGAGCAGTTATTGCTACTCAAATATTCGAAAGAAATATTATAATAATGAAAAGGAAATAGTATTCTAAACAATGAAGTTGGCATTGAAATTTTCTCTCGATTAAATACAATATTTTAGATGACGAAAGTACTGTGGCCATCCTGTAAAGAAAATAATTTTGAGGACATTTGATTTTCTTAAACTCTCAGAAAGGCAATATGCAGAAAACCAAAAAGCAGGAAAATTTTATACATTCTAACAAGTAATAAAAATTATACCAATTATATATTTTTATAAATAATGGAATAAGTAAATGATACATTCAAAAATAAATGACGACACAAAATGGGTTTGTAAACAACTATTTATTTTTCCAAAAATAATTAGATAATTAAAATTTGAAGCATTACACATTATACTGAAACATTTTGTATTATACTGATACATTATGCATTGAACTAAAAAAGTTACACATTTTACCAAAAATATTATGCATTTCATCGAAACATATTTCATCTAAAACATCATCTAAACAGTAAACATTACACTTAAATATTATTCATTACATTGAAAAATTATGCATTTCTTAAAAACATTATACATTTTAATAAATTTAATAAATCATTATTCATTTCATTGAAACGTTATAAATTGCACTAAAACATTATACATTATACTAAAAGAGTATGCATTACACTGAAGCATTATATATTACTCTTAAACATTATACATTATACTAAAACATTATACATTATACTGAAACATTATGCCTTTCACAGAAACATAAAACCATACACTGAGAAATTATACATTATACTAAAACATTATGCATTATACGTTAACATTATACTAAAACATTATGCATTATACGTTAAAATTATACTAAAACATCATGCATTTCACTAAAAAATTATACATTACACTGAAACATTACCCATTATACTGAAACATTATGCATTTCACTGAAACATAAAACCATACACTAAGAAATTATGCATTATACTAAAACGTTATACATTCTTCTAAAACAATATGCACTACATTAAAAAATCATACATTACATTGAAACATTATACATAATATTGAAACATTCTATATTCTACTAAAACATTATGCATTTCACTGAAACATAAAACCATACACTGAGAAATTATGCATTATACTAAAATGTTATACATTCTTCTAAAACAATATGCACTACATTGAAAAATCATACATTACATTGAAACATTATACATAATATTGAAACCTTCTATATTCTACTAAAACATTATGCATTTCACTGAAACATAAAACCATACACTGAGAAATTATGCATTATACTAAAATGTTATACATTCTTCTAAAACAATATGCACTACATTGAAAAATCATACATTGCATTGAAACATTATACATAATATTGAAACATTCTATATTCTACTAAAACATTATGCATTTCACTAAAATATTATGCATTACACATTGAACTAAAATATTATGCATTACACATTGAACTAAAATATTATGCATTACACATTGAACTAAAATATTAAGCATTACATTAAAACATTATACATTCTACTTAAACATTATGCATTTCACTAAAATATTATGCATTTCCCTAAAACATTATGCATTTCCCTAAAACATTATACATCACACTGAAACATTACACATTATAAGGAAACATTTTGTATTATACTGATACATTATGCATTTCACTGAAACATTACACATTTTACTAAAAAAGTGTGCTACACTAAAATACTATGCTTTACATTGAAACAATATGCATTACATTGAAACATTATACATTCTAATGAGTCATTATGCATTTCATAGAAATGTTATAAATTACACTGAAACATTATACATTATAATAAAACAATATGCATTACATTCAAGCATTATACTTCTACTAAAACATTATACTTTTACTAAATCATTATACTTCTAATAAAACATTATACTTTTACTAAATCATTATACTTCTACTAAAACATTATACTTTTACTAAATCATTATACATCTAATAAAACATTATACTTTTACTAAATCATTATACTTCTACTAAAACATTACACTTTTACTAAATCATTATACTTCTACTAAAACATTACACTTTTACTAAATCATTATACTTCTACTAAAGCATTATACTTTTACTAAATAATTATATTGCTACTAAAACATTATGTATTGCACGGAAACATTATACATTACACTGAAACATTATACATTATACTAAAACATTATACATTACATTGAAACATTATGCCCAACACTGAAGCATTTTTCATTCTACTAAAATATTATATATTTCATTGAAACGTTATACATTCAAAATAATTATACTTTAAAACTACAAATTCCATTTCTTACTTTATAGTTAAAGGTTATACAATTTTACATTACAAAGTTAAAATTATACACTTTATAACTGATACTTAAATTGCACTTTGTACATACACGGTTTGAATCAAATGTCTATGGGAAAATGTAGTTTAATGATCGCCATTATTATCGGATTATTTTTCTTTTGTCCTATAGTCTCTATCAGGGTAATAAAGTCGTTCTGGACGTATTTAAGAGCATACGCTGAAAAAAGAAAATGTACCATATTATTTATAATTGGTTGTAAATAATAATAAAATTATCCATTTTTTCAAATCATTAGTACTTTATTTCAGTTCAAACTAAAATTTTTTGCTACTGATCTACACGATAACAACTGATAACATTTAAATATAATTTTTGTAGTTTTGCATGGGGATTTGGAACACCACTGTATTTGCGGATAGTTATAGTACTTAATTGATGTAACCTTCATTTTTAGTTAAATTTATCTCAAATAACTTTTAAATTCCGCTTAAATCACTTGCTTATTTTGGAGAAAAAAAAATTAATCCCATTGATTTACTCATATCCTGAATCCATCCTTTTTTTCGAATGGTGCTTCATTCAAAATATTAGAACCACTCTCTGATTGAAGTGGTACAAATGCGTTTATTAATTCCCCAGTTTTAGGTCTTTGGCACGATAACGTAAATAATCTTTTAAATAGTGGTAAGCGCATTATGTTTATTCATGCAACCACCAAAATTTATAAATAAATCAACTATGATAAATTTACTTAATTAATTATGACTTTAGAAAACATAATACATGTTTATCCATGTTTGCTCAATTTCCGTACACAAAATTAGCATACAACTAAGAATATTTATATCATTAAAAACTTATTAAAAATAATGGAATGAAACAGAAAAAATATTCTTTAATTTCTCCAGACTGTGACAAAAAATTTCAGATTTCCATAAAAATCTGTAATTTGTACCTTTATGATATCACTAATATTCAAAAATTGTCACATGAGACACTTATCTCCCAAGTTGTAATAAATACGGACTTTTTCAACTGGAACCTAACTTCTTCACCACTTTTGCTTTAAAAAGTGTCCAAATGTTGTTGATTTTATACAAGGATTCAGTTTGTTATATTTTGTTCATAGCGTTTTTTATCACTCTTTGAATACTTGGACGGAAATAACCCCTTTCCCCCTTCTCTCTAGGAACGTGTTCAACCTTTCCTGGCAATTTTTAAGTGTTAATGATATTATGATGGCACAAATTACAGATATTTGAAGCAACCCAACATATTTATCATAAACACAAATAATTGATTATTTACTTTCATACACCCATATGTATACATAGAGTAATGAAAGTATAGAATTCGGTCCAAAAAAATTTTTTTTTTTTTTTTTTTTTTTTTTTTGCATTTTTCCAAGTATTGGAACATCCTGATTTCAAAAAAGTGTTCTAGGAAAAATGTCTGTGTATGTGTACCTGGTCAGCATAACTCCCGAACAAATTGATCTATGATGTTCAAATTTGGTGCGAGGGTTGGTGATGGCACAGGGATCGACCATTAAAATTTTCGTCAAAATCATACGTGCGCTTAAGGTAGCTGCCATTGAAAAAGATCATGTTTTTCAGCAATTGCTATAAAACGACTCTAACGATTTTGTTCAAAATCACTGTGGTAATGCCTCTGAAGTGATTTAAACATTCCCACCTCCTAAACTCTAAAATAAAGAAGAAGAAGAAAAAAAAAAAAAAAAAAAAAAGAAGAAAAAAAAAAAAAAAGAAGAAAAAAAAAAAAAAAAAAAGGGAAAAAAAAAAACAGCTATAAAATCGTAAGAAGTTGAAAAACGAGCGCCTTCAACACAGAGCTCTCTGCCCTTGCCCTTGAACATCGTCCATCAACGATTGATTTTCCTATGTTTCACGCACGCACAAGGACAATGCCTATCGAATAAACCCACCAATTTTGCCTATAGCATGGAGGTTTTTTTTTTTGCCTACGTAAAAATTATTGCCCAAAATATTGCCAAACTGACCATTTTTATTTAAATTAGTAAAATTTAGAAAATGGTAAGTAACACAATGTTAAATTTTACTGAATGACCAATATTATATAGTGTAATTGAAAGTTGTGCGATGTTCTGCACCCTTAGGTATAATTTTTTTGCCTTTTAATGGAAAATGACCCTATTTCATTTAAGAAGGCCCTATTTCATTTGACCTCTTCATGAGAAATGTTAAATATTAATAACACCATAACGACAAAAATTATTGATTTTAACGCATAGTGGGAAATTTTATCACATTTTTAACCTTATTCTTTAGTCGATTTGCACATGCTGTAAAAAGAAAATGAATTTGTTTTGTTTTTTAATTTAGAGTCTTTTCCGCGGGATCTCGAATCTATTTAAAAAAAAGTTTTGAAATCAATTCGAAATTCTGACCTTGCTATCATGTTTAAATTTTTATTCCACAAACCTGTGTGTACGTCTTCTTTTTATTTTCAAGAAATTAAATGTCTGATATATACATTGAAAATGTATTCATTCATACGTTCATAACGCGTATACATATGAAATCACATATCTCGCTTAAACTCTGTAATAACTATAATTTTTGTAGAATCGAATGAGACTGATCGAGATTTCTAATCCATTTTTATACACTTTTAAGCAATTTTCAAAGAAATTAAATGTTGCTTTAATTTAGTTTCTGACGTCCATGTGCCAATAGTTTACTGATTGGGTTAAAATTGAAATATTTCTAAAGAAAAATTAGTTTTAGTGTTATAAGGTTTAAAAACTAAGCTAATACAACATATAACCTCCATTTCAATTATTTTAAAGTTGGTAGAGACGATTAGAATTTAGCACTTTGATTAAAAATGTCAGTTATTTTATCGGATATTTATCTGTTACAATAATTACATTAATTTTTTTTGTTATTTTTTGTTTTATTAAAAAGTAATTCCTCTAAGCAATCTTAAATTTGCAATCTGTGAACGGATCCAATTAGTTTAAAAATAAATAATTTTAATAATATATAACTAATTAGAGTGACATGCTAAAGTAATGGAATTAAAAAAAAAAAAAAAACCACTTAAGAAAGTTAAAAAAAAATTGTTCAAAGTGCAAAAGTTTACCCTACTAATATATTTGTTTTAAAATAAATATTACTTATACTTATTTTATACTTCTCAGCCATCTATTGCATGGAGCCATTGCAGGACACTTATTTTAATTAAAAAAGCAAAACTCTGGAGCTTATGAGAAATGATATGGGATGATTTTTTCCCAACCTTTTGCAATGAAAACTATGATATTTATGACAAAACTTCTTATATTGTTGCTGAGCATATTCATTATTTAAAACATAAGATATTTTAGTCAACAATTGAAAGTTTCACGTTTTTTCTATATTACTCATATGCTAATTGTACTTGAATTTACACAATTGAAAATACATTGTTTTTAAAGTAAGTAACAAAAAGGTTAATTTGATGGTGTGATTATTTCCTAAAAGGTATTGTTGAACTGCTATAGCTTGTAGTCATTACAAAAATATCTGAATGATTACAATTATGTCAGATGCATTTATACATTTTTGATGTATTTGGTTATGAGTTCCAATTCCTTATTCAATTCAAAATTAATTGGTATAAGTATTTAATTTGATTTACGTTATTTGAATCTATAATAATAAAACAAGCTGTGTGTCTGTCCGTCTATCTGTGGCTCTATAGAAACCTACTTAAAATTGGAGTAGAGCTCTGAAATTTTCAGCATAAGTAGTTTTGGCCTTCTAATTGTATACATCCTAAACATAATGTTAAAATTTTAATTAGTTCTTTTTTAATTAATTTTTTTTTAATTCATTAATAAATATGTTACAAAACGATATCTAATAGGGCTACAGCTCTGAAATTTTCAACATAAGTAGTTATCGCCTTTTAATCGGACTTTTAAAAAACAGAATTTTAAATTTTTATTTTGTTCTTTTTTAATTAATTTTTTTAATTAATTAATAAACATTTTACAAAGTGATTACTAATAGGGCTACAGCTCTGAAATTTTCAACATAAGTAGTTTTGGCCTTTTAATTTGACTTTTAAAAAATAGAATTTTAAATTTTTATTTTGCTCTTTTTTAATTACTTTTTTTAATTAATTAATAAACATTTTACAAAACGACTTCTAATAGGGCTACAGCTCTGAAAATTTCAACATAAGTAGTTTTAGCCTTCTAATTCAATGTTAAAATTTTAATTAGTTCTTTTTTAATTAATTTTTTTAATTAATTAATAAATATATTACAAAACGATATCTAACAGGGCTATAGCTCTGAAATTTTCAACATAGGTAGTTTTGGCCTTTTAATTGAACTTTTATCAAACAGAATTTTTAATTTTTATTTTGTTCTTTTTTAATTAATTAATAAACATTTTACAAAACGACTACTAATAGGGCTACAGCTCTGAAATTTTCAACATAAGTAGTTTTGGCCTTCTAACTGGACTTTTGAAAAACAGAATATTAATTTTTTTAATTAATTCATTAATATTTTACAAAACGATTCCAAATAGGGCTACAGCTCTAAAATTTTCAACATAAGTTGTTTTGGTCTTCTAACTGGACTTTTGAAAAACAGAATATTAATTTTTTTAATTAATTAATTAATATTTTACAAAACGATTCCTAATAGGGCTACAGCTCTAAAATTTTGAACATAAGTAGTTTTGGCCTTCTAATTGGACTTAAGAAAAACAGAATTTTAAATTTTTGTTCGGTTCGTTATTAATTAATTTTTCTTATTAATATATATATTACAAAACGATTTCAAATAGGGCTACAGCTTTGAAATTTTCAACATAAATAGTTGTGGCCTTCTAATTGGATTTAAAAAAAAACAGAAATTAATTTTTTTTTTTTAATTAATTAACAAATATTTTACAAAGCGATTTGTAATTGGGCTACATTTCTGAAATTTTCCACACAAGTAGTTTTGGCCATCTAATTGAACTGACAAAAAGAATGTTAAAATTTTAATTTGTTTTTCAATCAATTTTTTCACAAAAAGTGACTTCTACAGGCCTAGATCTTTGAAAGTTTCAACATAATTAGTTTTAGCCTCTAATTTTGCTTTCCACAAACACGTGTTAAAATAATCTTAAACGGGTGTTGTATTATTGTATTAACGGAGAATTTTTTTTTCTTGACAAGGGAGAGGCTTCTAATATTAAGTCTTTACGTATCAATTAGATACTTACGCAGCAATTAACCTTTGGAAGAAGCGAGCCTATGCTTGCATAGCAATGGACCTTTTAACGAGTGAAATATGCCTGTGTTTATGCGTCCATGAACTTTTCAGCGAACGAAGCGAGCTCGATTTTGCGTAACGATGAACCTTTCTGCGAACGATGCGCCAAAAACTGGGTCCTATACACGAATGACAGATTTCCGCAACGCAAGGCTTCACAGCTAGCTAAAATATTGCACATGTTAAAATTACGGGTATTTAGCTAGTTTAATCATATGGTAATTAAAAGTAAAACACGAACAACATTCATGAATAATTATAATCTTTACACCGAATTTACATAACTTCAGATTATCTTTCATATTGTTACGAATTTTTGTATATTTGTAAATATTTCGTAGTGTTAATTTTGAAAATAGTAAAATTTATGTACATTTCGCATAAGGCAATGCAATAGTTTGTTTCCCTGTAATGAGTCTCTTGATACTTGATAACGAGTTTTACAGAGGTTATGCTGGGAAGCGAGTTTTACAAGGAGCAGGGCATTTAACATTATGGTAATGGCAATCTCGCCAAATTGGCGAGATAGAGCCAAGTTGGCGACGGTTTTGGCGACTAATTTTTGTCGCCAATTTGGCGACATTTTCGGTCCCCATGTACATGCATAGGACTTTTCGACTACGATCTGGAAAGTTCTCCAAATATCTACTTCTAGAAGTCTCAAGAAGGTTTGACTCCTATATAAGTCGGCCGAGGAGGTTAGTCAGTTAGTTGACTGATTTTGAGTCACTGAGTTAGTTGTTAGCCGAGCCCGTTAGTGGACTGAAGTTAGTCAGTGAGTTGACTGGAATTACTGAGTCTCAGTGAACATTCCGAGTAGTTCTAAAGCGAACTGTATTGCATTGTCTTTTGCAGCGATTTGAGCAGTTGTGTTGTCAAGTTTTTAACTGCTGTTTTGTGCTCTATTGTTGTGAAAAGAGCTGTATTGAGTCTACTAGAACGAGAAGTTCTGGAGTTGTAAGAGAATCTGTGAAGAGTGATATTGGAATAAATATCTGCAAGTTTTGATCTGCTTTGGCTTCAAATCTTTCGAACCCACCCACGCAACAATATTTATGAAATGAGTAATTTGTCTTAGCCATGCTTTCAACATAAAAATATTGTTCCTTCATTACACTGAAACATAAGAATTAACTTAGGGATAGATTCAAAAACTAGAATCGACGCAACAGACATTTATATTAAGAACACGTGTTTTTTTGTGAAATATTAATTCTATATGGATGCTGGTTATAAAGTTGGTAAAGAATTATGTATATATTTCTTCAATTGTATTAACATCGTAGACGATAGATATTAATCTCTATGCCAGTCTTTTTATAGCTTAGTAATTGGTAATTTCAGAGATTAGATAAACAAAAATTACATACCATGAATCTACGATACTATTCCTAAAATGTGATTGTAAAAATCAATTTCTGAAAGGTTTAGTAATGGGTAAAAAAATTTTTTTTAACCCGCCATTACTTAAATTTCCTATGGCTTTTAATATAATATCAAGGAAAGCACTTCTACGTTGTGACAAAGAGCAGCGTTATGAGTTATGGTTATTAAGTAAAATAGATTTGCTTGCAACTGATGAATGGTTGGATGCATCTTATAAATAATGGCTTAGTGAGAAAAATTATGCCAGCATGGTTTTATTTTAGCAATAATATAATTTGTCAGAAAAGTAAATAAATTTTTATTTTACTCTTTAATAGAAATAAGAAAAAAATTCAATTCAAAACAACAAAGATACGGTTATTTCAACATATATATTTTTTTTTTAATTTTTTTTTTTCTTTTTAAATTTTTCTTTTTACATTTTTTAACATGGACTGCGAGAAGGGATGCAAGGCGGCTAAGAGATTCTTGATTTTTCAAAAGTGATTGCTTTACCTACTGCAATACTAATGGATAGTTACGCACTGATTTTCTATTTAAATACATAATTTAAAACCTATATTATACTTCTTTCCTGTGAATTTTACCGCTTTCATACACTTTAATTTTGAAACGAAGTGGGTGGTTAAATGCATCTCTTTGGCCTTCCTTGGTGGCACCTATGTTTCCCAAATATAGCACTAGTGCTGTCGTCATAACCACTAAGTGAATGGCCCTACAATATGTAGTTGAGAAGGTTTGAGTACTGCTATTGTAGGGATGTTGCTGATAGTAATCTTTGATTACTTCGCCTTATTTTGGGTTTAATAAATACATTTCAAATGGTACCCTTTACGCATTCCTTCTTTTGTACATGTATTTTTGTCTATGAAAGGGACAACTTTTTATAAGTTATTATATCGTCTTGCGTTTGCTTCCATTCGATCCAGCGTCAAAAAATACTCAAGAAACATGTGTCGCTTGCCTAGATTGTAGCGAAATTAATTTTTTTTTTTTTTATAGACTCTTGATTCTTCATTTTCGTAACAGAATTTTTTTTTTTTATCAAGTTTCATCAACGGATCATATTTTTTTGTTTTCCGGATAGTTTTTTTGGTACTATTTTACCCATACTATAGTGTTTGTTTCAAGTAAGAAACTTTGTAAATTCATCACTGAAATCAGCTGCAGAACTATTTGACTTAGCGGCGGCTCTTGAGGAAAGGATAGTCGGCGTAAATACAGCTAATTTAAACTAATAATTTAGATACAGCAAGTACAGCCGGGCTGCGTCTAAATTGTTAATTTAAAATTAAAATCTTCTAATTGCTAGCCAACTTTGTTTATTTATTTTACTTATTTTCTTCAATGTAGATTAGATTAGAATCGCAAATGAAATGGAATTTTTACGGTAGGTAAAAAAAATCTTCGATAAATAGCATTCCTGTCGCGCAATGGACGACTAATGGAATAAATCCCGCTCAAATCAACTAAACTGCTAAAATGATCGTCGAGCGAGGTACAGCCGCAAGAGTGACATTCCAAATGAGCTGCATCGTTGCCATGGTAACAGATGGTATCATGGAATCTCCCTCCACGCTAAATGGATATGGTATTGGGACTCAGAATTTTCTCAACCAAACGGAAATAGTTTCCATGATAAGTTTATACACGTGTTTTCTTGTTATTTATTAAGTTAATACTAAACCATGCATCTCAGAATTGAACCATTTTGAAACATGAAGCTCCGTTGTAAGTAGGTTAAAAGAAGTTATATTTTCTATTTTCTTTCTTACATCATTTTGTAAATATTGAATGGAAACTTTGAGTTTGAGTGATCAAGATTGTAAAATTTCCATTTATGAATGAACGTGGGAGTTGGGGAGGGGTAGTCACTTTTTCGCCTGCATTATCTTTTTTGCCAACGAGCCGCCACTGATTTGACTAACTACTTGAAAAATCTTTCGAAATTCTTTTTAAGCCTCGAAAAACCGTTATAATGTGAACAAAACCAATCGCTTACTCTAAGTAGAAGCTAATTTATTTTTTGAAATGTATTTCTTAAGGATAGTGTAGGTGAAGTTCATGTATCGGACTACAGAGGAAAAGATCTTGTATTCGAATCCTGACAAATATCCGTATAAAAACTGCTTAAAAAAATAAACTATAGTTTGTTTTATCCATGAACTTACGTATTTTTAAAAAAATTTGAAATTAACTTCTTGTTACAGCTTTTTACAAAAAAAAAATAATTTAGTTACATATTCTATTCAATAGGACAAAAGTCCCACTCATTATCTTCTTGACACTGTTTCAGTATCTTTTTGCCACTTGAGGCAACACCTCAGAGGTGATGACTTGGCGGACGAAACAGCTTTAAAAAGGGAAAACCTCTCCTTTTATTTCCTAGTATCCTTCTCTTGAGAGAATGAAATACTAACGAGGAGGGATAAACGGTGAAAGAATTCGTAGGGAAACTTTACCACTTAGGGAAAAGATGTACGTGTGAGAAGCAATTAGACTCAAAAGGCACTGTAGAATATTTCTTTTTATTCTCAGAGGCATTTATTATTTGCTTGGGGGAAATACGTTAGATTTGTTGAGAATTAGATTTGTTGGGGGAATTTACTTTCCCCTTAATCCTTCAATTAGGATAATGCGTTATTAAGGGAAAGACAGATAAAAATAAACAAACACATCCATCGGTGTACTATTCTAATATTTCAAATAACTCAAAAGAGAGAATAACATTTAATAAGGGGATTTCGAAGGATACACTATTTTAGTAACGTATGAAAGAAAAATTCATAATTTGACTTCAAATCGCCCAATAATCTAATAATCTAAACTAGACTCCAGGTCGTAATCCTCATCGTGTATATCCATTTCTAAGTAGAGTTTCCAATGATGTCACTGGGATGCAAACCTGTGACTATTGCCTGAGGAGTTGGCCACTGAACCACGGGGAGGTAGGCACAATTAAATTTGTAGCGGACAATATGGCAAAACATGAAAAATTATGGTTCAAACACTCAAAAGTTTCTCTTTCTTTCCCTTGTGTTTCTTGTGGAATTTGCATACATGTCATAATAGGCGCTGTCAGGCTTATTAGCACTGGGGTGCAGAGCGCATGTAAGGAAGTGCAATGAGTAAAAGAAATTTGATTCAAACCTTTATTTTTCAAGTGTAAACCGAATGTTCTAATGAAATGACACTTAATAGTTATACATCAGTTTTCTGTTCAGATGAAACTTTAAAGTGTATTTTTAATTTCTTTATTCCTGTTACTTTTAATCACTTTAAATTTAATTCTCAAAAGGTTGAGGCTGTGGTGTATATGTTGGTTGTGTTGGGATATTGTTATCCACTGTCACTCATTTCCACCCCTTTGCTTGCTTGTGGACTGCCCTGCCTTGCAGCGCCGCCTTGTGGCTGGCTTATATAAACTGTTGTTCTAGCCTGTATGCCATTCATTCATTCATTCATTGTATTCTATTCATTTACCTCTGACTGTCCAATGTTATGTGTGTGTTCCTGTGTCCGTGGCGGTTTAATGACTTAATAAACTAATTGTACCGCTAGTGTTGTTGCTTCTCTCAACCACGCTCTGCTACCATCCCCAACAGGTTATGGGCCCAGGTAAATAGCCATACCTTAGCAGAGAGAGCAACACACGGACTGGAACGAAAACCGAACTAAAAACGACGATGAATGGAACACGGATTGAATCGTTAAACAAGGATAATTACGAGACATGGAAAATACAGATGAAAGCTTTGCTTATCAAAAGCGATTCCTGGGTTTATGTTTCTGGAATCAAAACAAAACCTGTGCTCATTCAAGATGACGTTAAATCGAAAGAAGCTTGTGAAAATTGGGCAGAAATGGATGAGAAAGCGAAGTCGGACATTATCCTATGTATAGCTCCATCTGAACTGAAACAAGTGAAAAGTTGTGAAACATCATCTGACGTTTGGACTAAATTGAAACAGATTTACGAATCCAAAGGACCTGCCAGAAAAGCGTCGTTGTTGAAATCGCTGATTCAACACAAGATGGCGGACACAACAACTCTAGATGTGAGAGAGCACCTTCGAATGTTCTTCGACATTGTTGATAAGCTCAGTGAAATGGAAATAC
Organism: Linyphia triangularis; assembly: GCA_963978545.1. Lineage (NCBI taxonomy): Eukaryota > Metazoa > Arthropoda > Arachnida > Araneae > Linyphiidae > Linyphia > Linyphia triangularis. Next base: position 89,136,246 of record OZ021722.1, read on the forward strand.
GCATCGACGAAGATCTGCTAGCAGTGATGTTATTATACAGCCTTCCACCAAGTTTTGAAAATTTCCGATGTGCGATAGAATCCCGCGACGAGTTACCGAAACCAGAGGTTTTGCGAATAAAAATAGTGGAAGAATGTGATGCGAGACGCTAGGACCGGAAATCAAACGGCGAGAGTGGAGGAGCGTTTGCTGTGACTCATCTTCAACGCAAGCCTCATTGGAAAACAAAAAGCGAAAACTTCCAGAAGAATAACAATCAGTTCCCGAAGGCCAGAGATTCTTCGAAAATCCGTTGCTGGAAATGCCGACGTTTAGGGCACCGAGCAGCCACGTGTGACCAGGATTACCAGAAAAAGGATATTTCTCGCTTCAAGCAAGAAAATGCTGGACTGTTAACGTGTGCCGAATCCAAAAAGTGTGGAGATGCATTGTTTACACATCATGGTGAAATGCAAACACAGTGGGTGGTAGATTCCGGATGCACGCGACATTTATGTAATGATGAATCAAAGTTTGTTAACATTGGCGACACAGAAATCAACATTCTCAATCTTGCCAACAACGAAACAACTGAAGTTTTAGGCTCCGGTAAAGCAGTCATCAAAGCGGAAGTTAACAAGAAAATTCAAGATGTTGATGTTTTCGATGCACTTCTTGTTCCGGACCTGCGTACAAACTTATTATCAGTTTCTAAACTTTGTGATCGTGGATACACTGTGACTTTCAAAAGTGACTTTGCTAAGATTGTAGACACTAAATCCAACTTGAAACTAATTGCTGATAGAAAAGATAATTTATATTATTTACGTGGTGGTAATTGTAGTGTTAATCAAAGTGCAAGTCATGCTAGTGAATCTTTTGATAGTGGTAAAAGCAAAGTTGCAGATATTGAAAAATGGCATGCAAGAATGGGTCATTTAAATATAGGAGATTTATTGGAATCTAGTGGTAAGGGAAATATTCGTGGATTAAATTTAGTAAAATCCCCTAAAGAATTTAATTGTGAAATTTGTGCGGTTAGCAAATTAACACGAGCCCCTTATCCTAAGAAATCAGAGAGAGTGTCAAACACGTTGGATTTAATTCACTCGGATCTCTGTGGTCCAATGAAAGTGCCATCAATTGGTAAGTCTTTTTATTTTATGACTTTTATTGATGACGAATCAAAATATTGCGCAGTTAAATTTTTAAAGCATAAAAGTGAAGCTCTAAGTGCATTTAGAGATATCAAGGCTTTATGGGAGAACCAAAAATCGATTAAAATTAAAGTACTAATGACCGACAATGGGGGAGAATTCTTAAATAAGGAATTCGACGATTTTCTTAGGAAAAATGGGATTGAGCATAGATTAACCGTACCTTTTTCTTCCTCCGAAAACGGTTTAGCGGAAAGAAAAAATAGAAGTTTAGTTGAAACTGCAAGATGTTTACTAACTCAGTCAAAATTACCTCTTAAACTATGGGCAGAGGCGATAAATACGGCTAATTATCTGCGAAACAGATGCCCGACTAGCTCACTTAATGGAAAAACCCCTTATGAAGTTTGGAATGGTGTAACTCCAAATGTTAGTTATTTTAAGATTTTCGGTTGTAAAGCTTTTTATATCGATAATTATAGAAAACATAAGTTCTCAGCGAAGGGAAAAGAGGGAATATTTTGTGGTTATTCCGAAACATCTAAAGGATTTCGAATTTATTTACCAAACGAAAATAAAGTTATAACTTCCCGTAGCGTAAAATTCTTTGAGGAATACGATAATAAATCCGTTACATTGCAAGATTTCTTAGAAAAAGAAAATATAAATGAAACCTCAATTTCAATTGAAAACGAATCGAAACTTGGAAGCGATCCAATGCTATATCAGTCAATCAAACCGGATGTGGAGTTAGATGTAAATAAATCTTTGGTAAGCGAGCAATTGAAAAATACTCCAGTTATGGATGATAGTGAACCTTTAGTTTCAGATCAACAAGAATCAAGAAAAAGAATTCTTTCATTGCGCAATAGGGATATCATTCGTGACGAAGCAGATTTTATTTTTAATGTGGAAGTACCGATTAAAAATGCGCTCATAGATAAAAATAGTGAGTTATGGTTTAATGCTTTGATTGATGAAGTCGTGAGTATTATTCGAAATAATACTTTTGAAATTGTTGATAGGCCAGATTCTAAAAGATGTATTGGGAGCCGCTTTATTCTTACGAATAAATTTAAAGATGATGGAACATTATTAAAGTATAAGGCGCGTTTTATTGCGCAAGGCTTCTCACAACAATATAATGTTGATTATTTTAACACCTACAGCCCAGTGGTAAAACAAGGGTCAATCCGAGTTTTATGTGCACTTGCTGCAGATTTAGGCCTAGAAATTCATCAGTTTGACGTAACTACTGCTTATTTGAATGGAGAAATAAAGGAAGAAGTTTTTATGGAATGTCCTGATTATTTTGGAGAAATCCTGAAACGAATAATCGATAAAAGGGAACTCCATGGGGAAATTTCTGAAAGAGCAAATGAAATTTTAAATTCTTTAAATCAGGGTGATAAAGTTCTTTTATTAAAGAAAGGGATTTATGGGACTAAACAAGGAGGATACTGCTGGAATGTTAAGTTGAATGAAATTTTAAATAATTTTGGTGCGAAACAAACCGAGGCAGATCCGTGTACATATTACATTAAAGATAGTAAGGGCTTAACTATAATAATGGTTTATGTTGACGATATTTTGTTTATTTCTCAAAATCCGGATATGATCGAAAAATTTAAAACTCACATGAATAGAGAATTAGATGTAAAATATGCTGGTTTAGTCAAATATTGTTTAGGAATAAATTTTGAACAGAAAAACGGAGTTGTGACTATGAGTCAACAGAGCTACATAAGGGAGCTTTTAAACCGTTTTAATATGTTGGAAGCTAAACCTGTTACCTGTCCAATGGATGTTAGCATTAAATTGGAGAAGGCCGAAAAATGCGAGGAAGGGATTCCTTACCGCGAATTGATTGGTAGTTTTCAATACCTAGCTTCGTGTTCGAGGCCTGATATCTCTAATTCAGTTAGTAAGCTAAGTCAGTTCCTAACTTGTTATGATAACTCGCATTGGATTGCAGCGAAAAGAGTTCTGCGTTATTTAAAGAAAACAATTAATTTTGGACTTATTTTTCAACGTACAGAAGTATCATTGTTTGGATATACAGATGCTGATTGGGGTAATTGTCTTTTTGACCGGAAGTCATACACAGGGTACTGTTTTATTCTTAGCGGAAGTGCTATTAGCTGGGAAAGTAGAAAACAATGTACTGTGGCTCTGTCTTCTACGGAGGCAGAATATATGGCTATTTCTGATGGTACAAAAGAAGCGATATATCTTTGTAAGTTACTTAATGAACTGTGTAATAGTAATTTGGAAAAGGTACGTATGCTCACTGACAATAAGAGAGCAATAAAATTGGTTGAAAATCCAGTTTTTCATAAACGTACAAAACATATTGATATTAGACATCATTTTGTAAGAGATGCTTTAAAAAATGGTCAAATTGACTTAAAGTTTGTGTCAACAGATGATATGGGTGCTGACATTTTAACTAAAGCATTACCTTCTTGTAAGCATTATAAGTGTTTAAGATTACTTGGTATTGATGATACTGTTGTATATTTTGATAAATGAGTTGACATTGTGGGGGAGTGTTGGGATATTGTTATCCACTGTCACTCATTTCCACCCCTTTGCTTGCTTGTGGACTGCCCTGCCTTGCAGCGCCGCCTTGTGGCTGGCTTATATAAACTGTTGTTCTAGCCTGTATGCCATTCATTCATTGTATTCTATTCATTTACCTCTGACTGTCCAATGTTATGTGTGTGTTCCTGTGTCCGTGGCGGTTTAATGACTTAATAAACTAATTGTACCGCTAGTGTTGTTGCTTCTCTCAACCACGCTCTGCTACCATCCCCAACAGGTTGTATACCCACTGCTTCTTTATATGGTTTTGAGTAAAAAAATATTATAGTGGACATATGTCAAAATATAGTTGTCTTGTATTTAATTTTTAGAAAACGTTCCTCTTTCGGTTGACAATTATGAGCAGCACACACAAAATAGAATAACGTTGATAATTTAAAACTATTTATCAATTCAATCAACACTCTCTGTTATTCCAGAAGGCGCTTAAGTACATCTTTCCATTTTTCTTCTTTTTGAAAATTGTTCTTCCTGTTTTTGTTTATAGGGACCACCACTTAAATAGTAACAAGGCTCCACTAAACTATGCATGATAAAAATGTCAGTCATATTATAATAGTCCGAGAGGAGACTGAAAGTTTCGGTATCAACATCAGTCTGAATTTTGTAAAGAATGTTGAGAGATGTTAATAGAATATAAATATACTGATCTGCCGGAGCAAAAACTGACTTTAAATCAGTTGAACTAAATCCGATTGTCAAATATATCATAACCTTCTAAATAATTAACATTCTTTTTTATTTGGTAAGCCACTGCTCTTTTAATTTTCAATGAAGAAGAGTGCAAACGATTTCATCTCGTTAGTGAAAAATATTCGAATTTTTTTTTTAAGTGAATCAAGATGGCGATAAATATTACGTAACTGTGATGACTATTGTTTGTTACGAACTTGGCTTACATTTATACAATGCTTTTTTTCTTCGCCAGAGAAGTGAAATCGTCTGCATCTTTTCTAAGTGAAAATTAAAGATCGGTGGGTCACCAAATAAAAAGAATACTATTATTTGAGAAGTTATGGCATATTTGACAATCCGATCAACATTGAATAAGTCGAATTTTGCAGTTTTGGGCATTTGATCCCTTTAGACCAGTATATGGATAGAGTAGTAGCATTTCTTTAAACCGTATAAAAAAAAATCAGAATGATGTTCGATGGTAACTTCAACTAAACTAGCAGTCGTCTCACAGTATATAAAAATGAAATCACACAAATAAACGTTCACCAAGAAATTGGGCTAATAATAATCTATATATATAGTGTTCTTATATATGTGTGTGTTTTAAAAGAAGTTACAGTTTCATTTCCATCTTCGAAACAAGTGGAAGGTAACAGGCTCCATGAGATTTTGATAAACTATGCCTATTCCCCTTTTCCAACGCCTAACAGGTTATGATCTGTGCTCTAGGGAACCAACGGAGGATATTTTTCTGTAGGTATCTTGACTTATACAGATTATCGGGAACACGATTTAATTCCGATGTTTTGTTGACAAGACGATGAAATCGAGGATGGAGGCTGATGGGGGAGGGCTTCTAACTTGAAACCGACTGAACTGATTTGAGCCCTTTTGTACTGAGCCACTTCGGATACTTCAGATGATAGTAATATATAGCTCATTACACCCTATACACTTTTCGTTTTTAAAAGATATCTGAAATTCCTAGCTGATCATGGCGAAAAAATTTCGTATTTCTTTCATCCAATAAAAGATACGTTGTCGAAAAATATAGATTTGCTTGTAATTAGCTGTCAGCAGAGGATTGTAGGATTTTAATTTACGATATGTTCCTTTAACTCAACCAGGCTCCTAAAGGAATGGCTAAAGGAGTCTAATAAATTTATTATTTATCACACTTATAGTATTTTCATTGGAATAACAAACTGCGATGTATAATTTGACTGTTGCTTAGAGTTACTTTTATTATTATTATTATTTTCTTTACAGTAGTTTAATTTTATTCCTTGCATCTTCGGGCTCCCCATAGTCCCCCCTCTCCACGCATTGCGGCCCTTACAGTTTTGTCAGTTACGCAAATGGCTAGTGGGATACAAGTGCACCCTTTTGCCTTTGTTGGCATCTCTCATGGGAATTACTGAAAGAGTTGAAACGAAACACCTAAAAATAAGTTGTTTTATAAGTATTAGTCTTGTTTCGTTTCTTGGATTTTATTTGGTTCAGAGGCGGGCCCGTGGTCGGAAATGTTAGTGCAGCTGGAAACATGCGACTTCCCCCTCCCCCCCCCCCCCCCAACCACACACACACACTTTCTACAATCATGTACAATTACACTTGAGCTTTTTAAAAAAATTATCATTTTAAAAAACGGATTTTTTGAACTGAAAAGTACATAATTAGTAATGATGTTTACATGAAAAAAGTTTCAGTTTTATTCAAAAATTAATTAACATTTAACTCGTTATAATTAGCATATTTTTGAACAATTACTCGAGTTTTATGGGGTCAAGAAAAGAAATTATGGTTGGAAATTGTTCATAATATCATTCTTAATGTCATGAACCTCCATCTGCTAGTTTCTAGAATATATAGCTTTTTTAATAGATTTTTTTTTAACATTGAAAGTAGAAAAAATCGCAATTTTTCTAAATACTTTTGCATTTAAAAATCTAGCGAAATTCATTTTCTTTTCCAATCAATTTGACAAAGATTCGAAACATCTAATAGTTCATGCCGATTTTAATTCTCAAATTATTTTTCAAAAAGATTATATCAAACTTCAGTTATCACTGTTTAAACAAAGTTTCACGTGCCAAAAACACTATTTTTTAGCTAATGAGTTTAAAATATTCAAATTTATTTTCAGAACAAAATAATACTTGAAGTTGATAAAATAACTCTCATAACCTTCAGATGATTCCATTACTTTGCACAAATTCCACCTAGAGATTATTTTAAAGCAGAAAAATTAAAAACACATTTGACCTATTTTTGCGATATTTCAAGTTTGCATATCACAAAAAATGAACGCAAATTCTTTAATACTAAAATTTCGTTTCGATGTGTACAAATATGTACAATATGTACAAAATAGTAACATTTATAGCATAACATTATAAAATAAGAACAATTAATCAAATCATTCTGTTTAGTATTGATTTAAAAATATACATCGTTTTCCCCTCTAAATGTAAGTTCTTGTTTACTTAAAAACAATGCTTCTTTGATGAGTACTTGCATGAAGCGTCTAATTAGAAAGCTACCTTTTGTTTAATCCACTATATCTAGTACAATCAAACATGGCCAACAAAACAATGTTTGTAAATAAACACGGAAAAGTTCATACCTTATTTTTGCTTTTATGTCGGGTTGAAATAAATGGTGCCGGCGCCCTTCAATGTTTCAAAATGACAGTCGATTTTTAAAAACCGTTTAATTCCCCTTCCCCCCCTTCACCTTTCACTTTTACTCAAGCTGATTTTCAAGCAGAACTAATTTGCTCCTCGAATTCTCAAGATCAGCCGAAGATAGAATAAATTCGTGATCGGCAGCATCGTTATATATTACGTAGAGGAAAGGCTTCTTCTGCTTTCCTCCATTGGTTGCAATGGCAACGTGTGGTAACCTGGCTGACTGAAACACGTTTCAGGAACACACGGCTGCTGTGTTCGGAGGAAGATCACTTTGCTTGGAAGCGGTTTTTTATCGCCTAAAATATCCTGTCAAGAAGATTGCCGTTGATCGGATTTTTTTTCACTTACAGTAGAAATTGGATCTTCATTTTAGAACATTGTAAAATATATAATTTTAGTTTTTAAATAATAAATTTAGATGCAGCCCGGCTGTACTGGCTGTAGTGCACGAGCCACCACTGATTTGGTTTGAATAAAAGACTGTCATTGTCAATCGAAATATATTTTCATTCTTCTGTGCTGAATGCTATTACGCCATCTACCGATAAGGTATTATGACATGTCTCCCATTGAATATTCAATACAGATTGATGAGATTTCATTAAAGAAGGACCTGCAAGTTTGAACAAGACAATCTAACGCTTTACCGAATTAAATCATATGACAGCGCCTTGACGTTGAAAGGACATTCGATAAACAACAACAATAACAAAAGTAAAGTGACGCACACACATTCGACAATTACGTGGTCTCATAACTTTAGAAATGAATGGAAATCTTATTTGACTCGAATAGAATAAGCGAAATCATTCAATTACGAATACAAACCGAATCCATAAATTATTCATGAAAATATCACTTATTCAATTATTTTATTCCTTCTAGGAATTAAACGATCCATCGAGTTAAACAATACGAATATTAATCAGGACGCTGCTCTTGAAATGAATGCAGTGCCGACTGTCCCACCTTTTCAAGAAAAGATTTTAGTTTTTTCTTTTTAAAATCGATGCTATTCAATCGAACTTATAATGAACGACAAAGATATAAAAGAGGAAATGGTGTGCCGGAAATAGAATATCTTTAGCGAGGGTTTTGCGGTGATAATCTTTTAGAAGGAGTCGGTAAGTGTGCATAATAGTTAGGGTGAAGAAAATGGTGTATTTTATAGTTTGGGAAAGTAAACTTAATAGCAAAATGTGAATTGCATTGCGATCAACAGAAGTTCTTACTTTTAGTTTGGAATATATATTTTTAATAAATAATATGTACTATCGCTTAGGGGTAACAGGGCTATGTTTTTACACGGAGGTGAAGCATATTATACATTTTACTAAACCGTAAGACTTGGTAACATAAGCTTAAATTGATGGTATTTAAATATATGAGACTTTATTCTGATATTGGCATTATTATTGTAGTAATAATAAAATAAATTAAGGATTTTTTTTATGTCCGGTGGGCCAAGTTGCCCCTTAGAACTGGAGTAACAGGACCATCTGATGTGGGGGGGTGTCATGCTGATCATATGTCTTTATGCTTTTAAAAACATTTATTAACTAAACATTCATTCACTTACATTCATTTAAATTGAAATGTAGCAATGTTGAAGCTAAAATTGATGCAAGAGTACCGCTCGCTGTGACTAAGTAGGAATTAGTGCAGAGAAGTTAAACACAAAACACATGTACAAAGGAAATACTTTTGCAACTTAAATGCTTGAAAAGATATTAGGATCGGGAATGTAAATAGAAAATTAACAGGGTAAGCAATCTCTGATACAATTAATAAAATTAAGAGTTAAGTCTAAAACCATAGCGACCTATACTTTTTCTCAGACATCCTACGAATGTTTTAATTATTTAATATATATATAAAACTATTTAGAAATTATTTTTGACTTTATTATGACTTTGCCCGTACCTGTCACAGTTATCCCTTTAATCTATATATATAAATGGCAAATCCCTCACTCACTCACTGATTCACTCGCTCATCGCTAATTCTCACACTTCCCAAATGGTCACAACTCTGAAAATTGGTTCAAATGTCAACAAGGACAAACATAGAAAATGTAAACTATTCCGATCTCTATCAACCAACTTTAAGGGGTCGAAAAGGGATATAACGTTCCAAACGAAGGATATTCGAATGTACCACTTCCATTGTAGTAACAAACCTGATATTTGACGCTAATGTCAAAATGAACAAACATAGAAAAAGTATGCGATTCTGATATCGATTAACCAACTTTAAGGGGTCGAAAAGGGGTCAAACGTTCCAAACAAGGAATTTTCAAATGGTCCACTTATAATTTAGTCACAGCTCTGATAATCTGTACAAATGTCAAGAAGGGCATTTTAAAGGGTCGAAAAGGGGTCGAAACTTTCGATACGAGGAATAGCGCAATGTCCCAGTTTCAAAGAAGTCACAACTCTGCAACTGGATACACGTGTCAACAAAGTAAGCTATTTCAATATCGATTCACTAATTTTAAAGGGTCGAAAAGGGGTCGAAACTTTCGATACGAGGAATAGCGCAATGTCCCAGTTTCAAAGAAGTCACAACTCTGCAATTGGATACATGTGCCAACAAAGTAAGCTATTTCAATATCGATTCACTAATTTTAAAGGGTCGAAAGGTCTCTTAACGTTCTACACGAGTTTCACTTCCAATGTACACTGGTGTCCAAAAGTTAAGCATAATTGATAATTATGTAAATAAAAAAGGAACTGTACCAAAGAATGGCAGGAAACGTGATACGCGAGTGTAAAATGGTTATAAAATAAGGAAGCAAATCAAAAGAACGATAATAATTAATTTTATTATCCAAAGTAGCAGTTTGAAAGAAACTGAGAATAGCAAGGGTTCACACTTTAAAGAAAAAATTAAAGAAAACATTAAATAAAATACTGATGCTGCAGTTTAATAAGGCGTGTGGTCACCTCTGACAGCTAGGCACGCTGCACAGCGATTTACCATACTTGCTATGAGATGATGAATGAGTTCTGGGCTCAAATGGTTTCAAGCTTCTTGGATAGTTCTCTTCAGTTCTGTAATGGAGCTTGGTGGGTGCGAAAGGGCTGCAATTTGTCTCCTGAGCATATCCCATACATGCTCGATAGGATTTAAATCAGGGGAGTTGGCAGGCCACGACATGCGCTGGATGTTTTCCGTTTCAAGGAAGTCATCAACCAGCACCGCTCGGTGACATGGCGCATTATCATCCATGAATTTGAAGTTAGGACCGACAGCACCTCGAAACAAGCGAACATAAGGCTCAAGAACTTCGTCTCTTTATCTTTGACCAGTCACAGACCCCGTGTCAAAGAAATGGAGGTCTGTGCGGCCGTCCATCATGATGCCTGCCCATGATACCTGCCCCCTTGATGGAAAATGATGTCTTTCCGAAATGTTTCTTGGTTCAAAACGTGTTCCACGTTCTCTCCATATCGTTACCCTACGAGAATCACTACTCAGACTAAACCGGGACTTATCACTGAACATCACATTGGCCCACTCTCCCACACTCCAATGTTGATGTTTCAAACTCCAGTTCAAACGAGCGCGTTTCTAAGCCGACATGAGGGGAATGCAAACTGCTGGTCTTCTGGCATACAGGCCAGCATGATTGAGTCTCCTGTAAACAGTTTGTCTCGAAATTCGTATTCCTGTGGCGACTGTGAGCGCCGAACCCAGTGATGTGGCAGTACTATCCCTCTGACGTCGCGCACTTATTACCAGATATCGGTCTTGGCGAGGGGTTGTGACTCTTGGTCGACCTGATACTGGTCGTCGGGTAACATCTCCCGTTCTTTGAAACCTCTGCCACAGTCTTGAGATCACAGACTGGTTCACATTCAGAATTCGAGACACTTCGGTTTGTGATCGTCCGGATTCCAGCATTCCAACTATTCTTCCTTTCGCAAACATGTCCAATTGGCGTCTTTGTGCCATCATTCACCTTGTTTGATGTTAACAACGCTCTTTTTCGCATAGCAGTTGCCCGAAAATTGTCTGAACTGCCTATGCTGCGTGAATCGGTTTCTCTGCGTTCCGACATGCGCAGGTGTTTCACGCAGGACGTAGTCGACTGAAAAGTTTTGCATAAACCCAATGTTTCTTCTTCACCCAATTAATATCCGCAAGAAATTTGGAATAATTTTACGAATATTTACTCCATGTTTTTCGCATTTTACAATTTATGCTTAACTTTTGGACACCAGTGTAGTTACAACTCTGTAATTTGGTTTTACAAATATCAGCAAAGTGAAACATAGAAAAAGTAAGCTTTTTCGATCTCGATTAACTAATTTTAAAGATCGAAATGGGGTCAAAACGTTCGATGCGAGGATTATCCCGATACACTATTTCCAATACAGTCACAATTATAAAATTTAAAACAAATGGCCAAACATAGATAAAGTAAGACATTCCGATTCGAATAAAATCCATTTTCACGGGTCGAAACAGGATCGAACATCCAAGATGTGAAATTTCATGAATGCCTTTTGATTGCTAAAATGAGCATGGTAAAATTCGGTAGCCAAGTACGTGTATTCAGTTAGTATACATAAATGGTCCAGTTACCCCTTAAAAGCAAAAGCTCACGTGGTAACAGGGATATATATCCTAAACTTGCAGGATATATTTGCAAAATAAAGTATAACATTTTTAATTATGTCTTGTTTAGTAGTGTTAAACTAACAAACAGGGAATAATAATATAGGTTACGGCAGACGATATTTAGAACCAATTCAATTAAAATTGAAAATTTAAAAAATGTTGTGGTTTAAGAATAATTGAAAGTATCCGTCTATAAAATATGTTTTAATGTTGTTTGAACCCAATAAGATTTATTCTAATTCATTTTGATATTATTTAAAATGGTTTGAAATTAAATGCAAGAATGTAATAAATCGTTACGGTTTTAAAAATCACTTGATAAAAATGCTAGCGCTTGTTACAACGATAATGTTCAGAAAATGGTAATGGACAAAGCTTTGCTTTGAGTAGGGTTCCATAGAATGTAAATTTTATTTTAAATTGCACATGGCAACTGACAGTGACGTAGTCATGAATAGATTCCATTGAAAGTAAAGTATAGAAATTGGATTAAGTTGCGATTTGAAGAATTGTGCAATTTTTTGCTTCAAAGATTCAAGGAAATAATTTAACGAAAAAGGTGCTACGAAAGATTTTTTTGTGAAGTGATAAAAAGATGAAATGTTCACAAATAACTCCATTATAAACCGGTACTTATGCATCTTATTCAGTTTCCAAAAAATATATCCTTAAAGTGTGAAGCTACAATGGAAAGTTGAACTTGCACAGTTCAGAAGTGGAATGATCGCATAAAGTACGAAACGACACGGATTTGATTCTTCATAATACGACCTGATTTCCAAGATGTGTAGGCACGGCAGAAAATCTGACATATAGTCTTGTTTGGATTGCCAGGTATTATACTGAGAGTGATCAGGATTATCTTTCAATAGAGACGTAAATACCAGACAGTTTCCTTTCGAAATACCTGCCGGAAGGCGTTTCCTCTTTTGAATTTGAATTGCTTTTACATTGATTTTTTCCTTTCGGCAAAGCTATACAAATGCTGTGTTGCACTAAAACAATGTTATTGCAAGGTTCTTGCAAAGAGTAGGACGGGTTTTAAGGTTGAAAGCATTTATGAAAGTTTGTTACAAGCAAAATTACCTATAATGACGTCTCAAATGGAAAGAAACCTGGAAACTCCCTCCGGATAACTCTGAAACTGACATGCGACCATTTGCACTGACCTCTCTGTGTTTACTCATTTTTGAGATGAGAGATGGCATAGCGACATTACAAATATTCGAAACTCCCACCAAAATATTTACTGTAAGAAAAGCTCGGTTTAAATTTATAACTTTTTATTAGTTTTGTAGTTAGTTATTCAGTTTTTCTTGCACAATGCAAAAGCAATTTATGTATTGCTTGGTATATATAATATGGTGATCCATTACGTCCTCTCTAGTTAAACTATTCTCAATACTGTTATACATTTGATTAAAGGTTTTAGAAGAGAGGCAATGCGGTAAAACGTCTTTTCACAACCCATTGATAAAAGGATAAAAAAAAGACCCTTCAAAATTAAAATTTTCGGGTGAATTTCCGCGATCTGAATTTCATCGATATTGCAATGTGCAAGAATAGGTCACCTAATAATTAAACATGAAAGATTACTACTGGAATCTAATCAATCACCAAAGATGATGTTGGGGGAGTTTAAATTATTTCACCTAAAAGGTATGGACAACTTGTATTTGAGCATACCATTGGTACTTTTTGTTCAGTAATTCAATATTTTTCTAAGCGCTGCCTTAAAAGAGTCCCAACTTAAAAAAAAAAAAAAAAAAAAAAAAAAAAAATTAAAAATGGAAGCATAAATTTTTATTTACGACCATAACAAAATATTTCCAAAAAGCTTTACTACTTCTTAAGAATACAAATCCATAGAGTTTATTCGATGGTTGCTGAAGACTATGCTGCATATGAGTGTAACTGATGTCCCAAAGAGAGAGGTGTCCCAGACCCCCTTCACCAGTCACCACTGACATAGAGATTGAAACAAATATTGAAGTGATCAGTAAATACAATCTATAATAAGCATGACGTTCAACTTTAATAATAAATGGAAACTGTTTTCATTGATCAAATTTTCCTTCATGCAAAATTTCCTGTGGTTGAAGATATTTTCTGGTCTTTCATATTTCTAAGGTTTAAAGGGTAGAATAACTTCTTAGTTAACAAGTATAATGGCTTTTGTAACAGTTACATGTGGAATAAAAAAAATATTTTCTTTGTATTTGAGAAGAAATAGGAATGAATTTCCGGAAGAAATGGGAATCAACCGCTCAAAAAGCGCCACTACATTGAATGAAAGGGCGCCACACAGGCGCCACTTCCTGCATATTGGAATTCGAATAAGGAAATTTAAGCCCCTACCAAAAAAATAAAAAAATCGTACACCAATTGGGGGACCCTTATGCGAGACGTCCACTTGTTCTTATCAGCAGAAAAGAAGTCCAATCCCTCCCTACTCACAATCTGAGGGGAAAAAAGACGTAAAAGAAATAAATATAGTTTTTACTTGTCTTGACTTCCTCTGGGGAGTGTTTGGATTAGGGGGAGGAGTGGAAAAGAATTTTCGCGGAACTCTCTTTTTTATTTTATCCAGCAGCAGTGCCCCTACTTGGAAAACAAGGAGTTCGCGTTATTGTTTAGATAGCGATTGTTCATTTTGAAATGAGCCAAGATCATGAGGTCGTTTGGTGAAACTCTGATTGGTCAAACGAGAATTATATTCTCTTTTGACCAATTACAGTTCAAGTATTTACCTGAGATGCTGTCATAATCTTGACTGATTATGAAGCATTTCGGGTAAAAGTCTTTCAGGTTGAAGTTATCACACCATATCTAAATAACATTTACGCACCTTGGTTTCTAAGAAGGAGGGGAATCTCTGGAGAGAAAGCATAGACAAGGCGGGATAGGTGTTCATGGAGTTTCATGGTTATTGTCTTACAAAATAGTGTGTCTTAAATGGACATCCAAGCAAGTCACACCAAAAATATCGCGAATATACCAAGTCTTTTGCAATTGTGGATCGCCAGACAATGTGCTGTATTTGTACAAAGTAAAATGTGGATGTAAAACAATTCAAAGATTTATTTGGCATTTAATAGTTGAATTACTTTGTTAAAAACTATGAAAATATAAAAAAATTATAAAATAAAAGATTAACATTTTAGATTTTTTGTTACGTGTTTGAAAGCTTCAGTTTTTAAAGTTTGAGGATTTTCAAAATAAATTATTAATTCTTTGAAAATGGGTTGTTACAAAAATCAAAATTACTACTATTTTTATTTGAAATAACTACATTATTTTTGTCTTATTTTAAAGAATGAAATTTTAACAATTAGTTTCTTATTACTTTGCTAGATTAATACAATGCATAGAGAAGAGTAAGTATTTTATAGCATTCGTTTGGAAGGCTGGCACATTTTTTTTTTTTTAAATGTCCTTGCATTAAAGGCGACTGAAATCATGTTGATTTTCATAGAACACAATTATGTTAATGGGTATTCTAATAATAGGTGCCAAATTAGGAAGTCGGTGGAGGTTGCAGGTATTGAGAAATTAAACTCTAATTCTTAACTTGCAATATTTCTCTTCATGAAGAATTGTGAATTTAGCTTTGTGACAATATTTTATTGTAAACGAAATATATATACTGTAGATTTTCTGGCCTTGTAATTTACATTAGCTGTATTTATTATGAGAAATAAGTCCAAATATCTTATCTAGGAATGGGTCATTGTTACTATGTCAAAGCGGCAAAACATGCATATTATGTCGATCGAGCTTAGGCCGATTTTCGATCCCTCACAGCTTAGCTTCTATTATATCTAAAACTGTAATTTTTTTGCCATCGTGTAGCCCTGTGGGAGTAGACGAAAAATAATTTCATAATGGTTAACATTGAGCATGGAAACATGGCAAAAGATTAATTTGAAAATTGCCGAATCACCAGAATTTTGTTTTTTTATGCTAATTTTTTTCAATTCTTCTGGTTGTGACCAAAACTTCAAACAGGCCTACAGCTCCAACTATTAGATGAACTTTGGCCATTTTTTTTTATTACTATTCTTATTTTGATAAGAGGAAGTGTCTTTTACATGATATAATGCATACGAGGGTCTGTAAACTCCAGAAATGATCCCGGAAGTTGAGAATTATTAAAAAATTACATACTTATAAAAGCTCTAAAAACACGTGTCTCGACTTTAATTTAGAAAACCCCTTTCATTAGAATTAAGTTTTGTAACATCAAAGACCCTGGTTGGTTTTGAACCACGTACCTTCTGATCACTGTTTCTGGTTACCCATTTTATTTGACTTTTTTTCTTCTTTTTTTTTTTCTACCGCGTCTAGTTGTTTTTTAGCAGTGTTGATATTTTTAGTTCATATTAGTAGTTCCTATTGTCCCTGTTAACTTAATTTGTTTATTCTTATTGGGAAGTTTGTGAACCAAGGCATTTACATAATATCTTAACTTGTTGATTGATTGATATTTTTACACAATATCAATACACAATATCTTGTAAGTTTCATTGAAATTGGTTCAGCACTCAAAAATATATCCTAAATTCAATTTTTTTAAGATATGATAACAGATAGCAACGATATTTTAGTATTTTTGGAACCTGTGGATATAACGACAATAACTACAGAAAGGAATCGAGATCGATTATTAGATTTTTACTCTACTTTCTTATACAAATGACAAGAAAGCTAAAAAGTCAGTGTTTGCATATATTATGATTGGTAAAATGATCGATAAATTAAACTTATATGGAAAATAAATAAGAAAATATTAAATTATTAAAATTCTCACATTTTATGAGATATCATACTGAATAAATTCTTCGAATATAATAATTTTTTTTCAAAATTTTATTATTATTATTTCTTTTTAATTTTATCGAAACATAATTTCTGACACTAAGAAATTGTTTTGTGGGACAGTTGGAAAAACATTCCACATTCTATTAAATCGTGCGTGAATTTTAAAATATCACCAGAGAATTCCCACCCTTAGAAATGGCATTATTTAAATAGTTTAAAAAGAGAGATAAGAAAAAAATATATTTCATTTCCATCTGCTTAGCATACGTAATACGGAACTAATGTGAGTCTGCTCAACAAATAAGATAAGGAAGGGAGAAAATGGGGATTTTTATTTCTCCGTGAGGGAAATCCGATTCACCCTTTTCCTTCCTTTCCCAACATCCGATTCAGATTTAGGGGGAAAATTGCTTATATTTTCAACCAATTGAAAGTTGCTTTTTTATTCCATTAGTTTCAATTTTTGTCACTGTTCAAATCAAAACAGAAACATTGGAAAGTATATAGTGAAGATGTTATGCACCATTATAATTGGTTTAAGAAATGAAAAGGGTATGTTTGAAAAGTGTTTAAGCACAATATTTATGAGTACGGTATTCTATAAATACACAATTTAAAATTTTAGGCTAAAGCAGTTGACCCAGATTAGAGTATATGGAGAAGTACTTTGAGTTACATATATTGTTTTAATGGTCAGCAAAGTCACCGGATGAAATAATAATAGATAAAAAAATAAAAAAAATCTTGTAAGAGACGGATCAAACACATAAAAGTATATAGAGTAGGGTTTTTCAGAGCCTCTTGGGAGAAAAATCCTAAAAAATATACCAGGTAAAATCGGATAATATGTACGAAGTGTCTAAAGTCCGTTACGCCCAAAATTTATGAATCATGGCTAATAAAGCAGTAGGGTACGAACTCTCACAAGGCACAAAGCTATAATTTCGGTTGCATCAACTATAATTCTGGTTGAAACTAATCGCTTCAATGACACCATAATACTGGCTACTGCTTTTAAATTGATTGACATAATCTACAGTTTGCATTTCAATACTTCAATTTAATTAAAAAAAAAATTAAAAAAAAAAAAAAAAATTCCATTTGGTGATACTTATTTTCACAAATTACAAGCTTCGCAATGTTTTCGGAGACAGAACTTTCTATTTTTAACGGAGAAAATTTACTCCAAACGGGATGACAGAAAGACATATATTTTGCATAAGTATACAAGCAAATGTAGTGCAGAAAATTATGCATTTTGATTGTAACTGTATACCTTACGGTTGAATGGATGCACATGCATATTTTCATTTATTTCACCAATTTCATAATTGGATTCAAGCGTACGTTCTTGGCTCCTGCGCAAGTCTTACTCCTTTCTTGTCACACAGTCTTAGAAAGGCAATCCATCCGAAGACAAGACAGCCGCTATCCATTTCTGACACCCCATTCCCGTAAGACTGTCTCTCCTGCAACTTAATAATACAATCGAGTGCTGTCAGGAAGGGCACAGTGGAAAGTGACAGCTGTCTTGGGATGGATAATTTCAATCGATTCGGGATTTCGAGGGGAGGGCCATCAAAAGAAGATTACTCGTTGGACGGCAGCCAACAGGGGATCGGCATTTTACGCCTACTTTTATTCCTCCGCATTTGATGTTGGAAGTTTTATGTGGGGACATCAGCCGCCGTTTAAGTGTCCAGATTTAATTGAAAAAGCAATTTGGAAGGGTGCGTGAAACAAAATTGCTCTTTAATTCTAGGTGCCTTTTTGTTTCTGGAGTGTGGATGCTACCATGCAACAGTCTGTCTTTTGATATGTGTTATGTGGCTTTCTTGCATTTCATTTTCTGAAGACAGTTTTGTAGTTGCACCAACAAATGTATGTTTCAAGTTCTTTCAAGAGGTATTCCACTCTACATCATATAATGCATCATAACATAAATGCTCATTTCTAAATGTCATTAAGAGTAGAAAAGTTTTTTACTCTGTACCTCTGATGTAAAATGAGGGAAAATGTAGATAGTGTCTTTTACTTCTGGGTATTCAATATCCATACTTTGGAATTGAAACCATGATCTTTGACGGGAAATTTCAAAGCAATGAACCGAGAAGCGATTGAAGGCTTTCGTAGTTTACCAGTAGCTTATTTAATTTCATAATAAGCTTATACGAAGACCACTATAGGCAT
This sequence comes from Linyphia triangularis, assembly GCA_963978545.1. Classification (NCBI taxonomy): domain Eukaryota; kingdom Metazoa; phylum Arthropoda; class Arachnida; order Araneae; family Linyphiidae; genus Linyphia; species Linyphia triangularis. Next base: position 89,154,994 of record OZ021722.1, read on the forward strand.
ATCTCTGAAAGGGAATCTCATACTCCAACAACTGAAAATCATATTTTAATAAAAGCAGCAGATTTGTAAGTTTTTGAAGCACTTTTTGTACAATCAGAAAGTAGAGTACGTCGTTCCATTGAACGAGGAAATGTGGGCAAAAAAGCGAATTAAATTAACGATTATAAAAAGCAGAAGAGATTAGTTGTCATGTCCCGACATTGCTCTGAATATATAAAAAAATACCGAATCTTTTAAAATTATTAATTCTAGATTAACTAACTTTTTATACTGAACTTTTGCAACCATGTCATTATGAAGCTAATGAAGTAACAATATAATGAAAAGTAATAATAATAAAAAATTCAAAGTTTCAATTTAGGTGGAGGGGCTTCAGTTTACGGACATGTTAATGGTTCTCAACAGTTTTAAATACGATCCAGTATATGCCATTGAACAAAATATCAAAGTTTATACGAAACATAGAGATACCAATAAAGAAGTTCATTTATTGGAAGATATCCTTTTCTTCTTGCTTTCGCGGTCTTTGAGAGTGTAAGAATCTATTCGCACTTGTCTAATCTCTTACACTGATCGTTAATTATATTTGATACTAACAGAATACCCGTGCTTCGCTACGAAATTTTAACATGCGCAATATTTTAGCTAGCTGTGAGGCCTCGCGTTGTGGAAATCTGTCATTCGTGTATAGGTCCTAGTTTTTGGCGATTCGTTCGCAGGAAGGTTCATCGCTATAAAAATCGAGATCACTTCGTTCGCTGAAAAGTTCATCTCTATATATATAAGGCAAAGCCCTCACTCACTCACTCACTCACTCACTGACTCACTCATCACTAATTCTCCCACTTCCCACATAGTCACAACTCTGAAAATCGGCACAAATATCAACAATGGTAAAAATAGAAAAAGTAAACTATTCCGATCTCGATTAACACACTTTAAGGGGTCGAAAAGGGGTCAAACGTTCCAAACGGGGGACATTCGAAAATCCTACTTCCCACATAGTCACAACTCTGAAAATCGGCACAAATATCAACAATGGTAAAAATAGAAAAAGTAAACTATTCCGATTTCGATTAACACACTTTAAGGGGTCGAAAAGGGGTCAAACGTTCCAAACGGGGGACATTCGAAAATCCTACTTCCCACATAGTCACAACTCTGAAAATCGGCACAAATATCAACAATGGTAAAAATAGAAAAAGTAAACTATTCCGATCTCGATTAACACACTTTAAGGGGTCGAAAAGGGGTCAAACGTTCCAAACGGGGGACATTCGAAAATCCTACTTCCCACATAGTCACAACTCTGAAAATCGGCACAAATATCAACAATGGTAAAAATAGAAAAAGTAAACTATTCCGATCTCGATTAACACACTTTAAGGGGTCGAAAAGGGGTCAAACGTTCCAAACGGGGGACATTCGAAAATCCTACTTCCCACATAGTCACAACTCTGAAAATCGGCACAAATATCAACAATGGTAAAAATAGAAAAAGTAAACTATTCCGATCTCGATTAACACACTTTAAGGGGTCGAAAAGGGGTCAAACGTTCCAAACGGGGGACATTCGAAAATCCTACTTCCCACATAGTCACGACTCTGAAAATCGGCACAAATATCAACAATGGTAAAAATAGAAAAAGTAAACTATTCCGATCTCGATTAACACACTTTAAGGGGTCGAAAAGGGGTCAAACGTTCCAAACGGGGGACATTCGAAAATCCTACTTCCCGCATAGTCACAACTCTGAAAATCGGCACAAATATCAACAATGGTAAAAATAGAAAAAGTAAACTATTCCGATCTCGATTAACACACTTTAAGGGGTCGAAAAGGGGTTAAATGTTCCAAACGAGGGATATCCGAATGTTCCTCTTCCAATGTAGTCATTTTTCTGATATTTTTTTGCAAATGTTAAAAAAATAAGTCATTCAAATATCGATTAACGAATTTTTAAGGGATGAAAAGACGACGCAACATTGAAACTATACGATGATTAACTTAATGTCTAATTAACTTAATTCCAATACAGCTACTACTTTGAAATTTAGAACTAAGAGCAAACATAAACACAATAAACTACTCCAGTTTACTATTCACAATTATAAATTTCGTTTAAAATGTCAACAAAGGAAAGTTCCTATTTTGATAAATCAATTTGTCGGGATCGAAAAGGGAGCAAACGTCTGAAGTGTAGAATACATGAATGTCTTTTGATCGCTAAAATGCTAATGGTAAAATTTCGTAGCGCAGCACGGGTATTCAGCTAGTGGACACATAAACACAGGCTTACTTCAATCGTTGAAAGGTTCATTGCTATGCAAGGATTGGCTCGCTTCGCTCGCTGAAAGGTTCATTGCCATTAGAAGGCCAAAACTACTTATGTTGAAACTTTCAGAGCTCTAGGCCTATTAGAAGTCACTTTTTTAAAAAAATTAATCAAAAAATAAATTAAAATGTTAATATTCTTTTTGTTAATAGTACAATTAGAGTGCCAAAACTACTTGTGTTAAAAGTTTCAAAACTGTAGCCCAAGTAGAAATCATTTTATAAAATATTTTTTAATTAATTAAAAAAGAAATAAATTAAAATTTAAAATTCTGTTTTTCAAAAGTCCAATTAAAAGGTCAAAAGTACTTATGTTGAAAATTTCAGAGATGTAGCTGTATTAGAAATCGTCCTGTCAAATATTTATTAATTAATTAAAAAAAAAAAAATTCTATTTTTTAAAAGTTTAATTAAAAATCCAAAACAACTTATGTTGAAAATTTCAGAGCTGTTGTTCTATTAGAAATCATTCGGTAAAATATTTATTAATTAATTTAAAAAAATGAATTAAAAAAAAACTAAATAAAAATTTAAAATTCGGTTTTTTAAAAGTCCAATAAGAAGGCCAAAACTACTTATATTGAATATTTAAGAGCTATAGCCCTATTAGAAATCGTAGTGTAAAAAAAAAAATTGTTAATTAATTAAGAAAATTAATTATAAAAAACTAATCGTAATTTTAAAATTCTGTTTTTCAAAACTACAATTAGAAGGCTAAAACTACTTATGTGGAAAATTTCGGAGCTGTATTTCTGTTTAAAGTCGCTTTGTAAAAAAAAGAAAATCATTTAAAAAAGAACTAATTAAAATTTTAACATTCTGTTTGTGATGTATACAATTAGAAGGCCCAAACTATTTATGCTGAAAATTGCAGAGCTCTACTCCAATTTTTAGTAGGTTTCTATATATCCACAGACAGACACACAGCTTGTTTTATTATTATAGATTTCGGGAAAGTAGAGTAGTGACGCTCTGTTGAAAAACATTTCGGAGGACTTTATTTCCCCAGATAACTTTAGAAGATACTAGAGCGAGATTTTCACTGTTGGAAGCATTCCAAGAAGGAGATGTCCATGGGGAATCTATACTAAAACACTACACCACGAGGAAACCATATAAATAGGATACCATAGACATAGGAATCAATGAGGAGCATCTGATAAATAGGATTGTTCATGTGTGAATTTCTTTTGGGACGTAGGAAAGTTGGAGGGTGGAAATATAAGCGCATTTTGGGCTTAGGTCTTTCTATAATTTTTGTGAGTTATTTGACAATGATTTACGAGTTATTGATTGCGTACTGTCTTTAAGAAGTATGTGCACTGGATTTAACAAATTGCCACTGTAAAGTCATTTAAAGCTTACTGTAGCAAATAAAGAACCTATTTCAAATGCTGATATTTAAGACACGAAACTACAATAAATGAACTTTCATTCTTAAGAAAATGACAGGTTTGGTAGATGCCCTTAGTGCTAAAAGAAAATCCATCAGCACGGATTAAACAAATGGAAGATGTAGTAGCTCATTTTTTAGTTCTTTGTTTTTTCTAAATTATTTCATAAGTAAATAAGTAAATTGTGGAAATAAAAATAAATGCATGCAAGATAATGTATCTAATTATGAGTTTCTGGACACCTTGATGTTTGAAAATAAGAAGATATTCACCAGAAATAAATGATGAGTCGGTTCACCTTTTACTGCTATCATCACTGCTACTCTGTGAGATATGGGACAACTTAAAGGAGTTCCAGGAAATTAATTATCACCCACTTAGAGTTTTTTTATTGTGTAAGTAGACTTTTTTTTATGACTAAATCGTAATAAATACATCAAAAGTTTCCATATAAATCTAATAAATACATTTCTTCTAACAATTTTCCAGTTTCTAGTCTAATTGGCAATGTCAGTTTTGTGGATATTAGATGTGTTCATACCAAGAAACAGAAATATTATGATTTCATAACAATATGTAATTTGTTATAATCTCACAATTACTCAGCACCACACCTGTCTATTTCAACCCATCATCTTGATGGTGTAAAATAAATGTAAATCCGTAACTCTCTACAAATGTTGGGATTCCTTTTCCGACAAATCAATATCATTCTTTCTGATTTCCTGGGATCTAGTTTCCTAAAAAAAACCTCGAAATCGTCACCGGAATTTTATTTCCTCCGGGATAAAATCTCAAGCCCTAAACTCGATTCCTCTCTTGGAGAAGAGGAGTCTCATCAATTGCCATCTCAACAAGACTTCTTCCCTTCTAGGGATTATTTCCATCAATACAGGGATTTTTGATGAGAACTCCGAGGCAAGGCTATGAGAGCTCAAGTGAAGGTACTCTCAAAATTGTGCAATCAGGTGATTGCCACTGCAAAGGAAAATAGCATTTGTTTTTACGAATAAAAATGTCTTTACAATTCATAACTGTGGACTAAGACTGAATTTCGTAAATGTAAAGGCATTTATTGGAATTACTTTGAACTTTAGTGAATGTACTAAAAGATCACAAGTGAGGATATATAGCTCCATGCTCTCACAAACTCCCTCATTTGTAGCCACTGAAGCATGCTGTTCTTCCAAAACATAGAGACAAAATACGGGGGATTGTAACTGAAGTTCAACTTTCAAGAAGCTGTAAAAAAGAACATGGTCAGAATGACCTGAAATTTGACCTGAATATATGTGATAAAGTGGGAGATGGTATGGCATAAGGACACAAATAGTTCGAAATATTTTTTTTTCTTCTGTCATGCCATTTCCCACTTCGTGTATAATCTGGTTGAATTTCAGGTAATTGCAACTATTGCTTTTCTTCTTTATAACTTTTTGAAAGTTGATCTTCAATTGTAATTAAGGGCCTGAGAAGAAAAGGGTCCAAGTGACTTTCTTAACTTTTGAGAAAATACACTTTAAAGTTTCTTATTTGAATTAAATTTCTATGAAAATTATTTCTTGTTGAAATACTAACCTCTGGGATTAAAATATCACTAGTTTTCATAGAATTTAATACAAATAAGAAACTTTAAAGTGCATTTTCTCAAAAGTTAAGAAAAGTCACTTAGACCCCTTTGCTTCTCAGTCCCTCCATTATCCTCCATTATCCCTCCATTCCTGTATATAAAGCGTAACACAGTATCAAGCATGCCAATATAATTGTGCATTAGACATGACAAGCGTTTAAGCCGCTATGAGACTGTAAACTTAATTATCTTTAGACATACTAATATACTAAATATTAAAAAAAAAAAATATTGCAATTTTGTGTTTTGGGTATATATTTTTATAAATTTAAGTTCCAAACTTTTGTTCATAGCAGCTTGGAAAGCTTCTGATTTCTGAGTCTCAAGACCAGGAATATACAGAGCGCGGCTCTTTAAGTTTTAAGAATAAACTAATGTAGTAATAAATGGTGATAAATGTGTGCTTTGTTTGGGTAAACCCATTATAAACTTACTGCGCAATATCAAATCCTAGAAATAAAGAAAACTCAACAAATCACTGAGAGACGAGTAGAGTTGACACGTAACATAGTTCTCAAATACCAATTTAAAATTAGTGTCCACAGAGCCCCCTGCCATCTTCTCAATTCAAATTCGTAACAATCCGAATGCACAATAGGAGCGTGAGCACCATGTGTCACAGTCTCAGTTGCATCGAACTTTTGTTGAAATTCGTTGTTCTCTCGTTTCCGACTGAGGTAGATAGCACCATTCGCTGTAAGCTTTTCGTGGTTGCGTGCTTTGTCAAAAACGTCTTTTGCATTTGCTTTTGATATACTATACTCGAAAAATATGACCTCAACTTTAGTCCAAAAGGAAGACCTTGCACATACCTGAATTTTTCCTAGAATGATGGGGGTAAAACATGGTCTTACGTGGAATTTTATATTTTAGAGGATTCTTTTAAATGCTTAAAGTATTTAAGTACAAAGTTTTTTCGTATTACAATACTAAAAGTGAAACAAGCAGTAATAAAAATAAAAGAGATAAGTGTTTAAGAATTTATTACGCTTGTGAAAATTATTATATTCGTTTAGATTATATTTTCTTCTAGAAATGCGCAGAACGCCTTCCACAACAAGCGTGACACAATATAAAGTATCCCCAACTCCAACGGGATAAGATGAAAGTTATGAGTTTGCCTTCTTCTTAGTCTCGTAGCCTTGCTCCGAGGGATTCTGTGCTATTTTCGGCAACTGTGTATCTCTTTTCTGGATCCTTCAAATTAATAGTTCGGAACCGTTTAACGGCTTTTATACGATGGTCTTGTGCCTCGAGCAGTAAATCTTATCTGGAATTGGATAGCATGACAATGTTTCGCATAAAATATATTAAGCGGTGTACTGGAATGTAAGGGATTAATGGGGGAAGGGGAGAGGATTGATGCACGAGTAACAATTTCTGGATTTCTTTTACGAGAGTGTAAATGATGATGAGCTTCTTTGGTCGTAGAAGATAAGAATGCGGTTTCTAGTTTTTTTGCCAATGATACTTCTCTAAAAGTGGAATAATACTGAGGGAACGCACTGCTCATGTACAAAACATTATGCAACAACATACGAATGCAGTATTTGAAGCAATTTTTTCTGCGAAAAATGTTCCACTACTCTTACGTTATATAACAATGCTCTAATACTCTTGCTAAAACAATTATTTTCAGTTTAAACAAATTTGAGAAATACCATAAGCACTAGCCTTGAAGGCAAGGCCCATTTTTTTTAGGTAGAATTGTTTGCTTTAAAACAATAATTGTGAACTGTTTTTTTATGCTTTTACTTCCCCCTTGTACTTAAATTAAAATTGCCTACATTATTTTACTTCAGGAATGCATTTCAAGGCAGTTCAGCTTTTGATCATAACAAGTTATTTTTGCTCTCTGGCATCCTTGAAATTATACAGGGTTACAAATTATAACAATTTAATTGCTTTTTTTTTTAACTAAATTAACTTTTAAAATATGTTGTGTTTTAATTTTCCAAATTTTATCTGTTTCTTATAATTAGTTAAAGAGATAAAATTTCAATTCTAAATATATTCTCACAAAAAAGTCCAATAATTTGTTCATATTTATTGGTCGGTTGGGGTAGCTGGCCAATGTTTTTAAAACGAGATTAAGCAGTTCTGACCTTAATATCTATCTAATAGTTGAACTATAAGGTTTAATAAAACTTTAAGACTTAATGGTAACTTTTGGTAACACGAGCTTAAATTGATGGTATTTAAACATATTAGACTTTATTTGGATGTTTGTAATAATAAAATAAATAAATTAATTTTACGTTCGGTGGATCCAGTTATCACTTAGAACTGGGATAACGGGACAACGTGGCATTAATTTTTCATATTAGCTTGAATAGTTTGATGTGGGACATCTAGGTCTGAATAAATATTTTCCTAGTTTTGGAAAAAGGCACTAACATTTATTTAAAAGTAGCAATACTGAAGCTAGAATCAAAGCAAGAGTGTGACTAAGTCGAGGTTTGTCCACAAATTAAATTCGATTCACATGTAACGGTTCATTTATTCGAAGAAAGAAAAATTAAGTTTACTTTTTGACAAAAACATGAAAAAACTATAGAATTTAGTTATTTAAATGCTCTAAAAGATCGGAAATTCATATCTCAAAGTATTAGGTGTCAATAAGCTTACACAATAAAGAGTCCTATTCATATTTCACAATATAAGCTATATTTGGCCACTTCCAGGTATTCTGTATTGAGAATATTTCTACTTCATCCCCATCTAAAAGGCTGAAAACTTTTCCAGGTAAATATTCCCCTATATAATTAAAAACTATATACTACTACATACATAGCCCAGTTACACCGTAAAAGCAAATGCTCACTGGGTAACTGGACCATCTCTCCTAATCTCAAAACTTTTGCAGAATACATGTGCAAAACGAAATACAACATTGTTAATTATGTCTTGTTTAGTAGTGCTAAAGTAACAAAAATAACAAAAACATTTTCATTGAGACTTAAATAATATAAACCATAAAAACCGAGTTTTTAAAAAATACTTTATATGCATTGCCAATTTTTATATTCATTAACACTGTGTCGATATCAAAAACATTTCTATCAGCAAAATTAGCGGCAAACTACGTTTCAAAATATATTTTTAAAAACAGAACATGAATTTGTGCTCTCAGATTCAAATATCATTTATTTATTCTGATTAAAGTAAATTATTTATTTATTAAAAAGAAAATTTGGCAACAGGAAAGAGTTTCAACAATGATCGGTTCAATGTTTTTTTTTAACGCGATTTATAAAATGCGTAAATGCGACCTTTTAGTGGCAGTTACAGCCCCAAAATTTGATAGAATGCATTGTCGTCGACATCGAACCAAACTGCCAAGTTTCAGCCTGATTGGATGACCGCAAGCGAGTTAATTAGGCCACAGCAACTTCCGTCGCCATCGACAATCATACATACACACACAAAATCCAAGCTAATATAAAGGATTTAAAAAATTACTAAAATAACAATCCTATCGCAATGTTACAGTATAACTTTATGTTCTTCTTAAGTCCCTTATGCCTTTGGTTGTTATAAATTATAGTTATAATTATAATTATTGTTATAATTATAGTTGTTATTTGAGACAGAAGGAACTTTCCTGAAAATTTTTCAACTATTAAATATTGAAATATTTTTCTGGTTTTAGAAAGCCTGGCCTATGGCCCTATAATATGAAAGCCCACAGCCTTATAGTATGAAAACATAAGTTTTATAATTTGAGAAGCCGTCTTCATATGAATATTCTATAAATAAAGTTTATGTCAAAGACATTTGTATTTATTTCTTCTATGTTTAATTTATTTTCAACTGATATTAAAGTTCCGAGTGAAAATAACCAAATCTACTATTTCACGCTGCTCAGAAGGCTATACTGACATCCAAGCCAATACATCGCGTTAATCTTCACAACCGCGAAAAATCCAATTTTCAATCTTTCTCTTCCCCTGAATTCTTGATGGATTGGCGACTTTGGCGATGGACAGACGACGTAAGAAAAGAAGTCCATTTGATGCACGTTCTTCCTTTCTAAGCTCAAGACACGAATTGGGTTTGGGAGAAATTTATTGCACCTTCTTTTTAAGGAGAAATTGATATTTGAAGCGGAAGAAATGAGAAGAAAAGAGGATTTGGCGAAAAGTATGTTTTTCGTTGATAATGTCTTGAATTCTTTTGTTGAGAACGGTCTATGGAGAGAATTTATCACCATTCACGAAAACTACCGTTTTAATTTACGAAAGGTTTGTTCCATTGAGGAAAAAAATTACTTTTTTGATTTTTTGAGAATATTGTAAGGTTACTTCTGCTCCAAGCGAATGGAAAATGAAACGGAATGTGAACACGATTGTTACAGTGTCATCAATGACTATAATAATGTTAACATGTTAATGAAATTTGAATTTTGATAGCTACAATTAATAAGTTTAAATTTCTTTCAATTTCAAGGCCTCGTGAAACTATTAAATACTCTTTCATTAAAGGAAGTCCTAGTAAGACTCATTCCTTATATCTGCTATGTTGCAATCCTCTAGCCCAGTGCATTTAGAAACTAATTTCTAAAAAACCTTAAAATTTGATGAGTAGGTTCTAAAAACATCACTTAATGTGAAATTATATAAATTGTTTTCATTTAATGTCTATATATTATAAATGGAAATTAAAATACTAAAAGACAAAACCAGGTGGAGCCACTGTATATGCATTGGCAAAAGGATTTCAAATATAAAATAAAATATATCAGACGTTATTTTCGAGTTTTTAATTTATGTCCTTTCATTAAGTGATCATTTTCGCATCTACTCACAAAATTTCAAGGTTTTATAAGAAGTAGTTTCTAAATGCACTGGAATAGAAGATTGTAACATGGCGGGTATAGGGAATGATCCTTACTAGGACTTCCTGTTAAAAAGAAACGATTACAGCGTAACTTATTTTAGTGTTAATATTGTATTAGTAAATCAAAGAAAGTAAATTATTGTATATTTTTCTCACTTTCAGAGGCCCTTTACAAACGATTTAACTTGCGCATTTCAAATAGAGTTTGGGGGTAGAAAATTTCCAAAAGTTTGCTGACTCCTAATATCCTAGTCACACTGATATAGAAGTGCACATTGGAGAAATTTCTTATGAAATATTAATTTTGAAATTTCTCTTATCGAGAGCTCTAATTTAATAAATAGCTCAAGTGAAACGTTTTTAATTTTTGCCACGAGTGTTGACCTTGAACTAAGAACGAAATATGCATATAAATAAGCTTCAAAGTATTGCGCGTGTCGTAGAAGCTATGTGTTTGTATAATTAATGAAAATCTTCTAAAAATATTATGTATGCGTTATTTAGAAGGAATTTCAGAAACTAAGACGTTAAACGCATTCCATTTACATACTATTTTTTCAAAAAATAATCGATTGAAAAGTAAAAAGAAAAACGAAAACAGGAAAGTTGTCATAACACATTGACAACGACGGCATTGGAAAATAATTATATTCCATGACTGAACACTTTAAAACAAGGTGTTTGTATTGGATTTTCCATAGCCAAGACGTTGTATTATAATCCCCAATAAGAAGACTGTTATCTCAAATTTTCGTTATTTTCTGTTTACATCTCCCCAAAGTTTCCTTACACAGTTTTTTACGGTACAAACAAAGCTATAAAGTCGTAAGAGCACCCATTTAATAATAGATTTATATTACGAAAACTTACTTTATTTCGAAACTAATTATACGGATACCGTATTTTTATTTTTAACGGTATTATATTTATTTGCTGATTTATATTACTTACTGTATTTTTATTCATAACGAAACAAAACAAAATGATACAACCCATAAAAAAAAGAAAAGATTTTAATATAAATCCTTCATATGCATTGCCAATTTTTATATTCGTTAATACAGATCTGATTCTGTAAACAGCCTGTGCTTGGTGTTTGCATCTAATTTTAAATATAAAAAACATTTCTATTAGTAAAATATGCGGCATACTATGTTTCAAAATTTATTTATTAAAAATAAGCGTGAATTTATGCTCTCACATCCAAATACTATTTTTTTATTCTGATTAAAGAAAAATATTATTTATTTATTAAAAAAAATTTTGGCAACAGAAATGAGTTTTAACAATGGTCGGCTCAATGCCATTTTAACGCGACTGAATGACGGCAAGGTGGTTTAATTAGTATTCCGAAAAAGCAACCTTTTAGAGACAGTTACAGCCCCAAAATTGGATAGAATGCATTGTCATCGAATCTATCTGCCAAGTTTCACCAAGATTGGATGACGGCAAGGAAGTTATTTAGACCTCCGCAGATTTGTCTGCATCGACAAACATACACACAAAATCTAAGTTAATAGAAAGGATTTAAAAAAAAAAAAAAAAAAAAAAAAAAAAAAAAAAAAAAACACCCTTCAATTTCATAATGGGCATATAATTTAGAATAGAAACGCAATACTTAATCTTTCATCAGTGTCAATATCTTGTCTTTATTAAAAAAATCTTCTAGTTTAGAAAATTATCCACAAGGACTTCATTGCAGCATTACCCTATGGGAACCTTTAAAGAAACAAGGTGAATTACAGACGACGGGGTCTATAGGAACCCTTTAAGTCAAGGGAATCTTGACAAAATAAATGCTCTTTCTGAAGTAACTTCATCTCCACGTACTGCAGTGGAAGAAATTCCTCCGTCCTAGCTGAGAGTGGTCAGTTGTGCTTCTCGTGTGACGCAATGTCCGGAATACAGATGGCCATTCTCCGCTTGACCGTGAACACTCCACTATTAATACATCTCTGACGTGAGATGTGTCTGCTTTGGAGGGGATCGTACACCAAGTGCATGGCACAGAAGCTACTTCAATAAAGTCTGCAAACATAAAGGTATGGATATCTTAAGAACCTGATTATCAGTAAATTAAAAAAATAAATGAAAAGAGTTTCTTCAACTTCGTCTTGTCGATCTCTATCTAAATGTGATGATTTCAGAGAAATGAATGTAAAATCAAAGCAATTGTAACAAATTAAAAAAGCGATAATAACTGCACTTTGGATTAGGAGGAAAACCTTTTTCCTTATTTTCTGACGATCAATGGTTTCTTTGATTTTTACATATCTCCGTATCCTCTTTTTGCTATCTAACTTGTACAGGGCGGGAAATTAAGTAAACAGATTAATGTTAAGCACTAAACTAATGAGCACTAACGCAACTGCTACTTAGGCACGTTAATATCAATAAATAAAAGAGAGTAAGTAAAAAACAGCTTGTTTCAGATAATAGAACCATCCTTCTCCTTTTGAGATATTTAAGGCAACTTAAATAAGTTTCTTTGAAATTAATCCTATTTTTTTTTATATTCCACTTTTCTGCAAAGAATCTATGAGAATAAGTTTTTTAATCCAGGTGGAGGACGTGAACAGGTTTCTGAAGCATTAAATATATGTTTTTTTTAAACAAATTTACAACAAGCTTAGTAATTCCATTTATTTTTGAAACACCTCTGAGTAGTTTTTATTTAAAACCTTTTTTTTTTTTTTATTCGTTTAAAATTTGAGACGAAATTTCAAAAACACCTCGCTCCCTCTTTTAAATACCAAATAATACCCAAAACTTGATTTTCATACTTTTAATTAAACGTGCGCTTTTAAATATAATTTGAAACAGGTGCAAATGGCCCGAACAGGGTGAAATGAGGTTAAGTTCTTGTTTTAACCTTGTTTTTCAAAAGGCTATGCCATCTAAGTTGAAATTAATAGTTAAGTATTAAATTTCTTATCCATTGCATATTATAAAACTTATATCATACTTCTATTTCTAATTAATTATACCACTTTCGACTTTTCTCCACACTATAAATCATTTCCAAAATCAACAGAGCGGAGTCAAGGGGCCCTTAAATTCTCTGTTGCCTATTTTTACTTAAATAACATAAAGCCGTCATTATAAATCTGAGGAATAAACATAAGTGTCTTTTGTAAGTTTGCTTAATTTAGATTCACTCACCTAGTAAAATAATATATAATGGAAAAAGAAATTTAACCTTGCAAAAAAGATTTAAGGGGCCTATTAGATTGAACGTATAAGTAAAAGGTATTTGCAAGCAGGGGTGTACTGGGACATAAAATCAGCCCGGTGATTTTAAATTTATGGCGGCCCAAATTTTCAATCTAATCATTGATGAAATTTTAATCATTATTGGTAATAATAAAACAATTCCAATGTTAAATAATTAATTTTAATTAGATTGTTTTAATGTTTAATATATTTATATTTAAATATTTATATTTAATAGTCAATTCCGATAATTAAATAAGTTTAATTCAGTAATTTATCTTAATAATTTACTTGTTTTAATACTTAATTCAATTAAATCAAATTTTCTCGGTCTCTACTATTTATGCCAACTTTGAGTGAACTTGGTTTCCATAAACAATTCATATATTTAACCTTAAAAGCTATAAAATATTATTTTTTTTAAATTTAAAAAAAAGTCCTTATACGATAATATATAAATCTTAGTGCATCTGTTTTCTAAATTCAACATAATCTATACAATTAATTTAAATTAAATTACTATTAAAAATTGTAATGTGAAATTTTAAGCAATTTTTTAATACACAAACTATATCTTTGAAACTAAAGTGATAGTTCCCGTAGGAGTGACTGGCATTTTAATGCAATGGATTTTTAAAAATTTTTTAAGTATATATATATATATATATATATATATATATATATATATATATATATATATATATATATATATATAAAATTGAGAAAAAAAACATTTGAGGGAAAAAAGAAAAATCTTCTTTATCGCACTGGCCCATTTTGTAAAGACACTGACGTGCCTGGTGATTGCACCGGACAACCCGATAGCCAGTACGCCCCTGTTTGCAAGATACAATGCATTTTATGAACACCCCCACTTATCGAAAATGAGAGGTAACTAGATACTAAAAAAGAAAATACTACTCCAAGGTGTTCCACATTTTTAGTTTTCGTTGCCAACAACGAAAAACCATTTAGAACGTCGTACCCCATAACGTATAGAATTTGTGCATGGTCAATATTTTCAAATCACCCACGTGAAAAAGTTTACGACATCTGTAGAACAGCTTTTAAACAAACATCAAACCTCCGGCAAAAAGTCGGATTATATCGCCGAAGAGAAAATCGATTCAGGAAAAAAATCGATCTAGAAGAGGCGCGAAAAGAGAATCGAAAAGTTTGAGTAAGTTGTCACAACTGATTTTTTCTTTGGCGTAACGTTCTATTTGAAAAGTTTTTGTGTATCTTTGTGAAGTTGTGAAAAGTTTTAAGTTTACGTAGTTTTATTTTTTGTTGAAAATGGAGATCTAAATTAGAATTTTAGTCTTAAAATTTGCTTTTGAAAAAACGAAACATGGGTGCTAGGGAAATAATTATTGAAAGTCAAACATTGATAAAGTAATATTTATTAGAAGAACATATTTTAAAAAGGTTAAAATGCTAAACTGTTTTGGTATTTGTATTATCTTTTGCTGGACCAATTAGTATTCAGAACACAGCACTGAAAATAGTTAAAGCCTTAATTTCTTTACAAACGTAAAATTCGGCGCTCTCTGAACTTTGAAGAACGAAAGCTTTTATGAATAAATTTATTTTACGTTTGAATAATTTCTTTTGATATAACCCATTAATATTTAACCTGAATCGAAACATTATTTATTACAACAGAAACTTCTTAACTGTTATTAAAGACGCACTTGACGAAATACGCCTGACAGCAATTAATTTAATTAATTTTTTAGAAAAATATTTTATACCTCATACGTTATAATTACGAATTAATGCCATAGATGTTCTAAAATATGGAAATTGCTTCTTTTTCTTAATGGGCAGTTAGATTGATTAAACTTGTTCAATAAAGTTTAAATAAAATACGATATACAGTGCGACTCATAATTATAAGGATAGCATGTACTTTATTATTATGCTAAAATTAAATACAAGACATGAACTTAACAACATATTTATTGTTTAAATTGACAATCAGGAATTTTTAACCTCTATTTTTATCATTTTACTTTAGGGTGAAGTAAAATGACATGAACAACAAGATTTTTAACATATTCAGAAATATAAGGACAGTGGAAATTATTCATGAAGTCTATGTTTGGTTGATCAGTCTTTTCTTTCGAGACAGTTAGCCATTTTCTCTGGCATCCTGCTGGCCAGTTCATTCAAGTAATTATTATCAACATCACTCCATACATCGTAAACTTACTCTTCAAGCTCTACCCATGAGTCATATTGCTTTTCGTTTGTATAAATCTTCCTTAGAAGATATATCCAAACGTTTTCTAAAACGTTTAATTCAGGAGAATGCGCAGGCCATGTTAAGAGATTGATGTTTCTTTCTTCAAACCGTTTTTTGATGAATTAAAAGTTTGGCATGATGCACTATCTTGCTGAAATATGAAGTTTGCACCACCTATAAAGGTGAACAATATGTATGTAGCTGTATGTCCAGGATTTCAAGATACGTCTGAGTGCTCACAGTTCTCGGAACAAGCACTAAATCAGTTTTTCCTCTAGAAGAAATAGAACCCCAGAACATCAAAGACTCACCCTTAAAACGCCTGCTCCATCTGACACTTTTCTCGGACCTTACAGCATGTCAATGACATTTTAAACAGTCGGGATCATCCAAATTAAAATGTTTATAAGAAAATAAGACACTTTTCCAGTTCACACTATCTTTCATCTATTTTAGTGGTGATTTTCTTCGCAAAAGCTAATGTCTTTCCATCAAGTACAGTTTTTTATTCATATTTATGTATTTAACTGTATTGCATTTATTCAAAACGTAAGTAACAATTGACCTTGAAACCTTCTTACTCAAAGTATCTGCAATTCGACAAGAATACATCTTTTTTTGGACAGCCATGCGAACAATTCGTCTCTCATCTCTTAGAGACAACTTCGGTTTCGCCCCTGATCCATTCTATAATGAACAATTTGTTCCACTTTTGATAAAATTTTCTACAGCATCTTTTGATCTTTGAATAACGTTACTAATATCACATATAGACTTGCCACTTCCATGCAAGTTTCAATCATTTTGAATTTCAATTTTAGTAAGTTATTTTCCACGAGGCATTCCAAATCATTACAGGTCAAAAATGGTACTAAACAAAAAAATAACCACATGTTTAGACCTGCAGTTAAAATATTTGAATATCTACCTGCGATTGTGCGCAAGTGTGGTAGCTATGGTAAAATATATCAGGTGTCCTTATAATTTTGAACTAATAAAATTTTGTAAAAATGTATAATTGTTAAAAAAATTAGTATAATTTATTCATGTATTTTGCTGAAAAGTATACTAAAAGTGTGTTGTAACAAAAAGTTATCATATTGTTTGCATATAGATCATTCGAAGTTCTTTTGTGGTTATTACGGAGAAATTACGACTGTCTTTAAAATTATGAGTTGCACTGTATAGTCGTAACTACACTTTTGGTTTCAAATAACTTTTTTAGGTATATTTGGAAATAGGAAAAGGAGACTCATCGATTAGTAAAAGCTGCAACTTGATCACTGAAATAAATTTGGGGTAAATGAATGATATGCAAAACCATTAGGCTCATGTTGAATTAGCTAAAAAAAATTTTTGCTCTTCTGAAGTCCCATATCAATCAAAGTCATAAATATCCGGAAGATGCGAAATACTGTGTCGACGATTTCTGCATGCCATCACAATAAATAAAGTGTTCATTTAAAGAAAAAAAATTAAGAAATATAATGCTTACTGCCCTTTCTCCCCACAAGAAAACAACTGACGATATGCTGTGCAACATTTTTAACAAAGTAAATTATTGAGTAATCAAGTGATATTTTAAAAATAGCATTTGTTAACTAATAACCTGCACTAGAACAGTGCAAGCGTATTTTTAAAGTCCTCCACTCCACTCACCTAGAACGACTTATGATGCCAAAAGTCTCATACATTAAAATGTCCTCAACAAAGTGTTATTACTTCACCAGCACAACTATACAAGTGAAAGCTTTAACAAAACATGCATGAAACGCACCTTGGTATGTGTAGAAGCAGTATTGAATCTACAGGGTCTTTCAGAAAGGACTTCTTACCTTTGAAATGACATGCCTGCGAAAGAATGATAAACAGAAAAAAGCGTCACGTGGTATGTTGAATAGACAGGTATGAAACTTTAAATATACCGGTTTGCATAATTAGTTACAATATATCGAAATGTGGCAACAAATTGTTGTAAAATATAAATCTAGTGGAATGCGTTAATCGTTTCTCTCATGAGACAAATAGGTGGGTTTTCTCATCTCTGTATCTTGCCAACACCACCTAATCTCTCAAAATGGCGTTGATCTTGCAAATTCCCATATTCAGTTTCGTTTGCTGTCAAATATGTCCAATATTCCATATCGAATTTCAGTTATAGTCAAATCTGTCCAATTGAAAATGGGCTTTATCGTAAACCATATGCCATCATTAAATTCATTCCCATTAATCAATTTTTCAAATCGGTGTAATTAAAATTCCATCTTTTCTTTCTCCAACTTATCTTTTCTTTCTGATTCTCACTGTTTCGCAGTTATGCTATTTGAAGGCTAGGGATTCCTTTCTGAACATATTTGTTTGTGTTGTCACCAACAATTGTTTATTAAAAGAGCTCTCACAATCGTCAAAAGTAAAGATAAAATAACGTTTGCTCAGCTTTTATACTTGCTCCTTGAACCAAGAAGAACTAAAACAATAAAATATTGCAAATGATTTTGAAATTGTTCCAAGGAATTAAACAAAGTTTTTGCTTTGTAATATTGGAACAATTAAAGTGATAAGTTACTTTCAGAGTTATTTAGAATCCTACAAATTATTCAGTATGGACGTCAGCATTGCTCACATTTATAACAGGTTTGTTTCTTTAAATTAAACTGATATCGGTTGTTCTTGCTTGGAAGTGCAGATTTCTGTTGAGGAAAGAAATACCTCCAGCGTTCTCTTGAGAAATCGGATTAGTAAGGATGTTTCTGAATATTAATGATTATGATAAGTGGAAAACTATGTAGAATACCAATGAGTTTACCCTTACAATGGAGTTTCTGTTGTTTTTGTAGGCGAGGCATCGATTAGAACAAAGAGTTCTACCGCTCCTGTTAAGAATTTTTAATTTTTTCTGATTATCATTAATTTAACTTTGCGAAAAGTCTTATTTTCATGTAGCTTTGCTACATATTCTAACACATAAAAGCTTGAGCAGTATTGTGATGCCTGAGCTATACTGTTGATAACCATCTGCTTAGGATATTTTACCTTCACATTTTACCCATATGTTAACATAGAGTAATGAAAGTATTGGATTCGGTAAAAATAAAATTGCATTTTTTTAAAAAAAATTTTGGCATTTTAAATGTGTTGATTTAAAAAAGTGATCTAGAAAAAATATATGTCTGTGGTCAGCATCTCCCGAACGGTTTGACTTAAGATGTTAAAATTTTGTGCACAGGTTAGTTTTGGTCATGGGTCTTTTCATTATGGTTTTCTCTCAAAATGTATATACTCATAAGGTAACTGCCACTTGAAAAATTTATGTTTTTCATCAATTGTCAAAAACGGATCTAACGGTTTTGATCAAAATCTCGGTGATATTGCTCTAAATATCCCCACTTCTGAAATTTCTGTAGAAATGCAATAAAGACATAAATATGTGGAAAACAACTATCTATAACACCAGAGTTCTCTTCCCTTGAGTTTCGTCCATTAACGACTGTTTTTACTCTGTTGTATTTACAGGAAAGGATAATGTATAATTTATTAATTAAATGGCCAATTTTGTCGCTATAGTATTTTTTCTTTCTTTCTTTTTTTTTTTTTCTTCTTTCTTCTTCTTTTTTTTTTTTTTTTCTTGCCAATGTAACACCATAAATATCATCATACTGGACATTTTTCTTAAATAATTGAAATATAAAAAGGCAAATTGTAAATTACACCTATCCATGTCAAATTTAAATGCAGTAACCAGTAGTAACTGTAATTCAAAGTTGTGGAATGTTCCCCATACCTAGTTTTAAGTTAAAATAACATTTGTTTCTCGTTACCGTTAATAAAATCTATGAGTGGTATATATTTGCATTATAAATCTAATTTGTTTATTAACTCTATTATAACGTTATGCTTATTGTAACTTCATATGAAATAAGTTTCCTAAAGCAGTGAAGAGTTCAGTTATATACATAGTATCTTCAAAACTGTAGCAGCGGGGTTTAGTTTTCTTAATTATTCAATATATTGGATTAGTACAAATTGCAAAAATGGCCAAAGTCAGGTTAGGAATCCTAATATATGTTGTGATTTTCTTGGGTAATTTTTTGTTTCTTTATAGACTTTTAATTTTTATGCAGTCCCTGCAGGGCAAAAGTTTCATAGTTAATGTGTTTTTAGTTTTTAAAGTTAAATCACATTAATATCATAAAATTAAATAAACATAAACTGTGCTTCAAACTGGCAGGAATCAGTTTAAGAAATAATTCGACCACGGGCCGCCTCTGATTTGAGTTGGAAATCTTATTATAATTTTTCAAAAATCAAAGTTTGATTAAAAAGTTTCGATGTCTTGCACCTCCTGCAGTAATCCTGTCGGTGTCCATAATGTGCCATAGTGCTAGTTTAGTTAGTCATAATGGGTACTTTTAAATTTGTAATTTAATTTAATTGGCTCAATTAAATAAACTTACTTCGGTGAAGACAAAACTCAAATCCCTTTGTTTTAAAGCTGGGGGAAAAAAATAAAAAAAATAAATTCTTTTACGAATATGATAACTTCATTCAATAATTAGTGATTTTTCATTGTATACCTTGTCAGTTAAAAGCCATTAATACCCCCAATGCATTATCTGTATGTGAATGGTGAGAGATGTGACATTAAAAAAACTTATGTTATTCAACATATCCTGATTATCATTGTTCTTTCAGTGTACATATTTTAATGCATTTGAGATTGAAAAGTTTTTATTTTAAGGAAAAGTATTTCAGAGGCATTTCAGTCGACACATATTAGCTCTACTCAGTAACTACGGTTAAAAGAAAGTGTCAAAAGTTTACTGAATTATTGTACAATATTCGGTAAAATAGTTAAAAAGTGAGGAACTAGTCCCAACCCCTTCCCCCTTTTCCACCCCTTTGAAAAAATCTTAAAAAGCAGTCGCTCATGCTGCCATCTATGAATGACTACAAAGAAGAATTTCAATCACATTAAAAATATATATAAATGATACGAGAAAAATAAGATTTAAATAGAAGAAGGAGAAAGTTTTGTTTCAAATTTAATATTTTGTGTACAGACATTGAAAACGTGGAATATTTAATGAAAAGTACTCATACAATACACTTGAAAATATCAACGCAATAAAAAATTTGCCTAGATAATTTCCTAACTTTGCATAAATAGTTATTGCAAATAAATGTGTTTCAGAAGAAAAAAAAAACAAATTATTGGACATTCGTGCTATGAATTTGTACTAGTGCAAGAATACGATATCGTAAACAGTAGGTTTACATGTTTATTCCATCGATGGTTTATTCTCATTTCCGTTTATAATTTGTGGTGCCATCTATGAGATAAGGTGGAAGTCAAAACAATTGCTAATTTTCCAAGGAGGAATATGGTATACAAGATATGCCGTGGTAGACGTGGGAGAAAATAAGTGTGATGGGGGGGGGGGGGGGGGGGCAAAAATTGGTAATAAGTGCACCCCCCCCTCCTCCGTCTCCCCAGTGATAAATTTTATAATTTCGTATCTTATAAAAAAAAATAAAAAAAACTAGTAAGGAAACAATTTATATTATCTAACACTAACATATTGAACAAGTGTACAAAATTTATGGTTATTTTAGTGCATATTCTACGAATTAGTTTTTTCCCTTGGAAGTAAGAGATAAGGTGAAATAATAACTCAACTTTATATACATACCTATTTATTTTGATTTAAATAGTGCTTTTAAATTTGCATACTTTCATGGAATCAAATTAATAGTGAACTCTAAATGTTTTTTTTTAATAGCTTGTCTTTTTAAGAAATAAGTATAGAAATTTAACTTAAAAGAAAGTATCTCCAAAGTTAAAAATTTTCCAAGTGTTAAAAGTATTTGTTAATAAAAATACTTACATATTTATACAAAGTAGAATAATGTATTTTTATAATAGTATGATATATATACCATAAATACTTTTTTTTTTTCACATTTAAAACTTTAAATCACTTTTTCTCAGTGTCCCAACTGTTAAAGGTTAATTTTGTTTTTCCTTAGTAGTTTTTAGACGGAATGAACGTTTTTTTTTAAAGTGGTGGATGGATTTCAGTGGTTTTAGAAATGGGGAGACACAAGGATATTTTCTTGAAAATTGGGAGGACACGTCACCCCTCGTCTACCCACACTTCTTGCACTGAAGATATGTTAGCAAAAGGTACACCTTTGAGTACTTATTCCCATATTTCCTATAGCCCCGCGAGGCTCCTTGTCTAAAAACTCCGAAATTTAGGGGTCCCCAAAATGCCTTGTTTCATTTATTTAATTGGTAGAGTTCATCACCAGGAAACCGGCAGTAAATTACATTCTAATCAACAGCTCTTGCCTGTCTTGTTTTATATCAAACTAGCTAAATACCCGTAGCTAAATACCCGTACTAGCTAAATACCTACGAAGTTTTAGCATGTGCACTATATTAGCTAGCTGTGAGACCTCGCGTAACTCAAATCTGTCATTCGTGTATAGGTCCCAGTTTTTGGCGCTTCGCTCGCAGGAAGGTTCATCGCTACGCAAAATCGAGCTCGCTTCGTTCGCTGAAAAGTTCATTGACACATAAACACAGGCTTACTTCACTCGTTGAAAAGTTAATAGCTATGCAAGTATAGGCTCACTTCGCACAAAGAATCATTGCTGCGTATGCATAAGCTCGCTGCACTCAATAAAATCTAATTGCTACGTAAAACCTTGATAATGGAAGCTTCTCCCTTGCGAAAAAAAAATAAAATTCAACGTTAATACAATAATACAACACCCCTTTCAGATTATTTTAACACGTGTTTGCGGTAAGCAAAATTAGAGGCTAAAACTACTTATGTTGAAACTTTCCGAGATCTAGGCCTATTCGAGGTCACTTTTTTTTGTGAAAAAATTAATTGAAAAACAAATTAAAATTTTAGCATTCTTTTTGTCAGTCCAATTAAAAGGCCAAAACTACTTGTGTTGAAAATTTCAGAAATGTAGTCCAATTACAAATCGTTTTGTAAAATATTTGTTAATTAATTAAAAAAAAGAAAATAATATATATATATATATATATATATATATATATATATATATATATATATATATATATATATATATATATATATATATATATATATATATATATATATATATATATATATATATATATATATATATATATCTTTTAATAAATATCTTTTATATATCTTATAATATATCTTTTAATAAATTATATATATCTTATAATATATCTTTTAATAAATTATATATATCTTTTAATAAATTTTAAATTCTTTTTTTTTTTTTTAAATCCAATTAGAAGGCCACAACTATTTATGTTGAAAATTTCAAAGCTGCAGCCCTATTTGAAATCGTTTGTAATATATATATATATATTAATTAATTAAAATAATTAATTAAAAAAATTAATTAATAACGAAAATTTAAATTTCTGTTTTTCTAAAGTCCAATTAGAAGGCCAAAACTACTTATGTTGAAAATTTTAGAGCTGTAGCCCTATTAGAAATCGTTTTGTAAAATATTAATTAATTAATTAAAAATATTAATTAAAAAGAAACTAAATAAAAATTTAAAATTCTGTTTTTCAAAAGTCCAATTAGAAGGCCAAAACTACTTATGTTGAAAATTTCAGAGCTGTAGCCCTATTAGTAGTCGTTTTGTAAAATGTTTATTAATTAATTAAAAAAGAACAAAATAAAAATTTAAAATTATTGTTTTTTAAAAGTCCAATTAAAAGGCCAAAACTACTTGTAAATTTCAGAGCTGTAGCCCTATTAGATATAGTTTTGTAACATATTTATTAATTAATTAAAAAAGAACAAAATAAAAATTAAAATTCTTTTTTTTAAAGTCCTATTAAAAGGCCAAATCTACTTATGTTGAAAATTTCAGAGCTGTAGTCCTATTAGTAATCGTTTTGTAAAATATTTATTAATTAAAAAAGAACAAAATAAAAATTTTAAATTCTGTTTTTTAAAAGTCCTATTAAAAGGCCAAAACTACTTATGTTGAAAATTTCAGAGCTGTAGTCATACTAGGTATCGTTTTGTAACATATTTATTAATTAATTAAAAAAAAAAAAAATTAAATTAAAAAAAAAAAAACTAATTAAAATTTTAACATTCTGTTTGTGATGTATAGAATTAGAAGGCTAAAACTACTTTTGCTGAAAACTTCAGTGCTCTACTCCAATTTTAAGTAGGTTCCTATAGATCCACAAACAGACAGATAGACAGCTTGTTTTATTATTATAAATCATGAAGCTGACTATCAGTGAAATCATATTCAAATTAATTGCACGAGAGTGCTTAATATTTTGACGTTTTGATACAGTACCTTCTATTACTGACTGAGTGTTGTTTACTTGCAACAATCAGTCTCAAAAGAAATGCTATTTCCGTTGTATAGTTATTACAGATAAGTAGAGGGTGCTTGAAAATGAACTATATCGAGCCACAAGCAGTGCAGGTAGATGTCGCAGGGAGATGATCAAGGGAGATAATGTTGATGATCAAGGAAAGATGACAAGGAAGATGTTAAAATTACAACTCTGTTGGATAATTTCCCTAAAGAAAGTATGTGATTTGATCAAATCCCTGAACAGTTTTAGTGAAAAGATAAAATAATATTGTTTGGATATTTTTAAAAACAGAAAGGATATGTTTGGAGAAATTTTAAACATTTTCAGTGAATGTAATTAATAAATAATAATGTTAATTCGTTTTTATTAAAACACTTTTTGGTTTTGTGGCATCTTGACTTGCAAAGTATGTTACTTTTTTTTACAGGCACATCTTTTTGTTTTACATTGTATTTTGGATTGGTCACAGGAACACTTCTTAAATTAATGACCTCTACATAAGTATAATTTTCCTGCAATTTTACGCAGACTTAGGTTAGTTTGTGGAAATGTTGCGGTACATGTAGTAGTAGCTCTTTAAAGAGCGTTTCTAGGTAGTCAATCTTTTATAATTCCAACTGCGTCTCCAATTTGGTATAAATGATTTTTTTAAACTAGTACGATCTCCACAATGTTATTTCCATCTAATGGGCCTCTATCTATCTTAGATACACAACCAAAACTGTGGAATCCACTAACATGACTTTAAATTTCTTCAATGAAACTTCTTTAATTTTTTCAGCTGCTCTTTTGAGATGTTTTGCAGCTCTCTTCTTTTGACATAAATAGAATAGAATTTTCCTTCTTCCATATCCTTCCATTCCATATCCTTTTTCTCTTACTCTACTCCTACATATTGCGTGCACAGGATTTTTACAAATGTTACATGCAGGAGTCAAAATAGAGTTGTTAATTGGTTCCAGTCGTCTTGTTGTCGATAAAGAAATTTATTCAATTCCTAGTAGAGCCTCTAAATTTAAAGCCTTTTTGGAGAGTAAATCAGCTAACGGTAGATCGTGTGGCATTGAAGTGTTATTGTTGTTTATTGATAGATCATTTGTCGTTGAAGCATTATAATTAATTTATTCAGATGCTGATAGATCTTTTGAAGTTGAAGCGTCGTTCTTGTCCTCTAAGGAAGATACTGGTAAGTCTTCTGGTGTTAAAATAATGTCATAGTCTTGCTGCTTAAGAAGTAGATCCAAGTCCTCTTCAGTAATAAGTTTTTTTTCTAGCAACTCTTTTGAAATATTATTAGATTGGAGACCTGTTTTTGGTTCTGTTCCAAATAAAGTTTTGTAAGGTGATCGGTTAAATGGTTCGATGAAAAGAGAAATTCTTTTGGACTTAAAATTCTTAGATAGAACTAATTCTTAGGTCTTGACTTGTTTATTTCATCTTTTCACTAAAACAGTTCAGGAATTTGATCAAATCACTTACTTTCTTTAGGGAAATCACCTAACAGAGTTGAAATTTTAACATCTTCCGGGAATTGATCCTCTACCTTAGGTATTCGATCAAATCTCCGTTTTTATCATAAAGCTGCGACATAGACATCAAGCTTTATAACACTATAAAATAGAACTATATCAATAAGAAGAATTTGCAGAATGCGAAAACGTATTTACATGAGGCTTCCAACGACTAATAAGAAATGAAAGAAAAGGTTATTATTTTTTTTAGAAAGAATAAGAACAAAGAACTAGGGGTGTGGAACATCGCACAACTTTCAATTACACTATAACACTGACAGAGATTTGTGTCATTTACCGTTTGTATATTTTCATTTAGAATAAATGGCCAGTTTGGCGATATTCTTTCGATAATCTTTATATTATCCTTTATTATAAGCGAAACTGAGAGGAGAAGAAAAAATGATCGTTGATGAGGTATGCTCAAGGAAAGAGAACTCTGTGTAGAAGGTATTCATTTTGAACTTTTTACGCCATTAAAACATTTTTACAGGAATTTCGGAGGTAGGGATGTTAAGAACACCTTAAAATGCATTACTACAGCGATTTTTATCAAAATCGCTAAAGTCGGTTTTAAACAATCATTGAAAAACGTGATTTTTTCGATGGCAGCTACCCTATGCGCATGCGCTATTTTGACGAAAACCTTAATGGTAGGTCCCATGGTCGCCGCTAACCCTCATACCAAATCTGAACATCGTAGGTTAATTTGTTCGGGAGTTATGCTGACCACAGACACACATACGCACATACACAGACAGACATTTTTTCTAACTCACTTTTTTGGAATCAGGATGTTCCAAAACGTGGAGAAATGCAAAAAAAAAAAAAAAAAAATTGAAATTTCTTTTTTAACCGAATGCTATACTTTCATTACCCTATGTATATATACTTATGGGTAATTGAAAGTAAAAATAACTCAAAAAAGGATTATTGGGAATTCATTGGAATCTTAATTATATTTTTAGGAGTTAAAATTAGCTAAAAAATAAAACCATATGGAGCCACAAACCACCGGGAGAACTTGCTATATTAGATATCCCCTTACACTCTAAAATATTTAAGCTCACTTTCAAACCTCCGATAGATTATAGGTAAATGATAGAAAATAACACAAACGACTTTTATCAATGCACCAATTGTGTCAGCGAGTTATCTTTGATTAAAATCACCTTAATCTATACTGATGTATAGTACAGGTTTTTCCAAACCAGTGCCAATACTTTTGAGCCTAGAGATGGTCGTTATTTTGTATCTGTAGTATGTTTAAATACATAATTTATAATACACACTACAATTGCATGGAAAGTAGGATATTTAACTGTAATAACGAATATAATTTTAAAGTGAGATACAAATTTGTAAATTTTAATTTTGTCATAAATGAAATATTATAAATAATAAAAATCTACACTCTCTGATTAATTTTTAATAAATTTATGATTTTAGATGAGAAAATCGTCGAGTTTGTATCAGTCAAAAGCTTGAATTTGTGTTAGAAACAAAATTATTTCAGGTTTTTAATTGTATCGTTCACTTTAAGGAAAGTAAACATTTCTTATATGAATGTTAAACATACATTAAGATATCTTTGTGAGGTGAGTTACACGGGAGAGAGAACAAAAATTAGCAAAAATGTTTCAAATGACTCTTAATTGTTAATAAAAAATACATTTTGCGATACGTTGACGATCACTGGAAATATCTTCTCATTGGAGGGGGGAAAAAATGCAGAAAATATCAAATTTTTGTTGTTTTCTTTATTTGTTAATTGTTTCACAATTTTGCATCTTTCTTTTTTTTATTTAAGGAAATAAAAATTTTAGATTATTTTCATTCATTTTGTCAATTTTGTTTCTTTTTTTACCACCTTCAATATCAATGTGGCACGGGTTAATATAAATTTACTATAATAAAACTTGGTACACTATCAAATTAGGTCAAAAGGAAAAAATTTCGAACTGTGAAATCAATCCGAAGGGATTCCATTTTTTCTCGAAAATTTTCAATTTGTTTAATCTTTTTAACAATCACAGGCTCTTTGCTCCACGGGTTAATATTAATTTATCGGAATGAAATTTGGTACACTGTCAAATTAGGTGAAAAAGGGGTAAGTGTGGGGATGATGGATAAAATCGAACGAAATTTCGTTTCTGACCCTATATAAGGATTATCCTATAGTTTATTTACAATTCGCATGTTGTACAACTACATAGACTTGTATTATAGATTCTCTGAGATGACATTGATCGTCAATATTCGATTGAGAGTAAATTCTGATTGCATCATTTTAATACGACATAGCATTAGTAAAGTCTTCAGAATGGGTTATATCCTCTTTGGGAAAATTATTCATAGCGATAATTCTTTACACACTCTTAACTTGCGGAAGTGTGTCTTCAAATATTATTGCATGTTGTCATTATTCTAAAAAAGGATCTAAGCCATTTTGAATGGAAATCTGATTTGTCTCTTAGATTTTGTTCTTCTTCTGAAAACGAATACCCATATCTCCCTATAGATTCCTACACAGGAACAAATGTCTTCTCTTATCTTCCAAAATAATTCCTCTGGAATCCGTGTTGCTCCCCTTCTAAAGAAGGTGCAAACGATGCTTCAATACCTTTCTTTCCTGATTGACGCGCTGCTTAAGTAGTTATTTGCTCTTTTCTTCAGAATATATTCCTATATCCACATATTAGTGATTGTATAGATAATAAGAAAATTGTGCGATGAAAAAGACTTATTCAATATACCCGGCCAATTTACCCCCCCTCTTCCTTCTTTTCTTTACATAAAAAGAAATTTTGACGGCTATTACGAGTGAAGGGAGAAGGGGCGGGGGGGGGGTATA
The DNA here is from genome assembly GCA_963978545.1 of Linyphia triangularis. NCBI lineage: Eukaryota > Metazoa > Arthropoda > Arachnida > Araneae > Linyphiidae > Linyphia > Linyphia triangularis. The sequence goes on from OZ021722.1 coordinate 89,183,389, forward strand.
TGAGAAATTGTTTATTATATATAAACATAAAAGGAGTTTGACACGTTAATTTTTCTTAATTATAACTTTTTTATAAATTTTATCAATATTTTGAAAAGTAAATATTACTAATAATAAGTACTACAATAAGTTTACTAAATTTTTCACAACAATAAAATTGTTAAGGAATGGTTTATCCATACTGAAATGAATACCCTAAAATCATTTAATATATTTTTACTCATTTAAACATTTGATTTTATGCATTTAATTCTCTATTTTTCTTATGTTCTGTTTAGCTTCAGGATTACAGAAAACTTTTATTTCATAACGTGTTTTTTTTTGTTTTTGTTTTTTTGGTTTTTTTTTGCTCTATTTTGTAGTAAGAAACATATTGTCCAAAAGCAACAAGTATGGCATTCCAGTTATAAAATCACATCTGGACAACACCGTTTGATGGCCAGGCAATGAAGTTATATATATATATATATATATATATATATATATACAAAATTTTATGGTATGTTTGCCTGATATGTATATATACAAAACTTTACGGTATTTTTGTTTGATATATATACAAAACTTTACGGTATTTTCTGTGAGAACTTTAAACTTCTTAGAAATCCGATCTCAAAACTACAACATGAATAAACGAAAATAGTTAATGACTTATAATAAATGTTGGAGTGGACCATGGTCAAGGTGAAGGATAAAGTGTTTTGGACTCGTCTTGAAATACCTGTGCATGAGAGGAAATGAAGTTCCGTTAAGATCGGCTTCTTACACAAGGAACTATAATCACTCACACGTCAATGAAGGTCGTTGATCACACCAGGGGAAGTGCCCGAAATTGGATTTTGACGGAGGGTTCAACGGCAGAAGGGTTTTGTGAAACATAATTGACATGTAGGATTTTTTTGAAAAATTGTGTGATGTGCGTGTAAAACATGCATTTTTGAGAGAACATTGGAAGTTGTTGACCCTATTGAGAAAAAGTGAGGGAGGTAGCGTGAATTTTTGCCTCGCTGTGTCCTTAAATGATTTTCGACTATGTCAGACCTGAAATCAGTTACGCGAACAGTATTAAGACTCAAAGAACTCAAATCTGAAAAGGAATAAAATCTCATTTTTTCAAACTTCTGAATTTTCTCATAATGAAATTCAAAGGCTTTTGAATGAAACTGTATCATTAATTTATCGTACCGTTAATCCATATAAACACTGCATACATTTTTAAATCCTTTATATTAACTTCGATTTTGTTTGTTCGTGTGGGGTGTTTGTTTGTGGCAGGTAAATTTATGAAAGGTTAATTAACATACTTGCCGTCATCCGATCGAACTGGAACTTGACAGAGAGATTCGTTGTCGATGAGAATGAATTCTATCAAGTTTTGGATCTGACCTTAAAAGGCAGCTTTTGCAGACGCTTCTATTGACCCTTCGGAGGGCTAATTAGCCCACTTGAGGCCATCTCATCGACATGAAGACATTAAAAGGGGACAATGCATAATATAGAATTTACTTTAAAAACTTTATTACTTATGGGTTTAATTTTTATCATCTTTGTTATTATGTTTGAATTAATTTCCGTTTTTGAATATTACTTAAATGTTTATAGTTAGTTTTAAAAGCTACATTTTAAGAACCTGAACATAAGAAAGTATAACATAAACATATTAAAATATTCGTCACACTGTCAGAGGAAATCAACACTGTAAATAAAATTTAGGGCTTCGAACATCGCACAACTTTCAATTACACCATAATGCAGATAACTGCATTGCAATTAAAATGGATTGGAGTAAATAACTGTTTTTGTTTTCATATTTTCATTTCACTAAATAAACTAGGGGTGTGGAACATCGCACAACTTTCAATTACACTATTGCTGATGTAGATTTGTGTAATTTATCATTTTTATATTTTCATTAGTTGCTTAGAAAAAATTGCGAGTTTGGCGATATTTTTTGTGATAATTCTTGGTCTTTAAAAAAAAATCGAATAAATGGGAATTTTGGTGGTATGCTTGACGATAATTCTTATATTATCCTTTGTTGTAAGTGAAACTAAGCAGAGATTAAAAAAAAAAAAAAAAAAAAAAAAAAAAAGATCCTAAATGAAGTGTGCTCCAGGAAAGAGAAATCTGTGTTAAAGGCATTCGTTTTTCAACTTTTTACGCCATTAAAGCATTTTTACGGGAATTTCAGTGCTGGGGATGTTTAGAACACCTTAAGAGGCATTACCACAGTGATTTTGAATAAAATCGTTTGAGCCGTTTTTTAGCAATTACTGAAAAACATGATTTTTTCAATGGCAGCTACCTTACTCGCATGCGCGATTTTGACGAAAACTTTAACGGTAGTTCCCTTGGCTACCACCAACTCACACACCAAATTTGAACATAGTAGGTCAATCTGTTCGGGAGTTATGCTAACCACATACACACATACATACACACAGACAGACCTTTTTTCTAGATAATTTTTTTGAAATTGAAATTTTTTTTTTTAAAAAAAGGTTGTTCCAAAACGAGTAAAAATGCAAAAAAAAAAAAAAAAAAAAAAAAATCACTCTTTTTTTTTTGTTGACTGAATGCTATACTTTCAATACTCTATGTATACATATGGTAATTGAAAGTAAAAAGCTTGCCAATATAGTTGATTTGAAGATATTTTTATCAATATTCATTTCTATAAATCTTGCAAGTTTGTGATCTTAGCAGTTGTCCATTTGGAAATGGATAACAGCCTGTCTCGCTACGCTCGCAAACTTGTAAAATTTAAAAAAAAAATAACTATCGATAAAAATATCTCCAAATTAAGCCAGTTGAGACCATCGATATAGATAAACAACTGGATAGACTGCTCCATTGTCAATGAAAAGAGAAGAACGCGCGGGGGATTGCGAAGCTGGTGGGAAGATTAATCAATCACAGTTCACATTTATAGTTGGATGGGAATGCGAGAAACCTTGTTAAGTATTAGAGTAGATATTTTTTTGCACTTTATTACTAATTAAGGTCTACTATTGTCATTTCTGCTGTGTACAACCCAAAATTTTATTTTCAATCCTCGGCAATCCGTATTTTTTATCCCACCAATTGCATCTGGCAGCGGCTTCATTTTCCCAGCGTTAAGCAGTCTATCCAGTTGTTTATCTATATCGATGGTTGAGACATAGCCTTTGCAATAAGCTTATCAATAAATCAAGTGCCGTAGCCACAATTAAAATGATATCGTTTTATTTTACAGGATAAATTAAATTTGAAAAGATGCGGGTGCATCGTTTAATTTATTTCAAGCCTCGTGACCTGTGATTTTGATTATTTCATAAAGAAATTGAGGATGTTTAATGTGGATGATTTTAATTTTTATAAGACGTTCGATTTTCAATTTTGTACGTCTTTAGTGCGTTATTGAGGTAATTTCGATGGTGGAATTTTGAAGAACTTATTGAGAGAAAGTGTGCGTGAGAGATAGCGAGAATTTTTGCCTCGCTGTGTCTGTATGTTACGTAAAAAGGAATTTCGACTAAGTCTAATCTGAAGTTTGCTGCGCGAACATTATAAAGACTCAAATCTATACAGGAATGAAATCTCATTCTTTCAAACTTCTGAATTTTCTCATAATAGAGATTAAAAGCTTTTAAATTAAACTTAATCAGTAATTTTGCACATGGTTAATCCATATACACATCATACATTTTTAAATCTTTTATATTAAATTCGATTTTGTTTGTATGTGTGAGTGTTTGTTTGTGGCAGGTAAATTTGCGGAGGGTTAATTAAAGAAGCCATTACTAGAATAATTTTGATCAAAATCGTTAGCAACGTTTTTTTTTTTTTGGCAAAAACTTAGCCGAAAACTGCATTATAGAATAGCTTCTACTTACTTGCGAAACATATCGGATAAAATGTCCTTCCAGATTTTGATTTTTTTATAGCATGGTGCATTTCTTCTACATTTGTAAGTTATTTCTTATAAATATATTTTTAAAGATATTTGGGAGCATTTTCCATTGGATCGAGTTCCTTAAGTTTATAATTAATTTTGAAGCATTACAAAATATTTCACGTTTCTAGCTTCTTCTTGGCGTCTACATTTTGCAATATTTTATTGTGATTTTTATCTTAGCGTCTACATTCTGCAATTTCTTCTTGGCGTCTGCATTCTAAGAGTTTTCTTTTTCTTTCTTTCGTTTACTCTTGTATTTAAACATTTCGGCCGCAATCTTCATCGTATTCATTGCACACCAAAATTGTATTTGTGAAATCACTAATTTTATGCCTTTCCTTTACATGACCTATCTGAATTCTTTTTAAGAGTTTGTAATGTTTAATTCGACTTTTTTGGAAATCTTTTATTTACATATAATGCATTTTAAATGAAAATATAATTATGTTCATAAAAATGTTGTAATTGTGTCGATTCTTCTGTTCTTCTTAAGAGGTGTCAACAATTAGTATATATTTATTTATTGACAAAAAAAAAAAAAAAAAAAAAAAAAAGAGAGAGAGAGAAAGAGAAAGCGGCTATATTACAATCAAAAATAGATATTTTTCAAAAGTTAACATTTAGAAGAAAACCAGAACAAATCTAAAGTAAAATCCACAATTTTCTTTAATACTAAAAGAAAACAGACTGTACTACTAACCACACTTTTTAATAATTTCTACCATAACCATGGCTGTTGGGCTTCGCATGCCAAATGCCGAGTTTGAATCCCGAATTAGGTGGAATCCACGTAAAGCTGTAGGTCCCGAGCTAATTAGCCGTTACTGTGCATAAAAACATGTCATTGAGGGTACACACCAACCAATCTACTACAACCATTACAATTTTAATTTAAAATAAGAGGTGGTGTATTACCATCAGGTGCCTTACGTCGTTACACCTTGACTATTCTTGTAATATACTTTTCAGTTTTTGTTTTCGTAATTTTATTCCCCAAGGATCCAGGTAAATTTATTTACAAGCGCATGCAAGGTATGGTTTAAACCATTTTTTTTTATCATTCTATTTCCTAATGATACTTCTATAGTTATAAATAAAAGCTGTGGAATTGCAAATACAACCCTTATCCCATCTTTGGCAGAGCCCATGGTTCTGTAGTTACGTTCTTTAACTCAACAATTTACTAGGTATTTTTTTTTTTTTAACACGTCGTTCTCTACGAAGTTTTAATAACAGAAATAAGAAAATAGATATTATACTTGAAAGTAAATACATTTGATAAAAACTTATTTCAATATTGACTTTAAATAGTACAAGTTTAGCTTAGCAATTACAAAATCATCTAAAATCTATATTTTTAATTTAGTTCTTTATGCTTTTACTTCAAACCGGTAAATACGATGTCATTAACATGTACCCAACAGGCTTATTCGTCATGTATAATTGTAAAAATCACTTTAAATTTTAATTCGAACACCCTCATATTCTTATTTTAATACACTATAACTTAAGTGAAAACTCTGAAAATATACAGCTAGTGCAAAATCCTTTTTTCCAAAACAGTTAAAACTACTTTATTTCAAGCGAAATGTCATTAACGAAAAAATATAATTGTGAAAGGGCTCAAAAATCTTCATTTCAAGAACATTTTCAGTATAATCTTTCTGTGGTATGGGATCGGATCATAATGGTTGGTGATACTAAGTTTCTAATGCACCTACAAAAACGCGACATCGAAATGTTCATATCTCCAAATTAGGTTTTATACCAATCTCCTATTTTGATGCGTAGTTATTCGTGATAGTTTACAGTCTTTGAACCTTTCTTCCGGATTTATACTTTGCCGAAATAAGGAAATGTTAATTTGTAAGAAATAAGACAACCATATGCTTTTTTTAATTTTCTTAAAACAGCGGTTCTTCGCTTTATGATTGTCAAAGAGAAATCTGCTTTTTAGTTTCTTGATCCATGGTGTATCTATGACAACACAACACAATAGCAATCATTGGGGAAACTTGGGCTTTCTGATGATTGCTGTGGTAGGTGTTTTTTTTTATGGTAACCAGCTATTATCTTTGGTCATTTTGGGAATTTAATTCACATTTCAATGGATATCACAGTTCTAAATTAGTACGTTAGGTATATGCAGCCAACTTTTATTTGAAAAATTAGTCGGACAACTTTTCATAGATGGTATTCAGATTAGAATTAGTCTATAGTTAAGTAACTACAACTTAGTTGTATGTTCCAAATACATGGATTTTTCTAAACGTAGAATACATTTTGAAAGATAATATTTTGTTCATCCAATTGTATTAGCTTAAAACAGAACTTGAATAAATAAGTTATTGTGATTTGGTAATTTATGTAATGATGTTAAATTTACCTACATATTTTTTTAATTAAACTAATGAATGAAATCAAATTTTGATTTTACTTTTCACTGTAGTAAAAAGCTTATACTAAGACTCTGTTTTTGCCCATTTTTATGTCTGATATGGACATTATATATTCTCAGCGTAAGTTACAATTTCCATATTTGTTGGATGTATAGACTCGCTTTGACGACGAATATCAATACAAAACACAAAGTAAATAAAATTGCGAGTATGTATTTAACTCATTCAGCCTAAACTATGATATTTTTGTCAATCAGTTAAAGAGTTGGAAGCGAATAATGAATACACAAACGTTCAAACAAATATTTCAATCAGAATTGTTTAAACTTTTTATCGGAAGAGTGTTTTCATAGTAAATGTATTGAGATTCGTGTATTGACTCCGAAGTCCGATTCTGAGTTGGAACTTGAATGTTAGGTTACAAGGTTTGATGTTAAAAACATTAAAATGTCTCACTTATACTTCATCTTGGTCAGGGGTGTAGTGGAGCGGGAACGGCGATCCTTTACCTTTTTAGAATGAGGAACGGCGCTCCTTCACCTATTTTTTTTAATTTGTATATATATATATATATATATATATATATATATATATATATATATATATATATATATATATATATATATATATATATATATATATATATATATATATATATATTTTAATTTGTATAGATATCTTTTTTTTTTTACATTCTTTTACTTTTGAGTGACACTTAATGGAAAGTCAAGTAAGAAAACGAAAAATTTCTTTCGTGCGAACTATGCTTTCTTTTCCATCCACTGCTGAGCAGGCAATTTCAAATATTTGCAAAACACTTGAAAGAGGCTAGGCAACCCGCACATGGGCATTCCATCAGCAATCCGACACATTCATAAGCTCCCCCCCTTCTCCCTCGGGCTTGAATCAAGCTCGTAGCCAGGATTTTTTTCGGGGGGGGGGGGATGCTTATAGTCGAAGATTGGATTAAATACGTATAACAAGTTACACAAAAAAAGAAGGGGAAGTAGTAAAACAAGATTTCACACAATTTCGGGAGGGGGGAGGGGAGGGGCTGTCTACGGCTCTGCTACTTCATTAGAAATTAACTGACGTATGTTTACATAGAAATATGATTCCTCCAATGCCAATTATTGTCTTCTTCAACTAATGATCTGAATTTGTGGATGAATTCTAGCCGTCAAATTTGTACGGTTCTTCATGAATATGGACCTACAACTTCCATACACAAGTTACGCAAACTATCATCCTTTTTAAAGAGCAAAACTGTGGTCTGGCACATGTAATTCTTTGCGCCCTTTCATTGAAGAATGTTTCATCTCTAATTTTAACGGGAACGCTAATCAATTCTAACCAGTTCTAACCAACGCTAACCAACAAAAGTGATGTAACGTGGTTTTTTTTTTTTTTTTTTTTTTTTGTGTATCACCAATTTAATAATTTATTTGTAAACCTCGCCCGTACCTAAGGAATGAATTCATTCAAGAGGAAAAAACAAATGACAATTTTTGGATAATCCAAAAAAGTGAAACAAACCTGCGATTTTGACAGAATAAACTGATTGGCAGCTAAGAATACTCATAGGTATGTGTAGAATATGTTGATATTTTATAAGAGCTTTCAGGGTGCTTTGAGATTGCATATATTGGCTTGTTAGATATTGGGAAAATCTAACTGATACGTTGTTTGAACATAACAAAATATATTCAAAACAGTGTTGTATTTTTAACTGTTACTTACTTTAACTTAATACGTAAAATTAATGGAATTGGGTGGCGTCAGGAAGATGTGTGGAGGATGCTTGCATTCCCCTAGTTGCTTAAATTTTTATAAAAGTGGAAAAAAGGACAAAATTCACTGAAAAAAATAAACTGCATGCCTTTTATTAATAGATTTATATTTGTCATTGTGAGAAGAAAATAGTTTTGAAAAAATCAAGGTTTGAACAAAACAATAAAAAAAAAAAAATAAAAAAAAAAAAAAAAAAATCCAAAAAAATCGGCAAATAATGCTACCGGCACCCATGTTAATGAGTCTCACCTTTTCAAAAAAGTAAAGGTATTCACATTCGTTTATGCTATATATTTCATTTTCCTAAATATAAAATTGCTAATGGATTTGTAAATGGTTATAATACATCGAAATTGGGCTGTGAAATATTAGGAAAGCATTCAAATGTATTTTATTTTTAAACGTAGAAGTTAATTATTATTATTATTATTATTATTTTTTTCAATTTGTAATTAGGAAAGCTTACATTTACAGTTATTTGAGAGTTTATTCCAAAAATGTAGCAGCAGTTCTTTAAGAAAAATCTGTTTTCTCAAGTTTCAAAAAATTAACACTGAATGCAGTGACGGCGATTAGGAGAGGAAGTTGCCCCCCCCCCCCCCATCTTTTTTAAACTCTAGTGATGATGATGGCAGTATCACATAAATTTTGCAGTTTGCTTTCTCCTCCGATTCATAACCACTTTTGACGATCATTGTCACCAAATCGTCCCCACTGTCGAAATGACAAATCGAACTGGATAAGATTATAAAACCAGGAATGTCCCTAGATTATCTATACGCATGGCAAGTGATGAGTCTACATTTAAATATCCCTCTTAAAATTAGAAATGATTGATTGGGATGGTACTCAAATTAATATTTTATCAAGAAATTAATAATCGATTTTAACTTTCCAATTGATATTCTTCTAGTTGTTAATTTCATCTTAATTAATGGAGCAAATTTTGAAAAGTTAAGGTCTATCAAGAAAGAACTCCTCTACATTTTCATTTCGAGAAGGAATAACACCATCATAAAACTCTCAATCGACATCTGCAACAATCGCAATATATTTAATTCATTTTGAAAACAGATTTCGAGGAGCTACAGTATCTGGAAATTTATCCGAACCCACTGCATGTTAAGATATCTCTGAAATTCTGGAAGTCAGATGATTATGTTAAATCTAGGCTTCGAAAATACAGATAAGGTGATGACCCTATTTGGGTGAGCTCTAAGTCAAATGTGCCTAAATCGAAAATCGATCTCTTTTGGAAATATTTCTGCTTGAGAATTGTTAAAAAAAATCTTGTAAATAATCTGTTTAAAATATGTTGTAGATAATCTGTTTAAAATATGTTGTAGATAATCTGTTTAAAAATTCTCGTAAAAAATCTGCTTAAAAATTTGTGTCAGTAAAATGTTTGAAAATGTCTTTATCCATTTATAAAGTGCCAAACAATTTGCTAAAATGGGTTGTCAAAGCAAATTGTTTAAAAATCCATATAACTTAATAGTTAAAAATTATTTAAATAATAAAAAAAGCTGAACGTTTTTCTTTTAAATTTTTGAGTTGCTCATAATCTGTTTTAAGATTATTAAAGTAGTATTAATAAAGTTATTTATTCTTAGTTGTCAGTTTTACTTTATCCCTATCCCACAGTAAAAAAGTATACGTTTGTAACGACGTGACATGGCGTTCCCACACCTTTTTATTTTACACTACACCACTGATTTTGGTGAGATTTTTATTCCTACAAAACACGAAATTGGCGAATTATTTGGTAATAAATAAGTTGAGACATTCGATGGTAATTGATATAGACTATTTTGTTCTTATTTCAAAGACTTCGACTAGAAGAATACTATTTTATTTATTTGTCACAGCTTAAAAGTAAATTTGTGAAATTTCAACACATGCTAATTTATATGTCTTATGTCGAAATTTATAGCATTTTCGATTAGAATTAAGTATTAAATACTAGGACATATCTCACAAGACCAATAATATAGTATGTTGCATATGCAAGTGCTACACGGGGGCCATCGGAAAATCATTACATCAAGATCTATGTGAAGATGAGAATGCATCCAGGGAAGGCGTTCAACGTATCCGAGTTTGCATTTTGAAGGGAGAGAACAGTTGAGTAATTAACAACAGGCATCCTGATAAACAACGAAAAATTATTTGCTAATAACGCCTCTACAACTATTAACTTTTTTAAAAAAATTGTAAATCTTGCTTTCCTCTGGAGCTTAGATTAGAAACTATAATTACTCTTAGACCTTCTGGCAACAAAATCATTTTTCGAAGTGATCAGGGCCTTGAAAAGTATTTTTTTCATCTTCTTCAAATCATTTGACGGTAAGCTCGCTCTCGTAACCTTGCGAAAAGAACTTCGAAGGCCTTTCCGATTGTCAGTTGGAAACAAATCCCATCTTTCGATTGACGTATCAATAACGCGAGAATTCCGTTGTAAAAATCTCTCTTGTAATAGTCGCTCACTCACATGCTCTGAGTATTTTTAGCCAATCCAGCGGTCAAGGAAGTCCCTCTGAAAATTGTTCCACCACCCATTCTATGATTCGAAATCGTCTGTTATTTTCCCCTGGCAATTGAATCGATCAGTAATCGGCCTATCAAGGCCATTGATGGTAGTGTGGTATAGGCTTGTAGTAAGAAATATTAAAGCCTATGTTTTGTCTGAAAGAGAGAGAGTTCTATGTAAAGATATTGTCTAGACTATAAACTTAGTATTGTAAAATCCAAAGGCAACTTGTTAAATATTTATTTATTTACAAACAGTTTCGACCACAGATGTTTGTATGTAACTCCAGTACCAACTGTATTTTATTTTTACAGATACCTTCTTCGGCTTTATCCAAAAACCAACTAAAATGTCCATTTCAAAAAAGGATGGATGCGACAATTTGACTATATGACGTGAAATAATTTTTTTAACTAATTAGTAAGCTCTAAATATTTATCAATTGCAACTATTTTGACTATATTTAACCTGTTGTAAGTATTTCAAGCCAAACTCTCATCTATACTTCCACAATTTAACATTTATTCCGATGCTATACGGCGATTTTTGAGCTCTAAGTTCTTCGAATATACGATCCTCAAAATAAAACATAAGTTGTTTATTGATTAGATGTTAGTGTAAAACGCAATTATTGAGTTTTATTACTCATACTTTATTTATCGGACAAATTGAACTTTTGCTCTTTCAATTACCCATATGTAAACATTGGACAATTTTTGCATTCAGTAAAAGACCCCTCCCCCCCTTTTTTTTTTCTTCTTTTTTTTTATTTCTACACGTTTTTAAACATCCTGAGCTCCAAAATGTAGCCTAGAAAAAAATTTACCTGTATGTACCTGTTTTTGGTCAGCATAATTCACGAACGTCCACCTGAAGGATGTGTGGTTAGATCTCTTATCTTGCATGCCAAAGGTGGCGGGTCCGAATCCCGGGGTTAGGCATGGATGGATGTTGTGGTTAGAAATCCACGTTAAAATGTAGATAGCTGTAGCCTGATAGTTGTTATTGTGCAAAAAAATAGGTCATTGAGCGTTCAAACCAACCCCATAACTCACGAACGGATTGACCTACGATGTCCAAGTTTCTGGTCCAAGTTTAGTATACGGGTTAGTGAAGGCCATGCAACTTGTCATTAAGGTTTTCTTCAAAAATGCGCATGAGGTAGCTGCCACTAACAAAAAATGTATTATTCAGCAATTGAAATAAACGGCTCTAATGATTTTAATCAAAATCGCTTATATAGTGTTTAAACATCTCCATCCCCGAAATTCCCTTAAAATTAGATAAAGGTGCAAAAAGTTTACAAACGAATGTCTTTAACATATAGTTTTCCTTTCCCTTGAGCATTGCCCATTAACGACTATGCTTCCTCTGTTTTATATATCCGAAATAATAATGTAATAATTATTGTAAAGCATATCACCAACTTCGCCATTTTGGTGATGATAGAAGGGGAGGGGGTTGGGCAATGTAAGAAATATTGCCCAACTAGCAATATTTTTTTTTAAATAAGTAGAAATATGAAAACGAAATTAGTAAATAACACCAATACATGTCAAATTTAAATACAGTGATCAGAAATATCGTGTAATTGAAGGTTGTGTGATGTTCTATTTCCTTAGATTTTGTACAATTTACAACCCAAAATGCAAAAACGTATTTCTTTCACGGTGGGAATTATTCTTTTTTGTAATGAGTAGTTATGCCAAATACAGTTCCAGAAATGCTTATAATTTCTTTCTATGTGAAATATTAGCTTGAATAGTTTGATTTGGATTGTCTGGACCTGATCATATACCTTTAGTCTTTTATAAATAATCACTAACAATCATTTAAATGTAGCAATGTTTAAACTAGATTTAATGGAAGAGTACTATTTGCTATGATTAATTAGAATTTTGTGTACAAACTAATTTATTAGCTTATTAATTTGAAAAACATGAAACTTAATGTTACTTTTTGACACAAAGTATTGAATTTTCGCATTTAAATGCTCTAAAAAGATACTATCATGAGGAATGTAAATCGCAAAATAAAAGTGTAAATAAGCTCTGAACAAAATAAGGAGTTAAAAATATAAACATAAGTACCTACTCATTCCACAAACGTTTTAAAATGAAAAAAAACTCTTTTCGAAATGATTTCTGGTTCTTCAACTGCAGCAATAATAATAAGTTCTGACCAAAATAAAGAGTTAAAACTATAAACATGAGTACCTACACATCCAAGTGTATTAATAAGGCAAAAAACTATTTTAGAAACGATTTCTGGTTCTTCAACTGCAGCAATATTAATAAGTTTTGGACGAAATAAGGAGTTAAAACTATAAACATGAGTACCTACTCATTCCCCAAACGTTTTAATATGAAAAGAATTCTTTTCGAAATGATTTCTGGTTCTTCAACTGCAGCAATAATAATAAGTTCTGAACAAAATAAGGAGTTAAAAATATAAACATAAGTACCTACACATCCCACAAGTGTTTTAATATGAAAAAAAAAAAAACTCTTTTAGAAATGATTTCTAGTTCTCTAACTGCTGCAATAATAATAAGTTCTGTACAAAATAAAGAGTTAAAACTATAAACATAAGTACCTACACATCCCACAAATGTTTTAATTAAAAAAAAAAAAAAACTTTTAGAAATGATTTCTGGTTCTTCAACTGCACAATAATAATAAGTTCTGAACAAATTAAGGAGTTAAAACTATAAACATAAGTACCTACACATCCCACAAGTGTTTTAATACAAAAAAAAACTCATCTAGAAATGATTTCTAGTTCTTTAACTGCTGCAATAATAATAAGTTCTGAACAAAATAAGGAATTAAAACTATAAACATAAGTACCTACACATCCCACAAATGTTTTAATTAAAAAAAAAAAAAAAAAAAAACACCTTTTAGAAATGATTTCTGTTTCTTCAACTGCAGCAATAGCAAGGCCCGTACCTGGTCCTGTTACCTCTGATATATAATACAGTTACTTCTTAAAATCAAAAGCTAACGGAGTAACTGAACAACAGTCTATTCTAAACTCAAAATTTGCAGAATACATGTATAAAGAAAAGTAATACGTTGTTACTATAAGTGTGCCAATAAATGTGATTTTTGATAATTTATATATTAACTATACAAACACAAATTTCTCCGGTTCTCCAGAAAAACCTATTTACACCTTCTTAACAACTCGACATTACATCAAGGTTGTTTGTAAAGTCGTGTTTTCGCGAGAAACGTCAAGATACACAAATAGTGCTTTAATAATTTTATTTAGATCTTGAGCTCTTGAAATATACTTTGAAAAATGTTTCATAAAAAAAATGAGAACATATTTCTAGAATTGGATTCGAGGGACTTTTATGCCCCGCCCCCATAATAATAAATGTTCTCAATTCCCACGGGGGCGTCATTTACTGTGAGAGCCTCAATTTCCTTTCGCCATTTTACATTATGGGGTAGGGTTGGATATGACATACTAACTTTGCAGTGATTTTTTAAAAAATAGGTCAAGAACGCAAACGATTTGTCCTTCCAATACAGAGAGAAATGAATAAAAATGGAAAACTTTCAAATGTTTGCTACGAGTGTGGAATATTCAATGTGGATTTTAATGTGTGTCTTCTCGGAACATAAAAGTAATTTATAGAAAAGTTAAGGATTTTGTTTTCAAAATTTATTATACATATTATAATTACAAGTATTTGGTTTGAAAGCGAAAACTATATTTTTTTTCATTTTGCTATTATTTCCATACCTTGAAAAATCATTTATTAATTTTAAAATCCAATATAATGATCATATTCGGTCATTTGGCGTTCATACAATTCCTCAGGAATATAATCAATCATACAATTTGTGAGCAATCACTTTCTACTATTATGAAAATTAAAAAAATTACTCAAAATTAAATATGCTTTGTATCTAAACTTGATATGCATTATTAGAAAAGTAGAAAAAAGGACTTATAGTGATAGCAACTGTTATTATTCAACATATTTTATTTTAAATTTGAGACAAAATATTTGTGTTTGAAAATATTTCATAAGAACTTCAAAGAAGTTTACAAATTGCTTAATTTATACTAAATGTAGAGTTTTTAAACAGTTTCGACAAATCACATCACTTTTTATTTATATGCAATTAATATATTCTTGAATTATGGATTTTCTTGTCGTTATTAGAAAATGTTAATATTTTTCAGTTGGAAAAAGAATTTTCATAGACTGAATCTCTTTGTAAATGCGCCTTTTTCTTGTAGATACTTCGAAAGAGAAAAGACGGTTTTAAGGGAGATTGAAATTGATATTATCATTCGTTTTAAATCTATTTCTAATACATAAATCATTTAAAAAGTGACCTGGTATTATTTAAAAGGATTATAATAACAAAAACTTTTAAGAAATGATGCGCTTATGTTTAAAAATGTTATTTCCCTTTTAGTGTGGTACCAGGCTAAGTGTGTGTAACAAGACATTCCTGAATATCAGCAGTTGTTTAGAAATGAATATTACCCCCTTTAGAAATAAAGTACAATTCTCCCAAATATTCCTTTGAAGAACAGATATGAAATTTATAAAAAAAAAAAAATTTGAACCATTTCAGTTAAACATTGATTTTAAATTTTAGCCTTTTTAAAAGTTTATAAGAAAGATATATATTTTACTATACCAATTTTTTACCATTTTTGTGAAGAAAATCGTTATAAATTACGCTGCTTTTGCTTTAGTTAATAGCATATCTTTAAAACGTAAAAATCTAATCCAAACGAACAATTTCTTTAATTTATTTTACAAATTTATCGGACTCATTAATATTAACATGGTAAAATTCGCTTTAGGCATAAACAATTTTTTTTTTGTATATGGTCAGTATTTGAAAAGCTTTTTTGTATCAAAATAATAAATGTCTCAACATCGGGCATTGATTTTACAATTGCTAATTTTTAGTTTGTTTCAAATAAATCATCGTCTTACAAGTGGACAATAAGTCAGTTTTATTACTTTCAATTTTCCATTTACATAAATAAGGTAATAAAAGTATAGCTTTCGGTCAAAAAAATCATTAAAAAAAAACATTTCTCCACGTTTGAAATATCCTGATTTCAAAAAAGTGATTTGGAAGAAATGTTTGTATGTGTCTGGTGGTCAGCATAACTCCCGAACAAATTGACTTACGATATTCAAATTTGGTGTGTTGGTTGGCGGTGGCTATGGAACCTACCATTAAGGTTTTCGTAAAATCGCGCATGGGCATAAGATAACTGCCATTGAAAAATCACGTTTTTCAGTGTTTGCTAAAAAAAGGTTCTCACAATTATGTTCAAAATTGCTTTTGTAATGCTTCTTAAAGTGCTCTAAACAATCCCACCTCCAAAATTCTCGTAAAAAGGCTTCAATGGAGTAAAAAGTTAAAAAAAATAAAATAATGCTTTTAACACAGAGTTCTCTTTCCTTGAGCATACTTCATCACTTAATCAACAATTATTTTATATTCTCTGCTAAGTTTCACTTATAAGTAAGGACAATATGAAAATCATCGATAATTATCAAGTTTTTTTTTTTTTTTTTTTTTTTTTTTTTTTTTTTTACCCTTAAAGTTTTGGAGTAATTTTTTTTATCCAGACTAGACTCTTCTTCCAAAACTTAGATGTTTGATGAAACTAAAAATTTATTTAATAAAGTTTAAAGCATTGAAGACAAATGTTTGTAAATCATAACATTTGATGTTTTTCTCTTCGTATTTGTAAAGTTAAATTTTTTAATAAGTGTGTTTCACTTGTAAGCCAACGAAATATGCCTTTAATTTTATTATTTTGTTGTTAATATTGAAAGTGTATTAAAAAGTATGTTTTGTGTTTTAGGTTTATTCGAATGTATACTTGAGAGAAAAACAGAGTTCCTATTTATTTATATGTTGGTTTGTTTGATCTCAGTATATAATCCCACATTTAAAGGTTGACCAAACGGTATAAAGGTTAGCGTGCTATCTTCTAGACTGCGAAGCTGCGGGTTCGAGTCCCGTGTGAGGCATGGGTGCTTGTAAATGTATGTTGGCTTGTCAAATGACGAATGTTTCGGCGCATTATAGCCCTCGTGTTGTGACGACGCCAGATAAAGTGAAAACAACCAACCAAAACACATTTTAAGCTTCAGCTCTGTGAAATTTACCCAATATATTCTGATTGTAGAATAGTTATTAGTTTAGGGCCTCAATTTTCAGAATATAGTCTAAAAATGGCCATTATAAATACATCTACGGGTGTAAACTTGCTTCATTTATAAGTTTGTGAAACATTGTACATATATAATTATTTGTAAAGACCGAAATAACTAGGGGTGTGGAACATCGTACAACATTCAATTACACTATAATACTGATGCCAATTTGTGTTTTTACCGTTCATATTTTCATGATTCCGTTAGAAAAAATTGCCAGTTTGGCGATATTTTTTGCAATGATCCTTGTTTTTTTTTTCTCTTTTTTTTTTTTTTTTTTTTTTTCTTTTTTTTTTTCCTTAAACTTTCGCAAAGTTGATGATTTCGGCGATACACTTTTCTATAATTCTTATATTATCCTTTGCTTTAAGTGAAACTGAGGAGAGGAAAAAATGATCGTCGATGAGTTATGCTCAAGAAAAGAGAACTCTTTGTTAAAGGCATTCGTTTTTCAACTATATACGTCATGAAAGCATTTTTACGGGAATTTCGGAGGTGGGGATGCTTAGAACACTTTAAGAGGCGTTACCACAACGACATTGATCAAAATCGTTAGAGCCGTTTTTTAGCAATCATTGAAAAACATAATTTTTTTCAATGGCACTTACCTTATGCACATGCGCGATTTTGAAGAAAACCTTAATGGTAGGTCCCTGTACCATCACCAACCCAACATCAAATTTGAACATCGAAGGTTAATTTGTTCGGGAGTTATGCTGACCACGAACATACAGACAGATATTTTTTCTAGATCACTTTTTTGAAATCAGGATGTTCTAAAACGTGGAGAAACGTTAAATATATATATATATATATATATATATATATATATATATATATATATATATATATATATATATATATATATATATATGTATATAAATAACATTTTTTGGACCGAAGGTGATTGAAAGTAAAAAACAGTCCCAGTTTTATATTTTGCTTTGACCTCTTTTTGGTAATTCTTATATTTATTCTTATATAACAGAGCCATTATAATACCGTATTTAGAAATAAAGTTCATTACTGCAAGTTTTCTTAATTCCGTAAAAACCAAACTTTTATTTTAAATTATCACATAGTCGTATTATTTTCGAAAAAATGCATTTATATAAATTCTATAAATAATATAAACTATTTTATTTATGTAGATTATTCTAGAAGATTCTGGGTGATCTATCTTTTTTAATGACCAAAAAACTACGATTTCAATTTATTCCGAAATGGTGAATTACTGTTATATTAAGATTTTAATTATTCAATTAAGTTATAACATAGTAAATAATCTTAATTAATCCATCGGTTTTACATACAGTGATAGAGGCAGATAATTTATATAAAGTGATAGAGGGGGTTAATTTATATTGATTATTCTAGTAGACTCTCGTTGGTCTTTAATCATTTATTAGCAATAAATATTACGTTTTCAATTTATTCATAGTTGATTAATTATTATTTCATTGAGGCCTTAATTGGTTAATTAATCGATAATATATTAATTTATCTCAATTAATCTAGATTTTGAATACAGTGAGAGAGATAGAGAGAGATAGAGAGAGAGAAGGAGAGATGCAACTATATTAATTTTTAAATTATATGAAGTACACGACGCCGATGAAAAAAGTATTCGTTTTCTTTCTTAGGTTGAATGTACTTTGGGAGCATTTCAATTTTGTATCAAGTTAGTGGTTTGAAGTTACATATGTTATGTGGCTGATATATTATTATTATTATTATTATTATTATTATTATTATTATTATTATTATTATTTACTTTCAATTACCCATATGTTAACATGGGGTAAAGAAAGTATTGTATTAGGTAAAAAAATCATTTCATTTTTTATATTTCTCCACGTTTTGAAACATCTTGAGTTCAAAAAGTGGTCTAGAAAAAATGTATGACTGTGTGCTGAGCATAACTCCCGAACGGACTGATCTACGGTGTTCAAATTTTATGTACAGGTTAGTAGTGGCCGTGGTAACTCTCATTAAAGTTTTGGTCAAAATAGCGCATGCGCATAAGGAAGCTGCCATTTAAAAATATATGTTTTTCAGAAACTGACAATAATTTGTTCAAATGATTTGGATGAAAATCACTGTGGTAATGCTTTTTAATGTGTTCTAAACATCATCACCACAAAAATTTCTGTAGACATGCGATAAAGGCGCAAAAGAAAGAAAAACGAATGTATTTAATACATAGTTCTTTTACTCTTGATCATCACCCATCAATGACTGTTTCTTATCTATTTCACTTACAAGAAAGGAGAATGTAATATTTGTCAAAAAGCAAATCGCCAAATTCGCCATTTTGGCCGTGGCTTTTTTTTTTATAGTTTAATAAGAATCACCTAAAACATCGCCAAACTGGGCCTTTTTTAATTTAATAATCTATGGCAAATATAAATGCAATGATAAGTATAAAGTGTAATTGAAAGTTGTACGATGTTTCACATCCCTAGTTTATTTTTAAATTTCAAGATGTGCGTGCATTTTATTTTTCTTAACTTCAATTATTTCTTACAAAAGTGTTTTCACCTACACGTATTAATCTTTTCATCAAGCATTTTACAAATAGAGCAGAATAATTATTTTCTAATTGTGTTTATAATCGAATGAATATTATGTTACCCGATTTTATTAAAGTCTAATTAAGTATTTCCGGAATTTTCTTTGAATTCCTTTTACTTTTGAAAAGACCTTTCAAAAATCAATATTTTGCCATTGAAAGCTATACAAAATTAAAATGAAATTTTACATCAAACAGAATTTATACAAAAGTATTATAAACTTGTTATTTGTATTCAAAAGGCATATAACACCACATAATGTTTCCAGTTAACTTCTAATAGAGTATTTCCTCCACAGGTCCTTCAGGCTCAAATTAACAAAATGTTTAAGCAAAGGGCGTTGAAGGCTACTCTAAAATTTCAATCTTGAGCATGATAAAAAGAAAACAATCTCGCCAATCGTTTCTTTCTCATGTTTCGTGCCCGCTTTATTTGCAACTTATAAATAAGGCTTTGTAATGCGGTCAGAAGTTAGACAAACTAGATGGCGTGATTAGCATTTTACTTTAACTTACAACTAAATGGTCATTACCAACAAGGCTTTATTTCTATTAAGTCGTGCTCAGTAGCCGACATTCAAGGCTTTGGGATCTTTAGTTTCTGCATAAAAAAAATCCTCATAAACTCTGAGTCTATATTTATAGCATTCATATTTTACTTTAAGTTGGTTATTAACGTGCAAATTTTAATAATAAAGCACTTCATCAGTATTCGCGCGTGGAAACGGATGATAAAAAGAATTCGTATAAATTACGCTTTTGCGTGTAGTTCCGAATAAGCTTCAAATGGCGGGAGTTACATTATGATTGGATTTTGTAACGAGTTGCGTCGCCAAAAGGGGTGATAAGCGCGCCAACCTGGAGCGCGATTCCCCTACGATTTAACCAATGAGGGAAGAGTGTCACCAAAACATTCCGACACTAGTTTTCTTTTCACTTGATTACTGTTTGAAGCACGTGCCAAAACAGCTCTGGGTGTTGTAGAGATTTTCGATTTTTAGACTTCTTCAGATCTTGTGAGATTGTGTCCAACTGCGGATGGCTAAAGGTTCAGGTATGGGGTCAGGTAGTATGATTGGAAATACATTTGATTTATTTCTGTTTGAAATTTTAGTCCCATTAAAATTACTCAAACAAATAGTTAGTTGAAATAATACAGTTAAATGTTTTAATTAAATATTTATTAATGAAAATGATATTTTGTATACGAATGCATTTTCTGCAAGAATTTTTGGTAAAAGAAAACCAAAATGTTTATATTCTACTAATTAGTTTGAAAAGGTATAATAATAAATTAGAAATGTAAATGTCTTAAATAATACTAAAGATAGTTTACATTATTTAAGATAATAGCGCCTCTTTATGATCAGTTATATAAAAAAAAAACCACCTATATCTATTGTACTTAAATTTATAGCAGAGCTTGCAATTGCTTAGATAATATTTTCACTTAAAAATATCACATTATAAATAATATTTCACAATTTTACTTACCGACAAATCAATTAAGTTTCCCGTAAACGAATACTTTATATTTTCTGAACAAAATACATTCTACAGAAACGCTTGTACACGAAAAAGTAAAATTAAAAGTATCATTTTTATTTTGTTTATTTTCTTATACTGTCAAAATAAGATATACAAACTTTGTATTTAAATTAATAACAACCATCAGTTTTAAAATTTACTCAATTTCTCTCTCCGATTTTTCACATAGTTTTATTATAAATACTTATTTATTAAGTATGTGTGCATTCTGAACAGAATTTTTAATTTTTTTTTTTTAAATCTAAACCAAGACTTTAAATATCAATTTACCTTTCAAATGATCTATACCACTAAAAAACATGCAAAAAAAAAAAAAAAAAAAAAAAAGTACTTTGAATCGAAAATAATTTTGGAGACATTAAATCTAAATGAGAAATTTAATTCCATTAAAAAATGTTTGTTAAAAAGTGGTAAGTTAGGTATTCTTAGTGTTGATTTGCTTTCAAAAGGAGCTATATCCATACAGCTTCAAGTAGACGAATTAAACTTGGTAAGAATTTTTTTAAGTAATTATAGAATTGTTTTTATTTTTTTTTTAATTTATAAATATTTTATAACTTAAACGTATTTATATAAAACGTTCATATTATTAAACATTTTATTAGTTTATTTTACTCTATATGAAGCTAAATTAAATAAAAACATATTTAATAACATAGCATATTTATACAATATATTTATATTTTTAAACGTATTTATATAAAACGTTCATATTATTAAAAATTTTATTAATTTATTTTACTCTATATGAAGCTAAATTAAATAAAAACATATTTAATAACATAGCATATTTATACAATATATTTATATTTTTAAACGTATTTATATAAAACGTTCATATTATTAAAAATTTTATTAGTTTATTTTACTCTATATGAAGCTAAATTAAATAAAAACATATTTAATAACATAGCATATTTATACAATATATTTATATTTTTAAACGTATTTATATAAAACGTTCATATTATTAAAAAATTGATTAGTTTATTTTACTCTATATGAAGCTAGTACAATTCCCATACAAACTCGCCAAAAATTATGATAATGATTTGTTTAAAATAAATCATTTATAAAATGATTT
Organism: Linyphia triangularis; assembly: GCA_963978545.1. Lineage (NCBI taxonomy): Eukaryota > Metazoa > Arthropoda > Arachnida > Araneae > Linyphiidae > Linyphia > Linyphia triangularis. The sequence goes on from OZ021722.1 coordinate 89,205,467, forward strand.
ATTTAAATATGCGTGCAATAGATTTTAGACATATGTTACAGATATTTTATCAAATGGTTTAAATAAATATCTGTGATATATGTATTATCTTTTTGAAGAAATGCACGTATTACTGAGAATTTTTATCAACCAAGTTGAGCTTGGCGCCTTAATATTTTCCTTACATAGGGATGATCAGTGAAAGAAAAATTCAATTTGCACCTTTTTAAAATGATGGTTCTAGGTATATCAGTATTTTCACAAAGATTTATAATCTCGTGTTTCTGAATGGTATTTTAAATTTTGATGGATACTTTTGTTTTATATAGATTATGTGTTAAATATCACTTTAAAATGAAAACGACCAATACTAGTACTCACATGTCGAGTCACATTCGGCAAGCGAACTCTTAGTTCAAGTGTACTTACTTGCACCAGACAAGTTCAATGGGAAATTAATTATTCTAATAATAGTAAATAATACTAATAATAATAGTAAAATCTTATATTTATATAGTATCACTAAATATGTATAAAAAATTAATTAAGATAATTTAAAATAACTTCTTTACAAAATAAATTAATTAATCTAATCAATTTTACCTGAATTTTAAAGTCATGGTGTTTTAAATTCATACATTTCTCGAAATCTTTAGCGTCTCAGTTTAAAAAGTGAATAGAAAGGGGTTTGAATAGCTTTTAGTCTACAAAATAAATACGAAACCAATAAATTCACCACACGTTCATTTCCCTTTCTTTCATTCGCACATTATAGTTTGTCGTAAGAGAAATTGTAAGAGAAATTATAATTTGTCGTAAAAAAAGAGAGATTATAATTTGTCTTTAGAGAAATTGTAATTTATTCAATAAAATCAAAGATTTCAAAACTCGAAATTAAGACGTGCCAGAAAAGAGCTTTTGTACTCAAGTAATAATTCCAAACGTGCATTTCTTTGGAGACTGCTTCTGTAAATGTGCTTTTTCCTTACATGTTTATTACTAAAGGAGAAACTATTAATGGAAGAAAGTTGTAACTTAAAATCTTCCTTTAAAAATTAAACATTTCCTTAAAAGAAAATACTATAGTATTTATAGTCTAATGGAATCCGAAAAGGCCAATATCGTCGCCTATTATTTCTACATACACGATTATAAAAAAATGCAATTTTGTTAAAATTTCATCAGTGGAAACTCTGAAACAATTCTTTTAATTACTCTTAAAAAGTTCTTAAAACTTATCCGGAAAGTTGTAAAGCAAAGCTTAGATCCAAAGTAAATGTAAAATAAACTTTTAAAAATCTATGTTGTTCAAACATTTTAAAATTATACTTTAGAAAAAAATTTCATAATAATAGGCTGATAATTTATTAATAATTACTTATTTAAAACTCTGTTAAGATTTTTTATTTGCCGGTAGTTGATTTGTGGTACACTCGTAGAAAAATCTTAATACTAAAATAAAGTTTGTTCCCTTTATATTGCTTAAAAATGTCTATATAATGCATTAAATACAATTTTTTATAAAATAATAATAATAAAGAAAGTTTTTTATGCATTTATTTGTTGAATGTATGGAAATTTGCATTTTTTAAAGCAATAAATTAATAATTAAAAAAAAAAAATTACTCATATTTTAATAATTTTTTGTTTTAATATGTACTTTATATGGTGTTTAATCTCTGTGAAAAATTTCAATTCTATATTTTGAGTAATTTTTTATACGAGCGTATCAAAAGTTGGAAGATCGACGTTTTGAGGAAACGCGAAGAAACTAAAAAAAGTTTGAATATGACTATCTTCTATGTTTGGTTAAAACATTAAATTAAAAAAGTACTAGAATTCAGCATTACTTACACACAACTAAACTGTATACTCAGTGACGAAGTGTATCTTAAAAAGCTCCAATAATAGTTATATCTGAATTTTTTTTAAATATGTGGAACAATTTTTTAAAAAATTGTAGCCTAAAATATAGATGATTTAAAGTCATTTTAACAAGCTTTATGATACTAAGCTTAAGCTTTAAACAGAACTAAAATTTACGAATTATAATTCTGTATTTTTTTTTAATTATAGATATTCTAATTTTTATATGTTAGGTCCTTAACTTCGAGTAGAATTACAAAATAAAAATGTACGTCCTATTACGCAAATTCCCAACCCCTGGTGTGCTTTTCCTACCAACTCTGTAAATGTACCTTTTCCTTGTACAGATACTAAGATAGGAAAAGCTGTTTTGACATGATTTCTTCCCCGTTGGAAACTTATTTCTTTAATTGCTTCATAGAGTTTTAAATTTATTTATCTGAAGAATTATGGAGTATAGTTTTTCTAAACTCATGAAACATATAAATATAATATTTGGCAGATGACTAAAGTTTGTTGTTTATCCAAAGTTTTAAAAACGTTGTTGTATAAAAGAGGTATTCATTGTCTTGTTAGGAATAAACGTCATGAAGCACTAATTATAGTTATGATCTTTTTATTAAAAACAAGATTGTGAAAGTTGAAATTAATTCTGATTATTTGAAAATAGAGCTTCAAAAGACAGATGTAGGATGTGAAATCGTACAAGAATATGTCTAAACACAAACGAAAGATAGCATAGGGATAAGTGGAACAATGCCGGTTTTAGTTCTTACCTAACGAAACGCAGACACATAAATAGTTCATACGTGTTTCGGACGTGTAAAGGACCGCTTTGAAATTTTTCTTAATTTCGGAAACTACTGAAGTATATAACTTATTAAATTGTTTGAAGTCTTGCAAATTAATTAGCTCATAGGTTTGAATTAGTAGCAGTTTGTTTATCAAAACTTTAGGTACTAACATTGTGTATATATATATATATATATATATATATATATATATATATATATATATATATATATATATATATATATATATATATATATATATATATATATATATATATATATATATATATATATATATATATATATATATATATTTATATATATATATATATATATATATATATATATATATATATTTATATATATATATATATATATATATATATATATATATATATATATATATATATATATATATATATATATATATATATATATATATATATATATATATATATATATATATATATATATATATATATATATATATATATATATATATATATATATATATATATATCAGTTGATTTCCTATATTTGCTTATCACAGTCGTCAATAATCGTTCTACTGTTGATTTATTTGACAAACGCAAACAATTCCTTAATTTCAAAGTCAACAAGCTCATTTTCTGGAATTCCAATATTTTAATTACAGTATATAGAAATGTTATTCGTTCTCAAGTACTTAGATTAAAATATATTTGTAACAAAAAAGAAAATTACGATAAACATCTTAATTGCCTTGTTAAAACACTGTTGGCTAACTATACCCGCATTAAATTTATTGAGTATCATTGTAATCAGGCAAATTCCCTCAAAAATACCTAATCTTAACAATGTTTCTCAAAACAACCTACAACCATCCTTGACGTCACGCACTTGTTTTTTATTATCCTTTATCCAACTCAAAATTCTTCCCGGCTTCTTTTAGCAACCATGTTTTTTAACTATTTTAGATTATTAATTTAAACGCTGGATAAAAAAAAATATCATATTTCAATATAAAAAATATTCAAAGAAGTGTTCTAAGAAAATATGGACAATACCTTATATATAATAATAAATCAAGCTGTGTGTCTCTCTGTCTATCTGTGGCTCTGTGGATCTATAGAAACCTACTTAAAATTGGAGTAAAGCTCTGAAATTTTCAACACAAGAAGTTTTGGCCTTCTAATTTTATGTATATCAAACAGAATGTTAAAATTTTAATTACTTCTTTTTTAATTAATATTTTAATTAATTATTCTTTTTAATTAATTTTTTTAAAATTAATTAATAACTATTTTACAAAACGATTTCCAATAGGGCTACAGCTCTGAAATTTTCAACATAAATAGCTTAGGCCTTTTATTTGGCCTTTTGAAAAACAGAATTTTACATTTTTATTTAGTTCTTTTTTCAATAATTTTTTTTCATTAATTAATATATATTTAACTAAAAGATATCTAATAGGGCTACAGCTTTGAAATTTTCAACATGAGTAGTTGTGGCCTCCTAATTGGATTTTTGAAAAACATAATTTTAAATTTTTATTTAGTACTTTTTTAATTAATTTTTTTAATTAATAAATATTTTACATAACTATTCCTAATAGGACTACAGCTCTGAAATTTTCAACATAAGTAGTTTTGGCATTCTAATTGGACTATTGACAAAAGAATGTTAAAATTTTAATTTGATTTTTGATTTATTTTTTAATTAATATTTTCACAAAAATCGACTTCTAATAGGCCTAGAGCTCTGAAAGTTTCAACATAAGTAGTTTTGGCCTTCTAATTTTGGTTTCCACAAACATGTGTTAAAATAATCTTAAAGGGTGTTGTATTATTGTATTGACGCGGGGATTTTATATGTGTTTCGATAGGGGAGAGGCTTCTAATATTAAGGCTTTAAGTAGCAATTATAGATTTTAGTGAGTGAATCGAGCGTATGCTTACGCAACAATGAACCTTTCAACGAGAGAAGCGAGCCTATTCTTGAATAGTAATGAACCTTTCAACGAGTGAAGTAAGCCTGTATTTAGGTGCCAATGAACTTTTCAGCTAACGAAGCGAGCTCGATTTTGCGTAGCGATGAACCTTCCTGCGAGCGAAAAGCCAAAAACTGGGACCTATACACCAATGATGGATTTCCGCAGCGCGAGGCTTCATAGCTAGCTAAAATATTGCGCATGCTAAAATTTCGTTACGAAGCACGGGTATTCAGCTAGTTATTTATAAAGCAAAACACATGTTCATCCATACAAATAAAAGTTTAAAATGTTAGTTTAATGAGTAAAGATGAGGGCTGTATAAAAAGTGTATGTAAAATTTCCCCTCAACGTAATAGAATTAATACTCATAGTACACCAGTTTTTTAATCATTTTCTACTAACTTAGATTTTGTTTGTACTTCCGAGTTTGTTTGTGGCAGGTAAATCTTCGGAGTGCTAATTAACATGCTTACAGCGATCTAATTCGGCTTAAACGTGGCAGATAAACTCGTTGTTGATGACAATGTATTCCAACAAGTTTTGGGATATGTCTCAAAATGACCGATTTTACACACATTTCTATTGCTGAATATCGTAGAACTGATTAACTCACTTCCTGATATCCAATCGAGATAAATCTCTGCTATATAGACTAGCTGCCGATGAGAATGCTTTATGTTATGTTTAGATTAAAAAATAAATAATAATAAAAAAAAGGTAGTCAATGGAAGGAAATTTATAGATTTCTTTGTAGTCGCCAAATACTAAGAAACGTCTAAAATATATTATTTATGAAATCGCTTAAATAATTTACAATAGTGCACACAATATGACAATGCATAAAAATTCTTCTCAATTTGGTTCTGTAGATATCAAGATAAGGGACTATTACCTTCTACCCCTTTACCCAAATTAACCCTTTAAGTACCAAAACATTAAGATGATACAGCTTTTGCTAAACCAAAGTTCTTCTAGAAGCTGACCATAATTTTTTACCAACCTTTTCTGCCTGTGATTTTAAAAATTATCTGCTGAATTCTTAAAAAAAAAAAAAAAAAAAAATTATTTCAAGAAAACGGCAAACCTTTTATTTTATTTTTATTTTAACATTTATTTTATTTTAAGTTAATAACTTTAATTTAGTATCTATAGCATTATATTTAATTGAAAGAGAAATTAGAATCTCGAATTAAAAAAAATAGATATAATATTTTTAAGGTTATTACTTTTAATTTCCCATGTATTAACATAATCTAATGAAAGTATTGCATTTGGTCAAAAATATTTCGTGCGTGTGATTTTTTTTTTTTTTTTTTTTGCATTTCTTGACGTTTTGGAATGAACTGAATTAAAAAAATAGCGCTCTAGAAAAAATGTCTGTTGTGATCATCGATATTTCTAAACAGCTGGATAGACTGCTCCGATGCCAATGCAAGTAGAAAAACACGCCGGTGGTTGATGACGTTGGGTGGATGATTAACCAATCGCAGTTCACTTTTATAGTTGGATGGGAATGCGAGAAATCTTCTATAGTAGATATTTCTTTGCGCATTATTACTGATTAGGTCTACTATTGACACTTCTGCTGTGTACAACCCAAACTTTTATTTTCAATCCTCGGCAATCCGTATTTTTTGTCCACCCAACGGCATTTGGCAACAGCTTCATTTTCCGAGCGTTAAGCAGTCTATCCAGTTGTTTATCTATATCGATAGTTGTGATCAACATAACTCTCGATCGGATTGACATATGACGTTAAAATTTTGTGTGCTGGTTAGTGGTGACCATGGGATTTGTCATTAAGGTTTTTTTTTTTTTTTTTTTCAAAAGAGTGCACGCGCAAGAGGTAGATGGCATTGAAAAATTTATACTTTTCAGAAATTTCCGAAAAACGGCTTTAGCGATTTTGATCAAAATCGTGGTAATGACATTTAAGGTCCTTTAAACATGTCCACATTTGAAATTTCTATAGAATTGCGATAAAGGTGTAAAAGATTGAAAAACGACTGTCTTTAACATAGAGTTATCCACCCTTGAGCATCGCCCATTAACAACTGCCTCTTCTCTGTTTCACTTACAAAAAAGGATAATGTATTATTTATCGAAAATTTTTTTTACCTATTTCGCTTGTTTCATATATATATATATTTTTCTTCTTGACTAATGCAATAATTATTCCAAACAAGCAAGTTTTTTAAATAATAGAAATATGAAAATGAAAATAGTAAATTAAACCAATCCATGACAAATTTAAATGCAGTGACCAGTATTAAGTCCAATTGAAAGTTGTGCGACGTTCCACAACCCTAGTTTTTATTATGGATGTTAATTAGTTGCTAATTGCATTCTTATCATCTAATTATTAACTTTGTGTTAGCATTTCATTTTCTATTAGTATTTCACTTTCTATTATTATTTTATTTTCTCTTATTATTTCCCTTTCGAAAGGACATTTTTTAAATTTCCTATTTTTTCTTTTGTGGATACGGAACATGAAAAATACAAAGTTCAAATCCCATAACGTATATATTTCCACACCCAAAATCATTCCTTTAACACTAAAAAAAAAAAAGTAAAAGAACAATCCAAGGGAAACATTTTTACGCAAGAAAACAGACTCCTTTCTTTTTCTCAGCCTTACAACAGGGACATTACGCGTGTGCCATTGTAATCCGGAACTCGCGTGTCCAGTAGTTCGAAGTCCAGTACATTAGCATTCTGCCGGACACTTCCCACAGCCACGAACTCTTTAATTTCAATCCGGACATTTCAAGGCCGAATGGAAATTTTTCGCCACCAGACCACTGCCGCTAAGAAATTACAATAAAACGAAATAAAAATTAAAGTGGGGCTTGGCTTCAGCTCGGACAATTCCCCAGAGGGGGGGAGCTCCTCTAAAAACCACCCGCGCAAGCTCAAGGTTACCCAAGCAATTACCGAAGATGGGACTGCCCATACATCACACAAGGATTATGTCGGCCCTACTACCACTATGGTAGTAAGAAAGGGTTACCGTAATGGACGAGATTTGTCGCCAAGCTGGTGGGGCACGTAATCTTGAATTTGAAGCGTGTGTGATTTGGGCGTAATTTCGCTGTTTCCTGTGAGGGAATTTTGGTGAAACCTTGACCCGCTTTTTGGGACTAAATTTTGAACTTAAACGTAAATTTCTCACACGCGAGGGCCGAAGATGTGGAAAGATATATTTATTTACTAATAAACTGACTGCTCCCTCAACTTTACGTAGAACTGCACGATGTCTTGACACGAAAGGTGCGATAGATTGAGCACGTTTTCCCTTAATTTCGAGCTAATTAGTTCGTTGTCTGGTACGTGATTTTTACTTCTATTTTACTAAGTTTAATAAACTGACAAGAAATGTGCAGGTTCTTATTCGTTTTAAGTTTTTGAGTCCCATTGACTTCGAGAAGAAAAGTATAATTAAAAGTATACTAGGATTAAAACTCTTTCCAAATAATTCAGTGTTTTGTATAAAAAGAATATTAAAAAATGAGAAAATAGGAGAAACTAAAATAGAGTATAAGAAGATAAAAATAATAAAAAGAATGAATAAAAAAAATAGTGTTCATCAAAAAAAAAAAATAAAAAAAAAAAAAAAAAAAAAAAAAAAAATTGAGAGTAATATAGTGTAAAAGTGAAGAGACAATACAAGTGAAAGACTAGGTAGAGTGAACGAGTTTTTAAATAGTGCATTAAAAGTAAAATGTATTTAGTGTAAAATAAAATCAAGGAAAAATCATGTAAAGAACAAAAGATATCATCGAAAAAATAGTATTAAGAAGGAAAACAATAAAAAAAACAATAAAAAAAATGAAATACGAAATAGCTAGAAAAAATAATTTTACTGGAAAAATTACTGAATAAAAATTGTTTTTTAGAAAATAAATAGCCTTTTGTTAAAAAATGTGTTGATGAAAAAATATTAGTACATCGAAAAATGTATTTAAAAAAATAAAAGTATGTGGAAGCTAAAAAGAAAGTAGCTTAGAGAGAAAAATTACTAAGTAAAAATTGTTTTTTTTGGAAAATTATTAATTTTTTTATGTACGTGGGGATAAACGCAATTGTAAATGAATTAGAAAAATAAAAAATAAAACAAATATATATATATATATATATATATATATATATATATATATATATATATATATATATATATATATATATATATATATATATATATATATATATATATATATATATATATATATATATATATATATATATATATATATATATATATATATATATATATATATATATATATATATATATATATATATATATATATATATATATATATATATATATATATATATATATATATATATATATATATATATATATATATATATATATATATATATATATATATATATATATATATATATATATATATATTAAGAATTGATAATAATTTTGAAAAAAGGTATTGCGATTATAAAAAGTTTTTAAAAAGTTAAGAATTTTTTTAGTATTAAGAATTAAAAAGCATTATTGAAATTTTTTTAAAAGGTTAAATACTGTAATTAAATACTATGTTAAGTAAACCATTCAAGTTTCAACGAATGAATATTAATAACTTTAAGATTTTGAAAAGGTGCTTTTAATTCCAAAAGGCTACTTTGCAAAGTTCCACTCATTAGTTTAAGATTCTTAGAGATTTGTCAAGTTAACAAATTTTTCTTAAGAAGTGTGAAGAGTGCAACTGAATAACATTTTATATTATATTTATAGAATAAATAGACCATTGAAAGGAATTTACCGTAAATAACTGCTTATACAACATACATTTGCCTAAAGCTGAAACCTCGAAGAAAAATTATAATAGACCATTGAAAAGAATAAATAGACCATTCAAATTAATTATAATTTATATTTTGTTCCATTGTAAAGTAGTAAGGGAAACAAAGTTAAATTTGAAATTTTTTAAATTAAATTGGTTTTGAATAATTATTGAAAATTAATTTTTAACCAACATTTTCTTAAATAATAGCTCATATTAATTAGAATCGTTCAAAATTTTAATTTTATTATTTTTTACGAAGATAATATATTTAATTAAGTTTCTATTGCAATTATGAAAATTACAATAACTTTAAAAGAGGCTTAATAGTTAGAAACATATGGTGAGTCAAAAATCTCTAAATTTATCTCTAAAATTTATATTTTCATACGACATTTTCATCCCTTAAATTTAAAATACAAACATTTGACATGCAGTTAAATTGCTAAGTATCTTTATCTTATTTTTAAATTTAAGGTTCATTTTTCATTCCCTGCATTTCCTTAAATTTGTGAATTTTTACATTTTTTGTTATATTCGTTTTTTATTGATAGTTAACTTAATTTTCAATCATTATTCTCAGAAAATTTCATTTCAACACGTCTCTCCACTATTATTATTAGTTCTTGAAACCAGCAATTTTCTCCAAATTAATGATATAACTAAACAAAACATACAAGTCACTAGAATACAATGGTTCGCTTAATGTGAGTTGAATGCACCTTACAATGGATGTAAAATTCCCTTGGCAGAAATTGAAACTGACCAAAACATCGCATACATCCTTTCCAGTCACCAGAAATACGGATTCCCCTATTAATCTATCCGAATAATAGAAAATCGATGAATGTTACTTTCGTTAATAGATAAAAGCGAAAGTCGCCAAAAAGAGCGCTGAGCCCTCAATGGCTGCAACCCTAAAAAATTGTATCAGTAATTACCCTGGTGTGAGTGATCCCCAGAGATTTAAACGTCCCTGAAACTGATGATGGCACCGAACAAGCTTCTCTGACCAGTGACGGAATATATATTTTTTTATTTTATTATCGATCTTTTTTTATTCATTCTTACCTCAATATTCGGCGTTTTTTATTACTTTTTTTTTCTTTTTCTTTCTTTGAGTGTTTAGAAAAGTTTTTCTTTCGTTCACGAAATTGATATTGTTTTGGCGACAACCGAAGGTCGGTGGAATATTGAATTACCATCTCAACCAGTTATTCATTAATACAATTCTCCTATTTAGAACCATATGGATGTAATCTCTGTAGTAGCCTTAAGTAAAAGATTTCCATAAAACGTTGGCGAATTGATATCTGAAGAAGGGGAAGAAAATAAAAGTTGTTTCAAATTTTACCACCAGATGGCACTGTGACACTTTAAGGTTTTGATAAGTTCATTTGTTGAACCTCATTGGGAAAGTTGTAAATGAAACTTAGACTAAGGAGAAACATAATGTTTTGGATTTCTTACCTATATAATTGTTAAATTTTAATTCTTATTTTAAATCTAAATAAATTAAGGAAATAGGGTCTTATGAAAGAAATATGAATTTTTGCATTTTTAAAGCTTTAAAAATGGAGTTTAATGACACATTTGGATGAATATTTCTATTTGAATACTTTCGTAAAAATATACAAAAATTTTCATGCATAATTTAGGATTTTATGATTTTCATTCAACCAAAAAAATTATAGTATCAATCTCGTAATTTTCAGTACTAGAAAATGGCTAGAAGATAAAAATTATTTTTTGATTTGAAGAAATTTAGTCAACCAGACAAAGTTAAATATTTTAATGTTAATTTTTTTTTCGAACAGATGTTGTATAAGTTATCAAGTAAGAACTTTCAAACAAAAAATAAAAATGTTAAAAAATTTGTTTATTATTAATTTATTTGAACAAACCAATACAATCAATAAAAAGTCAAGTTTACTTGTATTTTAAAATTAATTAATTTCATCGTTTTTGTTACTTTATATACCATACGATGACTCGTCGTGGTTTCTCAACATTTGTTCTTATTTTCTTAATTTAATTTATTAAAAATTATGCAAATCTATTTGAATTTTATTTGATATATTTTAATTTACAATAGGTTAATTAACTTTATAAATTACTAAATATGATAGGAATATTATCAAAAAATTCTATTTTTCTTATTCTTCGAATGAAATTAAATTTTTACTTGGAATATTTTTTTTAATTATTGTTTCATAATCTTGAAGTGTTATATATAAATCAATTTCATTAAAAGTCATACAACTTCATTCCATTTAAATATATAAATTTCATTTAAAATTAAGCAATTTAGTTGTGTATTATATATTTATTACTCATAAGATACATAATTTTTAATTTTGCTTTTGGAGATTTTAGTAGTTTTGCTTATTCTATTTGTACATAATATAGTAAATTCTGCTCTAATTTATATTTTTACAACTTGCATATACATTAGTTAATGTTTAAAATTTGATATATAAATTACTTATAATATCAACCGTGAAATAAACAAGACCTGCTTAATTGAAATAATTCACGATGCATTATATATATATATATATATATATATATTTACCCTTCTTTATATTACGTAAATATAGACCTTCTATAGACAAAATAGTAAATTTGATAAAAATCACTTTTGGTGCAATCTTGGATAAAACAATAAGACCAGTTGAAAAATATCTAAAAATGTAAAAATTGGGCAGATTTTTTTTTTAATGAATTTTACTATGCTAATACTCAATAACTAAAATAAGGGAGATTGCAATCATAGATCAAAATATTTGCTCCATTTCATTTACTACAATTTTATTACTTATCGTGAAAATTACAAGGTTTGCTTTAGCCTTTGAGAAATAATATATTAAAAATCAATAAAATTGTAATATTTTACTTTAATAGTTCGGATGTCATCGAGTTGGATATTTTTTTTAAATTGACTTAGGAAAGTTTTAAATCCTTTTTTTCTGCCTTGTTTAGTTTACATTTATAACTTTCTTGCAATATTTTTGTTCTTTCTATTACAGTACATTTCACTTACAATATTTCTCGATAAGTTTATATTGTAGGACTCACTGGTACCCATTTAAGACTTGGACTTCGTTTGATTCAAACCCTGATTTAATCGAACCATAACAGAAGCATTATATTATCGAACTTAATAACGACTAATAGTTATGAGCCATATTTCTGATTGCAAATTATTTGCTAAGATATTGATAGCGATCTGAGAACATTGTTGTGAGGTAAAATTTATGGGAAAAGTTTTACTTAAAGCAAACTGTTTCCAAACCCTGACACTACCTTCTTCAAACCACCACATTGAAAAAAAAAATCTTAATGGCAAATTTCTTACCAATAATATAGTTGATTTCGTAAAACTGATGCAGATTAAAAATTTATCATCCCTTTTCTCCCATCCCAAAAAAGGAGTTATCCGACTTATCTCTATAAACAATTTTTGCGTAATTTATAGACGACATTTCTTATGCAGTATTTAGAGACACTTTTTCTGTAATTTTTACCATTTTAAGAATGTATTTCTGATATCATTGCGTACTGTTCAAAGATAATCAAGGAAGCTTTAAATCCCTTACATTTAGTGCACAAGACATTTTTATTGCTATAACGCCTTTTGACTAGTTTTGTTCAAACACTTGAAAAAGATGGTCTGCCTTGAACTATACTTTTGACCATAATTTCCATAATACCAAAAGAAATTTTGAACTACTGTCTGGTGTTATTTGATTCAAGGGATAATTTTACGCGCACTTTATACTCAGATTTCTTCAATGGAAAATAAGTCCTCGTTTCTTTTCCAATAATGATTTGCATCTTAACAGAGATTTCTTTCGTAAAAAAATGACATACAATGATTTATAGAGCTTCGAAGCATTACACAATGCTTTGAAGGCAGGTAAATTTTCCATGCAAAGTCAGAATAAAATATCGATCTTATAATTTTGCTCACCTAGTAACATAATTAAAACACATATTTTGGCTATCTTAACAAAATGGTCCTTTCGGTACATATCAGCAAGATAATATAATTTTTAAAAAAGATTAAATATTCACAAGTATAATTTTTCTACTTCTACTATTTTTTTTAACTAAATATATTATTTTTCCAGGACTGCATTGAATGTAAGATATTGTTCGAACCATTAATATTAATTTCTCATAGCTTAATATAATTTCACCTAAGCAGAAATATAATCAAAATTATAAAAGAAAATATTCCTTTATTAGCTGTATCAATCCCTTATACCAGTATTATATGACAATGTGTTAAAGTGACTTTTTGATAAGGCCATGTTAACTTATATGCCTCACACAAAATGTTCATTATATTTCTTTTCGTTAACGCCCTAAACTGACTCCACAATAACTCTCATGTGTACTCTTTATGAATAAGTAATTTGATGGATTAGGGTGTAAACAAAGTAGATGGGGTGTATAAAACTTCACCCGTGAAACATTTTCACAATTCTTTCAGCGTGTACAAAAAAACTCATACTTTATGAGATCATACGTAGATCATAAACTTTTCAACTAAAAAACTGAATACATTACTTTCTTAAAAACTGTTTCATACTACATATTACATATTAGAATATTACTTAGAATTAGTTTCAAACCTATGTAGATAACAAACTTTTGAATTAACTAAAAAAACCTGAATAAAAATAATTATTTTCATAAAAGCTATTTCATACTAAATATTAGAAGTCTCGAATAAAAATTAAGAAGTTTATTTTCATAAAACTCAAGATATATTCATACATTTGGATAATTTCTTATTAATTTTTGTCATTGTAGCCATAGCTAAAATGTTTTATACAACACAAAATAAATTAGAACCTGTTTGTTGAGTCACAAATTTCTTAAAGAATATGTATGATATTGGTATTTTTTCGCAGAGATTAGTACAGAAACTTAAATTTAATAAATTTCTTGACTTTAGGATAGGTAATTCAATTTAAAGTTTGCTTACCTCCTCATAAGATGCAATACTACATCATAACATTTTGGTAAATGTGTTGAAATTTATTCTTTTTTTGTGTAGTTAAGATTTTGTAGATCACTGTTAGAGAAAAACATACTTGTACTGTTAAAATTTTACTTCAGCCCCCTGGTAGTTTATTTAGACCAAACTTCATTATGGTATTTATAGTCGACGAAATTCGAACTACAGCATTTTGAATTCTATATGAGAAGGGCTCATAAGCATGTTCTTTTTTTTTTCCTTTTTTTTTCTTTTTCCTTTTATGTGACTGAATTACAGTTTTTGTCATGTGAAGCATATAATTGAATTGAAAGAAAAAAATTTACTTTAGAAACTATTCCTTATACCTGTAATGTTAAACTGTTTAATTTGTATGTACCTTTACTTGAAAAGTTTTTTTACAAATGAGTATGAGATTTATTATATCTAAGTTGAATATAAGAAACTGAGGTGGAGGTTTGGTAAAAAATATCATCAGATTTTTTTTTTGCGAAATTTTAATCAATCTTTCAGATGATTTTTTGTGATAAATATTTTTTTAACAAATATTTGGGATTTAAAAAAGTAATTATAAAAATAATGGGAGAGAAATTTTTTAACCTCAGTATTATCTGTAGGTTAAGTGCTACAATTTCGTAAAAATTAAATGGTATATCTGTACTAGTTAGTTAGAAAAGTTATATTGCAATTTGAAGTATCACGTTCAGAGAAACAAAGATAAAGGTAAAAGTCTTATATTGTAAATTATAGATAATTTGCTTCTTTTTTAAAAAAATATACTTCTAATTTGAGCAGATATGATAATCGAAACGGAAATGTAAAAACATAAAATAATATACAATAGCATTCCACAAACCGATTTTTTATTTATTTTAAGAGTACAACTTAGTCAACAGCCCCTATACTGTAACCCATTTATTCGCATTAAAGGGGGTGTTGTCTTAATCTCCTTATTTGATAGAATAAATAACTAAGTTTCTCTTGTTATTATGGTTTTTCTAAGAAGGTAAATAAATATATATATTTAACAAATATTTATCAGGTATTTCATAATTATAATTTTACAGTGAACAATTCATATACAATAGAATAAATATTTACATTCCTTTTTTTTTTTATGAATGCAATGGACTTGCATCCTTTTAAGGACATTGAATATCTTTTTCTAAATTGCAAAGCATTCCTAAAAAGTGAAACGGACATAAAATGAGAACTTCAACGACCAAAAATCTTATATATACTTATATAACAATAAAGATATAATAATAAAATTATAATTATGAAATACCTGATAAATATTTGTTAAATATATATATTTATTTACCTTCTTAGAAAAACCACAATAACAAGAGAAACTTAGTTATTTATTCTATCAAATGAAATGTATTCACATATAAAATGTTCCTAAATGTAGATTCTTTGCAATCATGCATTTGTGATTTAAGAATAATATATATATATATATTATTCTTAAATCACAAATGCATGATTGCAAAGAATCTACATTTAGGAACATTTTATTACCAGGGCACTGTTCTACACTTCTTAATAACCCCAAAGTATCAGTGTCATCCATGTTATCTTCAATCACTAGATCGTAACACCACAAAAAAACATTATAGAATATAATCTAAATCCAAAAAATTTTCATATCAGAATTAGCTACAATTTATTGGATTTTATCCCTCAGGCCAGTCTCTTCCAGTGCACAAGAAGAACCTAATTATATCTTAATCAGCGTCTATTTCATTGCGGATTTTCGTGTTACCACGTTACGCTGCCCAATCACATTCATATTAGCATCTTGATAACCGGTAGGTAATTGTCGCCAAAGCTGTATAGAAGCTGATAAATGGCGAAATTAGTATTCTACTGGTAGAAGCTTGGCGAGATAAGTTGAAATTTGTATACGTTGACCGCAGATAATAGGAATGTTATGGTTTTAAGGGAGAAATACCGCCTACCACTTCGTTATCGCTTAGTTTTTGTTCGGGGTGTTTCGCGTTAATAATGCACTGAATTTATTTGTTGTAAGGGTGGAAATATCTAGTTCATAATCTGAGATGTTTTATATATGTGAAAGTAGCTGATGGTGGTGCTAGTGGTTAGGGAAACATGCTAAGAAAACATATAGAATAACCCATTCAACCCGATATCGGGTTTGTATGGGCTAGATTTAAAAGCTAACTGAAAATACTTCATCCTTTAAACGAAAGGAAATAAATGCCTGATACACAAAAGCTGCTCCTCTGTTAGATTGATATCAAATAAAATTTGCCAAATTGCAGCAATAACTCATTCAAACAAATAACCTTCAAATCATGTATAATTCCTATAACAAACAGTTATAGGGTTACTATAGCAATCCAATAACAAAGCATAAATTGGCTTTGTGACAATCTGACAACTGTGCCAACTGGTACCCGTCTAACGGAAGAGTAGAACACAAAAAGATAAAGTAAAATCAATTAAGAAGGATGGGAAGGATGGATAAATAAATGCTTATATCACAATATCTATTAAAGTTATTGAAATTTATAGTGTATTTTTTTATTTAAGATATACTCTGATTGGATAATTTATTATGAAAACTTGACAGTTTTGACCAATTAACCATGATACCCTGCTTTTAAAGTTAGGGGAAAAGACTGATATAAAATAAACAGAGTAACAATGATTTGTTTGTGAAGACATGGGTAAAAATAGTGATTTAAAGGAATTGTAAAATGGGATGTTTGAGAAGCTTGAGGTCATGGGGAAAATTACGATGCCGCAACATTCGGTAAATGTTCAAAAGTATGGGTTGTTAAAGAGTTGAAATGTCAAAAAGTGCATAATGAAATAGTCATCAACTATTAAGTGTTCTGAGGAATGGTGGAGCGTCCGAAATTTTACAAAACAATAAAAGGTAAATGAGTAAAAAATAAAAAATTACACCATGTCTTAATCAAGTCCATGCTAAGAAGAAACGATGCAGTACTATAATGCTAGAGGTAACCCAACCACTACGAAGGTGAGTATAATAAATTGTCTACTCGGTAAGAAGGGGTAGATTTACCTCCTATCCTTCACGTTTGTAATTTGGAATATTCGAAATAGTTTTTAGACTAAATTTAAATATAATTTGAGTTTTCTGTTATATTACCATATACTCGTATATTCAGAAAATATAAATAAATTAATTGCAAATTAACTACCGATTCAGAGCATGTACTGTAGTTAGCCTTGTAAAAATAATTTGATTTTCTGTTATGTAGCACCATATATATGCAAAAATTAGCAATAAATTCATTAAAAATTAACTTTACTAATTCAGAACATGTAACGTAATTCGCCATGTAAATTTAAAAATAATTTGCTTTTGTGTTATGTTGCCATATATATACAGAAATTAGCAATAAATTCATTAAACATTAATTGTACCAATTCAGGATATGTAATTCGGCATGTAACCCTGAACAATGAAACAGCAGTGAATCCTCATTACACGTGATCTAAGTAAACTGAGTTTTTGATACACCATCAGGCGCCCAGCGATGCGCGAGTTTTTCTAATTTATCAATAAACTCACTCCCATGAATAATTCCTCACAAGGGGACCCCATATGTTAATGCCAGCTTTTGAGCATGTGAGGTTTTTTTTCCCCCTTCCACGCAGTGGCCCGTACAAATGTAAAGTTCTTCGCGCCGCAGTTTTATTTGCGCTTAACAAGAATGGAAATCTCGAGCTCTTGAATGTTTGATGAGACATGATTTTAGAATTGGGACGGAATGGGTTGGAGGACGGTTTGTGATGAGATGTTTGTAAGTTAGGGACATTTAAAATGTTTGGATTGTTTAATTGAGTAGATGTAATTTCTATGAAGGACGAGCAGGTTAAAAATTTATTTGGAGAACATTGTTTTTTAATGAATTTAGGATTCAAAAAGCTTGCACATAAAATGCTTTTCAATGCTTCTTCTTCTTCGGAACTACAGCCTAGAGCATGCAAGACCGTCCCAAAAAGTTTTTGATATCTTGGTCTGTTGGACACAATGGTTCTCCAGTTTGTGATTCCAACTGTTTCCATGTCCCTCTTGATCTAGCCACTTAGTAGAAGGGTGACCTATTTTTCTAACTCCGTCTGGTTTAGAGAATGTTACCTTCTTTGTCGGATTATTATCTTCAGACCTGTAAATGTGTTTTAGCCACCGAATGCGGTTGGCTTTAAAAACTTGAACTATGTCTGGTTGTTTAAATTTTCTATTGATCTCGTAGTATGGTCTCTTGTATAGGGTGCGCCATTTATTGTTTTCATAGATTGCTCCAAGAGATTCTTCCTAATATTTTTCTTTCAAAAATCATCAGTTTACTTTCTTCTGATTTATTGAGGGATCAGCACTCACTACCATATAAGATCACATGTCGTAGTAATTTTCCATGATTATGTCCTTTTTTTAATATCGATCCAATATTTTACTTTAAAACTGTTTTAGCCTATTGATGACACACTTTTACACAAATATTTTTAAGAAATATACAAGGTGTCAGAATTGAATGTTCCTAATTTGGATAGGCCGCTACACTTAACAGAAAGTAAAAAAGTATTGAGAAAATGTAAAATTAGTTCATAAGACTCTCTAAGTCTTTAGCATGACGACTGGGACACGGATGTTCGAATATTTTTGGATACAATTTCCCCTTGCCGATGGATAGGACAAAAATGCCCAACTGCCTGGCCACCAAGATCTCCAAAGTCACTTCACTGGATTTTTTCTTTTGGGAATACGTCATAGACAAAGTCTATTCAAGAAATATCCGTGATATTGAAAACTATCGTGCCTGATAAACCTCTGTTATTGTTACTGTGACTGTGCTCTACGTGTAAGTGCGCTGATTCTTTTATATAAACTTTGTGAGTCCTGTTGTCTAATTTTATATATTTTTTATGCCCTTTAACTTTCTCTTAAGTATACCCAAGTATACTTAAGTATACCCAGCAGTATTGTCCTTGTCGGAAACAGAGTCTCTGTGAAGATTGGCTAATCCATGCTGAAACTCGAACATCGTTACAAAATGCACGATTTTTTTTAAAAAACGCGTCAGTACCATCACAAAACCTATTTCTTTACTCTTACGTCTTTTCTTATAACACTATATTTTAATTTTAAAACTCTGCATCAATAGTTCAAAACTTCCAGTATATTTTAACCAACACTGGGCGGGATTGTCCAAGATCCGTATCGCTGACCAAACGGTATAGTGGTTAGCGTGCTAGCTTCTAGACCACTAGGTTGCGGGTTCGTGTCCCGTGTAAGGCATGGGTGTTTGTAAATGTATGTTGGCTTGTCAAATGACGAATGTTTTGGCGCATTACAGCCTTCGTGTTGCTGACGGAGCCAGATAATCTGAAAACAACCAACCAACCAAGACCCGTATCAACAGCCAGTCTACAAAAGCCCGCATCATAATTCGCTAGTATTGAGCCTATATTAGCCAGCTGCATTTGTGCTATTGGGATAGTGGCCTCTCCAAAAGAGGAAAATTTGATTTGGTAATCATGAATAATAAAATACTTTTTCCAAATTCTAAAGCATTCAAACTGTTGGTTCAATTTTTAATTTTTCTTCCAAAAGAATTAAAATTTGTTATTTATACTGTAAAGGATTTAACAAAGTATATAATATTATTTTAATATCGTATGTACGAAATTTACAAGCGCCATAAGTTGATTATAAAAAAAAGTACATAATGAAGGTAATCCCAACCAATATGTTTAAATATTAAATCGTATTCATTGCACGCCTTTTATTTAACAAAATATAATAAAAATAGAAAACAAATAGCAATGAAAACAAATAGAAAATAAATCTATTAAAAACTAGGGGTGTGGAACATCGCACAACTTTCAATTACACTATATTGCTGATGAAGATTTGTATAATTTATCATTTTTATATTTTCATCAGTCGCATAGAAAAAATTGCCAGTTTGGCGATATTTTTTGTGATAATTCTTATATGGGTCTTTCATCCAAAAAAAAAAAAAAAAAAAAAAAAAAAAAAAAAAAAAAAAAAAAAAAAAAAAAAAACGGGAATTTTAGCAATATGCTTATCGATAATTTTTATATTATCCTTTCTTGCAAGTGGAACTGAGCACAAATAATAATAATAATAATAATAAAAAAAGGAGGTATGTTTAAGGAAAGAAAACTCTGTGTTGAAGGCATTTGTTTTTCAACTTTTTACGCCATTAAAGCATTTTTACGGGAATTTCGGTGGTGGGGATGTTTAGAACACCTTAAGAGGCATTACCACAGCAATTTTGAACAAAATCGTTAGAGCCATTATTTAGCAAGTACTGAAAACATAATTTTTTCAATAGCAGCTACTTTACGCTCATGCGCGATTTTGACGAAAACCTTAACGGTAGGTCCCATGGCTACCACTAACTCGCACACAAAATTTGAATATCGTAGGTCAATTTGTTCGATTTATGCTGACCACACACACACATACACACGCACAAACAGAGAAATTTTCCTAGGTCACTTTTTGAAATCAAGATGTTCCAAAACGTCAAGAAATGCAAAAAAAAAAAAAAAAAAAAAAAAAAAAAAATCAAAACAAATTTGTGATCGAATGCTATACTTTGACCCTATGTATACATATGGTTAATTGAAAGTAAAAATTGCCAGTTTGGTGATATTTTTTGCGATAGTTCTTGTATAAAAAAAAAAAAAAAAAAGCTAAAAAGGTGATTTTGGCGATATACTTCACGATAAACCTTATATTATCCTTTATTATAAGTGAAACTGACTAGATAAGAAAAAACGATCAATAATGCGGTATGCTCAAGGAAAGAAAACTCTGTGTTGAAGACATTCGTTTTTCCCCTTTTTACGCCGTAAAGCATTTTTACGGAAATTTCGGAGGTGGGGATGTTTAGAACACCTTAAGAGTCATTACAACAGCGAATTTAAACAAAATCGTTTGAGCCGTTTTTAAGCAATTACTAAAAAACATAATTTTTTTCAATGGCAGCTACCTTACGCGAATGCGCGATTTTGACGAAAACCTTAATGGTAGGTCCCATGGCTGCCACTAACCCTCATACCAAATTTGAACATCGTAGGTCAATTTGTTCGGGAGTTATGCTGACCACAGACACATATACACATACACAGACAGACATTTTTTTAGATCACATTTTTGAAATCAGGATGTTTCAAAACGTGGAGAAATGCTAAAAAATAGATTATTGTTATTATATATATTTTTTTTTTGACCGAATGCTATACTTTCATTACCCTATGTATATATACATAAGGGTAATTGAAAGTAAAGAGAAACTTTCTATCAGCAGAAATATACTTATCTAGACACATGAACTGGCTGGTAATGAAAGCATTTTTTTAACATTATGAAAGACTTTTTGCAAATCTGAAGTAAATAGAAGACTTCAAACACCATCTAGAAAAAACATTTAAGAACTGAATTAAAGTACCACGTAGTCAGTTTTAATTGCCACTCAAAAAATTTGTTTTGTAACTTTATTAATATAAAACGTTCGAAATTTATTCATAACACATGCTCAAAGCTTTAAAAATATATTTTTGTTGTACTACTGTACAGTTTTTATATTCTCAATATAATTATTTTCCATAATTATCCTATTCTCGAATTCTTTTGATGTTTAAACACTGATTGAATTATAAGTGGTTTAGATTTTATGTGTATAATTAGATAAATTGACAAATACATAATATATCACTAATAGAAAAAAAAAAAAAGAAAAAAAAAAAAAAAAAAAACATAAAAGAAAGCTTATCGTTCTAAATTAGTTTTTAAACATCCTTAAAATAATTTATCTAATGTCATTACCTTTGTTTAATTAGAATAAAATGACACCAAAAAACACCCCTGCAATTAAACAAGAGAAACCATCATTTATGATAATAAACGCATATAACTCAGTGAAAATTTAATGATCTTCCTTCAGTCAAATGAGCTCAAACTCATTAAACAAAGCAAAGGGGGCAATTGTCCAATCACAATTTTCCTTCGAAACTTCAGCAATGACAAGAAAATACACACGTGACTTCACTTCACTTCACTTTGCGGGAGATTCAACCCCTGCTAGTCGATCCGAGTCGTTTAACCATCTGTCAAAAGTCGAAATAACCGGAATTAACAAAAGTTCTCTTTTCCTCGAGATTATTTGTTCCGTTATGACGATTTCTGTTCAAATTATAGCGTGGAACGAGATGACAGCAGCCATTTTAGACCCGTCTCCGAATTCTACGATCGACGATTAGATGTTGTTTTGAATTTTAAAACAGTTAATCTAGAAAATGATTTGTTTTAAAAAGGTCTTTCTTTTGTAATGAAAATAATTATAAGCGATTAATCAGTTATTTATTTGAAAACATTAAATTTTCACATTTAATTGTTGTCAATTATTGGTGAATGCATGTTGTTGTTTTTCTTAGATTTACTCGTTCTGACTGATTAAACACTGATTTAGGAGTGTTTAATTCTTACAATACAGCGAATTGGATATTAATTAGATGTTCTATATACCATAGTTTGAATTCATTAAGGATTAGATGTTCTATATACCATTGTTTGATTTCATTAAGGATTAGATGTTCTATATACCATAGTTTGATTTCATTAAGGACTAGATGTTCTATATACCATTGTTTGATTTCATTAAGGATTAGATGTTCTATATACCCTAGTTTGATTTCATTAAGGATTAGATTTTCTATATACCATTGTTTGATTTCATTAAGGATTAGATGTTCTATATACCATAGTTTGATTTCATTAAGGATTAGATGTTCTATATACCATTGTTTGATTTCATTAAGGATTAGATGTTCTATATACCCTAGTTTGATTTCATTAAGGATTAGATTTTCTATATACCATTGTTTGATTTCATTAAGGATTAGATGTTCTATATACCATAGTTTGATTTCATTAAGGATTAGATGTTCTATATACCATTGTTTGATTTCGTTAAGGATTAGATGTTCTATATACCATTGTTTGATTTCATTAAGGATTATGACCAGGATGCTTGATTTAAATAATTGTTGGGTTGCATTAGCAATTATTACATGCATCATTGATTTACAATTAATTGAGAGAGCTAAATTACTTTTATTGATATTTCTTTCTAACCCATTATTTTACATTTTACTTCATTCTTTTATTTTATTTTAACTCCTAGTATTTTTCGGAATTTTAATTATTCAAAATTATCTGTTTGGAAACTAACAATTGCATATCATGGTACGAATTAAATTAATCAATCCCTACACATCATTGATTGATAAACTAATTATCTGTTAAATACAATGTATTCCAAAACAAATCTCGAAGAACATTCGAATCGATTCGAACAACCATTTCCAGGGTGTGTCTCTGTTGAATGTCCTTCCAAAATGTCCGATTAGTTGAAATTTATGGTGCTTTAAAAGGAACATGTTTCCGAAGACATACATTACAAATGATAGGAAAAAAACTGTTTTCTCGGCACCCCTAATCGTAAAATCCAACAACGCCTGCATATATTTCAGCAATTTAGGACTAAACGTGTGGGTTTATTACCTTCTCTAATGACGTGTTCTGTGACTAATAAGCAGAGTTTCTTATGAAATAAATTTATTGGTTGTGAAGGGAGTTTAGCTATTACTTTCTGTTATCTTATGTATTGCTGTAGTGATAACAGAAAAAGTGTTGTTTTGGGGTCAACAACTTAAAATTAGTATTTTAGTTAAAATACAAGGTTTAATGTTTCCACAGATGCAAAAAGGAGACTAAGTAAACGGATATTTGAAATATGTGTCAAGATCGAAAGTTTACAATAACTCTACGTTCAAATAATTAAATGACAAATTTAAGTAGGTCACATTGACGTTATATATAATATCATTAAACCATTAGACAGAGACAAATGTGACGGTTGTTGGGCTGCCTGGTGATAGTTTTCCGAATTTTTTTCCAATTTGAGACGTAAATATGTTTCAGTTTCCTCCTAAAAATACTTTTGGTTCCCTTCTATGACTACTAACATCAGTTCTGATATTGCTAAATCCATATTCTGGCGCAATATATCCCTTTGTATATCTCGTATCAGAAAATATGCAGTACAACATGGACAGACTAGTAACGCAATTGCGAAAAAATAACTTTTTTAGTGAGCTGTTTAAAAACTTGTTTTAAAACTTCAATAGTTAATTTGTCCACCTATGTGAATCATTCTATAGATGCCTTTTTACTTTTATTGATAAAATATCTCCAAACAACGTAATTGTTCTTTGTTTTATCGTAGATATTATTTTAATGGCTAAATTCACAAATACATGAAAAAATAAATGAACTGTCTAACCTTTTAGTTACAATAGCTACTAACACACGATATGAGCGACTATGTAAGGAGCATATTGGAGTAATTAAGTTGTAAACTATCATCATTATCGTTCTCCAGAGGCAGTATGAAAATCATTTTTTACGTATCGCTTATTTCGATAAGTAAAGTTACAACTGTATCATGTGTTCCATCTATTTAAAGAAATAAATGTTTTTGATTTATAAAAAAATATTAATCTTTTTTAAATTACTGCTCTAAATTACACTTTTTAGTTTTTTTTATATATTCTTTGACGATTTTCATTTATCATAAATTTTTACAGAGATGTTATTTTATTTATAGATTTTGTTTTATATTGAATGTTTTAAATCAATGTTTGTTATCGAATCTCTCTTCTTTCAATGTTATAAAACTTTTTGTTAAATTTGTTACATATTTTTTAGCTAATCTAAAAAAAAAAAATTAAAAAAAAAAAATCTCTTCAGCTAACTTCTTTTGGATATTTTTTTTCTTCTTTGTAATTGCTTTTGTTGTTAAAAGTACTATCCCTAAAGTTATAAAGTAAATATTTCATAACATATGAGAAAAAAATCATGAATATTCTCTGAATTTCACAAGAGATTTAAAATTTAAAAATTATATTTATATGGGAAATTTTTTGAAATGTATATATTATTATTTAAGTCTAAAGAGAAGAACTTTAAATTAAAGATTTAAAATGATTTAAAATAGTTTTGTATAAATGAATTCAGTTAAGGTTATATTCAGTTTTACCTCCCACCAATTACTTTTAAAACAAACTGTCACACTCAGTGAACAATTTATTTTGCATCCCAAGCACACACTATAACAAGTTTATGAAATACTCTCTATCCCCTTCACTCCATAAGAAAAAAAACACCAACGAAAAGACATCTACATTTCAATCACGACGATAACCGAATGAATAAACTATCATAATCGTTCGATTCATTTATGATCCACGCTCGACCCCTTGGAAGACCCCATTATCAACCATGTTCCTTCCGCTCAAAACAATTAGTCTTCAACTTCAGTATTATAATCACCCCCCTCAAGTGATAAATGAACTCTTCTGCTTCGTATCATCAAAAACAATTAAACTATCAATTATTCACAGACCACCCTTTGGAAACAGATAAAAACTGATAGATGCCGTTTAATTCACTGATTTCTTAAATGCGCAACCGAGCTTTTGTGGTTTGATGAATGTGAGAGGGGTTTAGAGTTTGTCTTTGATTTTTAATTCAAAACGGATTTTTTTGCTATTGAATGATTGGAGAAATTTTTATAGTCATTTGTTCGTGTGTGAAATTTGATAGGTAATTTGTTCTAATGGTCATTTAGATACATCTGAGTTTCACTCTTCTGTAAAAGGTTGTTTTATGTAATATTTTGGACGTACAATTTAACTATCTATATGTTTTGAAAAGATGTGTGAAAGAAGTTAGTGTAAGAATTGAAATTGAGGGGCATCAGAAGAAAAACTGATTAAATCCCATTATTAGAATTTTCATTTTGATGCTATTCGATAGTTTTTTTTTCCAGTAATGTATACATCAACTTATTCAAACCCCCTGTACAAAAACTACCCTAAAAACACTTTTCAAACCATACACCAATAAATTCATTCAACGAAACCCAAGAAAATGAATATTTGTACACATATCCCAAAAAATGTATCTCCAGATGCAGTTGTGGCTACAACAAGGTTAATGTTGTTACGCAATTCCCTTTTTTATAACTGTAAATAGTGTACATCTTTCTTTTTAAAGTTCTATTTTTTTTTTAAATATTTGTTAAGAGTGATAATACAGGCCTGAAAACGTTGGCAACACCCGAGTTAATCAAGAATTTTTTAGATGGTTTTATCATGTACTGATCACTAGATGCTAGATGCGTTGTTTTGAGGGGTTTTTTGGGGAAAGTTCACATACCATGGGACTATAAAAAACCCCGAGACGTGGAATTTATGTCAATTGGAGATTTAGAGATGTTTTGGAAAGAGCTTTGCTCTTATTTTACAGAATCTGAATTATCGCTGTTTCTGATATTGAACGCACTGAAGCTTGATAGCAAGTTCAATGTTCTTTAGAGAAAATTTGAAAACACTTGAGATGATGGATAAATTATCGGCTTTTATTTTGTAAAAGACGTTTCGTCATTTCCTCTGCAGAAATTCGTAACAATATCATTCTTTTAGGCTGTTGTTATCTGAGCTTTAGAAGAACTGATGTTCTGGCGAGAGGAATTCAGACTTCCAAATGCTTTTATGAGTAATAACAGTTGGAAACACCTGACAAAGAACTACTTAAAATGCAACAATAAGCAAAAACTTATAATTTCGAAACAAAGGATAAGTTATAGTCCACTTTTCTACAAATAAAATTCGATAATGTACTTCGGTTATTGACTTTAGATTCGCAATTCTTTTCATTCGAATATCAGCATTCACATTCGACAACAATCCGACTGCAAGTTCCTTTTGAGTCGACCCTTATAAATTTTCCATTCACTTTCTAATCACACATGCACGAAAAAGGCAACATCAACTCACACCTTCAGGGAAAGAGAACGTTGTGAACAGAATGGCCCCACTCCCCAGTTACTTCACCACGGGTGGTAGGAAAACAGGTCTCTCTCGGAATATATTCGTAGTCTGCCGCTAGCCGTGTATCTATGCAGCCCGAATATATTCGGGCTGTACTGCTCGACATGTAATCTTGCATCAAGGATATATTCGGGTTGGGCTCCTGGAAGGTTAACGAATCTATTTGGAGAAATATAAAGTAAATTTTGGAAAATGACAAAGGATATTGGATAATACTCTGTGTGAAATTAATGCCTTCCCCAATGTTTAATCAGTGGAGAAGATTAGAAGGGGAGACGGCAAACGGTTAAACGTTTCCCCGCAACTTCTGCTATATCAGAAGGTAAAATCGCTGAAATTTTGCAGTTAGCTACATCCCTCCTTTTTGGCAGTTTTCTTACACTAATTACCTTAACAGTTTAGCATACTTTAGCCCAGGAGAAGAAATTATCTATTACAAAAACAAGAAATAATTACTCACGGGAACAAACGTAAAACAGACAGTGTTTAAAGAGTCTAGCCAAATGGCACTGTTTGCTATTAACACAACAAGTTGATTTCAATTAGAGTGATTTTTTATTATTATTCTATGTATTAAATAATCCATACTACCACCTTGAAACGCTTCCGAAAACCCGTTCGTGCGTGTTACTTTAAAGTGCCAGAAAGTATGGTAGATGTAGATTCTCGCATGATCAAACATTTTGGAGATAATTGGAATGATGAACGAAATTAAATTAAGATGAAACAAAATTACATTAATGCCGAAGTATTAGTTCGGAAACTTTGCCTGTGGATTTTGTCTTTATTTGTAGTTAAAAGGTATAAAATTTAAAAACATTTTGTTGTAGTTTTTTGTTTTCTCAAATAATTGGACTTGGAAAAAGAAAGAGGTTACGATAACATATTTGATGTGAAAATTAATCACCTTGAGGGAACATGATTTATAATGGGATCTTCAAAGGGAACGGGCGTAGATCCTTTAAAGGTATCAAGATTGAAATACACAAACAAGATTTGAATAATTAACTTTTTAAAAGCAACAAAAAAGTTTCAAACATGATGAATGAAAATCGTTATTCCTTGAATTGACCTTTTATAAGCAGAAATCCTCGTTTGAATTAACTTAATATGAATATACTTTAAATTAATGATAACCAATTTTCTATCAGTTATCTTAGGAAGCAATTGTTTGGAGGTAATTTTATTAAGGTAATTGTTGGAGGTTTGCAAGTTTTCTAACTCAATTTCTTGTTTTAAAAATAAGGAATCTCTGTTGCTGTAAAAGTCGTTTCTCTACTAAAAGCATTCTGTTGCAGCAAAGCAACCCTGCGCTTTTAAAATGGGTATGGCTTTGAGCTTGTCTCAAGTTGAGTGTACTAAGATAGATTTTGGACAGTTATACATAAGTTTTAAGTTTTTAGAACCAGTTAAAGTAAACATCATGTAGAAAGCTTTTACTATAATATGTAAGGTGATTCCATTCTGCAAGAAAAGCGAGTTGTTTAAGTAAATTAATGGCACTTAAATAGATTTTATGCGTATCAAAAGTAGCACCATATATATTAATATATTATCTTTGAAGGATTAAATATATTACACATAGATTTTTTTTTTTTTTTTTTAAATTCTAAAATGCTTATTGGAAAATAAAAAGATTTAATGTAAAGTAGTCCCTCATTACATTACATTTCATTACAATACACAGTTTTGATAGGTTCACCCAAGGCTTCTACTGTTACCTTTAAATTGTACTGATTGATTTGATTTAAACAACCGATCTATTAATACTTATCTCAAATATCCCCTCTTAAATAATTATTCCAGCTTTCAGCGTGTAATTGAACCCCTAACAAAAAAAGATTCCTAATTTTCTTTCATCAAAGCTTCGGAATGAATTCTATTCTTGAGATAGCGAATGTGATGTTCGAATTGTGGAACACACTTAATCATCGATTCTACTGGATAATGATTGGCTGTCACGCTCTTCCTTTTGATTCGAAGGAGGGTATTTCGAATTCTCTTTTGATCTTCATTAATGTGACCTTCACTGTCTGACATGGTGCCCTTAAACTAAGAGCTATACTTGTGGTCTATATCTGTTGAGCTTAAGTAGTCTCCCGAAGTATTCCGTCTGAGTCACCTGAATTCCATTGGTACCTGTAGCAAAATCCCCTGAGATGAAAGTAATGATGAAGAAAAAGGTGAGGATGATAGCGATATATGTATTAATTGCGTAATTATTCAGTATTATTTTATGTCATTTATTCTCTGTTTTGTATAAAAGAATAAAACTCTTATTCAAAATGCTGTGAAATCGAGGAAAGGCCATTGAGATGATATAGTTTACCTAAGCAAAACTGTTAAGATAGAAACACATTGTGTTGTCCTTTGTTAATAATCGTTTCTTTCTATTTAAATAAAAGTTTACATTTACTTTCTCATATCCCTCCCATGTATTCATACAGCTTCATTGAAGAGAAAGATTTTAACTTACCTAAGTTTACTTACTAAGTTTATATATGCTTATATTTTGCATTTGAAAATAATTTAAATAACAGAAATGGATGAATTCTGATGTGTAAACCACCCAGGTAGCACCACAGTAGTATTTCCCGATATTGGAAACAGGGGTTCTGAAAAGATTGAACCGAAACTCAAGCATCGTTTAAAAATACACGATTTTTTTTAAAAAATAAACGTGTTAAAACTATCAAAAACATATTTTTTACCTCTCCGTCCTTTCTTATAAAAATATATTTCAATTTTAAAACTCTGCATCAACATTTCAAAATTTATAGTCTATTTTACACAGCACAGGGCGAGATTGGTCAAGATAAGATCCGTAGCAACGTAAGATAAATAAGTTGTAATTAAGTATAAACTTTTCTTGTGTAAACACGTTAGAAAAAACATAACAAATAAAAAGCAATATTTAAGGAAGACCCATAAGCAAAAACCTAAAATTTGTATTAATGAATTTAGTAGTACCAAATTTTTTATATAAATAAAACATCCATTTTTAAACAATTATTAACACAATTTTTTGTTTTTTGAATTTAATGTTTTTTTTATATTTTTGGTTTTTAGTGCTTTTGGGGCGAAAAATACGCCTTTTTCAAAAGACTACTCCACCTTCAATTTTTTAATTTCAAAACTAATTAATTATAGCAAAGTATACTCTAAAGATGTAGGGAGGACATGTAGGGATGTGGTGTTTTAATTAGTTTGACAAGGGATTTTAAAGAGATTTTTTGTGTTTTCGCAAGAAATATCTAAATTTTCACAAAAAATTCCTATTTTTTTCATTCTTAAAAAAAAAAAACTAATACAATTTACTATAAAAACTCTTCCTACATTTATAAAACATAAATTCAAGATTTCAAAAATATAAACAGTTTAAATATAATATAATTTTTTTCAAAGCCTTAGCATTTTAAACACAGTCAAAATTGACAGTTGTAGATTTCGAGAAAAACGAACTTAAAAATAAAAACTTGTATACAACTAAGTAGTAGATCGGTATGTGAAAGTTTAAAAATATAATGTTTGCAGTTTCCTAGATGTTTGAAATTTCTCCCATGTCTTCTTGAATATATATAGCTTAATTTTACGAAATAAATTTTAAAAATATATTTTTCCAAAAAATGTCTATATTTGGGGTACGGGTCTACCTTAAAGCTCTGAATATCGTAATACAACTGTTTGCTACTAAATCCATGTTAGAAATTTTCATTCTTCGTTTGTGTTCTATTGAGTTTTCACTTGAACACGCGATTCTAAAAATGATTGTATTATTAAGGTGAGCCCAATGAATCTGAACTGTCCTCAACGGATTTGTTCTCTTTACGGTCAGGTAACAAATTTATGACGATCCAGTGTATTTTTAATTTTAATATGAAACTGTCTTCTGTATCGACGTATAATCTAATGTATTTTTTAAATATAGCCAAGTATCGTATGTAAATTACGTTTTTCACTTAGCTTTTTCTACCTAAAATAGTTACAAAGAAGAAAGATTACTTGTAGGTCTCACATGATTGATACACGATATGGGCCTTCACCTAAATGCAAACAATTGGGGATAAAAACTTGAAGAAGAAAAAAACAAGGGAAGCCCCAAAGCCGTTAATGAAGCCACTAGTCTCATTGCTGCGTTGCCATGACGACGACGTTATTAAGCAACTCCCGCGCGCTAACGAGCCTCCCATTGGTCTATTCCTCCGGGGACCACAACACGTCACGGTTGGGTTCACACTGGCGACACCTACACGTCAAAGATGGAAATCGAGAATCCAAATAGCTGAGCAGAGACAATGCCTTGAGTTCGGCTGGGGGAGGCCTACACACAGGGGGATTTGGTTTTGTTTACATTACGCAACATGACAGAACAGGTAGGTGGTTTGTTACATTTTAACAACGATAAAAGCAACTTTAATGCATATGAATTGGACCACGATATATCAAAACCTAGCAAGCGATAGATCCTTGAACTATATAACAAATATGACTATTGTTTTCGGTTAATTTTCTTGTACGGAATATTGCTTTTTCATACGATCACTTTCTTATATTTTAAGAAAAGGGGGCTCTCATCATCAAATTAAGAGAAAGATCAACGAGAAAAATATAACAATATCCCTATTTCCGTTTTCAAAATGGCACTTGGCATTTTACTGTATATATCCGCTAGATTTTGTGTATGATTGTATTCTATTTCAATGGACTAACATATTACTTTAGAGTATGAGTCTTTTAAATATCTTACATCTAATAAAAAGTTGCATATACTGTCACCGATAGAAAATAAGCAGTATTTGATTTAAAAGACACTTTATGTCAACATAACTTCAAGCAGCTATGGTACATCACAAATTGCTGTACAAGCAGCCAATGAGAGTACATTGTTGTTCTTTATGTATTCAGCATTGTTCCAATGAGTATGTTATTCATAGCTTGTTTGTATACTTATAAAGATTTAAAGTATTTAATAGAATAATGCGACTTAAATCAATAACATCAGTAACGGTATTGAGAAAATTTAACTAACTTTTTCAAAATATCTCCAAAGTGGTATTTTACTCATTTTTTTTTCTATGACGAAAAGATAAGATTTTGTTTCATTAATTTCATTATATAGCTGATCATTGTTGATTTCCACACGAATATCTAAAGTATTTTGCAACGCAATTAAAATCTAAATAGTATACTCTAAGAGCTGGATATTTACGAGGATTTCATTTAAGCTAATAATAAATCCTTAAGCTGTATATTTGACTACATATACTTTTACTGTGAGTAAACAATGATTTTAACTTTCTATGAAACTTATCGATAGTACAATATATTTTCCCAAATTTTTGGGCACCTATTATTTAGAGTCTTGCCATACATCTACTTTATCATTGTATTTTTTTTAACGTCATAGAATCTGAACCTCACATAGATAATAGAACGTATTTAATCTACTCTTACATGTTATAGTTAATTCCAATACTTTTGAGATCTTTAATAAGAGAGATACTATCAAGGGTTCCTTTTACTAAAATTCTTTTCGAAATAATTTATAAATATTTTTCGAAAACTCCTTTTTTATTTTTGCATACTTTACACATTAGTGTGATAATTCATGTATAGTTAATCCTATACCTTTGATATTTTCTACTTTAGATAACCACTAGAGCATCATGGTAAATTAGTATGAAGAACTACAAATTCAAAAAATATTCACTTCAACTATAATCTCTCAAATAAGGCATCGTGAACTAACCATTTCAATTTCATTTACCTTAATGCTGTAATAGGACTTAACGTAAAAAATCATGTTTATAATTCAAAAATAATTTATTTGATGAATAATGTTGACTTACTTTCTGCTAAAAGCATTTAAATAACTACTAAAATATTAAAAAAGCTTTCCTTTAATGTATCAAAAGGTTAAGAACTGTTTAAATAACTGAGAATCATAGTGAGTGGCTAGATGTATGATATAAATGACGGAATTTTATTTTTATAATTATCTAATTCATTAAATAATAAGACATTCTAGATATTAATTAAAAAAGTTTAATTTAATATCCCCAATCCTTATTCTTATGTCTAAAAAGACCTGCTCTGTTAGCATATAGCATATGTAGAAAGTTCAAGTGAACATTCCAACTTACTTCCATTATTGCCAAATGGTATAAAAATTCATTAATATTTGTTTTAAGATATTTTGCTTTATGTTGAATATACTTTAATTATTTTTATTGTTGATAAATTAGTGATAACTAATAAGTCTTTTATAACCAATTACCATTTTGAAGAAAATATTCCCTTCTCTTACAATTTAAAAAATATTGAAAAAATCTAAATGTTTTTTATGCTTCTTCCTAAAACATTCACAAAGTTTTCTAGTCCTGAAATTTTCCAAACTAAAACTTTCCAGTTTTCTAAAACATTCCTCCAAGAAACTCGAACTGACTCTTTACACTATTCTCTCATGATATCAATTAAAACCATGCACCTTCGTTAAAGATAGCTCAACATTGAAATAACAGAGAGTAGAACTAGATATTTTATAAGAATGTCATGTTGTTTATAACTCCAGTAGGTAGGGAAAAGTTAAAAACAAACTTAAAAACTTAAATGCTTTTCAATTTTATTTTGTTTACATTAGCTTTCGTTTTAACTTTACACCCCTATTACAGATAAAAAGAAAATCCTACCCGTTTATTACGTCTTCTCCACATTAACGTTTTATCATCATAACTTAAGAATGAGTGAACATATTTTAATGCAGAGAACTATAATTCTAGAAGATAACTTCTGTGTTTTGTTTTCCAATTGCTCAGTTTAAATAATATCATCATTAAAGTATTGCTTTTCTACATTCTTGCGATAATCCCATTAAATTAAATGAATTATACTATTAATCAATCATATATCATACCAGAACACATCTTTGGTACATTTCAATGCGTCTCCTCTGCACATCACCACACAGAACCCTACGGTCCACGCGTTTCCATGCCAAGAACGTCGGCTCCCCGGTAACCAAATTTCCCATCCCCTCTTAGATGGCTTTGCGTGAAGATTTTTAAACGGTGCTGTGCCGATATGTGTTTAAGGGGGACACATTGTAATGTACCAGAGGTGTGACCTGGTATGATATAGGGGGAATTAGAGATACTTGACCCAATTTTTAGTTTTGGGTGTTTAGTTTTTATTTTGCATTACTTATGGGTGTGTAAATGATGTCTATTTATACTTCATTAAGTATTACACAATATTTTTTAATATCTTTCTGAAGTATTAATTGTAAAGGTGGTAAAATATTAAACATAAAAAAAACCTTCAACTTGGGTCAAGTATCCCAATGTATAGGGATACTTGACCAACCCCTTAATGATAATAGACCTAAGGCATATATTTGGGAGTATACAATTTAAACTTATAAATGCGACACTTTTACATAATAATAACATAACTCGCATTAATAAGTCCAATGTTAATACTTTTCTATGCTTGTTCAATGAGGTCAATACTTTTTATTTTTATTAGCTATATAATGTTAATATGGTGTCCACTTTTAATTTTTATTGAAGAAAGCTAAAAACAGTAGCATTCTGAAAGCTATTTATGTTCTTATACAAGTTCAAGAATAAGAAAATAACTATTTATTTGAATGCAAATGTAAACTCCCATTAAAATCCAAAATTTGTAATTCTATAATTATTAATTGGAAACTCAGGTGGATGAAGAATAGCCTGAATTTAGTCAGGTTTATGTATCTTCAAGTGATTTGTGCATTGAACATTTTAAAATGTTTTGAAAGGTGAGTAACTGATACACCTAATGGTTGTAGTCTGTGAAAACAATGTGAAGAGAATTATAATACCGTTAGCTCATGTAACATCGATGGTAGACAACGACATACAACTTTCAAGAATATCCATAAGTAACAATACCTTTTTATTAATTGAACATCTTACACACTTAACAAAATGGTGTAATGGTTAATTATACATATATATAAAAGGTAAAATAGTTTTGACACTCTTAGGATATAAAAAAGCAGCCGAGATTAAACAAATGTAAAAATTTATTGTCAGAGTGGATCGGAGCGAAGGGGTGGCGCAATCACTAGTGCCAAGATTTGATATTCTAAAAGGCGGAGTCAAAACGGATTACGTAGCTTATAAGAGTTTGAGTGACGTTCTACAATGCTCTAATTGGTTCTCGATAACTAGAGAACTTAAGAGAGCAATCTAATTATCTAATTGCCACATTGACGATTCCAATGCGAATACATTACACACACACACACACACACACACACACACATATATATATATATATATATATATATATATATATATATATATATATATATATATATATATATATATATATATATATATATATATATATATATATATATATATATATATATATATATATATATATATATATATATATATATATATATATATATATATATATATATATATATATATATATATATATATATATATATATATATATATATATATATATATATATATATATATATATATATATATATATATATATATATATATATATATATATATATATATATATATATATATATATATATATATATATATATATATATATATATATATATATATATATATATATATATATATATATATATATATATATATATATATATATATATATATATATATATATATATATATATATATATATATATATATATAAACCTACTAAATGCATTGGAATAGTATCCCTATCTTGGGTCAAGTACCCCTATATGCCTTGGGTCAAGTATCCCTAATTGTACATTTACTACATAACCTTAAAATGCAACCATTTGCAAGTAAGTGGATAAACGCTATTATCTCTGTAATTGTAGCTAAAAGTATGCACAAAAAAATTAACAATTTCAAAAAAGTCTTACTTTTAAACAAAAACCCTTTTCACATCAACGTTTACAACACAAAGATATTACTTTTGGAGCATGAAAATTTAATTTGTCTTTTAGTTTAAAAACGGATGCAAAGATTCAGTTGTCATTTTCACCATTTAATTAGCTAAATGAAGGGCAAGATGTGATACCATGTCTAACCTTATAAAACCTTCCCAATTGATTGGGTCGAGTATCCCTAGTTCACCCTATGTTTGATTAATAATGTAATTTGTGCAATAAAATGTGATTATCACAAGAATGCGTAGTTACTTTATAAACACTCTGT
This sequence comes from Linyphia triangularis, assembly GCA_963978545.1. Lineage (NCBI taxonomy): Eukaryota > Metazoa > Arthropoda > Arachnida > Araneae > Linyphiidae > Linyphia > Linyphia triangularis. The sequence goes on from OZ021722.1 coordinate 89,242,104, forward strand.
ATATATTATATAAATGACTAGAAATTATTCTTAGTTTAATTTAGTCAGGCTATTTTAAACTGGAATTGATTTTCTGCTGAAGATTGTTCAAATTTTGAAATTAAAAAGCACATTTCTGAAATTTAGAACAATATCCCAATTTTTGTTTATTTATATAGGAAACTATCAGAAAGGTATTTACAGAGTGCATTGGTAAAAAAATCAAAATTAGTGTCTTCAAATTTCAATTTATTTTTTTAGCTTTTTATATGTTTCAGTTAATATATTTGTATCAGTTAAAAATGAAACTTATTAACTATCACTGAATAGTATTATGACATAATAACTTCATCTTATATAATAATGTTACAAACTTTTTAATTACTTACAACAGCCTTTTTTGTATTATTAATTGCTTTGTCAATTATATATAACATATATACTAATAAGATCACGAGAAAATCATATTTCATTAGTTCAAAATTTTCTACGCCAAATGTGAATTTAACACTGTAACGCATAATATTAAAGTTTGTGGACTGACTTTGTAAATTAAGTTTTAGGCAAAAAACAACTCAATACAATTCAATAAATTTTTAAATATCTGTAATTAATTAGTGTTATTGCAGCACCATTTGAGAAATTATTTTCGATCTAATTTTTATTCTATTGTTTTAATTAAAACTATTTTTCTATTACCTCAGTAGTACATATACTAAATTTTATGTAGTACCTTTGTTTATTTAAGTATATCTTTAGTTTTTAAATATAGTTTATAATTTGTTAGCTATCAAAACTCTTAACGCATAGATCAGTTATCGATAATAACTATAACATTAAGTAGAAACAAGACTAAGACATTTTGTTAATTTCGTAATTTATCAAACTAAAGTATTTAAAAGCCTTTTATAAAAAGGCAACCACGGAAACAATTGATGGATGACTTCAGGATATTTAGCATGAGAAACTTTGTATTCATTCTATGAAAAAAAGTTGAAGTTTGGCGATGAACAATGAAATTTGTCTTTTTGTACAATGCATGGGTCTTAAAGGAAATTGGAACATGAGGACATAAGTATTTTAAACTCTGAGTGGTTCAACGTGCTCCATTAATTTTATTGTTATTTAACTGTTTTTATTGTTATTTAACTGTTCTAATTTTCCATTACGTATTATTTAATATTATTAAATTTATTTACTAATTTATATACCGTAGTAAAAAAAAGGTTAATTTAAAAATAAATATTTTGACTTATATTTATCAGACACTATAAGATAGTTAAATGTCACAAAAATGAACATTGTCCAGTAGTCTGTCCTTTAAATAAGTACGATTAAACAATTATATAGAATGTTGCGTGTCGATTAAATAACCTCAAAAATCATCATTAATAAGACGATAACGCTATATTTTTATTCTTAACTGTTCATTTTGAAGCTTATTATCCTCTTTCAAAGACTTTAACTGAAAAAACGTGATGGGAGAGAATTTTTTTTTCATTGTGGGATATAAATTAAAATTTTAGAACAAGAAGTAGTGCTTAAAATGTTTTGACACAGCATTTGTTTATAAACCCTTTGCAATCAATTAAAAAACTTAATTACCTACAATAATAAATACAAAAATGAATGTTTTCTGAATCTCAAATTATACCTTTTCATGGTTATATAGAGTTAAGTGAGACTTAATTGGGAATAAATGGGACTTTGATTAATCGAACTGAATTCAAGTTAAACAATATCAAGTTAAATTTTGTAATCAAGAGTTATACACCCCTATTATTTATTATTAAGTCCAAATAGCATAATAAATGCCGCTGAAACCAATAAATTTTTACGTAAATACATCAAGATTTTAAAAGCATCTTATTTGAAACCACATGAATACTAGATCTCTGTAATCCTAACACGTATAGTTATACAAAAATTGATTTTAACAGGAAATAGTTTTAAAGGTATTTCGGATTGAATTATAAACATTTATCTTTGTTTAAATAATATTCATAAGAATACATAGCTTGCAATAACATAAGTGTTTCAATCGATTTTATGCAAGGCAATATTTGGGGAAGGTTTTATCATCTGCCAAAACCAATATAAATATAAATTTAAATATTAAGCCAATCAGGGTGGAGAAAAAAAAGAAGAAAAAAAAACTCTCCCAAACATTAGGAAGACCCGATTCATTTGAATCCTGTAACTTAGTTATGTTAAAGATATATTGATATAAATTTGAATTTCATAACTATTAAATTTTTCGCGGTCAAACAATTTTGATATAAATCATAAAACAAATAGCAGAAACGTGAGAAAAAAAAATACATTTCGAGTCCTAGTTCCAAACTTTTTAGCCCTAGTCTATATTTTTATACTACATTCAAAGTTTCATTACAACTAGTAGAACCATTTACGCATAATTACACCATAACTAATAATACAATGTTTTATTTGAGAGAAGGAGATAATTAGGATTGTTCAGCACTGTTAATTTTAATTTTACTCTTCAATAGGATATTTTAATTTTGTTTGCCAGTTACCCCTTGAATCTTTGGTGCTTTTCCATTTTTCTAAAATGTGAAAACATAATTTTTACCTGATCGAATAAAAATAAAACAGTAAAGAATATGAGAACAACTTTTCAGACCCCAAAAACCTCTGTTGTAAATCCATTAGACTGATAAAATAGAAGAGAATTAATCTAAACCTTAAAAATGTCAAGATGGTGGACTTGACTATTGCCAAATTTTAAAGAAGAACCATATTGCAAAATTTTTGATCACTTGTGATTATGGATGCTCGACTTTCATACCCCTTATTGAACCCCCATTAACTTTGCCTGAAAGTCTGGAGAGCAATAATTTTCGCATTTCTTCCACTAATTTTGAACTAAAACGCTTGCTTCTAAAGGAACTACGTAGAAAATTATTTTTAGGTGAAGATGTTTTTAAAATGTTTTTCTGTTTTATAGGTAATTCATATATATATATATATATATATATATATATATATATATATATATATATATATATATATATATATATATATATATATATATATATATATATATATATATATATATATATATATATATATATATATATATATATATATATATATATATATATATATATATATATATATATATATATATATATATATATATATATATATATATATATATATATATATATATATATATATATATATATATATATATATATATATTATGCACAATTTTTTGTTTGCAGAAAAATAAAAAGATGTGTACATTTTACTGATTTGTTGAATTATTATAATTCAAAACATCTTTCGCTTGTATATTAGCTATCATTTATTCCTAATAGTAGTACACTATCCAAAATCTTTTGGTGGCTGTTTGTGTATGAAAATAGTGGGTGATCAGTTATTTTAATATTCCAGGTGACATTGCCCGCTATGTTTTAAACTTTTTTTTTTAAATAAATAAAAATATTCAAAGAAAAAATACATGCATTACAGAAATCTTATCTACAATCTCTCTCCCAAAATTCGTATTTTTGTTTCTTTCCAAACTTCATTGAAATTTTAGATTTTTAGATTAGATTTTTGAACTTGAACTTAAAAAATGAGCAATTAATCCTAGTTCATTGTAATGAAATAGGGATAATTCTCATATTTCTCTAATGAAATAGGTATGGAAACAATTGAAAGGATATATTTTACCTCTTCGGGTAGTGTCGAGAAATAATGAAAATATGAAAACCGATTTTTATGGAAATTGGCAATTAAAGAATGATTAAGGATTTAACAGGAAGTTTCGAAAATATCGCAATGTATCAGAGTGTTAAATTAAACAATAATAAAAATTAATGTCCCAAGACAAAGAAATATAAATTTTCTAATTTCGTTGCAACTGTTGTCATTTAATTTACTTAATTTATGTTTCTGTTCAATTTTGAATTTTTTTTTTTTAAAGAATCGTCTATTTCGAGGGTTTTTTTTTTTTTTTTTTTTTAATTTTTTTTTTTTATCACTAAATTATGAGAATTAAAAATAGAAATAAGCTCTTTGAAAGAAGGAATTAAATTAATGTCAGTAATGAAAAGAGATTGTTATTACATATAGTACTCGGTGGAAAAAGTTCATGTTATTTTCATTATAATGAACATACTGATAAGTTTGATTGAAAAGGTCCTCACTCTTTTTAAAATTCTCGCAACTGGTGAATCTTTTCAGGAACAGCATACTTATCATTCGTGTCAACAGTCCAATAACACAGAACAATATCATAAAAAGGGGGCGTATTCCCAGAGGGAGCAAACCCATTCCCCACCCCCTCAACGACTTGAATAAACTTTGCATAACACACTGACTATTACGCGGAAATGCGGTGGGAATGTTCTCATGAGAAATAAACGCAAATGAGAGAGAGACTGCATTGTCCTGTTTCCTTGTTGCTGCGACCACGCCCGATCCGTCTTCATTAACCGACCATTTCAATCTTTCGACTAATGAGGACTTCTGGGAAACAGAAGCATTTGTGGTCAGATCTCATTTCACGAGTTTGAGGAAATCTCGTCTGTTTTGACGAGAATCAGTTGACTCAATACTGAAATGAGGTTGTAGATTTGAGTTAGATATAACTCAAAAGTGTTGGCTTTGATTCACTAGAAATTTCTCGCGAAGGTAATCACTTGAGTTACTCATTCAGAAAGGTAGTAAAACAAATCGTAGAAAACATAGGACATTCCACATTATAAGCATGGTTTGTATTCTAAAGAACCGATTAAGACAAGTATTTGATATGTTACATAAAGGTAAAGTATAATACGTCGTTTCAAACCAATCATTCATGAGACATTATCGTAAAAAATTACCTTAACGGTATACCAATGCCGCGGTTAACAAATCATGTAAAATCCTTCATTTAATATAAAGAATTTACGATTAAGTTGTGCAAAATTCATTTTAAAAAACTACTCAAGATGGACAGTTCTGTGAACACACACCATGATGATACTTTATTTATTCACTAACGTTGACTCCCCAAAGAACTAAAATACAAGTTATTTATTCATGATATGAAAATATCAAAGTTAAATGTCATAAAATGTATTTTATTAGTCAATAACAATAAAAGGCAATTTAAAAATAATTTTAAGTTTGTAAGTTGAATGAAATGCTACCATAAAACTCTTTTTTTCCCCTCTTTCTACCGAGTGACTAATATTTTGAAATAGTCCCTGTTTGTAAAATATTTCATTCAGCCAAGCATGGTTATTTGTTAATGCCACTTAATGGCATTTTGTTTAACTGAGTTTTTGAACAATCACACTTCCACTCTGCAATTGTATCATTCCAAAACCGTGTAAAAATTCTAAAAAAAAATTTAAAAAATTACATATTGGTACCTTTTCTACAGATAATTTACAAATTCAAATTCTTATAGCATGGAATAATTTCTAGATGTTTTGGAATAAGTCGTTTATATATATATCTTATGAAATAATTTCAATATGAAAGTTCTCTCCCTTTTTTTAAGTATAAGATGTCAATATCTGCTTAAATTTACCAAACAAATTATTGTATTACAATTTCCCTCATTTTTTCTTGTAGTATATTTGAATGATATTGAACACAGATCCACAGTATGGTGATATTTTTTTTTTTATAACAAACATTTTATAATTAAAAGTTTAAGTATTAGATGACTTTTAAAGAATAAGAGCATAATCCATGTTGTTAATACCTGGAACTTATCAAATTTTTGCTCCTACTCTAGCTAGAAGGCTCTGTATGTCTCTCTGATAACAACATTACTAGAAAACTATAAATGCTTTTAATAAGTCAAGTGTCTAAATGAGTTCCTATATCAATGTTAAACTGGAGTTACTACAGAAATAGTGACCGGAAATAACTTTGCTATTCATTAAGCAGAAGTTACAAATGTTACCGACATGTGTCATACATCAGTTTGAAGGATTCAATAAGCTTACTAAAGTTATATAAATGGAAGTTACAAAAAAAAAATATATTCTAAATTGCAAAGAATAAGAACTCTATGGTAAGTTCACTTTTTAGCTCCCAAGAATTATCAGTTGAGATTCCAAAAGAGATTGATTTTGATAACAAATTATCTCTGTATTCTTCAAGGTGGTGACATTTTTAAGAATATCTTTAACATGGTTATAGTAATTGTATTTCATCGTCAGTTGTATTTCATTAGTCAATAAATGTCGCGAAGTTGTAAATGTTTGTATTCTAACTGTAAATGGAATTTTTATATGCATCTAAAGCAAATGATAAGTGTCTATAAAGAAAAACGGATTTTTAGTAACGCTTACTTTCATAATACATCTTGTTTGATAAATTTTCTTTGAAGGGAAAAGTAGTTGCTTGATATTGCTTTATTGAAAGAAATAAAGCATTTTGTAATATCTTCAAAATATGCTTACTATAGTACTGTTAAGACCGCATTAAACATTTACTATTCCGTTTTTTCAATTTCCAATATGTTACAGTGTTTCATTTCAATATATAACTTTTATTCGCAGTCTTTCTTTTCAGTTTCCAATACAACTAATTCACACACTAACCTTCTTAACCATTGTTCTTTCAGGACATCGAAGATGATCGCCATTCGATCGCGTACCCTCGCGAACCCTTTCACCACCTCAAGACATCCAGTGTTCTTTCCACCCCTGTAATCCCCTTGAAGAGACTCCAAAGAAAGTCTTCGGACATCACTTTCATAGTGGGCGCCCCCTCCAAAGCTAAGAAATACTCTGGGCACAGAGTGATACTGGCTATGACCAGTCCAGTATTTGAGGCCATGTTCCAAGGGGAAGCGGCTAACAAAAGCAGGGTAGTCAGGGTCACCGATATTCACCCCAGTGGATTCGAGAACCTGCTCAGGTGAGTTTATCTATCTTCTTCGAAGTGCGTCTGCTTTACCATCTTAACGTAAATGTAAGAACGAATTTTTGAAGATCGTTTTCTAACACAAATTTAAACACTAAAGTTATATGTCAAGCCATCAGGACACTTGCATAAGATTCCTTTTTCTTTTGATGTGATTGTTTCTTTGTCTTTGATTTCAAACGGATAAGATAATAACTTATTATCCATAATCAAAAAGGGGTTTTTAAGAGTCGTATCTAAAAAGACTGACTTTCAAATTTACTTAAAAGTGTCTAAAAAGACTTACAAATTGAAGTGAAGGCATATCCTAAAGAGTTTTTGGTTCAAGTGATCCCATGCATTGTATCTCAATATATTTAAGTTAGCTACACTTTCCAAATTAAGAACTAGCCCTCTCATACATATTGTCATTGAAAGAAAACGTACACTTTTTAATGGGGGCAAATACTAACAATGAAGTTGTTTCCTCTGAGAGCATTATTTACTATGTGGAAGAGTACCAGTAAGAAGTATAGTAAAAATGAGAAGAATTAAATAACACTAAAAACAAACTAAACAAGCCAACGATTTCTCTGTTTGGAATACTATTTTTGAATGAAATACTTTTTTAAAAAAACCGGTAAAGAGCTTTGTCTTTTTTTTTTTTTTTTTTTTTTTTTTTTTTTTAATATGGGAGGATTTTCTTTGTGTTCTTCATTGGCACGTTTGTCAGTGGTTATTTCCTGCTAAACCAAAACGATTTAAAATGAATTGTATTAGAGTCCTGGTAAATTGTAAAGGTCATTAATGATATCTTGAAGTGTTTCGTATGTGATAGTGTGACTGAACTTCAGATGTTTCATAAAATCTAGCGTAACCTTCCTTCACAAAGCATCCATTGCTCTTTAACAAAGCCGAATACCTTCATTTGATTTCAAAACAACAGACATAATAAATAGGATGGAATTATAGATGGACCATATACATTTATGGAAACAGACGAAATCGTAAGGTTAATATCACAGATCACATGACGCAGGGTCTGTTCTGTTGTTTCTAGAGGCCGAATGTCGTTTGACTACTAATTAGCCATGATTATTTTTATAATTACAATGTAGTGAAAATGAAATACTTTTTGAAAATTTCTGGAAACGGACTACTCTACTTATCTCTGAACCATCCGTCTATTGTATCTTAAGAATGATTAACTGGCAAGAATAAAATCATGGAGTCATTCCATGTCAATGTGGGCTTCATTAACCATATTACGTTAATAATATTTTTAACGCATGTGTGCTCTAAGATCTTGACAAGTATGTTTCCGAATAAAGTGGTTTATCAATTTTTGTCTGAATCAACATGATGGAAGAATTTTTGATACTGGGTCGTAGCAGTATCTACCATCACCTGATAATCTACGCATACCTGCTCACCAAAAGCTACTTTCAATAAAATTATTTCCCCGTTAAAATAGAATCGAGAATTTGCAGAATATCTATATACTACATTCCATTGAGGATTTATTTGGCTTCTCTGCACATCGTTGAAATTTTAACATGATTTAAAAAACGTTCGTGAAATCATAAATGGCAATCGAAAACGAACTGCCATTGATAACAATAAAATTCCGTTTCCGTTGGCATTTTGAGGGTGTTTGTTGTGTTGTCTGTAACTAGGTCCTTTTCCCGTGTAGGTACAACGACCACGAAGCGTTCATAAGATATCTGAGATTAGAGGAAGCTTTGAGACTAACTAATCTTCCCAGGTTTGACATCATTCCATATATTATTAGAAAAACGTTTCTTCTCTGCCATAGAAAATTTCATAGAGGTTAGATAGAATAGTTTTTTTATAGATAGTGCATGACCACACATTACATTCTAGATCTATTAGAGGCAACGCTATATACAGTAGAATCTAAGTAACTTTAAGGGTTAGGTAAATTTATGTAGTAGTTAATATAGAGCCCCTAAAGGATCCGCATCATTCTGCTATAGAATAGAAGTTTTAATATATACGTATTAATATTATATTTGTAGAGTTAGAATTCAAAAAAATAAATGATTATATAGTGTTACGTAGTGGTATATGTAATGTTAAGGATCAGGAATTGTCGTTTACCATTCTAGTAGATTTTTTTGTATTAATGATGAAAAGATTAAGTCTAGTTTAGAAATAGTTGAAATATCTAAAATATAACGTAATAGTCCTTGTGTGTTATGCAATTGCATTTATTTAAGCTTAGTAATTTAGTAAAGTTTAATCTCATTATTCACATGTAATACAATATTTAAATATACATTTTGAAACTTTTATTTTTTTTTAAATATTGCATAAATTATGTTACATTCAACAAAAAATTCTTAACTGCTTATAACATTTATGTTAATAATTTGTTACTTGGACATAACCATAATATTTTGAGATAATATTTCTGTTTTTTTTTTTTTTTTTTTTTTTTTTTTTTTTTTTTTTTTCCAAAACATATTTAACAAGAAAAGCTTTTGTATCACATATGAATTTGCCGATCTTCAATGTTTATATTATTAGTATAGTCTAAATATTATTTTCAAAAATGAACATGCAGTACTTTTACAATTTTAAATGAATATTTACTAAAACCATTAAGTTAACTTATTTTACCAACTAAGCAAATATACTAAGCACTTTTATCTTCAAGTAGCTCAACTATGAAATATAATTAATTACAATATTTTAAGATTGATCTCTATTTCATTCTGCTAATATATTATTTTAATCATAATCTATAACTTCAAAATTTGAAAATTTTCTTAAATACAGAAAGAGAAGAGGAAGATAGTTAACAAAATATAAAAAGAAAAAAAAATTCTGACCCTTTTATTATTTCCATTTTGTGTTTTTGTTTGAAAGTTGTGTTCATTAGGTGGCTTTTTTTAAAAGGTCTAAGAATAGGTTGTTGCTTTTTTTAATTGTTTTCAAAATAAATTATATTTTACATTAGTTTAGTTCCGTACAGTGAATCTTCTTTGTACCGTTTATGAAAGTATATAAAAGAACGCTAGTGTAAAGCATAGAAAATTTGTAAAATGGCTTTTGAAATGATGTTTGCATATTTTAGGACAGCATAAAAACAGTTATAATATCATAAAAACTATTACGCATGACTTTTTAATTATTATCAATTTATTAAAATTGGAACAAAGTAAACAGTAGGGAAGATTTACTTTGAAATATAAAACTTATTAATTCTTTTAGAGCTTGACAATGTATTCCTCTTGGAGGAACTTAATTTTATTTTAAGATTTATTGTATTACCATACAGAACCACAAGAAACTGATAGTGAGTAGACTTCTAGGACATAAAGGGAAAACATAATTAAAAAAACCCACAGAAATACAACTAATTGTATTTCTAATGTAATAATATAACCCATTCAAACAAAGTTTTTAATATAAATCCTTTATATCCAGTACCAATTTTTATATTCATTAGCACAGAACTGATTCAGTTAACAGTGAGTACTTGGTGCTTGCATCTAATTTTAAATATCAAAAACATTTCTGTCAACAAAATGTTGGGCAAACTACGGTTCAAAATTTATTTATTAAAAATCAATATGAATTTATGCACGATTACAACCAAATATATTTTATTTATTCTGATTAAAACAATTTTTTTATTTGTTTAATTAAAAAATTTAGGCAACAGGAAAGAGTTTCTTTAATGTTCGGTTAAATGCTATTTTATTGCGATTGGATGACGGTAAGTTGGTTTATTAGTATTGCGTAAAAGCGACCTTTTAGTGTAAGTTATAGCCCCAAAATTTGATAGAATACATTGCTATCGACATCGAATGTATCTGCCAAGTTTCAGTTCAATTGGATGACGACAAGAGAGTTAATAAGGCCTCCGCAGATCTACCTGCCATCGACTAACACGCCCACAAAATCGAAGTTAATATAGAGAATTGAAAAATAGCAACTGAAGTTTATAAAATTTGGAGTTATTTTGTTAAACAAATGGTATTAATTCAATTATTTGTCTGAAAGTATAGGAAAATATCAGTGGCTAATACTAGCTAGAAACTATTTTTACATTTTTAATCATCACGATTTTTAGTTGGGGAGAATTTCTCTATATTCTTCCATTTAGAAAAGTAATTCTTTAAGTGCATACCTCTTTCAATTATTTCAATATTTCGTCAATGCATTCGAAACTTTCAGTAACACCTGAATAATGTCCATTTTCGCAATTTACGATTGTGAATACACCATATGTTTGCACATGTGTCTCAAGTTTTATTGGGTTTTGATAGGGACTTTACGCCACTTCTTAGACGGTGTAAAATCACCTGGCAGCGAACGTATTTCCCTAACCACTTTCAATCGTATCGAATAATAAATAAGTCAATTAAGAAGTTCATAAATGTAATTTTTAAAAATTGCACATAAATACACTGCATTTCCCTTCCAATTTCATCGTTTTCTTACAGTGAAATACAGGTTTTCTTGAGAAAAATTTCGTTTTCTTCGAAAATTTTTACGAGTTCCCAACAAAGAAATGTTTAGAAAACAATATCTAAAATAGCAAATCTTTCAGAAAGAAACTCATTTGTTGGAGTTGATAGAAGGCTATGAATGACGCACAAAACCGAGATTTGAAAATATATATTAAAATATCCACGAAAAGTACAGTTGGAAGTTGGTGCAAAATTATACTCTGGAGTTCAAAATATAAACCTACTTTATATTTAACTTTGAGTTGAAATTTAAATAGATCTGTGAACGAACCAAGGGACTGAAAACGGCTGAAAGTAATTTCTCGTCAAACACCGTTTCATTCTAACTTTCCCTCCCAAATAAATCCATTCTTATACTATCGTTTTATTCGTAATTCTCCTCGAAATAAATTTGTTCTCGCACTATACCATGCAAACGCCTCCTGATGAAGATGTAACCTACTTTATGGAGATTTCCTGTACCTGGATGCGCTTAGCAAATCAGCTGTTGACCCAGTTTCGTCCACCGCGAGATCTTGACCCTCGATCTATTTGATGAGAACCTTTCAACTAGAAATAGGCGCTTGTTTTCAATTTACTACCTGGAGCTATTAGCTGACACATCGCATCTGTCTAAAACAAGCAGTTATCGATCAGAAAGTTGTGGGCGCTTCAGCAGATTTCCGTTTTGTTTCGATGTAAGGGGATTGGTTGCTTATTTGGAGTTTTCTAACACAGGAGTTACGCGAGGATCGTACTGCATCTTAACATTATTGCATCAGCATCAACAACTAAGCCAAGTAATTTTTATTTGGCCAGATGGCAAGACGTCGACACCTGAACTAGAATCTATATCTCTCCATCCATGCCACACATTGAGAGGGCATTGAGGTCCCGACGGATTTAATGTGCAGCAGCCACCATTATTATAAGCGCTAAAATTCATGGCACGGTGCTGCTTCGATCGCCTTGGTTATGGAGCTGACGCTTTAGCTAACTCAGCCTCTGGGGAACTTCTTTCCTCAACAAAAAAAAAATTATCTCGACCAAATCTTTCAAATAGGAGTTATACAACAAAAATTAATCAATAAACTTCTGTTGTTTTTATGGCAATAGCTACTTTAAGGTGTGCGTACTTACTTAAACTTTTATTAATCACGCAAGTCTACAAAATAATACTTTTTTAAATTTGTTTTAATTTTGATAACTAATTTATATATTAGATTCAATGCTAATTCTAACTTGGGGTATGGAAGCAAAAGTGACCAGTTTGGTGATAATTTTTACGATAATTCTTGTATGGGTCTTTTTTTTTAAAAAAGAAGGGGGGGGGGGAACTCTGGGAAAAGGATGATTTAGGTGATATACTTTTCGATTATTCTTATATTATCCTTTTTTATAAGTGAAACTTGGTAGGGAATAAAAAACGATCGCTGATGAGGTATGCTCAAGGAAAGAGAACTCTGCATTAAAGGCATTCGTTTTTCAACTTTTTAGACATTGGTGTATTTTTGAGGGAATTTCGGAGATGAGGACGTTTAGAATACCTTAAGAGGCATTACCACAGCGATTTTGAACAAAATTGTTAGAGCCGTTTTTTAGCAATTACTGAAAAACATGATTTTTTTCAATGGCAGCTACCTTATGCGCATGCGCGATTTTGATGAAAATTTTAGTGGTAGGTCCCTTTGACATCACTAATCAGCACACCAAATTTGAACATCTTAGGTCAATTTGTTTGGGAGTTATTCTGACCACAGACACACAGACATACATTTGTTCTATATCACTTTTTTGAATCATGATATTCCAAAATGTAAAGAAATTGAAAAATATTCAAATTTTTTTCGACCGAATACTTTACATTCATTTTATTCGGTCCATATATACACATGGGTAATACATATACATATGGATAATTGAAAGCAAAAAACGATCAAATTTTTTCGATCAAATGACATTTGTCAAAAAATGCTTTAATATGTTGGGTTAATTAAAAAATCACCCAATTAAAATAGTTTAATACTTTTTGTTTTGTTTTGACACCTCATGTAATACATCTTTTCATTTATAACAGCTCTGTCATAAACTTGAAGGAGATTGTTTTTAGTTACAATATCCATAAAAAAAAGTTTCATTTCTCACTTTCAAATGAAAAAATTTCATCAGGTACAGAAGCATACTCATTTCCATTATGAAACAAGCTTTTATATCTTTTTCAAGAATCAATAAAAAAGCTTTCATTCATTGGGTTTATGAGTATGAAAGATGCCATGAGACGAGGAACATCAGTGCAGAAAGACAATTCATACCCTTGAGAAATACAGCAAGCTTTACAATTTCCGAAAATAACGTGAGCCAAAAAAAATTATTTCTTTCAAACTAAAACCAATACTTGCAATGATTCCATAAGTATTTTTAAGTCTCTGACTAAATATTGTAATGCAAATTGGGTTAAAAGTTTAGGTTCATCGCTACCGGGTGATCGTAAATATCATTATTGTCATCTCTTCCTCATGAAGTATTCTATAGTGAAGATATTTAAATGTATCTGGAGGGAATGACTTCGGTATACCAAGCCCACGAAGAATTGTGAGTAGGGCAAGGGAGATGTTAGGATTAAGTATCATCTTTGAGTTCTTTAAATTGAAACCTTTCACATTGCATGCACAGAAATAGCAGTTATTAGTATGGTTTTCTTTACTATCTTTAAACCTTTAGTTTACAAAACCGAAAAGATTACTTTTAACTTGGAAATGACTGTTTAAATATTTTTTACACAAACGGAACCAACTTTGTGTGGGGACCAAGTTGTCTTGATGCGCCAGTTTCATGCTAAAATAAGCAAAGTAAACTTTTTCTACAAAATCTGAAATAATATTTTGTTGTTTTTCATAGAGTATAGTTACCATAAAAAAATCTGATGTCTCTCGGAATCTGTTGCATAAACACTCTGATAAATTAATGCATCACCTGGATGATTTTACTTTGAGTTGCAATTCAAAGTAAATTAAAAAGAACTTTTCTCAAAGCTTGAAATTTAAACACGTGTACAGCACGGATCTTGGAAAGGCATTAATAGGATAAAAAAAATTGCAAAATAGTGAAAAAGAAATGGAAAAAAGAATAGACATAGAACAACAGGCCAGTGATCCGATTTTAATTTGTATCCTATGATTTCACTGTAGTTTTTAACAGTTTACCAATTTAGAGGAAAATCTCAAACAAGTAAAAGTTTATTATTTTTTGGGTTAAATTTATATAAAACAAATTATTATTTAAAATCTGTAAATATGTTTAAAAATATCACCTAAAATTTGTATGTATCATTTGTGATCGAACTATACGTGAACGAACTATACGTGATGAAATTTTATAATTATTTTCTAAATTTGTGTCTTTAAAATGCAGGTAAAACTTAATTTTTTACCAATTAATCTGACTGAGAGTCAGAACACTCAATAGTTAATATAGATTTTAATGCTCAAATAATTTTATAAAGAGATTGTATCAAATTTCAGTTATCATAGTTTAAATGAAGTGTCAAAGCATGATTCTTCAAAAAAGGCGTTTAAAGTTTTCAAATTTTGTTTTCATGACAAAATAATACTTCAATTCGCATTCAAACTAATAAAATAACTCACTGGTTTTCAGATTATATCATTACCTTTCAAAAATTTCATCTAGATGTTGTTTTAAAGAAAAAGAACAGAAATTACTTTTTGGATTAGTTTGTGATATTTGAAGTGTGTATATATATCTTAAAGATGATATCTAGACTTTTCTTTAAATTTAAAATTGAATTTTAAGCTCATGAGTATAAAAAGCTATATAAAAAAAATTGCATTTTGAATAATTTTAGAACTTTTGGAAATTATGAAAATAACTTATAAGCAATACGTCATAATTATCTTTACTAAATTTTGCTGTGACAAAATCTTAAGGAAATTTCTCCTTAAATTATCCCTAACAATTTAGAAATTTAATTAATTTTATAGGCTCGCAATAAGCCATCTTATTAAGTTAAATGATCCTGTTTACTTCATTACTCATCAAAACAACGAATTAAAAAGTATGTCATTGAATGAGACCTTTAAATGTCACAAATTGAAACCCAAACATCAAAGATGGCGCCTGACTAGCATTGACATTCCCACACATAATCTGACTATAAATTAACGTTACGAGGATAAAAATACGAAGCTACGGTCTTACGCCTGCAGTATGGAAATGAACGAGTTCTCGCTTACTTAAACCTCACGTAAAAAGACAATGGCTTCTGTTTCATGAGCAACGAGCATCGTTGCGTGAATTATTATTCAGTCTGTTCAGAAAAGAGTATAAATACTACTCATATCAAGTAGCAACTAAAAAAGAGAATACAATTCTTGGCAATGCTGAAAGATTATTTCCCGAAACTAGTAAACAAATATTCTTAATTGATTTTGGAAGAATAAGCTGTAGTATTTCGTACGTCTAATGAACTAGCTGGATGTATTACTTTAATAACTTTTTGTTGCATAACTGTAATGTATTTTATATAATCTTTATTATACTTTTCTATGTATTCCTTTGAATTTAGTCTAACATATAAATCAAACAGTTGGAGTCTAAACATTTTGTGCAATTATTTTTAAACATAATTCCCATACACATTCATTTTTGCATTCTAACAAATCGCCAGATTTTATTTGTTCCTATTTCCGAAGTTTTGTTTATCCCCGTTGTACCGAAATCTACTACAAGATTTATTTGTTTGAAACAAAAACACAAAATACTAAATGCATTTATGAAACAATTATAGTTTCTTAAAAGAAAACAAGACAATATAGCTAAAGCTCCTTTATTACTACTTTTTTTAAGCTGTAATTGCGAAAGTCCGCGCAATTTATCTAGTAAGTTCTTACTTCGTATCATAAAAAGAAAGTAAAATGAATTCTGTGCCACTATGAAGAGTATTTTTGTGATTTAATCTCAAATAAAACCTTGAATCTGATCTAAAAGTTCCCATTCCTTGAACTTTAAGGAAATCTTGAAGTAGATCTAGAAAGAGGGGTTCCATTCATAAAAAATAAATGAACTAAAGCCATAACCAGAATACGTCTTATAAAAATATTTTAAGTACTTCTTTAAGCAGTTTGTTTACTCTATGTAGTATTCTGGCACTTTACTTCTAACTCTTTTACAATCAACATTGAAGCATATTTTGCTCTTTCTCATCTTCTTATTATCCACACAGGTACGCTTACAGCGACGGTCTCCGCCTTCAGAGCATAGAAGACGCCATGATGACCGCCTTCGCCGCTAAGAAATACGCCTTACCCCACCTCTTGGAACAATGTTTCTCTTACCTGGAAGCCAACGTCAACGCCAAGAATGTCTGCCAGATATACGAATTCGCGCAGTCAGTTGACGCACCTTTGCTTATATTCCTCTGCCTCAATATCATGGACAGACAGACATTCCATGTGCTCACCTCTCCGAGCTTTCCCATGGTACTCCCGAGCACCGCCGAGCTCATAGCGAGCAGAAGCTACCTCAATCTGTACTCGGAATTCACAGTGTATACGTCGCTGGTGAGTATGGACTTGATGAGTGGAGTATTTTGTGTGGTTGGCAGCGATTTCTTGTGTTTAATTCCTTTTTTTAATTTTGCATACAAATATATATTTTTATGTAAATTTTATTATAGAATTGTTTGGAAGATGAAAATTAGTGAAATCTAAGAACAGCGCGATGAGATTCAAAAGTGTACATTACAAAACAAATATGACAGTGGGGATTTTATAGACCTATGTAATGTATATATCTGTGAACTCATCACTGTCAAATTGGTTTTTAATACACATTTTCTGTACTTAGTATGTTGTTATAGATATACAATCAGCACAAAACAAAATTCCATTCTATTGAAAACAATAATTAGTATTGTTTTAAAGTCTTCCATTACTATTTTTGTCATTTCTTCCTCTCTCTCTCTGTTTTTTTGTTTTTTTTTTGTTTTTTTTGTTTGTTAATGTTAGTCGATAAGTTTCAACCGAAGTTTGGCCACTCTTCAAAAGTTCTGGTTATTTCATGAATAAGACAAATCATACTATACAAAGCTTCAAGTGAACAATAAATATATTAAGAAAAATAATTTAGAATTTTATACAGAAAGATCATTACTGAAGTGTGCATTCTTTGCTTCAGACAACACCAGTCATTCAAAGTTTAACAATGGAACTACTGAGCATTTTTTGACTGTGTGCAATATTTTTATTATATTTCGCTGTTCCTGTATTCATTCAATGTCTCTATAGGTTCAGTGGGGGGAAGATGAGTGCAAAAGGCGGAAGATCCCAGACGATCCTGAGAATGTTAGACAAGTCCTGGAGAACCATCTTCCTTACGTACGCTTCTTGGCAATGTCAGCCGAAGAATTCGCCAAGGGTCCCGCTAAAGGAGGTCTACTCTCCTTAGACGAATGCTTCAGCATCTTTATGAACCTCGCTATCCCAGATTGCGTACCTGTCCCTTCAGGACTGTCCTCTGAATACAACAAGAGGTCCGCCCCACCAGAGTACTTCATCTGTACTCGCTACAGAGGCCTCTCCTACTCGCCTCCTGGAAGACCTTTGAGGGTCTTCGGTGTGAGGTTCTCCACTGTGGAAAAGAACATATTCCTGGTAGGAGCTGCCTTCCCAGTTAGATTGGATAATAACTACTATGCAGTGAGGCAACCCAAGTATACTGGAGTGGTGAGGATTGCGAGGAGGATGGTGGATGGCAAAATTGAGCGACAAGAGTCAGAAGTGTCTTTCCAGCTATGCAAAGGAAAGGACACTTCGTTCCAGTTAAGAAAGCCTTACTATTGTAGAAGAGGCGAGAAGTACGAAGTTGAGTTGCAGGCCCATGCGTTGATATCGGATGATGTAATTGTACCTCTGCTGAGAAACAAAAAGAGAGAGGATGTCGTGGAAGGGGTGACCTTTCAGTTTATCCCTTTTACCAGAGTGAAACTGTCCAGCATCTTGGACATCACCGAGTTTTCTGAACTGCATTTCTACTGCTGAGAACTATTACAAAACCAATATTTGACCAAAGAAGATGTACTTTCTTTTTGAGCCAATACAATCAATCAATTGGAATCATGCGCTTGTTGGAGAGAATCCATAACGTGAATGTCAGTCTGTGGCCCACAGTTGCAGGAATTATGACAGGCTGGCATCTTTGAGCCTCAGCTCGGACTAGCAAAATCAATTGATAAGTCGAAAAGGTACACTCGACAAAGAGATTCGTACGTAACTTTAATTACATTAAATGTGTTCTGTTAAAATTATGGAAGGAGATGTAAGTGTCTGCACAAAAGAGTGCCTTGTTTGCTTCAATATCAATCATATCCAACATATATCAATGAAATCTGATGTTGCGGCATTTCTTGTTAAAGCTGTAGTTTGAACGAAAACGTTTCTTGAATCGTATAAAACGTTTTGGATTTTGGGTGCTGTTAAATGTTATGTTTGAGAACGTTGCGGATACATCCTGGTTCCTGGTACAATAGTCAGAAAAGGAAAATCTTGCGTTTGCTTTCATTTTAAATTAGTGCAAAAGTTATATCCAATGTTCTATTTTACTGTGAAAGCCAATAGAGAGAATATATAAAATTTACTATCTGAATTATTTTATTTTCATGTAGCATGTTTCAAATAGCGGAAAATGTTGGGATTGAGTTTTAAACAAAAATATTTTATTTCAAACCCCTAGAGCAATAAATAAATTAGGCTTTTCCTTGTGAGCCTATTAGAGAGAATATCTACAATTTACTATGTACTCTATTTCGTTTTTATGTTCTAAGATGGGGAAAAGCATTGTGATTCGATCTAGATCAGCGTTTTTCAACCTTTTTTTTTTTTTTACTTACCTACCCCTTAGCTTATTATCATTGCTCCATGTACCCCAACCTCATCCCCATTATATATAATTACAAACATCTACATACACTGTCAGGTGAAATCCGGTAGTCCTGTCATTCAGACAGGTACTGGTCCTACAGATAAAATATATTCTTAAATTGAATTCAAATTATTAATATCTTTCTAATTTAATATCATTTCGGATTCATACGTATTACTTTGATTTTTTAAATGAAATACATTTTGCATTGGAAGTGCCATTTGTTATAATAACTTTTTTTTATCACCTTTATGTTCAATCTATCTGTCAAGGTCTACCATTATATCTTTTTTCCATGTACTCCCTGAGATCATTTCATTCATACCACAGGGTAAGAAACGTTGATCTAGAGTAAAAATGTTTTATTTTAAACCATCAGTACAATAAATAAGTTATGCCTTCCTTTGAGAGCTATTAGAGTTTATTTACCATATACTACATTCACAATGTCATTGGCATGTACGATTAAAATAGTAAAAAGCATTGTTATTAATTATAAAACAAAACTATGTTATTTATAACAACCAGTGCAATAAGTATGTTTGGGATGTTACGCCATTTTGTGAGAGCTATTGGAGAGAATTATGAGACGATATCAATGGCTTACTGTGAACACTTTAAAATTTTGTTAAATGTGCTTTGAGATTTGTTTGAACTTTTAATATTGAATCTTTAAGAGAGCATGTTACACCTTTATGTGAAATATATCGGAAGAAGAGTGTAGCATGAACTGTATAAAACATTTGACGTTATGTATGGTAAAGAAACTGTTACAAATATTCTAGTTGTTGGAAAAATACTTTTTTGTGCCGATCAAAGTACAGAAAGCATCAACTGCAATTGTTGAAATCATATTTCATTAATCTTCACACTTATTCATTGCCTTTGTTTAATCCCAGGATGTGCAATTTTCAAATATAGTTATAAAGTGAATAAAAAGAACCATGTACTCATTATTTCTTAGAAAAAAAGTATGTTAGAAATTTTTGATATGTTCTTCTTTGTATGTGCATATCCTGTACATTTGAAAGCTATTTGCACTGCCTGAATCGTGAAGACATCATATTTTCTCACAAATACAACTATTTTTAAAATCGAAGTCTTACTAATATATTCAGAATTTCTGATTATCAAAGATTTGATGTAACTTTTTTCGCTAAATGTTTTGCTCATTATAGATTACTGTTTCTGCTTGTATATTTCCCCTCATAACAATAAAAATGTAAATATTGATAAAAAATCAGTTTCAAAACATTTCTATTAAAACATGTTGCATTTATTAATCAAAAATAAATATGTGCATGATGAAAAAAAAAATTTCAACCAATCTCCCTAAATATTATAAGCATTTTTAACAGACGTTTTATGTGTTCCAATCAGAGCTTATGTAGTTTTATTATTTTATTTGATGTTAAATTTTAAATCTGTTGAAAAATTCCTACAGATTTAATTACTTTTGACTGCGAATGATAGATCGATTTAAAAATGTGAAATTATCCATGAAATATCCATATGTGAAATTATCCATGAAATATCCTTAATTAAATTTTAATTAAAATGCCCACTTTTACTTAAAGCAAAAAAAAAAAAAAAACTGTAGAAACAGGTAAACATTGACAGTTACAAAAACTGCTTATTAGCAGTATGCTTAGTATTATAATAGTTTTAAACTGAGGGAAATTTATGATAAGTAAAAGTAATAAGTGGATCGGAATCATGCAAATATATATATATATATATATATATATTAACATTTGCAAAACCGTTCGGTTTGTTTCCAATTTCACTGACTTCTCATCAATAACTTGTTCAAAATTCAATAAACACGAAAAAACACTTTATTCATAAAGTAAATTTCCGAAAAGCATAAAAGTTGTGATGAAATTAGATAATATTAATACAAAAAAAAAAAAATCGAAGATATTTGTATCGTGACTTTTGAAATTTGATGTTAGGTTTATTGAAAAACTTGAAAGTCTACATTTTTTTTAAAGTTTCTATGAAGCAAAACAGATTATCATTAATCTTATAAATTGGCAAACGTGCTTTTTAATATAACCAATGCTCTTAAATGATTTCTTTAAATGTAGACGAAAATCCTAGTTTGGTTATGCTTCTTTAACTTCCTATGGTCAAGTTTATTAATAATTACCTAGCACTAATTACTTTAATACATAACAAATTACTCACCATTCATGAAGCGATACTAAATTAATCATTTTGTAAATACAGTATTACATTGTTTCAAATTTTTGACGACATGTTAATGAGAATGTTAAAGCAGAATAATACACTTTTGTTCAACAACCCATCACACAATTATTATATTTCTTCAAATATGTATTGCTACAGACGTATTAAAATGACCGGAAAAAGCTAGTATACTTTCCATCATCTTCAAAATACCAGAGGTGTTTTTTTTTTTTTTTTTTTTTTTTTTCTTTTTTTTTTTTTTTTTCTTTTTTATTATTATTATTATCCACTTAATAATTTGATAGTTTCAATCCGCAAATATTTAGAGGCTTCACTTGTAGCTTTCATTCGCAATTATAGTATAGTATTTCTTATGAGATTTAAAGGACAATTATCACGTGAGATTATTATAGGAGAGACAGTCCTATCAAAGGTACACTTTAATATTTTTGATTTCTCTAAATTTTATCTCTTGCTCACAGCAACTTCTTTATAATTTTGTTAAAAGCGGAGTTCATATTGACTACATAATTATGTTTTCGATTTTTAAAATAATGTATTATGATAATACAAATTAAATTGCAAACTTCTAAAATTATCCCTAGGTAGAACACCCTTGTTCTATCTCCAAACAGAGGTAGTTGAAGCAAGAAACAGGTATCGGGGAATGGTGAAAGAAAATATTCATGGACATTTAAACTTTTATAAGAACTTTGTACAAAAATCTTATATTCTCATAGCAGTTTTTTAAACGACTATTTGACTATGAAGCTGTTAAGGGGGTTCGGTACCGAAAATAAAAAAATAAAAAACTTTATTTATGTACATTTTTATGTCAAAAATTTATTTTATGTATGAGATACTATTTATATATCTTTGAGAAAATGCTTTTTTAAATATTGTGTTTAGTTATTTAAAAAAAATTTAAAAACCAAGAAAAATCCATAATAATTGATGTTTGCGTATTTTGATAAAAAAAAAAATTCAAAGTGAAAGCTTTCTGTAATACATAATTATATAAAGAAAATTTTGTCTTCACAGAATTTTGATAGGTGAATTAAAAAAAATTAAAAAAATCCTCAAAGTTAAAATATTGAAATTTGTGCTTTTTTTTATGTTATCTTTTACGCTAAATGTTATATTTTAAAACAGAATTAAAAAAAAAAATTCTGTGAAGACAAAATATTTAAAACTATATAAATTAAATGCTCCAAAAATTTGAATAGCCAATTGTTAATGGTTCTGGAGATATATCGATTTGAATATGCAACATCTTTGAAAAACACTAGTGCTCGAAAAACGCACTTTAAGCAGACGCTTCAAGGTGTTAGGCCCATTAGTGATGTTTAAATCACAGGTAATTTTGTGGCGTTCTAATCACCGGAGGAATAAGATAAAAACATCTTTTTCTTCAAGAATGTATGAACTATTTTTTAAAATCAGAAAAAAAATTGGGATTTTTGGAGAAATTTCGGTACTGGACCCCCTTAACAAAGAAATTTTAATGTACTTATGGTATCAAAGGAACAGAACAATTTCTGAATAAACAATGTCCCCGTGAAATGATTAATAAATATCGCCATGCATGTCAGGTCTTAGCAATGTACTTTTGTACATAAAAGAACGCTTTCTAAAATCAATAAAAACAAAGGTAAATTCTAAAATTGAAAGAAAACTTGGATTAAAACTAAACATAACGACATTCAACAACATCAAACTTTAAAAAGGAAAAGAAAAGAGAAAACTTATTTTTATTTCAGGCAGTGCTTCCAACCACTCCTGGAGTGGGTAATTGGGAAGTAACGCCATTTTTAATCAATCAATTAATAATGTCAATCTCGAACTCATCTATGTTGCTATGCACAAATTTTTTGTTGTAAAATTCTATCTTTTACATATAACGGACATTGAATATAGCAGTGTCAACTTTTTCTGTGATTTTTGCCACATAATATTGTATTGATCTTTTGTCAACTACCTTTACCCCAAGTATAAAATCTCCGTATTCACTTCTTACAGTTCACACTTGCTTTCAATAGATGAAGCAGAACCTTTTTTCTTCGCCAGACTCTCTCCATCTTCTGAAGATTCATGAAATCGTTGTTTTCTTGGCTTTTTGTTACCCCGCGTGTTTTTGTTTTGTTTTGAGACTCCTTTTTTAGTTTCTTGCAATGCGACCTTTTCTGGAGTGACGGTCAATACTCCTGATTTCCCCATCCTGGTATTTATATCAGCAGTGATCTATCTTGGTGATGCTTTGGGGAAAGGTCCTATCATTTCTGGTCCTTTGGAAAATCAGAGAGACCTAAGGTAATTAATTTAGCCAATTTTAATTGCGTGGTTGTTTACCGGATATCGATTAAAAGAAAAACTTAATGTAAAACAATAAAATGAGGGGCAAGTTACATATCTAAAAAATCCTAACCATCAATTTTCATTATCATTAATTATATATAAATTAAACATTGGAACTTTCAACGACAAAATTTTACTTTAAGTATTACATTTAGAAAAATTGCTCCAATCACTTAGATAAACATGTGATTGCGTTGAACATACATGACTGTATGAAACGTGTTAAAGTGTTACCAACATGTCCTAACTAAAATCTTAAAAGTTTCCTAGTTTTAAGAGGTAATGTCCTTAGGTTAGACTGCCTCTGCTAGGGCAATCTCCCCCTAGCTAATTATAACAATAATTATTAATATTTTTAAATGGTTAGTTCACTACTTTATGAAGTTTTTATGAACATCACGTATATTATTCAAATTCGTTAGTATTCTTTCCAAAATTCAAAAGGTTCACCAAAAATCCAAAAGATACTTTAAACTAATCTACTGCACAAAATTTGGTGCACCCGATCATTCTGAAAAACCTTAACGTCCGTCAAAACAAGAAAAAGAAATTGTTAGTTTCGGCATTTCCAAAGCGATTTTAACGATATCTTTTTTGTATCCACAGAAATACTCTATAACAGCTTATAGGAAAATGCTTAGGACAGTCTCTTCAAAGTCACATTGGAAATTTTAAATACACTTTTGAAATGAATTTGGAGAAGTTAAGTTACGAAAATATGATACTAAGTCACAAAAATACTACAATTAGAAAATAAAGGTAAAGAATCAGTATAAAAATTAAACTGATAGAAAGATACTAATAAGAAATATCACATCTATATTATAAACTTGATCGATCCTTACTCTTCTGTCTTTTTAAAAATAAGCATATCGTGATCAGTGGTAGAAGTGGGAGGATGTACGAATGTTGGTGACAAGTGCACCCCCCCCCTCCCCTTCTCCCCCCCCCCCCCTCCTATAAACCAACGATAAATTTTATAATTTCGTAACTTATAATAAAAATATTAACTAGTATGAAAATAATTTATACTTCCTACCACTAACATTGAACAAGTGTTCAAAATTTATTGTCGGTTTAGTGAATTTTCTGCGATTTAGTTTATTTACTTGGAAGTAAAAGATAAAGTTAAGTAATAATTCAAAGTTAAATACATAACTGTTTATTTAGATTTAAAATTAATAGAGAACTCTAAAATACTTTTTTAAATAGCTTGTATTTATATGAAACAAGAATAGACATTTAATTTAAAAGAAAATTTAACCAAAGTTAAAAGTTGACCAAGGGAAATAAGTATTTGTTAATAAAAATACTTATATCTTTATACAAAGTAGTATAATACTAAAAAAATCACTTTTTCTCAGTGTCACTACATTTAAAGCGGATTGAGTGTTTTTAAAAGTTAGGGGGAGGGGATGGATTTCAGCGGTTTTAAAAGTGGGGGTACGCGTCACCCCGCGTTTATCCACACTTCTAGCACTGATCGTGATAAATAATCTTACTTCGGTCATCGGGTTCATTGATGGGAGTTTTTAGGGTTTTTCCCAATCGAAACATTAATTTGTGGTTGTTTTCTACTTTAAAGTCCTTTCGGAAGACATTCCCCTCCCTTCATGCAGATATCATTCTAAGAATGTTCCGGTACCCTTGGAAAGCTTTTGCACTAGAAAGCTCCCATAATAATCCCCAACTACATACTTGATCTTCTCTTATCAATATTCTTCATATAAGATAAACTATATGTAGTACTAGTTGAAAAACTTTCTACTTCCTGTTAATATGAGGGTCAGAAATAAGTCGCTATTGATCAGAATTTAATGTTAGATTTATTTATTCATTTATAGCATTCCATTACATATTCTCTTTACCCTGGATCATTGTACACAACATCATAATACAAAATACATTTTCGCAAGTCACTATTTAAATACTATTGAAAATTCATTCTCTTTAATAGTTTCGTATATTTAAAGTTATCTGTGTCAAATCTTATAAAAGACAATATCCGTGTTTTCTTTCAATGCCCCGGCCATACAGACAGAGTTCACCATACAGCACACCAGCACCATTACACATACTATATAATGATTCGTGGGCGAAAATGTCTCCCAATGGTCATTTTAGGGTGACTCCTTTCTTTCTGAATAATTTAGAAGGGAACGTAGGGTTGAAATACGAATAATCATTGGGAATGGATGGCCATCTGAGGAGAAAATTATATGCTCTGGAATGCAATCGTTGTCCGAAGTGGCGCGAAGACATTATGAACGGATGATTTAATGGTACTTCCGTTGCGCAACATGCAGCAACATTTAACAGAAAGAAGTATCTTCTGTTGAAGTAGTTCTCTTTTGGCGCAATGGATAAGATTATTTTTATTATTATTAATTTTTTTTTTTTTACCTAGGGACAATGTCCAGAAATTTTTATTTTTGTTGTCAACTGTTGTAGATTAGAAGGTCTCCACATTGAAATAGCCTTTTGAAATGGATGATGTACAATAATCAAGTTGCTGAGTTCGCTAAAAAAGTTGAGTTGAAAAGTTCACTAATATGCAGCGTTCCCCGTACAATGGAAGATTGAATATGAATCATGGATCTTAGGAAATGTCAAAATAATAAGATTTTCATGTTAGGATGGTTGATTTAATGAGGCAAGAAAATAAGAGAGATCTTACTTTTATTTTGGTTGGAAAGAGATTATTAAAATAAATAAGTATTTAAGCGAACTCCAGATTTCAGGTATTACAAAATCTTTACACAGGAATGTTTACACAATTAATATTGACAAGTTCCTTTTATTTATATAACTTACCGAAACCTAAAATGTTTTATTGATAAAAACATGTAAACTTATAATTTGATTTGTATCAATATGAGTTTTCCATCACGAAAAATGTGTTTCTTTTAATAAGTCACTAATGTAATTATTGTATCAATTAAAATTGCTAAAAATAACATTAGTTACCCAGCAATAGGCTATTAAATAACCACATTGCGAACTAAATCAATGGTTTGCAACCTGTGATCAGTATCTCTAAAGGAGTTTAAAGAGGTAATTAAATATTAAAGTTTTCCAATACTTTTATTTGAAATACCATATTGTTTTATCTGAAGTAAATGACCTGTTATCTGAGGTTATGTAAATTATTCTAATATTCTTTTATTAAATTCATTGTTTCTGTAAAGTTTTAATCTTTGTCAGTGGTGGAGATTGAGTGTCAAAATTCATCAAATGTAAGAATGCAGATTGTAAAATTAGACAAACTGAATTAGACTAATGAAAACTTCAAAAAGTAAGGTTTATGTCCTCTTACCTTTCCCCAACCTTCTCCTGATAGTCACTTACTTGCATAACTTTTTTTTTTGGGAAAAAATATGGCTCAAAGATATGTTGGCACATTAGAACATAAGTGGCACTAACCGATGGTAAGTCGTCAAGTGGGAAGAGCCATACTCTTCTAAATATAATTCAAAGAAAAAATTGAGTTAATGCGATTCTAAGTGTTTCGTTCCTTCATACAGCGAAACGTGGGCATAACGATATTGCATATAACACTATAGCTGGATATAACGATATTTTCTTTGGTCTCGGATTAATTCTGATTTACTCAATGTATTTTGAACCGGTCCACAGCGATAATCACTTTGCAAATGCACCTGGATATAACGATAAATTTACTTTGTTATAAAACCGGTCGTATATACGTTTATACAATGTTTTTTTTTTTTTTTTTTTTTTTTTTTTTTAATCTTGGACATCAAAACGATACCCAATGGTCCAATATAATATAGCTCAAAGGCTTGTGTTTCAATATTACCCAATGTTACGCATATGCATTTGAATTCGTTAGATGGACATATGTGTAATATGTATGTCAGTGTAATTTTCATTAGCAAGTAAACAAACAAAATTAACAGAATTTTTTTACCGAATAAGTAATATATATATATATATATATATATATATATATATATATATATATATATATATATATATATATATATATATATATATATATATATATATATATATATTATTTTTTGTCTGAAAAATAAAATTACGCTACATCTTCTTTTTATGCTTGATAAAAATTTTATGTAATCTTTTTACTTTGTCAAAATGCCATTTCAACAACAAATCTTTAAAAAAAAATTAAAAAAAAATTAATGATATTCCTTTTGATCAACTTCTATAAAATAAATTCATCAGTTAACATATGCCTTCTACAAATTAATTCAATGCAAAATATCTATCTTTCAATTACGTAGTACACGTACATCTAAACTTTGGAAACCATTGTAATTATTTTAACCACACACCCGGTATATAGAAATCATATAGTTAAATACCAATGAGATACCATGTAAGTTAGATGCTTAATTTTTTAGCTATTATTTTATTTTAATTTAGAGATGATCTATGCCTATATTTTTTATTATTATTATTCAAATACTAAAAATCATCTGTATATTGTAATAATAAGTTCTCCACACGAGCAATTCCCACATATAATTGAAAGAAGTCACAAGGTAAAAAAAAATCTTAATTTTCGCATTTTGACCACGTATTCTAACTAGTCCAATCCTATTAAATACCACTTCCGGCTGAGTCATTACCGATCCAATATTAATCACCGATAGTTATTAAGAGCGAAGAATGATTATTTTTATTATGCCAACCTCGTTAGCAATCAGCTATTTTTTTTTCCGAGTATGTCCAATTTTTTATACCAATCCCTAACGAACCGTTGAAGACGTGTTATATGAAAAGCCACCCTTTTCTCGCATCCTAGTTCTCCGATTTGGGTTCGTTCGTCTGGTTCCAAGGGGTGTGCGCTTGAAACAGCGTGATCTGCATAGGCAAAATGGTTTTTGGAGATTTGTTTTTACCATTTATGCATATTATACAAAGATAATTCTCCAAAGCATCATTGTCCCGACAAATATCTTGGCATGGTTATAAAAATAGGATAGCATACATACACAAGTAGCTGTAACATGAATGTTTATAACCAATTTAAGCGAAACAAGAATTTAGTTAATAATCGACTTTAGTTTGTTGTTTTGTGAAATATTCAAGAGTAGCAAAAATATCTGCATGAAAAATATTTAATACTAAGCATTCACTTTTTTAAACTAATTGGAAGAAAAAATGGGTTAAGTTAAACGTTTTTTATTTTTAGCTATTATTTATTCAAACAAGACACGTTTTAATTTTCAGTTAATGAAGTATCAAGAAAAACTTAAAGGTGTGCATAAAAATGTTAGCGATAATGAAAATTCTTTTAATAATGTGACTAAAAATGTGTAAACTGAAAACGTTAATGTAAACTAAAAATAAATGTAAAAATGTAAATTAAAACTATTTTGCAAGGGAAAACTATTTTGCGTTAGATACACCAAATGGCAAAACTTGAAGACTTTTAGAATAATTTTTTTACATGTATATTAAAGTTTGATATCATTTGTTTTTATTTAAAAGTTACACGAATTATTATAATTGAAACACATTTTAAATCGTGTTTTTTTAGTTAAATTGGCACCACAAACTACTACGAAATTCTATTGTATACCATTTCAAAGACAGATTATTTGAAATTTCTAATAAAATTAAAAATGACAAATCAAATTTAAAGAAATAACTTGTTTGAAGTTTCACATTTTGAACTTATTTTAGAAGCAATTTAAGTATTTCAATTACTTTGCAATTACGATTAAAATTGAATTTGGTTGTAAGGTAATCCATTTTAGAACACCAATACAAGCGACATGAATCGAATTTCTCTATTATTGTAAATACACAGTTTCATAACTAATGCATCGCATGAACTGTGATTTCTTTGAATTCTTTGAAAGCAAATTAATCTACTATATATAAATTTGAAATGTCCATCTATATTTAAAAATTTAATTCGTGTGGGACTACTATTACTACATTGATATATTAAAAATATAATAAAGTATTAGTCAATAAATGTTAAGTTTAATTGAATAGTCTTTTATTTTCTTCACATTGAAAAACATTTCGGTATAATACTTTAGTATTCATGAAATGATGTGATCATGTTTTCACCCAAGCAAACGCGTAATCTAATTTCTATCAATAAATAATCTATTACTTCTTATTCAAAATTAAGTTATAATAAACAAGTTAATAATAGAATGTAGTACTTTTGCAGTCCACCAACTCTTCATTTCACCCACAATAATCAAACAAAAAAAATGCCATGCCTTCTTTATTGAAACTCAAAGCTCAATTACAGAAGCAGCAGCAATGGATATCATCAAATATTAAGCATGCAATTTGCTTTCAATTATGATACGACTTCAGCAACCCCACAATTGAAATAGCTGTCATTTTATTTCAATGGGTCGATGAATAAACTGTTGTATCTGAAAATTATCACTATACTCTATGATAAAATATTGCCTCTTGTAAACGAATAGTGAGATATCTTGTCCATATAGTGAGGCCACTAACATAGTTGGAAAATTTCATGTTTCTCATCAATTGGAAAATGCACAAGGGACTTAAAATGATTAATAAAGACACTAATCCGATGAAGCGACCCTACACAATTGTATACGCTTTTTTTCGCCTCAGTGGAATTTTCAACCTGTCTTTCAAATCAAACGGCAGCATCGTGCAAAGCATCTCAAAGTGGACTATCACATTGTTCAGCACTGTAGTTCTCTTTTGCCAGGTATTTTCATTGAACAGATATTTATCTGTTCAGCTATTTAAGGATGTTATAGTTGCGTATTCAGTTTTGAAACTGACCACTGTGATCCATAGATGGGATCTTTGCCGAATTCTAAACAGACTGAAACTAACCGTATCTCTACTGGAATGTAACGAAAAACTTCCAAATATTCGCTGGATTTATCTGTTAGCCATTTTCATTTGTGTGATGCACTTTCTCGTTTTGATCACAAGTGTGCTTCAATTCACTTCGGAGCCTGAAGTATGGCGCTTTTTTTCAGGGAATCGTCTCTTTGTTATGCTTGCTTCGCAGTACTGTTTATTTGCGGTTCTAATCCTATTGCTACCACGAAGCAGTTTTGCTTTGTTCTACGTACTCGTCAGTCAGCACATGCGCAAAGTGTTCAAAGATCACTCAAGACGCTTGAATACGCTGCAATCACGCGCCAACTTTGAGAGACTTTATCGTTCTTACATATCCGTGAAGACGACTGTAGAACTGCTCGACGAAGATCTGTCCTTTCTCATGTTATGGGATGCTCTCTATTGTTTCGCCACGTTGTATTTTGTCGTGTCGTACGTCCAGCATCCTTCTTTGTTTAAAGGACCCTACAATCTGTTTAATAT
Source organism: Linyphia triangularis (assembly GCA_963978545.1). Classification (NCBI taxonomy): domain Eukaryota; kingdom Metazoa; phylum Arthropoda; class Arachnida; order Araneae; family Linyphiidae; genus Linyphia; species Linyphia triangularis. Next base: position 89,273,258 of record OZ021722.1, read on the forward strand.
GTCCTTTTTATTCCTGAACTCGTTCGTATGCTTCATGGTAATGGCTGCTTCTGCGTCTTCTGTTGCTGAAGCATCTTCGGAATTCATTGCCAAGAGCCAAGCCTATCTACAAATCAGGGAACACACGATGCGCCAGAGAAAGTACCCATGCTTAAAATCAGAAGTCAGTCTGAGTGTATGGAAAATTGTACCCGTTAACAGAAAGTTTATCGCAGGATTTTTGGGAACTTTGCTCACTTACGTCATATTATTCGACAGCTTGAAAGTGCGTTAGGTTTATACATTATTTTAAAAATGAAACTTATTGTATGTGTATTTACTTTCAAAATTAGATGCGCAAAATCACTGACTTACTCAGAATAATTCTAATATTCTCTAGTTTAAGACACTCTCACAAATGACCAGCTGCTATATGAACATTCCCTAATGACCTATTCTTCAAGTGGTCTTCACTTATGACTTATTATTCAAGCAATCTTTACAAATAATCATTTGTATTAAAGACCTTCACCAATGTTTAGTTGTGCTAGAGACCTTAAAAACGAGCAATTATTCTAGTCTAGGGACGTTTTCAAATGACTAGTTATTCTAGAAACATTCATCTATGGTCAGCTTTTCTCTTTTAGAAAAACAAAAAACTATCCCAAACGACCAATTGTTCTGAGGACCTTCACTAATAATGTGGTTAAAAAAACTTACATCAATAACTAGTTCTTAAATGGATTTTCACAAAAGAAAAAAATTATTAGTGATCTTCCTCAATGACCAGTAACTCTTTAAACTTTTACAAACAACCAGTAGTTCTAAGCATGCCGCACAAACACACAACCGTGAATCAGTAATACGTTTAAAAGCTGAATGTTTCTAAATTAGTGACTGATTCAACTGCAATAAAAACTGTTCAAAATGTTTATTCTTAATATAAATGAAGAACTATAACATAATTAAGGAGGAGACTGATGATTTTTTTTTTTAATTAAGTTATTTGTAGATAACAGAATTTTTTTTATTAATTGTCATTGACGTCAAAGCTATCTGCCAAGTTTCAGCCCGATTGGATGACGACATGGGGGTTAATTAGGCCTCCGCAGATTTACCCACATCGACGCAAGCACAAAATCGAGGTTAATATAAATGATTATGATTTTTTTTTATGAACTGAATTCTAAAACAGAATTTACATATTTGATTATTATTAAAATATAACTAGAAACGCCGCAATATTCCGCTAACAATTCCAATGTCATAGCGATAGAACACGTAACAATGTAATTAGTTGACCGATCTTAGGCCGGTTTTCTATCCATCAGCGCTGAGCTTCTATTGCAGCTAGAACTCTGATTTTTTTTCTTTTTGGCATCGCGTTGCATCGGGTGAAGATGAAAAATAATTACATAATTGTTAAGCAAATTCACTATATTTTGCATAAAATCTGCAGTTATGTTCATGATCCATGGTATTCCATATCTACAACTTTATGTAAAATCATTTTGTGGATACCAAATTTTTGAATATGCCATTTTGCACTTACTTTCAGTGGAATCCTAAGAGTCCAGGATCAAGTACATAAAAGCGTACATTGAACGTTTATACCCAAATATTCTCACGAGTACAAAATATAGAAGATGTGGTCCACAATCTCCTTATTTATTTTTATCCTAAGATACAGTTATTTCACCAAAACTTCTTAAGAAGAGTTCAATAGCAGGAGAATATCCAAAAGAACTAACGGAGTTATTTGAAATACCCACATAAGCGGTCAATCAAATTTCGATAAGTACAAAATAAATACATTTCGACTCAATTTGTCCTCTTAAAATAGTCGATTTGGCCTAAAATCACAGTAACAATAAATCAGTTTCGGTTTAAAACATATTTTCAAACTTCTCATAGGTTTTGTGCAAATTACACCAGCGTCCGGTGAAGCCAACATTGCTACGTTACTGATCCCCAAAATTGGCTCTGGATAACTTAAATTCCAAATTTCAGAAAAATCATTTGGATTTGGAGATATTGTTAAAAGAAAAAAAAGACACAAGGAATGTAACTGAACATTATGATTTCCAATCACTGTAGTAGAAAGAGATGTGGCGTGTAGCTCAGGTAGATAAAAGTACTTCAAGGGTTCTTAAAAGTTTCCGTTTTCCTCTGTAGATGGCAGCACGACTGCAAAGTAAATTAGAAATACTTAAACATAATGATTCGAAATCAATTTTCAGAGAAGAAAATTGGGTTTAAATTTTACAGGAAGACATATTTTGAAAAACTCACGACCACTTATTATAGGAAGATAAAATCCTAAGAATAACTTAAAGTAAGCGTTGAAAATCATTTTAAAAACAGGGATCTATCTTTATGCATGGTGGCGCTGAAATGTCTGGCAGCAAAAAAATGAAAAACGTGTAAGCGATTAGCAAAATGAATTTAAAAATTCACATTTATTTTTAGGGTATTACAGTTATTGGTTACAGTTGTTTAACTGACGAGAAGGTTACAGGAAACCCAACTAAAAAAAAGCAGTGCATATATTTCGTTAAGGATTTGCTATTGGTAAATTTCACTAAATGACGAATATGAATTTAAACGAAGTATTTAATTTTCTTTAAAAGATGGTTTTAAAATGTTAAAATTCTAAAACTATTCTCAGTTCATTGTGAATAGATAATAAGGAAAAAGAAAAGCGCAATCATTTTCAGAGAAATCCTTGTACAAAATGGCGGTACTAAGATATCCATAAAATATGTTGGCAACTGCCTTCCTTGTCTTTTCAGTGGGGATGGGTGAAATTTGCCTCCATCTTTTTAAAAGTGACTCAAGTTGGCGCTGGACATTACGTCACCATTAGAGTATATTCATATAATCTATTAAGTTTTCTCCACATTCTATTAAAAAAATCAGAAGAATATTCGATGGGATGTCTAAATTTGCAATTTATTTACATATTTTTAGTACACATTTTTATGCATGTTTTTAGTACTCTTCTTTCTACTTTTCCCTATAAAGGAATCAAAATGTTACAGGAGTCTAAGGAATTGAAAAATTTTTAGAATACAAAACTGTAGTTACAAAACTGCGTTGTAAATATTTAAATCCACTAGGGTTGAGATAATTGGAAACTTTAAGCTTAATTTCATTGTCCTAAGGGACATTAAAAATTTCACACTGTTTTTAAAAAATTGTTAAATATTTCAATTGTACAAAAAAAAAATCTGTTCCTTTGGAAAATAACAAATATTTACTAAGTAACTATAAAATCTTTAAAAAACTGTTAGGGAGTTATCCCACTTTTCATTAAAATGTTATCTTTCAATATAAATGTGTAGAATCATTTGTGCTTGATTTGAAGGATTTATATAATGCACGTTAATAATTACTCCAATTACAAAAGTAAACAACTTTATTTATCAGATATAAATAAACATCTCGCCTATAAAATTATAAAAGTAGATATGCCACAAAGTAATCAGTGCACAATAATAAATAAAACATATTAATAAATAATAAATAATCAAAAGCACTACAACACAATAAATAACTTTTTCAACCATCATGAGGAGAAAATAAGTAAATAACTGTTTGTATGTTTAGTTGATCAGAAAAGAAAAATTAACATCGTACATCTCTAAAATCTTAACGTTAACTGAACTTTTTATTCTAAACTTTATTTTTAAAAAAAATAATAATAATGAGCCTTTAGTAATCAATACTAAAAAAAACAATTAGCTAAAAGGCCAATTAGTTTGAATGATAAATGAATTGCAATTGATATAACACTCAGGATTCTAAGAATAAAAACATACGATTAAAAGTAATTAAATACTCTAATAATTACAAAACATTTTGTTACAAAATACTAAACAAAATTGCCTACAAATCATTTGATGTAATTAACTTTTGTAATCTTATTACTTTCTTACTACAAAGTTTTGTTAACATCATCTGCTTATTGAACTTTTAAGTACAATTAAATATAACACATGAGTAGTAAATACAGATATATCTAAAACCATAAGTCTTCTTCATCCAATTGTTCTTTACCAAATCTAGTATGTAAAAGAGAAAGATATCTCATAACTTTCAATTTCTTATTGAGGTATCTCATTTCTTTGAACAGAATAAAAACATAGATCCAAACACCTTTGGCATGAGAGAACAGGTTGTTTATTTTCAGTCACCAGAGGGTGAAGTATTATGAAGTAACCTTCTCTCTAGTCACCCATCCTTGGATTTGTAAGACTTCCAACAAGACGCGCTTTAGCATTAGAAATTTTTCTAAAAAATGCCTCAATTTTCACCTTTTTTTCTTCATTAAAAAAATATCAATCCATAAATAGATGGCGTACAAAATTGTTAACATAAAAATTAATTTAATATAATTAAAGTACAATAAAATATCATATTTTAATATATTTAAAACTAAACACTAATATTTTAATACATTAAAATAAAATATGATATTTTAATAAAATAATAAAATATCATATCTTAACGAAACTTGCATTTACCAAGTCTATACAGGAAAAACTTCTTTAAAATTATCACTTTTTTTTAACACTCACAAAATATAATCATATTTGTCTGAAAATAACATTGCCTATAACCAATAAATATAAGGCTGGAATTGGTTTTTCATAGATTTTGCCTATTTTGAAAACAAATGTATTTCCTTTTAACATTAGAAAAGGAAAATCTATCTATTTTTCCAATTCCTGTGCATAAGTAAACTTAAAATCAAAAAAACAAAAAATTACTGAAAGATACAAAAATTACTTATAAGTTTCTGTGAGAAAAATATCTCCATTATATCAAGCGCTACGTTGAACAAGCCACGTGCTGATTTGTTCTGTTTGTTACACGGATGAGTTCTATCGTATGAATGCGTTGACCAGTGCCTGTACAATGTCCAGTAGGTTGAGCATGCATCCGTCGTACTGTATTCCACAGTTGGCGTTACTCTGACGGCCGTACCTCGCCGCCAGTTGGTACTTGGAAATAGTGTTGCTGGGATCTTCACTCTTAGTGTATGGGCTGCACGGAATACAAAGATAATTGTTTTTAGAATCATTGAATAAGTTGGAGAAGATCAAAATAGCAAGCTTATGGTTATGGTGAGGGCGTTTAAACAAACAATGTGTGATCATTTCAAAGTGAGGTGACATCATGATGTCATTCGAAGCAAAACACGTGACGTAGTTGATCGAACGAGAATTGAGTCTAATTTCACGTCTGACCTAATCTCAATGACGTCATGACAACGCCTCATTTCAAAGTGAACGTGTATTGTCTTTTTTTTTTATATATGGGTGATCTGTCTCGTTCAAACTGTAATAAAAGGAAATTCGTAAAAAGGAATCGCATTCATGGTAAAACAGAACCTAGCAGCAACATTTCATTTTGGGCAGTATAACAAACGTCCTCGATTTGAAATAATTCAAGCAGAAAGCACCCCCTACAACCCGGACCCTCCAATCTCAATTTTAACAGAATAAAGTTATTCCTCGACCGTTTACCATAGACGTCAAAGGCGTGTACACACCATAGACGTGTACGACGAAGCGAGACGGCAGTCGGTAAATCAACGGAATTTCCTGGCGTATCTGATTAAGTGATTGTCTGTTTTGTTTATTTTTCTTCGTTGTAGGGATGTTTTGTAAGAATATGTTTCATTTTGAGGGGCGTATCTTTATCGGATTGATTGACAACGAGGGTGTAGTCTTGAAGATGAGAATGACGGAAACGTCATCTCTAGCTAGAAGAACTAGTGAAAATTTAATGAGTCAGTGTATATTTTTCGGTGAGAGGACGGTTGCATAGCTTCTTTTGGTCATTACATAATGAATTTTCATCGATGTCCCGATTTCTATACTTCTATTTTAATGTCGAGATCCTGTATGGAAGAGTTAATTTTTAACCATTTAGTAATTTTAGCAACAACTTAAATAAGTTTGTACAAGAGGCTCGGCACCGTTATACGTATGTAATAATCACATACAATGTTACCGATATATTCTATTGTAATTAATTTGATATTATTATGTATATTAATATGATAATTTATGTATATTAATATGATAATTTATGTATATTAATATGATAATTTATGTATATTAATGGGATAATTTATGTATGTCAATATGTCTAGGAATAGACTGGGATCTCTCCTTTTTCTTTCTAGTATTAGAAAGTAAATTCTTTCTTATATAGAAAAGACATGTTAATAAGCCAGTATCTCATGACATGATATTGCACAATGGTAAAATGACCCAACTGCTATTGAAATTCAATAGCAGTTATTTCACTTTTCCAGTAGCAGAGCGATATAAAATTAGGGATTGAGAATAAATGCAAACGAAGTCCAACTTTTCGCTTTTTGACAAATGTTATCGATAATATGAATAATTTGGATATTAGATATAATAAATGGTTATTATACATAAAAACCATTTATTATGCATAATATCCGAATAAATCATATTAGCTTTAAAATATACATTAAAAGAAAGGCCTTTATCTAATTATAAAAATTAAAAAAAATCCAAAAAAATCATTAAATCTCGATGTATGTCTATGGGAAATTCAAAATAATTAGACAATTTTCCAATAATTTAACATGATATTCATAGTCTTATGTGTTTTCTCAAAAATTAATTAATTGTTTCTTTTGGAATTTGTTTAGAACTCCATAGTACAAATAGCTTTTTGTTTTCACGTTACATGCATTTAAATTCATGAATACTTAACTTTAATGGGATACTATATAATAAATTTAGATGGGGAGGGCGCTTGAGAGCAACTGCAACGTATTTGGAACTTTTAATCTTGAATAAACTTTCTTTCGAATTGAGGGCATTACGACAATCATTTCTCCAACGAACAAACTACAGTTTCATCTCCCTTTAAATCTCATGGAGTCAGCGTTGTGGGTTTCACAAAACCCTAATGGCTTTCCATTCATAAAAATTGGAAATGTACTCGCCCGACTCGTTCTCCTGTCTGCCACTCCTGGGATTCCTGTGGGGGGTCACTGTCGACCATTAAAAGATCATTACTATATGTCTACAACCTGCAATAAGGTTGTGCGTTGGGTCATCTGCTTGATATGTCGGAGAATTTAGTAGGCTTCTTATCAATGAAACAAACGCCACCGCTAAGTACATGACAAGATTCGCATAAAAGAAAAATCCCTGACTATCTTACTCCATGTCCAAAGGGTGGGGCAGTTTGACATTGAGTACTTTAAATCCATGTTTCCCCTCTACATGCCCCACAATAGCCAATTGTTGAGGACCGTCACGCTTTAAACAACTACTGCAGAAGGGCAGATTCCCCTCACTTGGAAATATACGTTTACCCCTGCACCCGCCCAAAAGGCGACTAACTGGGAATTTCTCTGCAAGGCGGTATAGGGGGGGTTGGGATTTAAAGTGTTAATCAGGATGTACTTACGGAAAGAGCAGTTGCAATACGAGTCCTATGAGTCCGTACTTCTTCGGCTGGTTGTGCGCCTCACATACGCTCCTTTTCATGCACTCCTGTGCCTCGAGACGAGGCAGACTAGGTAAGTCCTCCAGGGAGTTCTCCACCAGCGACATCATGTACTCCGACACACTGTTCAAACCGTTGCTGAAGAAGCTCTGGCGAGGACTCAGGGATCGGTACCTTGCCCAACGAAACAAACGAAATTATTGATTTCTACCACAGAAATACTCATTATTTTCAATAACTTGTTAAGTTTCATTTTGAACTAAAACTTATTAGTACAATTAGCTCTTTCATGGTTTCCGACACTAGTGGTACAGTAATACTTAGCCCACATCCTACTGAATACTTGTTTGATTATTCTGTAAGTTTGATTGTACGTTAAGTAATATTTACGAAAGCCTCATTTAAAAAAAAATCCACTCTGTGTTGTAAGATTAGTAGTACGCTGATAATATAAAGTACAGTTGCATGACGAGATATTCATTCATCTGCTGTTTTCTTACTGGTACTACCACATAGATATTGCTTAGTTTTTTTAATCATATTGTATTGCCTTTTTTATGTAGCATTTCCATTAAAAACCAACCAAATAACCAGTTTCTCAGTGTTTGTGGGATATTTTTAATACATTTTAACTATTGTGTGAAACGACGTTTTTAAACTCTGTTATTTGCAGTGAAATACAAATTCCTTCAACAATTCTTCTCGTTGTGCTTTGTATTGAATCCTCATTGACATAAGTGCACATCCATACTTTAACAACTTTTAGATACTCACTATCATATTCAAAAAAGAATATAAACATCCCTTCAACAATGGCAAAAATAAAACAACCTTTCTATAAGAACGAAGTCAATAGAAAGCATTTCTGGTCAAAAACTAGTATGTCACTGCAATACCAGTTTCGAAACTTTTGACGAGAGAAGATAACTTTCGAAAACTAATCCACCATTTAAAGAAGAATTAGATATTAGCTATCCATCGTTTTGTTGAGAAACACAGGAGTCTTCACTGCAATCTGTCACACGCAATTTGCTGTAGTTCCTAAACTTCTGAGGTATAAACTCGTTATCGTTGAGTTGAGAAATTGAGTGAGAATTTTCGTATTTGTTGCAATCACCCTGACGAAATCAATAGGGGATTTAAATCAATCCCCTATTGATTTCGGATTGACAGACTTCTGGTACATCCTATTGGAAATGTAGCTAAATTCTAATGTTTATTCTGCACTAAATATTACATATATCGAGATTTTAAGGAGTTTCATAAATAGCCTATCAGCAAGTTTTTCTTAAAATGAAATTCTTTTCTTGAGACGCAAAGTTATCAGAATGTCAATCAGTGATATTCGGAAAGAAAATCTAACCATTTTGACGAGGTTTGAGACAAATTATTGAGCTCTTATAATATTAAACCATTCAGGTTAAAATACTTCTCGACAATTTTAGGAACAAAATTCGATCATTAAACTTCTCCATTTGAAGTCGATGTATAAATTCCCCCATGGAGTTTGCAGTAAGGGTCAAAAGGTCAAAATTTCAAGACTTCCCGAAAAACACAGCTAATTCCGATCTTTATCAAATTATCGTTCACTAGCAAAGAACAAGTTTTCAACCCCATCACCCAGCCATCTCTATCACATTCATCTTTATCACATTCTTTCAGATCTTCTTCCTCTAAGAATACCATAATATATCAACTCTGTACAACAGCTCACAACATATTTATCCTAACCAGCTGATCATTATGTTTTTCTCTAATCTATTCAGATAAATCCTCTAGTTCTCTGTCATTCTAGAACGCTTGGTTATGTTAACAGAGATAGAAATCTGATATTTCTCTGAATATTACAGTCAAAGTTTTAATTATCTTATCATCAATTCTTCGCCAGAAGAAACTAACTGGTCTGGAAAAGTTTTGTACTAGAGGTCAGCAATATATCGATACGACGATATTTTTATCGATATTTCTAAAAAATATTAATAAAAGTCACCGATATATCGATATTTTCAAACATTTTTAGTTTTTTTATGGTAGTTTTGTAGTTCCATGTGTTTTTTCGATTTTATTTATTTCCTTTTCAAAAACTTCATAACTAATGTTTGAACTTGGCTGAGAGACAGTAAAACGGCACCAATATTCAATATTTTCCATACACTTAAAAACTATTGAAAATTATCTAAATTTTTCTTAAAATGCGCCAATTCCACTGCACCAATTAAGCGAAAATATAACTTCTCTTTTTGTAATAGATCCATTTCAGTTGAAAAAGTAGTCACCTTACAAAAAAGCAATCATGAAAAGTAGAAATTTGCCACAAAAAACTTTGTTTCTAGCAAAATTGAAAATCAAATAAAAAAAATCATGTATCGATATATCGACATTTTATCGATATTTTTTTCTTTGCAACGATATAGTATCGATATTTATTTTGATCGATATTTCCGACCTCTATTTTGTACTCATTTATATTGCTAAGTTTTGAAATATACAGACGTTTATAAACATTTAGAACCAGCGTTTGTTTTCTAATGAAATATAAGCTTATAACAGTAGAATTTTAAAATTTTCAGTTATAACCGAGGCCGTGCGCAAAAAATCAAGTGTCTTGCTAGATGCTCAGTCTACAAGGCCATAATCCTGAATTTTTAAACGAGTTTGACGTCATAGCAAAAAACTATGAAATTTTGTGTTCATGTTCTGTTGACGTTGTTTGCACTTGTAAATGGTTCACTTTTTTCTTACGGATATTATTATTTACAATATTTTCGGTGAGTACATTTTTTTCAAAATATTAATATAAAAGTATAGCGCACCAAATGCGATTCGGTTGCATTTTGTTTCAAAAGCCATTTCTAAAAAATGGTCTTTGAAATCTTTAACGTATACTGCATTAAATATGTATGTATTAAACCTAAGCTATTTTCCTGTCAGATTTTATTAGGTAGCAATTTATTAATAATTTTCAATATTTGAACTGAGGAATCTAACAAAATTTTAGGGTAATTTTCTAGTTATTGTTCATGACATTCTTAATGTAAGTGTAATTTTGTAAGGATTGAAAACAGATGTAGTATAGGACATTTAGATTTTTTTTTTTATCCTTCTTTTGGCGTTTAGAAAATTTACCAAAATTAAACACACAGTAACTGAAAGAAGATTAAAATATAAATAATTAACTGAATTAAAATATAACTTAAAATAAAATCCGTTGCCAAAAACAACATTTATTTGATTAAAAAAAAAATGCCAAATAAAATTGCGCCAAAGAAATGTCCTATATTACATCTGTACCAAAGATTGTTTTGAGATCTTTCTATGGATACTTACCTTCTTTACCATTTAGTGACGTCTGAATAAGAAAACTTAAAAAAAAAAACCAGTACCGTTTGTTGACATTGTCTGGCAGTGTTTATAAGCAGCTAGAGTTAAAATTTACATTTGTCCTGAGGATCACAAGTTTAAGCCTAAGTGAGAAATCGGTGAGCTTCACTTAAATGTTGACTTGATGAATAAGGTGGGATTCTGTACTATAAATTTGTATATATGTATAATGATAGTATAAGTACCGAATACTAAATAACAAATTTTCCTACAAGAAACCAAACGCATGATGATTTGTATTCGCATGTTCTAAAAGTATTAGAAATGTTTATTCAAATATTGTGTAGTATCGAGGCCATGTTTTCTAGAAATTTCAAAAAGTTATCAGAGTTAAACATGAAGAAAAAATTTTGAAATTCAAAAATCAGAAACAACTTTTGAAGAGACTAGTATTGAAAAAGATGGATCTTCTTCCTGAAATTCCTGATCCACAGTGTGATGATGGAACGAAGGTGAAAATTTGAATAGAATTTTATTTGTCAGTGAGCATTACACATTTACTTAATTAGGCTCTTCATGCTGTGTATCCAGCCTACCTCTCCATACCTTCCGATCTTTTGCCACGGATCTTGCTTTCTCTGGACCATTTAAGCGATCCTTTTTTAGACCTGATTGCATTTGACTTTGCCAAGTTGTCCTAGGCCTTCCTCTTTTCCTCTTGCCATCAGGAGCCCAGGAGTGAGAAACGTGTGTTGGATTCTCTTTTGGCATTCTTAATGCATGACCCGTCCATCGCCACCTTCTCTCACCGATTTCTTCTTCGATTGAAGTAATGTCTGCCCTTTCTAAAATTGCTATGTTAATAATTTTAACAGGCCAAAAGATTTTAAGAATTTTTCTAGTACAATTATTTTGAAAAATTTCAAATTCAGCATTAACATACATTTAAAAAATTATGTCAAAATTCATAATGACAAAGTGAAATCTCAAAGTATAAAAAGAAAACTAGCCACTCTTTCTGTATAATTATATATGTAAATTTTTTTTAACTAACCTACTTTAAAATTAAGTCTTGGTATCGATGAGTTTGATTTCTTTTGTTAGAGCTATGCAATTTTTGATTTCCGAAACAGACGCGACAGCATATCGAGACACTTGCGTTGATTGTCAAGCTGCCGTTGGAGTTTTCTGGGTTTCTTCCTAATCAATGCATAAATGTGAGGCAGCTTCTCTTTAAAAGTCCACCCAGAAGTAATCCGCCCTAGATTCTTGGAAATGTCTATTGTTTGGACATGATAGTTTCAATTTAGATGAGATATTCTTTATCATTCTAGAACTCTGTTCGTGGAAAAGCAACCAATTTCTAAAAAATTAAAATGAATTTAATTTACTTCGTAATACTCTTAAAAAGTTTTGTAAAAATGTCTTTGAATTATAAAAATATAACTTGTTTAATTACTCACTAAATTATATAAACTATGTTTTGCTTTAAATCTAGGTAAGAGAAGTTTCTTAAATATTAAAAGATATTTTTATATAATTAGTCTCTTTAAAGGAAGAATTTGTGGGTAAATGTTAAATTTTTTCGTAAAGGAATTTCTGGTTTTAAATAAAAGATTATTTAAATCATTTTTTTAATGTTGTTTTTGTATTTTAGTTTTTAAGAAAAATTCAACTGAAATTATTTCAGTGTAACCACCAATCAGTTTTGAAACAACAAGCTTTGGAATAAATTAATTTTGAACAAATTAATTTTTTTAATTTATTCCCTAAAATTATAAGAATATTAAATTTATTCCTATACTTTAATTTAGAATAGATTATGTAGTTAGCATTGTAAATATTCCAACTTTGATGCTTTTTCATCCATCTTCGTATGCAATCTTACCTAAGTAGTGATTTGTGATGGGTTTGAGCTGTGACGTCACGATCTGGTTGTTTCGGGCCTGATACAACTATCTCCGCTCGTGAAACTGAACATCTAGCAAGACACTTGGTTTTTCGCACACGGCCTCGGTGTAACACATTATAAATAACAAAATTGTTTAACGTTTAAAAATCATTCTCATTTATCCCTATTAACCCACCATTTTATAATCTAGTCATATCCTCTTGTAGGTCTCATTTTATCCTTTAGATATAATAGATATATTTATTGGTAACAAAATAATTTTAACCAAGACTAATGATTGATTAAAATTGAAGAATACTGTACGATCAGAGGTTTTCCTAAAAGTTTCACACACACATGCAAATTTCGATCACACACAACGTTCGATGGGTCGATGCATAGATAAGTCCATGACTTATTTATGCATCATCGAACTATTTTTTTGAATAAATAGTGTATTCAGCCTAGAAATAGTAATTGACCACTGAAAATGGTTTCAACTCCTTATAGAATTCGGATTAGAGCTATTGAATATTTTTATTAAATTGAGAGTCAATTTACTCATGATTATGGAAAGGAAGAGCATATTATTTTGAATATATATATCCAGTGAATTAGCAATTTCGAACAGAATATACTGTGTACTATCGTGCTGTCATGGCTTGAAGAAATACGATAATGTATTGTGTACTCTTCAGACAAACACACAAACAGACAGAATCAAACTTTGATTTGCAGTTAAGATAACTAATAGACACAACTTTATTTTCCGCTACACCAATTTTATCCATGTTCCACTTTTAAAGTAAATATCACAGACAGAAGCAAAATAATCTTTTGTTTTCATGTTTTAAAAAGCGTGTCCACCAGCTCTCATCAATAACTTATCTAATACTCAAAATGCATTTCAGAGTGATTCATCGGCTTCCCCGTATATATCCATTATCCAATATGCAATAAACAAATCCAAAAACTAGTCAACTTATTTGAATACACAAACGACAAGAAATCGGAGCAAAGACAAAACTCATTATACAGTTATAAACTTCCTTTTTTTTCCCTTTTTTTTTTTTTTCCCCCTATGTACCTTTTTCGTCTAAACTTTCACGGTTTCTTGAATTCCACATCGACTAAAAAAATAACCACAATATCACAACACCAAAGTCGCGCAGTGTGACTCTGGAGATTATAAAAGTCAAGTTCAGGATGTAGCGACCCGTATCGATCCGGATCGGGAGCATCATCCTTTTCTAACAGGTCGGCTGTAAAAGACGAGAATTTTCGTATGAACTCTTCTTCGAAGTTAATATACGGGTACGGGAGTGAAATCGCACTTCCTCAATAAGAAGATATTTGAATACGTCACTGATCAGGAACAAAGTCCTACAGTGACTAAGACAATGGGACTCATTTCGATGCTTTATGTCTGTGGGAAGTTCACGGTCAGTGGTGGTGGTGGTGGTATGCTTGTTGAATACCTAAGAATTCATTTAATCCAAAGTGGAAGATAATATTTTCGGTTATCGAGTAAGTAGTATTTCGTACCACAAAAGAGTCATTCATAGATACTACTTTTGTATACTTTTTGTCCATCCGTTCGAAATTAAAACTAATGCATAAAAATAACATTCCCCTATTTAATAATTTACAAAATCCTTCTGATTGGTAGTGAGGGAAAACAAGCATACAAAAGAAATATTAAATAAATTGGTCATTCGACCTCAAAAATAAAAGCAAAGAAATAAAATCTTCCAAAAAATAATCCTGAGAGATAGCCTGATTAGCATATCAAATATCTTTTAAACAGATAAAATATAAACTCATTTTATTTTTATGATTCGAACACTAGTGAAACATCTATGCTGACTCTAATTTAGCATCTTTTCATGGATTGTGTAAATAAATATTGGTATATGATTTAAATTATAATATGCATAATTTGTCATGAATTGTTCACGATGTTAAAATAATTTCCCCACCTGTAGATCATGAAATACTTTGGTGACAACAAAAGCAGAATCTGCATGTAAAATGGTCATGGCTCGGTTTAATTCGGAACGCACAGGCTTATCAAAAAGGACAATACGTTAAAATGAATTGTTAGTTTATGATAATCCTTAAGGCAGCTGAGAAAATCTTTGGGAAAATGTAGAGAATCTTTCAATGGAATACGATTCCAGAAATTTACGTAAACTTCTAAAACCTCCGATACATTGTAAAGATAGCAAATTCACACAGCCATTTTTATAAACTATACTTCTACCGTACAGAAATCGATATGACTGGAAACTCAGTTTAGGCAAAAAAGTGCTTTGGGAGATTTCTGAAATACCGCATTCAATTGTGATTACCATTTCCTTCATCACGTATAAAAAAAAATCATAAATAACGAGCAGTTGAAACTTAAAAACTGTCTAAGTACATAAATTTATTTTTTTGTTTTTAGAAAATAATCTCTATATTTCATTAAAAAGCTCTAAATTCAATCCCATAAAGCAGTTCAATTATTTTGAAAGATATGTTCTCTTATCAGAGAGTGCAAAAGTGTAATGTACTTTTGGCTTTTTTAGTCACGAGGACAGTAAAAGAATAGAAGCCTTACCTGCTGAGAATCTCTGTGACATTAGCAAACTCCGTTTGGTTGGCTACTTCATACAACTCATGGTAGATCAACCTCAAGGCCTCTTCAGCGAGTTCGACACTACGATGCTTACTGTGCTTCAGCTGTTTCTTCTGCTGTTCGTGGGCAGGAGGGATGATGTCGTTGTTGGAGCTCATCTTAAGAGGACTCTGGACATCCATTGTCAGCTTGCTTCTGGTCTTTAGGAACTCTTCGACGTGTGACTTCATTTCAGGATCCACCTCCACCACGGAGGCGGCAAATGCATACTGGAGGAGGAATGCCACAACCAGAAGGCAGAGAGTCAGCAGATACCTGGGACTCATGGCGGTATAACCTGGGTGTAGAGAGAATTAAAAGGTGATAGTGTTGTGAAATGCAAACAACATAGATCTAAAAATTTTTTATGGCAGTTATAATTTAACGATTGCATTTACGAGGAGGTTATACACAGGGCCTTATTTTCCATAAGACCAGAAAGACCCATGCAAGGCCCCAAATTACCCTGTAAATTTTTGAATTATTATGTAATTACTAATATTCTGTTCAGAGCACTTGATCAATTCCAGAAAACATGAACGTATATTTTAATAACTCTTATTAGTTATGAAAATATTAATATTTCAACGCTAACTCAATCAAAATGGTAATAGATAGTAATTGAAATCGTCATTTATATTTAAATAACTCCAACAGTCGTCGACGGAAAGCCCTTCTGCTATGTTGTGTGTATAGTTAGCGATTTTCTAAATCAGGCCCTAGTTACAAGTAACTAAACTACATCATTTTAAAGCCGTAGGCAGCCTCTAATGACCAATAGTTGTTCATAAAATGTCTTATGCATGTTACTAGGGGAAGGTATATCTAAATAAATTGTTTTGTTACTGTCATGTATTGTGTATATATCCTTTAACTGTAACCGTGAACCTGTATTATTTGTATGTCACTAGAATGACAACAGGCCGGATGAGAACATTTATGGTTGTGACTATGTGTAGTCATGTGTCGTGCAGTAATCTTATATTAAAATATTGTTACATTTACATGTCGACGGCTGCTTTTTGTATATTTGAATACAGAACAGTTACAACAACTGCAACTAAAAGATTGCATTTACACACGTTCTATTATGGCACTTCGGGAACTAAGCATGAACAAATTTACGATTTAATGGCTGATGATGATAATAATAATAATACTAATAATAATAATAATAATAATAATAATAATAATAATAATAATAATAATAATAATAATAATGACTGCTAATAATAATAATAATAATAATGACAGCTAATAATAATAACAATAATAATAAAAATAATAATAATAATAATAGTAATAATAATAATAATAATAATAATAATAATAATAATAATAATAATAATAATAATAATAATAATAATAATAATAATAATGAAAAAGTACTGCAGAATTAGAGCTTTTATAAATAAAAATTTATCCCTATTTGGAAACAAACTATGAGGAAAAATCTTGTCCCCGGATACCGAAGGTTTAATTCAACATTTGCATTTGCAGCTCAGATGCCAACGTTCCAACTTTCTAGGAAGTTAATACAGTAGCAATTACGGGAAAATTTTAAAACACTTCCGGTCAAAATTTCCAGATAAATTTTAGAATCCCCCTTGGATGTAGTATTTGACATCAAAAGGAAAGACAGACGGATATAAGGACTGTGTAGCTGTGAAGTGTAAAAGTTTAAAGCCACAAGTTAAAAAAAATACAATAATGGAATAATAAAAAAATTCACAAGGGTAATAAATACAATTATATTCTATGTTTTAAAATTTATTGTATAGTATTATTTTCTCTTGACGATAAAAATTCAACTCAAAACTTCCCTATAAAGTTTAGACTATTTGCCATAAAATTCTTTGAAAGAAAAATTATCAGTTAATTTTAGCTACCAAATGAAAATGTGGCATGTATTTCATCTGGTAGCTAACATTATCTGATAATTTTTCTTTCATTAAAATCAAATTTTACAAAGATATGTTAAATAGAACTAGCTTCAGACAAATACAGTTTAGTACAACAATAACCACACACTACTTATAAAAATAATAATAATAATAATAATAATAATGAGCAATGATAAACCCACACATATTTGATAAATTCCTTTCTGATCGCCTGCAAATTATTTAAGTCAATATGAACGTTAAATGGAGTTCATGTATGTGGACTTCAGTCAACTTCTATCAGCTCGTGAAAACGAAAGGCGTATCGTGAATGACTAATTGGAGTATAAAATTTTTACTTTCGATTTTAAAACTTTAAATACCCCTTTATATGTGTTAAAATTTAATGCATTATTAATTTCTTATTTTAAATCAATATTTTAACCAACAATGTCAATCGCTGCAAGAAGGTATTACCAACACTGTTAGGGAAAATAATAGGACAAACCGCAGCCACTTATATTTAGAACATACCTTTTGAATTTGAAAAATTCAATGCAATGTGATTTTTAACTACAAGTAAAAATAAATTAATCGTGTTCTCAATAATAATAAACAGTATTTTGTCATGCATTTTTAACAACAAAATATAATTATATTTTGCAATTATTGTGTGAAATTTAATTGCCGAAATGCGTTAAATATGTAGATACATTATTAATTTTTTTTTAAACATAAAAATATTTTTTATTCTAAATAATTCAATAAGAGTTAAGTCACATTCCATGAAATTTTTAATCTGAATAAAAATTGCTAGCTCAATCAACTTTCATTATTTTATTACTCACTAGCTGAATACCCGAGCTTCGCCACTAAATTTTACCATGTGCAATATTTTAGCCCGCTATGAGGCCCCGCGTTGCGGAAATCCATCATTAGTGTATAGGCCCCGATTTTTGGCGCTTCGTTCTTAGGAAGGTTCATCGCAACGCAAAATCGAACCCGCTTCACTCGCTGAAAAAGTCATTGACACATAAGTACAGGCTGACTTAACTCGTTGAAAGGTTCATTGTTATGCAAACATGAGCTCGTTTTGCTCGATGAAAGGTTCACTGCTGCGTAAGCATAAGGTCGCCTCACACACTAAAATCTAATTGCTACGTAAAGCCTTAATATTAAAAGCCCCTCCCTTGTCGAGAAACAATAAAAAAAAATTCCCCGTTAATAACTATAATACAACACCCCATTACGAATATTTTAACACGCGATGTTTTTAAAACCAAAATTAGAAGGTCAAAACTATTTATGTTGAAACTTTCAGCGCTCTAGGAATATAAGAAGTCACTTTTTGTGGAAATATTAATTAAAAATTCATTTAAAAACAAATAAACATTTTAACGATCTTTTTGTCAAAAGTCCAATTAGAAGGCCAAAACTATTTGTGTTGAAAATTTCAGAAATTAAGCCCTATTAGAAATCGTTTTGTAAAATATTCATTAATTAATTAAAAAAGAACTAAATAAAAATTTAAAATCCTGTTTTTCAAAAGTCCATTTAGAAGGCTAAAACTACTTATGTTGAAAATATTAGAGCTGTGGCCCTATTAGAAATAGTTTTGTAAAATATTTATTAATTAATTAAAAAAATTAATTAAAAAAGAACTAAATAAAAATCTAAAATTCTGTTTTTCAAAAGGTTAATTAGAAGGCCAAAACTACTTATGTTGAAAATTTAAGAGCTGTAGCCCTATTAGAAATCGTTTTGTAAAATATTTATTAATTAATTAAAAAATTTAATTAAAAAAGAACTAAATAAAAATGTAGAATTCTGTTTTTCAAAAGTCCAATTAGAAGGCTAAAACTACTTATGGTAAAAATTTCAGAGCTGTAGCCTTATTAGAAATCGTTTTGTAAAATATTTATTAATTAATTAAAAAATTTAATTAAAAAAGAACTAAATAAAAATAAAATTCTGTTTTTCAAAAGTCCAATTAGAAGGCTAAAACTACTTATGTTGAAAATTTCAGAGGTGTAGCCCTACTAGAAATCGTTTTGTTAAATATTTATTAATTAATTAAAAAGAATTCATTAAAAAAGAACTAAATAAAAATTTTAAATTCTGTTCTTCAAAAGATCAATTAGAAGGCCAAAACTACTTATTTTGAAAATTTCAGAACTGTAGCCCTATTAAAAGTCGTTTTGTAATTTTTTTTTAATTAATTTAGAAATTAATTAAAAATAACTAATTAAAATTTTAACATTCTGTTTTTCAAAAGTTCAATTAGAAGGCTAAAACTAATTATGTTGAAAATTTCAGAGCTGTATCTCTATTTGAAATCCCTTTTTAAAAAATAAATTAATTAAAAAAATTAATTAAAAAAGAACTAATTAAAATTTTAACATTCTGTTTAACATACATAAAATTAGAAAGCCAAAACTTCCTATGTTGAAAATTTCAAAGCTCTACTTCAATTTTAAGTAGGTTTCTATAGGTCCACAGAGCCACAGACAGACAGACAGACAGACAGACATACATCTTGTTTTATTATTATAGATTTCATTTTCATGATTGTATGATTACATAATTTTGAAGAATGTGTATATCTCACACACACACAAAATACTACGAAAACACCCACCAATAAGGTTTTTTCACAGTTTAAACTACTTATTTTTTTTTTATTTTTTTTACCTCAGCAAATTTATGATATAGTCCGGAAATTAAAGAATTCTCCAGAAACTTTTTCTTCTAAATTCTTCATATTAACTTCAATTTTGTTTGTGTATGGGTATGCTTGTGGCGAAAAATTCTACACAGAGCTACTTAACCCACTTGTCATCATCCAATAGAGTTGAAACTTGGCAAATATATTCATTGTCTATAAAAATGTATTCTATCCAGTTTTGGGTCTGTCACTAAAAAGCAGCTTTTATAGGCACTCTGTGGGTGCTTCAGTGGTCTAATTAAACCACTTGGTGTCTGTCAATTGAGCTGAAACTTGGCAGACACATTCGTTGTCGATGATAATGCATTCTATCAATCTTTGAGACTGTCACTAAAATGCCACTTTTATAGACGCTTCCATTTCAGCTTCGAGGGCTAATTAGCCCACTTTCTGTTATCCAATCGAGCTGAAACTTTGGCAGATCAATTCGTTGTCGAAGGACAATACATTCCATATTTTGGGTGGGGGGATTAAAAGGCCGTTTTTACACAAGCTTCAAATATCGCGTCTAAGCACAAATTAACCCAATATCTGTAATCCAATCGAGCTGAAACTTGACACATAGATTCGTAGGCGATAACAATACATTCTATCGTTTTGAGTGCTGTCACTAATAGAATGCTTTTACATACGCTTTTATTTCCTCCTTGTATGACTAATTAACCCACTTCCCCAGTAGCACTAAACTGCTGACCAATATTGGCTCGATACTTGCCAATCTCGATTCGGACCATTGTAAACTGGCCGTTGTTACGGATCTTGGCCATTTTCGTTCAATGCTGGGTAAAATATACTGGAAGTTTTGAAATGTCGATGAAGAGTTTTTAAATTGAAATATAGTGTTATAAGACAGGATGAAAGGGTAAAAAATATGTTTTGTGATGGTTTTGACAAGTTTATTTTTAAAAATTCGTGTATTTGGGAACGATGCTCGTGATTCGGCATGGTCTGGCCAATGTTCCCAGAACACCTGTTTCCAACATTGGCCAATACAGCTGTTCTACCTGGGTTGCCGTCATCCAATCATTCAATCCAACAATGCTCTCTATTAAGTTTTAAGGGTAAAAAAAAAAAAAAAAAAAGATTTGGCCCATAGCACGGTTTCTATGGATTTTTTTCTTTTTTCTTTCTTTTGTCAAACATTATAATAATATAACCCATAAAAACAGAGTTTTTAAGAAATCCTATATATATGCAGTGTCAAATTTTACATTGATTAATACAGCGCCGATAGAAAAAACATTTCTATCAGCAAAATGTGCGGCAAACTACGTTTCAAAATTAATTTATTAAAAATGAAAGTTAATTTATGCTCTCATATTCAAATATCATTTATTTATTCTGATAAAAGTAATTTTATTATTTATTTATTAAAAAAAAAAAAATTAAAAAAAAAAAAAAAAAAAAGACAACTGGAAAGAGTTTTAACAACGGTCGATTCAATGCTTTTTTAATGCGATTGGATGACGGCAAGTTCGTTTATTAGTATTCCGTGTAAAAGCGATGAAATGCAAGAAATGTCAGATAATATATATATATATATATATATATATATATATATATATATATATATATATATATATATATATATATATATATATATATATATATATATATATATATATATATACCCTACGTATACATATGAGTGATTGAAAGAAAAAAAATTCTTCGTAAGCGCTCATTTCAGTAAAACAAGAGTCTGTTTTGCACTTTGAAAAACCAAACTTTCTAGTTAGATATAGAATATATTCTGCATAAACTTGAAACAAAATCTACTAATTTAATATGAATTGTAAATAATATAACCCAGAAAAGCAAAAGTTTTAATATAAATTCCTTATAACATAATAAATTTAATTTTAAATCCCACTGCTCATCCCCAACGAATCCCATTTTTCTGTGCAATTGCAACTTATTGAGCTCAGATCGAGTTTTCGTAGTGTTTGACCCCTACGAAGAAAACATCCATTCCACACTATTAACTAACTATTTTGTTCGCAAAACTGGATTGAATACATCGTCATCAACAAGTCTATCTGCCAAGATTCAGATCGATTACGTGACTGCAATTGAGTTAATTAGCCATCCGAAGATTCTGCCTCGTACAAGGGGAATGTTTCAGTCATTAAATATCACCAAATTGAACATTTTTCAATTAAGGATGGTATTTGGATAATAGAAAAGTGTAAGAAGCTGATAAATCTGACTTAAGGTAACAGAAATGTACGTAAAAGCAGCCTTTGCGAGACAATGCCAAAACTTGATAAATAGAAAAAAATAGGTTAATTAATAATCCTAAGCGACAATAAAAGCATGTGTAAAATTAGTTTTTTAGGGAGAGTGACAGCTCCAAAAAGTTAATATAATAAATACATTGTCATAGACATCGAATCTACCTGCCAAGATTTAACTCAATTAGATTAAGGCAAATGCGTTAATTAGTCAAACAAAACGATAACAGAAGAGTGTACGAAAGTGATCTTTTAGTTTACCGGCATACCGCCACAAAATCACCAAACGGTATAGTGGTTAGCGTGCTAGCTTCTGGACCGCGAGGTTACGGGTTTGAGTCCCGTGTAAGGCATGGGTGTTTGTAAATGTATGTTGGCTTGTCTAATGACGAATGTTTCGGCGCATTATAGCCCTCG
Organism: Linyphia triangularis; assembly: GCA_963978545.1. Taxonomy (NCBI): domain Eukaryota; kingdom Metazoa; phylum Arthropoda; class Arachnida; order Araneae; family Linyphiidae; genus Linyphia; species Linyphia triangularis. The sequence continues at coordinate 89,295,873 of OZ021722.1, forward strand.
TGTTGCTGACGGCGCCAGATAACCTGAATACAACCAACCGCCACAAAATCGAAGTTCAATTTTGTTTTCTATTTTCCAAAAAATGCTTTATCTTAAAATAAACTTTAATCACTTCAAAATTACTGAAATTTCATGTGCTTTAGTATTTACACAAAAAAGAAACAAAAAATATTGTCGATGGAGATGCCGAAGTCTCCTTTTAACATCAAGCGATTCATGTAAGAACTATGTTATCCGATTCTCTATCTGTACAGAATTAAGGTATTGACAAGTTTTATTTTCACCAAAACTGTCACCAAAATTAAAAATATGGGATTTTTTTATACTTAAATTTTGCTAAAAGGTTCTAAATTTGCAAGTTTTTTTCTTGTTTTATCAAAAAAGAGTTTAAAGTTTCTCCATGTACGTTTTGATTTTTAAATCCTTTATATTAAAATATTAAATTCAATTTTGTGTGGGGGGAGAGGGTGCGTGCGTGTGGAGGGGAGGGGGGGGGGCTGGCTGACTGTCTGTGTGGGTATGTCAATGGCGGGAAAATTTGCATAAACCTTACTAACCCACTTGCCTTAATCCAATCGGTCTGAAACTTGGCTTGGCGCAGTATGGCCCATGTGTTTCCGTTGCGCCGTTAAACTTCACTCAACCAACTGAAACTTGGCAGATAAATTCGATGTTGATGACAATGTATTCTACCAAATTTTGGGACTGTCACTCTCACTAAAACGTCGCTTTTACACACGCTCTATTATCGCTTCACAATACTAATCAATTCCATTTAACCGATCATTTGTTGAAACTCTTTCCTGTTGAAATATTTTTTTAATCAAAATAAATAAAGATATATGTTTTTATTCCCCTACGTCAGACTTATCAACTTTCGTAGAATGTTGACTCGTTGTAGATGACAATATATTCAATCAAGTTTAAGGGGTAAAAGAAGTTAATAAATAGTTCGGAATTGATCTTTTGTTCTTAGTGGTCGCTATAAATATTAAAAACTTTATTTTTATGGGTTATATTATTGGTATTTTGGGGAACCAAACATGTCTATTTATTTGATATCAATAATGTAATTACTACCGACGTTATCAAAGTCAACATTTCTAAAAGTAACTCTGTTACTCTACTCACATACTATTTCGTGGATGCCAGTGAAATAAATAGCAGTATTTTTTTAACCTTTAAATACAGAAGATACGCATATTCCTGTGGAATATAAAAAAAAAATGTTTTGCTGTAGAACAAACACCTTTCTTCATATACTTTTTGTGTTTTAACTTGTTCATTTAGTTCTCTTTTTCATATTATATAAATTTATAAACAATAAATGTTGTATTAAAATTGAAAAAAAAAAAAAAAAAAAAAAACTTCTCTTAAGTTTATAGTTCCAGTCACTACTGAAATTTGGTATTTTAACACAAAAGTTCGTCCTTAGTTCGATTTTATCAGTATTTTTCCTAAATTTTTTATAACATATGTTATATTTGGTATAGGTTTTGTTTTATCTCCTAGGTTGGTATAGTCTTTGTATTCAACACGAACAAACTTGGAGTAATGAGATTTACTACTTAATGAAAGATTTAGAAAGTATTGCAACCTTTTGAGTTCGTTAGTGCTCTTCTTTTTTTAAAAGAAACAACGAAATTTTAAATTAAAAAGTAATAGTTATTATAAAGTGAACAGTTATTATAAAGCAAAATACTGAATACAAGTAGTCACCAAGTAGGAGTTTTTCAGCAGTATTGGATTTTCGAAGATGAATAATGCTTTAAAATTGTTTGAGATACTTACAGAGGATGATCCAAAGAACAATAGAGTAAAAGTCCCAATTTTTTTACTTTTGGCATTTAATTAATTTTGAGCTTGGACGATTCCATTGCATAACTTTTAGGAGTGAAGCATAAATGATTGTGAATAAAATCTGCAAACAATTTGGGATGTGTTTTCAAAAAGTGTTTATAATATTGGTTGTAGCAGGAATTTCGCTAATTTTGTGTGCACTAAACTAAACATTCTTAGGTTGGAACATGAACATAGTATAGCCCAACATGCTATTAATATATGCTGCAGGATATGAAGAAAAAGCAAAAACCTAGGAACTTGATGCAACTAACATGTCCTTGCAACATGATGAAAGATTCGATTGATGAAAAATGTTATCCATTTATATTGAATAAGTAGCATTTTGGGAATAAGTTACATTGTGAAGTTAATATTTAAAAACAATGCGATAGATTCTTCACTGAAAACCGTCAACGTGGAATTTTTTCAACTTGATGTAAAAAATTTAAAAATAATCAACATCCGCTGCTCAGTAAACCAAACCGGACATAAATTCCATTGTTCCAATACTCACTTTGCAATAATATATTTTAGAAGAAAAATCTTACCTTAAAAAAAAACAAATTATCACAATTCAGAAAGATTTGTCCAGCACTAAAATCTTTTACGAAATTGAATCTTCATTCAACACCACTGCCTTCTAAATCCTTCTAGAAAGAACTGCATTGCACACAGAAAGATAGAAATAACGTGTTTTTGGTCTGCTACCTCCAGATAAAAAAAAAAAAGTTCCGGACAACTTCTCCACTCTGGTATAAGCAATGACTTGGCGAGAACTTTGGCGACTATGCAGGTTTTCCCCTCTTGCTCCAGTGTCCTCAAGATATGATTTGGTTCTTTCTTCTTGCCAAGAGACGTGCTGCCTTTTTCCGGCGACCAATAAACTAGACTACTCATTCGCTTGGCACATAATAATTGGGATGGCATTCGGTCACACTTTGATTTGGGTATTTATTTCACGTAGTTCACTGTGTTGCAATTGATCTCGAATCCAACATGGCGGACAGTTCAAATGGTAGTGCAATGCTGCGTTTTATCAAGATAATAAGAATGAATGAACAAATTTTATCTTCCAACTTATCGAGAGAAAAAAACTACAGGGGAAAAAAATGAATGTCATGAAATTGAATAACACATTTATATGGCATTTATTGTATGATGACATTAATATGAGGTACTTTGTGTTATTTAACATTATGAAATTTTTTTCGTCCAGAATCTCTGAAATCAAAATTTGCCATATCTTGTGAAACTGAAGATCATTTTCTATTAACAGTCGTGGATCCAAACAAGGATAAAGGTTATCATTCTTTCTAAAATTGTCAGAGGATATAAGGAAAGGGAAAAAATGGTCGTCTAAAGTGGATAAAATAGAATTTAAACCTTTATAATCAAAAGATAAAAACACAGAAATAACGTAGATTTATATATATATATATATTATATAATATTTTGTTATGTTTTGTTATGTTGAAAACGAAAAATAACTATAAAAAATCATTGGAAATAGTAAATATTCACATTGACAATGTATACAATTTTTGGAAATGAAAAAATATAGTGAGAAAATTCACCCTTTTTAAAAAAATTATTAATTTGAAATCACTTAGTATTTTTTGGAAAAGAGATACAAGAAATTAAATACAACTTTGCTGGAAACTTGATTAAGTTGACAAGGGGAAAATGAATTAATGAAAAATAGTCTGCACGCAAGTGTCCCATGCCTTAACACCTGCACATGTTGAATATTTGGAAACTCTTTTTCGTGTACGCTAATATTATATCAATATGTCGCATGTGCTAGTAATACTATTTTAATGTGTACACATCAGGTAGCAATATTTTCATATGTACACAAATACCACTAAAATATGTTCATGTATTCGCAAATGACAGTTTGTCATGTATGCAAGATCAAGGAAAACTATTTTGCGTAAGAGAATTTATCCAACAAACTTGAACTTCTAGGACTCCATCCAAAACTTGTAGTCTAAACCATATATATATTTAGTATTTCAACAACAAGTTTACAAAATGTTGACAAAAAATAACTTACGAGGACGTGGTTTCTTAAATAATCTTTTTAATAATGCTTGTACACTGAGTAGCTAATTTTAATGATCTGAGTACACAATTTAGAGAAACATATTTGAGGCATCACTCACTGATGTTACCAGAGAGAAAGACAGGTAGAAAAATATTAGCTTAGTGTGTTTGAAAATATGGCTAAACAATGCAATTTGACGACATTTTTACGTTATATGGTTCTACATCTTAGACTAGAATTATGGCGGGGGCGTTTAGGGCCATGGACAGAGCATCAACGAAACTATCCCATCTATTAATTGGTCAAGAGCAGCTGTTGTTTAAGTGTTTAAAGACTAGAATACTACCCAAAAAGTTGAGTTTTAACATTAAAATTCTGAATTTCATCGAAAGTTAATGCTCGAGTGAAAATGTAGAGTGTCCAGAATTGTAAAAGGCAACAAAAGGACAATAGTTCAGTTAATTAGAAGCATATTTTAATCATAGATCATCTAATATATATTACGTGAATTCCATGTCTTGTAAAATCAAAGTTGAAAGAAAGGGGAATGGTAATCTAGCGAAATATTGAGGAAGTAATTATAATAAAGGAGACATTCAGATTAGAATTGGAGTCCTGTTACGAACAAATTAAAAACACGCCAACTGAGCGCTTAATCCACCAACTTCGTGACCAAGCACAAATCCGTCTTACCTTGACATTCTCGAATGGCAAACCTATCTAGATTGCCCTCCACTGGAAAGCAGGTAATGAAGTGAAATAAAAAGTCAGGGGGAAAGAGGGGGGGGGGGGGGTTCTTGACCCACAACTCGTCTTCTTGGCTCATCGCTTCCTGAAATCGTTTGGCGGCGGCAGTTGGGGTGCAGGTCAACTACACCCCCCCCCCCCTTCTCCATTCCACGCCTTGTTTCCAGAAGATGTAGAAGATACCAGGATGTTGTCACGTTTCATATATATTTAGTGACTTGACAACTTAGAGAGTTATCTGTTTTATCAAAAATTTTAATAAAAGTTTCTTAAGTAGCGTTTCAATCAATTTTTTACTTTTGATTCGATAACGCAAGAAAGTCGGAATCAATCTATGCCAATCTTGAAAATCTTTATTGAAAGTTGTGCGATATTTCACGCCCCTAGTTATATTCATTAACAAAGAGCCGATCCTGTAAACTGCGAGTGCTTGGTGTGTTTGCATCTAATTTTAAATATCAAAAACAATTCTATCAGTAAAATTTGAGGCAAACTTCTTTTCAAAATTTATTTATTAAAATGAACGTAAATTTATGTACTCACATAAAATATCTTTTATTTATTCTGATTTAATAATTTTATTATTTATTTATGAAAAAATTTTGGCAACAGGAAAGAGTTTCTTCAATGATCTGCGCGATTGGATGACGTCAGGTTGGTTTATGAATATTCCGTAAAAGCAATGTTAAAGTTCCGTTAAAGCCCAAAAATGTAATAGAATGCATTGTCATCGACATCAAATCTATCTGCCAAGTTTTAGCCCGATTGGATGACGGCAAGGAGGTTAATTAGGCCTCCGCAGATTTGCCCCCCATCCACAAATTCTCAAAAAATACACACACTTTGAAGTTAATATAAAGCATTTAAAAATACGAATTTATGAAAATTTGCTTATATGAATGCAAAATGATTAATCCGTCATACAGCTGTAAGTCTTACTAAATGAAATATAATTTGTTAACTAATGTAAAAACTATATCAAATCTAAGAAAAATTCTTAGAAATTGGATGCATGAAGAAGGTTTGTCTCTTGTTAAATTTTAAGCAACCAGCTCAAAAACTAAACCATGCAATTTTTTTTTTTCATTTTGAAAAAAAAAAAAAAAAAAAAAATCACAATAAGCATAACAAGCTCCACAACTGGTAGGCTCATTTTAAAAATTCATGGTTTTCAGTATATCAAAAATTTAAATTTTTCCTTTATATTTTAGCGTTTTAATCTTCCATATTTGCTTTATCAGTTTAATTTCATCCAGTTTTTATTTTATCACACATTTTCCTCTTTCCTTATTATTTTAAAGTCAGTTAAGAGAGAGTACTTCTTCTGATCCACGCCTGTATCTAAAAATTCTTTAATGTAAAATATTTATTAGCAAAAAGAGTGAATAAGATGCTATCAATCATGCGATAAACTGAGTACAGTAGATTTCAGACATGAAGTGCTATTCGGAATATTGAGAGCAAATAGGGCATTTCAACACCTGGAACCGCAAAGTGGTGAGCAGATTTCTAAATGAAAACGAACCATTAAAATGCGAAATACGAATTTGTTCAGACGATTGTACGAAATGATGACACATATCGTTTGCTGAATTCTGTATTTTCAGACAGGCCTTAAAAGTTTAATGGCAACTTTTAAAGCTTTAAAGTATTTTACGATTCTCTCTTTTATTCATTCTTAGAATATGTAAATGGAAAACGATGGGCTGATTTAAACAGTTTACGTTTCTGTATCTAGCTAAGGAAAGAAACTAATATTTTAAATGGTGGTATTCGGTCACTGTTTCTTCAAGTGGCAAGACTATGTGAAGAAATCTGACCAAAAGCAAATTCATTCCCAGTTTCCGAGTGTTAAGCACGCGTTCTTTAAACGTTTCTTTCGTTATAATTAGAAGAAAGTTATACGTTTCATTTTTGAAATATCTTCGAAATTTCTCATGTAATAGAATCAAAATAGTTTCACTCAAAATAAATACAGATTATCAAATTCATAATTTTTCATTTCATCTAAAAAAAAAAAAAATTCTTAATGAAATTCCTAAATATCACAACAACGTTTCGTATATCCCAAGACTAGTGACATATAAAAGTTTATTTGTTTTCCTCTCTCCATTACAGATAATGTGTCTCATCTCATAACTTTTAAATCCACTATAATCAGACGAAACGGTCGTTTCGCCGCCAACCTTAAAAAGGCAGAAACGACAGTAAGTATCTATTCTCTGCACAACTTCCAGCGAAACAGCCGAAATTGACTATTTTCTAGCGCGCTTACGAAACTTCACATAATTATACAAAAAATACCATAGATTTGTCTCGGTGATATCTTTCAAAGAAAAAAAATTGAGTACCTAGGATTAAAGACCAACGAAGAAAAAAAATATTGAAATTTCCAAAACGAAATAAAAAAACGAGTTCTAGCCCGATTTTGATGTAAAAATTTAGACAAGCGTCCAGCCCTAACTAAGCTATAGATCTTCAAACGGATTGAATTATAGGATGCGGAATGTTTCAACTTAAAATCCTACGCTGGTTTGAACTTCATTAAATAATTCTTTCTATTTTTAATTAATTTAAAACCACTTTTTTTCATTTCATAATTTGGCTACAGATAAAGGCGATCAGCTTGTAATTGAGGTTCAGATATATATGCCAAAAATTGCCAAACAGGTTTGCTATCATTTCGAAGTAAGTTTTTCCGACATATTAGGCTTAAGTGAGTGTGAACGTAATGTTAAAGTATAGGCAGAAGGAATTGGACTATAATTATATGGCTTATAACATCTTTAAAATTGAAATAATTCAATTTGTGAAGAGACAGAATTAAAGAGAAATATTTGTTCTTCAAATTGCATGTGTTATTTGAACTGTATGACAATTTAGAGTATAACTTTCAAAAACATTTTTATTTCAGGAAATCTCCGTTGAAAAATGAAAATAATCATACTTTGTTGCAAGATACTATGGGCTGAATACAAAGTATAAATGTGGAGGTTATGCGAGCTGACGTCACATTCAATTCATTACAGCTGGACTAAATGAAACACGCATTGCGATTGGCTAATGGATTGAAAAAATGTCATTCGTTTTTAAAGATGTGTTGATTTTGTTTAATTTTCGTTGTAAAATGAAATCGTAGAATCATATATCATCAAAATTATAATTTCATAATGAATTTTAAAATTGTTGTTAAGAAAATATTTTAAATTTTGTTAAATATCAATGGGTTATTATGTGAACCAAAATAATGTTTGATATAATAAAAATAATTTATATTGCATTAATTAGACTGTAAAAAACTTGTAATATTTATTTGTAACAATTTGTTAGAATAAATTTTCAATGGAATGAAGGCTCTGGCCTTATATATTAAAGGTGCCGGATTTGATTCCTGGGTTAGGTGTGGATGTTCGTTGTGATTCGGAATCCACGTTAAGCTGTGGGTCCCGGACTGATTAGTCGTTATTATGCCTTAAAATAGGTCGTTGTGCGTACAAACAAACCTATCGAGCTGAAACTTGGCAGACAGGCTTTTGTCGATAGCAACGTATTTCTCTAAGTTTTGTTGGTTGAGTTGCCATACACAAGTTTCTATTACTCGTTCGTGGTAAATTTTTTATGGGAGCGGAACTTAAATTTTAAAAATAAACTAAGTAAGCAAACATTCTTAAGCGAGTCACAACCGAGAGTTGTAATCATAGGTTGGCCATTTTTTATATCACAATATTTGTGGCTGAAAATTTTCATCATGTTTATGATTTTTTTATTGCAAGAAAGTTTTTTGTTTTTTTGAGGTTGGTGGCTCTTCTACTTTTCAAAAGTGTTTTTTTTTTTGGGGGGGGGATTAACTCTTCTGAAATTTAACATGATAGGTACAGTTTACCGTTTGCTTTTTAAAATTTTCAGTTACATTTTTAAAACTTCGTTGAATTAGAGATTTTGGGACATTTTTTGGAGATAGTTATTTTTACACATTTTGTTATGTTGGCTAGCTTGGTGGCAAATTTGGCGACAAAAGTAGTTGTTCATTTATTGTTTGGGATGGGTAAATCGACCTCGTAAAGACAACCTTTGTTTTTGCTTACCAATAAATGTAGTGCAGAAGATAGAATAAAATATTTATATTTTATTTTAAAAGAAGAAATTAAATTTGAGTGCACCTGCGTATTCAGGTTCGCAATAAATGATGCGGAAAGATGATTTTCATTTCGTAGCATTCTTCTTTTTCCAACTTTTCACACTTTTAACTTGATTTTACGAGAGTTTCAATGGCATGGATGTTGAAAATATGGCGAAAACAATGAACCTGTTTGATTCAGAACCTTACGAATGTGAAGATCACTAATAAAAAATTTCACCTATTTTGAAAAACAAATAGAGGTGTAGTGTGAAAAAGAATTGGGGAAAAGCTAGGTAACGTCATAGGCGGGGTATTTTTGTTTTTTAGTTATTTTGGAGAGGGAAAAAAATAACCATTACTCACCTGATATTTTCATATAGCCATCTATTTATTATGTTCATAATGATATAATAAACTACTAAATTGATATATTTCTATCAAAACTGATTATTTATTATCTTTTTTCATGAATATGAGTGGTTGTGTGGCGATGAAGGAAGGATGTCAATGATTTTCTGGGCTCTTTTTCTTTTTAAATCCTTTCTATTAACTTCGATTTTGTGTGTCTAGGGCGGTGGAATCTGTGGAGACCTAATTAACCCACTTGCCGACATCCAATCAGTCTGAAACTTAGCAGATAGATTCGATGTCGATTACAAGGGATTCTATCAAATTTTGGGACTGAAACTGTCACTAAAAGGTCGCTTTTATGGAATACTATTGAACAAACTTGCCGTCAACTAAAATAGCATTCAACCGACCATTGAAGAAGCTCTTTCCTGTTGCCACATTTTTTTAAAGAAATAAATAATAAAATTGTTTTATTCGGAATAAATAAATAATATTTGGATGTGAGTGTATAAAGTGACGTTCATTTTTAATATATAAATTTTGAAACGTAGTTTGCCACACATTTTGCTGATAGAAATGTTTTTAATATTTAAAATTAGATGTAAACACCAAGCACACGCTGTTTACAGAATCGGCGCTGTGTTAACGAATATAAAAACTGGCAATGCATAAAAAGGATTTATATTAAAAACTTTGTTTTTATGAGTTATATTACTAATAAAATACTTTGAATATAAAACAATCTCTTTTTATTTATACATTAAATGAACAGAGATTGTTTTATATTCTACGTATATTATTAAAAAGAAAAGGAGCCCAGAAAATTATTGACACGCTTCCTTTATCATCTCACTACCACTCATATTTGTTTTCTGCGATAACAATTGATTAGACGCAGATCCTGCAAAGAATGCAGGATAAATTCTCAGTTTCTGTGGTTCCTCTAAATCAGCGTTCGCCACTAATTTTTAGAGGCGGGCCGTATAACTTAAGTTAGAGCTTTTCGCTGGCCGGATACACCAAAATATGTATCTTTAATCTTTAATTATTATAAATTTAACAATACATAGCATTCTTGAAAACTGGATAAAATATTTTTTTTTTTTTATCCTAAATAAATTACAATTGATATTTGATTTTTTTTTCTTCTTTTTTTTTTCTCCTTTTTTTTTTTTTTTTTCTTTCTTTCTTCCAAATAATTAAAAAAAATAATAATAGTTTTCATTATTGGTAAATCAAAGTCTAAAATAGAAGTGAATCTATTGTTTCAACGTGACAATGAAACTTGACCTAACTTTTAATAAAAAAATTTAAACCGTTCTTCCAGATTACTCTGTTTTAATCGATATCCATTGTGAGACGTTGGCGGTTGAAATCGTTCAGTTTATATTATAATAGAGTTTATGTCTTTCGGAGTATTTGTTGCAGCCAATCTCAACAAATTGTCCAAATGAGATTCGGTTAAGTTATTCCTGTATTTATTCTTGATGAATACCACCTTGCTGAAAGCTTCTCTATAGTTTCTTCGGGCACATAATGAAGAACTCTGTCTTACATAGTACTTATTATTTCAGATAAATTAAAATTATCTAAAAAAAAGCCCACATCGTGAAATTTGATTTTTTTTTTTTTTTTTTTAATTTTCTGTGGTGCCGGCGGGCAGCAGAAAATGTTTTCGCCGGTCAAATGTAGTGACTAACGCTGCTCTAAATCTTCTTTCAAAATGAACTGACAAGATTGCGATTGTTACATATGTCGACTGACAGGGGTTTTTTTCTTTCACCTTCTCAAGTTACAAATGTAGAGAAGTTCCTCTTGATCCTTCAATATTTGATCCGTTAATGAAATTGAATTTACAACTCGATGAATTTCAATTGGAAAGCTAAAATCTATCAGTAGATATGGAAAATTATTAAATATTGCCGATTAATAAATTATTAATTTGTGCACCATCCTAATCCAAATTACCTCAATATTTAGCGGGGGGATATCCAAATGTTGGTCTACAACTTTCCAGTAGATTTTCTGGGGACACTCCTGGTTTCTGAAACTTGTTCAGTTTAGTTTGTCATTTAGTCAGTAGTGGCGATTGGGTGACAACAATCGTCAAAAGTGTGTATAAATGGGAAAAGGGGGTAAATTGCAAAATATATTGCAAAAAAAATTCCACCCTGGGCTGTCACGCGATTGATGATGATGACTTATTATAAAGTCGACAATTGACGAACCTTTTTTTGGTAGCCATATATGATTATCCGACTATATAATAGACCAACTTCTTTATGTTTTTAATTTAAATTATTATTTGCCATTAAGAAAGTTTAAAAAACATTCTTCGTGATGTCCAATTAGCGGAGAATTTCTCGAGATTTTTCTAAGAAAGTTCAATTTACTGGACCACAGTCCATGACATATTTATGCATTTAATATGAATGATGATGAGAGAAAATTATTTTAAATAAATAGTTTATTTAGATTTATAAAAAATGTTGGCAAAAGGGAAAAAAAATTATATCGCCAATGGTCAATTGCGGACTAGAAATAAAAAACGATGTCCAAAAAAGAAAAAATTTCAGGACAGCCGAGAATTGAAAACATTCGCATTTGGTACCTAAGGATATGACTAAGAACCAGATTAAATTTGAACTATTGCTACTGGAGTTCACACTTTGTACGTTTTCCACTTTGTTTGGATTGGTCTTTAGGACATTTTTCCCGTAAAAAAACTTTTTAAATTTTTTTGTTACTTATAGAGTGAGAGGCGACTGCAATTTTCGGACCCCATCGAACATCATTCTGAAATTTTTATAGAAATTAGAGAAAAGTGAGTAGATTACGAATCCACTGGTCTGCCGTGGCAAAAATGATCAAAACAGGTCAAAAATCGACTTTTAATAAGTTGAACTAAATCCAATTGCCAAATGCGCCATAACTTGCCAAATAATGAGATTTTTTTTTTATTTGGTAACCCTCACTCTTTATTTTTCAATTAAGAAGGTTGCAAACGATTCAAATATCTGGCGGCGGTATACTTACATCTATTAAAAGAGAGCCAAGTTGGCAAAAAATATTACGTCACTTATGACGTAACTGATGTCGCCAAAAAAGGCTTACTTTTAAAAGATATAAGTTTTCCGAGCCAGAGATCAGAAATCGTTTGCGCTTTTTCTCATTGAAAATCAAAATGCAGTGGGTTGCCAGACGAAAAAGTTTGTTCTATTTTTGGCAAGTTATGACATATTTGGCAATCGAATTTTAGTTCAACTCGTTCCAAGTCGATTATTGATCAGTTTCGCCCATATTTGCCACGTCAGACTAGTAGATTCCTTATCTACTCACTTTTCTCCAATTTCTATAAAAAAATCAGAATGATGTTCGATGGGATCCAAAAATTCCAGTCGCCTCTCGTACTATTAGGTCGTTTTCCATTTCTAGCCCTCAATTGTATAGGGCGTAAATACCCTTTTTTTAGTATTATTATTATATCTCAATTTTAGAGCCTTCTCGGTGTGAGGTGAGTTTATCCTCTATTTATATATACTAAAAGCTACTAGTATTCTATGTTTACTAATTCTAGCTTTAGTAAAAATATATGAAGGATACAGGGGAAGAACCTCGATATTGCATTTTTTGGGAATCCGCCGTTACAGCCGGTGCGGTTTCTGCGCTAAGGCGATAATGTGTACGGACGTTAGAAGAGATCGAGGGAAAAGAGTTGCCTAGGAAGTACTTTGTCAATCCTACTCTCATGAAAATTAAGCCCAAATTCAAATAATTTACTTGCAAAATCACGGAGCACAAAAGCTACATTAACGCTCATACGGATAGGGTTAACTCACTGTAGTTCTTAAAATTGTATTTTCAAATTCTACATTAAGCCTCGAGCACGATACGAGCGGCGAGTGGTAAAAAACTTGCGGCCGACTGATTGAGTAATAGAACGGTAGGAGTTGTTCTGTTTACGATGAGAGTGAAGGAGATATTTTCCATAAATTCTAAACGTGACGTCATCCAGCGAACTAGCTGAGCGTTACATTTTGAGTGATTATCACATACAAGATGAAGTATCTAAAACCAAAATTGTTTAATAGTGGTGAGATTATCACAAAACATCACTTAAACATACGTTTTTTAAAAAATAATAAAATAACATTTCAAATTATATTTCAAAAACCGCCTTCACTCTCATCGTAGCCAGAACAACTCGCACCGTTCTATTATTCCTTCGATCTGCCGCAAGTCTTTCACCACACGCCGCTCGTATCGCACCCGAGGCTTTAAACATATCAAACAATTTTTACTGAAGTTGCCAATCTCAAAATTACGAAACGATAATAATGTTAACCCATTAAAGACGAATTAGAAATGGATAATCATTGTTTTTAACTTTTATCTTGTTTATTTAGATCATTTAAGGTATAATGTGAATTTTTCAGATTTTTGGAAAATTATTTTTATGATTTTTAAAAAAACACTAAGGGAAACAACAATTGCAATTTATTAGCAAAGAAAAAAAACTACAATTCCAACTTATGCAAAACTGCATCTCAATTTCCATTTAATGACGGTCATTGATCAACCTCAATTTTCTTTTCCTTTTTCTATTGGGCTCCGCTCTCTGGTTAGCATGACGCGAGTGATACCTGCTAGAGTTTTGGTCTGTCTAGTTCAATTTTCGGTGTTTATTCCAATTCGAGACACAAATATGGGTAATTTCCCTTTTAAAGACCTTGCGGAATTCTAAATCATGTTGCAACGACGTTTCTAATAGTATAGTCCTCGTGCAGCTCTTGTGCAAACTTAAAACCAAAACCAAACCAGTTTATATATATTTCTAGGCGTATAATATAAACTAAAACATTAGGTTTAAATATTTCAAAATTATTGAAATTATGCTACTATATTAAAGTTACTTGTATTGTCAATGGTCCAAAGAGATTTTTAGTAGACCATGTATTTGGGATTTTTAAATATTTAGGGCTTTTGATGATGGCAAAAAGCTACAAGCAAATACGGCTAGGAAAAAATCACAACAATTGAATATAGTATGTGAGAAAAGCCGAAAACTCCTAGCGAACTGTACTACAATCAGATGTGTGTTTGTCACAATCACCCACTCATTTTTAAAGCACAAAGGTATGTGGAGCCCTGTCACCGGGAATCTAATCCCCTGTCATTATATAAATAGTTTTCTTGGTAAGCTGTAATTTATAATATTAAAATACGAAGTTTAAGAGTTGTATAACTTTTTGAAAAAAATCCTTTATGAAAAATCTAATTAGGTCATATTGTTATATATTTGTTAACTTATTAAATAATATCAAATTCAAAACAATCCACTTTACAACATCGTAATTTCTGGAATATTGTTTAAACCAATTAGTCAAAAATACATACTTAATATCCCACGATATAACAACTTAGCCAATCTTGGCTCTTCTCCTATGTAAATCTAACGCATAATATAGTACGACGTCATTTACAAGACCTCTATGCACTAGTTTTCGAACGAAAAGGAATGAAAATAATAACCAACACTTCCCCTGTTTAAATAAACAAATATTGCTGCTACCATTTTTTTTTTTTTTTTTTTTTTCCAAATTAATTGTCTTGGTTTAAAATTCACACCGGATGTGAAATCTCACGGAATGCAATATCGGTGCTCTTACCTTATACCCGTCCTATTAGAATTAAGATTCATACTTTTCGAATATTGCCCCCTTCACGGGACTCGAACGACAAAATCTCGATTTTGATATTTTTTTACTTTGTTTACATGTTAAACCTTAAAGTATAACAAATTTCATAGTTCTAGCTCTACTAGAAGTTCTTTAGTATATTGATGATCCAGTATGATATTGGTGATCCATGTTGCTTCCAGTAAAAGATGTCTGTCTGGCAGTGTATTTGATGGGTGCACTGCCTTACTTCTAAATTCTTATAAACAATGCATCAAACACAGTGGTAAAAAATAGGGGGGAAAAGTGGGGTGATGCCCAAAGGTTGGCGACAAGTGTAAACCCACACCCTTCCCCCGCAACGTTAATTTTTTTTTATTTTCGTATCTTATAATAAAAATATTAACTAGTAAGGAAATAATTTATACTTCCTAAACACAAACATTGAACAAGGGTCCAAAATGTATTGTTTTAATGAATATCCTACGACTTATACTTTCTCTATGGAAGTAAGAGATAAAGTGAAGTAATAATTCAACGTTATATACATAACTGTTTATTTAGACTTAAATAGTGCTTCTTAATGTGCATAATTTCATTAAATTAAATTCAGAATTCTAAAATGAGATTTTTTTTTTTTTTTTTTTAAATAGCTTGTGTATATGAAACACAAAAGTATTTAACTTAAAAAAAAATTCCTTAAAAGTTGACCAAGTGTAACAGTATTTGGCAATAAAAATACTTACACAGAAAGTAGAATAATACATTTATAATAGTTTAATACATGCCAATTATAGCTTTTTTTTTTTTTTTTTGAAAACTTAAAATCACTTTTTCTCAGTGTCACTACATTTAAAGGTTAAGGTTATTTCTCTTTTTAATGTTTAGACGGATTGAGTGGTTTTAAAAGGGGGGAGGAGATTTCAGTGGCTTTAGAAGTGGGGGAACCTATGGACACTTTCCTGAAAAGTGGAGAATTGTGACACCCCGCGTCTACCTACACTTCTAGCACTGACAAATATATTCAAAAGATTCCCCCCTATCTCATGGTAAATAAATCAGAAGTACCAATCAATTGCTCTAACTTTTAACTCTTTTCATAATTCCTACTTTGATCCCTGATTTATATCAGGTATGAATGAACTGAAAAACTCAAAATATAGAAAGATTATTTTTTTTTTTTTTTTAGAAGTGATGGAATAAAATTCTGCCTGTAGTTAAGATAATATCTCAATAGTATCCGCAAATCAAAGGTACTTCAAAGCAGACTTAAAATCGTTACTTTGAAATTTTATAAAATATTTTCGGAGAAAGGTGAACAAACATAATGCAACCTTGCATTGAGAAATAACACACGCAGAAGTGCAAACATCGCTGGCTTTTGAAAGCTGCCTTGCGAAGAAACTTTCCATTTCTCAACACAAGCAATCGATTGAATTCTGAATTGATATGTCACGATTTGCACAGTATAAAAGCCCTACAGTATCAGCAGAATGTCACACACTGCTGCCATCTCATCCTACAGCAATGGTTTGGCTCACGAGCATAACGTTGTTAGCTACTCTTCTGGGAACCTACCACAATGCAGTAAATGCACAGTCCGTCTCGGTAGGAGCCATTCCCTCGGTGTTCACCAGTCCAAGTTTAGCAAGCGGTTTCTTCAATTGTATTCAATCCGGATTAGGAGGTTCGCCAATCTTCTCGGCTCAAGAACAGGATGATTTAGATGCCATATCTGAGGTTCTCCTCTCTGCTGTGAGCAGCAGTAGCAGTTCTGCATCGGCAGAAGCCAAGGGACAAGCATTAAGTAATGCGTTCGCTTCCGCATTTGTCAATTTAGCGTATGCTGATTCCGACGTCAACTTCGATAGTCAAGTTAGTGCACTATCGGAAATACTTACCTCCTGCTTTGAAGAAAGTGGAACACCCGCCCCTGCTTTTGTGTCAAGCATAACATCCCAACTCACAAGTCTGGCGCAAAGCAGCTCCATAGCGCAATCAGGATCTTTTGCAAGCGCAACAGGGTTAAGTTTTGGACAAGCTCAGGCTTCAGGTCAAGCACAGGCTCAAGCTTCAAGTAAAGCTCAAGCACAGGCTGCAAGTCAAGCTCAAGCTGCAAGCCAAGCCCAGGCATCAAGCCAAGCACAAGCACAGGCAGCAAGTCAAGCACAGGCAGCAAGCCAAGCACAGGCGCAAGCAGCAAGCCAAGCACAAGCCTCAAGTCAAGCTCAGTCGCAAGCATCAAGCCAAGCACAAGCACAGGCAGCAAGTCAAGCACAGGCAGCAAGCCAAGCACAGGCGCAAGCAGCAAGCCAAGCACAAGCATCAAGTCAAGCTCAGTCGCAAGCAGCAAGCCAAGCACAAGCACAGTCAGCAAGTCAAGCGCAAGCAGCAACTCAAGCACAGGCAGCAAGTCAAGCACAGGCAGCAAGTCAAGCACAGGCAGCAAGTCAAGCACAGGCAGCAAGTCAAGCACAGGCAGCAAGTCAAGCACAGGCAGCAAGTCAAGCACAAGCTCAAGCAGCAGGTTATTCTCAGTCATTCAGTAGTAGTTCTGCATCAGCCAGCGCTAAAGCATTTGCTCAAGCCTTGGCTTCCGCTCTCTCATCTTCAAGTGTGGTAGCTAATGCCTTTGCATCAGCTTCTTCCAGTGCAGAAGTTAGCAGCATTGCATACTCATTAGTTTTTGCAACAGCACAGTCTTTAGGACTAAGTAGCTCTCAGGCTCAGGCTGTCGCCACTGCATCAGCTCAGGCAGCCGCTTCTGCTGGCGCGTCAGCAAGTACTTCGGCATATGCTTATGCCATTGCTAGTGCAATTTCACAAGTCTTAGTAGGAGCCAATGTTATAACTTCGGCCAATGCATACGCGTTAGCTTCTGCTTTTGCCAGTGGCCTTGCAGCTACAGCAGCATCAGCATCCGCCGCAGCATCAGGTTCAGCATCTGCTCAGGCTGCAGCAAATGCACAAGTTCAAGTTGCTGCCCAAGCATTCAGTCAAGCCGCTTCACAAGCCGGAAGTCAAGCTCAGGCTACCGGTCAAGCACAGTCTTCAAGTCAAGCTCAAGCACAGGCTGCAAGTCAAGCTCAAGCTGCAAGCCAAGCCCAGGCATCAAGCCAAGCACAAGCACAGGCAGCAAGTCAAGCACAGGCAGCAAGCCAAGCACAGGCGCAAGCAGCAAGCCAAGCACAAGCATCAAGTCAAGCTCAGTCGCAAGCAGCAAGCCAAGCACAAGCACAGTCAGCAAGTCAAGCGCAAGCAGCAAGTCAAGCACAGGCAGCAAGTCAAGCACAGGCAGCAAGTCAAGCACAGGCAGCAAGTCAAGCACAGGCAGCAAGTCAAGCACAGGCAGCAAGTCAAGCACAGGCAGCAAGTCAAGCACAAGCTCAAGCAGCAGGTTATTCTCAGTCATTCAGTAGTAGTTCTGCATCAGCCAGCGCTAAAGCATTTGCTCAAGCCTTGGCTTCCGCTCTCTCATCTTCAAGTGTGGTAGCTAATGCCTTTGCATCAGCTTCTTCCAGTGCAGAAGTTAGCAGCATTGCATACTCATTAGTTTTTGCAACAGCACAGTCTTTAGGACTAAGTAACTCTCAGGCTCAGGCTGTCGCCACTGCATCAGCTCAGGCAGCCGCTTCTGCTGGCGCGTCAGCAAGTACTTCGGCATATGCTTATGCCATTGCTAGTGCAATTTCACAAGTCTTAGTAGGAGCCAATGTTATAACTTCGGCCAATGCATACGCGTTAGCTTCTGCTTTTGCCAGTGGCCTTGCAGCTACAGCAGCATCAGCATCCGCCGCAGCATCAGGTTCAGCATCTGCTCAGGCTGCAGCAAATGCACAAGTTCAAGTTGCTGCCCAAGCATTCAGTCAAGCCGCTTCACAAGCCGGAAGTCAAGCTCAGGCTACCGGTCAAGCACAGTCTTCAAGTCAAGCTCAAGCACAGGCTGCAAGTCAAGCTCAAGCTGCAAGCCAAGCCCAGGCATCAAGCCAAGCACAAGCACAGGCAGCAAGCCAAGCACAGGCAGCAAGCCAAGCACAAGCATCAAGTCAAGCTCAGTCGCAAGCAGCAAGCCAAGCACAAGCACAGTCAGCAAGTCAAGCGCAAGCAGCAAGTCAAGCACAGGCAGCAAGTCAAGCACAGGCAGCAAGTCAAGCACAGGCAGCAAGTCAAGCACAGGCAGCAAGTCAAGCACAGGCAGCAAGTCAAGCACAGGCAGCAAGTCAAGCACAAGCTCAAGCAGCAGGTTATTCTCAGTCATTCAGTAGTAGTTCTGCATCAGCCAGCGCTAAAGCATTTGCTCAAGCCTTGGCTTCCGCTCTCTCATCTTCAAGTGTGGTAGCTAATGCCTTTGCATCAGCTTCTTCCAGTGCAGAAGTTAGCAGCATTGCATACTCATTAGTTTTTGCAACAGCACAGTCTTTAGGACTAAGTAACTCTCAGGCTCAGGCTGTCGCCACTGCATCAGCTCAGGCAGCCGCTTCTGCTGGCGCGTCAGCAAGTACTTCGGCATATGCTTATGCCATTGCTAGTGCAATTTCACAAGTCTTAGTAGGAGCCAATGTTATAACTTCGGCCAATGCATACGCGTTAGCTTCTGCTTTTGCCAGTGGCCTTGCAGCTACAGCAGCATCAGCATCCGCCGCAGCATCAGGTTCAGCATCTGCTCAGGCTGCAGCAAATGCACAAGTTCAAGTTGCTGCTCAAGCATTCAGTCAAGCCGCTTCACAAGCCGGAAGTCAAGCTCAGGCTACCGGTCAAGCACAGTCTTCAAGTCAAGCTCAAGCACAGGCTGCAAGTCAAGCTCAAGCTGCAAGCCAAGCACAGGCATCAAGCCAAGCACAAGCACAGGCAGCAAGCCAAGCACAGGCGCAAGCAGCAAGCCAAGCACAAGCATCAAGTCAAGCTCAGTCGCAAGCAGCAAGCCAAGCACAAGCACAGTCAGCAAGTCAAGCGCAAGCAGCAAGTCAAGCACAGGCAGCAAGTCAAGCACAGGCAGCAAGTCAAGCACAGGCAGCAAGTCAAGCACAGGCAGCAAGTCAAGCACAGGCAGCAAGTCAAGCACAAGCTCAAGCAGCAGGTTATTCTCAGTCATTCAGTAGTAGTTCTGCATCAGCCAGCGCTAAAGCATTTGCTCAAGCCTTGGCTTCCGCTCTCTCATCTTCAAGTGTGGTAGCTAATGCGTTTGCATCAGCTTCTTCCAGTGCAGAAGTTAGCAGCATTGCATACTCATTAGTTTTTGCAACAGCACAGTCTTTAGGACTAAGTAACTCTCAGGCTCAGGCTGTCGCCACTGCATCAGCTCAGGCAGCCGCTTCTGCTGGCGCGTCAGCAAGTACTTCGGCATATGCTTATGCCATTGCTAGTGCAATTTCACAAGTCTTAGTAGGAGCCAATGTTATAACTTCGGCCAATGCATACGCGTTAGCTTCTGCTTTTGCCAGTGGCCTTGCAGCTACAGCAGCATCAGCATCCGCCGCAGCATCAGGTTCAGCATCTGCTCAGGCTGCAGCAAATGCACAAGTTCAAGTTGCTGCTCAAGCATTCAGTCAAGCCGCCTCACAAGCCGGAAGTCAAGCTCAGGCTACCGGTCAAGCACAGTCTTCAAGTCAAGCTCAAGCACAGGCTGCAAGTCAAGCTCAAGCTGCAAGCCAAGCCCAGGCATCAAGCCAAGCACAAGCACAGGCATCAAGCCAAGCACAAGCACAGGCAGCAAGCCAAGCACAGGCAGCAAGCCAAGCACAGGCAGCAAGCCAAGCACAGGCGCAAGCAGCAAGCCAAGCACAAGCATCAAGTCAAGCTCAGTCGCAAGCAGCAAGCCAAGCACAAGCACAGTCAGCAAGTCAAGCGCAAGCAGCAAGTCAAGCACAGGCAGCAAGTCAAGCACAGGCAGCAAGTCAAGCACAGGCAGCAAGTCAAGCACAGGCAGCAAGTCAAGCACAGGCAGCAAGTCAAGCACAAGCTCAAGCAGCAGGTTATTCTCAGTCATTCAGTAGTAGTTCTGCATCAGCCAGCGCTAAAGCATTTGCTCAAGCCTTGGCTTCCGCTCTCTCATCTTCAAGTGTGGTAGCTAATGCCTTTGCATCAGCTTCTTCCAGTGCAGAAGTTAGCAGCATTGCATACTCATTAGTTTTTGCAACAGCACAGTCTTTAGGACTAAGTAACTCTCAGGCTCAGGCTGTCGCCACTGCATCAGCTCAGGCAGCCGCTTCTGCTGGCGCGTCAGCAAGTACTTCGGCATATGCTTATGCCATTGCTAGTGCAATTTCACAAGTCTTAGTAGGAGCCAATGTTATAACTTCGGCCAATGCATACGCGTTAGCTTCTGCTTTTGCCAGTGGCCTTGCAGCTACAGCAGCATCAGCATCCGCCGCAGCATCAGGTTCAGCATCTGCTCAGGCTGCAGCAAATGCACAAGTTCAAGTTGCTGCTCAAGCATTCAGTCAAGCCGCTTCACAAGCCGGAAGTCAAGCTCAGGCTACCGGTCAAGCACAGTCTTCAAGTCAAGCTCAAGCACAGGCTGCAAGTCAAGCTCAAGCTGCAAGCCAAGCCCAGGCATCAAGCCAAGCACAAGCACAGGCAGCAAGCCAAGCACAGGCAGCAAGCCAAGCACAGGCAGCAAGCCAAGCACAGGGAGCAAGCCAAGCACAGGCAGCAAGCCAAGCACAGGCAGCAAGCCAAGCACAAGCATCAAGTCAAGCTCAGTCGCAAGCAGCAAGCCAAGCACAAGCACAGTCAGCAAGTCAAGCGCAAGCAGCAAGTCAAGCACAGGCAGCAAGTCAAGCACAGGCAGCAAGTCAAGCACAGGCAGCAAGTCAAGCACAGGCAGCAAGTCAAGCACAAGCTCAAGCAGCAGGTTATTCTCAGTCATTCAGTAGTAGTTCTGCATCAGCCAGCGCTAAAGCATTTGCTCAAGCCTTGGCTTCCGCTCTCTCATCTTCAAGTGTGGTAGCTAATGCCTTTGCATCAGCTTCTTCCAGTGCAGAAGTTAGCAGCATTGCATACTCATTAGTTTTTGCAACAGCACAGTCTTTAGGACTAAGTAGCTCTCAGGCTCAGGCTGTCGCCACTGCATCAGCTCAGGCAGCCGCTTCTGCTGGCGCGTCAGCAAGTACTTCGGCATATGCTTATGCCATTGCTAGTGCAATTTCACAAGTCTTAGTAGGAGCCAATGTTATAACTTCGGCCAATGCATACGCGTTAGCTTCTGCTTTTGCCAGTGGCCTTGCAGCTACAGCAGCATCAGCATCCGCCGCAGCATCAGGTTCAGCATCTGCTCAGGCTGCAGCAAATGCACAAGTTCAAGTTGCTGCCCAAGCATTCAGTCAAGCCGCTTCACAAGCCGGAAGTCAAGCTCAGGCTACCGGTCAAGCACAGTCTTCAAGTCAAGCTCAAGCACAGGCTGCAAGTCAAGCTCAAGCTGCAAGCCAAGCCCAGGCATCAAGCCAAGCACAAGCACAGGCAGCAAGTCAAGCACAGGCAGCAAGCCAAGCACAAGCATCAAGTCAAGCTCAGTCGCAAGCAGCAAGCCAAGCACAAGCACAGTCAGCAAGTCAAGCGCAAGCAGCAAGTCAAGCACAGTCAGCAAGTCAAGCGCAAGCAGCAAGTCAAGCACAGGCAGCAAGTCAAGCACAGGCAGCAAGTCAAGCACAGGCAGCAAGTCAAGCACAGGCAGCAAGTCAAGCACAGGCAGCAAGTCAAGCACAAGCTCAAGCAGCAGGTTATTCTCAGTCATTCAGTAGTAGTTCTGCATCAGCCAGCGCTAAAGCATTTGCTCAAGCCTTGGCTTCCGCTCTCTCATCTTCAAGTGTGGTAGCTAATGCCTTTGCATCAGCTTCTTCCAGTGCAGAAGTTAGCAGCATTGCATACTCATTAGTTTTTGCAACAGCACAGTCTTTAGGACTAAGTAACTCTCAGGCTCAGGCTGTCGCCACTGCATCAGCTCAGGCAGCCGCTTCTGCTGGCGCGTCAGCAAGTACTTCGGCATATGCTTATGCCATTGCTAGTGCAATTTCACAAGTCTTAGTAGGAGCCAATGTTATAACTTCGGCCAATGCATACGCGTTAGCTTCTGCTTTTGCCAGTGGCCTTGCAGCTACAGCAGCATCAGCATCCGCCGCAGCATCAGGTTCAGCATCTGCTCAGGCTGCAGCAAATGCACAAGTTCAAGTTGCTGCTCAAGCATTCAGTCAAGCCGCTTCACAAGCCGGAAGTCAAGCTCAGGCTACCGGTCAAGCACAGTCTTCAAGTCAAGCTCAAGCACAGGCTGCAAGTCAAGCTCAAGCTGCAAGCCAAGCCCAGGCATCAAGCCAAGCACAAGCACAGGCAGCAAGCCAAGCACAGGCAGCAAGCCAAGCACAGGCAGCAAGCCAAGCACAGGCAGCAAGCCAAGCACAAGCATCAAGTCAAGCTCAGTCGCAAGCAGCAAGCCAAGCACAAGCACAGTCAGCAAGTCAAGCGCAAGCAGCAAGTCAAGCACAGGCAGCAAGTCAAGCACAGGCAGCAAGTCAAGCACAGGCAGCAAGTCAAGCACAGGCAGCAAGTCAAGCACAGGCAGCAAGTCAAGCACAGGCAGCAAGTCAAGCACAGGCAGCAAGTCAAGCACAAGCTCAAGCAGCAGGTTATTCTCAGTCATTCAGTAGTAGTTCTGCATCAGCCAGCGCTAAAGCATTTGCTCAAGCCTTGGCTTCCGCTCTCTCATCTTCAAGTGTGGTAGCTAATGCCTTTGCATCAGCTTCTTCCAGTGCAGAAGTTAGCAGCATTGCATACTCATTAGTTTTTGCAACAGCACAGTCTTTAGGACTAAGTAGCTCTCAGGCTCAGGCTGTCGCCACTGCATCAGCTCAGGCAGCCGCTTCTGCTGGTGCGTCAGTAAGTACTTCGGCATATGCTTATGCCATTGCTAGTGCAATTTCACAAGTCTTAGTAGGAGCCAATGTTATAACTTCGGCCAATGCATACGCGTTAGCTTCTGCTTTTGCCAGTGGCCTTGCAGCTACAGCAGCATCAGCATCCGCCGCAGCATCAGGTTCAGCATCTGCTCAGGCTGCAGCAAATGCACAAGTTCAAGTTGCTGCTCAAGCATTCAGTCAAGCCGCTTCACAAGCCGGAAGTCAAGCTCAGGCTACCGGTCAAGCACAGTCTTCAAGTCAAGCTCAAGCACAGGCTGCAAGTCAAGCTCAAGCTGCAAGCCAAGCCCAGGCATCAAGCCAAGCACAAGCACAGGCAGCAAGTCAAGCACAGGCAGCAAGCCAAGCACAAGCATCAAGTCAAGCTCAGTCGCAAGCAGCAAGCCAAGCACAAGCACAGTCAGCAAGTCAAGCGCAAGCAGCAACTCAAGCACAGGCAGCAAGTCAAGCACAGGCAGCAAGTCAAGCACAGGCAGCAAGTCAAGCACAGGCAGCAAGTCAAGCACAGGCAGCAAGTCAAGCACAAGCTCAAGCAGCAGGTTATTCTCAGTCATTCAGTAGTAGTTCTGCATCAGCCAGCGCTAAAGCATTTGCTCAAGCCTTGGCTTCCGCTCTCTCATCTTCAAGTGTGGTAGCTAATGCCTTTGCATCAGCTTCTTCCAGTGCAGAAGTTAGCAGCATTGCATACTCATTAGTTTTTGCAACAGCACAGTCTTTAGGACTAAGTAGCTCTCAGGCTCAGGCTGTCGCCACTGCATCAGCTCAGGCAGCCGCTTCTGCTGGCGCGTCAGCAAGTACTTCGGCATATGCTTATGCCATTGCTAGTGCAATTTCACAAGTCTTAGTAGGAGCCAATGTTATAACTTCGGCCAATGCATACGCGTTAGCTTCTGCTTTTGCCAGTGGCCTTGCAGCTACAGCAGCATCAGCATCCGCCGCAGCATCAGGTTCAGCATCTGCTCAGGCTGCAGCAAATGCACAGGTTCAAGTTGCTGCTCAAGCATTCAGTCAAGCCGCTTCACAAGCCGGAAGTCAAGCTCAAGCTCATGCTACTGGTCAAGCACAGGCTTCAAGTCAAGCTCAAGCACAGGCTGCAAGTCAAGCTCAAGCTGCAAGCCAAGCCCAGGCATCAAGCCAAGCACAAGCACAGGCAGCAAGTCAAGCACAGGCAGCAAGTCAAGCACAGGCAGCAAGCCAAGCACAAGCATCAAGTCAAGCTCAGTCGCAAGCAGCAAGCCAAGCACAAGCACAGTCAGCAAGTCAAGCGCAAGCAGCAAGTCAAGCACAGGCAGCAAGTCAAGCACAGGCAGCAAGTCAAGCACAGGCAGCAAGTCAAGCACAGGCAGCAAGTCAAGCACAAGCTCAAGCAGCAGGTTATTCTCAGTCATTTAGTAGTAGTTCTGCATCAGCCAGCGCTAAAGCATTTGCTCAAGCCTTGGCTTCCGCTCTCTCATCTTCAAGTGTGGTAGCTAATGCCTTTGCATCAGCTTCTTCCAGTGCAGAAGTTAGCAGCATTGCATACTCATTAGTTTTTGCAACAGCACAGTCTTTAGGACTAAGTAGCTCTCAGGCTCAGGCTGTCGCCACTGCATCAGCTCAGGCAGCCGCTTCTGCTGGCGCGTCAGCAAGTACTTCGGCATATGCTTATGCCATTGCTAGTGCAATTTCACAAGTCTTAGTAGGAGCCAATGTTATAACTTCGGCCAATGCATACGCGTTAGCTTCTGCTTTTGCCAGTGGCCTTGCAGCTACAGCAGCATCAGCATCCGCCGCAGCATCAGGTTCAGCATCTGCTCAGGCTGCAGCAAATGCACAAGTTCAAGTTGCTGCTCAAGCATTCAGTCAAGCCGCTTCACAAGCCGGAAGTCAAGCTCAGGCTACCGGTCAAGCACAGTCTTCAAGTCAAGCTCAAGCACAGGCTGCAAGTCAAGCTCAAGCTGCAAGCCAAGCCCAGGCATCAAGCCAAGCACAAGCACAGGCAGCAAGTCAAGCACAGGCAGCAAGCCAAGCACAGGCGCAAGCAGCAAGCCAAGCACAGGCAGGCAGTCAATCCCAAACTTCAACGTCTACGACTGTGACATCAACTAGTCAGTCAGCATCTCAAGCTTCAAGTCAGGCACAAGCTGCAAGCCAGGCCCAAGCTCAGGCTGTAAGTCAAGGCCAAGCTACTGGTCAAGCTCAATCAGCCAGTCAATCTTTTAGTAGCAGTTCTTCGTCGGCTAGTGTATCTGCTTTTGCTCAAGCCTTTGCGTCAGCTCTATCAACATCAAGTGCTTTTGCAAATACTTTGGCAACTGCGTCCTCTTCTTCGGCACTAAGTAGTAATGCTTACGCAATAGGCTTTTCGACTGCTCAATCTCTTGGGTTCAGCAGTGCCCAATCACAAGCAGTTGCTAGTGCAATAGCACAAGCCGTGTCCTCCGTAGGAGTTAATGCTTCTACATCAGCGTATGCTAATGTTGTCGCAAGTGCAATAGGATCGGTATTAGTCAATGTAGGAATTTTAACTTCCGCTAATGCTTCTGCCCTGGCATCAGCTTTCGCAAGTGCCCTTTCAGCAGCGACAGTATCTGCCACTGCTTCAGCAGCTGCTTTGGCTGGAACTTCAGCAAATGGATTTTCATCTGCCCAAGCTGCATCTATTGCACAGAAACAAGCAGCAGCAGCTGTGCAAAGTCAAGCAGCAGCTCAAGCATTCAGTCAAGCAGTTTCTCAAGCTGGAGCCCAAGCCCAATCTGCAAGTCAAGCAACTAGCCAAGCACAAGCCGCTAGTCAGGCACAAGCAGCAAATCAAGCACAATCAGGCAGTCAGTCATCCAGCAATAGTTTCGCTACTACTAGTGTAACGTCAGTTTCACAATCTCAAGCACAAGCTCAGGCTGCAAGTCAAGCACAGGCTGCAAGTCAAGCTCAGACACAAGCCAACAGCCAAGCTCAGGCTCAGGCAACAAGTCAAGCTCAAGCACAGGCAATAAGTCAAGCTCAAGCACAGGCTGCAAGTCAAGCTCAAGCTCAAGCCACCAGTCAAGCCCAAGCAAGTGCATCATTACTGCCAGTGTTATCCGCACAAGGTTTCGCTTCGGCCTCAGCTACTGCAAGAGTCAACAACTTAGCCCAAGCAATTGCTTCTGCTTATGTCTCCGCCAGAACCCTCGATATCAATACTTTATTCGACCTCGTTGCCGAAAACGCAGACCAGATTTCAAACACCAGTAATTTTGACAGGAATCAGTTAATAATCGAGAGTCTCCTGGAAGCTTCAACAGCCCTTATAACAGTTATTAACGCCGCCAATATTCTATCGTTGAACTTTGAAAATGTATTACCCTTAAATTCAGCCGTAGTTGATTTGATTAACTCGTCTGTTTAATCGAAGATTTTCTTTTCGACTTTACCCAAAGAGATTTATGTTGTTGTCAAACTTTGTAGACTGTAAGAAATTTTGTGGTTGCAAATAAATTTCGCATTGATATTCTATACAAAAGTCTATTTTTTTGTATGATTTTATTGAAAATGTATTACATATATATTTGGAAGCATGCGATATTCAATAGGCTGTCATAAAATGCTAACTTATGATGAAGTTTTTAAGATATTTTTAAATTTTAAAAATGACTCCAATGAGTTACAAATGGCAATTTTGAAATTATTTATTATTTAATTAATTATAATAAAATAGACTGTAGTAAGTAGCCTAAGATGCCAGTTGAAAAATGATGAATGTAACAAACACTTTAATTTAATATACACAAAATATTTATTAAAAAATCCATTCTTTTGATATTGTGCAAATGAAAATTATCTCTGAAAACAGTTTTTGCAACAGGAAAGAGTTTCGACAATGACCTGTTAAAATTCTTTCACTTACAGAGTTACTACTTCAACGCAACATTGAATTGACTGGATCACACACTATAATGAATTTATGCATTCACATATAATTACTTTTATCTATTCTGATTAAAACAATTTTGGCAACAGGAAAGAGTTTCAATACTGATCGTTTATAATTCTGTCACTTACAGCAGTGAGGCAAGCAGTGAAGCAATGAGTGGTGAGTCAGTAATCAAGATAACTCTTATAGTAATTAAAAATCCAAAATAACAAAAGTATAAATTAATATTATTGTGTGGTCTATGCTATATTGAAAAATTTACTTTCACGCCAGATAAAAATTGATGCAAATGTTCCCAAGATCATAGCAAAGCTAAGCTACCGCAATTTTAATTAATAAACTCTTATTGGTTATGAAAAAATAACACATGAAAACAAAGTTTTTAATATAAATCCTTTATATGCATAGCCAATTTGTATATGCAATAGCAACTTATTGAACTCTGATCGAGTTTTCTTTGACTCTAAGAACAAAATATCCATTCCGAACGATTTACTAACCAAAATGAAATTTCTTCACCAGAGAGGAGCTGATGAATTTAAGTGGGCATTGCGTGATGTTATCGATACAGTGCATTGAAGTTTGTTTTTTCCCCCGTACATTGCAACTTTTTGGAGCCAATCCAGTCACAGTTCCTCGCTTAGAAGACAAGCAATTGTTATAAACATGAGGAAGAGTGAAATAAAAATCGATTAATATTTGAAAACAGTAATGCATCAATATGTAAGGATGGGGTGCAACAAAAAAAATCATTTATTTTTTTCTCTTCAACTTGCCTCAATAAACTTTAATTTCTCATTAAGTATAATAAAAGAGTGTTTAAACAGTATCAGCGTTGTGTCAATATATTGTTCCCGCAGAAAGATATTCGAGCTCAAATTTGGATTAAATTCGGAGATTTTTCGATTTTGGCACCAAAAAACTTCCGACGAGTTCAACTTGCCTCAATGTTATATGTATAAATCAAACGAAACGGTCGTTTCGCTGCCAACCTTAAAAAGGCAGAAACGACTGTAAGTATCTATTCTCTCCACAACTTAAAGCGAAAAAGCCGAAATTGACTATTTTCTAGCGTGCTTACGGAACTTCGCATAATTATACAAAAAATACCATAGATCGAGGCCGTGCGCGAAAAACCAAGTATCCTGCTTGATGCTCAGTTTCACGAGCGGAGTGTTAGGGTGCTTACACAGTGGAGCCGGGATGGATGCTTACTCGCATACTCGCATACAGGACGGTTTACCTGGAAAGTTATCAGGCAGATTATACACGCATAGACCCTGGATCACTCCTATGTAAACCACGTGATTTTCTTAGCAACCACACGTAGCAACGGTCTCTGAAGAAAACAAAAGCGCTAAGTTTCGAAAAAGGAATAGAATAGGAAATTTAATAAAAAATTTTGCTATGAAATTGGTTTTTAGATAGAGTGAAAAGTGTATATTCACAAATTTTAGGTCATGGAACTTTTATTACAGAATGCAGTTGTGCATTTTGTTTGGCTAATATAGAAAAAAAAGCCAAAAGACAAAGTTTAGTCATCATCTTTTTATTAAATTCTTTATGTTAACTTCGATTTTGTGTGTGTGGGGAGGTTAATGCATGTTGTGTCTACCGGCGAAATCTGCTGAGACCTAATTAACTAAAATCCAATCGATTTGAAGCTTGGCAGATAGATTTGATGGCGATCACTGTTACTAAAAGATTGCTTTTACACTCTTTTTTCTATCGGGATATTAATAAATCAACTTGCCGTCATCCACTCACTCCAATAATTTATAGATGGAATGCAATCTTATCGACAGCGAATGTATCAAGTTTTGGAGTTGTCACTGTCACTAGAAGACCGCTTTTACACTCGCTTTCTATTATTGCTTCGGAATATGAATAAACCAACTTGCCGTTATCCAATTGCGCTGAAATGTGATGGGTAGATTCGTTGTCGATACGGTTGCACTATATCAAGTTTTAGTGAGTACCACTGTCACTGAAAAGCCGCTTTTGCACACGCTTCTTTAAACCGTTTTGAAATATGAATAAACCAACTTGTAGTGAAACAATTGTGCTGAAGTTTGAGAAATACATTTTTGTAGATTAAGATCGCATTCTATCAAATTTTGGGGGCTACCACTGTCAATAACAGGCCGCTTTTACACGCGATTTAATTGGGGCTTGTATTACTAATAAACTTACTTCCCGTCATCCAATCGAACTGAAACTTGGATGGTACACTCGTTGTTTACGATATTTTTTTTTTCTTATCAAGTTTTGGAACTGTCACATAAATGCCACTTTTACGCACTTTCTATTGCCTTACCTCAGACCTATAAGGTTTTACTCACGTTCTATTATCCAGATACTAAGCTGTATTCAAACATGTTCAATTTGGCGATTTTTAATGAATGAAAACTTCCCCTATCAAATTTGACGAGCAAGATCTTCGCATAGTGAAAATCTTGGCAAGTAGACTTGCTGTGGATGATGATGCATTCAATCAAGTTTCGGTGTAAAAAAAAATTAGTAAATATTTCGGAGTGGATGTTATTTTGGTAGTTGTCAAACACTATCAAAACT
The DNA here is from genome assembly GCA_963978545.1 of Linyphia triangularis. Taxonomy (NCBI): domain Eukaryota; kingdom Metazoa; phylum Arthropoda; class Arachnida; order Araneae; family Linyphiidae; genus Linyphia; species Linyphia triangularis. The sequence goes on from OZ021722.1 coordinate 89,326,033, forward strand.
ATCGCAGTTCAATAAGTTGCAATTGGCGCATGAAAATTAGCAATGAATATAAAAGGTTGATATTAAAATTTTAGTTTTTTAGGAGCTATTTTTAAATATTTTTTATTAACTTCGATTTTGTGTGTGTGTATGCCTAATGCCGGGCAAATCTGCTGAGATCTAATTAACCCACTTGCCATCATCCGATCGGGCTGAAACTTGGCATGTATATTCGGTGTCGATGAGTACGCATTCTATCGAGGTTTGGGGACTGTCACTAAAAGGTAGCTTTTACACAGGCTTCCATTTCGGCTTCTGTGGACTAATTAACCCACTTGCCGTCATTCAATCGAATTGAAATTTGGCAGATAGATTAGTTGTCGATGAGAATGCAGCCTATCAAGTTTTTGGGTTGTCACTAAAAGGTCTCTTTTACACAAGCTTCCATTTCGGTTGGTTTGTACGCTCAATGATTTATCTCTGTAAATTACGGCTAATCAAACAGACTTACAAACTGACTTAACGTGGATACCGAACCACAATGAGCATCTATGCCTAACCCAGGATTCGAACCCGGCACTTTTGGCATACGAGACTAGAGCACTAACCACACAGGTATCAGGTGGGTGCTTCCAATTCAACATATAAGACCTAAATAATCTACTGACCGTCATCCAATAGAGGTGAAACTGGGCAGGTAGATTCGTTATCGATAAGAACGCATTCCATCGAGGTTTTGTGGGTGTCACTAAAAGACCACTTTAACACGCTGTATTATTGTTGTGGGGGACAAATTAACCCACTTGCGGTCATCCAATTGATCTAAAACTTGGCAGATAGACTAGTTGTCGATGGCAATGCCTTCAATCAAGTTTTTGAGGTAAAAAAAGTTAATCGATGCATGGAATGAAAAATATTCGAAAAAATGTCAGGATAGGAATTGCAATATCTATTTGCAATACCCATGTGCAATACCATTTGTAATACACATATGCAATACCTATTTGCAATACTCATGTGCAATACCTATTTGCAATATTCATGTTCAATGCCAATTTACAATACTCATGTGCAATACACATATGCAATACACATGTGCAATACCTATTTGGAATACTCATGTGCAATACACATACACATTACTCATATGCAATACCTACTATCAAAACTCATGTTCAATGCAAATTTGCAATACTCATGTGCAATACATATATACAATACTTATTTGCAATACCTTTTTGGAATACTCATGTGCAATACACATACACAATACTCATACGCAATTCCTATTTGTAATACGCATGTGCAATACCCATGTGCAATACTCATGTGCAATACATATTTGCTATACTCATGTGCAATATCTACTTGCAATACCCATGTGCAATATATACTTCTAATACTTATGTGCAATACCTAATTTATAGCATATACATATGCAATAACTATTCGCAATATATATGTGCAATACCTATTCGTAATACTCATGTGCAATACCTAGTTGCAACAAGCATTTGCTACACACGTACAGTACCTATTTGCAGTACACATGTGTAATAACTATATGCAGTTATCTATATGCAATACATATAATTATTAACACTAATAACTTCAATTTTAGAAAAATCCTCGATATAAAGCAGCAACGGATCAAAGTTGCACATGCGCACTGAGTACCCCCGCACTATGCGAGTAAGCATCCATCCGAGAAAAACCTACCTGGATTCATGCGAGTATTCCAGGTAAACCGACCAGTCTCCACTGTGAACGTCCCCATAGGGTGCTTGCACAGTGGAGCCGGGATGGGTGCTTACTTGCATATTCGCATACAGGACGGTTTACCTGGAAGGTTACCAGGCAGGTTATACTCGCATAGACCCTGGATCACTCCTATGTAAACCACGTGATTTTCTTAGCAACCACGCGTAGCAACGATCTCTGAAGAAAACAAAAGCGCCAAGTTTCGAATAAAGAATAGAATCGGAAATTAAATAAAGAATTTTGCTATGAAATTGGTTTTTAGATACAGTGAAAAGTGTATATTCACAAATTTTAGGTCATGGAACTTTTATTACAGAATGTAGTTGAGCATTTTGTTTGGCTAATATAGAAAAAAGGGTAGATTTGTTGTCGATACGGTTGTACTATATCAAGTTTTGGTGAGTGTCACTGTCACTAAAAGGCCCCTTTTGCACACACTTCTTTGAACCGTTTTGAAATATGAATAAACCAACTTGCAGGGAAGCAATTGTGCTGAAATTTGAGAAATACATTTTTGTAGATAAAGATTGCATTCCATCAAATTTTGGGGGCTACCACTGTCAATAACAGTCCGCTTTTACACACGATTTAATTGGGGCTTGTGTTAGTAATAAACTTACTTCACGTCATCCAATCGAACTGAAACTTGGATGGTAGACTCGTTGTCTATGATAATTTTTTTTTCTTATTAAGTTTTGGGACTGTCACATAAATGCCGCTTTTACGCACTTTTTATTGCATTTCTTCAGACCTGTAAGCTTTTACTCACGTTCTATTATCCAGATACTAACCCTAATAGCACACATCCTCCCAGGGAGGTCCCTGGGAAGTCATTCGTAGTCCCGGGGATGACTGGGGACTTCCTAGGGACCTCCCTGAGAGGATGTGTGCTATTAGGGAAGCTATATTCAAACATGTTCAATTTGGCGATTTTTAATGAAGGAAACCTTTCCCTATTAAATTTGACGAGCAAGATCTTCGCACAGCAAAATTCTTGGCAAATAGACTTGTTCTATATGATGCATTCAATCAAGTTTTGGTGTAAAAAAAATAAAAAATTAATAAATATTTTGGAGTGGTTGTTTTTTAGTAGTTGTCAAACTCTATCAAAATTATCTCAGTTCAATAAGTTGCAATTGGTGCATAAAAATTAGAAATGCATATAAAAGGTTTATATTAAAATTTTAGTTTTTTAGGGGTTATTTTTAAATATTTTATATTAACTTCGATTTTGTGTATGTGTATGCCTGATGCCGGGCAAATCTGCTGAGACCTAATTAACCAACTTGCCGACATCCGATCCGGCTGAGACTTGGCATGTATATTCGGTGTCAATGAATACGCATTCTATCGAGGTTTGGGGGTTGTCACTAAAAGGCAGCTTTTACACAGGCTTCTATTTTGGCTTCTGAGGACTAATTAACCCACTTGCCGTCATTCAATCGAATTGAAATTTGACAGATAGATTAGTTGTCGATAAGATGCAGCCTATCAAGTTTTTGGGCTGTCACTAAAGGGTCTCTTTTACACAAGCTTCCATTTCGGTTGGTTTGTACGCTAAACGACTTATTTATGCAAAATGACGGCTAATGAAACAGAAACTTATAGCTTAACGTGGATTCCGAACCACAACAAGCATCTATGCCAAACCCAGGATTCGAACCCAGCACTTTTGGCATGCGAGACTAGATCACTAACCACACAGATATCAGGATATTCGAAAAAATGTCAGAATAAAAATTGTAATATCTATTTGCAATACCCATGTGCAATACCTATTTGCAATACTCATGTGCAATACCTATTTGCAATACGCATATGCAATACACATGTGCGATACCTATTTCGAATACTCATGTGCAATACACATACACAATACTCATATGCAATACCTATTTGCAATACTCATGTGCAATACCTATTTGCAATACTCATGTGCAATACCTATTTGCAATACAAAAATGCAATACACATGTGCGATACCTATTTCGAATACTCATGTGCAATACACATACACAATACTCATATGCAATACCTATTTGCAATACTCATGTGCAATACCTATTTGCAATATTCATGTTCAATGCCAATTTACAATACTCATGTGCAATACACATATGCAATACACATGTGCAATACCTATTTGGAATACTCATGTGCAATACACATACACATTACTCATATGCAATACCTACTATCAAAACTCATGTTCAATGCAAATTTGCAATACTCATGTGCAATACATATATACAATACTTATTTGCAATACCTTTTTGGAATACTCATGTGCAATACACATACACAATACTCATACGCAATTCCTATTTGTAATACGCATGTGCAATACCCATGTGCAATACTCATGTGCAATACATATTTGCTATACTCATGTGCAATATCTACTTGCAATACCCATGTGCAATATATACTTCTAATACTTATGTGCAATACCTAATTTATAGCATATACATATGCAATAACTATTCGCAATATATATGTGCAATACCTATTCGTAATACTCATGTGCAATACCTAGTTGCAACAAGCATTTGCTACACACGTACAGTACCTATTTGCAGTACACATGTGTAATAACTATATGCAGTTATCTATATGCAATACATATAATTATTAACACTAATAACTTCAATTTTAGAAAAATCCTCGATATAAAGCAGCAACGGATCAAAGTTGCACATGCGCACTGAGTACCCCCGCACTATGCGAGTAAGCATCCATCCGAGAAAAACCTACCTGGATTCATGCGAGTATTCCAGGTAAACCGACCAGTCTCCACTGTGAACGTCCCCATAGGGTGCTTGCACAGTGGAGCCGGGATGCATATTAGCTACCTTTACTTGCATTCGGACAAGGGAAAATAATGCCGCGCGCTGATTGGTTGCCAATTTTTTTTCTCTAGTGCTGCCATCTACAAATTGAGAATTGAATACTTTTGGACGAAAATTTTATGAAAATAATCCTAATAATAGTATGCAATAGAATTCATTTCAGCAACTGAATTTTTCTTTACTATACACAAGCCCTTTTTAAAAGAAAATTTATATAAACATGAATTATTTTTTTTTTGTGAAGAATTAAATTAATTTTACAAATAAAATTTCATGGAAATTAAGATGTCATAGATTCCTATGAAATATTATATATAAAAAAATCATTGCTATTTGTATTATTGGCTACTTTAATAACTCGTAATGGCACTGAATTATTCGCTAAAGCATGAGATGTATATAAATTGTGGTATTTTTTATGCAGTTAATTACTTTTCAAGTCATTAAAATTGAAATACTTTTAAACTCATAAGAAAATACTGAATTCAAAAAGTCATAAATTTTATCAGGAATTTAAAAATAAATAAAAGATACATAACACTTTCAAGAGAATGAAATCTGTATCTGACTAATTATTAAATCAAATTTCCCAATAGGGTTTTATTGACTATTAAAAAAATATATGTATACTAGATACAGATAGTATTATAATTAATTTTGATTTTTATGAACATTTAATTTTCACTTTAATGCAGATATTTCAATGGACTAGACGATTCATTTATGCAATTATTTAAATAAACTAATAATGAAACATGCAAAGCATACTAATTGACAAAATGTAATTAAGCCCTTGTAGATGGCGCCACGGTTAATTTTTTTTTAATCGTTTTGTTTTGGAATAAATGAATAATAAGATGATTGATAATAAGATGAATATTTAAAGAGAAAACAAGAAATATATAATACATCTGATGCTTTCAAGCAGGAAAATCGTTTTCCACAAGGGTTGGAGTGTCTTGATATTACCAAATTCTGAAATCCACTGACTGCATTCTTCAACATTTCGAATATTACTTCGAATATATCTACAGTATTTTAGGTAACGCTTTCTACCGCATTTACAAAGGAAGCTTTTCTTCCGAAAAACAAGACATCAGTTTTTTTTTTTTTTTTTTCCTTCTCTTTTAAGATAAACAAATATACAATTGCTAGCACTCGAATAAGGCACTGTGACGAAGACGCAAGCAGCCATGGCCAGCCAATCAGCTCGCAGCATTATTTTCCTTTGTCCGAATGCAAGTAAAGGTAGCTAATATGCAGCCGGCATGGGTGCTTACTTGCATACTCGCATACAGGACGGTTTACCTGGAAGGTTACCAGGCAGGTTATACTCGCATAGACCCTGGATCACTCCTATGTAAACCTCGTGATTTTCTTAGCAACCACGCGTAGCAACGATCTCTGAAGAAAACAAAAGCGCCAAGTTTCGAATAAAGAATAGAATCGGAAATTAAATAAAGAATTTTGCTATGAAATTGGTTTTTAGATACAGTGAAAAGTGTATATTCACAAATTTTAGGTCATGGAACTTTTATTACAGAATGTAGTTGAGCATTTTGTTTGGCTAATATAGAAAAAAGGGTAGATTTGTTGTCGATACGGTTGCACTATATCAAGTTTTGGTGAGTGTCACTGTCACTAAAAGGAACCTTTTGCACACACTTCTTTGAACCGTTTTGAAATATGAATAAACCAACTTGCAGGGAAGCAATTGTGCTGAAATTTGAGAAATACATTTTTGTAGATAAAGATTGCATTCCATCAAATTTTGGGGGCTACCACTGTCAATAACAGGCCGCTTTTACACACGATTTAATTGGGGCTTGTGTTAGTAATAAACTTACTTCACGTCATCCAATCGAACTGAAACTTGGATGGTAGACTCGTTGTCTATGATAAATTTTTTTTCTTATTAAGTTTTGGGACTGTCACATAAATGCCGCTTTTACGCACTTTTTATTGCATTTCTTCAGACCTGTAAGCTTTTACTCACGTTCTATTATCCAGATACTAACCCTAATAGCACACATCCTCCCAGGGAGGTCCCTGGGAAGTCATTCGTAGTCCCGGGGATGACTGGGGACTTCCTAGGGACCTCCCTGAGAGGATGTGTGCTATTAGGGAAGCTATATTCAAACATGTTCAATTTGGCGATTTTTAATGAAGGAAACCTTTCCCTATTAAATTTGACGAGCAAGATCTTCGCACAGCAAAATTCTTGGCAAATACACTTGTTCTATATATGATGCATTCAATCAAGTTTGGTGTAAAAAAAATAAAAAATTAATAAATATTTTGGAGTGGTTGTTTTTTAGAAGTTGTCAAACTCTATCAAAATTATCTCAGTTCAATAAGTTGCAATTGGTGCATGAAAATTAGAAATGCATATAAAAGGTTTATATTAAAATTTTAGTTTTTTAGGGGTTATTTTTAAATATTTTATATTAACTTCGATTTTGTGTATGTGTATGCCTGATGCCGGGCAAATCTGCTGAGACCTAATTAACCAACTTGCCGTCATCCGATCCGGCTGAAACTTGACATGTATATTCAGTGTCAATGAGTAAGCATTCTATCGAGGTTTGGGGGTTGTCACTAAAAGGCAGCTTTTACACAGGCTTCCATTTTGGCTTCTGAGGACTAATTAACCCACTTGCCGTCATTCAATCGAATTGAAATTTGACAGATAGATTAGTTGTCGATAAGATGCAGCCTATCAAGTTTTTGGGCTGTCACTAAAGGGTCTCTTTTACACAAGCTTCCATTTCGGTTGGTTTGTACGCTAAACGACTTATTTATGCAAAATGACGGCTAATGAAACAGAGACTTATAGCTTAACGTGGATTCCGAACCACAACAAGCATCTATGTCAAACCCAGGATTCGAACCCGGCACTTTTGGCATGCGAGACTAGATCACTAACCACACAGATATCAGGATATTCGAAAAAATGTCAGAATAAAAACTGTAATATCTATTTGCAATACCCATGTGCAATACCTATTTGCAATACTCATGTGCAATACCTATTTGCAATACGCATATGCAATACACATGTGCGATACCTATTTCGAATACTCATGTGCAATACACATACACAATACTCATATGCAATACCTATTTGCAATACTCATGTGCAATACCTATTTGCAATACACATGCAAATGCAATACACATGTGCGATACCTATTTCGAATACTCATGTGCAATACACATACACAATACTCATATGCAATACCCATTTGCAATACTCATGTGCAATACCTATTTGCAATACTCATGTGCATTACCTATTTGCAATACACATATGCAATACACATGTGCGATACCTATTTCGAATACTCATGTGCAATACACATACACAATACTCATATGCAATACCTATTTGCAATACTCATGTGCAATACTTATTTGCAATACACATATGCAATACACATGTGCAATACCTATTTCGAATACTCATGTGCAATACACATACACAAAACTCATATGCAATACCTATTTGCAATACTCATGTGCAATATCTACTTGCAATACCCATGAGCAATACTCATGTGCAATACCTATTTGGTATATTTATGTGCAATATCTAATTGCAATACTTATGTGAAATACCCATTTGGAATACTCATGTGCAATACATATACACAATACTCATATGCAATACCGAATTGCAATATTCATGTTCAATGCCAATTTGCAATACTCATGTGCAATACCTTTTTGGAATACTCATGTGCAATATACATTCACAATACTCATATGCAATACCTATTTGCAATACCCATGTGAAATACCTATTTGCTATCCTCATGTGCAATATCTACTTGCAATTCTTATGGGCAATACTCATGTGCAATCCCTAATTTATAGCATACACATGTGCAATAACTATTCTCAATATATATGGGCAATACCTATTCGCAATACCTAATTGCAACAAGCATTTGCAATATACACGTACAGTACCTATTTGCAATACACATGTGTTATTACTATATGCAGTAACTATGTGCAATGCACATAATTATTTACACTAATAACCTCAATTTTAGAAAAATCCTCGATATAAAGCAGCAACGGATCAAAGTTGCACATGCGCACTGAGTATCCCCGCACTATGCCAGTAAGCATCCATCCGAGGAAAAACCTACCTGAAATCATGCGAGTATTCCAGGTAAACCGACCAGTCTCCACTGTGAACGTCCCCATAGAGAAGCATGGTTTTATTTTACCTCGCAAGGTGCGAGTATGCGAGTAAGCACCCATCCCGGCTCCACTGTGTAAGCACCCTTATAGTTGTATCAGGCCCGAAACAACCAGATCGTGACGTCACAGCGCAAACCCATCACAAATCACTACTTAGATAAGATTGCATACGAAGATGAATTAAGAAGCATCAAAGTTGGAATATTTACAATGCCTAACTACATAATCTTTTCTAAATTAAAGTATAGAAATAAATTAAAAATTCTTATAATTTTAGGGAATAATTTAAAAAAATTAATTTGTTCAAAATTAATTTATTCAAAAGCTTGTTGTTTCAAAACTGATTCGTGGTTACACTGAAAAAATTTCAGTTGAATTTTTCTTAAAAACTAAAATACAAAAAAAAATATTAAAAAAACGATTTCAATAACCTTTTACTTCAATAAATAATCTTTCATTTAAAACCAGAAATTCCTTTACGAAAAAATTGAACATTTACCCACCAATTCTTCCTTTAAAGAGACTAATTATATAAAAATATCTTTTAATATTTAAAAAACTTATCTTACCTAGATTTAAGGCAAAACAGTTTATATAATTTAGTGAGTAATTAAACAAGTTATATTTTTATAATTCAAAGACATTTTTACAAAACTTTTTAAGAGTTTTACTAAGTAAATTAAATTCATTTTAATTTTTTAGAAATTGGTTGCTTTTTCATGAACAGAGTTCTAGAATGATAAAGAATATCTCATCTAAATTGAAACTATCATGTCCAAACAAAAGACATTTCCTAGAATCTAGGGCGGATGCCTTCTGGGTGGACTTTTAAAGGGAAGCTGCCTCACATGTATGCCTTGATTAGGAAGAAACCCAGAAAACTCCAACGGCAGCTTGACAATCAACGCAAGTGTCTCGATATACTGTCGTGTCTGTTTCGGAAATCAAAAATTGCATAACGCTAACAAAAGAAATCAAACTCATCGATACCAAGACTTAATTTTAATATAGGTTAATTAAAAAAAAATGTACATATGTAATCATACAGAAAGAGTGGCTAGTTTTCTTTTCATACTTTGAGATTTCACTTTGTCATTATGAATTTTGACATAATTTTTTAAATGTATGTTAATGCTAAACTTGAAATTTTTCAAAATAAATGTATTAGAAGAATCCTTAAAATCTTTTGGCCTGTTAAAATTATTAGCGAAGCAATTTTAGAAGCAAGATCCCTGGCCAAAGATCGGAAGGTATGGAGAGGTAGGCTGGAAACCTTAACAGCGTGATGAGCCTAATTAAGTAAATATGTAATGCTCACTGACAAACGAAATTCTATTCAAATTTTCATCTTCGTTCCACAATTACATTGTCGATCAGGAATTTCAGGAAGAAGATCCATCTTTTTCCATACTAGTTCTTTCAAAAGTTATTTCTGATTTTTGAATTTCAAAAAAATTTCTTCATTTTTAACTCCGATAACTTTTTGAAATTTCTAGAAAATATGGCCTCGAACTACACAATATTTGAATAAACATTTCTAATACTTTTAGAATATGCTAATACAAATCATCATGCGCTTGGTTTCTTATAGGAAAATTAGTTATTTAGTATTCGGTACTTATACTATCATTATACATATATACAAATTTATAGTACAGAATCCCACCTTATTCACCAAGCCAACATTTAAGTGAAGTGAAGGCTTAAACTTGTGATCCTCAGGACAAATGTAAATTTTAACTCAAGCTGCTTAACAAACAATGCCACAGACAATGTCAACAAACAGTACTGTTTTTTTAAGTTTTCTTAGTCAGACGTTACTTAAACGATAAAGAAGATAAGTATCCATAGAAAGATCTCAAATTAATCCTTGGTACAGTATAGGACATTTCTTTGGCGCAATTTTATCTATTTTTTCTTTTTTTAAATAAATGTTGTTTTTGGCAACGGATTTTATTTTAAGTTATAATTTAATTCAGTTAATTATTTATATTTTAATCTTCTTTCAGTTACTGTGTTTTTAATTTTGACGAATTTTCTAAACGCCAAAAGAAGAACAAAAAAAAAAAGAAAGAAAGGGAAAAAAAATTCTAAGTGTCCTATACCACATCTGTTTTGAATCCTTACAAAAATACACTTACATTAAGAATGTCATGAACAGTAACTAGAAAATTACTCCAAAACTTGGTTAGATTTTTTAGTTCAAATATTGAAAATCATTAATAAATTGCTACTTAATAAAATCTGAAGGAAAACAGCTTAGGCTTAATATATACATATTTAATGCAGTATACGTTAAAGATTTCAAAGACCATTTTTTAGAAATGGCTTTTGAAATAGAATGCAACCGAATCGCATTTGGTGCGCTATACTTTTATATTAATATTTTGAAAAAAATGTACTCACCAAAAATATTGTAAATAATAATATCCGTAAGAAAAAAGTTAACCGTTTACAAGTGCAACCAACGTCAATAGAACATCAACAAAAAAATTCATAGCTTTTTGCTGTGACGTCAAACTCGTTTAAAAATTCAGGATTAAGGCCTTGTAGACTGAGTATCTAGCAAGACACTTGGTTTTTCGCGCACGGCCTCGCATAGATTCATCTTGGTAATATCTTTTAAAGAAAAAAATTGAGGACCTAGGATAAAAGACAACGAAGAAAAAAAATATTAAAATTTCCAAAACGAAATAAAAAAACGAGTTCTAGACCGATTTTGATGTAAAAATTTAGACAAGCGTCCAGCCCTAACTAAGCTATAAATCTTCAAACGGATTGAATTATAGGATGCGGAATGTTTCAACTTAAAATCCTAAGCTGGTTTGAACTTCATTAAATAATTTTTTATATTTTTAATTAATTTAAAACCACTTTTTTTCATTTCATAATTTGGCGACAGATAAAGGCGATCAGCTTGTAATTGAGGTTCAGATATATATGCAAAAATTGCCAAACAGGTTTACTATAATTTCGAAGTAAGTTTTTCCGACATGTTAGGCTTAAGTGAGTGTGAACGTAATGTTAAAGTATAGGCAGAAGGAATTGGACTATAATTATATGGCTTATAACATCTTTAAAATTGAAATAATTCAATTTGTGAAGAGACAGAATTAAAGAGAAATATTTGTTCTTCAAATTGCATGTGTTATTTGAACTGTATGACAATTTAGAGTATAACTTTCAAAAACATTTTTATTTCAGGAAATCTCCGTTGAAAAATGAAAATAATCATACTTTGTTGCAAGATACTATGGGCTGAATACAAAGTATAAATGTGGAGGTTATGCGAGCTGACATCACAGTCAATTCATTACAGAGGGACTAAATGAAACAAGCATTGCGATTGGCTAATGGAATTTGCAAAAATGTCATTCGTTTTTAAAGATGTGTTGATTTGTTTACTTTCCGTTGTAAAATGAAATCGTAGAATCATATATCATCAAAATTATAATTTCATAGTGAATTTTAAAATTGTTGTTAAGAAAATATTTTAAATTTTGTTAAATATCAATGGAAGTATGCCATGATTCGTATATGTAGGAGTACTAATTACGCATGTATAATATAAGCAATAAATTTAGTGTCAAGCATTTACAGAACACCCCGCAATTAACACAAGTTCTTTAGTTCAGAAACCAGTTTATTCAGCAGTTAAGTATATGGTAGCAAACACATTTCCTCTAAACGCTCACCACATGTGTGAGGTTGAAATCCAAAATAACAAATATTTAAAACAACCAAAAGCAATAATTAAAAGTTAAATATATATCATAACTAGACTTTCCTAGCTGGCTGAGTACAGAGTGAATAAAAGAGCCACTTACTGCTCATTGCTCTGGAACGGGCGGTCACCGTTTGCTAGCATCAAAATCTCCGATCCCAGGTATAAGAACTTTTCTTTCTCAGAGGTCAAGCAACCCACTACTTCTCTCTTCCAAACCTCCGGGTTAGATTCCATGCTCTCCCCTCTTTTCCTTGCAGCCTCGAAAAACCCCTCTTCGATTTTAACCCCCACGCGCAACATAAGCAAAGAAATCTGCCTGCTCATTCGTGCAATTCCCATTGACGTAGTCTAAAGTGTCAAAAGAGGCGGGCTATGATTTTTACACCAGGAGGTTTCTTTAATTATATCATACTAAATGTCGTAATGAAAACACCTTATGACAGAGTAGTAGGAAAATGAGAGTTCTGCCCCAAAGGCGGTGCAAGGGGACGTGGTTACATGACAGGTGATTGATGGGTGACAGGTGATTGATTGACAGGGTTACGTAACGATGATGCAATGAATGACAGGTGATTGATTGACAGGGTTACGTAATGATGAGGTAATGGGTATATGACCTCACTCTGAATTGAGTTGTTTCCCTCCTGCTGCTGTTAGTTTCGGTTTCGTTATAAGCTTTTTCGTGTGACGTCAAAGTGGGAATGTAGTCATAATTTGTTTTATATCACAGTTTTGAGCGGTGGCAACACTTTTTAGTTTTGGTTTTACAGGAGAGTTTAATGTCATGGTGGCACCATCTAGTGTTATGGAATTGAAGCTATTTTTTTTAAGTTTATATTTGAGAATTAGTTTAATGTCATGGTGGCGCCATCTAGGGGTTGGAGAGGAACTATATTATTATTTAGACTTATTTTTCAAGATTTGTTTTGCCAAGTTGGGTGATCGAACCTGCAATCTCATGGTAAAACGATTTGCTCAATAACCGGTCGTCTTACCAATTCGGCCATCAAGTCATGTCTTTTGCAAGGTAATGGAGTTCGGTTTGGTTTAACAGGTATGTGAGTGGAAGTGAGTTGTATTGAGGAAATGAGATATAGATAACAGATATCGCACTATAGATGGGGTGACACACATTGCCTTTCTGGTGAAAATTAAAGTGTGAGTTTACTTTTTGTTTGAATATGCAAGTGCTCTTAATAGATTGGATTAGCTATTAATACGAATTACCCATTGTATTAAACAAAAGAGGTTAGACTAAGTAATTTGTAACAGTTATTTATTTATTAATAAAGGGCTATTCATTTTTTTATTAATAAAAAGTTTTAATATTTGATCTCGAGGACAGTGTGAAACGCGAATATAATTTAAATTAACATACGGTTAAAATTTCTAAAATAAAAGGATTTAAACTTTGCAAACTTAACTTAAAAATATCCTTCACAAAGTTAAGCATATCATTCTAAGATATCATTTATATTGAAGGATTGAATGCACATAGCAAATAATAACACACTTAATAGATTTTAGTTATTAATTTTTTAATGTTGTGGAGCTGAAACCTATTGGGTAGGGAGGAAAAAGTGTATTATTGGGGGTATAACAAATTAATGTATCACAAATAAGAACTTAAAGTTGAATTATATATTTAAATGCATACAACCTTAAGAGCATTTTTCATACTTTTATATGTTTCACAAGGTAATTTATGGTATAATATATTTTCAAAGTTCAAAATGTAAAAAGACGAAAAAATAGAATTTTGCGAGAATTATATTATTTAAATGTAATATTTTTTGGAAAATATTAAATAAATGGTTTTGAGATTTATATGACAAAGTGTACATATTTTAACTAAGTTTTATATACATGAATTTTTATTGGAAGAATTGAATATAGTTTAAGGATTTTTATAAATAATTTAAATTGGATAGGAAAAAAAGTGTGCAATTGGGGATTTAACAAATTAATATATCGCAAATAGGAAGTTAGTGGAATTATATATTCGTTGGATAACACTAAAAAGAAAACAAAAAAATGCTCATTTTCCTCACTTGCACAAGTTCCTCATTTTAAAAAATAGTTAAAAAAAAAAAAAAATAGTAATATATCTGAGGTAAAATATTTCTTAAAGACCACTACATTTTTACAAATTTGTTGAATGCGCAAAGCTGGTGCTTGATCGGTCTGGCTTGATTGGATTAGTTTATTTCTTTAGTGCCGTAAGGGAACGGCATATTCTTGCTAAAAGGTTTTATGTTAATATTTGTGTTACATGTAAAGTGTATGTGTTTAAAATTGGATGAATCTTGTTAGTTGTGGGTCTTGCAATAAACGTAATAATGTTCTACTCATATGTCCTTTTATTTAGAACCACTGTGCATAAACTCTGACGGAAACACAAATTATACTTTTTCAATTATATTTAAAATGGTGTACAAAATACAGTTAGAGAAGGATTTATTTTCCCCTTGAGAATTTTACTTGCGAGAGACAACGTGATGACTTGTAGGTATGATATTACTTATAGCTTGCCGCTTTACAAAAGGGATGAACTAAATCGTGTGAGACGTCATTGTAGGTATACGAGTCATAAAGTTGCCTCTTTCCAAAAGGGATTAACTAATAGACGTAGAGAGTTGCAGATATGTGTGCAATACCAGATTTTTTTTTTATAAGTAACACTTTTAAACTAATTAGGAGATAGATAATCACATGACCTTTTTCAATCAATCAGGTTTTGTCAATTTTTGACAAAGTTTTACTATTTAATCTCAATAACAGTATGAAATGTAAACATAAATTAAAATTTATGAGATAAAACAAAAATTTAAACTTTGCAATCTTAACGTGAAAATTTATTTTACAGAGTTTAACATGTAATTAATAATTTGTTGTTTTTTGTTGTTGTTGTTAAAGTTGTCGTAGGATTGAATACACAACAAAAGAACTTAATAGATTAGAGTTCATTTTTAATATTCAGCAACTAAAACCGATTAGGAAAATTAAAGCAATGGTTTTACAATTATTTTTAGGTTGAGTTAGTTTGACCCTGTTGAAGGAATTAGTAGCTGTAGTGTGTTCACACGTGAGTTTGCATATTACAATAATAGTAATATACATTTTCAAAAACGGAATATTTATCACTTTGAATAGAAAAATGACGATTTTTATTTATGTAAGTATTATTCTCAATTTTGTGAATTTTAAATGTATTATCCATATTTTATTGAGGAATCAATAATTTTTGTCCCTCTTCTTTCAGAAAGGTATAGGGAAAACATTTCATTTTAATCAGAACAATGTTTTCAAAGAGATGGAAATACATAACTTTTCGATACATCAACCTTCAAATACTTTGAAATTGATTATATTTGTTATAACCGGTTGTAATTTAAAGCTATACTGTATTATGCGAGCGATATTATACATCTTAGCTGCTTACTGTCTATGTTAAATATTTTATTACCAATAAACTTGTTAGAAATGAATTTGTCTATGTTAGTTATATTAATCAAGATAGTTTTTATTGTACCATGATACTTACTTAAGTTGATGAATGGCAACACAGAACTAGCTGCTAATGCTGAATAGAGATGTGATAACTAATTTTGGATACTCTAATGCCTAAATAAGAGAGAAAAAGTAACATATCTGAACACCTTACAACTAAGAATTCAAAAGTGAACGTGAAAATTTACTTTACAAATAAACATCATGTCTTTAAAATGTGTGAGAATATCACTAAATAAGAGAAAAAAGTAACATACTTAAACTCTCCACTACAAATAACTTTAACCTTTACTTGAAAATTTACTACATGCATAAAAATCATGTCTTTAAAATTTGTAAAAATATTGCTAAATAAAAGAAAAAAGTAACATACTTAAACTTTGTACGACAAATAACTTTAACATTGACGTAAAAATTTACTTCACACATACAAAATCAGGGAAGGTGAAACGAAATGTAAAACATGCTTTAAAGTGGGAACCCTATTCAATAAACTAGTATTGCTTAAAACTGTTCTATTATTGAAATCACACAGACACAAATTATTGAATGAAAAACATTTTTATTTATAATCTCATAAGTTTTAAAATATCTGAATAACATAGAGTTTCAATGACAATTATATACAACTTTTTAAAATTTTAAATGATCTTTCAAGGCATTCCAAGAAATAACTTTGAAGAAATCTTCATCAAATAAGTGAATAACATTTTTAGATATCGAAGTTTCAAGGATAGTATTTACATTCAATATGAGAATTGCACTGTCACCCACATAACAAAATTGATCTTCTACCGAGGCAGTTATACTGGCGTGTGATTGTTGCCCCATTACGTTGTGAACGCATCCTTCACAACGAAATAACTTAAAAACATTAGTTTCAACTTCAAGTCGCAAAGCAGAGACATATTCATTAAATAAATCTACATTAGGAGGTACATTAACATACGCTGCACATTTAACAAGAATTTTAGAATTTAATAGAGTTAAAAGAGATTCTTTATTTGTTTCACACATTTCTGGTATAAGGTCTTTAATTTTAATGAGATTATTATCATCCACTTTTAAAAAACTGTCTTTAAGTTGAAAATTAAAAATTTGTTTGAAAACTAGCTCACCTTTCAGTGATAAGATTAGGAGTTGGTTATTACACACTACGCTTGAAGTTGAATATTTCGTATTCACAATGTGGTATCGTGGTCGAGTAAATATTTCATTTTTGAACGAAAACAAAACACATTTATTTTAAGAACTTCACAAGGAGCAGGTGTTAGTGTTCCATCTCTGAATCGTCTGGTCTCTCTCGTCTCTCATAGGAGACTAATCAAAAAACAATATAAAAAATACAATCTTCAAATAACTGTTTTGTGGCGCCCTCTATATTTTACAACAGCAATTAACAATTACAATACGTTACAGCTATTAATTCCTCCCCTCACAGAAAACTTTTCTCTAAGAGAAAAAGGAGAAAAGTTTGTAAAATATTTACAACAAAAGAACATAAACATAATAGCATAAAGAATATGTAAAAAGATAAACATGATCAATAAACTAAACATACACAAAATACTAATAAGGAATACGTTTAATTTAAAACTATTCTGCTTAGCCCATCAGCATTTTTGTTTAGCTTGCCTGCACGGTGATGGACATCAAAATTAAATGGTTGAAGTGCTAAGGCCCAACGCATTAAACGTGAATTTGAACTAGCATTTGTTCGTAACCATGTTAATGGGTTATGGTCAGTTTGCACCACAAACTTCTGTCCATCCAAATAATAATGCAATTTTTTTACCGCAAATACTATACTAGCGCACTCCTTTTCGGTGGTACCATAGCGTTTCTCTACGTCTGAAAATTTCTTACTCATGTACAGAATAGGGTGTTCCTCACCTTCATCATTCAGTTGGGACAACACTGTACCCATACCGGTATCGGAGGCATCTGTTTGTAGAATAAACTCTCGATCGAATTTTGGAGCATATAAAACTGGTTGGCAAGTAAGTTTTTGTTTTAGAGTCTCGAAGGCTTTGTCACATTCAGGAGTCCAGATGATCTCCCCTTTTCTTACTTTTCCCTTTAGTGCATCAGTCAAAGGTGCAGCGATAACTGAAAACATAGGAATATAGCGGCTATAGTAACCAGCAAGTCCCAGGAAGGCTCTGACAGCTGTTTTCGTTTTAGGTACAGGGAAATTCGTAACTGCTTCGATTTTAATATCCGAGGGCTTTCTGCATCCTTGTCCCACAATATGACCTAAATACAGGACTTGATGTTGAGCAAATTTACATTTTGATGGTTTGATAGTCAAGTGTGCTTCTTTTATTTTCTGAAGAACTGCACTAAGATGTTTAAGATGTTCAGGAAAAGTATTTGAAAAAATAGCGATATCATCTAAATAGGGTACAGAAAAATCTTCACATCCTTCCAATAAACGTGTGACCATATTACTAAATTCATAAGGAGCATTTTTCAATCCAAAAGGCATCCTGAGAGGTAGGTAGGTCCCGAAGTTAGTAACAAAGGCTGCTAGTCGTTGAGCTTCTAAACTTAAAGGTATTTGCCAGTATCCTTTGGAAAGATCCAAAACCGTGATGAAGTTGGCTGATGATACCTTTTCAATTCGCTCTTCTATATTTGGCAACGGAAAATATTTTGTCTTGGTTATTTCATTTAATCGCCTGTAATCTATACAGGGTCTTGGATCTCTCCCTGGAGATTCCACTAATATCATTGGAGATGTATAATCCGAATATCCGACTTCAATGATCTTCATAGATAACATCTTCTGTATTTCAGATTTTAAAATATCATTTTGCCTAGGAGAATTTCTATAAGGTTTTGATAAAACAGGGTTGTTATTAATCAGTTCGATGTCATGAATGACAAGGTCAGTTTTTCCAGGTATATAGGAAAAGCAGATATGGTATTGACATATTAAATTCCTCAGCTGACTTATCTGTTCTGTATTCAATCTATTCTCCAATTTGTTTTCTTGTATCATTTCATCGACATCTAAGACATTCGGATTTGCGCCTACGTAAGGAATTTCTAGCTCATCTTCATGTCGTGTTGATTCATCTCCTTCATTCATCAAAAAGTTGATTTGTTCCGGTCACTTGTAGTAGGGCTTTAACATGTTTACATGATAAATTTGAGTTTTATCTTTCTTTCCAGGTAATTCTACAAGGTAGTTTGTTTCAGAAATTTTTCCTGAAATAGTTCCTGGACCAAGCCAATGAGGAGCCATCTTGCTAGCCTTGGAAGTGGCCATTACGAGAACCAAATCCCCTTCTTGAAATTCCCTCTTGATTGCTCTTTTATCATACCATGTCTTGTTCTTGAGCTGTGCAGCTTCCATGTTTTCTACTGCTACTTCTTGACATCGTTTCAATCTGTTGATTAAAGAAAATACATATTCAGTCACACGGCTCTCTTCCTCGTCAGGATCCATCCAGTGTTCGAACAGTAAGGTTAACGGTGTTCGTAAGTTCTTCCCATGAACGAGTTCAGCAGGAGTAAATCCTGTAGCTGCATGTGTTACAGTTCGAAGAGCAAAGAGTGCAGGACAGATCACCTGTTCCCAATCTGCTTCGGCTTCAAGGCACAAAACTCTTAGAATTCGTTTGATTGTTCTATGGAATCTTTCGACAGGATTGCTCTGTGGGTGATACACTGAACTGTGTACTACTTTAATCCCAGTGTTTTCTAGAAAGGTTGTGGTAAGTTCACTCATAAATGAAGTCCCTTGATCACATTGAAGTTGTTTAGGAAACCCCATTCTACTGAAAATTTGCATCAAAGCATCAATTACTGATGTAGAAGTGATATCGGCCACAGGAATGGCATCAGGGTACTTTGATGATAGGCACATAGCA
Organism: Linyphia triangularis; assembly: GCA_963978545.1. Lineage (NCBI taxonomy): Eukaryota > Metazoa > Arthropoda > Arachnida > Araneae > Linyphiidae > Linyphia > Linyphia triangularis. The sequence continues at coordinate 89,345,949 of OZ021722.1, forward strand.
GTGATTAGGTAACGTTTTCCCCCTGTGGATACTGGAAGGGGTCCAACCGCATCAACATTAATTTTGGAGAAAACTTCTTGTATAACTGGAACTAATTTCATAGGAGCCTTCTTTCTGTCATTTGGCTTCCCCACACGCTGGCACTTATCACAGCTGCGAACGTAGTCTTCAATTTCTTTATAACAGTTAGGCCAAAAAAAAAATCTGGAAAGAATATCTTTGGTCTTTGTAACTCCTAAATGACCTGATGTACCCTCATGGCATAGAGCCTTTAAACGTTCTTTAAATTTTTCTGGAACAAGCAGCAAAAACCTCTCATTTCCTGTTTTATCAGTCCTCCTTTTTATCAAAAGATTATTCTTACTGATGAGTATATCACTTGACGATCCTTCTTTATTGGTTTTAGAAGCTTCTTCCCAAAATGGCTGTAACTCTGGGCTTTCTCTTTGAGCCATAGCAAAATCAGAAGGTTTCACTTCCAGGAGTGAAAGTGCAGGTTCCTGTTGAACTTGAACTGGGGGTAACATGATCTCGTTATCCTTACTAAGATTTAGCACTGAACTTTCCGGTGTAGAAACTTCATCTGCTTCTGCGTCTTCTCCTTTTCCTAGATCAGCTTCAGCTTCTTCCTCTCGGTTGGCGATTTCCTTCAGCCTTCGCTGAGCTCTGGTTTGGATGGCGTTAACTTCTTCAGGATTAATTCCAATTTCTTTCCTTCTACCTTCAAGCAATGCAGCAGTTCGATTTCCTAACAGATATCTGCCTTGATCCAATGGGTTCTGAATCACAGCTGCTTTTGTGAGAATATTCCCCAACTCACATTCTATCTCTACTTCAGCAATCGGTAGGCAGGACATACTTTCATCCAGAAGATGCCGCACCCAAACTTGTTCTCCAGTCATCATATCTGAAGTAACATACTTCTGGCAGATCACATCAATAGTTGAACCAGTGTCTCTGAGAATAGACATGTCTGTCCCATTCACTTTTCCAGACAGAATAAAAGGATCCAATAACTTGTCCTCTGAACTGTAAGTTATTCTATTTACAGAAGCAGTTGTGGTTGATTTCTTCTTTAATTCAGGACAATTTGGTCTCAAATGCTGAGTTGAGTCGCATTCATAACAACGTAGCTGCCTTCGTGTTTCCAAATTTTGTTCATTCCTGGAATTTCTTTTAATCTCTGGTCTACCTTGAGCTTGATTTCTGAAGGGAGTAGAGTTTTCTATTCTGGCTTTGGAATCAACTGGAAGTTTTGTTCGCCACTTAGGAATATTCTTTTCCCCATTTCTCTCGGGAATTTTTCTCTTAAAGTTCCCATGAACGTTGTCATAAGCATCAAGTTTTGAAGCTAATTCTATAGGAGAAGTTATGTTTCCCCATTCTTCCACGAAATGATCCTTCACTTCGTTAGGCACACGACGCTTCAACTGGTCCACCACCATAAGACCCAAAAGTTGTTCGTAAGTAGTTATTTCTAAGCCAGTCACCCATTCTTGACAGTAATTGTGGAGTTCATCTGCAAAGTCACTCCATGTAGATTCTGCATTTTTTTGGTGTCGAACAAACATCTGCCTAAATCTCTCTGGACTTAACTTAAATCTCTTAAGAAGCAGCTTTTTAACATGGTCATATTCTTTTGCCAATTCAGATGGCTCACGGGCAATCAATTGGGTTATGTCAGATCGTAACAGTCCTATCAGATGAGATACCCAATCCGTCGATGGGATCCCAGCCCATTCTGCTTGCCTTTCAAAGAGTAACAAATACAGACTGATGTCGGTTTGTTTATCATCAAACTTTTGCATGAGGTGTCGAAGCTCAACTCTTGATCTTTGTGGATCATTTTGCATAACTATATTTCCTCTATCCGATTCCAACTGGAGTTTTTGCAACTCGTATTCTTGTTGTAGTTTTAATCTTTCTTGTTCTTGTTCAAACTTTTCTTTTTCAAGTTCACGTTGCAATTTCAGTCTCTCTTGTTCTTGTTCGAATCTTTCTTTTTGTAGTTTAGCATTTTCTTCCATTTGTTTGTTCGCATGTTCTGCTTCCTCACGTTCTTTCCTACTCTCAATTATTACAACTATTTGTTCCTTAACGTAATCTTCGTCATAATTAACACTTGTAGTGATTAATTTCTTAAGATCTACCAGTTTAAGACCAGGTGTTACTCTTTCACCTAACTCTTCTGCTAACACCCTCAAATCTTCTTTCTTAGCACGACCCAAAAAAGACATTTTTAAATGTAATAATTTACTGGTGAGTTTATATTCTTCACCCAACACAGAACACCCTCAAATTTATAATTATTCTTGTAAATATAATATAAATTTTATACCACTTAACCACTACAAAATATTCAAGTATGAACATTTATCATAGAACAGGAACATAAAGAATTCCACATTTTTACCACTTAATTTCAGCAATTGCAATTTTTAAAACTCAAATCAAATTAATTGCATCTAATTTAAGTATATAGCAATCACATTTTTTAAAAGAGAACATGAAATAGAATATTCAGAAATAAACTTCAGATCAAGAACAAAATATATCTAGAACTAGACTTCACTTAAAACCAACTTTTTTACAACTTTAACTAAAATTAGATTCAAATTACTTTTGTTTTAGTAATTTCCAATTCTTTGAAATGTTAGCACAAACCCAAAGCATTTGTTATAACTGGTACCTAAATAAGTGTTCTTGTTACAAGAATCTTACCAGATATTATATTATGGTATATATATAATTATAGTAGCACAAATAATCAAATATAGCATTAAATTCATACCATGTTAAAAGAAGACCTTCAAAAGATATAAATTCAAATACTATCATTATTTAAATGCATGTACCAGATACTAAACAAAACTAGTTTTAAATAAATTTCAAAGAACTTAAAATCAACTATGAAGCTGAAAATCACAAAATACAATTATTTTCACTTTAATTGTAATTATATCCGAGGGCCGGATAATTCCTTTTATTTTCTTCACCAGAAAATGGACTTGCTCCACCACCAGTTTTAAAATCACTCTTGATCTACGATGAGTAAATAATTATAACTCACGTCAGATGAGGCAAATTAATCACTTGAATACTGCACACAAATGATATATGTACACACTCCACAAGTAATCATTACATTATTTTCATTTGAAATATTGCACACAAATGAAACTAGAACCTTGCTCGGAATCGAAACTAAACACCTCTTGAATAACTCAAGCACTAAATACCAACCACAAATTAGCACTTTCGATAAATTACACTTGAATTACAAACATTGAAACTCGCAACGTATCACCAATCTTGAAGTATTGCACTCCATTTAGCCACTTTGAAAACAGAACTTATGATTCACGAAGCACTAAACACGAACACCACTCTTGAATCAAAACACAACAAAATCTTCAAAATGAAGTATTCTTTTCTCTTCTCCGGACAGGATGTCACTGGCGATCTTCAGGACGAAGAAAAATTATCAATCTGGACAGGATGTCCATCAAAATCTGTAGAAACAGAACTTGTCATTCACTAATGCTGACAACGAAACACAAACACCACTCTTAAAAGAAAAAACACAATATCTTCAGTACGAAGGGGTTATTCTTTTCTCAGGACAGGATGTCACTGGTGATCTTCAGGACGAAGAAAAATTATCAATCTGGACGGATGTCCATCAAAATCTGTAGACCGGATGTCCACACTGAATCGAGGCTTTTCAGTTAATTTAATAAGCAAATTGCAATGCTTACCATTCTACACGACGAGTGTCCATACTCGGACATTTATAGGTTTCAGCAAACACAAGAAATATATAAGCAAGGCTTGCTTAATATTCCACACGATGGATGTCCATCAGGTACTCTTCGCGCCAAAATAACGGTCGTTATTCATTTCGTCGTTAAAATAAAACTTACAGTTCTTTTTCAAAACAACGGTTGTTTCAGGTTCAAAAATCGCACCGCTGGAACCAATCTTAGGCTGTGGTATCGTGGTCGAGTAAAAATTTCATTTTGAACGAAAACAAAACACATTTATTTTAAGAACTTCACAAGGAGCAGGTGTTAGTGTTCCATCTCTGAATCGTCTGGTCTCTCTCGTCTCTCATAGGAGACTAATCAAAAAACAACATAAAAAATACAATCTTCAAATAACTGTTTTGTGGCGCCCTCTATATTTTACAACAGCAATTAACAATTACAATACGTTACAACAAGAAAGATTTTGTTCATAAAGTCCACAAATGTGCTCATGTTCATTACAATTTTCTGAGCACCACTTTGACTACTATGTTGACACATATGAATAAAAAGGCGAGAGTCATATTGATGTATGGACACTACAAAACCAAACCCGAGGTTCTACTCTTTAAGGCACACACTAGTCTTCTTTGCTGGGGCATATAGTCGGGTCAGCCAGTCGTCTTCGGGTATCGCTTCATCAAACGATCGCTTTTGCGAAGGAGACTTGAGAAATGCGACATCTCGGGGTCTTTCAACGAGTTTCCTGAAGGTAATGCTAATTCTAGGCTCAGTTACAGCAGGCTCAGCAGGAATTTCATGGCTCCAAAAGTTGTTTGTTGGGGGGTTTCATGAGAAGAAGCGATTCACTTTCCAGCAATACTTTATGGGCCTGGAATTGAGATCGAGCAAACTTCATGGTCCGGGTGGCTCCAAGACTTAGCGTGGGGATGATAGACGTCGGGTCGAGACTTGCTTCATCGTCCTTGTGGGCCCCAATCTTGGTATATCCATCTGGGTAGAAATTGAGAAGGGCATAGTTGAACTCTTGCTCTGTTTTGCGTTCAACATCCTTCTTAATGGCCAGTAGCGTGGGGGTCCATGACTCAGCAGTGACACTCGTTCCCGAGAATGCATAGCAAAGTCCATTATCACCAAATGCAAGAACTTTTCTCTTAGGAGTATAACTTCTTCCGTTGAAACAGAGTTTCAAATCTTGATAATTGTATTTCAGCAATTCAAGAAGCAATTGTTGAGAATAGTTTGAATCGTAGAAGTGTTCAATATTTTCTAGAACTAAATCGGCCATTTCTAGTAGTGAGTAGCAGCAGCTTCTGTTAGCAATATCAAGTGAGAAATGAAGTTAAGAAAGTGATAGCGACCTTTTAAAGAACGCTGTGATAGCGATATTATTGGTCGACAAGTATCACGTGATGACCAAACTCGTAGTACCGCATGATGTTTACTCATGATATCATGATTAAACAAACCTTATCTGGTAGTTGAAATTCTTCTAGAAAGACCTTTGTATGAGTAATAATTTCTTACCTTTAGAAACCCTCGTAAAAATCTTTAGTAGTAGTTACCTTTAGAAAATTCGTCAAAATTAATTCCTTAAAATGAATCTTTCACTTCCCTTTTTCAAATACTCAATCGGAAGTAATGTCATCGAACATTCTAGAACGTTCGAGAACAATCCTATATGCATTTTGATAACGATTCTCATTATCACAGTAGCTCGAAGCTTATCCGTGAGTCACTCTCTTTATGATAATGAGAATCGTTATCAAAATGCATGTAGGATTGTTCTCGATCCTTCTAGAATGTTCGATGACATTACTTCCGATTGAGTATTTGAAAAAGGGAAGTGAAAGATTCATTTTAAGGAATTAATTTTTACGAATTTCAAATCCTCATGTAACAAAATTAGTGCATACTTCTATAAGAAATATCATTTGGTTTTTCTTTAATATATTACAATTAAATAAGAGAAATGGAGGGGGAAGTGATGTTTTTATATTGAAAGAATTATTTACATTAATTAGCAAGATTTCAAAAATATCGAATAGATATTTAGCGTATAAGAAATTTCCTGGGGGGTTGAAGCAATTTCATAGAAAAAGCCTTCCGAGAGGAGTTTTCATGGGGGACTTGTCATTTTTCAGTCATATAATATAGGAAAAAGCCTTTCGAGAGGAGTTTTCAAGGGGAACTTGTTGTTTTTCCTTCATATAATATAATTTCATTGGGGGGAAAAAAAGCCTTCCGAGCGGAGTTTTAATAATATATATATATATATATATATATATATATATATATATATATATATATATATATATATATATATATATATATATATATATATATATATATATATGTATATATATATATATATATATATATATATTCTTTTTCTATGAAATTGCTAATAATTACTACATGTAATTTCTTATATATATATATATATATATATATATATATATATATATATATATATATATATATATATATATATATATATATATATATATATATATATATATATATATATATATATATATATATATATATATTAGCATATATATATATTAGCATATATATATATTAATATATATATATATATATATATATTATAATTACCAGACTGGAATATACATAAGCAGCAATGAGGCTGCATGGCGAATTTTTTCATTTCCCATGTATGAACGCAATCCAGCTGTGGTTCACTTGGCAGTACATTTAGAAAATGGACAGCGTGTTTATTTCACAGATGCAAATGTGCAAGAAAGAGCCCTTAATCCACCTGGTAAAAGCCTGAATTATTCAACACTATGGCGGCACGTACGTACATTGCAGTTGACTACGAATATACGTGTCCAGTTGCAGAATGATCCATCAGCTGAGGTATTCTCTTGACAGTTACTGGAAATTGGAAACGGACAGCTGCCAGTCGATGAGACGTCTAGACGAATATCATTTCCCGATCATTTTTGTAATTTAGTAACTTCGAAAGAAGAACTGATCGAAAAAGTATTTCCTGACATTCAAATAAATCATAGAAATCACGATTGGCTCAGTGAAAGAGCTATCCTTGCCGCAAAGAATAAAGATGTCTATCAACTTAATAATGTTATTCAATCCAGTATTCAAAGTGATGAAATTATTTATAAGTCGATAGACACCGTTGTGGAAGCAGATGAAGTAGTTAATTATCCAACGGAATTTTTAAACTCATTTGATCTGCCAGGGATACCACCACACATACTTAAATTGAAAATAGGTGTGCCAATTATCCTCTTGCGGAATATTAATCAGCCAAAACTCTGCAACGGCACGCGACTTGCAGTTAAGAAATTGATGAATAACGTAGTGGAAGCAACGATTTTAACAGGGCCTTTCAAAGATGAAGATGTCCTCATTCCTAGAATACCCATGATCCCGACCGATACACCATTTCAATTTAAAAGATTGCAATTCCCAATTCGATTGGCATTTGCAATCACAATCAATAAAGCTCAAGGTCAATCTTTAGAATTGTGTGGTTTAGATTTAGATGCGGATTGCTTTTCACATGGATGACTGTATGTTGCGTGTTCCCGAGTCGGCAAACCAGATAGTCTTTATATCTACACAGACAGTGGAAAAACAAAAAATATTGTATATCCACAAGTATTGCAAAATTAAACTTATATAAAGTGTATTCTTTGTTGTGTTTCTCAACCATTCAATCACAATGTGCCACAGCGAAGAGTGGCAGGGTACAGCTAGTATATATATATATATAAATTGTTCTTCGAGAGGGTTTCTAAAGGTAAGAAATTATTACTCATACAAAGGTCTTTCTAGAAGAATTTCAACTACCAGATAAGGTTTGTTTAATCATGATATCATGAGTAAACATCATGCGGTACTACGAGTTTGGTCATCACGTGATACTTGTCGACCAATAATATCGCTATCACAGCGTTCTTTAAAAGGTCGCTATCACTTTCTTAACTTCATTTCTCACTTGATATTGCTAACAGAAGCTGCTGCTACTCACTACTAGAAATGGCCGATTTAGTTCTAGAAAATATTGAACACTTCTACGATTCAAACTATTCTCAACAATTGCTTCTTGAATTGCTGAAATACAATTATCAAGATTTGAAACTCTGTTTCAACGGAAGAAGTTATACTCTTAAGAGAAAAGTTCTTGCATTTGGTGATAATGGACTTTGCTATGCATTCTCGGGAACGAGTGTCGCTGCTGAGTCATGGACCCCCACGCTACTGGCCATTAAGAAGGATGTTGAACGCAAAACAGAGCAAGAGTTCAACTATGCCCTTCTCAATTTCTACCCAGATGGATATACCAAGATTGGGGCCCACAAGGACGATGAAGCAAGTCTCGACCCGACGTCTATCATCCCCACGCTAAGTCTTGGAGCCACCCGGACCATGAAGTTTGCTCGATCTCAATTCCAGGCCCATAAAGTATTGCTGGAAAGTGAATCGCTTCTTCTCATGAAACCTCCCAACAAACAACTTTTGGAGCCCTGAAATTCCTGCTGAGCCTGCTGTAACTGAGCCTAGAATTAGCATTACCTTCAGGAAACTCGTTGAAAGACCCCGAGATGTCGCATTTCTCAAGTCTCCTTCGCAAAAGCGATCGTTTGATGAAGCGATACCCGAAGACGACTGGCTGACCCGACTATATGCCCCAGCAAAGAAGACTAGTGTGTGCCTTAATGAGTGGAACCTCGGGTTTGGTTTTGTAGTGTCCATACATCAATATGACTCTCGCCTTTTTATTCATATGTGTCAACATAGTAGTCAAAGTGGTGCTCAGAAAATTGTAATGAACATGAGCACATTTGTGGACTTTATGAACAAAATCTTTCTTGTGAATACGAAATATTCAACTTCAAGCGTAGTGTGTAATAACCAACTCCTAATCTTATCACTGAAAGGTGAGCTAGTTTTCAAACAAATTTTTAATTTTCAACTTAAAGACAGTTTTTTAAAAGTGGATGATAATAATCTCATTAAAATTAAAGACCTTATACCAGAAATGTGTGAAACAAATAAAGAATCGCTTTTAACTCTATTAAATTCTAAAATTCTTGTTAAATGTGCAGCGTATGTTAATGTACCTCCTAATGTAGATTTATTTAATGAATATGTCTCTGCTTTGCGACTTGAAGTTGAAACTAATGTTTTTAAGTTATTTCGTTGTGAAGGATGCTTTCACAACGTAATGGGGCAACAATCACACGCCAGTATAACTGCCTCGGTAGAAGATCAATTTTGTTATGTGGGTGACAGTGCAATTCTCATATTGAATGTAAATACTATCCTTGAAACTTCGATATCTAAAAATGTTATTCACTTATTTGATGAAGATTTCTTCAAAGTTATTTCTTGGAATGCCTTGAAAGATCATTTAAAATTTTAAAAAGTTGTATATAATTGTCATTGAAACTCTATGTTATTCAGATATTTTAAAACTTATGAGATTATAAATAAAAATGTTTTTCATTCAATAATTTGTGTCTGTGTGATTTCAATAATAGAACAGTTTTAAGCAATACTAGTTTATTGAATAGGGTTCCCACTTTAAAGCATGTTTTACATTTCGTTTCACCTTCCCTGATTTTGTATGTGTGAAGTAAATTTTTACGTCAATGTTAAAGTTATTTGTCGTACAAAGTTTAAGTATGTTACTTTTTTCTTTTATTTAGCAATATTTTTACAAATTTTAAAGACATGATTTTTATGCATGTAGTAAATTTTCAAGTAAAGGTTAAAGTTATTTGTAGTGGAGAGTTTAAGTATGTTACTTTTTTCTCTTATTTAGTGATATTCTCACACATTTTAAAGACATGATGTTTATTTGTAAAGTAAATTTTCACGTTCACTTTTGAATTCTTAGTTGTAAGGTGTTCAGATATGTTACTTTTTCTCTCTTATTTAGGCATTAGAGTATCCAAAATTAGTTATCACATCTCTATTCAGCATTAGCAGCTAGTTCTGTGTTGCCATTCATCAACTTAAGTAAGTATCATGGTACAATAAAAACTATCTTGATTAATATAACTAACATAGACAAATTCATTTCTAACAAGTTTATTGGTAATAAAATATTTAACATAGACAGTAAGCAGCTAAGATGTATAATATCGCTCGCATAATACAGTATAGCTTTAAATTACAACCGGTTATAACAAATATAATCAATTTCAAAGTATTTGAAGGTTGATGTATCGAAAAGTTATGTATTTCCATCTCTTTGAAAACATTGTTCTGATTAAAATGAAATGTTTTTTCTATACCTTTCTGAAAGAAGAGGGACAAAAATTATTGATTCCTCAATAAAATATGGATAATACATTTAAAATTCACAAAATTGAGAATAATACTTACATAAATAAAAATCGTCATTTTTCTATTCAAAGTGATAAATATTCCGTTTTTGAAAATGTATATTACTATTATTGTAATATGCAAACTCACGTGTGAACACACTACAGCTACTAATTCCTTCAACAGGGTCAAACTAACTCAACCTAAAAATAATTGTAAAACCATTGCTTTAATTTTCCTAATCGGTTTTAGTTGCTGAATATTAAAAATGAACTCTAATCTATTAAGTTCTTTTGTTGTGTATTCAATCCTACGACAACTTTAACAACAACAACAAAAAACAACAAATTATTAATTACATGTTAAACTCTGTAAAATAAATTTTCACGTTAAGATTGCAAAGTTTAAATTTTTGTTTTATCTCATAAATTTTAATTTATGTTTACATTTCATACTGTTATTGAGATTAAATAGTAAAACTTTGTCAAAAATTGACAAAACCTGATTGATTGAAAAAGGTCATGTGATTATCTATCTCCTAATTAGTTTAAAAGTGTTACTTATAAAAAAAAAATCTGGTATTGCACACATATCTGCAACTCTCTACGTCTATTAGTTAATCCCTTTTGGAAAGAGGCAACTTTATGACTCGTATACCTACAATGACGTCTCACACGATTTAGTTCATCCCTTTTGTAAAGCGGCAAGCTATAAGTAATATCATACCTACAAGTCATCACGTTGTCTCTCGCAAGTAAAATTCTCAAGGGGAAAATAAATCCTTCTCTAACTGTATTTTGTACACCATTTTAAATATAATTGAAAAAGTATAATTTGTGTTTCCGTCAGAGTTTATGCACAGTGGTTCTAAATAAAAGGACATATGAGTAGAACATTATTACGTTTATTGCAAGACCCACAACTAACAAGATTCATCCAATTTTAAACACATACACTTTACATGTAACACAAATATTAACATAAAACCTTTTAGCAAGAATATGCCGTTCCCTTACGGCACTAAAGAAATAAACTAATCCAATCAAGCCAGACCGATCAAGCACCAGCTTTGCGCATTCAACAAATTTGTAAAAATGTAGTGGTCTTTAAGAAATATTTTACCTCAGATATATTACTATTTTTTTTTTTTTTTAACTATTTTTTAAAATGAGGAACTTGTGCAAGTGAGGAAAATGAGCATTTTTTTGTTTTCTTTTTAGTGTTATCCAACGAATATATAATTCCACTAACTTCCTATTTGCGATATATTAATTTGTTAAATCCCCAATTGCACACTTTTTTTCCTATCCAATTTAAATTATTTATAAAAATCCTTAAACTATATTCAATTCTTCCAATAAAAATTCATGTATATAAAACTTAGTTAAAATATGTACACTTTGTCATATAAATCTCAAAACCATTTATTTAATATTTTCCAAAAAATATTACATTTAAATAATATAATTCTCGCAAAATTCTATTTTTTCGTCTTTTTACATTTTGAACTTTGAAAATATATTATACCATAAATTACCTTGTGAAACATATAAAAGTATGAAAAATGCTCTTAAGGTTGTATGCATTTAAATATATAATTCAACTTTAAGTTCTTATTTGTGATACATTAATTTGTTATACCCCCAATAATACACTTTTTCCTCCCTACCCAATAGGTTTCAGCTCCACAACATTAAAAAATTAATAACTAAAATCTATTAAGTGTGTTATTATTTGCTATGTGCATTCAATCCTTCAATATAAATGATATCTTAGAATGATATGCTTAACTTTGTGAAGGATATTTTTAAGTTAAGTTTGCAAAGTTTAAATCCTTTTATTTTAGAAATTTTAACCGTATGTTAATTTAAATTATATTCGCGTTTCACACTGTCCTCGAGATCAAATATTAAAACTTTTTATTAATAAAAAAATGAATAGCCCTTTATTAATAAATAAATAACTGTTACAAATTACTTAGTCTAACCTCTTTTGTTTAATACAATGGGTAATTCGTATTAATAGCTAATCCAATCTATTAAGAGCACTTGCATATTCAAACAAAAAGTAAACTCACACTTTAATTTTCACCAGAAAGGCAATGTGTGTCACCCCATCTATAGTGCGATATCTGTTATCTATATCTCATTTCCTCAATACAACTCACTTCCACTCACATACCTGTTAAACCAAACCGAACTCCATTACCTTGCAAAAGACATGACTTGATGGCCGAATTGGTAAGACGACCGGTTATTGAGCAAATCGTTTTACCATGAGATTGCAGGTTCGATCACCCAACTTGGCAAAACAAATCTTGAAAAATAAGTCTAAATAATAATATAGTTCCTCTCCAACCCCTAGATGGCGCCACCATGACATTAAACTAATTCTCAAATATAAACTTTAAAAAAATAGCTTCAATTCCATAACACTAGATGGTGCCACCATGACATTAAACTCTCCTGTAAAACCAAAACTAAAAAGTGTTGCCACCGCTCAAAACTTTGATATAAAACAAATTATGACGACATTCCCACTTTGACGTCACACGAAAAAGCTTATAACGAAACCGAAACTAACAGCAGAAGGAGGGAAACAACTCAATTCATAGTGAGGTCATACCCATTACATCATCATTACGTAACCCTGTCAATCAATCACATGTCATCCATTACATCATCGTTACGTAACCCTATCAATCAATCACATGTCACCCATCAATCACCTGTCATATAGCCACGCCCCCTTGCACCGCCTTTGGGGCAGAACTCTCATTTTCTTACTACTAATGGGTTATTATGTGAACCAAAATAATGCTTGATATAGTAAAAGTAATTTATATTGCATTAATTAGACTGTAAAAAACTTGTAATATTTATTTGTAACAATTTGTTAGAATAAATTTTCAATAGAATGAAGGCTCTGGCCTTATATATTAAAGGTGCCGGATTTGATTCCTGGGTTAGGTGTGGATGTTCGTTGTGATTCGGAATCCACGTTAAGCTGTGGGTCCCGGACTGATTAGTCGTTATTATGCACTAAAAAAGGTCGTTGTGCGTACAAACTAACCAATCGAGCAGAAACTTGGCATACAGGCTCTTTGTCGATGGCAACGTATTTCATTAAGTTTTGGGGGTTGAGTTGCCATCAGGGACGGAACTAGGTCACTTTTTACCCGGGGCAAGAATTCATTTTGGCGCCCCCACACAATAATTTTTTAGATTTGAAGCTAACTATATATACATTGAAAATTAACAAAGGTTTTTCCTTTGTAAAATTCTGTTTTGAAACAAACAATAAAAGAATTAATTAATTGAAATTTTAAATAAATATATTTGACAAGCCCTTATTAATGACCAGGGTTCATTCTGCTGGCATAAAGATTTGCATAAAGACAAAAAAAAAAAAAAAACTAATGAATCAATACAAATAATGAAAGTTACAATGAAATAAAAGAACATAGTTGAATGATATGTAACACTTTTTAACACAAAATCTGGTTAACCTGGTTTCAAAACGTCTTAGATCATAAACAATTAAGCTGTTTTACGTTCAAAAAAATATTTTCTTCTGTAAATTACTAATACAAAAATTTAAAAAGCTTCCGAATATTACCAGAACTCATTGAACACAAAAGCAAATTAATTTAATGACTTGTCTACAAAAATCATTGAATAGTTGGTAAACACATAAATGTTAATTTTAGAACAATTAATTTAAACTTATTTAAACTCATTTTAATAATAGAATGAATAATATATTACTTACTGTGCTATGTGTGAGTTCTCCATTTTCTTGGAGAATTTAAAATTCTTACCAATGCAATGGACAAAATTTGACGAACATGACATCTGTTTGGTGAAAAATAATGTCGTCAAAATGACAATATAACTCTATGCAAATGCAATGGCACACGCCTAGAAATCCTTACAATTTGGCGGGTTTTGTGGTCTCAACTTGGAAAATCCGCGTGATATCTTTACTTACGCTTTGGCGAAGCTTGCCTTCTTATAGCCATAAGTTCTTTGACATTTCAAAAGTTAATCGGCAAACACGCTGAAAATTTAGCAATAAACGCAAATACTCTACTCATTTGCTTATACTTTAGTGCTGCCAACAATTGCTTCACTATCCGTTCAGACATAATTAAATCATAGAAATATTTTTTGTGCAATTAAAGTGCAGTAAAATGTGTCTATTATCTCCAGCAGTAAATAAACTACCAAGAGACACAAAATGCACTCCTTATTTGTTTCATAGTTGCGTGGCGCCTTTTTCTCGTAGCATGGAGACTGAATTCTTTTTATTTTATTTATCACTTCCTGGAAAATAATTTCTTTTTCGTTATTTTTTATGAAAAATAAAGCCTTGAGATCTATTTTTAGAATTCATGCCTTGATGTTTTATTATTTTTTCATTATTTAGGAATAGATAAAATGTTACACTTAGGCACTTTTATGCTTCTGTTTTCTCTTTTTACGAAACATGTTTGAATGTTTGTATATGATCAAAAAAAAAAGTAGGAGTGTTAATAATTTAACCTATAAAAAACAAATTTTTTAATCAAATCCCTTATAAGAATTATCAATTTATTAACAATAAAAGTATTTTTTTTTCTTTAAATGATTTATAAAAATGCTTTCGAAACGCCACGTCAATTAAAAAAAAAAAAAAAAAAAAAAAAAAAAAAAAACTAAATATGGGATTTATGCCCGAACAATTATTTATCTTAATTGAAAAAATACTGGCAACAAGACTTCATCCAGTAATCAAATTATAACTGATTTAATTTATTCTGGAACGTGCCGTAAATGCGTGCTATCACGCAAGCCAATTTATTTTTTTATTTATTTTTATAATATTTTAGTTTGGCATCAGGTAAAAGTCTTAACCAGCAATGGGATTTTATTTGCTAGTGTTGTGACGACATTAGATGGTAAAATCGACCTTTTGGTGACAGTTACATCCCTAAAAATTTAATACAATGTATTGTCATGGGCTTTAAGCTTATTGGCCAAGTTTCAGGACGATAGGATGATGGGAAGGGGGTTAATTAAGCATCCGCAGATTTGTACGCCAGGCTCAAACGCACACTCAAACAAAAGTGAAGTTAATATAAGGGATTTAAAAATATATAGTAAAATATATTGTTAAAAATATATAGTCACATATTTAGTCAGTGCATTTAAATTGAGATTTGGATAGGATGTAATTTACTGTTTTCGTTTTTATTTTTAAAAAATCGATATGTTTTGCGATAAATAGGAATTCTTGTGCTGCAGGAATTCATCTTTCAACTTTTTATCGCATAATTTTTTTTTTGCATTTCTTCACGTTTCAGAACATTCTGTATCAAAAAAGTGTTCTAGAAAAAAAGTTTGTGGGTCCGTGTGTTGTCTGTGGTCAGCATTACTTTCAAACGGATTGACCTACTTTGGCCATTACACCTGGCGTTACGGTTTTTGTCAAAATCGTGCTTGCGCAAAGGGTAGCTGTCATTTTTTACAGCCAAAATAATTGCTAAATTAAATGAAGGAAACAGTGGGAATTGAAAGTTGTTCAAAGTTCAACACCCCCAGTTTTTTTAAACTCAGCACGATTCAAAATGTGTAAAAATGAAAAAAAAATCTGTTTTTAGCTGAAGAAATACTAAATTATTCTCTTAGAGAAAACGTTTCAATCGTTAATTATTTCAATTGTTAATTAACTTTTTGCTAATTAATTTTCATTAGGAATAGCAATGAACCTTTAAAGTTAACGATAATCAACCTCAAAAACAAAAGTAAACGATTTCTAAACAATTCAACATCTTGCAGCCCCCTGTAAAAATTCCTGCGGACGCCTAGAGAACAATAAATATATTTGGCAAGAGATATATCCCAAACGTAACCCTTGTCCTTAATACACATCTTCCAAAGTTTATTAGGTTACAAATTTAAAAAAATTCTTACCTTCATTGGTTTCAGTCTCGTGAACTAGCCAAGATGATAAAAGGTTGGGATATTCTTTCAGTTTGTTTTGCTTTTCTGCGATTCTGCACCCCAGATAATTTCTTCGACATATTTCAATTTACGAAAATTTCAACAGCATTAAATTATTGTAACGCTAAATTTTATCTAACTACATTGCGACTATATTACCAATGCGATTTTAAATTAGCATTTCTGGCAGCCTGCCATGTAGCACAAACCTATTCTTCACCAGGGGGTATGGAGAATTCGATGTCATTCTTTTGTAAAAGGATAGATTATTACTTTCTTTGTACAGAAATGTATTATTTTTTTTTTCTAGTGGATTTTTTCTTCTGTTGGATATCTTAAAGATCATCCAGAATTTTAAGAAAAAATGAAAATTTATTGATGAAAAATTATCCTTTTGTCCAAATATTAAACTTTATACAACAAATCGCGCTTTGTTGGCTTTTCGGCGCCCCCTCTGGTTAGCGCACGGGGCAGCTGTCCTGCCTGCCCCCCCCCCCCTAATTCCGGCACTGGTTGCCATACACAAGTTTCTATTACTTGTTCGTGGTCGGTTTTGATGGTTACTGCCGTCCGCATTCAACCAATTTGTCTATTTCAAAAAGATTTTGCCATGTAAGATATCACTGAACTCAACTTGAAGAATTATGAATTTTCATAGTACCAAGTGTACTATAGGTGGTACTACTTCTGGTTTATCAATTTTGAAGATAAATTTGGCATGTTGGGTGTAGTTGGGCTTGTCTTAAAAAATTATGAATATTTAAAATACCAGGTATTGCCGTAAGGCCCATGGCCTATTAGATCGTATAGTGAAGTACAATGGAAATGCATGCAAATAGCAAAGAACCACAGAGATGTGCTCGATAGATAACGCAACCATTTATTAATACAACGCAAAACATTAAGAAACAAACAAGCAATTTAAGAATACAATTAAATAGTTATTTAACTTCCTCAAAACCAAGCACAAAGCCGGTTGAAATCCTAATAAAAGTAAATATCTGGCCGAGGGTAAGTAAGGAAAGTGTAAAAGACTCACAGTTTGCTGTCTGGGCTAGGGATACCTCTGTCAGGAGCGCACATCGTCAAGGGCGTATATCGGCTTCTCAGCGGACTGTATCAGAGTTACCTCCGAACCTTTCTCCGGTCTCCTTCGTCCTTTTGGTTTGTCCACCTTAACATCCAGCCACCATCCTCTCTCTTCTCTCCTCTTTTCCTGGCCCGTGCTTTGCACCCCCCCTAACAGGGACCGCTCCCCCCTACCAAGGCCCTCTCATTTGCTGTGAGTCCAGCGACGTGTGAGTCCTACATTGGTGCATTTCCCCAACAAACAGATATTGGTTAACTTGAAGCGTGAGAAAAATCCGCCTCCTTGATTTGGAAAAATGTGTAACATACACAAATAATTGAAGGGGATGTGTAGAGTTTGCCTAATACAAAACCCCTTAGAGTTTATGAAATAAATGCCATATACATTATGACATCACTCCCCTCCTTTCAATTTTTAAAAATTACCAGAAGGAGCGGGTTGAACAAAATCAGAGATTTAAAAAAAATTTAAAACTTCACCAATAATACCCTCGGCCTGTAAATATATAAAGATAGTTAAATAAAATAATGCAGTTCAAATCATATAAGAATTCAATAACATGTTATAATTCCTGAAAAAGAAAAAGTTTATATTGCAGTGGCAAATGAGTGAACTGTCCATGTTATAGTCTCCAATAATAAACACAATTATGTAGATATCAAAGTAAAGCTTTTCAGTCTTTGAGAATGAAAGTTCTGTAACGTAAGCATAGTCTCTTGCGTTAACACTTAATTTACAGTTTTTGTTCTTAATTACAAAGTTCTTAGCTTGTAAAATGTTAATTAATACTCAAGAAGTTCAGTATGGATTTTCGATATGATAGATGGGATAAGCCCTCTTTGAAAATCAGTGTTCCAGTTAAAACCACACCAGTTAACTTACGGCTGTGAATGTCACGTGTGTTTGTTGACAAACGCAGCATCACGTTCAATGTTTGGTCAGTGTGAAGCCAGGGTCCTCCCATCTGCTCAGCATATGAATGTCACAGTGTTCCATTCTTGTTTGGCATTGGCACTGCATTCTACATGCAGAAGAACAACTTTCCTCGTCTTGCTTCCGAAAATAGGCTCCTCCTTTTCAATTCGGCGAAATGTAATAGTGGCTTGTTGGTTTGGCTCTACAAGAAAAGACTCCTCCCTTTGTCGACAGTGAAGTGTAGTGGTGACTTGTTGTACCGGAATTTGAGTAGGCTCCTCCTTTACATAAACTTTCTATACGGTTGAATCAGGTTACCATGGAAACTAAGTTGCGGCTTTCCTCCCTCTCAGCGGACTCCAAGAACTCAGCGTGATGAAATATCGTTACGGGCGTGACTTCGTTTTGATATACCCGTCGGATTCCTGTTGATGATAATCGTTGACAACTTGCTTCTCACAGTCTTTGGAACCATCGTCTGTACATCTCTCCTAGAAATCTCCCTTCGTTGCTCTAAGGGCCCGTTCTGCAATTGTATTTTCTTTCTGGATTTCTGCCAAGACTCCCTCTCGTCCCACACTTGTAAAACTCCAAATTGCGGCTTGATTCCGTCCAGCAGACCTTAGTCGCCATCTGAAGCTTTGTTTTGGAATCCAAAAAATTGCGCACTTTTCTTTCATCCATCGGTGTTTTGGCGAACTGAAGACAGTCAGGGTTTTTTTTGGCCCCTGCAAGAAATTCACGCAATCCCAAGCCAAACCCAAAATTGACCAGATACAAAAAAAATTAATAGAATTTAACTCAACCAATTTAACTCAACTTAAAATGTCAACTACCAAAGTAAAAAATTCAATTTTAATGCAAAAATTCACATGTTTCAGTTTTCTCAAATCCCTTTTACCATATAAAATGTGGGTATAAGCACAACCGTCCCTGTCAAATAAGCTTCCAATCTGCAAGTGCCCTAACTTCAAAAAAATAATTTAACTTCCATTAAATAAAATAAAACCTTAAAGCCATGTCAAACTTCCAATCTTAGAGCCCTTACTAACCCGAATGCAACAAATTACTGTGAAATTTCCTATCAACTTTTCCTTTATAAAACAAACCCATTACTTCGTTACAAAAGTCGAACATTGATTAAACCTCAAATGCCCCTTTAATTAAAATATCACAATCCCTAATTGTATTCTCAATAGATCTCAATACATGAATGTCAACATCATTCCACAGTCCCAAACAACACTCTGCTTTGCATCAACCGAAAAAATAAACTCAAGTACACTCTCATTGTACTGAAATATTTTCGTTTCCAGAACCAACCAAAAGAATAAGAAAAAAAAAAACACCCGCGACCTTTCTCTTCAATTTAGCAAGCAACTGACCCTGAAATCACGTGACACCACACAGCACATCGTTCCGGTTTTGTAAGGGGAGAAAAGAGTGGGGCTTGCTTTCATTGTGAAAGACCCCTTTCTTAAACTGGTTTGAACAAGCTTCCCTCCATGAGAATCGCCTACCCCCAAAATTTATGACCGCCACCTGTAAACTTGGACGCCTGTGAGCTTATCTTGACCGTGTCATTGTCCAACAAAAGAGAAACTCTCAGTTTGACTTTAATGTTCTTTTCCCATCAGAGCCCCCTCGCTTCCATGACCTTGCCCCATGCCTTCTATTGTATCGTGCATTTTATTGCCTTTCTCAAAAGTCATATCGTGGCAAATTCACACGGTCCGTTTCCAAAAACTTTTCCAATCTGTCGTCAGCGAGTTTAAGTAAACTAATGTGCATTTTTTTGACAACGGTGGGATCTTCAATTAATTGAATAACCATTAGATTGTTAGATAGTTTGTCTTTTATTCGGTATGGTCCTTCAAAACCCGTAGAAAAAATACCCTGCTTCTTGGCATAAACAGTGTGCCCAATACTTAAATTTCTTTGGACGGATTTTTTTAAAGCCAAATCATATTGTCTTATCTGTGCTTTCCTCATATTTTGAGTTGCCTGAGATTTAATTTCCCTCATTCTCTGCAAAGATTTATGAACAAAATTATCGTAACACAATTTATATATGGGATCCGTATCATTTTCCGTTAGATTTTCACAAATCGGAGCTGATTTTCTACCAAAAAACAACAAACTTGGAGTATAAGACGTGGAAGAATGAATACTATTGTTATAAAAACTCTTATGAATGTTGAGTGCAAATTGTAAATCCCTACTAACATCTGAAAGAGCATAAATAGAATTTTTTAATTCCAAATTAAGAGATTCAGATTTACCGTTAAGAAATGGATGGAAGGCAGGCACATGCAAGAGTTTAATCCCCAATTGCCGTACAATTTCATGAAAAGCCTTAGAAATATACGCTGAACCCTGATCAGAATAAATTATCTTTGGAACCCCAAAATTTGATATGTACTCAAAAAAACATTTGGACACCTCCTCTGCTGTGATTTTGTTTAATTTATACAACTCGATATGTCTAGAATAGTTGCATATAATAGTCAAAGCATATAGACCACTCGGCAATGGGCCAATAATGTCAGTTGAAAGAGAAATGCCGACCCCTTCTGGTATTTTAGCCAAACCACTAGGAATGACCCTCTGAAAATTTCGTTTCAAACTACAACACTTGTGGCATGACTTAATAAAAATTTTTACGTCGTTATACAAGGCTTTCCATTGGAATTTATCCCTTATAAACTCGAATGTTTTAGAAATGCCAAAATGAGAAAAGTGGTAATGCTTCAACGCCACGATATGTAATGAAGTTGGTAAGACTATGTTGATAATTTTATTCCCCTTTAAAATTCTGTTAAATTTTAACAAACCTGATTCACTATGTACAAAATAATTTTTGTATTTATTTTTAAGACGTACATCTTGACCATTCAAAATGTCTTTAATTCTTGTAATATCCTCATCAATCAACTGTTTATCCAATATATTTTGTTCACTTAATTCGTGTATGGATTGTGTATGGTTGATCGCACCTCCATTTTCCAACCGCGAGTGTGCCCCGGCGGCCCGCTCTTGGCTTCCAGCCTGTAATTGGTTCAAGTAGGATTCTTTTTCCAACCGTTTTGGGGAGACCTCCTGACCTGAAACCAAGCGATTCGGGTCAGCGGGAAAATTTTGTTGCTCTATGCCCAACTCAATCGTCGACTGCTCCGCCCTGTCTTGTTCCCCCTTGCCGGTACCATTAGTATCGCTAAGAAATGCTTCTCCAGAGGCAAGAATTCTCTTAATGCTATCCGTATCGTCATCTAATGAAATCTTAATGTGTTTCTCTTCCACGGCTCTTGATAAGAAGTCCGGCAAAAAATTCTCATTTCCCGGAATATATTTAACTTCGAAATTGTACATAGAGAGCTCCCGTAAAATTTTGGAAATCGCGTGAGAGTTGTTTTTTAATTTGGAGTAAAATTGCAGTGGTTTGTGATCGCTTAAAACAACAAATTCATTGCCAAATAAATAGCTATGGAAATATAGGATCGCTTTGTAGATCGCTAGTAGCTCCAAATGGATAGCCGGAAGATTCGATTCAACATTTGTGTTTTTCTTCGAGAAATACGCCACTGGACATAACTTGTCATTATGCAACTGGTTTAGTGTAGCTGCGACAGCCACTTTGCTTGCGTCGGTATTTAGAAAAAATTGCTTTTTTAAGTCAATTTGCCTTAGGAAAGGTTTACAAAAGAATTGCCTTTGTAATCCTTGAAACGCCTCTTCGTGTCTGTCAGTCCAAATGAATTTTACGTTTTTTTTTTTTTTGTTAATTCTTCAAGTATTGCAGTGTACTCTGCGTATTTTTGAATGTGTTCCCTATAAAAATTGGTTAGCCCATTAAATCTCCTGAGTTGCCTCAAATTAGTTGGAGACGGGAATTCGAGGATCTTTTCAGTATTTTGTACCGTAGGTGATATGCCTTGCTGAGAAATCTCGAATCCAAGATAAGTGATTTTCTCTTTGAAGAAATCACATTTCGTTGCCTTAAGAGTGAGATTGTGTTTTTTTAGCCTTTCAAATACCAGCGTGATTTTATGCACCATTTCTTCAAACGTCATAGATGGTATTATTACATCATCAATATACCATCTCACTCCAATTTCATCTAAACCCTGTAGTATTTCATCCATTAAATTCTGGAAAATGGATGACGATGAAACAAGTCCGAACGGTAAACGCAAAAACTTGAATGTCCCTGCCTCACATGAAAATCCCACTTTATCACTATATTCCGCGAAATCCATTTGGGTAAACGCGAAACCTAGATCTAAAATTGTCAAGTATTTATATCCACTGAGTGAAACGACAAGATCTTTGATATGTGGCAAAATTTGTGTTGTTTTCTCAACTCCAGCGTTTAATAATCGCAGATCGAGGCACATGCGGAAATCGAAATTTTTGCTGTCCTTGCCCATGCTCTTTTTTTTAACTAACAACAGCGGCGCTAAGAAATTGGTATTGGAGCGTGCAATAATTTCTGCATCCAAAAGCGCCTGAATGTGTTTTTTTGCCTCGTCTCTAAGGATATGGGGAATCGGGTAAGGCTTACAAGCAACGGCCGAGTCATGTTTCAATTTCAATTGTGGTTTGACAGCGTCACAATGCCCCAAGGATTTCATAGATTTAGAAAAAACCATATAATAGTTTTCCAGAATTTTGCTAACTTCCAAATATTGTGATTCACTTAAATGGGTCAATTTGAAGTCATTCAAAGAAAATTCTTGTTTGCTTAGTTCCTTAATTTCAGATGTAGCTTGTATTAAATTAATTTGATTCTCCCTATTCTCAAAATTAAAAACCTCTTTAGCCATTACAAAATCTCTTTCCACTTTACCCAAAATCATGTGTTTGTTTAGGTGCAAAATTTGATCTGAATTGTTTTTAATGACAGTAGAAAAGGAGTTATTTTTAACAACATTAATTGAAGCCCCCATTTCCAAATCTTCTATAATGTCAATTGGAGTAAACACGACCTCCAAATTGTCTTCCAATATTTGTCTTTTGACCTTAAGTTGAACGATCGTAGTCTCTAATGGGTCGAGTACCACTTTTCGTGATAGTTGTACTACATTGCATTCCCTATCATAAAACTTGGGGTCATGGTTTGCTTTTAAGAACTCGACCGAAGAGCCATCAAGAAAGTCCAGTTTACCCTCACGTAGATTCAGATTAATTTTATTTTCCTTGAAAAAACTTATGCCCAAAATTGCATCAAAATCCTGAGAAATATTTTCTCGTGTAATGAAAAATGTGTCCCTTAACATTTTGTTTCCCAATTTAATTGAGATCTCAGCGCAATTGGTGTAAAAGAGAGTAGAACCCGTGATAGTCTTAATAACTACCCTAGAGGCCAAATGTTTAATCCTATCATAACCCTTCAATTTTGCGTAAATATTTCCAGATAGCACATTCAGATTTGCCCCCGTGTCAGCCAAAGCCTTGACATTAATGTTTCCAATTTTCATATTAACAGTCGGTAATTTTAAGTTCTGTGCCCCCGAGGAATCCGAATCCAAAACATTAAAGACCACTTTCGTCTCGCTGGTAGTTGTGTTATCATCTAAATTTTGACCGTTTGTTACGTTTGATAATCCTCCTCTCCTTCCGTCCCTAAAAAATAAGCATTTCTTTGCTGTGGTGCTCTATACTGGCTTCCATCACGCATATATCTACCTCTTGCCACGTTACCCCTGGGGTTGTTTGGGAAATTTTGGCGTTGTGTGTTGTGGTATTGTCCTCTGTGTGATTGGAAATTGCCTCTCTGAGTGTGATAATTTCTCCTATGCGGTTGATAATTTCCCCTATGCGGTTGATAATTTCCCCTTCTTTGGTTGCCAAAATGACTTGCGCCCGTGTATGTTGTTTCCTGATTAGCACTGTGACTATTTTGAACGTTCGGGATTAAATTCCGAATATTCCCGCAATTTGCGCTAAAAGGTGTTCGTTCGCCGCAAAATAAGCACTGGATCGACGGACCACTCGGATTGTTACTACCCAACTGCATTGCATTAACCCTTTGAGTTAACTCGTCCATTGAGTCCGCTTGATGTGTGTCTTGAAAACTGGATTGACTGCCCCTTATTGCATGTATTCTTAACCTCGCAACGGTGTCGATTGCAAGTTGTGCATTCTTCGCTATCTCCACTGCCTCTGAAAAACTTTTAGGGTTCGCCCTTACGACATCTTTTTGGATTTCTGGCAAAAGTGCACTTATGAACTTTGAAAGTCTTAATCTGTCAATAATCCGCCTAGTGTTTTCTGAGGTTTCACCTTGTGTTGTCCCCAAATAATTATTAGTGGTGACGATTAATCTATGCGCAAAAGTTTTAACGTCTTCGTGTTCCCTCATGACACAGTTAGAGCATTGCATTTGTCCTTCGCTAATTCCCTGTTCATTCTTAAAGAAATCGGCAATGCTGTTTCTAACTAACTCATAATCCTGTGAGTTTATCAACTCTCGATCTGACATTAAGAACTGAAGAGCATCCCCCTTTAATTTCGATTTTAAAATAGTGAGCTTTTCATGTGGAGTCCAGTTTGCAATATCAGCGATTTCCTCAAATTGTTTTTAAAAAAATTCCGTCTCCTGTCGGTCACCCTCAAAATTGGATGAAATCAAAGCCAAACCGTTTATTGGATTTGTCCTTTCCATGTTTATAACTTTATTTTTTGCCTCACTGTTTTTTTTTTCTCGGGTGGTGCTGCAGAGCCTTGCCAGCCTTCTTCGTGTATTGACACCGCTTGTATTGATCTTTTTCTTCCCTCTATACAATAGCAAAAAAAAATTCTTTCCCTTAGATATTCCTACTCGAAAAAAAAATAGATGGATCTGTCATCAATCAAACACATCCTGTTTTCAAAGATCGAAATCCTGGTCGCGTAACCAAATATGCCGTAAGGCCCATGGCCTATTAGATCGTATAGTGAAGTACAATGGAAATGCATGCAAATAACAAAGAACCACAGAGATGTGCTCGATAGATAACGCAACCATTTATTAATACAACGCAAAACATTAAGAAACAAACAAGCAATTTAAGAATACAATTAAATAGTTATTTAACTTCCTCAAAACCAAGCACAAAGCCGGTTGAAATCCTAATAAAAGTAAATATCTGGCCGAGGGTAAGTAAGGAAAGTGTAAAAGACTCACAGTTTGCTGTCTGGGCAAGGGATACCTCTGTCAGGGGCGCACATCGTCAGGGGCGTATATCGGCTTCTCAGCGGACTGTATCAGAGTTACCTCCGATCCTTTCTCCGGTCTCCTTCGTCCTTTTGGTTTGTCACTGCTAGTCCACCTTAACATCCAGCCACCATCCTCTCTCTTCTCTCCTCTTTTCCTGACCCGTGCTTTGCAGCCCCCCCCCCCCTAACAGGGACCGCTCCCCCCTACCAAGGCCCTATCATTTGCTGTGAGTCCAGCGACGTGTGAGTCCTACATTGGTGCATTTCCCCAACAAACAGATATTGGTTAACTTGAAGCGTGAGAAAAATCCGCCTCCTTGATTTGGAAAAATGTGTTACATACACAAATAATTGAAGGGGATGTGTAGAGTTTGCCTAATGCAAAACCCCTTAGAGTTTATGAAATAAATGTCATATACATTATGACAGGTATAGCATAGGTAGTACCACATTCGGTTTATCCATTTCCAAGATAAATATGGCATGTTGGGCTTTTGTTTTGATGAATTATGAATGTTTAAAGTACCAGGTATGCTATTGGTACCACTTCCGGTTTATCAGTTTTAAAGATAATTATTGCATATAAGGATCATCGAACTCAGTTTGAGGAATTATGAATATTCCTGGTTCCAGGTATACCATAGATGATAAAGAGAAAAACGATTAAAAGGACAAATTCAAAAAATAGAAGTCGCCAGTGTTTAAAAAAAAGTTCTGATATCCCCCAAAAAAACACTTTTGAAAAGTAGAAAAACCACCAACCTCAGAAACACAAAAACTTTCTTGCAATAAAAAAATCATAAACATGATGAAAATGTTCAGCCACAAACACAGTGATATAAAAAATGGCCAATATCTGATTACAACTTTCGGTTGTGACTTGCTTAAAAATGTATACTTATTTAGTTTATTTTTTTAAGTTCTGCTCCCATAAAAATTTACGCTGCTTGAGGTTGGTACCCGTCTTAATCATCCCCCTCCTCTCCCCTCACAATAAAAACTTTCCAAAATGCATGTATCAACCAAACAAAAGCGTACTACAAACACTTTAGTGTCCTGTACTACTTAAAAAATTCTTTATAAAGACTCAAATGCGAGCGTTTGAGCACAATTTCTCTCTACTATTTTGAAAATTACATCTATATGAACATGAAGATTTACACTACTCAGTATTTCCTACCCATCTAAATGAAATCATATCTCCTCCAATATTCGTGCAACAGTCATAAATTAGTAAACGCAAGCATTGTTAATATTCCCATGACGGGTGCCAACCACAAACAGTGTAAATTTTTATGGGAGCGGAACTTAAATTTTAAAAATAACCTAAGTAAGCATACATTCTGCGAGTCACAACCGAGAGTTGTAATCAGAGGTTGGCCATTTTTTATATCACTGTGTTTGTGGCTGAACATTTTCATCATGTTTATGATTTTTTATTGCAAGAAAGTTTTTTGTGTTTTTGAGGTTGGTGGTTTTTCTACTTTTCAAAAGTGTTTTTTTTTTGGGGGGGGGGGGGGATAAATAGTACTAATATAGCTATCCAATGACACCTTGTTTGCAGTGACAAATCAAACGCGCAAGATATAATTCAGGCTTGAAAATAGTAACAAACATGAAAACCTGTACATTTCATGACCTTAAATGACCTTGCGCAATTGACTTGCCATGAACTTTTTATATTTTTCATAAAGATCTATTCTTGTACATTCCATAACAAAAGAAATGCAGGTGGCAAGTTGCTTGTGAAGTTTTATATGGATAAAAATAGTTTTCATGTGTAACAAAAACACCAATTTTTTTTATTTTTAAAGGTGATCTTTGATCACTGAGCTAAAGAATACGGAACTGGAGTGCTGACTGAGCGTTGAGCGAGCCGAAACCGAATCGCCCCCTTTAGCGAGTGTGCGAATACGAAGGAGAAAAGTAGTTCCTCCCCATAGCTTCATGCATTGATAATTATGGGTGAAGTTTTGGCTCTTCACTTGCAATCAGCAACTTTTATACAGAAACAAATTATTTTTTATTGGAGTAGAATTCTTGCTTCCAAAGTCAGGATATTAAAGTGTTATTTTTATTAGAAATTATAATGTTTATATGAGGAAGGAAATGTGCCAAATCAAGCAAAATAGAGATTTAGGTTACGGGATCTAACTTATTTGCCATGTTTACAAGATAGAAATTATTTTATGGATGTTCGGGAAATCGGGCCAAGTATGTTAATTTAATTCAAATGCATATTTTAGCTCTTTGAGGCACGGCGGGATAAAAAATATCCCACCTTTTTAAAGCACAGTACTGCATTTTGAGGCTTTTTTAGAACCACACCAAAACAGTGCAATAGCTACATACACAATAAAATTTCTGTGCAACATGGATCTATTTTATTTTTTGAAATCTTATATCCAAATGTTCGTGTTGCCCTTGCACCAAATAAATTTAAATCTAATCAACCTATGTCCCTAAAGTGTTAAGGTTATCCAAGAGTTTTCAATCCTTTTTAGGACGTTTTAACTTTTGGAATTTTTTTATTTTTTTTTAAAGCTAACAATGACTTTAATTTTAAAATTAGAAAAAAATTGTGATACATTTTTCTACTATATTACAGAATTGAAAACAATATTGGTTGTCAAAACATTAAAATAAATCATTGAATAATAAAATAACAATTGATGAAATTAATAGTCAATTTGTTTTCCTTCCATTTATTTTCAAGTATTGCATACAAAACAATATAATAGACCTTCAAACTAATGAGCTTAAAGGACAGACAATAAATAAAAAGGTTTGTTAATTTTGCACTTGCAAGATTTTTGTACAGAACTTTCACATATTCTTTTTTCAGAACTTTTTGAGTAATGAGTATCCTTATGAATGATGAATGTCTTAGAAACCATTTATATGTCATCTTGTTCATTTTGAATGTATGCATTTAGATTCCAAATTTAAAATTATTAAATGATTACATTACTATTAAAATTTATTATATACTTTTTAACAGAGTTCAGAATACGGCAAAAATTGCTATATCGTATGGTAATCGGATCATAACCAAATTATAGCAGACATTCGATATCGATATTGCAATTTATTTTACTAAATATTTTAATACAATTTGTGTCAGAAGCAATATTCTAAATATTTTAATACAATTTGTGTCATAAGCAATATTCAGTTTCTATTTGAGCATATCATAATTGGAATTACAATTTCATTTTCAGTAGCTTATAAAATATACAATCTCTTAATATATTAAAAGATAAATTTATACTTCTTCAATAACAAAAGTATGAATAATGCAGGTGTACTTACTATGGCTTTAACAGAAGCTTCGCTGGATACACTTCGAATCGCGCGAAATTGAACACAAAGTAAATAAATAAAAGTTTAAATCCTTTCAAAGCAAAATCAGAAACTCACCGACTAATTGAAGATTTCACGCTGCAAAATTATTTACATTAACGTGCGAAACATTTCTCAAAAAATCCACTTTTGTTTTGACGATCACTGTAAGGAAACACTCAAACCTCGCCATTTCCCGATACATATAAATATAAACAAGCTTTTTCTAAGCTGTACTATCGCTGTTAATAAATAAAATAAGCTAAAATAGAACTTTAAAAGAAATACGTCACTATTTTGCAGAAAATACTCAGAATATTTGGTTTGCAACAAAGCCCGCCACGAATAATTTGAATAGACAAATCGCAATGTTTTGCTCTAACAGTCTAGCACGTGCTAGTTCTTAAGGGCATATTGTGTTAATGCGCGTGGCTCGATTGCGCACTTGTAAAAGAAGCCAATGTCATCACTCCAGTGTTTTTCTTTAGCTCAGTGTCTTTGACAGGTCATAGAATTTGAAAGGTACAGCTACGGAACAAATAATTTCAGATTTGATCATCTAATAAGGGTAGTAGTAACTGGTAATTTTTTGGGGGAAAATCGGAGATGGTGTGAATCAGGGGTGGTTCAACTTCTCAGAATCTTGCTCTTAATACTACAAGGAATAACATTACTGAACATGGAGGTTGCAAAAACAAAAATCACAAACTGAGAAAAATGTGTTCGAAACATCAAAAGTGCTATTACAGCAATGTTAAATTCTCAATTAAAACATAGCTTTTCTGCAATTGCAGTTAGCGGATCAGTTCAAAAAATTTCCAGAATAAGAAAAAGGTTTCAAGGATTATAAACACGCAAAAAAATAGAAAATTCATATTTTTATTATTTTTTGTGGTAACAAGGGGTACCAAATGCCCTCATTTAATGCGCAACTAAGAATATGTGTAATATTTCAATTACCATGATCTGTTCCTGTCCCATATAAGAATAATTTAAGCTATCAATATACTTTTATATTTTTCCTTGTACCTTACGCCGACCAAACGGTATAGTGGTTAGCGTGCTAGCCTCTAGACCACGAGGTTTCGGGTTCGAGTCCCGTGTTAGGCATGGGTGTTTGTAAATGTATGTTGGTTTGTCTAATGAAAAATGTTTCGGCGCATTAATCCCCTCGTGTTGCTGACGGCGCCAGATAATCTGAAACAACCAACCACGTTACAGTAGTTGGCCAAAGTTCACTACCAGGATGGATTTTTTAAGCGGGCCAAAATGAGATTTTATACTTTAAATTGAAAAAGTAACATTATTAATGATCTAATGTTAAAATCTTTAACATAAATAAATCTAGAATTTCATTCACTAGGTTTGGAGCTGTATTTATTTGAGTAACAATATTTGATTTACTGTTTAAAAGACAAATTAATATAGATTTAACTTTATTTCAGTCAGTGTGGAAGTTATGTATTGTTTAAATAAAATATATAAGAGAAATAATATATGCCAGCTTTATTTTATGAAAAAAAAAAAAAAAATGCCGAAAACTGTGTAGAAAACAAAAAATAACTACATTGTGACTTTAAACAATTCTTATAAATTATTACAACTACTTAATAAATCCCAAAAAGATGCTTTTTTTTTAATGATAAACTAACTAAATATCCGTGCTTCACCACAAAATTTTACCATGTGCATTATTTTAGCCAGCTGTGAGGCTCCGCGACGCGGAAATCTGTCGTTGGTGTATAGACCCCAATTTTTGGCACTTCGCTCGCAGGAAGGTTCATCGCAAAGCAAAATCGAGCTCGCTTTGCTCGTTGAAAAAGTCATTGACACATAAGAACAGGCTTACTTAACTCGTTGAAAGGTTCATTGCTATGCAAACATGAGCCCGCTTTGCTCGATGAAAGGTTCATTGCTATGCAAACATGAGCCCGCTTTGCTCGATGAAAGGTTCATTGCTGCGTAAGCGTAAGGTCACCTCACATACTAAAAATTAAAGCCTTAATATTAGAAGCCCCTCCCTTGTCGAGAAACAATTAAAAAAAAATCCCGTTAATAACTATAATACAACACCCCTTTAAGAATATTTTAACACGTGATATTTGTAAAAAGCAAAATTAGAAGGTAAAAAATACTTATGTTGAAACTTTCGGCGCTCTAGGCTTATTAGAAGTCGCTTTTTGTGGAAATATTAATTAAAATTCATTAAAAAACAAATTAAAATGTTAACATTCTTTTTGTCAAAAGTCCAACTAGAAGGGCAAAACTATTTGTGTTGAAAATTTCAGAAATGTAGCCCTATTAGAAATCATTTTGTAAAACAATTGTTAATTAATTAATTAAAAAACAAATAAAATTTCAAAATTCTGTTTTTCAAAAGTCCTATTAAAAGGCCAAAACTTCTTATGTTGAAAATTTCAGAGCTGTAGCCCTATTAGAAATCATTTTGTAAATATTTATTGATTAAAAAAAAAATCAAAAATGAACTAAATAAAAATTTAACATTCTGTTTCTCAAAAATCCTATTTGAAAGCCAAAACTACTTATGTTGAAAATTTTAGAGCTCTAAGCCCTACTAGAAATCATTTTGTAAAATATTTATTAATTAATTAAAAAAATTAATTAAAAAAGAACTAATTAAAAATTTAAAATTCTGTTTTTCTGAAATTCCAATTAAAAGGCTAAAACTACTTATGTTGAAAATTTCAGAGCTGTAGCCCTATTAGAAATCGTTTTATAAAATAGTAATTAATTAAAAAAATTAATTAAAAAAGAACTAAATAAAAATTAAAAATTCTGTTTTTCAAAAAACCAATTAGAAGGCCAAAACTACTTATGTTGAAAATTTCAGAACTGTAGCCCTATTAAAAGTCGTTTGTAAAAAAAAAAATTAATTAATTATGAAAATTAATTAAAAAATAACTAATGAAAATTTTAACATTTTCTTTTCCAAAAATTAAATTAGAAGGCTAAAACTACTTATGTTGAAAATTTCAAAGCTGTATCTCTATTTGAAGTCACTTTGTAAAAAATTAAATTAATTAAAAAAATTAATTGAAAAAGAATTAGTTAAAACTTTATGATTCTGCTTAACATACATAAAATTAGAAAACCAAAACTCCCTATGTTGAAAATTTCAGAGCTCTACTCCAATTTTAAGTAGGTTTCTAAAGATCCACAGAGCCACAGACAGATAGACAGACAGACACACAGCTTGTTTTATTTTTATAGATAGACTAGCTAAATACCCGTGCTTCGATACGAAATTTTAACATGTGCAATACTTTAGCTAGTTGTGAGGCCTCGCGTTGCGGAAATCTGTCGTTCGTGTATAGGACCCAGTTTTTGGCGCTTCACTCGCAGGAAGGTTTATCGCAACGCAAAATCAAGCTCACTTCGTTCGCTGAAAAGTTCATGGACACATAAACACAGGCTTATTTCACTCTTTAAAAGGTTTATTGCTATGCAAGTAAAGGCTCGCTTCGCTCGCTGAAAGGTTCATTACTGCGTAAGCATAAGCTCGCATCACTCACTAAATTCTAATTGCTACGTAAAGACTTAATATTGGAAGCCTCTCAATTGTCAAGAAAAGAAAAAAATTCCCCGTTAATTCATTAATACAACACCCTTTAAGATTATTTTAACACGTGTTTGTGGAAATCAAAATTACAAACTAAAACTACTTATGTTGGAACTTTCAGAGATCTAGGCCTATTCGAAGTCGCTTTTTGTGAAAAAATTAATTGAAAAACAAATTAAAATTTTAACATTCTTTTTGTCAGTCCAATTCGAAGGCCTAAACTACTTGTGTTGAAAATTTCAGAAATGTAGCCCAATTACAAATCGTTTTGTAAAATAATTGTTAATTAATTTTAAAAAAAATTAAAAAAATATATATCTGTTTTTCAAAAATTATATTAGAAGTCCACAACTATTTATGTTGAAATTTTCAAAGCTGTAGCCCGATTTGAAAATCGTTTTGTAAAATGCTTATTAATTTAATAAAACAATTAATTAAAAAAGAATGAAAAAAAAATTTAAATTCTGTTTTTTAAAAGTCCAATTAAAAGGCCAAAACTACTTATGTTGAAAATTTCAGAGCTGTAGCCCTATTAGATATCGTTTTGTAACATATTTATTAATTAATTAAAAAAATTAATTAAAAAGGAACTAATTAAAATGTTAACATTTTGTTTGTGATGTATACAATTAGAAGGCTAAATGCTGAAAATTTCAGAGCTCTACTCCAATTTTAAGTAGGCTTCTATAGATCCACAGACAGACAGATAGACAGACAGACAGATAGAAAGACACACAGCTTGTTTTATTATTATAGAAGATACCTATCGTTAAAACAATTAATTAAATTTATAGTTACCTATGGCATCCCCATAGTTACCTATGGCAATAACTTAAATACTATAGGGCTTATATTGAAGAATTCAATAATTCTTAAATAACAACCCCATTAAAAATAACTTCCACATAAATTGAAAATAATGTCAATTTATTGACCTAAAGCGCCCTCCTCCCCCATCACCTTTTCCTCATAGTTAAAAGTGTATATTGTCATGAATAAAACTAAATTAACTATAGATAAATAAATAAAAAAATCTCGCAAAATTTAAACTTTAACAAAACACGCTTTTTTTTTTTTTTTTAATTGAAATTGAACAAGTATTTTTTAACCCTAGCATTGGCCTTCTTTATTTTATTTTGATACTAGCTGAATACATGTGCTTCGCTACGAAATTTTAACATGTGCAATATTTTAGCTAGCTGTGAGGCCTCGCGTTGCGGAAATCCGTCATTGGTGTATAGGTACCAGTTTTTGGCGCTTCGCTCGCAGGAAGGTTCATTACTATGCAAGAGTAGGCTCGTTTCTCACTGAAAGGTTCATTGTTGCGTAAGTATAAGCTCGCTTTACTCACTAAAATTTAATTGCTAAGTAAGGCCTTAATATTAGAAGCCTCTCCCCTGACGAGACACACACAAAAAAAATCCTAGTTAATATAATAATAACAACACCTCTTTAAGATTATTTTTACACGTGTTTGTGGAAAGCAAAATTAGAAGGCCAAAACTACTTATGTTGAAACTATCAGAGCTCTAGGCCAATAGAAGTCGCTTTTTGTAAAAATATGAATTAAAAAAATTAATTAAAAAACAAATTAAAATTGTAACATTCTTTCTGTCAAAAGTCCAATAAGAATGCCAAAACTACTTGTGATGACAATCTAAGAACTGTAGTCCAATTAGAAATCGTTTTGTAAAATATTTGCTAATTAATTAAAAAAAAAAAAAAAAAACTTTTGTTTTTCAAAAGTCTAATTAGAAGGCCACAACTACTTATGTCGAAATTTTCATAGCTGTAGCCCTATTAGAAATCGTTTTGTAAAATATATAATAATTAATTAAAAAAAGAATGAAATAAAAATTTAAAATTCTGTTTTTCAAAAGTTCAATTAAAAGGCCAAAACTACTTATGTTGAAAATTTCAGACCTGTATCCGTATTAGGAATCGTTTTGTGAAATATTTATTAATTAAAAAGGACTAAATAAAAATGTGAAATTCTGTTTTTCAAAAGTCCAATTGGAAGGCAAAAACTACTTATGTTGAAAATTTGAGAGCTGTAGCCCTATTAAAAATCGTTTTGTAAAATATTTATTAATTAATTAAAGAAGAACTAAATAAAAATTTAAAATTCTGTTTTTCAAAAGACGAATTAGAAGGCCAGAACTACTTATGTGAAAATTTCAGAACTGTAGCCGTATTAGAAGTCGTTTTGTAAAAAAAAAAAAAATTTAATTGATTAAGAAAATTAATTAAAAAATAACTAATTAAAATTTTAACATTCTGTTATTCAAAAGTTCAAGTAGAAGACTATATACTTATGTTGAAAATTTCAGAGCAATATCTCTATTTGAAGTCACTTTGTAAAAAATAAATTAATTAAAAAAATTAATTAAAAAAGAACTAATTAAATTGTTAACATTCTGTTTGACATACATAAAATTAGAAAGCCAAAACATTTCAAAGCTCTACTCCAATTTTAAGTAAGTTTCTATAGATTCAGAGACAGACAGACATACAGCTTGTTTTATTATTATAGTTGATATAGTTTGTTTTGTCTCTTCTAAGACTCTGTTGATCTATTTGGATGAACAGGAAGCTTTTTTTTTTACGTAATAAAATTTATATAATTTATAAGTATAATTTATGTGTATAATTTTTAGCGATGTTGTGATCCTCGGATTAGTAATCTGACTCCATTTTAGTTTGACATAAATTTATTATACTTTAATTAACTAAATAAACACCAACGATACAACATGCTAAGAAAATATTCATGGAACACAAGTAATAAAAATAAAACTGCTCGCCAGGAAAGTTATTTTTTCTGTCGCTATGCAACGCACGAGACATCATCTCATCTCACGCCGATGGAGTTCAAAATGTCATACCAACAAGCTCGCGCCGCCACAAATTTATGTAAATAAATTTCTATAACAATTTTTATTTAGTTTTGAATTGCTCTTTTTTTTTTTTTCTTTTTTTTTTCTTATCCATATCCACTTACAAA
Source organism: Linyphia triangularis (assembly GCA_963978545.1). NCBI lineage: Eukaryota > Metazoa > Arthropoda > Arachnida > Araneae > Linyphiidae > Linyphia > Linyphia triangularis. The sequence goes on from OZ021722.1 coordinate 89,381,152, forward strand.
TGTAAAGCCAAACTTATTTGTTTATTATATAAAGTTCTTTAATCTATGAAGTGGTCTGTTAAAAAAACATTTCATATTTACTAAGAGTGTAATCCCATTTTTAACATTCAATAGTAATTCATTCATAAGAATTTTTTTAATAAATTGTGTACCTGAAAATCTAAAAAGAGGTGCACAAAAAACTAGTATGGACTGGAGAAAAAAAAAGGCTTAATAATGGGTTTCTTATTCTTTGCCCCTTGCTCCATAAAATCCCAATCAATCAATCTTATTCTTTGCCAGTTATCAACATTTTCCGTTGGGAAAAAAAACGTCTATTTTTGCCGGTCGGAGTGTAATGTTTTTAATTTCCGTAAAAACTCTGTAAATTTATAAAACTAATAATAAATGGTTATCTCTGGTACCTTATTTATAAACTTTCTAATAAAAAATTCAGAAGTCGTCGGTCAATTGATAAAACGTAAACAAGTTGGGTGCGGGGGTTACCAACGATTTGCACATGTTTTTCTTTGTATTAGACTTAGTTAACCTGGGGATAATAAGAATGAAAAATAGAAAACAGTTAGCTTATTAACGTTTTTTGAAAAAGCGGCGCGGCGTTGGTTCATTGACAGGTCTCTATTGAACTTTCTCACTAGTTTCCTTTCCATAACAATTTAAAACGAAACGGATTTGAACTTGTGAATAATATTCTCAACTATTGATAAGCAGTTTTTAATTATTAACAGAATTTATTTATTGGAAACAAGAATTAGAACAAGATGAATTGCTGTGGAAGCACATTAAGGAAGCATGCCAAATAAAAGAGGTCATTTTAATGGGCAACATCAATTTTCCAAACATGAGGTGGAGAGGGGGAGGAAGGGGAGTAATTGGGATATGTTGGGATATTGTTATCCACTGCCACTCATTTCCACCCCTTTGCTTGCTTATGGACTGCCCTGCCTTGCAGCGCCGCCTTGTGGCTAGCTTATATAAACTGTTGTTCTAGCCTGTATGCCATTCATTCATTGTATTCTATTCATTCACCTCTGACTGTCCAGTGTTATGTGTGTGTTCCTGTGTCCGTGGCGGTTTAATGACTTAATAAACTAATTGCACCGCTTGTGTTGTTGCTTCTCTCAAATACTCTGCTACCATCCCCAACAGGTTATAGGCCCAGTAAATAGCCATACCTGCGCAGAGAAAGCAACACAAGGACTGGAACGAAAACCGAACTAAAAACGACGATAAATGGATCACGGATTGAATCGTTAAACAAGGATAATTACGAGACATGGAAAATACAGATGAAAGCTTTGCTTGTCAAAAGCGATTCCTGGGTGTATGTTTCTGGAATCAAAACAAAACCCGTTCTCATTCAAGATGACGTTAAATCGAAAGAAGCTTGTGAAAAGTGGGCAGAAATAGATGAGAAAGCGAAGTCGGACATTATCCTATGTATAGCTCCATTTCAACTGAAACAAGTGAAAAGTGGTGAAACATCGTCTGACGTTTGGACTAAATTGAAACAGATTTACGAATCCAAAGGACCTGCCAGAAAAGCATCGTTGTTGAAATCGCTGATTCAACACAAGATGGCGGACACAACAACTCTAGACGTGAGAGAGCACCTTCGAGTTCTTCGACATTGTTGACAAGCTCACTGAAATGGAAATACGCATCGACGAAGATCTGCTAGCAGTGATGTTATTATACAGCCTTCTAAAAAGTTTTGAAAATTTCCGATGTGCGATAGAATCCCGCGACGAACTACCGAAACCAGAAGTTTGGCGAATAAAAATAGTGGAAGAATGTGATGCGAGACACCAGGACCGGAAATCAAACGGCGAGAGTGGAGGAGTGTTTGCTGTGACTCATCTTCAACGCAAGCCTCATTGGAAAACAAAAGGCGAAAACTTCCAGAAGAACAACAATCAGTTTCAGAAGGCCAGAGGTTCTTCGAAAATCAGTTGCTGGAAATGCCGACGTTTAGGGCACAGAGCAGCCACGTGTGATCAGGATTACCAGAAAAAGGACATTTCTCGCTTCAAGCAAGAAAATACTGGACTGTTAACGTGTGCCGAATCCAAAAAGTGTGGAGATGCATTGCTTACACATCATGGTGAAATGCAAACACAGTGGGTGGTAGATTCCGGATGCATGCGACATTTATGTAATGATGAATCAAAGTCTGTTAACATTGGAGACACAGAAATCAACATTCTCAATCTTGCCAACAATGAAACAACTGAAGTTTTAGGCTCCGGTAAAGCAGTCATCAAAGCGGAAGTTAACAAGAAAATTCAAGATGTTGATGTTTTCGATGCACTTCTTATTCCGGACCTGCGTACAAACTTATTATCAGTTGCTAAACTTTGTGATCGTGGATACACTGTGACTTTCAAAAGTGACTTTGCTAAGATTGTAGACACTAAATCCAACTTGGAACTAATTGCTGATAGAAAAGATAATTTATATTATTTACGTGGTGGTAATTGTAGTGTTAATCAAAGTGCAAGTCATGCTAGTGAATCTTTTGACAGTGGTAAAAGCAAAGTTGCAGATATTGAAAAATGGCATGCAAGAATGGGTCATTTAAATATAGGAGATTTATTGGAATCTAGTGGTAAGGGAAATATTCGTGGATTAAATTTAGTAAAATCCCCTAAGGAATTTAATTGTGAAATTTGTGCGGTTAGCAAATTAACACGAGCTCCTTATCCTAAAAAATCAGAGAGAGAGTGTCAAACACTCAGATCTCTGTAGTCCAATGAAAGTGCCATCAATTGGTAAGTCTTTTTATTTTATGACTTTTATTAATGACGAATCAAAATATTGTGCCTTTAAATTTTTAAAGATAAAAGTGAAGCTCTAAGTGCATTTAGAGATATCAAGGTTTTATGGGAGAACCAAAAATCGATTAAAATTAAAGTACGAATGACGGACAATGGGGGAGAATTCTTAAATGAGGAATTCGATGATTTTCGGTCTATTCCTAGTTGACGTTAAAATATCGCCAAGCCGATTTGGCGCTGTTTTGTAGGCGATACAGTTCTAAATTTGGCAACCCCATTTTTTTTTATTGACGAGCTTTGGCTTCAACCTTTCTATACCACAAATCATAGAGCTGGTTCGTTTCTCGATTTTTCATATTGGAATTCCGAATTTGCGACATTCTGGCTTTGTCGCCAACTTTTCAAAAGGGCTCCAACCCATAAAAGTGAAATAGGAATTTACCGACAGAGCCACAGTACATTGTTTTCTACTTTCCCAGCTAATAGCACTTCCGCTAAGAATAAAACAGTACCCTGTGTATGACTTCCGGTCAAAAAGACAATTACCCCAATCAGCATCGGTATATCCAAACAATGATACTTCTGTACGTTGAAAAATAAATCCAAAATTAATTGTTTTCTTTAAATAACGCAGAACTCTTTTCGCTGCAATCCAATGAGAGTTATCATAACAAGTTAGGAACTGACTTAGCCTACTAACTGAATTAGAGATATCAGGCCTCGAACATGAAGCTAGGTATTGAAAACTACCAATCAATTCGCGGTAAGGAATCCCTTCCTCGCATTTTTCGGCCTTCTCCAATTTAATGCTAACATCCATTGGACCGGTAACAGGTTTAGCTTCCAACATATTAAAACGATTTAAAAGCTCCCTTATATAGCTTTGTTGACTCATAGTCACAACTCCGTTTTTCTGTTCAAAATTTATTCCTAAACAATATTTGACTAAACCAGCATATTTTACATCCAATTCTCTATTCATGTGATTTTTAAATTTTTCGATCATATCCGGATTTTGAGAAGTAAACAAAATATCGTCAACATAAACCATTATTGCAGTTAAGCCCTTACTATATTTAATGTAATATGTACACGGATTTGCCTCGGTTTGTTTCGAACAAAAATTATTTAAAATTTCATTCAACATAACATTCCAGCAGTATCCTCCTTGTTTAGTCCCATAAATCCCTTTCTTTAATAAAAGAACTTTATCACCCTGATTTAAAGAATTTAAAATTTCATTTGCTCTTTCAGAAATTTCACCATGGAGCTCCTTTTTATCGATTATTCGTTTCAGGATTTCTCCAAAATAATCAGGACATTCCATAAATACTTCTTCTATTTCTCCATTCAAATAACCAGTAGTTACGTCAAATTGATGAATTTCTAGGCCTAAATCTGCAGCAAGTGCACATAAAACTCGGATTGACCCTTGTTTTACCACTGGCCTGTAGGTGTTAAAATAATTAACATTATATTGTTGTGAGAAGCCTTGCGGAATAAAACCCGTCTTATACTTTAATAATGTTCCATCATCTTTAAATTTATTCGTAAGAATAAAATGGCTCCCAATACATCTTTTAGAATCTGGCCTATTAACAATTTCAAAAGTATTATTTCGAATAATACTCACGACTTCATCAATCAAAGCATTAAACCATAACTCACTATTTTTATCTTTGAGCGCATTTTTAATCGGTACTTCCACATTAAAAATAAAATCTGTTTCATCACGAATGATATCCCTATTGCGCAATGAAAGAATTCTTTTTCCTGATTCTTGTTGATATGAAACTAAAGGTTCACTATCACCGGGGCCGCCGTGAGATGGCGCTTTCTTTCCCGAAGCGGGCCAGGAACAAGCTTTAACAAGATTTTGCTAAGCGATGGGATTCGTAACCACCTCACTTGCTTAAATGATTACTTTGTTTTTCAAAGTTTTATACTTGAGCAAATTTGAGTTTGAGGATTTTTTTTTTTTTACAGTTTTAAAATTCGTTAGATTTATAAATTAGTATTTTCAGATTTGTATCACTTTGAAATATGCGTAGGTTTTCTAAGAATTTTTTTTCTTAAAACAAAATAAGCAATTCTATTAGCAAAATAAAGCAAACCAATTTTCATCAGTAATTTTATTGAAATTAGATATATGTTTAGAATTACTCAGCAAGAAATATATATAAAAAATAGTATAAAATAAAAAAGTAAATCTATAATGTTAAGATACTTATAAGTTTATTATGGACTTTTCAATTCACTAGTACATGTTAATTTACTTCTATTGATATGTTCCACTTGCACACTAAGAAACAAGACTTAAAAATAAAAGGAAGTTTTCACCAAAATTCATACACCACAAGAGAGAAATTTATTCAAAACAAATTTTTCATCTTAATGAAAAAAATAAAATGAAAGACACACATATCAGTAATTGATAGAAATTAGAATACAGAAGTAATAAAAATCCAATAAATTCTAAAATCTTTAAGTTAAATTGATTTTAATAAAATTAAGTTTTAATATTTGTATTATTTAGAAAATGTTTATATTTAATTCACTTAAATAGAACTAATGAATATAATTTACATACTTGAACACATATTTGGTATAAATTTAGCATCATGTAAACATCCAGCAGTTTCGACAAAAAACTTTAAATAGAATTTCTAACTTAAACCAAAACAAGACAGAAAACTCTTAATAACAATTGATTTAAATGTGACCAATATCAAAATAAAACTTGCTACCTAATTTCTAGGTCGGAAATATTTCAAACTAATTAAACAATAATAAATATGATTGCTTAACTAAAAGAAATGTTTGAAATGTTTAAAATCAAAAACGAAACGTCCAACTTGATTGGGAGGTGACAAAATAAATGTTAAATATTTGTTGTGCTCAGCTATTTCAACGGTGTTAGAAAAGGATTTACCAGAAGAAATTTTTCTTAAATACCTAACATTAGGCAGAATTAAAACTCTAGATTTTGACATTTCTTCATCAGCAGTAGGCTAGTGTATGTAGATATGGCATTGCCCAGCACAGCATACTTGGGCTGTATCGAGATACAGTTTTATTCGCTAAAACCACCTGCTCATAAAGTTCAAGGCATCAAATTCGTAATCAATCAGTTCATGTTTCAAAAGATGAGATTAAAAAATATTGATTACTTCATCTAAAGATTTGAATGGTGTGGAAGAATTTTGGTTTACAAGTCAGGGAAGTCTTTTGGCATAATCTCAGTATCTTTAACGAATACATTTAGACAAATCTTCGCAAATGGCAATGCTGTGGGAAATTGCAATGGGATTTTGTGATACATCAATGACATACAAATATAAGCATTTCTCCTCTAAACACCTCTAGTTACTTTTCTTATTTCGGGATGTCATCTTCAAAAGACTTTACTTTATTGTTTTCTAGAAAACAATTAATCCTCTCCTCTTTGTATACACATTTCACGTCGTTTATTACGACTAGCTCTAGTAAATTAATTTTCTTCAGAAAGATATTTCAGTAAAGATGGAATAATAGCAGGTTCCGTTTGTTCATGTAGTTTGAAATGCTTTTGATGCGCAGTAACTTCAATTCCATTTGCTTGTCTGTAGATGTTTTTAATAACATCTTCTTCATGAAAATGAAGGATGCAAACAACAGTTCAAGGACCGAGCTTCCAATCTTGTTGAGGTATTTTTCTCATCCATCTGTCGTACAGTCCTGTTCCTTCGCTTGAAAATTTAAAAATTCGCACTGAATAGCTTTGTAGTTGGATTTATATCAAGGAACACTGCAAGAAGATGGTATTTCCTGGGGAAAAAAAGTGTAAGGAAAATGAATAATTATTTAAAACTGAGCAGTAATACGATATGGTTCAAGTTGTTTGGCTTTTAAAGCAGGAGTGGAAATTAGGATTCTTACTGCAATATATTATTGATGAATAATTAGGAAAGTCTGGGTCAAATAAAATTTATGTACACACATATAATGTACGCAGGAAATGAAAATGAAATAGTGACTTTTTTTTGTGATAATAAAAATAAACACTGGTACATATATAAAGAACTTTTGGTTAAGATTTACTGTACCCCTTGGCGATTTTTTAAAAAAAAATCACCAAATTGAAAATGGCGTCAAAAGGCTGTGTCGCCAAATTGAAAATAGTGTCAAAACACGCCGTGTCGCCAAATCCAAACTGTCACTAAAGTTATCGGAAAACCTTGGCGACGGGTTGCACATTCGGTGCCGAATCGCCAACTTTCATAAAGTTGCCAAAGGGGACCATACAGTAAATTTTAACCAAACTTTTAAAACTGATGTTTTGCCTGTTATAAAATTTTAATTTTTCATAGCAATATTCCAACAAAAGTTGTGGCTGAAAAAAAAAAAAAAAAAAAAAGGTTTCCAGAAGGTTTTGAATGAAATAACAGTAAATTCTCAAATAGTATAATTCGTTTAAATAATTTAACGCTTAGACAAACAGAAAATTTTTGGTAATGACATTTGTGTACACAGATTTGTGATCCAGATAAACTTAGAACAGGAAATTGACCAAATAGACTACTAGAATATTTTAAAAAGTTAGCCAAAAATTATGCTTTATCAAAAATTTAACTGGCATATTACTCAGCAAATGTTACTATATATCATAAAATATTTGAAACTTGCACTGCCATTTACACTAGTGTAAAAATTAAAATAAGCTAAATTGTACATATTTAGCTTCAAAATTACCCACTAAAATGTTTCAATGAAATACGTAATGTTGAAAATTGTAAACAAATCTATGAAGCTATGTTTGGTCAAAAAATTAATAGAATGTTACTGTAACTATATCATAAAATAATGGGAACTTGATGTTCAAACTATGCAAAAGCTCTTAATCACACCATCACTTCAAAGTTCTCAAATACAAGTATAATATTTCAATAAAATGACTTATAAGTTGGAAGTTGCAAACACAGTTGCGTGTACTTCTGTAGCATTGCAAGTAACGCGATTTAATTAAACGTAAAAGATGTTCAGCAAATTTTAGCAATATCTTTTTATTACAACGACAAATAGTCCATTGAAATGAAGTAAAAAAATGTTGAAAACAGTCAATGATCAGCAATTATCCTTCAAATATTAAAGCACTATAAGAACATCAGTTTCGCATTAGTAGGCTTAAGAGTTCAACAAATTACTAAAATAAGTAATAAAAGAAACTTACCTTAATTTTAAAAGAGTTGTTCAATGACACATCAGCAGTTTTTCATCTGATGTCTTCAAATTTCACAGCTTTGAAATAAAAAAAATACTCCAAAACGAATCGAATTCACAACATCTACGGAAATTAAATCCCATCGCTTAGCAAACGTCTGGACGTAAAGATTTTAGTTTGTTCCTGGCCCGCTTAGGGAAAGAAAGTGCCATCTCGCGGCGGCCCCGCTATCACACATAACTGGAGTATTTTTCAATTGCTAGCTTTCCAAAGATTTATTTATATCTAACTCCACATCCGGTTTGATTGACTGATATAGAATTGGATCGCTTCCAAGTTTCGATTCGTTTTCAAATGAAATAGAGGTTTCATTTATATTTTGTTTTTCTAAGAAATCTTGCAATGTAACGGATTTATTATCGTATTCCTCAAAGAATTTGGTATATTCCTAGTTGACGTTAAAATATCGCCAAGCCGATTTGGCGCTGTTTTGTAGGCGATACAGTTCTAAATTTGGCAACCCCATTTTTTTTATTGACGTGCTTTGGCTTCAACCTTTCTATACCACAAATCATGGAGCTGGTTCGTTTCTCAACTTTTCATATTGGAATTCCGAATTGGCGACATTCTGGCTTTGTCGCCAACTTTTCAAAAGTGCGCCAACCCATAAACGTGAACTAGGAATTTACCGCTCTGTCTTCTACGGAGGCAGAATATATGGCTATTTCTGATGGTACAAAAGAAGCGATATATCTTTGTAAGTTACTTAATGAACTGTGTAATAATAATTTGGAAAAGGTACGTATGCTCACCAGGGGCGTAGCCAGGATTTTTTTTCGGGAGGGGCTGAGAAATTATAAATGTCAACTTCGGAAACAATAATTATCATTCAATAATTTACAAATCAAAATTAATCAAACTAAAAAACAAATAAACACTTTTTGGGATTGTAATACTTTTAGCACATATAGCGTTCACTGGAAAGAAAATTTATTCGTTAAATGTAGTAATAATCAAATGACCCTTTCTTTTCACAATCGTGACATTAAGTATTAACCCTTTGCACTCCAGTGGCGCCTCTCAGGCGCCACACGATTGGATGCCAAACCACTAGAGGACCATTAGGTGTGATGCGGAAATTCGATGCAAGGCCAATAACTGTGTTTAGTTTCTATGAAGCAAATCCATAAACACCAGCCGAACCTAAAATGTCTCGAGTTGCTGATTCCTCCGCGCGAAAAAGGCCTGGAGTGCAAAGGGTTAATATGCATGAATAATACTTGATTAAGAATGCTTTAATGAAACACAATAAAAATGCTTTTTAAAATAAGGAAATGAGAAGAAATATCACATTTAAAATAAAGTTTAATAATGGGACACTTGTATTTAATTAAGAGGCATTACAAAGTTAAATTGAATTTTCTAACAGTTCCACTGCTGGCAAATTTGTTGAGGACCATCTCGTCTGAAACTGAGCATTGCCTATGGATATTCAGCAAAGCCAGTCCAGTTAAGCGATTTTCGCTTGTCGTACTTCTAAGATAAGTTTTCAATCTCCGAAGAGTAGAAAAACTTCTCTCAGCTGTGGCTGCTGACACTGGCAGAATGGATAGGATTTTGAGCAAAACGTATACGCTGGGGAAGATGTTTTGGTCGCATTCATACAGCGACCAAATCGCTGAGTTTGGTAACATTTCGACCGACATCCACTTTCTTTTCCACAGCTCCCATCCACCTTCAATCACATCTTTGTAAGTAGGAAGATCTTCTTCATAAAAGGAGATGCATGGTTCAATATCTTGAAAACTCTTCCCAACAGCGTGTTGCGGAATAAGGTTTTGCAAGGAAGAAATTGTTTCTTTATGAGGCAAAAAGAGCTCATTTAATGAAGATATCATATCATCTAAGTAGGGCGTAAAAATTGTTATTCTATAGTATTCTTCAATTGTTTTGTAGGCTATATTTGGGCGATTCTTTTGGATTTTACACACTCTTTGTGTTTTGACTTCTATATTATGTTTTTCAGCTAAGGTTTCAGCTTCATTATATATAGAATTAAACTTATCCACATGGTTGTTTCTCATTTATTGCAACATCGTCGTTATGTTGCTGACTTCACCCAAAGCACTGGCCAAGTCAATGTTAGTACTTTGCAGATACTCGGATAGGTTGTATGTGCAACCGAGCAGTTTACTGGCGATGCACAAACATACTAGAAAAGAAAACTGGCATGTGCTTTGCAACAAAATGTTTGGCTTTTTGGACGAATCGTCTGTTGCGAGGCCCTCGATTTCCTCTAACGAAGCGATGATTGGCTCTAAAAACTCCTTGAACATTAAAATGGCTTCATGACGTAAAATCCAACGAATTTCACATAACGTCTTAAGTTTCGTCTGTTTTGTGTTGGGTTTCAAGTCTTTAATATTCTTTTTCAGAATATCTGTTCGTTTTGTAGATTTATGAAAGAAACTGCAAATTTCTGAAATTACACCAAAGGCGTTTCGGATGCCCTGAACTTTCGTTGCGTCAGATATGCAGAGATTGAGAGAGTGAGATACTCAATGGGTATATACAGCTTTCGGGTATTTTTCTCTCACCATAGCTTGAACACCACGAAATTGCCTACGCATGTTTGACGCCCCGTCGTATCCTTGGCCACGTAGCTTGTTTAAATCAAAGCCAAGTTTTAGCAAGTCTTCTACAATTGTAGCTGTAAGACCTGCACCAGTTAAATCAGTGACAGGAATAAACGCAAAGAAATCTTCTCTAGTTTGTACAGTTGCTTCATCAATATACCTTATGCATAAAGACAATTGTTCTATTTGAGAAATATCTGTTGTTTCGTCGGCAATGAAGGAAAAAAACTCTGAATTTGATACTTTTTTAACTATTTCGGATTGTATGAGCTCTCCAAAAATACTTATGATTTCGTTTTGAATTGATGGGCTTATATACAATTTCAAAAAATTAGAAAATAACGAAAACTTGTGTTATTTTCAAATTTTAATTATCCAAGCATAAATAGATCTATTTCTGACTTTCGAGGTTTGAAAATTTCGGGGGGGGGCTGCAGCCCAATCAGCCACCCCCTGGCTACGCGCCTGATGCTCACTGACAACAAGGGAGCGATAAAATTGGTTAAAAATCCAGTTTTTCATAAACGTACAAAACACATTGATATTAGACATCATTTTGTAAGAAATGCTTTAAAAAATGGTCAAATTGATTTAAAGTTTGTGTCAACAGATGATATGGGTGCTGACATTTTAACTAAAGCATTACCTTCTTGTAAGCATTATAAGTGTTTAAGATTACTTGGTATTGATGATACAGTTGCATATTTTAATAAATGAGTTGACATTGTGGGGGAGTGTTGGGATATTGTTATACACTGTCACTCATTTCCACCTCTTTGCTTGCTTGTGGACTTCCCTGCCTTGCAGCGCCGCCTTGTGGATGGCTTATATAAACTGTTGTTCTAGCCTGTATGCCATTCACTCATTCATTGTATTCTATTCATTCACCTCTGACTGTCCAGTGTTATGTGTGTGTTCCTGTGTCCGTGGCGGTTTAATGACTTAATAAACTAATTGCACCGCTAGTGTTGTTGCTTCTCTCAAATACTCTGCTACCATCCCCAACAGCATAGTCATAGTAAATGGGGGAGGTCAACTGAGCCTAGGTGCTGATTCCACTAGGGAATATTGCACCAACCCCTTTATTTTACGACCCCCTGTCAAAGAAAGCCAGATTCCTTAAGAAAGGTCAAAAGGCTTTTGACAGGTTCCTCGTGGATTGTATCAAGCTCTGTTCCAAGACCTAAGCTTGAATGCCTTATGTGAAGAAGAGCTTCAAATTCAAAAAGTATATGGTGGGCGGTTTCCTCCACCATATTGCATTTCCTACATAAGGGTTCTTCTTTAAAGATTCCCATTCTATGAAGGTGTTTTCTTAGGTGATAGTAGCCCCCCCCCCCCCCTCCCCCCCGTTAGGAATCCAACTGTCACCCCATTTTATCCCTGCTAAGACGCAGGATCTGAGATTATAGTTTCATGGAAGGTTCTTGGATCGTAAGCCTCGCATGTTTTTGATCGGTGGTTTGTTTCCACCTTTCTGTGGGTTCTTTAAGCATTTTTTCTCCTATCACCCTTTTTGTAGTAGTCTTAGAGATCCCACAAAAAGGTTCAGGCGAGGCCGTGCGCGAAAAACCAAGTATCTTGCTAGATGCTCAGCTTACAAGGCCATAATCCTGAATTTTTAAACGAGTTTGACGTCACAGCAAAAAGCTATGAAATTTTTTGTTGATGTTCTGTTGACTTAGTTTGCACTTGTAAATGTGTTACGTCATCATGGAGTTGCTTATAAGAATTGACTTTTGTACTATTCAGCTTGTTCTGAATTCTGTTACGAGCTGAAAAAGTGCAGACGATAATTTTTTTTTTTTTTTTTTTAGAATGTAAAAACTGTTATCTCTATATATATAAGGCAAAGCCCTCACTCACTCATCACTAATTCTCCCACTTCTCACATAGTCACAACTCTGAAAATCGGCACAAATATCAACAATGGTAAAAATAGAAAAAGTAAGCTATTCCGATCTCGATTAACCTACTTTAAGGGGTCGAAAAGGGGTTAAACGTTCCAAACGAGGGACATTCGAATATCCTACTTCCCATTTGCTCACAACTCTAAAAATTGGTACAAATATTAACAATAGTAAACATAGAAAAAGTAAGCTATTCCGATCTCGATTAACCCACTTTAAGGGGTGGAAGAGGTGTTAAACGTTCCAAACGAGGAATATTCGAATGTCCCACTTCCCACATAGTCACAACTCTGAAAATTGGTACAAACATTTACAATAGTAAACATAGAAAAAGCATGCTAATCCGATCTCGGTTAACCCTTTTTAAGGGGTCGAAAAGGGGTTAAACGTTCCAAACGAGGGATATTCGAATGTACCACTTCCCACATGTCCACAACTCTGAAAATTGGTGCAAATGTCGATATAGGCAAACATAGAAAAATTAAGCTATTTCGATCTCGGTTAGCCCACTTTAAGGGGTCGAAAAGGGGTTAAACGTTCCAAACGAGGAATAATCGAATGTCTTACTTCTCATTTCGTCATAACTCTGAAAATTGGTGCAAATGTCGACATAGGCAAACATAGAAAAATTAAGCTATTCCGATCTCTATTAACCCACTTTAAGAGGTGGAAAAGGGGTTAAACGTTCCAAACGAGGAATATTCGAATGTCCCACTTCCGACATGGCCACAATTTTGAAAATTGGCTTAAATACAAACAATGTTAAACATAGAAAAAGCATGCTAATCCGATCTCGGTTAACCCACTTTAAGTGGTCAAAAAGGGGTTAAACGTTCCAAACGAACTATATATTCGATTGTCCTACTTCTCATATTGTCACAACTCTGAAAACTTGTGTGAATATCAAAAGACAAACGCAGAAAAAGTAAGCTATTCCGATTTCGGGTGGATGAAGGGGTGGAAAAGTGGTTAAACGTTCCAAACGAGGAATATTCTAATGTGCCACTTCCCATATGGTCACAACTCTAAAAATTGGTAAAAATATCAACAAAGACAAACATAGAAAAGTTATGCTATTCCGAGCTTGATTAACCCACTTTAAGGGGTGAAAAAGGGGTTAAACATTCCAAAATAGAATATCCTACTTCCCATATAGTCACAACTCTGAAAATTGGTAGGAATGTCAATAAAGATAAACGTAGAAAAAGTAAGCCATTCCGATCTCGATTAACCCACTTAAGGTTTGCAAAAGGCGTTAAACGTTCCAAACTAGGGATATTCGAATGTCCCACTTCCCATTTGGTCACAACTCGGAAAATTGGTACAAATGTCAAAAAAGTAAGCTATTCCGTTCTCGATTAACCATCTTTAAGGGGTCGAAAAGGGGTTAAACGTTCCAAACGAGGGATATCCGAATGTTCCTCTTCCAATGTAGTCATATTTCTGATATTTGGTGCAAATGTTAAAAAAATAAGTCATTCCAATATCGATTAACGAATTTTTAAGGGATGAAAAGTCGACGCAACTTTGAAACTATACGAGGATTAACTTAATGTCTCAATTCCAATACAGCTACTACTTTGAAATTTAGAACTAAGAGCAAACATAAACACAATTATAAATTTCGTTTAAAATGTCAACAAAGGAAAGTTCCTATTTTGATAAATCAATTTGTCAGGATCGAAATGGGAGCAAACGTCTGAAGTGTGGAATACATGAATGTCTTTTGATCGCTGAAATGCTAATGGTAAAATTTCGTAGCGCAGCACGGGTATTCAGCTAGTTTTATATATGTTCTTGTTCTAAACTTTTTGTAATTAAAGAAAGACGTGATGGATTTTGCTCTCGTTTCTTAAGTGTACTTGCGTTTGTTATCTTCCATAATTTGAACCTGAAAAAGGATCCAAGTGAGATCCTACATATGTTTTTGTGGCGTCCGCGACTTTTGGCTTTAAAACGATTTAAAGATTGACTATGGAAGGAGAAAACACGAAACGCAAAGCGTTGAGACAATCATTCACGGTGTGTGCCAATAATGTTGAAGAGGTTTTATTAAAAGATGAAACTACGGTAAACCAACTATGTCTTTTGCAAAAACAATTATTGGATAAATTTTCTCGCCTGGAAGCCGTATAGGAGAACATTGCACAAGCTCTCTTGGATGATGAAGATTTGGCGACGAATTACGCTGAAGATTTTGCAAAAGCGGAAACCTACAGGGACAGATTTTGTGCGGTCTCGACACAGCTGGAATTAAAAATTAACATGAATATTGACTCATCGAAAAGTGATAACGCGATGGAAGAAAAACGTAAATTTAAGTTACCCCGTTTGGAGTTGAAAAGATTTACAGGTGAGCCGAAGGATTTTCTAGCCTTTTGGTCGCAATTTTCTAAAATTCATAACGATGACAATATTCCGGATGAAGATAAATTCCAGTATTTGTTACAAAGTGTAGTGCCAAAATCTAAAGCGACGAGGCTGGTAGAGAGCTACCCGCCCACGAGAGAAAACTATTCAAAAGTTATCGTTCAACTGAAGGATAGATTCGGTCGTGACGAATTACTCGTTCAAATTTATGTACGGGGCCTTCTAAGCCTGGTTATGAAAAACGCATCCGGCAAAGGAAAAGTCGACTTATCTGAACTGTATGACTTACTACTTGAGAGTAAGCTACTTGCCTTGGAAAGTTTGAGGAGCACGAAAGAAAAGTTTGCCGATTTTCTGGAACCCCTGGTGGAGTCCTGCCTTCCGGAACAGGTGCTGCGTGCCTGGGAAAGGAGTCGATCCATTGATGAAGCATCCAGTGGAACAGCTGACGCAAGCGTGCGTTCTTTGGAAAGATTAATGTCCTTCCTTCGCTCGGAGGTGCAAAGTGAGGAGATGGTCATACTTGCTCGCTCGGGACTTGGAGTGCCACAGAAGAATTTACCAGACCGCAGGGATGAGGAGCCATCTTTGCCCACAAATGCAGTCTTGATTAATGCAGGTAAGGAAGAGGGGCCAGCCAAATTTAAATGTATATTTTGTTCAAAACAAAATCACTTTTGTTCTGACTGTTTTTTGGTGCAGAAAATGTCTTTAAAGGATAAGAAGAGTATAAAAAAAAAAGCTTGTTTTAAATTAAACCATTCGGCATGATTTTGCCGAAATAAATTCATTAAATGCGGTTTTGCGATGATAAATCCCATCAAAGTTTAATGTGTCCCAAAAAAGAGGACATTAAAGTTGAATCTGATCCTAGTATCACAGTTATAGGCAATACGCTTTCCAATCAGTCAGAAGTATCCAATATATATTTGCAAACAGTTATGATTAAAATTAGTCATAAAAATAAAGAGCTGGTTTTGCGCTGCCTTCTGGACAGCGGTAGTGAAAATTCCTACATTACTCAACGGGCAATCGAAAAATTGAACTTGACACCTGTAGCAAAACAAATCATGTTACACGGTTTGTTTGGGGGGAAGCAGACGGGTCCCAAGCAACATTCCCTCTATAATGTTGAAATAAGTAGTTTAAAGGGTGACTTTTCTTGCAAAATTCTAGTTCTTTCAGAGAATAAAATTTGTGGGTGTCTACCTAAAGTTAGGAATATATTGATATTATCAGAACTGAAAGGAAAATATATTGATGTACCTGATATTTATTCGTCACATTATGAAATCGATTTCCTAATGGGAGCCGATTTTATTGGATTAATCTTAACGGGTATGAGCATTACACTCGAATGTGGTTTAACGGCTCTTGAAACCAATTTAGGTGATACTTTAATGGGTAAAATTAAAGAAAGATTTAGGGAAAATGTAGTAATGTCAATGTCTGCTATAAGTGAAAGACAATTGTCAAAATCAGTGGTAAGTATGTTATCCACACAATTGTCCACTTTTAATATCAAAGAATTGTGAGATATGGAAACAATAGGTATTCGAGATCCAGTGGAAAATTTAAAAGGAAACACGCGTTATGCAAAAGCAATTGAGCAATTTGAGAATAATTTAAATGTGCTTCCAGATGGTAGATATGAATTGTCCTTTCCATTTAAAACTGAAAGCAAATTACCTAGTAATGAAAGTTTAACAATGAAAAGACACAAACGAATGTGTCAAGGTATAATTGATAAGGACTGTCTTGAATCATATGTTGCTGTATTTAAAGAATGGGAGAGGTTGAAAATCATTGAAAAAGTCCCAGATAAAGAAATTAAAAATGATGGTTATTATATGCCCCATAGACCAGTGTATACACCTTCTAAAACTACTAAGATCCGCCCCGTATTCGATGCATCTGCCAGGGAAGTTAGTAAACCTTCTCTTAATGATTGCCTTCATAGAGGTCCAAATTTAATTGAACTGATACCGGATATCTTAGATAGATTTCGTTTGTACCCTATTGGCATATCAGGAGATATTGAGAAAGCTTTTCTGCAATTAAGTATAACCCCCAAACATAGGGACTTTTTAAGGTTTTTCTATCCCCATGAAAGTAAAGAAATAGTGTATCGTCATTGTCGCGTGGTTTTCGGTGTCTGCTCAAGCCCATTCCTATTAGCAGCCTCAATAAAGCATTTGTTAGAGCATAGTCCCCCACAATATCGAGATTTGGTTAATAAACTCCGTCATTCCTTTTACGCTGACAATTGTGTTACGGGTGTATTCCACGCCCAGGAAATACACCCATTTATTTCCAAGTCTGAGGAAATTATGAAAATGGGGTGTTTTAACCTCAGATCATGGGAAAGCAATGTTAAAGGGGAGGGCGTAACTAAATGTGAAGGTGATACAAATGTATTAGGAGTTGTATGGAATTTAGACAAGGATACTCTTAGGTGTTTCATCGATAAGGAACAGTTAAGGAAAACTGTCTGAAATATCGTTAGGAAGTGTGTGAGGTGCTGAAGGTACAGTGCAAAACCAGCTGTTTCTCAACCAGTAGCTCTGACTCCTGACCGAGTTAGGGATACTAATGTCTTTGAGGTGTTAGGTGTTGATCTGGCCGGCCCTCTCTTCCTCCAGAATGGTGAAAAAGTCTGGATTGTTCTCTATACCTGTGCAGTCTTCAGAGCAGTGCAATTGGAGCTCGTAACTTCGTTGTCAACAGAGAACTTTCTTCTTTCATTTCGACGCTTTATCTCACGCAGAGGAAGACCTAAGACAGTGTATTCAGACAATGGTACTAACTTTAGGGGTGCTGTAGCTGAATTCAAAAATCTTGATTGGGAGAGTATAGAGCGCGAGACAGAAATTCAACAAATAAAGTGGAAGTTCATCCCACCCACCGCTGCATGGTGGGGGGGATGGTGGGAGAGACTTATAAGAGTGGTTAAAGATCTCTTAAAGCGTACTTTAGGAAACGAGATTTTGTCGTATGAAGAGCTTCTAACTGTTTTATGTGACTGTGAGTCTATCATAAACTCTCGCCCATTAACTTACATTTCAGAGGATTCCGAGGATCTTGTGGCAATTACGCCAGCAATGTTTTTGATGAGTAATTCTTCTCTTGATGTCACTGACTTAGATTTAAGTGATTTTGCCAAGTTTCAAAAACGAGTGAAGTTTCGGTCTAAACTTCTTAAGGATTTAAGGAGCAAGTTCCGAAAAGAGTATTTAGGTTTGTTAGTAGAAAAAAGTCAAAAACCATCATCTCGTTTCTTTACTGTTGGAGAAATTGTGCTCATTGAGAATCCTAACAAGAAGCGTTTATATTGGCCTCTAGCCAAGGTATTGGAATTGATCCCAGGTAGAGATGGGAAAATTCGTTCTTTACGACTCAAATGTGGTAACTCAATAATAATTCGTCCTATCCAACGAGTATTTCCCTTAGTGGTGAGTCATGATTGTGTATAGTCCTGTATCGATAGATGGCGTTAGAGGTACCGCATGCTTGAATATTCAAATGTAACCATTTTTCTGTTATTAAAATTAGATGTTGGAAGATCACTCAACATGGCGTGTCGTTTTATTGACTTCACGAACAAACATTGTTTGGCGCCCAACGTAGGGCCCACGGCCTTCGAAATTGAAACTTGATTCTTCTTGAAAAATTCGCACGTATTTTGGAAGGTGAAATTATGTTTGAAATGGACCTGAAATTAATTGAAATAGGAATCTGCGCTATTTGAATGAGTGAAAGTGAAACTATAATCTTGGAAAATTTGAACTACAATTGGTTTTGTTCAACGGTCGAAACATGAACTCTTGAATAATGGCCTTGAATTAATGACTTGGAATTCTTGAATGACGCATCGTTGTTGCTGAACTGAAGGATATATCGTGAAAGGAATGACGGATACGTTTGCAAGTAAGATCTTTCCTTTATTGTTTTAATAAGTGGAAACCTTTCGTGAACTTTGAATTTGAAACTATTGAACCCAGTTAACGTAATTTAATATAAATATGGCCGGTGACGAACAAAATAAATCCGAGAAGGAAGAATTTGAGAGATCAAACAAAAAACGAAGCGTTGCTCGTCAGCTAACTACAAAACTCCTTTCGAAAATTGAATTGATTTATAATGATGAAAATTTTGACAAAATCGAGAAACGCGAAGAGTTGAGCTGTCTACTTGATCAATTACGTGAAAAAAGGTCAACACTTAAGGACTTGGACAACAAAATCGAAACTTTTGTTTCCGCTGATGACTTTGAAAAGGAAATTATATTTCCGCAGAGGAATATTCCGAAAAAATTGTGAGATGGGAAAATAGGACGGTTTCTCAAACTTGAAAATGAAACCAGAACTTTTAATAGTTTGACTTTGAACGCAAACGGAAGTGTTTCGATGCAAAATGACAGACCTGATACTTTAAATTACGATGAAAATTCAAGTAATTTATCCATGCGAATGTCCTTGCCTAAGCTCGCATTACCTAGATTTTTTGGCGATACATGTCAAAGGTTGGAATATTGGGGCCAATTTGAAGACGCGATACATAAAAACAAATCTTTAACAAATGTAGAACGGTTTCACTATCTTAAGTGTTCGTTAGGCGGTTCGGCATTGAATGCTATAAAAGGTCTTGCGTTAACAGAACAAAATTATGAGAAGTGTATTCAATTGTTAAAGTCGAGGTTTGGGCGACATGATATAATAATTAATAGTCATATGACCAAACTTTTGAATTTAGAACCAATTCGAAATTCTTCGAACATAAAGGCACTTCGAATGTTGTATGATGTTGTATGAGGTAAACATTAGGTCTTTAGAAAGTTTAAATGTGGTTGCGGGGAGTTATGATCAACTCTTGTGTCCAATTGTCATGAAGTTGTTGCCTAATGATTTGAGTTTAGAATATAATAGGGTAAGGAAATCAAAATCTGAATTTAACATTCTTGAATTAATGGAGTTTTTCAAATCAGAATTGGAGACAAGGGAATGTCAAAATCTTTTGGAACATGCTAATGTGCGAAACGATAGTTACACAAGGGGTAGAGGGTATGATAATAATAGAGATAATAAAAGATTTGTAAAAAATGAAGTTCCCTTTGCTACTTGCGCTAAAAGGAATACCTGTTTGTTCTGTGATAAATTCCATCCTTCTTTAAATTGTAAAACACTTTCTGCTATCGAAAAAAGATCAAAATTAAAGAGGGAGGGAAGATGTTATCGATGTTTTGAAAAGGGTTCTCATTTAAGTTCTAGTTGCAAGGAACAAATTCCTCCTTGCAAAACTTGTAAAAGTGTGGCCCACAATGAATTGTTTTGTCTTGAAAAGAAAAATATTTCGACTGAGGTCGAAACCCCTCAAAATTCTGAATCAATTATTTCAAGTGTAACACATTCAGGAAAAGAGGGAAGTGATTCCATTTTGCCCACGTGTGCAGTAAGAGTTCGTAATCCCGGTCAGGGTTCAAGGTCAAAAATTGTTTCTGTTCTATTTGATTCTGCTAGCTCATGCAGTTTCGTGACTAAGGATATTGCAAGTGAATTAAATTTAGTGGTTACTCGTAAGGAAATTTTAGATATATGCTCTTTTGGAAATGCTCCAACAAAAACTGCTTTTGATGTGGCAACTATTTTAATATGTCACATTAATGATCCTAGTCGTTTGGCGAAAATTGAGGTTTTCATTACGGACAAAATTTCTCATGCTAAAATAGGAATTCCAAAAAATGATATTCAGCAGATGTTGGCGAATGCTTCAATTCCTGCAAATGAGATCGCTTTGGTAGAAGGGAAAAGAAAAATTGATATTTTGTTGGGATGTGACGTAATGTGGAGGTTTCAAACGGGGAACAGGATTGAATTAGAAAAAGGTCTTTACTGTATTGAGACGTTATTTGGATTCTTTGTAAGTGGAACCGCGAGATCGAGTAATAATTTGAAATCATTTGTTAATCTTTGCGTGTTGGGCAAAAATGAGATTGAAGGAGATTGTAAAGCACAAATCTTGAATGAAAGGGAATCAGATGAGAATTTAAATCTTGAACTTAAGAAATTGTGGGAATTAGATAACTTGTTTATTTCTAATGAAAGCGAGAGTAGCCTTTTGAATTGTGAAAAAGAAGTTCTAAGGGATTTTGAAAATAATTTGAAGTATGAAAATGGGCGCTACCAAATAAATTTACCATTTAAAAGGGAAGTGGATTTACCCGACAATCTTGAGGTTTCAAAAGGGAGATTGACTAGCTTGGTATCACGTTTTAAAAGGGATCCAGCTTTGTATGAAATTTACAAGTCAGTATTTGAAGAACAGTTGAGATCCGGTGTAATTGAAGAGGTCGATATAACCAAGGATGATTCAATGGGCCGTATCTATTACGCACCCCACCATCCGGTTATAAGAGAACAAAAGGAGAGCAATCGTACACGATTAAGGATTGTGTTTGATATGTCTTCGAAAGAAAAAGGGTGTCTTTCATTAAATGACAATCTCCATTCTGGGCCAAATTTAAATCCTAATTTATTGACACTTTTACTGAAATTTAGGATGAATAGAATAGGCTTAATAGCGGACATAGAGAAGGCTTTCTTGCGTGTAGGTCTTAACGAAACGGATCGAAATTGTCAGCGTTTTATTTGGATTGATAAAATGCCGCCCACCGAAATTAAGGTCTACCGAAACACTACCGCTTCGTTCGGAGTTAAATCGTCTCCATTTCTTTTGGCTGCCACTATTAAGCATCACATTAAGAAATTTGAAATTTCCCATCCGTCAACCTACAAGGCGTTAAATGATTGTCTTTACGTCGACGATTTTATAATCAGCTTGAACGACATGAATGAAGCTATTGAAACATGTAAAAATGCTAAAACCATTCTTGCTTCTGCCAATATGAACTTACGTGAATGGAGAACTAATTCCACTGAACTCTCTGCTATTTGGCAAAAAAATGACTTTGAAAAGAAACCCAAGGATAATTTAATTGCAATTAAGGTACTCGGCATCATATGGGACACGGTTACCGATGAACTCAAGTACGACTTGGATTCCGTTCTTCGTGCCCTAGAAATGGGTAAATGCACTAAAAGAAGCATTTTGCAGATGTCTTGCAAGTTGTTCGACCCAATGGGTTTGATAGCTGCATTCACCATCAGAGCAAAGATCCTGCTCCAAGAGACATGGCAAAGAGGTCTAACCTGGGATGAAGAACTGCCAAAGGATTTGAAAGAAAGATGGAAGAAATGGAATTTGGAAATTGCAAAACTTTCGAATTTGTCTATTTCACGGTCATATTTCTCCAAATTTCCATACCTTGACTCTGGATACGAAATACACGTGTTTTGTGACGCGAGTGAAGCCGCCTACGGTTGCGTTGCATACATCCGCTATCCTGCTGCAGACAGTTTTATAGTAAGTTTCATCACTGCTAAAGCCCGAGTTGCACCTGTTAAGAAGATAACTTTACCGCGGCTTGAGCTTTCAGCAGCCGCCATTGGCGCAAGAGTTCTCAACTCTTTGAAGGAAATATTTAAGATTGGAACCAACTACACCCTGTGGAGCGACTCTACCGTTGCCTTACACTGGATAAAGGGTAATGTCAAGAATTGGAAACCTTACGTCAGCAATAGAGTGAATGAAATCCAAGGACTAACTGAACCAAGTAACTGGAGACATTGCAGAGGGAACGACAACCCAGCGGATCTACTTACAAGAGGTTGTTCGGCAGATGATCTTATAAGTGATACCTCGAACTGGTGGAAGGCGAATTCCTGGTTAAGTCTGCCCGAATCGCAGTGGATCAAAGGGTGTTCGATGGAGATGAGCAACAGTTCCAGAGAGCCTGAAGTGATCGTTGAAACAAGATCTAAGGCAGTGAATGTGAGCCTCGTCTCAAGTGAACATCAGCAAGCAAATTCTATTGATGAAATCCTTAACAAGTATTCTTCTTGGAACAAGTTACAGAGAGTTGTCGCATGGTGTCTTCGATTCATAGAAAATTGCAAGGTTGCTCAGAAAAGGAAAACCTTTCTAACAACCGAAGAGATACAAAATGCCTCAAGGGTGATTGTGAAGAGGATTCAGTTGGTAGCGTTTAAGGAAGATATTGATCGCCTGCAGAAAGGGAAATCATTGGAGACTAGCAGCAACATTTTACCACTAGCTCCGTTCTTGGATTCGTCGGGAGTACTTCGAGTCGGTGGTCGACTGCGGCACTCAAGTTTGTCCGACTCCAGAAAACATCCCATTCTTCTGCCTAAGAATCATCATGTGTGCACAATAATCGTGAAGCACTACCACGAAATGAACCTACATGGTGGAATACAACTGACATCTTCAGCCCTCATGCAGAGGTTCTGGATCATCAACGTTAAGAAACTAGTGCGGAACGTGATATTCAGGTGTATGAAGTGTTACAAACAAAGAACCAGCACAGATTTGGAGCGACTGCGGCACGAACTACGTAGGCGCTGAAAGAGAATTGAGAAGGTTTGTTTCCTCTTTCTCATCCAACGAAGAACTCCAAAACCCTCTTTTGAAAGAAAACATAGTGTGGCGTTTCAATCCTCCTGGAGGACCTCACCACGGAGGACTGTGGTAAACTACAGTTAGATCCATGAAACTACATCTGAAGAAAACTGTAGGTGATCAGGTGTTAACTATCGAAGAATTCATGACTCTGATCACACAAGTAGAGGCGTGCCTCAACTCGCGCCCCCTCACTCCTATGTCTACAGACACTGAAGATTTGCAGCCTTTGACTCCAGGGCACTTTCTGATTGGTGCTCCACTAACTGCTTTACCTGAAAATGATTTGGTCGACGAGAAAATTCCCATTTTGCGACGCTGGAAACTCACTCAGCACCTAGTGCAACGATTTTGGAAGCGCTGGTCTAATGAATATTTAAGTAGTTTTCAACAGCGTAGGAAGTGGACCAAATCTAACCCTAATATCGAGATTGGTCAGTTGGTACTCGTGAAGGAAGACAATCTTCCACCCCTGCGTTGGAAGTTAGGTAGAGTGACTGAACTGCTACCAGGAAGGGACAACAGAATTAGAGTTGTAAAACTTAAAACTGCAACTGGTGAATTGATTCGACCAATTGTAAAAATTTCTAAATTGCCCATTTATGAGTGAATGTTCATAATACTGTGCTAATAATTAAGTTTAGTTCATTTTGGTACCTTTGTTATATGGTGTTCTTAAAGCAGTAATATCTCAAATTATTTCATGCAGAATTTAACTTGTTCGATCTACATTCTTCTTAAAAATTTCTTGTTCTGTATTAATTCTAAATTCATGAATGTGAAATGTTATTGCTAAAGTGCTTATTGATATTCTTGTATATTTAAGTAATCTTAGTGATTATTATTTTGAATTTTATAGTATATGTAATTTACATTGTCTGTTAAAGTCTAGTTCTCTTCCTCATTAGCATTTTGAAATATTGTATTGTTATTTTAAAGTTAAGAACCCTAATGGGTTCATGGGGGGGAGGATGGTGAGTCATGATTGTGTATAGTCATGTACCGATAGATGGCGTTAGAGGTACCGCATGCTTGAATATTCAAATGTAACCATTTTTCTGTTATTAAAATTAGATGTTGGAAGATCACTCAACATGGCGTGTCGTTTTATTGACTTCACGAACAAACACTTAGAGATACAGTCTGAAGATATTCCTGTGGCGGTCACTACCCCTTCTGATGTACCAGACGTTACTGATGATCCAGTTCAAGGTCCTGTGAATACCGAGTCAATTCCTGATGCTTCGGCTGACGATATCCACGGGATTTCAAGATATGGGAGAAAGGTGAAACCACCGAAGAGACTGAACTCACTCAATGTGACTATGTTTTTTTAGTAAATAAATACTCAAAAAAGATGGAGTATGTTACGTCATCATGTAATTGCTTATAAGAATTAACTTTTGTACTATTCAGCTTGTTCTGAATTCTGTTACGAGCTGAAAAAGTGCAGACGATAATTTATTTTTTTTAGAATGTAAAAACGGTTATTTTATATATGTTCTTGTTCTAAACTTTTTGTAATTAAAGAAAGACGTGAAGGATTTTGCTCTCGTTTCTTAAGTGTACTTGCGTTTGTTATCTTCCATAATTTGAACCTGAAAAAGAATCCAAGTGAGATCCTACAAAATGGTTCACTTTTTTCTTGCAGATATTATTATTTACAATATTTTCGGTGAGTACATTTTTTTCAAAATATTAATATAAAAGTATAGCGCATCAAATGCGATTCGGTTGATTTCTATTTCAAAAGCTATTTCTAAAAAATGGTCTTTGAAATCTTTAACGTATACTGCATTAAATATGTATATATTAAGCCTAAGCTGTTTCCTTCAGATTTTATTAGGTAGCAATTTATTAATGATTTTCAATATTTGAACTGAGGAATCTAACCCAGTTTTGGGGTAATTTTCTAGTTATTGTTCATGACATTCTCAATGTAAGTGTATTTTTGTGTAGGATTGAAAACCGATGTGGTATAGGACACTTAGAATTTTTTTTTTTTTTTTTCAATTTTTTTTTCTTCTTCTTTTGGCGTTTAGAAAATTCGGCAAAATTAAAAACACAGCAACTGAAAGAAGATTAAAATATAAATAATTAACTGAATTAAAATATAACTTAAAATAAAATCCGTCGCCAAAAACAACATTTATTTTTTTAAAAAATGCCAGATAAAATTGCGCCAAAGAAATGTCCTATACTACATCTGTATCAAGGATTAATTCGAGATCTTTCTTCGGAATCTTCTTTACCGTTTAAGTAACGTCTGACTAAGAAAACTTAAAAAAAACAATACTGTTTGTTGACATTGTCTGGCAGTGTTTGTCAAGCAGCTAGAGTTAAAATTTACATTTGTCCTGTGGATCACAAGTTTAAGCCTTCACTTCACTTAAATGTTGGCTTGGTGAATAAGGTGGGATTCTGTACTATAAATTTGTATATATGTATAATGATAGTTATAAGTACCGAATACTAAATAACAAATTTTCCTACAAGAAACCAAACGCATGATGATTTGTATTCGCATGTTCTAAAAGTATTAGAAATGTTTATTCAAATATTGTGTAGTACCGAGGCCATATTTTCTAGAAATTTCAAAAAGTTATCGGAGTTAAACATGAAGAAAAATTTTTGAAATTCAAAAACCAGAAACAACTTTAGAAGGAACTAGTATTAAAAAAGATGGATCTTCTTCCTGAAATTCCTGATCGACAATGTGATTGTGGAACGAAGATGAAAATTTGAATAGAATTCGTTTGTCAGTGAGCATTACATATTTACTTAATTAGGCTCTTCATGCTGTTAAGGTTTCCAGCCTACCTCTCCATACCTTCCGATCTTTGGCCAGAGATCTTGCTTCCTCTAGACCATTTAAGCGATCCTTTTTTAGGTCTGATTGCATTTGACTTTGCCAAGTTGTCCTAGGCCTTCCACTTGCCATCAGGAGCCCAGGAGAGAAACGTGTTAGATTCTCTTTTGGCATTCTTAATGCATAACCCGTCCATCGCCACCTTCTCTCAACGATTTCTTCTTCGATTGAAGTAATGTCTGCCCTTTCTAAAATTGCTTCGCTAATAATTTTAACAGGCCAAAAGATTTTAAGGATTCTTCTAATACAAGTATTTTGAAAAATTTCAAGTTTAGCATTAACATACATTTAAAAAATTATGTCAAAATTCATAATGACAAAGTGAAATCTCAAAGTATGAAAAGAAAACTAGCCACTCTTTCTGTATGATTATATATGTACATCTATATATTTAATAGGCAATACGTTTTTTGGGGTTAGTCCGTCCGCCGAAACTGCTCAACCAATTTCAATGATCAAGGTGTCATTTTAAAGGAAATAAGCTGTAGATTTGCCAAAACGTGCCAAAGTAATTCATTAACACTTTATTAATTAGTTAAACTTCTATATTTTTCATCATTAAGCTACTACAAAGCCTCAATGATTTTGAATATATGAATGGCAACATCCTTACGTATGTAAACAACAAACCCTTTGCTAATTTTAAAGCTCTTTTTAAACTCTTCGTTTCAAAGTTGATTTTTTCTGTTTTTCTGAAGCATTTTTGTATTAGAGTAATTATTATTTTGAAGTATTTCTATCCAGAAAAACCAACCCAAGCAAGGCATTCAGGGGTTGGTGAGTGTAGCTCGCGTTGTTTTTTATCAGAATAAATAAAAGATATTGGGACTTCAATGTAAGGACATAGCTAATGAAGTTTTAAGTCAGAATGTTGGCGGATAGTATATTTAACTTTCTATTATGAAACTTGCAATTTGGGTGTTTTCTCTATTAGGCCTTACATTAAATTTATAAAAATTTGGTTACATTTTTTATGGCTGGCAAACCTATTCGAGCGCAGTCAGATGTTTTAACCACAAATTCGAGCGGCAAAGGCGCTCAATCCGAGCGCAGCGAAGCGTTTGGGGGTTGGCGAGAGTTAGCGAGCAGGGGGCGAAGCCCCCTAGTTTTTTTTAATTAACCTATTTTAAAATTAAGTCTTGGTATCGATGAGTTTGATTTCTTTTGTTAACGCTATGCAATTTTTGATTTCCGAAACAGACACGACAGCATATCGAGACACTTGCGTTGATTGTCAAGCTGCCGTCGGAGTTTTCTGGGTTTCTTCCTAATCAATGCATAAATGTGAGGCAGCTTCCCTTTAAAAGTACACCCAGAAGGCATCCGCTCTAGATTGTTGGAAATGTCTTTTGTTTGGACATGATAGTTTCAATTTAGATGAGATATTCTTATCATTCTAGAACTCTGTCCATGGAAAAGCAACCAATTTCTAAAAAATTAAAATGAATTTAATTTACTTCGTAATACTCTTAAAAAGTTTTGTAAAAATGTCTTTGAATTATAAAAATATAACTTGTTTAATTACTCACTAAATTATATAAACTATGTTTTGCTTTAAATCTAGGTAAAAGAAGTTTCTTAAATATTAAAATATGTTTTTATATAATTAGTCTCTTTAAAGGAAGAATTGGTGGGTAAATGTTCAATTTTTTCGTAAAGGAATTTCTGGTTTTAAATGAAAGATTATTTATTGAAGTAAAAGATTATTTAAATCATTTTTTAAATATTCTTTTTGTATTTTAGTTTTTAAGAAAAATTCAACTGAAATTATTTCAGTGTAACCACGAATCAGTTTTGAAACAACAAGCTTTTGAATAAATTAATTTTGAACAAATTAATTTTTTTAAATTATTTTCTAAAATTATAAGAATTTTTAATTTATTCCTATACTTTAATTTAGAATAGATTGTGTAGTTAGGCATTGTAAATATTCCAACTTTGATGCTTCTTAATCCATCTTCGTATGCAATTTTATCTAAGTAGCGATTTGTGAAGGATTTGCTCTGTGACGTCACGATCTGGTTGTTTCAGGCCTGATACAACTATAACACTCCGCTCGTGAAACTGAGTATCTAGCAAGATACTTGGTTTTTCGCGCACGGCCTCGGTTCAGGACTTAAAGGTAGGTCTGCAGTTCCCAGTTTAGCAAGCTTATCTGCAGTTTCGTTTCCTTCTAAACCAATATGTCCTGGCACCCATGTAAGAAGGATCCTATTATGGGTGCCCAAGTCTTGTAGAAGGTTTCTGCATTCCCAAACAAGTTTGGAACTTATTTGAAATGAGTTTATTGCCTTTAAAGCTGCTTGACTGTCGCTAAATATGTAGATCTTCCTATTTGAGTAGGATCTTCTAGAACATTCATGTAGACAGTAAATGATGTCAAGCAGTTCCGCTTGAAATACTGTGGCACGTTTTCCTAGTCTGCGGGCAATCCTTACTTTAGCTCTAACACCACAGATTCCAGCACCTGCCTTTTCGTTCTGTTTGGAACCATCTGTGTACCACACAATGTCTTCATTTGTAAGCGTGTAGTTTTCCTCTTTCCATTTCTCCCTTAGGTCAATAAGTACCTCGAAAGGTCTATGAAAGAGGAATCTTGTCTCCATGATGTCAGAGGGAATCAAAAGTATAGGGTCAAAGAATTTTTGGTTAATGCTAGTGTGGGACTCTTGGCTGGCAAAATTCATCCACAATCCAGCATTTTCCAGTCTGTTAGAGCTTCTTCTGTCAACACCACTGATGAAGATAACATGTGGGACAACAGAAAGAATAGTTTCCATGGCTCTGGTGAAAGTAGAGGACATAGCACCTGTTATACTCAAACAGGCAACTCTTTGAAGGCTGTCTAGCTAGGTCTTAACAGCCAATTGTTCCGTCTTTTTCCACCAGACCACTGCAGCATAAGTCACAATAGGTCTATTAGCCATAGTATAAAGCCAATAGGTCATCCTTGGCTTTAGACCCCATGATTTACCAAGAACTCTTCTACATCGTAGAAGTCCAACTTTTGCTTGGTTTATTTTGCTTTTCAAATGCTGATTTCAGGTTAATTTAGTGTCCAGTATAACTCCCAAATATTTAACCTCATTCAGCATAGTTACTTTTTACCCCAACAGGGTAGGTATATCTCTTTCGTCAGTGCAGTTCTTCTTCGCGTAAATGGGACAATAATAGTCTTTTGAGGATTTACACTCAAATTCTTCTCACAACATCATCTTGCAATTCTGTTCAGGGTCCCCTGCATGATATTTGTCACTGTTTTTTCATCTATGCCTGATATGTAGACGACGATGTCGTCTGCATATCCTAGAGCATAAATGCCGCTTTGATTGATGTCTGCTATTAGGTCATCAACTACCAGGTTCCATAACAGAGGGGAGAGAACTCCTCTCTGAGGGCATCCCCTAGTGGGTCTAGCCTCAAGTGTTGCCCCAAACAACTCGGTTGTAATAATTCTGTCTGCAAGTAAGGAGTTTATCCAGTTGCAGATTAATGGCTCAATAGCTCTGCCAGCAGCAGCAGCAGCGATTGAGTTAAAAGAGGTGTTATCAAAAGCACCCTCAATATCTAGGAAAGCTGCTAAAGCCATTTCCTTGTACTTCAGGGTCTTTTCAATCGTTACAACCAGGTGTTGCAAAGCCACCTCTGTAGATTTACCCGATTGATAGGCAAATTGGTTCTTGTGAAGAGGTCTGGTGCTCCTCAACACATCCCTGATGTGTCCTATCAATTATCTTTTCCATGCATTGGGAACGTAGAGATAGGGCCGGCGAAATTCTTAAACATTCTCCAATATTGTTTTTTACAACAAATGGTTCAGGTGAGAACAGGAACTGGAGCTTAAAGTGCTCGTTTGAAAATGATAAATAAAACAAATATTTTAATTTAATATATACGAAGCATTTATTACAAATTCAATTTTTCTTTGAACTTTAATAAAAAACATTGGATATTTGATAAAAAACTAGGGGTGTTGTACATCGCACAACTTTCAATCACACTATAACACTGACGTGGAAGAGTGTCATTTACGGTTTTTATATTTTCTTCATACATTTAGACAAAATTGCCAGTTTGGCGATATTTTTGCGATAGTAATAATAAAAAATAAAAAAAACCACCAACCTCCGCAAAAATGGTGATTTTGGCGACATACTTTTCGATAATCCTTGTATTATCCTTTATTAAAAGTGAAACTGAGGGTACAGGGAAAAAAGTTCGTTGATGAGGCATGCTGAAGGAAAGAAAATTCTGTGTTGTAGGCATTCGTTTTTCAACTTTTTTCATCATTAAAGCATTTTTACGGGAATTTCGGAGGAGCTATTTCAGCGCGATTGGATGACGGCAAGTTGATTTATTTATTCTGTAAAAGAGACCTTTTAGTGATAGTGGCAACTCCCAAAATTTGATAGAATGCATTGCCTTCGACATCGAATCTCTCTGCCAAGTTTCAGCACGACACACACAAAATCGAAGTTAATATAAAGGATTTAAAAATGAGCGTGGCTTTATGCATTCACGTCTAAATAATTTTTTTTTTAATTCGGATTTTGGCAACCGGAAAGAATTTCGAATATTTTCCTTAATTCTTTGACTTACAGCGTTAACTACGTAACGCAACGTTGAATGACTGGAACACGCTCCATAATGAATTTAGGAATTCACGCCCAATTATCTTGTATTTATTCTTTTAAAACAACTTTGTAAACAGAAAATAGTTTCAAAAATGATTGGTTAAAATTTAATTTACAGTGTTACAGAGTGAGTCAGTCAGTAAGTCAGAGATGAGGGTAACTCTTATATTAATAGCGGTAATTAATAGCGGTTTGGTAAATATAATAATCTTATATTAACCAAAATTTTCAGTGTTATACATTGGTGCACAATATATTTCCCCGTGGTTAAGTCCAAACGATTGTTTTCGTCTTTCTTCAGTGCTAGAAGTGTGGGCAGACGCGGGGTGACGCGTCCCCACACTAGTCCAGAAAATACCCATGCGTCTCTCCATTTCTAAAAACACTGAAATCCATTCCCTCACTTCTAAAACCACTGAAATCCATCCCCCCACTTCTAAAACTACCGAAATCTATTCCTCCAATTTTAAAAAACATTCAATCCGTCTAAAAACTAAAAGGGAAAGGGGGGAAAAAATAGAATTAACCATTTTCATTACTTCTGCTTTTTCTGGCTGTTTGATATTTTTTATACTTTCATTTTTGTTTTGTTTAAAGCAGATTCAGTAAATTTTTCTTGGAAATGCGCGGCGAGTTTTGGCGCCCGCTGTCTGGGATTATTGAGGAGTGGATAGAAAAAGACATATTTATTGCACTATCATCAGTGGTGTAGTGTAAAATGAAAAGGTGTGGGAACGCTATATTGCGTCGTTACAAACGTATATACTTTTTTTGCGTGGGGGGGGGGGGGAATGACAACTAAGAATAAATAACTTTATTAATATTACTTTAATAATCTCAAAAGATAATGAGTGCATCAAAAATTTAAAAGAAAAGAAAAATGTGTGTTTAAACTGTTTTTTTTTTTTTTTTTTTTTTTTTTTTTTTTTTTTTATTTAGATCACTTTTTTTAAACTATTAAGCTATATGGAATTTTAAACAATTTGCTTTGCACAACCCATTTTAAAAGATTGTTTGACACTTTATAAATATATTATAAGAAATTTTCAAACAAGTATTGCATAAATTTTTAAACCGATTTTTTACAAAAATTTTTAAACAGATTTTTTACATGTTTTTTTCCCAGCAATTTTCATTCAGAAAAATTTCAATGAGAGATCGAGTTTCCATTCAGGCATGTTTGACTTAGAACGCACCCTAATAGGGTTATCAGCTGATCTGGGTTTTCGGAGCCTAGATTTAATATAATCATCTGACTTCCAGAATTTCAGAGATGCCTTACAAGCAATGGGTTCGGATAAATTCCCAGACTCTGTAGAGCCTCGAAATCTGTTTTCAAAATAAATTTAAAAGATTGAGATTGTTGCAGATGTCAATTGAGAGTTTTATGTTTTTTCTCCATCTCGAAATGAAAATATAGAGAAGTTCCTGGTACTTGATAGACCCTTCCTTTTATTTTCAAAATTTCTTTCATTAATAAAATGAAATTAACAACTTGAAGAATATTAATTGAAAAGTTGAAATTTCTTGATAAAATATTAATTTGAGTAACTATCTCTTATTTTAAGAGGGATATCTAACTGTAGACTCACTTGCCAAACGTATAGATTTGCTTAGACGTTCCTGGTTTTTTAATTTTATCCAGTTCGGTTTGTCATTTCGACAGTGGTGACAATCGTCAAAAGTGGGTATGAATAGGGCTATGGAATCGGGAGAGAAAGCAAACTGCAAAATTTATATGATATTGCCATCAAAATCACTAGATTGTAAAAAAAGATCGGGGCAATTTCTTACCCTTATCGCCGACACTGTATTTAGTGTTGTTTTTTTTTTTTTTTTTTTTTTTTTTTTTTTAAACTTAGGGATAAAGATTTTTTTTTTCTTTCTTTCTTTTTTACGAACTGCTGCTACATTTTTGGAATAAACTCAGAAATAACTATAAATGTAAGCGTTCTCATTCTCAAACCGAAAAGCAATTTACTTTTGCATTATAAAATACATTTGAATTGCTTTCCTACTATTTCACAGCCCAATTTTGATGTATTATACCCATTTAGAAAATCATTATCAGTTTTATATTAAGCAAAATGAAATATATAACATCAACAAATGTGAATACCTTCACTTTTTGAAAAAGGACTGATTCATTACCATGGGTGCCGGCAGCATTATTTGTAGAAAGTTGCAAAGAAAAAAAAATCTTTGCTCAAACCTTGATTTTTAAAACTATTTTCCTTCTCACAATGATAAATATAAAATCTGTTATTAAATGGCACATAATTTATTTCCGTTGAATTTTGGACTTTCCTCCAATTTTATAAAAATTTAAGCAACTATAGGAGCGTCCTCCCATGCATCTTTCTGGCGCCACCCATTTTCATTATTATTACGTATTGAGTTAAATTAAGTAATCAATATAGTTTTGAATCTATTTTGTCTTGTTCAAATAACGTATTAGTTTGATTTTCCCTTCATCAGGCAAGCCAATATAAATGCATAATTCCATGATCTCAAAACACCCTAAAAGCTAATACAAAATATCAACATTCCACACTCACCTTTCATCTAGATTCTTAGTACTGGTCTGGTGCCGTCTGTGTTAATTAAACTGCAGACAGACCTCAGGTTCTTACGTAAATAAGATTAAAACTCCTTAAAGGGTGAAATGTTTAGTAATAAACTCTGCCGAAAGATCGCATAGTGGAACTCCTTTGATGAGTGTGATTTGGAAAAAGCTGTTCAATAAACATAACCAAAGTGATAACAAACAAATTTATTAAATACTAGGTTTACTTTACAGAATAAAAGGTTACGTTTAACAATTTATGATCGCTTCTCTTTTACCAATTTTAAACATTGAATTTACTTTACGAAGTCGATCTTAAATTACCAATCCTATCAAGTTTATATTAAAAACCCCAAATCGGGTACTGTTTACACATATTCAAACGCATTTCATTTAAATAGTCATTTTGGCCAGAACTCAGCTGCCCTCGCTACTTTGTGGTTAAGATTTAATATTAAATTTACTCAAAAGTTAAAGTCAGAAAGCTGGAAGATTAGCTTAAAATGTGAATAAATGACAACACGGTACCTGGGGCCATTCTCGTCATGGCGTATTCTGCCATCCTCGGGAAAACCTATAATCCAAACGGGCCTGCGGCGTTTTCTGATTAACTCCCACACCTCAAGCAAAAAACTCCGAATGTTCCCCCGGGCTCTCGTGTCCCCCCTTTTTACGTCAAGACCAAGGCGGGGTCAAAATTCACCTCCAGCCAGTCCAAAGGTCCGTAGGTTCAAATCTCTGGTTTTGAACTCTAGCCAATCGTGAACCCTAACATCACTGAGATCCCGCCTCTGATCCACAAGCGTCAGAGACTGGACTCGGACCTTCTGACGTCAATTCTGTGTACCGCCTAGAAGTCCGATCCCCTCTTTTTCACACCTGCGAAACAGCTGGACCCCAATAATTCTGAATCCCAGCTTGCTGTCAAACGTAACGTCAAGTTGGCGCCAGCTTTTGTAACCCTCACCTAAAATTGAAAAGCCCCCGAGTATTTATGACGTCTGGCTCCTGCTCGAAAGAAAAGAGAAATGTTCAAAATTTGAAGTGTGTTTTCTTCATTCTTGCAACAGTTCAAAAGAAGCATAAGTGTTAGTTTATCTCCGGGCACAGCATGTCACTAGTGTTGAAAACAGTGTCACCATGAGTCCCACAAACAAGGCCAATGCACCCCCCATTTTTAAGAAAAAGAACGCTGAATTTAATGTTGGAAAAAACTTCCAATCGAAAATTCCTCCCGGTGAGTCCTGCGCTTGCGTCGTTGTGTGGTTATGTAAAAGTTTCATGAGTTGGACCGATGGTTCATCGAGACAGAATGAAAATTGTTTGCACTGTATGTTGGTATGTGCCTGAAGACAAAGTTTTTCTTCGTAACATTGTTGGTCTGCCAGAAAACGAACTTGATGTGTTGTAAATTGCTGAGTAAGGTCAACAGCCCTTGTGTATGTGGTGAGTCGTTGCAAAGTAACCTCGGCAAGTCCGTTGTTGCAGGAAGATAAGGCTTGAAATGATAGTTCAGCGAAAATGGAGCATCTGTAACACCCTTTGATTTGAAACTCGGAATCATGGAAAAGTGGGCAAACCGATTATCTCTGGACTGATATCTTGTAGTCTGCGAAAAGAAGCTGTATTTTGATGGCTGCTGAGGTGAGCAATGTTGACGTGAGCTTCCCTTGTTGTAGATGTAATGTATGCAGATCTCTTGTCAATGGTAACCTATGATGTTGTTTCTCTTGCATCCTTCGAATGGCCTGGGGCACCTCCTTACAACGCAGTTGATCTTCGTAGAAATCACAGGTCGTCATATCTTCAGCGAAGATGAAATGCTTGGTGTAACTGGTGTTTGCTTGTACTGCTCCGACCATGTTTGCAAACGGTGAATTTCTGTCTGCTGTCTTTAGGAGGTGACCTTCGGAAGGATCTCTGACACTCTGGACCAAAGACTCTGACATCAGGAGTTGAGGTTGGTCGTAACTGCCAATGAGATGTATTTGAATGCCTCCTGGAAGCGTTGCCTTGTCTTGTAGTTGTACTCTTGAGATCGTCCCATTTTCCGAATGTGTGACTCCAATGTGATAAGAACATGTGAAGCCTGTGATCTTTAATACCTCATACGCCTGTGTGAGGTCTGGGATGTAGTAGGTTCGACGAAAACTGCAGCCTGATCTGTGTACGATCGCACAGCCGGATCCTTGCGTGCTTGCTTGACACGTTGATAAGCCAGGGTAGTCTCGTGATGCCTCCGTTTCCGCTTCAAAATGCAATCCTGAATACGATGCTCTCTTACAGTGTAAACCCCAACTGCAAAACCGGTTTTGGCTGCATGATAATTGCGAGATATGCTTAGCTGTAACCGCGAAAGTGAAATATTGTCGA
Source organism: Linyphia triangularis (assembly GCA_963978545.1). Taxonomy (NCBI): domain Eukaryota; kingdom Metazoa; phylum Arthropoda; class Arachnida; order Araneae; family Linyphiidae; genus Linyphia; species Linyphia triangularis. The sequence goes on from OZ021722.1 coordinate 89,417,022, forward strand.
GCTGTCGAAAATTTGCAGTGGACAGCGTCCAGTCGCACCTCTAAATGAAACAATTGTTTACCTTCTTTCGATTTGAACCATAGACACGAAGAATGCTGTATACCCCTGAGAGTCAATTCGGCAGTAGTCTGTAATATACAGTTCTGCACTAATGGATCAGTGGAAATTTCGCACCTTTCTATATTAGAATGTATTATGTTAGTGTCAGAACATTCAGCCTGAGCCTCGCCTACTATAAGACATGCGATGACGGCGATCGTGGCGACTCTATAAAAATCGTTATTGAGAGCACGTCTCTCAATATGGTGCATAACGGTTTCTCCAGTGTGTCTGACCGTCTTTCCAAGATATGCTCCTAATATTAGGAAGAATCGTAAAGTCATTTTGAGCACTCGCACTACTATTCGAACTGGTAAAATTAAAAGTTTTACTGTATAAATTAGTGTTTTGATGATCGTCTTAATCATTATTAGTGTTAACATGAAAAGAAACAAAAAGAAGCAATAAAGTAGGTTTCTTGCAAATAAACTCCAACATTTAACTGTTTTGAAATTTTCGAAACAAAAAACACATGTGTTCAGTCTACAGTAACTTTTGCCGGACAGTTGTATTTTTGCAGAAATGGAATGTCCGTCGTCACTGACAAAAATAATCGTAAGCGTAGTTTTATACGCTAGAAGTTCGAAAGGTATCGTTAGTTCTCTATCCTCCGGAACTGTAAGTAACATCTCATAGGTATTAGTGCGCAGAACGACACGTCCGGAAGATGGCAATGTAAGTACTGGATCAAGGAATTCCATTGTAATGTTATTTTGCGTAAAATGAGCCGTTTCAAACTCGTGCAGTCGTCTGGAGTGTAGTGTTTGTTTTTCAAACAAACATAGAAACAATGTCAGTAACTGAGGGTTCACAATTGTCTGCGAATCTGTAATGTGCAAGAGTATAGGTGTCTCGCGTGTTAATTCACAGGAACACTGACTTTTTTCTGCACATCCATACATGCCACAAAATGCTTTATCGCTATTGCAAGTTCCTTGCGTGCAATCACAGTCTGGTTGTGCGCACTGGTAAAATGTGCTTGTAGTAGATCTAGCAGAGTTATTAGTTTGCAGTAAAAATCTGCTTGGTTCGACTAGTTCTGCTTCGGGTGTAATTATGAACGTTTGTTTGCCAATGATGCAATTTCGGCAACTGTGAACTCCGCAAGTCTGAGGTGGTAAATTAAATCTCTGGAGAGTGTGTTTTGCAATTGATTGACATTGAAAATTACTATCTTTAAACGTGCAGATCTGCGGATGATGAGATGCTGCAATTGTTGTGCATAGTATTATGCAAATGAGTATTCTCGTCCATGGCGTGCAAACTGCAAGGTAACATATGTGCATGTCAATTAAATTCACACTTCAATCTCCCAGCTTTTTTTTTTTTTTTTTTTTTTTTTTTTTATATAAAAAAAAATTATAATCAAAAGAATTTGCTTTTGCTGTTAATTAACCACTATAATTGCTAATTACTTTTAAGACAAAAGAAAGAAAATCTCTCTCTCTCTATATATAAAAAAAAATTCACCACGCTTATAATATTCCCTACAATAAAATTATAATGCCATATTATATATTTGGCGAAATAAACTAAGGTGCTTGAAGAAAAAAAAAACAAGCCTTATGCTATTTACAACAGTAATTATTATTACTGAGTAAACTGGTCATGCATTACCTAAAAAAACAATTGCATAGTAATAAAAGAAATTAAAATCATTTATTTCTCGGTCTGCTCGTTTGCATTACCTGTTATCTTCAGTAATTCGAAGCATAAACTGTTAAATTGTAATGAGTGAGATAAAGGAATCAATGAATAACTCATAATAACATTCTAGCATTTATCCATTTCTCTCCGTCGTTCCCCTACTCATTTTTTCCTGTGTTTACTTCCTATCCATTGAAGTAAACAAAGAACTCGTATTGTACACACGCATACAATCAGATGTTTAATAAGAAAAAAAATAAAAATATAACAATATAGAAAAAAAAAAAATTATGAATTTTGGATATTCATGCATAAAATCCGTGTAAAAAGAAACAAATTTGGCCTCTCTTCAGTCTTTAGATTACGTTATCCGATGACCGTATCCGTCTATGCTACATATTTGTACATTAAACTATCTTTTGTTTGCCTCACAAAAAATTTCCATAATTTTTTTTTCTCGATTTGGTAAAGTGGTCATTGACCATATCTTTTTTTTTCTTACCGCTTTGAAATATGCGATTATAATTCGTTTCCCCTTTTCTCTCGAATGATTTTTTCTCTTAACTAAAATAAATTTAGTGAATGCTGCTTTCGTAACATTTGATCTTGCAAAGCGTTTTTTTTTCTTTTTTCCCTTTCCTATTCGTAGCTGTCCGGATAAACTCTTGTTTGTGAGCACACAATTTACCCTTTGAGACCTGACTAACCAATAGTCCATTTCAAGTTATAGTAATTCTCTTACCATGCATAATTCATTTGCATTTTCCCCCAAAAAACCTTGTTATATTTATATAACCCCCTAACTCCTTCGCTTTCTTTCCCTTTCTGAGTATTTAACATATCCATTTAATTCTGGAAAAGTGCCCTCAATCTCCTGTCTGCATCACCCCTTCAAGTACACCGATCTATCCTTGGTTCGTACTTCTAACTAATAAAAAAAAAATTCTGTTGGCATCACCGATGTGTTGCACCCCTTTTCTCTTCTACCAAGTTGAATCGGAAAATAAATTACCAAATTCCCCTATTATTTCTTTTCTCTCTATAAACCCAACTTTAACTCATTTGATGTTATTTCGCTAACCAATACATTTAATAACACCCGGAAAAAATACAAAGTTGACGATCCTTCAACCCTCTTTTTTTTTCCTTAACAATAAAATGTCATCCGTAATTAATCCTCTGTTTAAATTCTGACTTCAAGAAATCATTCGTGTAGTATATAGAAAATGCCACGGAACCACCAAAAATAAACCAGTTTTTTTTTTCTCTTCCTTCCCTCTACCGATGTGTTGCACCCCAGAAGAAAAAAGAATTCCCCTCTTCACTGAGATACGTGTTCCTCTTACGCAAAACGAGTTTTCTCTTTGGCGACCACTATCCGTGTCTCTCGCTAAAATGATTTGTGCAGTATTGGTTAAATTACAATGAATAATTTCTGGAACCCCCCCCCTTGTTTCGGAAAATAGTATTCTGTCAGGCGTCATACACCAATGTCTATAGTTTTAGAATGGTGTGGAAGGTTAACTGAAAATATAATTTTCAAACGTTAGTTGGCAATAGAAGAATTGAAAACTATTTCTTCGGCACTTTAAATTAAAGCCCCGTGCAATGTGTTGCATTTTTTTTCTCTCTTGCAAGGGATGAATAGAATTCCTCGTTTTAATTCTACCTGTAGACCTGAAATTGTTCTGTAGTTATCGTAGTCTTGAAAATGGATTAAATTTTATTTTTTTGTTGTGCGTTGTAAGTAATGTTCATTGATATATTTAGGACTTAAATAAAATAATTGACGATTGGATGTTAAGTTCAATTCCCGTGCACTGAAACAAAACTCAAATCTTATCGTGATTAAATAATGTTGTATTAATAGGAAATAACAAAATTTGAAATCGTAAATCATATATAAGTATGTTGTATGTTAGTATTTAAAAAATTTCTGTTATTTGTAGAATTACAATAACTTGTATTTAAATTGTGTTTTCACCTACTGACCTTTTTTTTTTTTTTTTCCTTTTAATTGAAATACTTGCCTAGCTAATGTAAAAAAAAGAACTGGGTATATCTTAATTATAAACTTTTTAATGGATCATTTATACTTATAATTTTTGTATTCTTGCAAGGTACAATATACCGTTTATTTTAGAAGTGTGAATTAATTAGTACTAACTGAATTCGAGAATTTATGTTTTATTAAACAAAGTGTCGTTTTTTCCCGCCGTGTCATTGTTAAGTAAGTGTGACGTAGAAGGAATGCTTTCGGCTGTCCGAAAGTGGTCGTATACAAAAAAAAAATTGCCCTGATTGGCTGTGTATGGGGTCTGCTGCCCCCTTTCTCGTAAGAACCCGTAAAAAGAAACGAAGTTTGACCTTTTTATGTGGGAAAGTCAAATAAGGGTGTGCGTTCCTTGTCGTAACACCACCTGGGTAATTTGAAAGCAATGTCCAGATTGTGTATTTGTGTAGAAAACGGCTAATTTTTTAGTTATTCGCTTCTGTTGTGTGAAGCTTGTATGTGTTCTTAGGAAATGCCTCAGTGTATTTTTTCCATGTAGTGCTGTTGACCGTTTTTTTTTTCTAGGATTAATTAATATCCCTGGTGTTTGTGTTATAAATTTGAGTAATTTTAATAATTTACTTTCAGCTTAATAACTCTTCCCTTTCAGATTTTCGATTGCAAGAATAGACTAAATTGTTTCTCTTAGGAAGGAAATTAATTAGTTTGCCTTTCAGCTTTTATTTTAGAAATCGGAAATTTCTGTGCTATGCTAAGAATAAAATTTTAGAATTTTGTAGCTTAGTAAAAAAAAATTACTTAATAATTAAAGTGTAATTACAGTTATTTTTCAGACTGGATGCTTGTGTCGAAAAGAAGCGTAATGTATTTTTGAAATGAAATGACTTTAAATTGTACATTGTGTAGAAATGTTTTTTTTTTTTTTTTTTTTTTTTTTTCAGTTAATGCTTATATGTGATGTTTAATTGTAAATTAAATGCTAAAATGACTTTTATCTCTTTTTCAAAATCATCCATTTTGGACGTGAATTAATGTCTCTTTGGAATGTTATCCTTGACTTCTGAAATTGGATTTAGTCTGCGGTTGCTTTTTGACTTTGAAGGTAAGCTTTTAATCATTTTCCCTTTTCTTTCTTTTTTTTTTTTTTTCTTCTTTTTTTTTTTTTTTTTTTTTTTCGCTCTAGGTATCGCGCACATTGTTGGATTTGCTTGTGTTTATTTTTTCCTAATTTTAATTCCTAATTTTCCTAATTTGCTAAATAATTTTAAGAAAAATGATTAGAAATCGTAATGCAAAAATGTTAACCGAATTTCTCACGTGCGGTGTGCAAATGCAAATTAGTGAATTTAAGTATTAAATGTCGTAGTGATCAAGTTAATTTTAACTTATGAAATTGCATTGATTACTTCTTTGCGAATGTAAATGTGTTTATGTACCACTGTGTATTTTGGAATTTTATTTAAAGAAAACCAATTTTTAAATAAAAATGGATAGTAAAAAAAAATTTAATTGTATAAAATTGATTAATTTAGAATTTAATCATTTAACCATAATGTGCAAAATGATTATAAAACAATTCGCGCTATCGTGTCAGAACCCACGAAAACCTTGAGTGTGGATTCGAACTGTTGTGCTTTAAGAAATTCGAAGTGAAGTGTTGCGTCGATTGGGCGAATCTCCGCCAAATGTTATGTTGAGGCAACCCTAAAACTTGTAGTGCGCTGTTTGTTGACGTTTTTTTTTTTTTTTTTTTTTTTCCTCTCGTACGGAATATGCTCCGTCTGCGAAATTGATCGTTGCCAAACCCTGGTCCACCACCGCCATGTTGTGGAATTGTTTTGACGTTTGCTTACCAACAATCGTGTTCTAGAACATGCTGTAATGTGAAAAATCTCGATGACATTTTAATTAAGTAATTTCCCCCCCCCCCCCCCTTTTTTTTTTTTTCTGCGTGCCAATAAGCGAAAATAGCAACGTTAATTGAGTACCTATGAATACTTTAAATTTGTAGTTAGCTATTCGCAAGGCAAAAGAGAGAATTTCGTGAATTGTAGTCTAAATCGTTTTGAATATTTGAGAATTATTATGTATTTTTTTCCTTTTCCTAGATGTGTTAGTGTTTTGAAATAATTTTATCAAAATTTTTCGATAAATATGATAGAACTAAATGAAATTGATTTTAAAACTTTAAAAAAAAATATTTGAAATGGTTTATTTATTTATTCATTTATTTACCTATTTAAAAGAAAATTTCTTTTGAATTATTTACAAATAGAAATTATTTGAATAATAAATTATTTAAATATGTGGAATATAAATTTTTCGTGGTTGCTTTATTTACGTTATTTCTTTTCTCTAAAGAAATCAGATTTGTCGTTGGTATGTAGTTGGCTAGTTGAAATGAATTATTTTTATCTTTTTTTTTTTCTTTCTATTACCATAATTCTTATTTAGTATTGTAGTACTACTTTACAAATATTGTAACCTTGTGCATTCACAAATTGTCTTAATTACATAAATAAACACCAATTGTCTTAATTACATATATTAAAACCATAAATTTTATGTACACCACACACATTATTTTACACTTTTCTGACTTGTGCATGTTTGTGTTGTTTAGCTGTTAATGTATTACATGAAACAAACTTTAGTTTAAATTCTTATGTTTGTTATTTTCTTACATGAATGTATGATCCGATTGTTCATTAAAACTATTCAGTAAATTTGTAAGCCCAGTCTAATAATCTTTCTGGCAATGATTCTTCCCTTGTTTCAATATTCCTCTCGTGATTAGTTGATTCTTCCTGATTTTGGTTTAACGATCTCAAATTGTAACGATGCGTGATATTAGGTTGTTGTGTTCCCTCAATTGGAAATTCATAGACTATGGTCTCCTGTGAATCTGTTGAGTCACGTCTTTGGTTATCCATGTTTATTTCATGTTCACGATTTTGTGTTTCTGCATTTGTTTGACTGTGTGTTTGTGAATTGTTGCCTAACGTTTTAAAATAAATTAATGGCAAAATATCTTCTAATTCCTCGTCACTATCCTGTACTTGTGCTTCGATATCTGACATGTACAGTTGTTTTGGTACAGTTTGATGTTGTGTTTGCAACCGTAACTCCTCTCTACGCTCTCTGTATGGTAATAATCGCTCAACATTAACCCTTGTTTGTCGACCATTTGGAATGTCCTTCATTTGTATTGTGTAATTAACTGGAGAGTTTTTCTCAAGAATTACAAATGGCCCTTCCATTAAAGGTCTCTTTGGTAATCCCTGATGTTTACCCAATGTAGGTCTGTGTAAAAAGACCAAGTCATTTTTCTCAAAGTGTCTGTACTTCGCACCCTGAGTCAATCTGTATTCTTGTTGTATTTTCCTTGCTAGTTTGAAATTTTGGTTTACTTCTTTCTGTACCTCCTTGAAAACTCGCAGTTTTTCTTGCATATAAGATGGGATAGTGTTTTGTTCATTGCTGTTAGTGTTTATGTCTAACGAATATGGTGTTTTTGGTTCGTAACCGAACATCAGAAAGAAAGGTGAATATTTGGTCGTAGTGTGTTTTTGAGCGTTGTAAGCATGCTGATAAAATGTGTGTCCGTCATCCCAACAATAATTGTTTCTGGCATAGATAGCCAAGTTAAGTTTTAAGTTTCGGTGTAATGTCTCATTGACTGCGTTACAGGCAGGGTGATAAGGAGTAGAGAATAGTTGGTGTACTCCAAATTTCTGTGCCAAAATACGAAAAATTTCGCTTTTAAAGGCTGCACCTTGATCTGTGAGCAAATGTTCAAATATCCCAAAATTTGCCATAAATTCGAAAAGTCTGTCAGCTGTCTCTGTAGCTTTAATTGTACGCATAGGATACAACACCGTAAACCTCGTGTAATAGTCTGTTAATTGTAGGATGTATCTGTTTCCCTTAGAAGTCGTTGGTAGAACACCTATAAAATCGGCGCTTAAGTATTGCATTGGGCGTGTAGCCAAAATGTTATTTTGAATAGGTATTTTAGCGTATCGGTTAGTTGACCTGTAAGCCGCACAGTTTTTACATGAAGCGACAAAATCTGTGCAATCCGTATACATATTTGGCCAAAAATAATAAAGTGCTGCGTTGTCGTAAGTTTTCTTGTAATTTACATGCATTGCATGAGTTAAATGCAAAATGTTTGGCCTAAATTTCTTTGGAATAAATACAAGTTTCTTAAATTTGGGACCAAAGTTCTTCCCTGTTGGTGTTTTATGTATTAACAAATCATCCTCCAAACACAAAAATTTCTCTGACTTTTTCAACGCTGTGGGATTGTGTAATATTTTGTCAATGATTGCTTTTGTTTGTAAGTCAACATGCTGTTCTGATTTTATATCGGCTATAGAAGGTACCTCAATTGGTATGGGATGGATGTTGCCCAAAATATTGTTTGCAAAATAATGTCGAGAAAGTATGTCTGGTACAATGTTATCCTTACTTCCTATTAATTTGTACTGTATGTGGTATTCGGACAACTCTAAAATTTGCCTTGCAACTCTATTGGCTGGATTTTTCAATTGTTTCAATTGGCTCATAGTTTTGTTATCAATTTCCACCAGAAATTCCCTACCATATACATAATATTTGAATGCTCTAATATTCTCAATTAACGCTAACAATTCAATCTCGAAAATAGGGTACTTTTTCTGTGTGTCAGTTAGCTTTTTAGAAAAGTATCCTATGGGTAATTTAACGCCCGTTGTTTCATCAATTTGGCTCAAACAACCTCCGATCGCACTAGTTGAAGCATCTGAGCTTAAAATAAACATCTTATTATAATCTGGATGTATAAGAATGGGTTGTGTATCCAAACATTCCTTGAGCATATCAAACGCTTCTTGTGCTTGGTCATTCCATTGAAATTTGCCTTTATTTTTAGTTAAATCTGTTAACGGTGTAGTTTTATGAGAAAAGTTAGGAATGTACTTCCTATAATAATTGATTAGACCTATAAAACCTCTCAATTTTTTTAGTGTATTTGGAACAGCAAAGTTTTTGATTTTAACTAAACTAGCTATTGAAGGTTGAGTGTTATGCTCTGTGACGCGGTGTCCCAAGAATGTAATTTCCTGCATAAAAAACTCACATTTTTGTGGATTTAAAGTTAAATTGTAATTTCTTAATTGCTGAAAGAGTTTTTCCAACTTAAACAGTAGTTCCTCCTTTGTTTTTCCACCCAAAGCATAGTCGTCTATAAAATCTGCGATGTTCAAATGTTGTATTGGTGCCAATATAATATCGCTTAGTTTTTGCAAATTAGCTGGTGCAAATGAGACTCCCATTGGTAGCCTGCAAAATTGATATTGTCCTAAAGCGCTTGAAAATGACATGTACTGCCTATCCTCTGGTCTGATTTGTAGCTGATAAAAGCTTTGTGAAAAATCAAGCATTGCGAAAAATTTTCCCCCTTTTAATTTTTCTAATTCCTCGTGAATGACTGGTAGTGGGTGATCTACGAAAGTCATGTATTTGTTTAACTGACGAAAATCAACACAGATTCGATACTCTTGGTTTTCTGGTTGGGAAGGATTTTTCTTCTTTACTAAAAGCAAAGGAAATGTTAAATAGCTATTCGAAGGTTCAATAATATTTGCTTGTAACATGTTATCTAGTTGTTGCTGTAAAATTGGCTTCAGTGCCTGTGGAACTGGGAAGTGTTTTGCTTTTGTTAAGTTTTCAGTATCTACTGTAAAATGCGGCTCCACTGCATTAGTACTCCCTAATGTATCAACCGTTGTGTTAAAAACATCAGCATACCTTTGTAAAAGTTCCCATAGCTTTGATTTTGTTTCCCTATCTAAATGTTGCAATTTAAAATCTGTTTGTTTTAAATTTTGCCTCCTTCTTTCTCTAACATCCTGCAATTGTTGCTCAGTAATATCTGTTTCCACCGTTGCCATATTTGTACGCTTTTGCAAATTAATAGTCTCACTTGTAACGTTATTAACCAAAATTTGTGTGGTGAAGTTTTTATCCACTTGACAAATAGCATTTTCAAAGTCTAATCCTTCATGTTTGAAAATCGGTTCTAACATAATATGTTGTCCCCTTTCAACGCCTCCTCGTAGTTGTAAAGTTAGTAATTTTGATTCATTTTGTGGTATTACACAATTATTCTGCAACTTAGCAATATTTGCTATTTGTGTTGTGTTTATGTGGTTAGAATTTGCATCTTGAATTCTTAAACGAAAATGTTTCCCTACTAACAAGTCCTCCTCAAAATTTAATGTTAATTGTTTTTGCCTTAAGAAGTCAAATCCAAGTATTGCAGTATATTTTGGACCTAAAGTGTCATTTATGACAAAAACTGGATGTGTGTACACCTTATTAGCGAGTTGTATTGGTACATCATAACACCCTATAACTTGTAGTGGCTGATTACTCACTGACAAAATTGTTGCATTCACTTCTCTTTTGCGCAATTTAACTGTATTTTTAAATAAATTAAACGTATTTACACCTATTAATGTAACGCTTGCGCCAGAATCAAGAAGTGCCACTATTGGTACAGTTCCAATGAACATTTTAATTACTGGTAAATAAGTATCTGTCCTTTCACTGGTACCCTCTGTATCAATATAAGTAACCTGATGCTGTGTACTTTGTACTGTGTTTTCGTGTTCGCTTCTTTGAATGTCATTTGTGATTCTACGATCCCTTTCTAACTCTCTCCCATATTCGCCATGTCTGTCTGCTCTTATGTAATTATCATGTGTGGGGTTTGGTGCATGACGTGTTGACAAACCCCCATTTAGTTTAAACGATTATCTCTGGTATCATACCTATTATATTGTGGTTTAAAACCACTGCCCCCTCTTCGGTCTGAATAATTGCTTCCCCTACGATTGGCGAAATTGCTCTGTCCTCTATCATTTCCAAACGAATTTCTCCTGCTATCGTAACCGTCTCCCCAAGATACCGTTCTCTGATTGTTGTTGAAACCACTAGAAAATCTACCCCTATTATAATTGTTAAACCCTCGTGATCTAGGGTAATTTTCCCTACTATAGTCCCTCTGTCTGTATTGTGGCCTCTCCATGCCTCTATTTGAGTTGTACTGGACCGGTGAACCTCTTCGTTCAAAAGACCTGTCCTGTCGATATGCCGGTTGCTGCCTAAATTCCCTATTCCTTGAATGTTCTCGACTGGAATGGTCCCTATCATACCCGTTTTGGCAATTATGCCTACAACCTGTATCTCTCGATTCATCCCGGCCTCGTTCTCTTTGCGTCTCAAAAGCCCGTAGTTTAAGATTAGCAACTTCTTCCGTCAACGTTTGTATTATGTCTTGTGTAAGTTTTTCGCTAGAAGCCGAAATGTTTGTGTCCTGATTTTTCCCTGTGATGACTGCAATGCTTTGTGAATTAATTAATGCTTGATTTGCTTGCAATAACTGGACGTATTTGATCGCCTCTTCGAAACTGGTGACATCTTTTGTGAGCAACTGACTCCTATACATTGGCAAAATACCCTCAATTAATTTTGCAAGACGAATCTGATCGTAAACTTGCTTCATTTCCGGTGCCTCAAAATTTACTTTACCCAGAAATTGTCTAGACGCCTGAGTAACTCGGGAACCATAAGTTTTAACGTTCTCATCAGGTAGTTGCCGACACGAATTTAAATTTTGCTGTCGTAAACATAAGGACTGGTCGTCCTGAAAGAAATGTAAGAACTTCTTCTTGAATTCATCTATGCTTGTTTCGAATGATAATTCTTCATTATTTATTAGTGAGGACAATGCTACACCTTTTAATTTAGATTTTATGAGAAGAATTTGTTGTGATTCAGATAAATTATTACCATCAATTAGTTTGGCAATAGTGTCTAAGAAGTATGAAGCTGTTACTGGCGATGTGCTATCGAAAACAGGGATAAGATTTTGGAGCATTGCGACTCCCGGTAAATTCGGTGAATATTGACCATGTGTGGTGGTCGTACTCGCGCCGTTCTGTGTTGCCATAATTTTCCGAGAAAGAGGTTATGTTACAAACTTTCAATTCCTAAAATCGTAATTTTTGTGTAATTATGTGTAATAAATTAAACTGATTGGCGGCGCTAGTAAAATACAAGCTAAAACGCGACATGTCAAATCAAATTAAAATACAATTACCGAATTCAAAATTTAAATTACTCATAATAAATAAATGCATATTTTAATTAAACAGCTCTTCCATTCACTTATCAAAGGCATGGTCACGGTACCACTTACTGGTCTGGTGCCGTCTGTGTTAATTAAACTGCAGACAGACCTCAGGTTCTTACGTAAATAAGATTAAAACTCCTTAAAGGGTGAAATGTTTAGTAATAAACTCTGCCGAAAGATCGCATAGTGGAACTCCTTTGATGAGTGTGATTTGGAAAAAGCTGTTCAATAAACATAACCAAAGTGATAACAAACAAATTTATTAAATACTAGGTTTACTTTACAGAATAAAAGGCAGGGTTCCCACGGTCCTTGAAAGTCCTGGAAAGTCCTTGAATTTTTTTTGAGGAAATTTGGTCCTTGAAAGTCCTTGAAAAAAGGATAAGGTCCTTGAAAGTCCTTGAATTTTTAAGTGACCAATGACAGTGGTGTAGTGTAAAATAAAAAAGTGTGGGAATGCTATGTTGCGTTGTTACAAATGTATATTTTTTTTTTCTGTGTGTAGGGGAGGGGGGAGAGAGTGAAAATGACAACTTTAAATAGTTTTGTTAATATTACTATAATAATACCCCTTATTGCCGCCACTGTATGATTTTTTTTTTTAAGAACTGCTGCTACGTTTATGGAATAAATTCTGTAATAACTGTAAATGTAAAACTTTCCCATTCTCAAACCGAAAAGCAATTTAATTTTGCATTTTAAAGTAGTACATCTGAATTGCTTTCCTACTTGTTCGCAGCCCAATTTCGATGTATTATACCCATTTGCAAAACCATTAGCACTTTTATATTAAGGAAAATCAAATATACAGAACCGGCCTTGGAGTAAAATGCTATGTGTGCAAGAATGAGTTTTGGCGCCCCCTTACAATGAAAATGAGTATAGAAAACACTCGAAAAATGGTAAGGGTGCTCTATATGGTATGGGTGCAAACTATTAAAATCATATTGTTTTCTGCACTAAATAACATTATTTTAAGTCAGCTTTTATTAAGGAACCCACGAATTCAATTTTTTTTTTTTATAAAATATAAAATTTGTTATAAAATTATTTTTGTAAGAATTGAATAAAATGCGTGTTATTAAAATTACTAATTTTTGCTACGTATTACTTTTTTTAGTAGTCCTCCGCTCTTAGGGCAAGTCTTGGAACCCCTTTTCAACTTTGGGTTGTGAAGGGCTGCAATTTGGCTAATGTAGCATTATCAGTACTGCCAAGTTAAAGTGAAACAAAGTAAACAACTGTTCAGTTCTGTCACAAAACGTAGCGGAGCTCTTGAAGCCAGTCTCTTTACTGTACATTCAAGCAACATTTTATGTGTTGAACTAAACATATTCAAATTCACAAACATTCAAAAGCGAAGCATTTAAAAATCAATACTATTTTGAACATATTTTTTCATGTTCAAACAAGTTACATTTGATTTTTCCAATAACTGGGAATAAAATATTTCCCAATATCTGACAAAATATAAATGCATAATTCCGTGATCTCAAAACACCTTAAAAGCTATACAAAATATCAACATTCTGCTCTTACCTATCTGGATATTTAGCACTCCAGTTTTTTCCGTCGGAACCGCAGGTTTGCTCAACTTTTTTGGATTATGAAAAAACCCCATCTTTATTGTCATTTGTTTTTTCCTCTTGAACGAATTCATTTCTTAGGTACATTGAGAGGTTTATAAATAATTTATTAAATCCGTCCGTGATATAAAAATTTAAAAAAAAAAAATTACATAACTTTTGTTGATAAATCGGTTAGCGTCCCCGTTAAAATTAGAGGAGGCGAAATATTCTTCAAGGAAAGGGCTCAAAGAACTGAATGTGCTAGGTCACAGTTTTGTTCTTTAAAAATGTAGATAATTGGCATGAATTTGTGTATGGAAGTTTTAGTCTGCATATACGACGAACCATACAAATTTGACGTCTGGAATTCCTCCATAAATACAGATTATTCGTTGAAGAGGATAATTGCTATTGAATGAATCATAGCTAGATGTAAACATATATGTCAGTTCATTTCTAATCAAGGAGAAATGGCCATGTATGGGTTGCCGCGCCTTTTTCAAGTGTTTTACAAAAACTAGAACTTGCCTGCTCAGCTCTGAAGTTGTGGATCCCAGACGAAAGCAAGTTCCCAGGAAATGATGTTTTTGTTTGCTTACTTGGCTTTGAGTTCAGTATCACGTAAAAAGAAGAAAAAAAATTTTTTTTAGATGAGGGAACGTCATTCCGCCTTCTATAAATGTAAAGGACCGCCGTTGCCTCGTGTTTCCACTCCACTACATCCCTGACCACCGATAAACTCCGTTTTGTAATTTTACATCTGATGTAATATTTAAAATTATAGTCCTTAAATTTTTCTAAAAAGGTCCTTGAATTTTCTTAAAAAGGTCCTTGAAAGTCCTTGAATTTTTTTCTTCAATAAGAGTGGGAACCCTGAAAAGGTTACGTTTAACAATTTATGATCACTTCTCTATTACCAATTTTAAACATTGAATTTACTTTACGAAGTCGATCTTAAATTACCAATCCTATCAAGTTTATATTAAAAACCCCAAATCGGGTACTGTTTACACATATTCAAACACATTTCATTTAAATAGTCATTTTGGCCAGAACTCAGCTGCCCTCGCTACTTTGTGGTTAAGATTTAATATTAAATTTACTCAAAAGTTAAAGTCAGAAAGCTGGAAGATTAGCTTAAAATGTGAATAAATGACAACACGGTACCTGGGGCCATACTTGTCATGGCGTATTCTGCCATCCTCGGGAAAACCTATAATCCAAACGGGCCTGCGGCGTTTTCTGATTAACTCCCACACCTCAAGCAAAAAACTCCGAATGTTCCCCCGGGCTCTCGTGTCCCCCCTTTTTACGTCAAGACCAAGGCGGGGTCAAAATTCACCTCCAGCCAGTCCAAAGGTCCGTAGGTTCAAATCTCTGGTTTTGAACTCTAGCCAATCGTGAACCCTAACATCACTGAGATCCCGCCTCTGATCCACAAGCGTCAGAGACTGGACTCGGACCTTCTGACGTCAATTCTGTGTACCGCCTAGAAGTCCGATCCCCTCTTTTTCACACCTGCGAAACAGATTGACCCCAATAATTCTGAATCCCAGCTTGCTGTCAAACGTAACGTCAAGTTGGCGCCAGCTTTTGTAACCCTCACCTAAAATTGAAAAGCCCCCGAGTATTTATGACGTCTGGCTCCTGCTCGATTCTGCCTCCACACGAAATAGTGAATGTAAACCCCCTTTTCAAGATTTGCCGACCCTTAATACACAACTGACCTTTTGACTCCTAACATTCCCTGTAATCCAGGGTTTTTGAAAGTAACCCGCCTACATATGTTCCAAAAGTACCTTTCTATCGGTCTGGCCTTTGTAAAAGGGCTAAATGACTTCTTTGCTTTTTTCTGGACTTTCCAAAATTCCTGATGTTCAGTTCAGCGGACTAACACTTAGCACCAACCTGTTTATTCCGTCAGAACCCCAGGTTTTGTTTTTTTTTCACTTTTTTGGACTGTCCAAAAAAAAATGCATCTTTTATGGTCATTTATTTTTTCCTCTTGAAAGAATTAATTTCTTAGGTACGGCGCGAGGTTTACAAATATATTATCAAGTGGGTGGTATACAAAAAAAAAAAAAAAAAAAAAAAAAAAAAAAACGTTACATCACATTTGTTAATAAATCGGTGAGCATTCCCGTTAAAATTTGAGGAGGAGAAACATTCTTCAAGGAAAGGGCACAAGGAATTGTATGTGATGCCAGACCACAGTTTGTTCTTTAAAAATGGAAAAAGTTGGGGTGAACTTGTGTATGGAAGTTTTAATCCGTATTCACAGCAAGCCATACACATTTGACCTCTGGAATTCATCCACAAATACAGATCATTCGTTGAAGATGTTATCTCCTAAATTTTATCTCCATGTAGGGGAGATAGGGGCGAGGGACAGTTTAATAAATGTGTCGAATTGTTGGTGGAATGGCCATGTGCGAGTAGCCGCGCCTCTTTAAAGTGTTTTGCAAATACTTGAATTTGCCTGCTCAGCTATGAAGTTGTGGATTGAAAACGAAAGTATAGCTCAAGTGAAAGAACTTTTCGTTTTTTTACTGAACTTTACGTTGAGTGTCACGTACAAAAAAAATAATAATAAATACAAATTAAAAAAAAATTTAGGTGAGGGAACGCCGTTCCTCCTTCTAAAAAGGTAAAGGATCGTCGTTCCCACGCGTTCCCGCTCCACTACACCTCTGACTATCATTTCCTGTTTACTTTAAAATGTTTTGCGTTTTGTTGATTATTAGTAGAAAACCGTGTATTCCTCCAACTTAACCATTAACTCTTACTTCTGATTCTAAACGGCATTTGTATTCGTAATCCATCTAGTACAAAACAAGATGAGATTGATATATTTAGCTTCAAAACTGTAAGACAAATTACTCCGATACACAACAGAACGTTGAGGAAGGAGCAGTGAAAAATGTGCAAAAACATCAAGTTGAAGAGACCAAGTGGAGAGAGAATCTAGCAAGTGGCAGCAACAGTAAGCTAAAACGCACTGCAGTATTGATTATTCAAAGTATTGGACACAAAATGATCAGACGAAACGGTCGTTTCGCCGCCAACCTTAAAAAGGCGAAAACGACAGTAAGTATCAATTCTCTGCACAACTTCCAACGAAAAAGCCGAAATCTACTATTTTCTAACGTGCTTCCGGAACTTCGCATAATTATACAAAAAATACCATTGATTCATCTTGGTAATAACTTTTAAAGAAAAAAAAATCGAGTACCTAGGATAAAAAGCAACTAAGAAAAAAAATATTGAAATTTCCAAAATGAAATAAAAAAACGAGTTCTAGTCCGTTTTTGATGTAAAAATTTAGACAAACGTCCAGACCTAACTAAGCTACAGATCTTCAATCGGATTAAATTATATGATTCAGAATGTTTCGACTTAAAATCCTACCTTGGTTTGAACTTCGTTAAATAATTCTTTCTATTTTTAATTAATTTAAAACCACTTTTTTTCATTTCAAAATTTGGCGATAGATACGGGCGATCAGCCTGTAATTGTGGTTCAGATTAAATGCCAAGTCGCCAAACCAGGTTTGTCATTAATTCGACGTTAGTTTGGCCACCACGTTAGGGCTAATTGAGAATGACCGTAAAGAGGAATATGTTTTCTATAAATTGGATGTGTTATTTGAACTGTGTGAAAATTTAGGGTGCGTAACTTTCAAACACATTCTATTTTCGGGAAATCTCCGTTGAAATGTTGAAAAATAAATGAAGAATATAAATAATCATATTTAGTTGCCAGATACTGGAATAAATTCGTAGTATAATAAAAGATGACGTCACAGTCAATACATTAGAACCGGATTAAGTGAAACACTCATTGCGATTGGTTTTTGGTTGGAATTGGAAAAATATTTTGTTATTCACATTGCGATTGGTTCTTGGTTGGAATTGGAAAAAGATTTTCTTTAAACTTAATAATTATCAAAGTACGTGACAATAATATTCATTCAGTTTCTAATTGATGATATATGTGTTTTCACAATGTATATTTGATTTTACTAGAGTATAAGATTTACTAATTGTGTGTGACTCAGGTTTTCACTGTAACTGAACGAACTGCTTCTTGTTTTGTTTTGAAACCACCGACTGTCTATTTCTGCCACTTATAAAGTGCTTAACACAGCCAAATACGTCTCGTAATTTTGAGCATCTAGAAGAATACGAGATCGAAATCTTCTAGTGCAAACCCCTCTCTCAGACCCCACCACACCAACGAGAGGACATTGAGGCCACGACCGATTTAATGTGCACCAGCCCCCATTAGGTACACACCGATATTTGGCGGGACGAGGACAGAACCCGCAACCCTCCGGTTATGAGCTTGATACTCTACCGCCTAGGCTATCGGGAGCCCAACTGCTTCTTAAAAAGTGTTTTAAAACTATTATGCTTGGTAAGAGTTCATTACAACTTGATTTTGTTTCATCAAATTAGATTAATATGCCTTCAAAAGAGCAGCAAAGTAAGCTAAAAAAAAAAAAAAAAACCTCAGATTTACGCAAAAAGGAAAGCTTCCAAATCAATCGCCAATTGCATAGAAGAAAAAGTAACTATCAAAAGACGTCTGTTTGAAGGTGTTGCTTCAATTACAAAACGAAAGGGAATCGACATTACACAGGATTCCGCTGTTTCTAATTTTGAAAATTCTTTGAACTTAAATGATACTTATGTTCCTACAGAAGTTTCTTGTTCAGCTTCTTGTAAGATAGTCGACCAAAAAAAACTTGTCATACATTATAGAGATTGAAAAGTTTAAGGCGCCTTTCGTCACAAAATTAATAGATAACAGATAAACTTGACTTACAAAATGCACAATTGACTGTAGATAAGCTAATTAAATGGGCGATAGCGTCTCGTAAAGAGCACGTAAAACATTGCGATCCAACTCGCATTTGATTAGATCTAAATTTAAGATACTGCTCACAAAATCTGCAATGTGCACTAATGCGGAAGATAAGTATAAGTCTTTGACTGGCGTATCTTTGCACACTTCTAGCACTGAACCGTTTTTCGCTGAGTCGACCTACAGGGATTTCGCTGATTGCATATTCTCGATACAAGTAAGCGTAGACGGAAAATGCTAGAACTTATTTGAATCTGCTGTTGAGGGCGGTATACCTAACAAGAAGTGGAAATTTAATCCACAACTATGCAACATTAATAAATATGATACTTTGTTATTGAAATTAACCAGTATCATGCACAATATATCCTCGAAAACCCTATATCAATCAAATCACGTAAGTTTATCGCAAAGTTAAGTTTGGCTGCATCATTTCGCCAAATGCTACGATGCAGTGAAGAACTTGAAAAGTACATCATAAATCAAGGACAGAGAGAAAAAAAAAATGAGGAAATGGAAAAAAAAGGGGGGGAAGGGGGGGAGGGGCGGGGACGGGAGGAAGAAAAAAAAAAGATGTTACCACTGTCTTAAAAAAAGCTCTGATATCCCCCCAAAAAAAACTTTTGAAAAGTAGAAAAACCGCCAACCTCAAAAACACAAAAAACTTTCTAGCAAGAAAAAAAAATCATACACATAATCAAAATTTGCAACTACAAACACAGTGATATAAAAAAAGGCCAACCTCTGATTACAGCTCTTGGTTGTGACTCACTTAACAATGTACGTTTACTTAGTTTATTTTTAAAATTTAAGTTCCGCTCCCATAAAAATTTACGCTGCTTGAGGTTGGCGCCCGTCTTAATCACTAAACTTTGCAATTCACCACACAGTAAAAACTTTCCGAAATGTATGTATGAATCAAACAAAAGCTTACCACAAACACATCTGTTTTCTACAATTTAAAAATCCTTCAGAGATTCCAATACGAGCTTTTCAGCACAATTTCTCTATTCCATTTCGAAAGTTACATTTACGTGAACTGGAAAATTTACCACTACATTGAAATTTCCTACTCATCCAAATAAAATCATACCTCCTCCAATATTCGTCCATGAATTAGTTTAGATGCAAACATTGTCAAAATTCCTACGACGGGCACCAACCTCAAGCAGCGTAAATTTTTATGGGAGCGGAACTTAAATTTTAAAAATAAACTAAGTAAACGTACATTGTTAAGTGAGTCACAACCAAGAGCTGTAATCAGAGGTTGGCCTTTTTTTATATCACTGTGTTTGTAGTTGCAAATTTTGATTATGTGTATGATTTTTTTTTCTTGCTAGAAAGTTTTTTGTGTTTTTGAGGTTGGCGGTTTTTCTACTTTTCAAAAGTTTTTTTGGGGGGGATACGCACCTTCAGAAATAGAACGAGTATCCATGGCTTACTTGTGAAGAACAAAAACTTGGATGCAACACATACAAAAGGCTGCTAAAAAGCTTGGAACCAGAAAAAAACAAGGTTTGAAACTTCATAACGAATGGGTAGGGTGTAACATTTTGCCACATGGAGACAAGGAATTTGACTAACGAGAATCCTTAGGAAAGCAGATTTTAAACACAAAACCAGTAAAACTCATAAATGTGCAGGAAAAATTATCCATGAAGCCAAACGATAAAGCTGAAAAATGCAAACATTTCCTTTAAGAAGTTAAATATCATTTTGCAATTTTTTTACTTTCAATTTTTGAATGCACGATACAATCAGGGCCGTCACTAAGAACTTCGGTTGGGGGGGCGTTAAACATCATTTTGCCGACTGAAACTTAGACAAGTCCGGTGTAAAAGTAAAAAATATCAATTAAGGTGCTAATACATACTTAATTAATTTTTATTAATGTATCATTAATTTTAGTTAATGTATAATTAATTTCAATTAATACATAGTTGATTGATAAATAATACACACTTATATATTAATTAATGTATAAAAAAATTTTAATGCATGGTTTATTTAATTGTGAATTATTTATTTAATATGTAATTAATTTTAATTACTTTTAAATTGCTGTTTAAAAAATATTATAACTTAATTAATGTCAAATTTTACTTAAACAGGGATCAAAGTGACAAAATAAGAATATATAGGATATTTTTTAAAAAAATATAGGACAATATAAAACATCAAATAACAGCACACAGTTGCCACTGAACTTAAAAATTAACTCGTTACATATTTATATACTCGTTATATTTAATTTAAGAGAATAGAAAACACACCCTTAAAAAAAGAAATTGCCTGATCCTGAATATGTCATCCGTTATTGCCTCAATATTCCATCCCTAAATCAAGTTTTATTAATTACATTATATGCAATCTTGAGTTTTTTGCTTCCAGCATCTATAACTGCTTGAACTGTTCCAATTTCTTTAAGTATTTTCTTTTTATCCCTGTTTGCAGTCTTTTGTTGGTTCAGATTTACTGTTCAGTGTCGGTTGGATTGGCGGCGAAAAGCGGGAGATTTAGCGCCGAATGTGGCGAACCGGGGACATGGTTTTCCGGAAACCATAGAGACCATTTGGATTTGACAACACAACGTATTGACGTCATTTTCAATTTTGGCGACTTTTATGAAAAAATCGTGGCTAATATTCCGAACCCGGTACAGATACTGCGCCAAGGTGATTTTTGCCAAAAAATGGCAGCCCTGACATTTTTTGAGCAAGAGAACTGCCTATGGTTGCCATAATTTGGCGCGGTTTGATGTAAATATTCGTGGCGCAGAATCCGTACTGGATTCAGAATAAAAAAATCGCCATCCGATATCATACAGTAAATCTTAACGCTTTTGTTTCCTTCATCAATTATTGACTGAGCACTAGAAATGTTCTTTAGTAGTCCTGCAAGTTAATCACAAGTTGTTTTCATCCATTTTTTCCGAGGCAGAGTTTTGTTGCTGCATCTCTCTCTGTATTATGACCAATTAATTTACTACGTTGGAGGAGAAAACAGATCAGAAATTCAAGACCGTATGCTATGGAAAAGTTCACATGTTTACATTTTACAGCTCCCGCCGATCCAGTAGAGTTGAGTTGTAGGTTATGCAGCACGTGACGTCACAAGAGATAAAACGCCGCAACTGCAAATATCAGTTTTGTCAGGTCTTTTTCACCTACGATCGCGCCAAAGAATCCGAAATATAAAAAAATGGCAACGAACGGCGCCGTTATTATGAATTCGAAGAAAATTTAGATCGAAGAAAATATAGATCGAATCAATATAGAAATATAGGATATATAGGACAATTGTAAAATATAGGACGTTTTTGCCGATTTTAAAAAAAATATAGGATTTATAGGACATCTGCGACCCCTGCTTAAATTCCCATCGCATTTTAGTTAAAGTTTCAAGTTTCTTCAAATTACTTTAATTCATTTCGCTTTAATAAATTACTCCTATCCTCCTTAACAAAGGGGATAATTTTTATAAAAAAAAAAAATTGGGGGGGTGAGTGAGGGTATTTATCACTTGCAGATAGAAGATTGCTAGAAGATTATTTCTCACAATCTTAAACCAATTCAGTGACTTGAGTATAAAAGCTTCATTTTGATGTAATTTTTTTTTTTTAACTAGGGGGCTCCGCCCCCTGCTCGCTAGCGCTCGCCAACCCCCGAACGCGCTCGCTGCGCGATCTCCAAAGGGGGCTTGGCCCCCTTCTCGGTGACCCCCACCTTGGCTGAGTATTGGTAACGCCTAAGAAATAGAATACCTGGGGATTTTTAACGCAATTCGCGAAAACAGAAATAATTAAATGTTGCAACAAAATTAACAGTGCAGCACAATTAACACATAAACATAACTCATAAATTAAACACAAAAGAAATATTGGTTCACAAGCATTTAACTTGCTAGGTAACTACAAGAACGCACAATAGAAAGACATTTTTTTTAATATTGTTGCGTTGTACGGGTTCGAAAGATTTGACGCCAAAGCAGATCAAAACTTGCAGAAATTTATTCCAAAATAACTCTTCACAGTTCTCTTACAGCTCCAGGACTTCTCGTTCTAGTAGACACAATACAGCTCTTTTCACCTCATTAGAGCACAAAACAGAAGTTAAAAACTTGACAAACAACTGCTAAATCGCCGCAAAAGACAATGCAAACAGTTCGCTTTAGAATGCTCAGTATCTCCAGTCAACTAATTCAGTGACTCAAAATTCGAGAACTAACTTCAGTCAACTATCGGACTCAGCTAACAATTATAGCTCCGTGACTCAAAATCAGTCAACTAACTCCATCACCCGCTCCCTGAGCTTTTATAGGGGAGGTGAACGTAAGTGAACCTTCTTGAAACTCCTAGAGGTAGACATTTGGAGAACTTTCCAGATTGTAGTCGAAAAGTCCTATTACATGTACATGGGATACATGTACCTATACATGTACCGAAAATGTCACCAAATGGTCGCCAAATTTGGCGACAAAAATTAGTCGCCATAACCGTCGCCAACTTGGCTCTATCTCGCCAATTTGGCGAGATTCCCATTACCATAATGTTAAATGCCCTGCCACTTGAAACTCGCTTCCCAGAGTTACCTCTGTAAAACCCGCTATCAAGCGATAACACCCCTATTGCCGGGAAACCAACTAACGACGAACTATTGCACTGCCTTATGCGATATGTACATAAATTACTATTCACAAAATTAACACTACGAAATATTTACAAATATACAAAATTCGTAACATTGCCCCCCCTCCCAAGGACTGCACGTCCCGGGCAGTACAGTTCCCGGAAAGGAAGACTTACTTTCAAAGCAATGGCATTACTGAACTATAAAACTTACTAATTTAAAGACAGAAACATTACTGAATAAATAAATAAATAAATAAATAAATAAATAAGTAATTAAATAAACAATAAACGTAAAAATTTTATACACATTTGATCATGGTCTTAATAACTATATACACTTTGTACATTAGGGGGATTACAAACTATGGGGATTATAAACTATGGGGATTACAAACTATGGCCATAGTAAGGGGCTAATCTGTCGTAATGAACGACTCTAGGTTTAGAATTTGGTGACTTAAGTATTCGGACCACGACATCATTCAGCCGGTTGAGGACTGAGTAAGGACCATCCCAGTGAGACTGAAGTTTGGGAGAAAGTCCTTTTTGTCGTTTCGGGTTCCAGAACCAAACCTTGTCACCTTCCTGGAATTGATGTCCTGTAGCCTTCGTGTCGTATCTGGTCTTCATCTTGTCCGTCGCCAAGTTGATTCGCTCTCTGGCAAAATTGTGCACATCTTCAAACCGTGCCTGAAGATCCTCGACCTACTCCTCTGGCGATGAAGGTGCATCTGGAGGGCGGCCAAACAACAGATCACACGGCAGACGAAGGTTACGACCGAAGAGCATCTGGGATGGAGAATAGCCTGTAGTCTCGTGGATAGCGCTGCGATAGGCCAGAAGAAACAAAGGTAACTTCTGATCCCAGTCCTGTTGGTTTCTTGAAACCATCAGTGAGAGGTTATTGAGGATGGTTCTGTTAAACCTCTCCACCATGCCATCCGACTGTGGGCGTCGTCTGCGTTTTGTCAATGCCAAGTAGATCACAAAGTCCTTTCATTACAGCAGAGGTAAAATTCCTTCCTTGATCAGAATGTAACTGAAGAGGCACTCCAAATCTCGAAATCCAGCTCTGAACCATTACCTCTGAAACGGTGGTAGCCTCTTGATCAGGGATAGGATACGCTTCGGGCCACTTCGTAAAATAATCCATGACAACAAGGATGTATATGTTGCCGTCAGCAGATCATGGTAGTGGTCCCAAGATGTCAAACGCAATCCGTTCAAAAGGAGCTCCCACGTTGTAACGTTGCAGTTTTCCTCAACTGCGTTTCTTCGGTCCTTTCCGGGCTGCACAGGCATCACATGATCGGCACCACTTCTCCATGTCAGCCCTCGCCTTACTCCAGTAGAACCGCTCTCGAACTCTTTGCAACGTCTTCATTACTCCGAAGTGGCCTCCAGTTGACTACTATGAAGTTCTCTAAGAACGTCTGGGACTCGGGATCTTGGAAGTAATAGTTGCCATCGGGACGTCTTTCCATCATCAGATTCGAACTTCCGGTACAGCACGCCGTTTCGAATTTGGAGGGAGTCCCAGAGGGCCCAATATTGCTTTGTCGTAGGACTAAAGATGGAAATATCTGCCAAGTAGATACCTCCGATAGTCGACGCAAAATCTAGTTGATCCATCCTTCTTCCGAACCAAGACGATGAGAGATGTCCAAGGGCTGGCTGAAGGTTCAATCACGTCGCTATCTTGCATTTCCTTTAGAAGGCTTCCTACCTCTTCCTGTTTAGCAAACTGTAGTCGTCTTGGGTGTTGCTTGATAGGTGGGTGGTCTCCTGTATCAATTCTATGCTGCGTCCAACTTGTTCGTCCGACATCCGAAGTTGTGCGGGAAAAGATATCTTGGAATTCTTGGATGACCAGTTGTTCAGCACTTCTTTCTACGTTGTTTAACTGTGCATTCTACAGAAGCTCTGATGTTAAGTTCTCTGAAGACACAGCGACTGGAGGATTTCTATTTCGATTTATGCAAGTTACTGGAGTACAGGTGGCTAACACTTCACCTTTCTTTATGACTTTCACTTTATCACTCACATTGGTAACCCTCACAGGTATGGCAGTTCTTCAAAGGTCGACGAGAGTTGGAGCCACCAGTACTCCTTTGAGGCTGTTGTGATTTTCAGGGTACTCGATTATGCCATATCGGAAACTTTTATCTTCAACTACATTTCCAGGAAGTAATATTTCTGTTCTTGCGGGTAATGTGATGTTATTTTGAGCTATTATTTGATGGAAGGATTTAACTTCACTATCTTTGATTCCAAATAACGCTATGCCTTCAGAAACTGAATGCAGCTCATTGTTTTTAAAGTCAAGGGAAAAATTATATTTCCTTAAAAAGTCCAGTCCGAGTATACAAGTGTCCATAATGTCCGCCACATATGCCGTGTGATGATAAGAAGTACTCCCGAACGTGATGTTGATGTTCATTTTTCCATTGATGTTGATTTTATTGCCGGATACAGTTTGGAGGGTAACGCAGGGCGGCGTCCAGATGAGTCTTCCATCCAGTTGTCGAGCCAAATCTTTCCGGATGATGGTCACATTGGCTCCAGTATCGATGATCATATTGCAAGGAACTCCATTTATGTGTCCCATAATGTAGATTCCATTACTGCCGCCACTCATTGCAGAAATTTGTAGAGCTCTAAGATGGGGCTTCTCAATAACTGGCAACCTCCACCCCACGAGATGACCAGAATTTAGTTTCCCTCCTCCCTTCTAGGAGCGGTCTTAGCTCCAGTGTCTTGGCGGGATCGAAAGTTTCTACGTATGTGGCCCTCGCCTCCACAATTACAGCACTTCGTGCTCTGCTTCTTTTCCGGGATATTTCGTCTCAAGTTATTGATCTGTCTTATCAATTCATAGCACTTTTTAAATCCTTCATATCTGCCATTCGCAGGGCCTTCTGAATCTCTACATCCCTGATGCCATCGACGAAGTACTGTAGAGTCAGGATTTCTCTCGTTTCAGCGTTGCAGTCTGAAAAGGCGAGATGGGAGAGCCTTTCAACATCCGTGGCGAGCTCCTGGAATGTTTCGGTAGGCTTCTGTTGGCGAGATTTCAACTGCAGCCTGCTGTAGTCTTTCACACATTTCTCGCCAAACCGCAGTTCTAATGCACTTGAGAGTGCGTTGAAGTCCAATCATTGATCTTCGGAAAGCGTTTGTAGTATATCTGCAGCTTCAGCTCGCAGAGATGCAGCTAACTGGCAGGCTTTTGTCACAGAGTTCCATACGTTGGCGTTGGCGACAATTGTGAATTGAGTTTTATACACTTGCCAGGAAGATTTTCCGTCGTAAGTCGAAAGCTTAATTGAGGGTCGGGAGGTAACTGGTACACATTTCAAATCTTCCGAAAGAGTTCTGCTCGACAGTCTCTTCTCTAACATTTGGTCTATCTTTTCTTCTATCTCATCCAAATTTTCTTCTAAATTCTTCTTTTCCAGAATCTCTATCTTCTTCCCTAAATCAATAAACTTCTTTTCGACATTCTCGAATTTGCCTTCAAATTTGTCTTCTATTTGTTTCACGCTTTCTTCCATAGTTGTTAAAAGATGACCCTTCAATTCCTCCTGTCCGGCAGAGATCGCAGCAATATTCTTCTACATTCCCTCTTGGCCAGAGAAAATCTCTTTCTTCATCGCTTCTTGGACAGAGAAAATCTCTTTCTTCATCTCTTCTTGACTCGCTTTCATTTCTTCCCGCCCTTCGGATATTTACTTCTTCATCTGTTCTTGGCTCGCTTTCATTTCTTCTTGGCTCTTCTTCATCTCTTCTTGGCCAGAGAAAATCTCTTCCTTCATCTTATCTTGGCCATAGAAAATCTCTTTCTTCATCTCTTCTTGCCCATTGGATAATTTCTTCTCCATTTCTTGCATGAAAGCATAAAGCTGTTGAAATTTTTCATCTTGTTCCGCCATTGCTCTTGTAATCGGCACTCAAATCCCACTTCTGACACCAGTTGTTGCGTTGGACGGGTTCGAAAGATTTGAAGCCAAAGCAGATCAAAAATTGCAGAAATTTATTCCAATATAAATCTTCACAGATTTCTTTATAGCTCCAGAACTTCTCGTTCTAGTAGACAGAATACAGCTCTTTTCACAACAATAGAGCACAAAACAGCAGTTAAACTTGACACACAACTTCTAAATAACCGCAAAAGACAATGCAATACAGTTCGCTTTTGCAACTCTCTAAACGCTCGCTGAGACTCAGTATCTCAACTCGGTAATTCCAGTCAACTCAAAATCACAACTAACTCAGTGACTCAAAATCAACTAAATCATCTCATGGCCGGTCTTATATATAGTGTTGCACAAATTGTCTGTATATATTGTAAATAATGACGTATTATTTCAAAATTCTATTGTAATTTATTTTTATCCTATTTTATTTAGTAATTAATAGCGATTATACAAGTTAGAAAAAGGTGGCAACACCTAAAGTAATCGAGAAGTTTCGAGATATTTCTTTTCCGATTAATTGGCTGGAAATTTCGAGAATGTCTCACGCGCTTGTATATAAAAGACTGGAGAACGGGAAAGTTTTCAGTTGGACTTCGGACTTCGTTGAAAGCTGATCGCTTTGTTTACCTATTGGAGTGAGCTTGTATAATCTCTGAATTCGAAGTTATTTTTGTTGAAGCTTGTGTTGAAGCTTGAGAATAATTAAACTGTTGCCTGTGAATAAATTTTGTGAGTTTCCTGAAGAGAGAATAAATATTTGTATACCGTGAAAACTGTGCCATCATTGCCTCAGTGTAGAAATTCGTAACAGTGGTGTCAGAAGTGGGGTTTCGTAATTTTGAATGCCGACAACTAGAGGAATGATGGAAGACCAAATGAAACAATTAATGGAAATGATTGCTGGAATAAAAGCCGGACAAGAATCCACGGCCGCTGAAATGAAAACGGAATAAAAGCCGGACAAGAAACGACAAATGCCGAACTCGCCGCTACAATCGCCGCTGGTCAAGCCCGTCAAGAAACGACAAATGCCGAACTCGCCTCCGCAATTGCCGCCAGTCAAGAAGCGACATCATCAGACATTAAAGCTTTACAAGAAGCGACATCATCAGATTTTAAAGCTTTGCAAAATGCAACGTCATCTGACATGAAAGCTTTGGCCGATAAGTGCGAGTCCACATCCGCAGCCGTAATCAAGATCAGGGAAGAAATGAAAACCGAGCTAGCGTCAATGGTAGAATCTACTATTATGGAGACAACATCATCGGTCCTGCAATCCGTGAAGGAAGACGTTCTCACTGCTGTAAGAGATGAAATGGAAGAAAAGGTTTCCACTATCAAAGAAGAGCAGGGAAAATTCATGGATGCTGTAGAAGAAAGGCTACGGAAAATAGAAACTCGCGAAGCTGTGACCATTGCAACGCCTAATTGGGATAACGTTTCCACTCCCTTTATTGCGCCACGTTCCAGCATCAAAGTGGCCACTTTTGATGGGAGGTCGTCTTGGCGCGTTTATCAAACGCAGTTTGAAATTATTGCTTTTGCGAATGGTTGGGACGATACTTCGAAGGCATTCCATCTCGCAGCATCTCTTCGAGGTGAAGCTGCTGACATTTTACAGACACTACCTGAAGAGAAGCGGGGAGAATTCGTGGCGCTGGCAAGTGCGTTGGAGTTAAGGTTTGGGGAGCAGCATCTAAAGGATTACAACAGACTGCTATTGAAAGTGAGACAGCAGAAGGCCAATGAAACTCTTCAAGAATTGGCATCGGATATATAGAAAGACTGTCGCTCCTCGCTTTCCCTGACTGTCCCCCGGATGTACGAGACGATCTTTCTCTGCAGTATTTCATCGACGCTATTCAAGATCCCGATGTGCAGCAGGCGGTAAGGTTATCCCAAAACAAAAACCTGAAGTCGGCCCTCGTGTACGCCATGAGAGTGGAAGCCGCGCAGCTAGCTTCTGGAAAAGATCGACGATATGTGCGTGGTGCATTAGCCGAGGATTCTTCTGACTTTGTCACCAGTAAGCTTCGAGAACTGGAAAGCAAAATTGATAGAATGATGAGAAGCTATCCCGGAGCCAGGGATCGAAGGACCAGAGTCGTTTGCTGGCACTGCAAACGGGGAGGGCATCTACGACGAAACTGCCTTGATTTGAAAAAGAGAAGGGATAACACTACCACGGATTCTCCACAACTGAATTAAGAAGATGTCATCTCGCAGGGCAGAAGCTGCAATGTAGAACAGGTGAGGCCTCGACCAGTCGTTTCCACGTTTCATCCCGACAAGGAGGAAACCAGGGTTTATTCGTGAAGGGGGAGATCAACGGAACTCCATGTCGTCTAATCGTCGATTCGGGAGCGAACGTAACGATCGTAAGGACGGACGTGGCTCGTCGCCTGAACAGCCGACTCCTCTACACAGCGCCCTCTGTTTCTCTACAAACTGTGTCTGGTGGTAATATCTCTGTTCATGGGAAATCGCAAGTGGGCATTGCCCTTGGATTTAACACCTACAAGCACACCGTTTATGTTGCCGAAATTGTAGATCAGTGCATTCTCGGACTAGACTTTTTGAAGAAAAATGGAATTACGCTGAATTTTGAGAAAAGCCAGCTGCAAACATGGAGAGGCGAAGTTCCTTTGCACGATCTAGACATGAAAGAGCTGTGCGTATATCGGATTGTAGCTCATGAAGACAATGTCATAGAGAATGCTGAAGAGTCCACATCTATGAAAAGTACCTCTCCAGCCTCGGAAAGAGAACCGAAGAAAGCGACGTTGATGAAACCCTCCCAGGAAGTGGTTCATGTGGAAATGGACAAAGTTAGTGAAGAGGGAATCGACATCCGTGCTCCTGTTACAAGCATCGAACGGAGGTCCCGGGATCTATCAGCTGCACCCGCGGATGATTCGGACGCAATCTCAAAATCATATAACCAGCAAGATGGGGATCAGAAACTTTCACCGCTTCTGTTGGCATACGGGAGTGCAACTCACGAGACCACCGGATTTTCTCCATCTCTAACGATGTTTGGAAGAGACCTTAGGCTCCCCGGCAACCTCCTCTTTGGACAACCACCGGACACTCCTTCCTCGCCTGTCCAGTATCTAGATGATCTGCAGGCACGTTTGGAAGCCGTACATCGGTTCGCCAGAGAAAGAATCAACATCATGACGGAGCGCATGAAGATCCGGTACTATGCCAAGGCCATGGACCGTTCATTCCAGGAAGGTGACAAGGTGTGATTATGGAATCCTAAACGTCGGAAAGGACTCTCCCCTAAGTTCCAGACGAACTGGGAAGGGCCGT
The DNA here is from genome assembly GCA_963978545.1 of Linyphia triangularis. Classification (NCBI taxonomy): domain Eukaryota; kingdom Metazoa; phylum Arthropoda; class Arachnida; order Araneae; family Linyphiidae; genus Linyphia; species Linyphia triangularis. The sequence goes on from OZ021722.1 coordinate 89,447,320, forward strand.
AAGTGGTCCTTAAGAAGATCAACGACGTCGTGGTAAGGATTCAACGGACACCCTCCTGTAAACCTAGAGTTGTACATAACAATAGACTAGCCCCATATTATAGTAGAAGTGATTGAATTGCCTTTCCTCTTAAGGGCTTCACTGCCCGGGACGTGCAGTCTTTAAGAAGGGGGAAATGTTGCACAAATTGTCTGTATATATTGTAAATAGTGACGTATTATTTCAAAATTCTATTGTAATTTATTTTTATCCTATTTTATTTAGTAATTAATAGCGATTATACAAGTTAGAAAAAGGTGGCAACACCTAAAGTAATCGAGAAGTTTCGAGATATTTCTTTTCCGATGAATTGGCTGGAAATTTCAAGAATGTCTCACGCGCTTGTATATAAAAGACTGGAGAACGGGAAAGTTTTCAGCTGGACTTCGGACTTCGTTGAAAGCTGATCGCTTTATTTACCTATTGGAGTGAGCTTGTATAATCTCTGAATTCGAAGTTATTTTTGTTGAAGCTTGTGTTGAAGCTTGAGAATAATTAAACTGTTGCCTGTGAATAAATTTTGTGAGTTTCCTGAAGAGAGAATAAATATTTGTATACCGTGAAAACTGTGCCATCATTGCCTCAGTGGAGAAATTCGTAACAATAGGGTAGGCGAACATTCTTGAAATTTCTAGAGGTAGATATTTGGAGAACTTTCCAGATCGTAGTCGAAAAGACCTATACATGTACATGGGGACCGAAAATGTCGCCAAATGGTAGCCAAGTTTGGCGACATTTGGCAATTTCTCGCCAAATTTGGCTACAAAAATTAGTCGCCAAAACCGTTGCCAACTTAGCTCTATCTCGCCAATTTGGCGAGATTGCCATTACCATAATGTTAATTAGCAGGGCATAAGTGGTTTGTTTCAAAATCAGAAACATTTCAATGGTAAAAATACCTGTCACACTCTTCCAATATTCCAACCTATCTAAGAAATCATAAAAAAAAAATTACTGTCTCATCATCAAGAGAGGAGGTCAAAAATTCTTAAAATAAAATGTGCTTTTTACATTTCACTAAAAAATTGGTTAACATTCATATTTGAACATTTCATTTGCAAGTTATGAATATGTTTATTCCATACAAACAAAGGGTATTCAATGTTTATTTACCAAAGCAAAAAAAGAAGGGCTTCAGTTGTTAAGGTTTGCAAAGTTTGTTGCTATCTCACTATAACAATTGGTGCTATAACTGCCTTTTGGTCACAATTTTTGGTTTTGACGACAGGGTAACAAGCAAGTACTCAATATTGTGTGCTTCTAAATCATGAAACTTTATAGAGCCAAAATTTAACTGTTTTCCACAAATGTTTCCCATTCATCCCAATAGGCCATTCTTTAAAATCTGAAAAAAGCCATACACTTCTGTATCTTTCTGATGTAGACAGTTTTACTTTATGCATTTAAGGTATATGGTCTTATCAATATATATATATATATATATATATATATATATATATATATATATATATATATATATATATATATAAAGTATTTAATGATAAAATTTGTAAAAAAAAAAAATTATTAGTTGAAAATACAATAAACAGCTGAAAAAGTCATAAAATAAACTATTTGGCTGATAATGAACAAAGAAGTCTGCTTATGAAGCACTTGTCAATAAATTAATATTTAAGGATTTTATGAACTTTCGAAATCAACACTTAAACAAATGCCTTAAAACAGTACGTTTCAATTTTTATAAAGGTATAAATCATTTTATTATTTTTTCAGTATCATCTTAGTATCCAGCCATCATACATACAACAAAAGCATAAAAATATTATTTATTTTTTTCAATTTGAACAAGAACTTTTGAAAATAGTGTAATATACGTGATGTAAAATGTTGAAAAAACTTCTTCCGAGAAAAAGCCAAATGAAAGTTTATTTTTTTCCTTAAATTTTGATTTATATATTTTCATTACATGCATATATTTTTATGGTGGTTTATTTCCTTCAGCTATATCTCAGGAACATGCAAATAATTTATTTTGCAATTTCAATGAAAACTTTTAAAAATATTCTATTTCATGCAAAAGAACATGAAAAAAAAAAAAAAAAAAAAAAAATTGGTGAAAATATAAAGTACATGTTCTGTATCAAATTATCACCTTTTATACTTGAAATTGAAAAATAATTTATCATATATAAATTGTATATATACATTGGATAAAGATATAATTTTTTTTTATTTAAATTAAAATTTATAAATGTGATATCTATATATTTAATAGGCAATGCGTTTTTTGGGGTTAGTCCGTCCGCCTAAACTGCTCAACCAATTTCAATGATCAAGGTGTCATTTTAAAGGAAATAAGCTGTAGATTTGCCAAAACGTGCCAAAATAATTTATTAACACTTTATTAATTAGTTAAATTTCAATATTTTTCATCATTAAGCTACTACAAAGCCTCAATGATTTTGAATATATGATTGGCAACATCCTTAAGTATGTAAACAACAAACCGGCTGCTCGGGGGCTCAACCAACCGTTAAGCTATTCTTACGAATGTAAACAACAAACCCGTTGCTAATTTTAAAGCTCTTTTTAAACTCTTCGTTTCAAAGTTGATTTTTTCTGTTTTTCTGAAGCATTTTTGTATTTGAGTAATTATTATTTTGAAGTATTTCTATCCAGAAAATGCCTCGCGTAGGAAATCGTTCTCCCTTACGTATGTAAACAACAAACCCATTGCTAATTTTAAAGCTCTTTTTAAACTCTTCTTTTCAAATTTGATTTTTTCTGTTTTTCTGAAGCATTTTTGTATTAGAGTAATTATTATTTTGAAATATTTCTATCCAGAAAATGCTTCGCGTTGGACGTCGTTCTCTAAAGGGGCGACTTATCAGAATAAATAAAAAATATTAGGACTTCAATGTAAGGGCATAGCTAATGAACTTTTAAGTCAGAATGTTGGCGGATAGTATATTTAACTTTCTATTATGAAACTTGCAATTTGGGTGTTTTCTCTATTAGGCCTTACATTAAATTTATAAAAATTTGGTTACATTTTTTATGGCTGGCAAACCTATTCGAGCGCAGCAAGATGTTTTAACCACAAATTCGAGCGGCAAAGCCGCTCAATCCGAGCGCAGCGAAGTGTTTGGGGGTTGGCGAGCGTTAGCGAGCAGGGGGCGAAGCTTCCTAGTTTTATATAAATATTGTAAAAATCTTTTTAAAAATTATATAAAAATATTTTACCTTGCGACAATCTATATACAGTTATAAACTGTTTATAGTTTTAATAATTTCCACATTCATACGTGGGACCCTTTTCAGCTTCAATAACAGAAAAAAAAATTGTGGATTGATCTCAAGACTTTTCTTTGCTTCTGCGTTACAGGGGTGGAATGTCGCACACTCTTTCTTTCTATACTCTTTCACAGTGAAGATGTCATTATTTTCAATTTAATCGCTGTTGAAGACAATGGCGGATCCAGCCAGGGGGTGCGGGGGGGGCGCGCGCCCCCTCCTCAGGTGGAGTCTTTTTTTACAATTTACAGAAATAAATAATAATAATAATAAATATATTTTTTTGTCCAAGTTTTTTTCAATAAGTTCACGCAACAATTATATTTTAACCTTCATCTAATTTCCAAAAAAAGCTTATATTTGTACTAAGGTTCTATTTATAGCCTTCTCTCTTCCCATTCAAACAGATGTTGGAAGACTGTACAAGTATTCAAACCTCCATCCTTTTGACCTTGAAGATATCTTGGACCCCTGATATCCGATCCCTTTTCTGTCGAGTGGGAGGAAGAGATTTTGACTCACATGCGTAATGTCCAAAGCCAACCAGGGGAGAAAAAAAAATAATGCGAGGTTGACTATTTGGGATACCCTCGGAAATGGCCACCCCCATTCAACTGGACATGGTAATAGGCTAAACTTAAAACTTTTGAAAGAAAGGAAGAGGAAGGTTATTTATTAACTGCATAAGAACTCGTCCAGCTCTAATTTCTGCTTCGGCTTTTAAATAAGCGCCATATTTGAATTTCGATTAACAATCCTCTCTTGCACCACACTGGAAAGGTATGCCAATTGTTTTTGTTTTTTTTATATAAAATAGACTTATAAACAATTTTGTAAGAAGAATTATCTGTGTAAAGTAGCACTACAGTAGCAGATATAATTACTTTAAAAAAATATCGCTTTCAAACCCTGTACGAAATTAAACGAATGAATTAACAAAATAAATGTGCATGTTTTTTACGATAATTTGAAAAGTTTTGTACAAATATTCACATGCTTTCATTTTTTTTTTTTTTTTTTTTTTTTTTTTTTTTAATGTTATTGCAGAAGTAATGTACTTTATAAGTAATTATAACGCTTACGGCATAATATATATACATACTTTTAGAGAAGGCTAAGGTTACTCTAATTTTATTCTAAGCCTATTCTTCCGAAACATATTTTTTATGAAACTTCTGATTCTTGTTCAAAAGTTTCGTGAAAGAAGTTTAATGATATTTTGCAACTCAAAATGAAGTTCTTAAATTTTTTTAAATACAATGATCCTCCTACAATCTCTCTCTTCCAGTTATAATTGAAGAATTGGAACAAAATATTTCAGTATGCGATGTTTTTTTAATTTGTCACGGATTGATATAATTTACCTATTTTGTTTTCATTATTTAAAAAAAATTCCCAGTTTGGCGATTATTCTAAAAAAAGCCTCTGAAACGGTGAAAATTGTGATATATTTTTCAATAAACACTACATTATCCTTTCTTTTAAGTGCAACAGAGCAGAAACAGTCGTTGATGGGCGTTCGCATTATCTCATTTCTACGGAGGTGGGAATGATTAGAACACCTTTAAAGGCATTTTTATAGAGATTTTAATCAAAATCGTTAAAACCATTTTTTTGGCAATCGTTGAAAAACGTAATTTTTTCAATATCAGCTACTTAATGCACATGTGCAATTTTGACGAAAACCATAATGCCAGGTCCCTTGGCCATCAATAACCTGTGCATAAAAATTGAACATCGCAGATCAATCCGTTTTTGGAGTGATGCTGATAACTAACAGGCACAAACATTTTTTTGAACTCATCACGTTCCAAAACGTAAATATATATATATATATATATATGTGCTGGTAAAATAGTAGCTAAGACCATAAGAAAAACAAAAAAATTGGTTCGTTGATCGAACTTGCCAAAAAATTTCTATATTTGTCATGAAAATGAATATTCAAATGAGTCCATAAAAATATCTAGCAAAGAAGGGGAGGGGGGGGTCAGGGGGTTTTGTGGCTGAAAAATTAATTTTGGAACAATCTAGACATGTGACACATATTTTTAGAGTACTTATTTTATGCTGAAATGAATGGAAAAAAGAAAAACGATATAACTAATCTAAAAAAAGTTACAGTTCATTTTTATAAACGAAAACAGATGTAAAATCCAAGGAAAGGTAAAATACGACTTTAAAAAATAAAAAATTGGTTCGTTCATGAAACTTTGCAAAAACGTTTTATTTGTCATGAGTATAAAGAAACAAAGGATTTCGTAAAAATATCTAGCATAGAAGGGTGTTTTTTAAGGAGTGGGAGGGGGGAGTTTTTTTGTTTTTTTTAAATTGAAAAGTAATTTTGGTATAACCTGGGCATTTCACCTTACGCTAAGATAGCGAGTCAGAAATGTGACGAAAAAGGGGGAGGGGGGTAATCAATGGATACGGATTATCTTGAAGTATATTTCTAGAACACTGCATATTTTTTTAAATTTTTTTTTTTAACTTTTTTAAAATATTTGATTTCATCCTGGCTAAGGCACAGGTGTTGCGCCCCCCCCCCCTCAGGAAAATCCTAGATCCGCCACTGGTTGAAGACGTATTCGAAGAACTTTGGTCAGGATGTTCCTCTAAGCGGGGCCAAACTTAAAAAAAGACTTCTTTCACTTTGCATATCATCTAGTGAAAAGTGTAGCTCCACATGTGTGTGCCTAAAAATATTTTTAAATTTATTTATTGTACATCAAATGTATAATTTTCAAAAAATATATAGATGTTTTTGTAACAACGTGCAAAAAATTAAACTTTTTTTAATCAAAAATAGTGGCGAAAGTGACAATTTTTTGTGAGGAGTGCGGGAAAGTAACTTTTTCCCACTAGTGTGAAAAAGTATTTTCTCATACACCTCGTGCTCAAATATCATACAGACTTGGCATTGAAATGTCATATATTGTGAAGAAAGTCATTGACTCAAGTTGCCAACGTTAATAAATATATGTATTAAAAATATTTTTTGCATGTGATTATAAAAAATATTGTATGCAACACGTGGAAAAATACTTTTTTAAACTCGGTAAATTATTTCTAATGCTAAACTTTTAACAATTATACTTGAAACAGCATTGTAATCATTATATTGAACAAGGAAGGAATAAAATTTCAAAGGGAACATGTCTTATTGGAAGCTTTAAATTCCAAAAAAATACAATGCAATCCTGTTTATATTGTTGGAACTCAAAATTCTCAACTAATTAATTAGGACAGCAGAATTTATGCTACTCATTTTCATATAAATATGGAATATCGTAATGTTTAAAAAAAAAATTCTTTTGTATTATTTTTTCTAATGCACAATTTTTTGACATTCAGCCTACAAAATATCCAGTAAATACCAGGAGAAATCTTAACATCATAATGTTTACAAAAGCATTCATCCTCATTACGTTCAACTATACTCACTACATTTCAATGAATGCATATCAAATGAATTTAAAAAATTGAAACAATCCATAACCTGCCGATTTTATATAACAGACTACACATTTTCAAGTAATAAAAATTTTCTTACCTTGGATCTGAAATTGAAAGTTGACATTACATAAATATCTAAATATTTTCCTGTTTCCACAAGATCGTAGGTGACGCCATTTTGTAGAGCGAGTCTGGTATGGAACACTTGAGCAGGACATGTGATTGGATAGCGATAGCACGTGACCAATCTGAATTTTCACTTTGTCCCCCAAAAATTCCTTGTGAAACCGCAAACGTTGGAGATTTTCATCAGAAACCTAAAACCAATTAATAAGAGTGTTCGATTTTTTTTTCTTATACACTTGAATACTGATTTTTCTTTTGTTTCATTCCTCATGCACACTTTTCAAATTATAATTTATCATGTACAAAAAAAAAAAAAAAAAAAAGCATTTTACTATTTACCGTTCTAATTTAAAAACAATATGGATTTTGTGTGAAATTAAAAGTTTAAGGTGTTTTTGTATTCCTTTAGTAATGTTATTAAAAGGTATTCACTTGAATACCTTATTAAAACCTTTAAAATCTGGTGGTTTTATTAGAAACCATGCAAAACCTTAAAAATACATAAAACTTCATAGGTTTCTTGAGGTTTTACAGAAAAAACCTTAAAATACCTTCTTTTAGTCATGTTATTAAAAGATATTCACCTGAATATCTTAATAAAACCTCTAGATTCTGGAGGTTTTTAATACAAACCTTGCAAAACCTTAAAAATACCTAAAGCTTCACAGGTTTCTTTAGGTTTTACAGAAAAAGCCTTAAAATACCTTCCTTAGTCATAGTATTAAAAGGTATTCAATAGAATACCTTAGTAAAACCTCTAGAATCTGGAGGTTTTTATCACAAACCTTGCAAAAACCTTAAAAATACCTAAAAATTCGCAGGTTTCTTTAGGTTTCTAAAAATAATACCTTAAAATACCTTAAGTTAGGTATTTTTCCATGAGGTATTTTTAGTTAAAACCTCAAAAATACCTATTAAAACCTTGAATACCTTGTTTAAACCTTAAAAATACCTTTAAAATACCTTTTTTTTTAGTAAAGGAGAGAGCTTGAGAAGGAGGTTTAGAAGCGAGTATCTCGGTCTGCTAGTGCAACGTCCATCTACAGTGCCGATTTCTCAACAGATAAAAGTTGGGGATATAGTTCTCGTTGAGTGTGACAACAAACGCAAAGTGCTGTGGCCAATGGCAAGAGTAGTCGATGTGTATCCTGGAAAAGACGGCAACATCCGGGTTGTACGTCTTAAAACGACTTCTGGGATGATAGTTCGACCTGTTCGAAGGATTTCCCCCCTTGAAATATCTTGTTCAGTCGAAGATACAAAAATGGATAAGCCAGATAAGTCTCCTAAGATGAACCGCTTAGTTTCTGATTTTCCAACGAAAACTGTTGTGACTAGGTTTGGCAGAACCATTAAGATTCCTTCAAGACTATTGGACTGAACTGTTTATATAGAATCTTGACTTTAAAACTTATTCATTTGTAGTAAAACTATGTTTGTTTTGATTAATTTTGTTAGTTGTTAATCAAAAGGTGGGAGAATGTGACGACATCAACTCTAAACTATTTGATAAATATCTTGTGTTTTAAATTATACATGTTTTGCTTGCCGCGTGTGGCATCACTTGGAATTTTGTGGAGTTCTTTTCTGTCAGTCATGATGAACCAAGGAGGAAAGAGGGGGTAAGGAGAGGCCCTGGTTTATGCACAGTAGCGCACAAAAGAAGCAGCCTGCGCAATGCATCTGGGATGCATCCTAGCAGTTTCGCTTTCTGATAGCCAAGTGCAGACGAACCCGATTAAACCATGGGCCGAAATGGCTATCGTAGTTTCGTTACAACATTGTAGTGGCAAATTTAAATACATCTGAAAATTAAATAAAATATTTTAATTTAAATATTTATTTTTCTGAATTAAATATTTGCATATTATTTATAAATTACTGAAGATATATTTTAATAATTAATGTTATTTTTGAAGTGATTCTTAAGTACATTTTAAAGTAAAATGCGAGGGAAAAGAGTAGAGTTAGTTGTTAAAAAAATAACTAGGTTATAAGCAAAAAGTTTTATACATATTGTTACGAATTTTTCCACTGAGGCAATGATGGCACAGTTTTCACGGTTTAAAACTATTTATTCTCTCTTCAGAAAACTCACAAAATTTATTCACAGGCGACAGTTTAATTACTCTCAAGCTTCAACAGAAGCTTCAACAAAAATAACTTTCGAATTCAGCGATTATACAAGCTCACTCCAATAGGTAAACAAAGCGATCAGCTTTCAACGAAGTCTGAAGTCAATCTGAAAACTTTCCCGTTCTCCAGTCCTTTATATACAAGCGCGTGAGACATTCTCGAAATTTCCAGCCAATTTATCGGAAACGAAATATCTCGAAACTTCTCGATTACTTTAGGTGTTGCCACCTTTTTCTAACTTGTATAATCGCTATTAATTACTAAATAAAATAGGATAAAAATAAATTACAATAGAATTTTGAAATAATACGTCACTATTTACAATATATACAGACAATTTGTGCAACATTTCCCCCTTCTTAAAGACTGCACGTCCCGGGCAGTGAAGTCCTTAAGAGGAAAGGCAATTCAATCACTTCTACTATAATATGGGGCTAGTCTATTGTTAAGTACAACTCTAGGTTTACAGGAGGGTGTCCGTTGAATCCTTACCACGACGTCGTTGATCTTCTTAAGGACCACATACGGCCCTTCCCAGTTCGTCTGGAGCTTAGGGGAGAGTCCTTTCCGACGTTTAGGATTCCATAACCACACCTTGTCACCTTCCTGGAATGAACGTTCCGTGGCCTTGGCATCGTAGTGGACCTTCATGCGCTCTGTCATGATGTTGATTCTTTCTCTGGCGAACCGATGTACGGCTTCCAAACGTGCCTGGAGATCATCTAGATACTGGACAGGCGAGGAAGGGGTGTCCGGTGGTCGTCCAAAGAGGAGGTCGCAGGGTAGTCTAAGGTCTCTTCCGAAAATCATTTGAGATGGTGTATATCCGGTGGTCTCGTGAGTAGCACTTCTGTAGGCCAAAAGGAACAATGGAAGTTTCTGATCCCAATCTTGCTGGTTCTTGGAAACAAACAAGGAGAGATGATTCAGAATCGTTCTATTAAATCGTTCAACCATTCCATCGGATTGTGGGTGCAGGGGAGTTGTACGAGTCTTTTCCATGTCGAGCAAGTCACACAGCCCAGTGAAGACGGCAGAGTTGAAGTTCGTCCCCTGATCGGAATGTATCAGCAGGGGTACGCCGAATCGGGAGATCCAATTCCGTACGAGGACTTCTGCTACGGATGTGGCTTCCTGATCCGGAATCGCGTATGCTTCTGGCCACTTGCTAAAGTAGTCCATGACAACTAGGATGTATTTGTTGCCATTAGTTGTGTGAGGTAGGGGGCCTAAGACGTCTAAAGCAATTCTTTCGAATGGTGCTCCTACGTTGTAACGTTGCAACTTTCCACGAGTTCGGGTCTTCGGTCCCTTTCGTGAATTGCATGCATCACAGGACTTGCACCACTTCTCCACGTCGGATTTTGCTTTGTCCCAGAAGAATCTCTCCCTGACTTTCTGAAGAGTTTTCGTGACACCAAAATGTCCTCCAGTAGAACTGCTGTGAAGTTCTTCTAGAACGTTCGTAACTCTAGAACTTGGAAGGATTAATTGCCACCGGAAGCTTTTGCCGTCATCGGACTCCCATCGACGGTAGAGTACTCCATTCTTCAAGTGCAAAGAGTCCCACATAGCCCAATATCTCTTCATTGTTGGGCTATAGCATGCAATTTCCTGCCAACTGGGTTTTCCGGTAGCTGCTTCCAGGAATTCAATGAGAGGTTTCAAGTCCTGATCTTCGACCTGACTTTTGCGGACATTCTGATCACTCCAAGGATCCACGTCTGAAGTAGTTGACTTGGAAGTTATTTTCCGAACGGCCGATGTGTTAACTCCAAACTTAGACTCGGCATTGGAACAAAATCGACAGTTCTCCGGACATGGTCTTCTAGAAAGAGCGTCTGCATTCCCATGGAACGTTCCTTTTCTGTGATGGATATCCATGTCATATTCCTGCAGGCGCTGAATCCACCTTGCTATTTGTCCCTCTGTATTCTTGAAATTCAGCAACCAAGTCAGAGACGCATGATCAGTTCTTAAAAGGAATTTTCGGCCGTACAAGTAATGATGAAAGTGCTCAACGGCTTTTACTATTGCCAGTAACTCCTTTCTTGTGACGCAGTAGTTCCGCTCGGATCTTGACAGGCTCTTACTAAAATAAGCGATGACTTTCTCCTGTCCTTCAATTTCCTGGGAAAGAACGGCGCCCACTCCCTCATTGCTGGCATCTGTATCCAAAATAAAGTCCTTGTTAACATCGGGAAAAGCCAAAACAGGCGCGGATGTTAAAGCGTTCTTCAGTTGATTGAAGGAGTCGTCACAGTCGGCAGTCCATAGGAACTTCTGCTTGCTCTCTGTTAGTCGATGCAAGGGTCTGGCGATCTTGGAGAAACCTTTCACGAATTTACGGTAATACGTGCACAGTCCTAGGAAGCTTCGCAATTGATGAACGTCTTGCGGTCGAGACCAAATTTGCACAGCGTGGATCTTGGCTGGATCTGTGCTTACTCCATCGGATGAGATGATGTGTCCGAGAAAACTGACTTTCCGCCTAAAGAGCTTACATTTTGATGGGCTAAGTTTCAAGTGGGCTTCCCTAAGCTTCAAGAACACGTTCTTCACATTTTGCAAGTGTTGATCAAAACTCCGCCCGGTGATAATGATATCGTCCAAATATACCAGACAGGTCTCGTAGGAAAGTCCTCTAAGCACAGTCTCTATTAGTCGCTCGAACGTAGCCGGTGCATTACACAAGCCAAACGGCATAACTTGAAACTGCCATAATCCTTGGCCGGTAGTGAAGGCAGTCTTCTCACGATCGTCGGGATGTATCTCCACTTGCCAGTATCCACTCTTCAAATCCAAAGTCGAAAACCACTGGTTCCCTGATAGAGTGTCCAAAGTGTCATCAATTCTTGGCAGAGGGTAGCTGTCCTTTTTCGTAATTTCGTTCAGCTTCCGGTAATCCACACAAAACCTGGTGGAACCATCCTTCTTTCGAACGAGTACGATTGGAGAGGCCCATGGACTTGAGGAGGGTTCGATAACTCTATTATCTTCCATTTCTTGTAACAATCTCCCGACCTCCTCTTGTTTTGCAAATGGAAGTCTTCGAGGATGTTGTTTAATCGGTAAATGGGTCCCAGTGTCAATTCGATGTTGTGTAAGCTTCGTTCTTCCTACATCTTTCGATGACATGGAGAAAACGTCCTGAAATTCTTTTATAAGGTTTCCGACAATCTTCTCTTGCCTTCTTTCCAACCGAGAGTCCTCGAGAAGCTGGTCCACTAAATCCACGGGTGGTGCGGTCGGAAGCTCCTTCGATCCTCGTTCGATGCTTGTAACGGGTGTGCAAGTGGCAATTTCTTCTCCTTTCTTGATAACTCTCTTAGAATCACCGATGTTGGCCATTCTCACATGCACCACCTCTTGAGAGAGATCCACAAGCGTCGCTCCTACAAGCACTCCTTTCGGGACGCTATTCGATGATGGGAAGTCCGTTACTCCGAATCGGAAGGCCTTCGGGAGCTCTGTTGAACCTTTTACAACCAAATCTGTCATGGAGGGGATGGTGATGTCTTCAAGAGCAACTATTCGATATGCACACGGCTCTTCCGAGTCCAAACCGAACAATGGAACTTCTTCTTTCCCTGTTTGAAGCTCGCCTTTCTCGAAATTCAAAGTAATTCCATTTTTCTTTAAAAAGTCCAATCCAAGAATACATGGGTCAATAATTTCAGCGACGTAAACGGTGTGAGTGTAGGTGTGAAATCCAAAAGAGATGTTGACATTTAATTTCCCATGCACAGAAATTTTGTCACCAGTCACAGTTTGTAGTGAAACTGAAGGCGCCGTGTAAAGAGGTTGGCTGTCCAGGCGCCGGGCTACATCCGTCCGTAAGATGGTTACATTTGCCCCTGAGTCAACTATTAGACGACAGGGAGTTCCATTGATCTTGCCCTCCACGAATAAACCATGGTTTCCTCCTTGAAGGGATGAGATGTGATAGAGGCTGAGTGGGGCACCACCTGCTCTACACGGCGACCTCCGCCTCGCGAGATAGCCGCTCTTTAGTTTAACTGCTGAGGTTCGGACGAGGGTCTGTCCCCTCTCCTGTCCAATTCAGGGCAATCACGTCTGAAATGTCCTTCCCGGTTGCAGAGCCAACAAACCACTCTAGTTTTTCGATCCCTCGAGCCAGGAATATTTCTCATAATTCGCTCCATCTTGCTTTCCAGTTCTTGAAACTTCTTCGTGAAAAGTTCAGAGGAATCGTCTGCCAATGTTCCACGTACGAAACGCCGATCTTTTCTAGAAGCTTGCTGTGCGGCTTCTACTCTCATGGCATAGACGAGGGTGGACTTTAGATCTTTGCTGTCTGACATCCTGGTAGCTTGCTGTGTGTCGGGATCTTTGATGGCATCCACGAAATACTGAAGAGACAGGTTATCTCGTACGTCCGAGGGACAGTCTGGGAAAGCGAGAAGCGACAGTCTTTCTATATCCGATGCCAATTCTTGAAGAGTTTCATTGGCCTTCTGCTGTCTCACTTTCAATTGCAGTCTGTTGTAATCCTTTAGATGCTGCTCCCCAAACCTTAACTCCAACGCACTTGCCAGCGCCACGAATTCTCCCCGCTTCTCTTCAGGTAGTGTCTGTAAAATGTCAGCAGCTTCACCTCGAAGAGATGCTGCGAGATGGAATGCCTTCAAAGTATCATCCCAACCATTCGCAGAAGCAATAATTTCAAACTGCGTTTGATAAACGCGCCAAGACGACCTCCCATCAAAAGTGGCTACTTTGATGTTGGAACGTGGCGCAATGAAGGGAGTGGAAACATTATCCCATTTAGGCGTTGCAACGGTCATAGCTTCCCCCGTTTCAATTTTCCGTAGCCTTTCCTCAACAGCGTCATGAAACTTTTCCTGTTCCTCTTTCATGGTGGAAACCTTTTCTTCGATTTCATTCCTTACAGTCACAAGATCTTCCTTCATTGTAGAAACCTTTTCTCCCAAGCAGTCAACTTTCCCATTAACCGCCTCAAAACTCTCACTGATTTCTTTTCTTACTTCACACAGAACATCTTCTTTTACCGATTGTAGAACACTTGTAGTAGTCTCTATTATCGTAGATTCCACCATTGTAGCTAGTTCGGATTGCATTTCTTCTTTAATCCCAATTATAGCTGCTGATGTGGATTCTCGGCAGGTGGCGATTGCAGCGGCGAGTTCGGCATTTGTCGTTTCTTGACGGGCTTGACCAGCGGCGATTGCGGCGGCAAGTTCGGCGTTAGTCGTTTCTTGGCGGGCTTGACCAGCGGCTATTGTAGCGGCGGTTAATTCTTGTCCGGCTTTTATTTCAGCAGCGGTTGATTCTTGTCCGGCTTTTATTTCAGCAGCGGTTGATTCTTGTCCGGCTTTTATTTCAGCAGCGGTAGCTTGTTGACTGGCTTTCATTTCGGCGGCGGTGGTTTCCTGTTGGGCCTTCATTCCAACAATCATTTCCATCAACTGCTTCATTTGGTCTTCCATCATTCCTCTAGTTGTCGGCATTCAAAATTACGAGAACCCCACTTCTGACACCACTGTTACGAATTTTTCCACTGAGGCAATGATGGCACAGTTTTCACGGTTTAAAACTATTTATTCTCTCTTCAGAAAACTCACAAAATTTATTCACAGGCGACAGTTTAATTACTCTCAAGCTTCAACACAAGCTTCAACAAAAATAACTTCGAATTCAGCGATTATACAAGCTCACTCCAATAGGTAAACAAAGCGATCAGCTTTCAACGAAGTCTGAAGTCAATCTGAAAACTTTCCCGTTCTCCAGTCCTTTATATACAAGCGCGTGAGACATTCTCGAAATTTCCAGCCAATTTATCGGAAACGAAATATCTCGAAACTTCTCGATTACTTTAGGTGTTGCCACCTTTTTCTAACTTGTATAATCGCTATTAATTACTAAATAAAATAGGATAAAAATAAATTACAATAGAATTTTGAAATAATACGTCACTATTTACAATATATACAGACAATTTGTGCAACAATATATATTAGTTTACCACATGTTTTTTAGTATTGATAACAAGAAAAAAAATCACTTTATATATATAAAAAATAGCTTATTGCAGTGTGAAAAATATATGTATACTATGTTACACAGTTTTATTCAGCAATATGTTTTTGGTTCAGCAAAATTAAAAATGCGTTAATAATATTCAAACATAATAAAAATATTTGAATAAATAATTTTTAATAATATATGAAAGCATGTTCAGCCTTTTTGATTTGATTCACGCATTTTGTAAATGGCATGAATGTGAAAAAGGTTTTAAAGGAATGCTAGAAGAGACATACAAATTTAACAATACCTTTCCTTCTAGATTGGCTGAAAAAATTTTGAAACAATAATTTCCCAAAAATATATTATTTAAGGGCCTAGTTCTATATACGAGTTACATGATAAGGTACAATTTGAATTTGCATAACTATTATTTTACAACAAATACTTTGATCAGAATATTTAACTAATTACAATTTTCAATTACTTGTCCTTATTGTCCCTCACATTTTACACACTGAAACTAGGTATCAATCGTAATGTAAAAAAAAGGGGGGAAATATGTGAAATGTAAAATAAGAAAAAAATATTAAATTCATATATTTAAGGCTATGGAATAAGAGAAAAATCATTTCACACTAGTGTATATTTTATGTTTAGCATATAATACATATTGTGGTTATCATTATTAGGCATAATCAGTGCTAGTTTTGCAGAATATAAAATTTTACCTAAATACTATTTGAATGTTATGTAAAATTAGACACATAATCTTTACATATTTTGCCACTTAAATAAACCTGAATAACTGCTGAGGAGTTTTTAGTAACCTTGAAGCCAAAAAACACAATTCCACACAATATTTATATTATTATACGTTAAGTTTCATTTATACAATTACAGCCCATATCTTTAAAAATAAAATACAGAAGAGGAAAAACAACATTTTATGTTTAGAGACGTGGAATAACTGAAATAATTCACTCAACCCACTAACTAGTATATTTAATTAAAAACATAACTTTCGATTTCTAAATTATGCAAATCTAGACTAATTGCTTAGATTTTGTTAACTTATTAGAATACTATAATACAAAATCCAAAGATTAAAGTATCAACAACCACTATACTTACTTAACACATGCAGATGAAATTAATAATAATAAAACAATAATATTTATGTTTATAAGTGGCAGAAATAGACAGTCGGTGGTTTCAAAACAAAACAAAAAATATTTATTAAATGCATAATTTAAACATCCATACAAGACATTGAAAATTTTTATACACTGCATTAATAGTAATCATTAATCCTAATATTACCACAATATTAACTTAGAAATTACCGCATACTACAAAAAGTATAAGACTAATTTTAATTTAATTTCAGAATTGTTTTCACCTGTGAAATGAAATATTTTCAGATTTTCTGGAAGGTCTGTTATTGCATTTGTAGGCCACACAAGCCATAATTGATTATTAGAACATTAAAATACTAAAAAGATTTATTTAAAACTTAAGAAATATCAACGCAATTCAAGGAGAATAAAGTCAGTGACAGCTAGAAGAGCTAGGATGAATCCCAGAATGCATAGCGTTTTGTTATGCGCAGAACCTGGAAAAACCTGACGGCGATGCTTCAAATTCCGAAACGGGCAGGACCCCTCCTTACCCCCCTCTTTCCTCCTTGTGATGAACAGGCCCGTGCTGGACCGCCGGGACACCGGGACGTATCCCAGTGCGCCTTCCAGCCTGGAAATTTTGGCGCCCTCCTGTTCCAAAACTGACAAGGTTTATCGTCGATATTGCGCGGCTTGGTTGAGTGTAGAGACTGTAGGCTACTACTGAGTAGACAGGTGCGTTTCGTTGGCACCGTCCACAAACGCACTAATTTTTTAATATATACCAAAATTTAGTGCTCAATTAGTGCTTTCAGAATCTAGCATTAAAAAAATTTGTGCATCAATATTTACCAAGAAATATAAAAAAATGCGTGGACGGGGCCAACGAAACGCTAGCCCACCCCCCACCCCCACAAACGAACTAATTTTTTAATATGTACCAAATTTTAGTGCTCAATTAGTGCTTTCAGAATCCATCATCCAAAAAATTAGTGCGTCCTTACTTTTCATAAAATTCAAGGTTAATTGAGAGTAGGCAGGCAAACTGCTGGCCTCGTCCACAAAAGCAATCATCATTCATTATATGTTAAAATGTTGGGCATAATTAATGCTTTCAGAATACCCAACTGTCAAATTAGTGCGTCAATGTTTTGGGCAAAATCGCCAATTTTTGCTTATTGCCGAATGTACGCGAGCCTTAAACCGATGTAAATTATCACGCACGAATTGTATGACCGGTGCCAAATTTTAGTACTCAATGAGTGCTTTCAGAATCCCCTACGGCTTGAAATAGTGCGCTAATATTTTGGCTAAAATTGACCATTTTGATATAATTATTCACTAATCATTTCCGTTTCTTAGGCCCCTCCTACAGACGCACTAATTGTCTTACATATGCAAACATGTAGTGCTCAATTAGTGCTTTCAGAATACCCAACTGCCAAAATTAGTGTGTCAATATTTTGGCCAAAATCTCCAATTTTAGCTTTTAGCCGAATGTACACGAGCCTTAAACCGATATAAATTATCTCGCACTAATTGTATGACCGGTGCCAAATTTTAGTGCTCAATTAGTGCTTTCAGATTCCCCAACTGCCAGAATTACTGCGTCAATATTTTGGCCATAATTGACTTTTTTGTAATAATTATTCACAAATCACTTCCGTTTTGTTGACCTCGCCCACAGACGCACTAAAAGTATATATATTTCTTCTAACCATTCCATTGACTCAAGTTTCTTGCGAACGAGCATTTTCTAAATTGAAACTTATTGAAACCAGATTGAGATCGTCTTTGACAAACGAAAATTTAGGATCTTTACTGTTAATGCACTCAGAAGCTGATATTTTAAACTCCATAGATCCAGACACTGTTATTGATTATATTTGCCACTCCAGCTCCGAATTAAGAAGACTTCTTCAGGTTTAGTTTGTAAATTCAATCAAAGAACATTATATTTGTGAACATATTTGTTTTTGTTACTTTCCTTAAGAAATTAAGTAGTAAATGCTGGTAACTTTTTTTGAAATGTATGTAATGTTAAATTATCTCGTCTTAATTTTCTATATGTGTTAGTTTACCAAAATTACACTAATTATGTTTCAACTACTACTTTGTCTTTATCTTTTACTTCACCCTAAGACATTGCAAATATTTGAAATGGATCAAATGAACATTGGAATTTAGCAAACAATACATGTTCATTTTGTTTGACAAATACCGGTACGATATGTGTAAGTGTGATGGTCCCTTTGTACTGTTGCACAAATTGTCTGTATATAGTGTAAATAGTGACGTATTATTTTAAAATTCTATTGTAATTTATTTTTATCTTATTTTATTTATTAACAGCGATTATACAAGTTAGAAAAAGGTGGCAACACCTAAAGCAATCGAGAAGTTTCGAGATATTTCTTTTCCGATGAATTGGCTGGAAATTTCGCTAATGTCTCACACGCTTGCATATAAAAGACTGGAGAACGGGAAAGTTTTCAGATGTACTTCGGATTTCGTTGAAAGCTGATCGCGATCGCTTTGTTGACCTATTGGAGTGAGCTTGTATAATCGCTATATTCGAAGCTGTTCTTGTTGAAGCTTGTATTGAAGATTAATAGTGATTGCACTGTTATCTGTGAATAAATTTTGTGAGTTTTCTGAAGAGAATAAATACTAGTTTTTATCTGAAAAACTGTGCCGTCATTGCCTCAGCGGAAAAATTCATAACAGTACCGTGACCTGTTGCCAGAAAAGCATATTGAACCCAGCGTCATGTGTGATTAAAGCTTTAGTTATTATATTCTATAACCCCCGGTAGTCCTCACCCTGCATAGTGCTGGCGCCCTCTGGTCAAGGGCGTCCACCCCCCTAACAAGGGGTCCAGCACGGGACTGATGATGAAAGGTTGATAAATAAATAGTTTTAAGTTATTTAGGAGAAAGGAGAACTGGTTAAGTTCTTGCAAATCTCATAACAGCCTGTTCAAATGGTGTCATCTATGAAATTCACTGAATTGAAAATACACAATTATTTTAAAAGGTTTCAATGGGAAGGACTGACTGAGCTGACTGTGATGTTCAATGAATAAAGCTTGTCAACTTTGAATATACTTATTTTCTAGTTTGGCAACAGTAAATTGACACTTCTTTTGTTTATTTTCGTTGTGGTTTAGCATCGACAACCGATATTAATACATACTAACTTTTGCAATCAAATAATGACAATTGAAGAGAATTAATTGAGGTTAAATATTACAGCATTGATAATAATTTAATGTCCTGTAAGTGTTTTGCAATTTAGCTCTGAATTATATTGTCAATTTATAGAAATGATTCCTGATTGTGACAGTCCATTTCCCGAGACAAAACGATTTCGTATTCTTATAAGGGGAAATATTATTATATATCTTTGGATTATATTGATTTTTTCTCAAATATTCGAATAAAAACTAACCGTAACCAGGGGTAAATTGCTTAAATTAATTAAATGGAAGAGTTGAAATAGCAGGAACTAAACGTTCCGCTACCACAACAAATTATCAGGTATTTAGGGAATAAACCTATCTCTTTAATGTTGAGTGTTTGTTATTATTTTATTTGGTTTTGTTATTATTTTATTTGGTTTTGAATTTTAAAACTTGCTTGTTTGATGCAGCATAGCCACAAAAAGTAAGCTTTAATAACATAAAACCCAAACAAACCATAGCTGAAATGTTGTGTATTTAAATTCATTACATTAGGACAATTTGTTTAAGATTTACTGTAAGTTGTCGGATGAATTGGGGTTGAAATTTTATGATTTAGTGCCGAATGTGGCAACCAGTTGATTTGGTTTCACGGTAACTCTAGTGGCCATTTGGATAAGCAACACAGTGCAATTTTGGATTTGGCAAAACAACCTTTTGACATCATTTTTAATTTTGGCAACATAACCGACAAGTTTAACACTTTTAAGTTTCTATTATCAATACTCAGTAAATGTAACAGGATTGCCACATACCTGGAATTGTCAGGGGAAATGAAAATGCCTTAAAAGGGTCAGAGAAAACTAAAAAAAAATATATTTTCTGGAAAAGTCAGGGAATTTCTTTCAGATTCAAGTTTTCAGGCAAGAAGTTTAATAATTTTTTTCAGACCACACTTCTGCATTCTGAAAATTTGATATTTCATATGATGTTTTCTTGTAACAATGTGTAAAAAGCACTCACTGAAAGCATTGTGACTGAAAAAAATCTTTCGCTTTTATGCCGATTTTTCTGAAAATATTTCTAGCTGCCCCACTGTTCTATACACACATTAGTACACAAATATATTCTTTTTCAGCTATTTTTGTTGCTTAAAATAGCACTGTGTGTGTATTTTCGTCTTATTTATTTTTTGACTGTTTTCACCCTTGGGAAAAATAAAGGGAGATGCACAGTTTACTACTTATAGTATCTAATCAATTTATCTTCGTGTGCAAGACATTAGTGTTTGATGACACAAATTGCCAACATTTATTAATTCCAGAAAAAAGTGGATTTCTACTTTTTTTGCCAAAATTTTGATTATTTGATAAAAATGCACATTAAAGTATAATCTGTCTCTAAATTTACAATTTTAACTGCATTTGTATGCAAAAAATTTTGTTTACTTTGGCTTGAAATGAAAACTGAAAATTTTAAAGATTATCTGGAAAAGTCAGGGAATTTCGTTTTGCATTTTGAGTGGCAACCCTGATGTAATAAAGAACATGGAGCAATAGTCAGCTGTTTACTAAATACTTAGTTATATTTTCAACAAATATTTATGGTTATCTATGGGTCATTCTACAAAAGGAACAGTGTGGAACATAACACAACTTTCAATTACGATATGATTTTGATCATTGCATTGAAATTTGATATGGTGTTATTTACCGTTTTCATATTTTCACTCGTTCAAATAGAAATGGCCAGTTCAGTGATATTTTTGGCAATTCATTTTTACATGGTCAAAAAAGCGCCAAATGGGCAATGTTATTCGAAAGATTACATTGTCCATTTAGATTACATTGACCTTTGATGTGCATCAAACAGAAAAAATAAATTGTGGGTTGGCAGTGCTCAAGAACAAAGAGCTCTGTGGTAAAGGCACTCGTTTTTCAACTTTTTACACTTTTGCTACGTTTCTATGGGAGTGTTTCAGAGGCTGAACTGTTAGAACACCTTACGAGGCATTAGCACAGATTTTAATCAAAATCATTAGAGCAGTTCCTTATCAATTGCTGAAAAACATGATTGTCCCTGATTTTAACCCTTTCACATGCACTATTCGAACAAAAACCTTAATGGTTGATCCCATGGCCTCAACTAACCCGCACACCAAATTTGATCATCGTAGGTCAATTTCTTTGGGTATTATATGCTGATCACGTACATACAGACTAGGGATGCACGGAAAAAATATGGGTATCTTTTTGGTATTCGGCCATTGAGCCGAATATCTGGATATTGCGGCCTTTTTTCTTTTTTTTTCTATTTATTGCCAATTTATTATTATTGCAGAATAACACTCTAGAAATGATTTTATTTTCCTTACACAATATTTAAAAAATGTCAAAACTTATAAAGGGGCATCCACAGCAATTTTGAATTTTCTTTTTATGAATTTCTTTCAAGGATTGCCAGGGCCCTTAAATATCTGTTTAAAAATTATAAAACTATTAATGCAATATTTTTTTAATTAAGTCATTGCTCAAATTCTATTATTCGACTGCTCTAAAACTCTGATGTATACTACATTACATTTCCCTTTTGTCGGTTCCAAAATCACTTTACTTTGCTCCAATTTTAAATTTTTACTACTACTCTTAAACACTTGGAGCAGGAAGACACATCTGATAAAGTAATTGTCTCTTATCTTATTAATTGCCATGGGCACCCCTAGGGGGGTGCACTTGTACCCCCTGAATTTTGAAAAGTAAAATCTTAACACTTTTTTTATTTTCGACGTAACGTGCAGCACAACAACATTACGAATAAGTATTAATTTGCTTTATTATGATTTAAATTTTGTTTGTAGAGTAAGATATTTTTCTTCTTTTTTTGGGAGGGGGGGGGGGGAATCTTCCATTGCAAACATTGACTCTAGTTTTGTAACATTTCTTTATACTAATCATGAATTTTTTGGGTTAGATTCTTTTTTTTTTTTCTTTTTTTTTGCCGCGAGAAGGAATCAGTTATATCTTTCTCGGTGACATCCGGTCTATTAGGAAAAAACATACGAGCACAGTTACAATTAGAAAGCTTAAAGAAATAAAGGTGGGAGGGTACTGAATCATTGATCAGGATGAACTTGTCAAATAATTGTAAATTACAAGAAATTTATTGTTTTTTTAGGAATGATAAGATTTTGAATTCTACCCAAGAAATCCGTTGAAAGTACAGATACAACATCAACGGTTGAGAACAACTGATTGTACACCGTATTGAATGATATAACTTTTCATTAACAGATTTAATGAGAAATGACAATAACAGCAAAAAAATATTTTGCTTATAAAGAAAATGGGGATTTAATTGAAAGATTTGTCCGATTCGAACGCTTTCTAGACTTCAACACACACCAGGCTCGTTAATCTTTATTTCAATTTTAACGTTACATATATATTTGAATGAAATTTTAAAAGACCAAGAAACAGAGGTAATCTTCAATTTTGACATTTCCGAAATAGAAAGTATCTTCCCATTTTCAATGCTTATCCATGCAGTTTAAGGGAGAGTCTGAAAATGTTCTAAATTTATATTGTTTGCGATTTGCAGAATTAGAAATTTTTGTTTTTCAATGACAACCAAAATACTTTTTAGATGCAATAATTTTAATTCAGTATTTGAAGCAATAGCAATAAATTTATTCTGTGACTTTTAGTTTTAAGATTATTAATTATAATTTTAATTAAAACGTTCGATATTTTAAACAAACCTTCTTACGATAAATATTATTAAAAAAAAAAAAAAAACTGATGTAGTATTAATTAATTTATGATGGGTAAAAAATTGATTAGCACACAATAAAATGGGTCTGCACCCCCTTGCAAATAATTCTGCGGGTGCCCATTTTAATTGCCTCAATGAAAATGATGTTGTGTGTGTGGGAAAATGTAACTGAGATTTGTAATTATGAATTCTGAAGAATAAATTATTAGAAAAGCAATTTTAAATTTTATTTTTTCGTGTTAGCACTAGGTTAAAAATATAGTTAATTAGCAAACTGCAATTTATATTACTAGTTGTCTACTATTTGAGGATTTTAATTTATAAAAAAATAAATTTTAGGGTTCTATATCTAAAAAGTGCAAAAGGTTGTAATTTTGGTTTTGTTGTCCCCTTTTGCAAGAATGGAATGCAAAGAAGTGCTCGATTTTCCTAAACGGACTGATTCCTCATCAAAAAAGGAATCTGAAGATTCTGTTGATGAAATGGAGGAGGAAGAACCTGACAAAGATTCCTCTGCATTTCTGTCATCTGGCGAAGAAAAGAATGTGGTGAGTCAGTAGCAGTGTATTTATGCATTTAAAAAAAAATTGCTAACATAGTGCAAAATTTGGTCTTTCAGATTAAAATAAAATCAAAAAGAAATTGTATTTTTGAATATAACTTTTGGACAATTCTCTGATGTACACACGGAATATTTTGGCTCTTTTTTCAATTCATGAACAGATGAATCTAGTAGTTATGTTTTTGTTTTATATGATATTTCTTTGTTGCAAAGTTACATGAAAATATAATTATTTTAAGTAGGTCAAATATGCATCTTATAACATCGGCACACTGGACACGTCCGAGTCCTGTGCTTTTGTGTCAATGACTTTTAGCTCGCAATTCCACTTCCTTTTTCAAAGGATAGTCTAGATTAAATAATTTATTATTGAAGTTTACCATTGAATTTGATATTCATTTTACTAGATTTTTATTTTATATCTGTTTGTCTTTCCTATAAATGCAATTAATTTATCTTAAGCATTTGCTTATTGTAGCGATCTTAAACATTTGCTGCTAACTTGTAAACTTATCAAAAGAGCGAAATAATTTTTTCAAAATCTTATATCTTTAAATATATGATCATAATTTTTTTCTATACCTTTACAATAATAATGCAAATATTTTAATACAATATTTCTGGAACTTCCTAGTTGTGGTAAATTTTTGTTAATTTCCCCAGGTGTCTTTTGTCTCATTGGATGAACCAGAAGCTGGAAACGAAGCAGCTGTGCAAGGCCCAAGAAAGCGAGGTCGAAAACCCAAGATCTACAACATTGATGACAGTCCAGAGACCATCAAGGAAAAGCGAAAGAAGCGAGCAGTCGAATTGAAGCTCAGCAAACTGAAATGTAAGTTATCAGTGTCACATACACTAAAAGATGAAAGCCAGATATTTTTAAATTCTTTATATTAACTTCGATTTTGTGTGGAATTTGTGACAAATCTACAGATGCCTAATTAACCCACTTGACATCATCCAGCGAAGCTGAAACTTGACAAATAAATTCATTGTCAATAAGGTTGCATTATATCTCATTTTGGGGGCTGTCACTAGAAGCTCAAATCGCTACCGAATACAAATAAACCAACTTGCCGCTATCCAATCGTGCTAAAATTTGACAGATTTTTTGTCGATAAGGTTACATTGTGTTAAGTTTTAGTCACTAAAAGGCTGCTTTTACACATGCTTCTATTATCGCTTCGGAATACGAATAAACCAACTTGGTGGGATCCAATTACGCTGAAATTTGAAGAATACATTCATTGAAGATAGGTTTACATTCTATCACGTTTGGTGCTATCACTGTCACTAAAAGTTCACTTTTACACACACTTCAATTGGCACTTTGTATTACTAATCAACCTACTTCCTGTCATCCAATTGAACTGAAACTTAGAAACTTGCCTTGTACACTCGTTGCCGATGAAAAAAAATTCTCGATCAAGTTCTGAACTGTCACACAAAGGCCACATTTATACATGTTCACGTCTTGCAACAAACTTATTAGCTTTTACTCGCACTCTGTCATCCAGATACCAATCTTAATTCAAACATGTACGATTTGCCGATATTAAATGATTGAAACCTTCCCCTATTAAGTTTGATGAAGCAAAATCTTCGGAGGGCTAATTATCCCACTTTCTGTCATCTAATGGAGATGATTCCTGGGAAAGAGACTCGTTGTAAATAATGATATATTCGATCAAAAAAGAAGTTAGTAGACAGTTCGGAATGGATCTTTTGTTCTTATGGTTAAACACTAAGAAAACTCGATCTGAGTTTAAGAAGTTGCAATTGCACATAAAACTTGCTATGCATATAAGGATTTAAATTAAAAACTTTGTTTTTATGGGTTATATTTATTAGAATTACTATAATATTTTATTGCATGTCTTTTTGTACCCAGATTGTGATGATTTAAGAAATGCGAGAATTTTTGTAGACTGTACCAGAGTGCCTTGAAAGAGTTTAAGAGTTTTCTAAAATGTCTTTCATCATGATGAAAATGAGTGCTTTTCCTTAGTCCTCCCAGATGAATCCTCCTCTCCCAAATATATCCTTAATAAGAAATCCATATCTTAAATAAGATTTTGTTTTAAGCCCAATCATTATCTTGTGGCAAATAAATATTAAAAACATGCACTTGAAAATTAGTGCTCTTCTGTTGCAAAAAATAATAAGTTATTATAAATTAAACAGGTATTTTTAAAAAAGTTTAAAGGTAATAATCTTCTACTCCCCTAACATGGATTCTATATATATTCTTGACAATCATATCTAGAATTTCATTTTAATCTTTAGGGACACTCAACGAAGAAGTTGATGTGGTTGGAAAACGGCAGAAAAAAGCTCCTCAAAGATTCGAACTGTCACCAGTTGATAAGCGCAAATCTTGCATGGACGATTGTCAGGGACGTGGATTGCAACTGGGAAATATTTCATGGAGTTAGTACTTATGTGTAAATTAATACTTTAATAGTGAATGTCAATTTAAATATAATTTATTGAATGTACCATTTAAAATTAATATGCATAAAGTTTGTCTATGTTAGTATTTAAATTGTAATTTTTGTGTGTTATAACATATTTCCATTAGTTAAACACTTTTTTGTGTTTATGTTTTCTTTCTATATCTATTTTATGCTTCACATTCAAATAAATTTGCTCTTATTTAATAATAATAATTAATTTGCTCTTATTAATAATCTTAATAATTAAGATTGCTAGAAAATTTTCCGCATATTTCATTTTGGGAAATAAAACTATTTTAATTTATAATTCTATGCACAAAAACAGGATTACTACCAAGACCAGATTACTGTCATTAGAAGTAGCTATCCAACTTAACATTGAGAAATTGTTTTCTAATTAAAGTTATGTTTAATCATATTTTTCCTCGCATATCAGCTAAAGAGAATGTTTTGTTAGCCCCTTTCACGCAAGATATCTTTTTTTGAAAATTAAAAAATTTTCTGCATCTTAGTTCTAATAACTGATCTGAATGTCATGCTTTAATCTAGATGGAACTGTCCTTTAAAGAGTGGTTTGTTTTACTCATTAAGTCATAGTTTACTTATTTTGTGTAAGTCAATCAAAAACATTAAATTGTATGTAGAAATCGAATTTTTTTTCTAAAACACTATGAAATAAAATGACTTACAATCTATGCCACTCACAATTCAGGCATAACCCCAACAATACCCTAATTCCAAAAATCTGCATTCCAATTAAATTATTTTTTATAATTAAATAGTAAAAATGCCATGAAAAAAAAAATCGAAACACTGATCAAATAATGGAAACACTGATCAAATAATGCTAGTATGTTTTAAAAAAATACCACATCACAAATTACTCATAAGAATTTTTAGTATATTAAGTTCTACAAGCTAATTTTAGCATTTAATTAAATTCAGGTATTTTACTTTGTGGTTTTTATATGTGTCAGGATCAGGGTTTGTCAAAATTCTAATTCAGGGCAATGATTCAATATGTGCTGATAGTGCAAGCAATGTTAAAAGAAAGGAAAAAAACGGTCAGTGTGGAATGTATTTAGTAATTTAAAGTATTTCTTAGCTGTATTTGCACTTTTATTTTCTAAAATTTCTTTTTTATTTCAATTTTAGTTCATCAACATTTACAAAGTGCAAGTTTATACACTTTAAGGTTACTTCATAGAACTATTTACAGGAAGCAAGGAATGTTTTCAGTAAGTCATTCATTCTTCTTTACTACGTTAAAAACATAATTCTGCAGGTAAAATTTCTTCATGACAGAAATTGAATACAAATTATCCACAGCAAGTAGTTTCTTCATAATTAGAAAATAATTTAATGTTTATACAAATTATTCTTGTACAGTTGTACCTGTCTGTCTCGAAACTGTTCATCTCAAAAACTTCTGTACATCAAAATTTCCAAAATTCCCTATATTTACAATCAAAATTCAATATATTTTCCATTCTTTATCTTGGAAAAAATTTCCTTCGATACCTCTATCTCGAGTTGAGGAGTAGTGTAAATTACAAAAATTGATGCTCAAAGACCATACAGACAGGGTTGGCATAGTTTAAACCAATTGCTTTAAACCAAATGGCTGTCTTAAAAAAAAAAATGTTTTTTTTTTTTTTTAAAAGAATTTTAAATAGTATTTTTATTTATTTACCATTAGATTTTTCAAATTATTTGATGGTGTAAATAACTTGTACTTTTAACCAAAAGTTTTCCATTCCAAAGATATCGTTTTCAAAAGGAAGGAATTATTGAAAATGTAATATTTATAGAATGATGGTAATCGCAAGAAAATTATATAAAAAAGTTTCATGCTGTTGTATTGAAGGAAGTTAAACTAATTCTTACTGCAAAAACAACTATTGCGAATGTTGATAGAATTTTTTCTTTTTTTAGAGCTGTACAATTGTTATGTAACAGAGGTTTAGAAAAAGCAGCAAAACTTGTTTAAATAGAATAGTTTTAAATAGAATAAAGAAATGAGAATTTTTTTTTTTTTTTAAAGAAAATAGTTTGCCAAATGAAGTATCTACATTCTTGGTACTATAACATGATAGAGTGATGTTTTTGTAAATGAAAAATTATGCGAATAATATAGATAGATTAAGTTCCAATCTATTTTTTAATAAATATTGCAATTAAAGACTATTAAACAATAAGTTTTTATATTAATCTAACAGATGTATTAATCTTTTATAATTTTTCAAAATTATTAAACTTAAATTAAAGTTTGCATTTTAAATTTGTTTCTAAAATAAAGGTTTTGTGTCTTATTTTTTAATCTTAAAAATATCATTTTGAACAATTTATCACCACTACTAAAAGCAATATTCCATATATTATATAGTAAACAATTACTATTGTATTGTACTGTATACATTGAATTTAAAAAAATAGTATCTGTGAATAAAATATTAAAATTATGATTTGAATGTCCGCATAAGTAGCAACAATTGTTTATTTACTTAGTTTAAATTATTTTCAGAAGGCGCATTAATGGATACTTGAACATTAATTATTCTGGCTAATGTCAAATTTTATTTATAAATATGTATCCAAATCATTAGAAAGGATTTAAAAAAAAAGATTTAGACCAAAAAAAAAGCAATTTTGTTTTTTTGAAAAAAACTGATTTTTTTTTCCAACCATGCATACAGTAGTTGCACACAAAGAAAAATTCCATTGTTCCTCTGGAAACTGGTTTGGGAGAAGGGGGTGGGGGTATTGGAATTTTATAACGTCACTTTTGCTGTGCCATGTCTAACTCTAGGCAATGAATGAGGGGTAATTGATCAGCCAGACGTTACCACCAAAGAGTTAGCTTCCACACTTAGCTCAGTACTCTGTAAAGAGAAATTAATTTCATTGACTCCTTAGATGATGACTATTTTACAAATGCAAGGCTCTTTTTAAACATTGTGCGTGATATCATTTCAAAGGCATTTGGCAATTTGATATGGCAGGGGTAAAAAAAATTTAATATTCTCTCCATTGAAGAAGAGACGGAAATCTTAACATTATTGAACAAAAATATATTTATGATGAAAAGCGAGATGGCAGAATATTTTATGCTCCAGCTAGTACTCTCTTGACAATCATCAAAAAGCAAGAAGTTGTAGAGTAAAAGTTTCGAAGCAATAGGAAGGTGTGAAAAAGGAAATTTTCTGGATGTGAACGAGTTCATTAAGAAATGGTTTTTGCATTATATAAACCAAGGAATCCTTATCAATGGACAGATGATGCAAAGGAAAACTAAAGACTTTGCAAAAGGACTTAGACATGGCAACAATTTCAAAGAAAGCTGTGGACTGATCGAAAACTTCAAAAATAGACATGTAATTGTTTTTCGTCCACTTTGGAATGAAATCCTAAAGTGGCAGTAAGAAGCAGAAAAGGCTGTAGAACCTTTGACAACTTTTCTTAAATCCCAGGAAAATGTTAGCCACAAGGGATTTTCAGAATATTGCTAACCTTCAATCAAAAAATAGTAGAAATCAAGAAAATTAGAAGCCAAAAGTCATTGAAAGACTATACATCTGTGATCATACCAGTATGGTTTTTCGTTTGTGTTTAAAACGAAATCTAAAACAATTTTAGTAGACCTTATTTAAAGCTTCAACTTTAAAACCTCTATTAACTCGAAACTATTTTATCTTGATTTTTTTTCCTTTCCCATGAGATTCGAAATAGACCAGTACGACTCTATATATATATATTTTAGGATTCACTGTTATACTTTAAATCAATAAAAGATTTTATATTTTATCTCAGCAAAAAGCATAAGATTTATTTATTTCCCTTCTGCTGATCCTCAATTTCTGATGAATGTCAGCATGTCCATATTATAATCTTGAAAGTAAAAAGCCCTGGCAAAGCTATGATAGGGAGAATAACCACTCTATCCTTTAAATGAGTTTGAGAAAGACACTGCTTTGTCATTTAATAAATTTCATAGAAAGTTTGCCAGACTACAAAAACAACTTAATTTTCCTTCATATACAACTATTCCTTTTTAAACTTTAAAAGAAAACTATTTTTAAGCTATGAAATCAAGTCTGAGTTTAAAATGTATTGTTTATTACCCGTGTTGTATTTTCATTAATTGCTTGACTTTCATTTTTCTCAGGAAAAGCATATACGTAAAAGTGTTATAAAATTCAGTGGATTTCCCTTTGATGGGACACATGAAGAGATACGGAAAAGACGTGAGCAGCTAGAAAGGTGAGATACAGTTTAAGAAGTAATAAGTACATCCTCCCTGTGTATTTAGTACATAGTGAGTAAGAATATTTAGCGAAAAAAGGCTTTTCAGCAAATGATTCTTATTATTCTACAAATGAAAATTCCATTGCCTGTTGAATAAATATATTGCTCTTTTTATTGACCTTTCACAAAATTACAATTAAAAAAAATCATTTTCCCAATTGAAAGGCAAAGTGTGTTGGGAGTATGTATTGAAATGTAACTTTTTAATATTTCTCTTTTTGTTTGCAGCATACCTTCTTAGTCAAAATAGCTGTCATTAGAAAATTGGGGAAAGTGTCCACTGATATTTAAAAATGTTACATACTTCATCCACTTAGCCCTTCAATTATATGTCTTGAAAGTGACAGTAGATTTGAAATGTTGTATGAATTGGATTAGGTAGTTATTCATGTGTAGAACAACATAAGTATATAATTTTTAAATATGATTTGTGAAAAATTGTTTGTTTTACAGTTCAACATATAATATAATTTCTAACTTACTGTCCTCATTTTAAAAAAAAATCTTACATAACATATAGTCCAGGGAATAGAAACTGAAAAAGGAGTCTTACCATGCAAAAGGCTATGTAGTTCTAATTTTTTACTATGTCATAAAGCTTGGTCCCTTGGTTCTTAACCAAGTTTTCGACCTCCTAACCCTTGTGCGTTCTCCATGGTGCACCGAAAAACAAGCTGTGTTTTCAATTAATATATCATAACTCTTTGCCAATGCATCTTAGAAACAAATATTATATTTAAAAGTTGTAGAATATTACATTTGCTACAACTTTTATATACAAAGTTTTTTTGTACAACTATTATATTATTGGCTACGCGGCATTAAAGTAAAAACTTTTTATAAAAATGCGACTTTATTAAGATTGCTGTTGAGTTTTTGGATTATATTGCCATAATAGTACATCGTAGAAAAGTGTCTGGTATAAAAGTTGTAGAAAATTAAATTTACTACAACTTTTGTACGCAAAGTATTTTTGTATAACAATTATGTAAATAGTTACTCTGCATCAAAATAAAAACTTTTTCGTAAAAATGCTATTTTTTTTTAAAATTTGTCCGAGATTTTCGGTTATATCTCCATAATGGTGTGCCGTAGAGATAAACATGAATAAAAGCTGTAAAACCATAAATTTGCTGCAAATTTTACACAAGTTATTTTCTGGGACTAATAAAAAATAGCTACTCTGCTTTTAAGTTTTATGATATGATAACCTATAATATTTTATATATAGGTATAGGGCTGCAACTTGGCTCTATCTCGCCAATTTGGCGAGATTGCCATTACCATAATGTTAAATGCCCTGCTCCTTGTAAAACTCGCTTCCCAGCGTTATCTCTGTAAAACTCGTTATCAAGCATTAAGAGACACATTGCAGGAAAACATACTCTTGCACTGCCTTATGCAAAATGTACATAAATTTTCCTTTTTACATAATTAATACTACAAAATATTTACAAATATACAAAAATTCGTAACATTATTTAATGTTGTTGCCCTGTACAATACCATGTAGAGTAACAAGTATGTTTTCTCCTTCTTCAATGATACTTGACACTGGCGTTAGGATTCAAGAAGGTCTTTACAAGTTCATGTAATGCTGGATTTTTCTGAAACAAATAGCAGAATTTAATTTATCCAAACTGGAACAATGTAGTGTCACACCACTCAAAGCGTGAAGAACAAGTAACAGGGTTCCCACTGTCATTGAAAGTCATTTAAAGCGCTTAATATTTTTGAACTTGTTTTCAAGACCTTGAAAATGCTTAGAGGTGCTTAAAAGTCCTTGAAAATGCTTAGAGGTCCTTAAAAGTCCTTAATTTTTGCATATATTGTGTGCCCAACTGCAAAATTTATAAAAAAATATAACTTTGACTTCCCTCATGACCCACTGACTTATTCCCACATGACCGCCACTTATCTGCATGGTATCGAAATTCTCCTACATATTTGTATTACACATCCATCAACTTGTAAATTTTTTGGTAGACTATACATTATTAAAAATTTATATATAGACATGAGGCATTTATATATGACCTGTAAACCAATTTTCAACAGTCCTTATAAACATTATTTAGGTGCTTAAAAGTCATTGATTTTCATTCTGTGATTTGAGTGGGAACCTTGAGTAAATTTTCAGGGACTGCGTAGTTGTAGAATGATGAGATGAACAACTTGTCAGGAGCACCACCTCTTTAAAGCTTTCCTGAAGTAAATCAGGAGATTTTGTTTGCTATAAATTTTTTATGTGAATGAATTTGCTATATCTTCTGACCCTTGCAACACTCTTACTACCTCTCACCTTAGAATCAGTAAAGTAGCCATCAAACGTGATCACAATGTTTGCTCCATATTCATTCCGCACGATTTGATGTATCTTACTATGTAATTACACTGAGTGGCCCGAAAGCAGAAAGTGCCTAAAACTGCGACGTACGTCGCAGAACAATCAGAATCCTTGCAGAACAATTTTAAGTTTGGAACAAATGCCCGCGAGTGAGAAAAAGAATTTCACCTGCGGGATGACATGTTCTGCAGAACAAAACAACTTTATTGTCCACCCTTCCCCTCCTCTTCCCCCCCCCCCCCCTTCAATTTTCTCGGAACAACATTTCCCCGAGCTTCAGTTTCTTATAGAAAAACTCCCCGCGTTCATAGGCGGATCGATCACGTGTCCGTTTCCCGTTCTGGAGCGCTTTTCTTGCTGAAAGTTATTGATAAAGTTACAAATTTTGAATGTATGCCTTGGTTTGAAAAATAATTTTTTTCGTCATTGTCATTTTGCAATAAATGTGTAGTATTAATTTTATGGGTTTTTTCTTTTATGTCATAATGGAAATTTTGAAAAAATGTCTGCAGAACATTTGTAACTGTCAAAAAGTCCCGTTGCAGAACATTATATATTATTCTGCTTCTGGGCTGAGTGGTTGATATTTTGTCAGGATGGTTCGTGGTGGGGGAAGGGTGAGAAATAGCAGTGGCAAATCTCAATCAACAGTATATTTGGTGTTTTCGTGGTATTCTCTTCTCAAAAGAATTTCCTTTACTTGTCACTAATGCCACTGAATTTGAGATTGTTTTATTCTATCTCAAAAGATTTGTACCCCATGTGGTGTAGAATCAGTCACTTGAATGCAGCCAATTTTTCATTTTTATTTCAGAATCCAGAAGGTTTTGGTGCACCATGGCAAAATGGTACATTTTATAATAGCATTATTATACATAAATATATACATTATTATATTTTTTTTCCACTTTTTATTTTACAATGCCATTGTTATAATACCACATTGTTTTATTTTTTATTAAAATGGTCAGACATGTCGTAAGAAACTTTTTTTTACAGCCCAATACTGATATACAAAATATTATAAGTTATCATCTCATAAAACTTCAAAGCAGAGTAGCTCTTTTTTTATAAGTCCTAGAAAATAGCTTGTTGTGTAAAATTTGTAGTAAATTTATGATTCTATAACTTTTATTCACGACATTTTTCTCTCCGACTTATCATTATGGAGATATAACCGAAGAACTAAAAAAAAAAAATTAAAAAGTAGCAATTTTATGAAAAAGTTTTTACTTTGATGCAGCGTAACTTTTTACATAATAGTTATGCAAAAATACTTTGTGTACAAAAGTTGTAGTAAATTTAATCTTCTGGGAGGGTTATGAGGTCGAAAACTTGGTTTTTAAACCACAGGACCGACCTTTATAATATATAAAAAAAATTAGAACTACATTTTTTATTTGTTTTACTATGTCGGTTTAAGATTCATGAAAATAGGGCCCTGTAAAAATTTGTTTCCCATTTGTGAATTCTATTAAATATTTCAAGTTATATGCTTTTGAAAAAATATTATTTTACTAAGTATGCTTTGTTGTTATGGCATTGCATTCACTTTTGTATCATATTTACAGAACAAATGTGGGTGCTTTGGGAAATCTCTGTGATCTGCTAGCAATTCGTAGATCCACAAAAGACAACATGATTAATAAAATTATTGGCTTTCTGCTGTATCCAAATCAAAAAAGTGTGGATGATTTCTTGCAAAGTAAACTACTTCTCTTATCTTTATAAAAATATTAAAATGCTGAAATTATTTTGTTAGTATATTCCACATTTAACATTAGTTATTTTCCACAATTTTGTATTGCTAATTACTCTTTTTAAAAAAATTAGACCATTCTGCTAAACGTACAAATCGGGCAGATAATACATAAATATATTTTTTTTGTATAAATTTCTACCAATTTGTTGCACTTTTTACTTTTAATTACCCAATAAATATAGAATCTAGTATAATAAAAGCATTCTATTTGGTTAAAAAAAAAACAGTTTTTGCATTTCTACACATTTTGAAACGTCCCGAGTTCAAGAAAGAGATCTACCAAAAAATATCAGTGTGTCTGTCCGTGATCAGTATAATTCCCAAACTGATTGACCTACGATGTTCAACTTTTGTTTACATCGTAGGTAGGTTTAGTCAGGAGACTTTTCAAATAAAGTTTTCATCAAGATTCAACTCAGGTAACTAACTGCCATTGAAAATTTATGGTTTTTCAGCAATTGCCAAAAAACCGCTCTACAATTTTGATCAAAATCTCTTTTGTAATGCCTTTTAAGGTGTTCTAAACATTCCCACCTCCAAAAATTCTATAGAAGTTTGATGGAGGACTAAAAAATTGAAAAATGATTGTATTTAACACAGAGAGTTCTCTTCTCTTGAGTATTATTCATTAATCACTGTTTTTCCTCTGTCTGTTGGGTTTATTTACCAAATAAGATAATCTAATAATTATCAAAATATCACGTTGCCATTTTAACGATGTTTTTATTTATTTCCTTATTTTCTTTAAATTAATGAAAATGTTAAAGCGAAAATGGTTAATTACCCCAATTTACGTCAAGTTTAAATGCATTGATCGATATTATAGTTTAATTCAAAGTTGAGCAATTTTCACACCCCTAGTTGTTTACTTTTAATTATTCGAACCCCCTGCTCATAGGGCAGTGCTTCACAACTTTTGTGACAACAGACTATTTCATTTGTCCAAACGTCGTACTCGATCGTGTAAATAAAGCGTAGAAAGACTAGTATCGCAAACTTAACATAATTTATTAAAAACTGTAAATGACTAGATAATAACAATTACTTCCCTGAAGGAAGTGATCCTGCTCTTAAACAGAAGCAGTTAAGACAGGAGCAGTCTGTGCAAAGACAGAGATTATAAATACACATAACGTACATAACGGTTACAGTAGACTGGCGTGAAATTTACATAAAGGCAGTTCAATGGTAAAAGTTCTACATAAAGGCAGGCAGTCTGATCAGGCTTGGCGGCAGTCTGAGCAGGCTCCATGTGCTGGTCGCCACATCAAAATATATATCATGGATCATCACACATTATTTCCTTGCCGATCATAGATACCTTTTGAAAAAAAAATTCATGTATTACCTTAAGAGCAAGTCCTAGTAAGGATCATTCCCTATACTAGCTATGTTACAATCTTCTAACTCAGTGCATTTAGAAACTAATTTCTATTAAACTTTGCAATTTGGTGAGTAGTTACAAAAAAAGATCACCTAATGAAATAGCATCAATTGTTTTCATTTTATGTCTATCTATTATAAATGAAAACTAAAATTGCAATAGACAAAACCAGGGGGGAGGAGGGCACTACATAGGCTCTAACGTAAGGATTTCAAATATAAAATAAAATATATTAGACGCTATTTTCAAGTTTTTAAATATATGTCATTTCAGTAAGTGGTCATTTTTGTACCTACGCACCAAATTTCAAGGTTTTATTCAAAGTAGTTTCTAAATCCACTGGTCTAGAAGATTATAGCATGGTAAGTATAGCGAATGATCCTTATTAGGACTTCCTATTAAATAAATTTAACTGATAAAACATATAACACAAATAAGAGCACTAAAATAATCTAACAAATGAAGGAAAAAAAATCTTGTAAATAACTCAGCCAAACTATTTTTACTTCCTCATGGACAACTGGTTGGGAACCACAGTTTTAGATAGACATCTTGAAACTTGTCTAGATTTCTCAATTTAGGTTTAATTGCAGATTTTTTAAACTGCCTTTGGATTTTACTTCCCAATAGTTTATATATCCTAAACATATAGGAAAAGATTGATCATTACTTTTAATGTTGCTTATAAAGACACAAGATAAATCAGTAAACAATCAGATATCTTGATGTTGATTGAATTACTAACTCTTTACAGGTGTAATGGCTGAAAGATTGCAGCAGTCTGGCAATTTTGTTAAAATAGGTTCCCTTGCTCCTGTTCAAAGAATGCCAGTGGTTTGTAGATTCAACCTAATTAAATAATTGTGAAATGAGTTTTTTTAATCCTGAGAAATAGTATTTTGTGGTATAATTGTTTTTAAATTTCTGAAAAGTAATGTTTTATTTTTTTAGTCAAGGGGCCTTCTTTATAAATATGCATACTCCACATTTTTATGACTTTAATATAATTTTTAGCTATCCATACCCCAATTGAATAGAAGGAGCTAATTAAACAATTTAAACAAAATTAACACATTTGTAGTTTAAAAGAGATGCTCAAAACTACAAAAAAAAAAATCATAAATTACAATTTTAATGCTGTGAAATACTATTTTTTTTTCTTCTTCTTTCATGAAATTTTAGCTTCATCTATTCACTTTTCTAGCATTTGTTCATATGTAACCATTTTGCAAATTTTTAAATGTATTTTTTTTTTTAAATTCCATAGTATTTAATATATATTTAAAAAAAAGCTTTTTCGCAGAATCAAACTCCTATTGCCTTTCTATGGACGCAAAAGGACAAAGTAATTCAAGATTCTAATATTCTCATATTCATTTTCTTAACAAACATTTTTTGGTTCGAGTAACATTTCTTTAATTGTAGTATGTACTTTCAGGATGCTATTGAAAATTTGTGTAATTCTATTGGTGATGGAACTGAAACTGATAATATAGGTATAATTATTTTTAAGCATATATCTATCTTTGATAAACCAGAGGGCAGTGTATCTGACTTGTTTATGTGTGTTTTTTCTTTGTGGCATTGTAATTCAAACACTAGACTTGAATGTGCTAGAAAAATGTTCAATATTTTTAACTAAGTTTTTTTTATCTAATTTACTTTGACCGTTGCTGCACTTCTATTTTCTCGACCGCTAAATTATTCTTTGATAATCTGTTTGTTCTTTATAAATATGTACTTGTCTGTAAATTTTTTCATTATCAGCCAAATATACGACCTTGAAAAGCTGCCAACGTTCCTGTTAAAAGTTGTTTAATTAGATGTATATATTTGCTACTTCAGTGCCACTGTAAATTGTTCACTGACTAGGTGAGTGGCAACTTTGAATGATAAAAAAAAATGGTCTCGAGAGAAAAAGGGAAACAGTTTTTGTAAGAGTTTTTCTGGGGAATTTGAAATAAAGAAATGTCTTCTGTTCTTATTTAACTTAAATTTGTTTTTTACTTTTCGATAATCTTCCACTATAAGTTTTACTAGTCCGAGAGTGCTGGTAGCACTATTTCGTAATCAGACCAGACAGTTCCAGTATGCTGAAAAGTTTTCTTGGATATTTGGTCCTTTAAGGAAACTACTATTTAATAATGTATCGAACAAGGTTTCTTGTGATGCTTTGAATACTATTCGCAGACTCAAGGTTGAACTATCTTTGAGGACCAAGTAGTGAGGAAGATGACCGTTCATGACCTTTAGAAGTCACTTAAACATCATCCTTTCGATCTACATATCACATGTAATCCGATATTAAATACTTATTTAAGCATCTCGTATATTGCAAATGCAGCACCGAATACCTAAACAAAGAAAATCGAGAAACTGCAGCTTACTTTGATTTCCCTAACGCTTGTGAATTTGATTTGAAAACAGCTACTCAGCTTTGTAGCTTGTTTTCATTTTTTTGTCATGAGTTTTCGAGTATCTATTTGCACAGCTTATCTTTAGCAGACCGGGTCAGATAAGATTGGGTTTTAGTTTCAAAATAAAATTAAATGTGTTTCTGTCTAAATGTTTCTTAAGAGGGTATATCAGTCTGTCCCTGCAAATAGACCTAATGAGGAACTTGCACAAGTAAGGAAAATGAATATTTTTTTGTATTTTCTAATGGTTACCCAGCGAATATATTTGAGCAGCGCAATTATTTTTTATCTTTATGCTTTCAATTAGTCAAAAATCGAGTTTGAAATCAAAACAAAAGTCATATGACTAAAAGCACATAAAAAAATACGACATAGTTAGGCATAGATTCTTTCGAAAATCAGAGGAACAATCTCATCTCGTCTAAAGCAGGTTTTAGACTGGTTTATCATCTGTGTATTGACGTCACACGCAAAAGTAGCTTTTTCTCGCCAAATTGCAAAGTGAAAAACTAAATTTTTTTTTAACTATCTATCCAAGCTCACATTTTTTAAAGAATGGTATGTTTTTCATGATTTTTTCTCTACTTTTATTTAAAAATAAAACCAAAAAACATGAAAGTTCTTCATTCTCTACTTTCTCAGCCACAATTTCTGCCAGAGTATTAAATAGCATATGAAATTTTATAACAGGTATAAAATCAGTAATAAAAGTTCATTAAAAAAAAAAATTAAGGTGCGATAACTAGTAATTTTTTTTTATTATTACTCTTATCTGGAAAAATTGTGGCTGAAAATTAAAGCTTTAGGTCTTTTCTGGTCAGAAACAAACTGATATTGCCTCTTAAATCAATATCATTATTTGAACATAGAATCTAAATTTAAAATAATAAAAATAATCTATAGATAAATACAGTGAATCTTAATTCTCAGCTTTTTAAGACTATTAAATAACTAATTTTATTTTAAGCCTATTAAATATATAATTTTATTTTAAGCCTATTAAATATATAATTTTATTTTAATCCTATATATATATAATCCCTAACACTAATCTTAAAGATTTTCGATAATTTTTTCACTGAAAATATAATTTTATGTAATGTTCAAAACTTTAATACTTAATATCACCATAGGAAAAGAAGACATTACACTATGTAGCGCACACAGATCTCGACTGTTGTTAAAGCGTGTCGAAACAAGGAGTTTTCAGAAAAAGCATTGATCAGGGTTGCCATGCACTTGGAAAACCTGGAATTGTCAGGGAAAACTAAAAAATGTGATATTTTCTGGAAAAGTCGGGGAATTTCTTTCAGATTCAAGTTTTTCTCCAAGAAGTTCAGTAATTTTTTTCAGAACGCACATCTGTGTTCTAAAAATTTGATATTTTCTTGTAACTACATGTAAAAAGCACCCGGTGAAAGCAAAATTTCTGAAATACAGATGAAAATCTTTCTCTTTTATGCTGATTTTCGGGATTTTTTTTCCGAGAATTTTCACATTTTCAACAATTTTATTATTTTTAATGGACTTTGTTGGGCTTTATCAGACTAAACTTGCCTAAAACACCCCTCAGAAAGAATTTCTATCTGCGCCACTGTGTATACACACATTAGTACACAAATATAAATATATTCTTATTCAGCTGTTTTTGTAGTTCAAAATAACACTGTTTATATATTTTCCTCTTTTTTTTATATTTTGACTGTTTTCACGTCTGGGAAATATAAAGGGAGATGCACAATTTGCTAATTCTATCATCAAATCAATTTATCTTCGTGTGCAAGAACATTAGTGTTTGGTGACATAAATCGCAACATTTACAATTCAGCAAAAAAATGGATTTCCGCTTTTTTTTTTTTTTTTTTCACCAAAATTTTGATTAATTAATAAAAATGCACATAAAAATATCGTACAATTTTTCTGTATAATCCTTCTTTAAAATTACAATTTTAACTGCAATTGTATGCACACAAAAAAATTTACTTCGGCTTAAAATGAAACCTGAAATTTTTTTTTAAATTTCTGGAAAACCTGTAAAAGTCAGGGAATTTTGTTCTGCATTTTGAGTGTCAACCCTGATTGATGTTTATTAAAATACTAGTGTTAAACAGACATTGGAAAGCCCCGAGCTGGGAGGAATGGTTAGCAAAGGGAAAAAAGATATAAACAGCTTGCCAGTATGATATAAGAAATGCAGGGAAATCAAATGGAAAACACAATTCTTATCTGCAGGTGCAATCTCTGTAGAAAGCAATCAGCAAACTAACAGCACATCACAAAACACTTCAGCAGGCTACCATTTGCTGTATCTGCTTCAACTAAGTACCAGCTGGCACGGAATAGTTCACAAGCACTGGGCAACACGAAAACCTAATTACGTTAACCGAGAGCCACGAGAGTTTATACCTAAATCATGCATGTGCAGTGCCTTGAAACTGTGGGATTAAATATTGTGTAGTTGCTGATGGTCAATCGAGGCAAAGATGACCCAAAATATTAGTTTTATTAAATCTTAAACCTGTGCTAAAGAGCAGGGACGTCACAACTACCATTAGTTTTTTTACAAAATAGTAAAACATCCATACATTAATTGTCAAAAAAAGGAGAATGTGTGATGGAGCGATTCAAATTTAAGTCATCTTTTCATAAAACACTGCTTCACGTGATCTTTGTCGAATTCTACTGTGTAAATTTATTTATATGGCAATACATTTATTTTTTTCACTCATTAATATTTTTATTAAGCTTCAGATGGTAATATTCGCTTTGTTCTATTTTGCTATTAAAAACGTAGTAGCCACAGAACCTGGAAATCAGGGGAATATCAGGGAGCTTTCTGATTCTGGAAAAAAATAAGAGAAATGTCACAGAATTTTTTCCTATTTTTTTTAATGTATGTTTCTCCGTTCATCTGTA
This sequence comes from Linyphia triangularis, assembly GCA_963978545.1. NCBI lineage: Eukaryota > Metazoa > Arthropoda > Arachnida > Araneae > Linyphiidae > Linyphia > Linyphia triangularis. The sequence continues at coordinate 89,488,560 of OZ021722.1, forward strand.
TTTTGGTGCCATTTTCCTGGAGAATTGTGGTAATCGTTAGAAATATCTTGTTATGGTATAGTTTAAACTTTACATTACGGTCAAAACTATTTTTTAAAAAATGGCATATTTTCTCTTTGTTAGCGTTTGCCTTAGTTGCCTTTTGTTATTGTTGCCGTAGTTTGCCTTAGTTAGCGTTAACAGTTTTTTGTAATGAGAAATAAAAAGTTTAATCATCATTTATATTGAAACCTGCTACACCTCTCCATACCTTCACCACAAAATTGGTGACCCGGACGTGATTCTAACACACATCTCTCGGACAGCATCAACACTCCATCGACTGTCTTAAGCTTGCGAGTCAATTTATAAAAACCTTGATTATAGGTCAATCTCAAACTGAGTATTGTAAAACAGTTTTAAACAGGGTTGGGAAAAAGAAAAAACCAAAAAGACGTGTGTTTTTTGTTTAAACCAGTTTTTTTTTTTTTAATCCTTTTCTAATTACTTTTATACATATTTATAAGTGAAATTTTACATTAACTAGAATAATTAATGTTTAAATTACAAATAATATTCCTTCTGAAAATAATTTAAACTAAGTAGATAAACAATTGCTACTTTTGTGGAAATTCAAATCATATTATATTTAGAAATACATTTTTTTTTAAATTCAATGGATACATTGTAATACAATACTAATTGTTTACTGCATCTACATGAAATATTGCTCTTAGATTCATCAGTAATGGGTGATAAGCTGTACAAAATATTTTTAAGGTTTAGAAATAAGTTATTAAAGCACAAAACCTCTCTTTCCAAAACAAATTTAAAATGCAGCCTATAATTTAATTTTAATTAATAATTTTGAATAATTTTAAAACGTTAATAAATCCATTAGATTAATATAAAAACTTATTGTTGATACTTATAAAAACTTCAGTAGTCTTTCATGATAAGATTTATTTTAAAAAAGTAATTTACAACTGCAAATAATTTAAAATGTCTAAAATTATAGATAAACAAATAAAAATATGATTTTAAATTATTCTTTGAAAACCCAATTGGGTTTTTTTTTAGAACAAAAAACATTTGGTTTAAACCATGCCAACCTTGGTTTTAAAGCTCTTCTATTTTATGTTACCACTTACAAATGCTGTTTATTCCTTTTAAGGGGCAGACTTGAGTAATATTACATGGAGGAGACCAATATTTTTCTCTGAAGGCAATGGTGTGAAATTAAAGTTTATAAGAGCAGGTGAAATATTACTTTTGTATAATTTTTCTTCTATTAAAATGTGAACAAACAATTAAGCTGTGAATTGTTATGTCTTAATAAGCATCTGAATAAAGTAATACTTATTTTGATTACCTAATGTAACTTTTTCTTTCTTTTTTAATTTCTCTGCAGTTGCAACAAATATTCAAATGGCCACCGACTCCTTTATAGAACTGTTGCATCGTCTCCTATATCTAAATGTAGATGAGGTTTGTGTTTTAAATTTTTACTTTTTATGCAATTAGAAAAATATACAACCAAAATTTCATTAGTTATTAATGGTCTAATTATGTTATAATATACGATTACCACTTATGCTTTATAATATTTAGCTATGTCTTATGATAAATTTATACCTTTTGAAACCTTTAAATATGTCAGCCAAACAAGCTGCTGCTCTTTGATCATTGTTAATTCTCTTTCCAACAGTACAAATATAGCTTTAGATTTACATCCTAAAACTAACCGAAGTAATGTCAGAAGAAAACAACAAAGTGCAAAAACTAAAATCTTAAAAGTCACAATTCACTGAATCACAAAATTTCCTTCAAGCTCTATTAAGAATTTTATCTGAGATTTTCTGATTAGCAGAAATATTTTTTAGACAAAATTTCTAATAGATTGAGGTGATAGGGCAATTCTGTTGGGATTACATAAAATACTGAAGGTGTGATATGTTTATTACAAAAGATTGTTCATTTTGAAATGCACACAAATGAACTTTTTAACACTCAATATTATTGTTGACTTATAGCTGAGTGGCCACAGAACCTGGAAGTCAGGTAATTAAGTTTCACAAAAATCAGGGGAATTTGTTACCATTGTTGTGACGGTACGTTTCCCAGTTAATCCTTATTTTGGTGCCATGTACCCATACAATTGGGACGGTAATGGTTACAAATTTTATGTTGCAGAATAATATAAACTTTTAATTACCGCCAACACTATTTAGAAAAAATTGGCATATTAACTCCTTGGCATACATACTATATTTGATCAGAATGGCTACACATGTGGAAAAGTTGGGGAAATTTGAAAAAAAATTGCCTTCAAATCTGAGAATTTTCTAGAAATCTATCAGGGAACTTTTCTTCCTGAATTTTGTGGCCACCTTGTATAAATTTGAAACATTTGTGAGGTACGGAACTATGCTTAATACATCCATCTATGGGGAAATTTTCACAGGAATGCATCAGGAAAGAATTTTTCATTTTACCAATGAATTTGACTTTCTCACATGTTAGGTGGAAGAGAGGTGTGTTTTAAAGTAGTTACAGATGCTTCTAAAGAATCATGTGGAAGTTTAGCCATAGCTAAAGTTATAAGAGCAATTATTTTGAATAGACCGATTATGAACCCTTTTCAAACTAAATTGGAATGAAAACATGATTTAGGATAGGTGACTGGACTAAGAGGGTGAAATTTAATACGCAAGCACCTTTTTTGAATTTAATATGCAACTGGGTAAAATATACTAGAGTTAGTACTTTTGATTTCTGACACGAATGTCGTGACTTTGCAAAGTTATGGATAGAGGTCACATTTTTAAAAAGTTTATGAACCATTGAAATGTAAAAATTTAAATCAAAAGCAATTGCTTATTTTTTAATGAATAATGTCTTGTATTTTTAGAGGAACAACATGCGTCGAAGTATTTTAGAGTTCAGTGGTTTAAAGTGTGATGCTGGTACAAATAACTACATATATAGGATGAGAATTTTATCGCTGTAAGTAACCTTTTTACTTAATCACTCAAAAATGCTGTATTAACTTCATTTATATAGTTCCCCAATTTTGGTAGTAACGATATTTGCCTATTCAAAATGAAAACTTTTTATAAAAGGGCATTATTATCCTGTTTTGCAATAGAAAACTCTTACTTTTTGTTCATCTCACTAATGTTGAACTGAATAGAATATTAAAATAAAACTTTAATTGACATACTTGTATTCTTTATTTTATTTTCTGTTTTTGAACATAAATACTTTTTTCTGTTTAAATTGATCTGGCACCTTTAAATTTGAAATATATACTTTTAATATTTTGTTCTCTTAAATAATTATATTCAGGGATGAGAGTCTTCTGTTTTTGGCGGAATTCTGTTTTTATGTATTTTTGTGGAAAATCTGCTTTTTTTTCTGCTATTCTTTCTTTTAATTAAGCTATTATTATTGTGCAATTCTTTCATCATGTAGTATTTTTTGATAATTTACTTCTTAAAACATGTTTCACGTATAAAGTATGGTGCAATTTTTTGGCTCGCTTATGATTTCAGTCTTTTGGGTCTTCAGCCACTCACATCCCTGTATATTCCAAATTATGTATTAAAAGTGTCAATACAAAAACTGTGCACATTTTTATTTAATTTTTTAAGTTAAACTCATGTACACCTTTTACATTGGCAGTAATCATATATGAATTCAGCTTTTCAAAATAAAGTTTTTTACTTGTTTTGCATGTACATATATGTAATACATTTCAGTATTCTAATGGAAGGACTAAGTTATATGTAGGATCCATTTTTTCCTTTAAGAAAGCCTCTATTTATATGACATTTTTGCTCAACATTTTAAGTCAATTTTTTCAAGAAAGAAAACTTGTAACAATTTCGTGCATGTGGGATATTTGGTGCAAAGGACTATTGAATTTAACATTGGAACTTATGATGCTGCTAGGCTCCTTAAAATAACTTTTTTTTTTAATGTTTAATGATGCTTTTCCTGTTGAGTGTGTCTGGTGTAATTTCCAATTTGTGCTCTTCCAGTCTCGCTGTAGAGCAAGTAAAGCTGATTTGCAGGGTTTTGTGTCTTCCAACATGGCACAGGTCAAGACAGCTTTTAACAGATGGAATCATGGACTTTTTGGCTGCACCACGTATATCTGCTATGAAAAAAAGAGGTTAGCAATTAAAAACTCCACATACTATACTTTAAAATTGCTAAAAAGTCACTGTCACATGTAGGATTTCATACTGCTCTGTACCTTATTCATAGTTTTTTAGAGATACATTTTTCAAACCAGATATAATTATTTCATAGAAAGTCCTATTTTTTTTATCATTTAACGGTAATGAATCCAATACCATAAAAGTAATGAACTAAAAAAATTGGATTTGGGACCTTTCAAATTATAGGGGTTGTCTATGTGTTTTTAAATAGTTCCTAAATCATACAGGTCATTCTTCAAAACCAGCAACTTTTCAATTTTAAAACATTTTTTGAAAAAGGATGCCATAATTGTATGTTATATATTTTTTGTTATTATTTGGGCTTTATACAACAAGAAAAAATATCAAAACAGCTAAAAAAAAAATTGTTAATTGTGAGTAGGAAAAAATATTTTAAATAACTCCTATGCCTAGGCTATGGTGCTCATAAGGCAATTTTTTAAATGAGGTAATTTTAAAAAAAAATTAATTAAAATAACAATAAAATTAAATTTTCTAATTTAATTACAATAGTAGTGGAGTATTGTTAAACTTATATCTAATTTAATTGTTTTTTGAATAAGTAACAAGCATTATTCTCCTGGTTTACTGTAATTGTGTTCTTTATTTGTCAGGACAATGATGAAATTTGCATGATTAGAAAGTGACACATTCTGTTTAAAAAATTTTAAGTTAATGTATATATATTGTAATATTAACAATCTAAATTTTCTACTGACCTAAGTATTTTCTTACGATGCCAGGAAAATTATTCTAATTAAACATAACTCTGATGGCAAAGAATTTCACCATTCCTTAAAATAAAAGAAAATCGTGCTAATTCAGAATAATTATCCATACAGCTTACTAAAGAAATACAAGTTCTTGGAATTGGCACAAGATATAGAATGCTCCTAAGATCTGTAGTTTAAATATTGAGTGTAATGCAATATGCCAGAACGATGGTATTTTTTTCCGTGACAAACATTTTTTAATTTTCTAATTATGGAAAAATAATGAAGTTATTTTCCATTGTATAAAACACTTTATAACAAATGCATTAAATTAATTGTTGTTGGAAAATTAGTTTATTATTAATTTATTTTACATTTATAACAACATAGATGGCTCTAGTAATAAGCAAGGATAATGACTTTTGGACGTTTGATATATTTTTAAATACATTTATATAAGAAAATTCAATATATTATTGATTAGCATAGAACATGAAAAAGTTATTAAAAGGTTATTATTTTCGCATTTGTTTTTAAAGTGGTATAATATGACATGCATTTTTCCTGCTTTGGGAAAATGACCCATATTTACTATTATGTTACCTTCAAATAAATTAATCTTTCATATACACCTTATTTATATATGCACTATTCTTTTGTTATCTGCTTCAACTAAGTATGTTTGTCCTTCAATCCAACATTTTATTCAAGTTATCATTATGATTGCCTTTTCAAATTCTGATACTGTAATTGTTTCTCAAATTATACAAATTAAATGCAGTTTTTTTTTTTTTTTCATTATCTTAAAATTAACTTCATTTTTACAATTACCATGTTTTTCAATTTTGCTGGCACTATCTGGCATAGTGAGGATGGTAGTACAAAACAAAAAAATTATCTCCTTATTATACATTTGCTGCCAAAATATGGATGTTTATTTCATAAAGTAGAAACACTCCTTATTTCAGTATCAATGAAAGTTAAGTAAAATATTATTTTAAAAGCAAACATTTTCCACTAATTTCAAGAAATAACAGTCTGAGAACAGTGAAATAACTTTTTTTTTTTTTTTTTTTTTTTTAATTATTGAATTCGTCAGATTTTATTTTTTATGCCAAAATAATTTAGCTATAATTTATGTCGATGGTAAATTGTTTCACATAATATAGATTGTACCTTGTTTTAAATTAGAAATAATTTACTATGTTTTAAATTAGAAATAATTTACTATGTTTTAAATATAAAGTTAAGTATATTATTTTTGGTAATTAACTATCAGGTATTAAAATAAGTTTTCAATGGCACATTACTGTAATTTATCTGTTTGTCATTATTGAAATATAATAATAATAATAATAATAAAATTCACTGAAAATGCACTAATACTGGATCCCTAGGCATCTGAGTTATGTTTATTTAATTTAATAAATTATATGCATTTCACATAAATAATTTACTTAAATCATATATAAATGAGTGCAATGTGTGGACTATAAAAAACTTTGTTAAAAATAAACTTTTTTTCTTTACAAAATTAAGTATGGTAGATTATTTGATCCTTTAAAATAATATATTGCATTTGTTTGTGTTTTAGTACCACCCCATTTCTCTGATGAAATCACATTTTCTTTTGATACTACTAAAGTTAACCAAGTAGCAATGATGCCAGAGGTATTGTCCTTTTTGTCAATGTTTTGCAAAATATCAAAATGCTGTATTTACTGAAAAGAAGCTTTGTCTATATTATACTTTGCAAGTTTTATGCTTTCACAAGAAAATATTTTGATTTCTCTTAAATTTAGCTTACATTTTCAGTTGAAATCTGATGAATCTGAAGAAATTGAAATTTTTCCAGATATCCATATACCTGATGATTGTAAGTAATCAGGACATACATTCTCTTTGGGAAAGAATACAATTAAAATGTATTGAATTTTTGTTTATGTGTACACTGTGAAATCAATGTTTTTATTTATAGGTTCAGCAAATTTGGATTGTGATTTTTCTATTGAGAATGAATATCTTGGCATTAAATTGAAAAACTTTTCAAATAGTAAGTTTGTGTTATTTTAAGTAATGTAGTCTGTAGAATTGCTCCATTAAATCCCACATTTTCCTTTTTATCAAATAATTTATTTTTAAAATTCCTATAAATGTATAATTTTATATACGTAGTTCTCAAGCGCATTGATTTAAAACAAAAAAAGGACTTTGCAAGAAGGGCAATTATGAACAAGATATAAGTAGCACACATGGTCCCTTTTTAATAATGTCCGAGTTAATTCCTTAGTTTTTTGTAATCTGAAAGAATTCTACTGTAGTATTTTCCATTTTAACTATTTATGTGTGAATATGATTCTATTGAATAAAAATAGTGTGCATTAGTTTTAAAATAAAAGTATTTATAACACTCAATTTTAAATAAAGCATTATTATAAAATTATTATCATTTAAAAAATTACTTTTGCAAACTTCAGTTCTTCCCAGTCATAAATTAAAAGTGTATATATATATATATATTTTAAATACAATTATTTCTATACAAATTTTGAATCTTTTAATTTAAGGCTATTATTTTTCTGTTATTAAAGAGTCCTATACAGATTATGTATTGATAAAGTATTCTTTAATCACTTGTAATAAAAAAGCAATATCTAAATAAAATATAAAATATAAGAATTTATATCTGAGATGTTTATTTACGTTTGTGAATGCAAACATTGAAGTTAAATTAGTTTTTTTCTTACTGCAGTTTCCAAACTGCCACAATCCTCACCAAATGTGGTGTCATATTACAAATTAATTAATTAATTATAATCATAACATTCATGAATATAGCTTGTGCAGTGGTTTATTGTGTGTACCATATTTAACAAATGTTAATTTTATTTGCAATTTTTTTTTAATATTGTCTTTAATATTGCTTATACAACTTAAACACCCTTTTATAGCAAAAAAAAGGTACCTGTGTGTAATAGCATACTTATTGCTAAAAGTATTGTAGTTTTTTGTAAATAGTAGTTTTATTATGTGGAATTGATATGCAACCTTAAGGTTCATCATTATTGTAAAGGGAGTTTAAGACTAATAGTCTAAAGGGACAATTATACAACAACTTGAGAATGACTGAATTTATTACTTTTTGTAATTTTTTTATGTTAATTAGTTTTTTATTTTTATTACTATTATTATTATTTTGTGTTATTCATTGATTAGATTATCTTCTCTGTATACAGTTCACTACCAAGTCATTAGCACTCCAGCTGCTAAACTGAATGATGTGCACATGATTCTATATCTGACTACCAGTGCTGTAAGTATGCCGATTCATTTTAAAATAATGAGTATGGACATGCATAAGTGACTAATTAAAAAAAAAAATTTTTAGCATGTTAAATATGATTTTGTTTTTCTTCATAGCTTCCATATATCTAACTTGGAAAACTTTGAATATCACTCTTTAATCACCACAAATTAGACAAAAATATCTTAACCTTGATAGGAAAGGTCTAGTCCTTAAAAAAATAAATGGTTTTCCTTATAATTCGAAGAGTTATAAATATAAGATGTCTTGCAAGCAATAATAACTTTTTATTTATTTAGTGGATTAAGAGCAGACTAAGTTATTTTGATCCTGACCTTTTTTCAATGTCTATTGCAATTCATTTAATATAAATAGATATTTTTTTAAAAAATCATTTAACACTCATAATTTCTACACCACCTGCGAAATTCCTAAAAAAGTATTTGACTTTTCCAGAGCTCTGGAACACTGTTAAACTACTGTAAAATTTAAATTTTGGAATTAAATCCTAGTAATTTGCATTTGCAAGTACATATTTATAATAAAATATAGTTATTTGTTTCTTTTTAAAGTTTTTTGCTCTATTTTTTAAGTTTAATCACAACATTTTTAAAAAATGGATTAAATTTTCTTATAAACAATAGTAAATCATATAATAATAATATTTATTATTATTATTTCAAAATATCAGAATAAGGAACTTTCACGGTTTTTGGTTTTATTTTTAAATAAAAGTAGAGAAAAAATCATGAAAAACAATACCATTCTTTAAAAAATTTGATCTTGGATAGATAGTTAAAAAAATATTTAGTTTTTCACTTGGCGATTTGGTGGGAAAAAGCTACTTTTGTGTGTGACGTCAATGCGCAGATGATGAACCAGTCTAAAACTGGTTTTGGATGAGGTTCCTCCTCGGATTTTTGACGGAATCTATGCGTAACTATGTCTCAGTTTTTATACGTATTTGGTCATGTCACTTTTGCTTTGATTTCAAGCTCGATTTTTGATTAATTGAAAGCATAAAGATAAAAAAATAATTGCCCTGCTCAAATATATTCATTGGATAACACTAGAAAATACAAAAAAAATAATAATTTTCCTCACTTGTGCAAGTTCCTCATTGTCATTTGCTAAATAGATCAACGCTCACAATTGCCAAAATGATTTTTTTATTAATCTGTCTGAATCATTAAAAATACCTCTTTGAAAAACTTTAAACTCTTTGTTGTCACCTGCCATTTTTTTTTCTTCTAATATTTGCTTGAACCCTGCAGCAACAAATTTTTCAGCATCCATTAAGTTCCTATGCAAAGTTTTTTTTTTTTTTTTACAAAAATTTGTGGTGAATCCTGGAGTAAAATGTTCATAATAAAAATACATAAACATGCATAAAATACTAAAATAAACTGAATTAGCAATTTTCTCAGTATTTTATTACTTGCCACTATACAAGCAGAGGGTAATCACATAACTGGGTATGATGCCAAAAACAGGAAAATTAAAACTAGTATCTGCCGTTGCTTTTCACTATATTTGTTATCTATGAAATGGGTTATTTTATTTATGTCTAATTATTAGTCTTGTTGTTATCTTGTTTCTCTTTAAAGTTAATATGTACTTGCATACAACATTTTCAAACTGATTTCCTTGAATAAAAAGTTGTCATCACAATGCTTTTTGCAATGACTGTTTTACAAATTTTCTCTTGATACTTTTTTCCATTTTGTTCGATTTATGTTTATAAAAGATAATTTGACCTATCTGGAAATTTTTTTCCTGAAAGATTTTACATGTAACAATATGCTATTAATTTTAGCAATTGCTATTTTTTTCTATTCTAGCAAAACAACATTCGCAAGAACGTGTTAGAGTTTTCTGGTTATCCTTTTGATGATACTACTCCAGAATTTGAATGTCGCAGAAATCTTATGGAGCAGTAAGTTGCTGTATTTTATTGTGTAAAACCTCCATAAAATTTTAAATTAGCCAATCAAAAGCTTTTTATTTTTTTTAATTTTTTTTAACTACGTCTTAAAATACCACGATGTTTGTAAGTATAATATTTAATTAGCCATTTTTAAAATTGGAAAGACTAGGAAAAAAGCCATAAAAAATATCTTTATTTTACCTCATTATTTTTGTTCATAAAAGGTATTTTCTTTTGAGTGAGAAAGAAGTAATAAATAAAGTAATGTTTTAGTTTGGAAGTGCATAATTATAAAAAAATATTTGTATGATATATTTCTTTTAAACATTTAATTTTCCCTTATATGTTTAGAAGAATATTTTGTAGCTATAAAACTTACACATATTACATAACTTGTTTTTACTAATAGAATGAGCTTAGAAGATCTAAAGACTGTTGCCACTGTTTTGTGTGTTTCTCAATATATTGTTGATGAATCAAAAACTAGCCTGATTGATGCAATTCTGAAATTCCTTCTGAAACCATCTGCTCTTCTAAATAGTAAGAACTTTATTCTGTTTCTTTACATTCAGTATAGGCTTATATAAAATTAATCTTATATTTCTACTAACATTTGCATTAAAAAAAAAAAACTACTTCAGTCGGTTAGTAATCATTCAATATTTTCTTGTTGTAGGTAGCACTATTATGCCAACGATATCCCCTGCTCCTTCTCCAAGAAGGTTGAATGTCGTTAAGAAGAAAGCAACTAGCACCAGTTTAACACCACAGGTAACTTTGGCTTACAAAATAGATTGCCTTTGAATGAAACTCTGTTCCATCAGACGAATATGCATTATCTCATGCAGGCAGTTATGCCATGTTTTAATGCAGTGCTTATCTACCTGTAGTATATGCAAGAGTAGTTACATTAGTCATGGATTGTGTATTGGGTATGATATGAGAGCTTAAAAAGAGACATGCTACTTTTTCGGCTGAACGAACATTTAAGTGGACATGCAATGCAGAATGCTGATGTAACATTTAGCTGAGAGCTGGTTTGTAAGTCACTCAACTGTTTAATTTCGATTTGTGCACTTGAAGTTTCAATTTGCACAGTTGAAGTATCGATTTACCAAGATTTTTACCAGAGATTTTCTCCTTCATTGCATTCAGCTTTTGAACTGTTGCTTTTCTTTTGTGACCCATTATTCAAAATAAAATAGAACGTGTAATGTATGAAACAATCAAAACACAATTTGACAGAACATGAAAATCTCAATGCACATGTAGAAGACGATGAATTTCACAAACCAAGAAACTTAAATAATAAATTTAATTCATTGCAGTTCATTCCTAGTTCCTAGAATTTAAAAGTTGCAGAAAGCTAGTAGAAAAACAAATAATAAATATTAGAAACAATGCCCAACTTTGTTTACATTAGAAAAGCAGCTGTGTGGCACATTGCTATATTAGTAATGTCAAAACTTTATTTGCTTAAAATAACTTGTTTAACTAAATGTAGAAGTATAGTTTTGGTTTTGTTCTTTTAATCAAGGTTCCCATAGTCTTTTGAAGTCCTTGAATTTTTTTTTATGAAATTTGGTCCTTGAAAGTCCTTGAATTGTTAAGTAATAACCGATAATCTCTGTTTTGTATTTTTATGTGTAAAGTATATAATTTTATTGTCCTTGAATTTTCCTAAAAAGGTCCTTGAATTTTCTTAAAAAGGCCCTTAAATTTTCTTAAAAAGGTCTTTGATAGTCCTTGAATTTTTTTAATTAGAGTTGGAACCCTGTATATTAATTTGAAAAAAGTTTTGGTTTTTTTAAATTTGGAATATAATGAATTTTTAAGAAATAAAACATTTTTTTATATTTTTGAACATTTTGTGTCCTATCTCTCTTAAGATGCTAAATTAAGTTTTAATTTTTTAATCCAAAAATTCATTAATCACTCTTTCAAGCTGATTTGTGAGGTTTGTTGGTATTTTAAAGTGTTTTTCTGTATCATATAGCTCAATGATCTTCCTGAAATCGTGATTTCTGAGATAAAGAGTTTGGCTGATTTAAAAGAAAAATCATCAAATTCTTCCAATAATAGTAAGTCAAAATATTTAAAAAAAATTTAAAGAACTTAATAGTTATACTATTTAGTAAACATCCATTTTACATTTTGACAATTATATTTGTCTTTAATACTCAATGTTTGTCCAAGCATTCATTTTTAACATGCAATATATTAAACTTTTTTTTTTGAAAAAAAAAGTTTTTTATAATAATGATAAAAAGTCTCAAAGTTAATTAAATTAAGTTAAAAAATTTGTTTCAGTGGATTGAGAAATTGGTAACTTTAAAAATTAAGTTGTTGTTTTTTTTGTACAAAAAGCATGCCATATTAGGCTCAATGCATGCCCTTTCCATGTTGTAATAATACTTTTAAAAATATTTGAAGCTACTTCACAATTGCCCTAAAATTAGTTTTTCTTTGCATATGATTAAAAACCTATTTTGATTTATTTATATTAAATTTTTCTAATATAGAAAAGGTTAAATCAAGGATCAATTCAGCAAGTTTGCATACATAAAGAAATTTCCAATTTTATTTTATTTTCATATAATTGTTTTGTAATAAACTGTGAAGTGATTGAATGTGTTTCTGTTGCATTTATTGTCTTGTTTTTACACTTCATATTTATACTTTAAGCTATAAGCAGCTCTAATACAACTATTAAGCAAGAAGAAGTAATGGAAGAATTGGAAACTACAACTCCAGAGTTAGAGAAAATGAAAGCGTGCTTGGTATGTTTTTTGTTTAGAGAAATTAATTCAATGGGTGTTATTAAATTCTGTTAATAAGATTAAGCAATAGTTTTCTTCTTAATCGAATGCCACTTAATTGATTTTTTTTTTTTTTTTTTTTTTTTTTAATTTAAAGAAATTTAATATAATTTTTATTATCTCTGAATAATATTATTAAAAAAGATGCAATAATAAAATTCATTATAAAGAAATTAAATTGCCTTTTCTATTAGAAATATAATTTTGTCATTCAATATTGCATATATTGCAGTGAAATATATTTTAACAATTTCATGAGACTAATTTATCATGACATACTATAAACATTCTATGAGTTATGAAAAAGATTATATGCTGTCTAAAATTAAAAATACAATTTTATTTGAAAAAAAAATTGTTATTATTATTATTGTATTATTCAAATTCTTCACATTTGGCATTGGTCAAATTTGAATTCTTAAATAGTTGTCTTAAAAATTACTACATAATTATATTCTATTTCTTTATTCTTCCTGCTTAAAATGTAAAGTACTTTGTAAGAATTATTAAAAACAATTTCTTTTCTTTCAAGTATATTAATATATTTCCTGTACTTACATTTACTTTGCATGGATAGTCAAGCGACATTCAGATTGTACCGGTACCCCTAACTAACATCAAAATAGAGGATGCATTGGAACCAGACGTACCTTTGTCAAAAGTAATGGATACAGGTAATTTATTTATGTTCCATTTTCATAATTTGTCACATGGACTTCTTTTTTATGTGGTGTATTGCTGTCCCATCTGCAATATCCAATATATATATATATTAATGTTTAAAAACGAGTAAATAAAAAGCTTTGAAATAAAAATAAATCCACAAAAATATGAATTATGTTATTCTGTTCTTTCTTTTGTTATATAATTTTGTTCACTATAGGTTCAATTTTATTACATTTAAACCATTTACTTTTAGTGTTCATTTGATGTTTAATCTATAAACTTTAGGTATGTTTTTTTTTTTTTTTTTTTTTTTTTAATAATTTTTTTTTTTACACCCTGATAGTTATGGATAGTATTTTTTTCTCTTTACATTATTACTCAACTCTTCTAGTCACTTAAGTCATTAATACCCTAAAATCAAACTATTTCACTAAGTTTTGACACTTTTATAGTAGATTGTGAACTAAAAACTTAGCACTATAATGTTTTGTGCTAAATTGACTTAGTATATTAAAATTTCTATTTTGGTTAGGTTCAAACTTTCAATTAAGTAGATATCTGTATATTTTTAAAACATTGTTAAACAACAGTCATTGTTTTGTGTTTCAGTTTCCATAGTACCATCACGAGTAACGTACATTGAAAGTGATGATGAAGATGATAAACCATTATCAAAAATGGTTGGCCATCCGAATGTAAGTTGCATTGAAGATTTTGTTTAGATTATCACTAATATATATGTATGAATAATTAATAAGCATGTCCTCTTACTTTTAGGATGATCAATTACGACTACTTGTTACAAAAATTGTTAAAGAATCAAAACTTGAAGACGTAACAATGAAAAGTGTGATAAGGAAGGTAAGACTTGAAATATATTCATTAATTTTAATTAAATAAGTTTTTAATTTGTTGTACTAAAACTATTAATCAGCTTCGCCATATCTTCCTTAACACGTTGAGTGCCATGTGAATAGGAATTAAGGAAATCCCCTTCAGGCCACTTGCAGTAGTGCGCCTCACATTGCTATATCACAATACCTGCACTTCACTGCTAACAGATTGAAATTTACTCTAAACAGTTGAGTAAATATCTTAGGGCCATTGTTTCTTATCGCAGTAGAAGATATTTACACTTAAAATGAAATGCTTATAGACTTTCATTTCACACTTTTACACAGTGTTGCCAGACCTCTGACTTAAAATTCTTCAGTAGGCAATTTTTCAGATGGGCATTTTGGACGTAGTATATTTTATAATATTTTTATCTATTGAAATATCAATAGTACTTCAAAAACTAAGACTTCCTGCAATTTAGAAAGTACTAAGAAAGACACTATGTCAAATTATAGGTGTAGGGAAAACAACTGCCTACTGTCAGCCATCGATGGCTGACGCAGCCTAAACGAAAAGTTCAGTGGTTGCAACCGATGGCTGATGAGGCACTCAACGTGTTAATCATACTATCCTGTAATAAATAAAAATTAAATAAGTTTTCAGCAATTGCTTAAAACAATGTAATTTTTTTAGTTTTATATCATATTTTAAACTGTCAGCCACCGATGGCTGATGCGGCCTAAATGGAAAATTCAGTGAACCACCAGTTCAGTGTCCGGCTGATGCGGCACTCAACGTGTTAAACAAATTGCAATTAGCTGAATAATTCCAGTATATATGAAATTTTACCAATTTTCAGCATACTGACTTTATGAAAAGTAGGACATCAGATTCCACATTTAGGATGTTTTACTCATTTTCAATAAGGATGGTCTTATGCCTTGAAAATATCATTTATTTTGTAATCATTTTTCAATAGTTTACCCTTTTTAAGTGAATTTTGGTTTGAAATTTTGTTTATTCTACATCTTTTCAGAGCCGTATGCACCCTTGAATAGCCTTTGTGCTAGGAAGTTTAAAACAATAATGAGGATGAGTCAAACTCTTGATAGCTTAGTTTTAAAATGTATAGCTTGGGTATTGATTTACAGCATCCTCACTTTGTGGGGACATTTGAATATTCTGCATTTAGAATGTGTTACGAATATCTGACACTTTAAGAGTGGTTAGTCAAAGTATACATTTAGTTTTATTATGTGCAGTTTTGGGAATTGTGTGTTTGTTTTTTGTTGTATCAAATTGAAGGCTTGTGATTGTGAGCAAAATAGTGATGAATCAGTGAGATAGATCCATGGCTTTTATGTAGAGACATATTAGTTCTATGTTTAAATACTTTATTTTTGTTGTTCTCAAATGCTAAATACAAAACTTTTTTAAATAATGCTTTTTCTGTCTTAATTTTCCAAAATATTAAAAGATTAATTACTCTAAAACCACTTCAATGATTGGGTGAAATTTTGTTCAAACCTCCATCAAAACCCAAAAATAGAAAGAAAATAATACAGTGAACATAATAAATGACATATCAATTTTTAACAATTAAAGGTTGGAAAGGAAAAAAGTATTACTTGGCTGACTTTGAAAGCTAGTGAAAAGTATTAAAATTTGAAAACCTATGTTGATTTTATTTGTGTACCCATCAACTATGTATTTCATTTCAAGACCAGTGTTAAATAGTTTTATCTTTTTCCTACTTAGGTGTTTGACAACTATCCAAACTTTGATCTTGGATACAGAAAAGAATTTGTAAAATCTATTGTTAGACAAGTAAGTGTTGATGTTTATAATCATTTTCATATTCTTAGTAATAGAGTTAATTTAAGAACTTTATTTTGCAAAGTATTCTTTGAAATGCTTCACAATTCCCATTCCTTCAAAATCTCTCTGCTTTATCACTTACATACTTGCTTGTGTTCTAAATAGCCTTATAATTGCTTTTTAAATAAATTATTGTCTTTCAGTTTTTATTGTGAATTTTAGTTTACTTCATAAATATAATGCATATTTTTTTTTTTACTTATGGTTTTAAATACTCTGTTTCTTTTTCTAGATATTGTCCCAAATGGATGATCAGGCTTGTTCTGTTACAACAACAGTCATCAATATTTGAAAAGCTGCTTTTCATATGAAAAATCCTATTTGTTGCAATGTGCTTTTTCTAACATCACTCAGTTTCTTGCATTTATATTTTAAGATGTATACAAGTTCCAGCATGTATATTACTTTTTCTTTGTGAAATGACTTGTTACAATGTTCTGAACATTTTACATGATTTTTTTTTTTTTTTTTCTCATTATAGTAACGTTCCATGCTTTGTGAAATTGTTTGTGATAACTTCAAGCTGTTGACATTTTCAAATGCATGTTGTCCATCTGTCATTGTGTAGTCTTGTGAAAAATTTTATTTCAAAATGTATCGTGCCATCACCTTCATTGTTGCACCTGTTGCTGTGTTGTCAAGTTATAAAATTGGGTGGATTTCATTGGTTACTTAGTTATTATTGTAATAATGCCCCCCAAAAAAGGCATTTTTATTTAAGTCCAAAATAATTAAACAACTTATTTTTTACAATGATAGTTAATTTTCCCTCTTTTATTTGAAATTTTGTTACTTTCTCTCACTAAACAATGCGCACAAAAATTGTGTAAATGTTCCTCTTGTAGGATCTGTTTAATATTATCTGTTGGTTGCTTAATGTTATAAGAAAATCTATTATTTTAAAATACAATCAATACTTTTAGGAAAAACTCTTGACTAAATTTAAAATTAAATAATGAATAATTGAATGGAAAAAAGGGACCATCTTTAAAACTAATTTTTGTCCTCTATTTCCCAAATTCATCACAGCCAACCTGATTACTGACTGTAGGGCTAGCGCACTGGCCTCACCTGCCAGAGGTGCCAGGTTCAAATCCTTGGTTAGGGGTGGATGTTTGGAATCCACGTTAAGGGGTTGGTCCCGGCCTGATTAGCCGTTATTTTACACAAAAATAGATCGTTGAGCTTACAAACAAAATTCATCACATTATGATTATAAAAGGAAATGAGCATCCAAAAATGACCTTTTTTCTATCAAAGTATACAAGAACAATTTTGTAGGGTTAAATACAAATAATTTATTATATTTCTATCTTTTAAGAAAAATAGGATATTAAACTTGGTTACATATAATTATTAATAAAAAATTTTAGTACGAAGTATAAATTTATTAATTAGAACAGTGGCGGCTCATAGGGTACAGCAAATACCAACAGACTGCATCTAAATTTATTGCTTTTAAAGTAAAATTTTATATTTTACTAATTTTCTTAAATGAAGATTGGAATTGAAAATGAAGATGAAATTTCTATGGAAAGTGAAAAAATCTCTGGTAAATAGCAAACTCATTGCCTGAAAACACAATTCAGAAGAAAAAATTTAAAAACCTTCAAATCAACCCTAACTGGTGCCAACTATAGCCTGTTCGTGAAGTTACAATTCTTCTGAACCATTACTATGGCAACTGTTAATGCTACGAACCTTTTCCTCCACAGTACTGCAGTGTTGATTTTATACAATTTGTGGCAAGATTCAGCCCGTGGGGAATTTTACAACTTTGGCTGTACTCACAAATTCGATTAACTGATTGGGTCTGCGTGAATTGCTGTGGGTGGATTTGGGTAGTAGAGGGAACATAACTTTTCTCATTCTCTCTTCACTTCAAACAAAAATAGTTTTTGTGATGTTTACACTTCTCTTGTGTTATTTCTTAAGTTAACTAATTAAAGAAAAAAGCGGGATTCTTCTCATCATCGTCGCATCTTGGTGAATGCTTTTCTCATAGCTATGTGGTACTTTTTACTGCCAAAAAAATGTTTGTTGGCCATGTTGATAGTCAGAATTAAAAAGGGCATTTGGAATAATGATGGTTATGACAGATTAACAACCATCACACACGTGCATGTAAAACACACAAAGGTTCAATCGAACATTTAAAAAAAAGAATTTATCTCGAAAAAACTTTTAACTTTAAAAATCTCGACTTTATATTGTTGAATTTAACAAAAAGGTAACTGAATAGACGCTTCATGCATCTAACTTACCCATTTGACTAGCTCATCAAAGCAGTATTGTTTTTAAGTAAACAAAAACTTACATTTAGAGGCCATGATGATAGAGAAAGTTCTTTTAAACAGAGGCAATTTGAAAGAACTTTTAAAATTAGTGATATCTGAAGCTCCTTTAGAGATACAACAGCATTATTAAAAAACTTAATTATTTAACTTTATTATATTATTATTTAATTATTTTTAAGGTCAATCAAAAGCTATATGAAATTATTTAATTGTTCTTATTTTCACTCATACATGAATTTATAAAAAATCAAATTTTAGCGTCTTATTTTCTGTTGAAGCAAATGATGCGACACAAAAATCTCGGTGTTCTATAATTGTGAGGTATGTTTTTTCGAATTGGACGTTTAAAAAACAATACCATTTTATGACAATATAATTGACCGATTCACATATCTAAAAGAAAGGATTGATTTAGTTTTTAAAAAAATGAGTGCTTTCTATTTTTGTCATTTTATACAAATTGAAAGAAAACTTTAATTTGAGTATTAAAGAGTAAAAAAATTGCATTCATGAATGATTGTAGAAAGTATGTTGGGGGGGGGGGGGTAGTCACACGTTTATGGCAGCACTAACATTTTTGACCACGGGCCGCCACTTAATTAGCATCTTAAAATAAGTACATCTGACTAATGAAGTGTCAATTTGAATCAAACTGTAACTAAAATCAATGTTTCATTTCTGCTTGACATGTATTAGACATTTGACTTAAGTCGATAAAATATATATAAGGTGGAGGACAATAGATGTATGTAATAGTTCATTATTACTTATTTTTTGCAGAAGACAGGGACACAAAAAATAATAGGGTTTCATTGCATAACATTTTAAAAGATGCTTCAAAATGAATTGCTGAGGAAACAAATCTCAAAATCAAGAATTCAGTGATATTAAAATCAAAAATATTTAGAAGAAAAAATGAAATACTTGTTTACAAACAAAACAAGCTAATTCATTTGTATTTACTCTCTCTTAAAAATTTAAGTATATTTTGATGTAATAACATGCATCACTGTACAATTATTGGTAATTTATAATATGTTTTGCTAGCTCATGTGTGAACTTTAATCAAAACCAGTGATAACTTAAAATTTGATCCTTTAAGTATTTACTCATAAAAAATGTTTAATATTATAAAAATTTATTACAATCAATTAACTTTTGTGTCCCAAGTATTTTCTTAATGTAGCCAATACTTGTAATTTTACTTATCCATGAATTTATTATAGGTTTTGATCAAGCTATATATTCAAAGCTTATCTTATAATAAGAAAAAATAAGCACATTTTACTTATACCATACCTTTTGTGATAGTGTCATGCCCATGTTTGATATTTAAACATATTTTAATCTATTTTCAATTTAAAATTTAATTATGTGTTTTTGCTAAACTAGTTTTACCATTATGTATAAAACAATTTTTAAAATATATTAAATATATTTTTTGATATTTTATTGAATTCCCCTGTGAACTGTTAACAGTAAATTTCTAAATTTACTATAAAGATAATGTTTAAATAAGTTATCAAAAAAATTTAGAATAGTCATATTCATTTTTATCCACAGTTGTGTATTTTCATTGCAATTTAGTTAATCTAATGCTTCAAATTATAAATTGCAAAAAAGGATTATGTTTCACAACTATACAAAGAAAAATGGTAAACAATTGGGGTATTTCAGAAGGTATCAAAACTTTATTTCGTAGTTGTACTCACATATTTAAACCAGATAAACAATACACCTACCTAAGTTTATTTTTTAAATTAGGTTAAAGATTTTTTTTTTTTTTCCCCTTATTCCAGCATATTGAATGACTTTTTTTTTTCCTATTCATTCAAATAAGACATAATTCAAATGCAAACTATCAAGCCATTTTTGTGTCATACTTATACTATGGTTTATTTTTTATATGTACTTTATACTTGAATTTGTATTATTTCAAATGCTAGAAAACCTGAATTGGTTATAGAAACGCATGTAAAATTTAATGTTTAAATAAAGTTGTTTAATAATTGTGTCTATTGTAAAAAACTGGCAATTGTTTATTGATTGTTTACTGCAAAATATTTAAAAGTTCTAAAATTCTTATCAAAATGAAAACAGTTACAAGTATTTATACAGTAATAGTCATTTACAGGGTGATTCCTTAGATCCTTTTAAGCCTTTTTAATTTGAAATGACGTCTTGTGTAGCCAAGGAAGTAACATATTCCTATAGCAAAGTGATTATGCTAAATATATTGAGACACCTAGCTACACCCTTATAAGCGATTTATGAATATATTATACAAAAAAATAACTAAAGAAGATAGGCAAAAATGTCCAGATAGAAAAATGTTCACAATGATATGACAAAACCACCGGGAAAAGTTTCATGAAGTTATCTGTAAAATTGGCAGAGATATTTGTGGTTGAAATTATGGACTATCACGACTTGGAAAAAGGGCTCATCTTAAACTGAGAAACGTGTTATCCTCAGTTAAATCTACCTAATGATTAATGAATTTTGACAAATATTGATTATTTTTAATAGATTATCTTGGAAAAAGTGAGAAGGCTAAAACCGAATTCACATGGCTATCGCACGTCAAAATCAACTTGAGATTTAGATATGTATACTGGTACACCAACTTTTTATTTTAATTTAACAAGTAAGATCTGTATTTTTATCAGCTGAAAAAAAGAGTAAAATCAGATCTTAAATAAGTGCATTTCCTTGTCTTGTGTATTGACATAACAAAGTATGAAATCATACCATCTAGCTTCAAAACCATAAAATACATTTATTTTGTTAAAAACAATATACACTTTTTTATGTTGTTTTACAAAATTTCGGACTTCGAAACAACTTTACTTCTAATACAATAGATATGGCCAATAGCATTAAAAAACTGTCAGTGTTTTTAATTATAAAATTGGAAAACTTTTTTTATTAGATTCGGAGAGAGAAAAATGACTCCTTCAGTGAACAATTTCAAACTAGGGCTTAGTTCACTGTAACCAACCTGTGATAAAATTAAACGTTTAATGGAAAATCAAATAGTAATTCAAGATTTATACCATTGTCTGTGTGATCTCGATATTAGTTTTATGTACTGTTCAAATTTTTATACTGATGAAAACAGCAGTGTAAAAAATTAAGGTTTTAAGGAAAAGCAACTTTAAACAAGGATAATAGTGAAAGATAAAATTCTTAAAACATTGGATTTTAGTATGAAACAGGGATTATTTAATCGGGCAAGTGTTGCACAGACCTATGCTGCACCAAAACAGAATAACGAATATCTGGACTATAATGTTAAATGAAAGAAAAAAATATTGGGGTTGAATTCAGTTCAGGGGATTGTTCTGTGACATAGCACAAGTTTATAACAGTTGCTAGTCAGCTGAATGAACATCAAAGTAAACAAGTTGCATCTCCCATCTGTGGTTTACTGACTTTAAAAAGGATTTGACAAAACTTTGAATTCCAAGATTTTGCAGAAGTGAGTATCAAGAGGTTAGCGAGCAATTATGGCTTCTAATGTGTAGGTATAAATTATGGATCAGTAATTTTTCAATGTTTTTGAGAGGATTTTTTAATATTTGATCTGTTAAACAGATGGTATTTTCAAAATTCAACTAGAGTAACATCAGTTCACAAAGTCAGTCAAACCTGCTACCTCAATAGTAATGGAAACCCCTTTACCCAATTGGTCCAAGGATGATTATAAGTTAGCCCCCAAAAAGCAATTCTGAAATATTTAAGGCAGAGCAAAATACGCAATTTAAAAATGGGAAAATTCAAAAAAAAAAGTTAAAAGACCTAAGTATATAAAAAGAGAAAGCATTTTGTTTTAACAGTATCAATAGGAAATATAATTAGTCAGATTTCTTCACAAGAGTGAACTTGAACAACACTAGTTAGTAAGAAAGTAAACCTAGTGCAGTAAGGATAGTGTAGAAATTAATTTACAATGCTTTCGGAAAGACTGCTGGTAATTTCAGGTGAATGTTTCATGTTCATTAGAGTGTATTAATATTTACTATTAAAAATTAATTTGATGTACTTTTTTATGTACTTAATTGAGCATTGAGAAGTTTAATTAGTTGAGGAAATGATTCAAGAACTAATAATCTTATGCACTGAAGGTGAACATTGAACAAACTTAAAAGATTATTCAATGTTCCATTGTGTTTGTGAAATAAATAGCCATTTTTAAAGTTAATTGCATTCTTGCTTGAATTCAATGTCCAGGTCTTATTTCATTGTAAACCACAACTATTTCCACTTGCCTTGATAATGACGTCTTGGTTGACTATTTTCTTCTAGATCTTAGCTTTAGTCAATGATAGGTGCAAACTTTTAGTAGCTCACAAACAATATTAAACTACTACATCCATACAAAGTAGAACTTAGCACTAAAAAACAGGGAAACTTGTGCATTAACTATGGGAGTAATTTGGGAAAATATATACAGTAAAGGCCAAGACTAGAGTATTAATTTATTAAACAAGCTGTTTAAAATAGTTAATTATATAAAAAGTAACATTACAATCTTATTTCAACGAGTAGGATACTGAACAGTTGAACAAAGAGGTTCAGCAACTGCTAAGATCTTAAAATGAAAACTTCAACTAACATCCTTTATTAAACATTCATATCATTATGGACATATACAATATCTCAAAACATTACTAAGAATTTCAATTGAAACAAACATTTCATTCCTTGTCATTTTGCTCTTTATGCCAATCAAGATTCATTTTCTTGATACTTTCACCACGTTTAGCAGCTTGCTTCCCGCTGTAGATCATACCAATGCAGATAAAGCCAGTGACGACCATCAGTATGATAGTAATTTTAATACGAGCTTGATTCCTCACCCTCTCCATTACAGTTGGCCTAGAGTTTTTAAAAAATTAAAATGAATAAAGATAAAAGAGTAGATTGATTTTAAAAAATTTGAATGGGTGTTGAAAAATAAATTTTGATTGGGTAGAATTATCAACTGATATCTAAATTTGCCAAATACTGAACACCAGTGGTAGAAGTGTGGGTAGACGGAGGGTGACGCGTCCTCCCACTTTTCAAGAAAATACACATGAGTCTCCCCACTTCTAAAACCACTGAAATCCATCCCCCCACTTTTAAAAGCATTCAATCCGCCTAAAAACAACTAATGAAAAATAGCATATACCTTTAAATGTAGTGACACTGAGAAAAAGTGATTTATTTTTACATTTGAAAACTTTAAAACTGTTTATGGTATATGTATCATATTATTATAAAAATGTATTGTACTACCTTTGAATAAAGATATTAATATTTTTACTAACAAATACAGTTACACTTGGTCAACTATTAGTTTTGGAGGAACTTTCTTTTGAAGTTAAATTTCTATTTTTGTTTCATATAAAGACAAGCTATTTGTTTAAAAACTTTTTAGAATTCTCTATTAATTTAATTTCATGAAAGTATGTAAATTCATAAGTATTATTTAAATCTAAATAAACAGTTATGTATTTAACACTGAATTATTACTTAACTTTATCTCTTACTTCCAAGTAAAAAAACTAAGTCGCCGAATATTCATTAATAACAATACATTTTGGACCCTTGTTTAATGTTAATGTTAGGAAGTATAAATTATTTCTTTACTAGTCAATACTTTTACTCAATAGTCAATACTTTTTTTTCACCACTTCTACCACTGCTGAACACATATATTTCTAGGTAAACACAGTGCTTTAATTTTAAATGAAAAAAAAAATACTTCATTTTTCACCTTGTGCAATTTATTCTTATTTTCCAAACTGATGTAAATATTGCAGGGTTATTGCAAATTTATTTAAGTCATTGTGGACATAATAACCTCGCCAAACTGTATCTTGGGAATGATGCATATTAAAGGAAATGATAAGGCTTTAATATAAAAGCGGCTGAAACCAGTTCCTCCATGTGCTTTCATACCACCTTTGTAAAAGATTGACAAATACCATGAGAGCCACTTATTTACATATATAACAGTTCAAAGTAAAATTTCTAAAAAGACCTTAGCAAAAAGTTTTATGTTTATTCATAGTCTTCAACAAGAATTATTATATCTTGACTGTATAGGTTCTAATGATATCAAAGAATTTGTTTTACTTTCAATTAACTGAGATACGTGATGTAGGATTACAAAATGCTAGGGACAGAAAACCAACAATGATTTTTTTTTTCTTCTGTAATCTATATTTTAGAAATACACAAGTGCAAAGAAGTATTTTATGAGAAATATAGATTTGTATCTGAATAGCATAACTCATTCAAACTACCTACCTTCTAGTCATCTATAATTCTTATAACAAACTGTTAAAGGGTTACTATAGCAACCCTATAACAAACCGTAAACATTTTTAGGCTTGAAAAACATTTACATGTCATTTAAATATGTAAGCATTAAGGCTTGGCGACTGGGCAAAATGGTACCTGTCTAACGGAAGAGTATCAATTTTTTTAATATTTTGAATTCATTTAATGATGGATTTGAGTTCAAAAACTACATTTGCGAAGTAAAGATACAAAAAAATGCGCAGAATCTGAAAGACCCTAACAAAGACTATTTACGTGGGCTCTGAATAGTTTACATCCTTGTCCTCTTCTAGTAGACAACTTGATATTCAACAATTGTAGACCTTGACCATTGTTTTTTTATAAGAAGGGTAGTTTCATGTCCTATTTTCTCAGTGCCCATGTCTAAAAGACCCCGAGTGTGTCCACATAAATTAAATTGTACACAATAGAAAAGCAAAATTACACTTTCTTTTAAATGGAAATTTTCTTACGAAACTTCTTGTGGAACTTCTGCAACCGATGGATACCTCTTCATCCATACCAATAAGTATTTCTCCAACAGGTTTGGCTGATGAGTAGCTGAAAAAAATACATTCTTAAAAATTCAGTATTTACAGAAAATCTACCTTTTTTTAAGGTCATTAAAAAAATACTTTTTGATGCTACAGACATTGTTTGTCTTAGATATTCTATAGAAATTTTATATTAATGCATTATTGTCAGTGCTTCTCACAATAATGCTAAAGCTGATTGAATTTGTTTATGAAGATGGATAAGTATTAAAAATTCTTGTCAAGAAAGAATTTTGAAATATTGAGTACTGGTTTAGATACAAGATCTGGACTGCTGAGAGTAATCCAAGTGTCGGAGGGAAAACACATTCCGAGAGGTCTTTTTAAGAGGAAATTGCGCTGCAATTACACCATGGGAGAAAATCCTGAAACATTGAGCGAATGTAAAAGATCCTTTCATATTCGCCAAAACGTGGGTAAATAAAATTAGTTGAATGTTTCCACACAAAAATTTGTTGTAACGGTGCAAAACATTGAATGCCAAAAATTTATACAACATATTTCTCCTATTGAGAGTGAGAATTCCTATATCAAGTTTTCAGCTTCGACAAATCCGAAAAAGGTTACAGAAAAAGTGCCAAGTCTATTATAGCCTTCAAAAGAAACACTTTTTCAAAGGTAAAATCCCAAGTGTTTGCGATTATAGAACATTTTAAAACTATTGTTATCTATGTCCTTCTGATTAAAAAAATATTAACCTTCTGCCTTTCCTGATAGCCATTTAGGACTTGAAGTATTAATTAAACGCAACGAAGGAAGAATTTTGTGTTGTCCTAAAACATTCAATTTATTAAAAACACTCCTTTGCCTTTGAAACAACTTCAGGGCCAACATGGTTTTCGTTTCAAAATATGCAATGAGTGAAACGGGGAATAGGTCAAGCAATTATGTGTTTACATTCGTGAAGGGGAAAAAAACAGGCACTCTAGGGAAAAACGAGACCAAACATCTGACGTGAGGGAAAATTTTAGGAAGAAATTATATTTCAAATACGTCATACTCTTTATAAGTGGGTTCAATACGTAATAAAACTACATGATTTTCGACTCAAGGTTTAACATTTTTAATAACTTTTCTTTCTTTTTTTTTAAAACCGGGAATCACTAAAATACAATTGAAAGCCATGAGAAATTATTTAATAAAAAAACTAATTAACAATGTTATTGCATGATATTACTTTGAGTAGGCTGTTTCGTGTGGGAAACCTTTTGTCTAATCACAATTCCCCTCGAATTCCTGGTAAAGTAATTTTTGAATAGCTAGAATGTATTCAGACTATCTGGCTCCGTCAGCAACACGAGGGCTATAATGCGCCGAAACATTCGTCATTAGACAAGCCAACATACATTTACAAACACCCATGCCAACACGGGACTCGAACCCGCAACCTCGCGGTCTAGAAGCTAGCAGGCTAACAACTATACCGTTTGGTCGGCGAATAGCTAGAATGTTTCACATTCTAATAAGCAATGACCTATAACATTTTGTCATTTTCAGTACGCAAAAAAAAAAATCCGAACGATGTCTATATCTTCAGTTCATAAATTATCGTAGAATCTTGCGGTATACACCAACATGTTTACTAAATAAATATCTCTATCTTTAAAAATTTCAATTCGAGCCCTTATTTTTTCATTTGAATTAGAACACTTTGTTTACCTTATACACCAAATTTCAGTTGATTATGTTGAGAGATACATCACTTATGATCTATTATACGGTCTCTTAAAGTAATTTTTTTTTTTTTTTTTAACTTTTTACTAAAATATTGAGAACAAAAAGACAAAATGGAATGAAAAAAATTCTGGAGTGATATCCGACCATGATAAATCTAATGAAATAAAAAAAATGCTTTCTATTTTAAAAACTTATTTTATTAATAATTAAAAAATTGTTCGGTGCAAAAGTTGATTGCTATTTATGTTTGGCATTTAACAAACTATGGTTTGAAAGAAAAATTACTAAAATATATTAATTATTTAAGAATTTATGATCAAAAGATGCCAAATCGTTCAACGTTAATTCATCCATTCTTTGACCTCACTTAAATTTCTAACCACTCATTGGAAAATTATAACATTTTGTATTTTGCTAAATCTAAATATGTTATTATATTATGGGGTTACCATTAAACTTTTAAAAGTTTGGTTCAGTTTAAATATGTAGAATGACTATTTATGGCAAAAAAAAAAAAAAAAAAAAAACTATGTACAATTACTTAAATCCTTCTTTTACTTGATTTTTTTGTTTCATCAATTAGAATACAAGATATAGCTATCGTTCGGATTTTTCTTTTATGTACTGTACAAGCTATATCCACTATGCTACAAAAAAATTTCTTCGCAAGCACTACAGCCTGTTACGAAACTTGTTATTACTTTAAAATTAAATTGCAGAAGTACTGATAAAAAAAAAAATTTCCCAATATTTTAAATCACATTTGCTATACTACACTTTTATGATCTTGCAATGTTCATAGGTAAGTAAAACTAATAATGTAAAGAGAGAAGAACACTAAAAAAATACAAAAGCTAAAATAAAACATTTTTATTTTTTCTAATACACAGAAGCCTTAAAAATAAGTTACATTCCTTCCAATAAACAATGGCAGTAATTAGAAGAGGGAAACAATTGCAACCTCCAACAAAATGATTTAGACTGCTAATTTTTTTAATTTCAGTAGTTTGGTTTGATCACTAAGTTTGGATATCCAGCAACTGGTTACAACACACAAATTGAACATAATGAAAAAGTAATTATAACAAAACTAATACAATTAGCAAGTTTCATAATTTTCATTGAAATCCCAAGTTGCCAAAATAACATTTAACAATTTGTACTACCAATGCTTTTATAATTAATTTATTAAAATATGTGTATTATCTATGGAAGATACAATGAAAGATATAAGAAAATTTTAAAAGCTTGTAACTTCTTTAGACATGATGCACATGAGCCCCCCCCCCCCCCTTGAAACTTAAAACACTTTATTTCTATCAATCTCGGAAATAATCAAAAGTTTCAGTAACAAATGAAAATCCGCATTTAATTGAACATCCGAACTGAACTATGTTCGCATTGACCATAACGTTAGCACAGATCCAGTCAATCGTTTTTCAACCAAAAATCAATTCAAACATGTTATATGATTAATGTGATCAGGCGTCCTGCTTTCATGTAACAGAATCCCCCCAAAGTCCTTCTAACTAAAACAAAAATGTTCTTTAGAACTTCGTTATTCAAGAAAAACCAATAGTAACTGATGAAGTTTCAGGATATAAGCGTTTGGTTGAAATTTACCCATTTTTACCATCTCTCAATTAAAATAGCAAATATTATGAAAATTGTGGTATTCAGCTTTAGTTTGCCAAGAACAATTGCTGACGATGAAAAGACATTTTCTATAACTAAATTAACGGCACCTGATAAAACTGAACACTTTTTACCGAAAAAATGTTTTTTGGCATTAATCCAAAAGTAGCAGTGATTCTAACCAATTACGACTTGAGAACATTGTTGATGAAGTCAAAATAACAAATCTTGACAGTCAGTTGAAATTATCAAGATTAGTTATTTTGACATCAGCAATGTTCCCAAGTCGCAATTGGTTAGAATCGCTGCTACTTCTGGATGATTGATGCCAAAAAAAAAAAAAAAATTTGGTAAAAAGTATTCAATTTCATCAGGTGTCGATAATTTAGCGCCTAGAATGGAAAATTCAAACCATTTAAAAAAAATTTCATTCAATTCTAAATGTTTCGAAAAGGCCATAAACACAAAATTTTCTGCTCACTGCGCTTTTTTTTAAAAAACTTTGCAACTCAAGTTTGCTTGTTAGATTTTAGCAGGGAAGCAACACATTCGACTTGAATCAAATGTGACGTCACTTCATCTGCAACAACTTGGCTTGAAACGCAGCAGCTGAAACCAGTTTAGTTTTGCAAGTTTCTCGCAAATAGCACCAGCCGGTATGGATACGGCAATTGTCTACAAAACACCAACCAAACACACTCCAACTATTTGGTAGCAACTTCAATACAACCAAAGAAATGGAAAGATGTCGTAACGTCACAGCTATAGCAGATACCTTTGATCGGACTGTGTTTCGGGGTATTTTCTTTTCTTATATTTAAATAACTAATTTTTTAAACGAACTTTTGTTTGAATATTTGGAATCAGAAAAAAATTCTTCATAAATATAAACTAATTTCACTCGTTTTGAAAAAATGTGGGAATCGTCCATTGGCGAGTTATCATGAACACTATATAACAAATTTGAATCCTAAAAATCTTCCATGGTATTAAAAAATAATTGCAACCCATGTTTAACATCACACTGTTCGGCAAGTTTTTTTTTTTTAAAGAACCTATTAAAACTAACTTTGAAATTTCATTTCACAAAGTTATAATCCAACTGCTCAAATTTAAATAAAAACAGTTTAAAGTTCTCTCCATCAGTCAATTTAATGAGAATCCATAAATTGCACATCTCCCATCAAATACACGGTTTTTGGCAACGGTCTCGGCTGGGGAGACAACACAGTCATAGCTTGACGCTCTGGTTCAACCTTTGTAACGCAAATGAAACCTGCAATGTTTGTCGACACCACCTCTTCTTCGAGGTTCTCCGCATAACTTATACTTAGGACATGATGCAACAGATTCAATCCATTCTGCACCAGAACCAGTTTTGTTCTCTTGTCTTCTGGCTTCATTCCGAGTGGCATCAGGGAATCGGGAAGGGAAGGAGCTCCAATCTTGTAAACTCTGATGTCGGAATACTTCACGTCAAAGGAATGTGGGTAAAGATGGGTTTTTAAACCATAAAAGTATTGCCTCACACGATTGTCCGCTGCTTCAGCACGTGAAGATTGGCTGCGTTCAACAACACCACCTGATTTTGGTACAAATATTATCTTTACATCATCATCAATATCCCGAACTAGTTCATTGTACAACCTTTCCTGGTCGATAACAAGAACCACATTCGCTTCAAATGCCTTTGCTGCATGTTTAATAGTTTGATAACCCTCTCCTTTCACCCATCCACCCGTATTGATAATGCAGCCACTAATACCGGCTTTCTTATCTGCTTCTGCTGCCCGGCTGGCAAGCACAGAGGCCAACTTAGAAACAACTCTATTGTATAACATAATATTAGTTCCAGGAGTTTTATGACCATAGTGGAAGACTAATGGAGCAGTTGAAGCAAATCCTTCTTCAACCTCTGCAACTCTTTCAATAGGAAGAGCAGCAACTGTCCCAGGTATTGAAATTGAGTTCAGTTCGACATCGAGATCAACAAATACAGGACGCCTGTTTAATCTGACAGCATAATTCAAAAGGATCCTGCATAAAGTCGTCTTACCAACATCAGACGGCCCTGTAATTAGCACCATGGGTCCTTTAAGATCTTTCTTTTCTGCTTTTGTCCGCATTTGTTCTAAAGCTCCATGAAGATTCGCGTAGAACACCATTGGAGTCTCTTTCGCGACGTAGGCAACTTCAGGTTTCCCAACCAACTCCAAAGTACAGCCATGCCAGGTAAACACAGCTACTTTTTCTGCAGAGGAAAAGATGAATTTCTTGCTTTTCACCAGCTCCGTTCCAAAGATCTCAGCAGTGCCACTTTTTAGTTCCAAAGTGACTTTGCAATTTGGCTCCACTTCAAATCGTAGCTCTGTCTGCTCTTCCAGTTTAAATTCTTGGGCATCAGGTTCAGCTTTAGTTTCTGTTTCTTCTGCCATTTTATATGTCACGGAACACAAATTTTACCTAGAAGAAAACTTAAATATTAATTTTCAGTACAATAAATAATACGTCAAATATCATTAGAAATGGAAAATCATAATCCAGAAATCATTCAGGTCATAAAATATTTGATTACAGCATTGCAGAAATAAACACAATGTTTAAACAAATCAAGTTTTTTTTTAAAAAAAAACTGTAGTCAGTGGTGTAATAATGTTGGTTTGGGCACAACCGTAAAAAAAAAATTCTGACCTCCCCAATTTTCTTAGACTTAAGATTGTAATTTAAACAAAGTTACATTTTTCATTGTTATGTAGTTAAGATTAAAACTGTAATTTTATCAAATACTTTCCCGATGAATAGTCCATTAAAAATATTTATCAATTCAATCACTGCTCATATTTTCTGTTCAGTGTTCATACTCAATTTCAGAAAAAATATTCCCATCCCCCAAGATTTCCAGAGTCGGGTTTTACATCGCAGAGCTAATTATTTTTTGCAAGAATTAATTATTTGAGTAAGCCAGGTAAATATTGTCGAACCTCGATTACACAAATTCTTCCGTTAACAAGAAAAAGGTCTTTTTTCATTTAGAATAACTTTATGCAAGTCTATGTTATTAATTAATTCTGTAATTTTTTTTTTTAGCCAAGATTACACAATTAGCAGTAAGATTTTTTTGCAGAGTAACGATGACTTTTTCCAGGTTTATTTTGGTGGGAGGGGGGGGGGATTTTTCTTTTACCCCTGAGATTTTAAGGTTGATTTATTTTCCCTGAAGCGTATGAACCCTGCTGTTATTTCAGAATTTTTGGGTAACAAATAGTAAAAAGGTTCCATGTAACCTCGCAGGAACAAATTTAAATTATTATATACTAAAAAGTGGATTCTTTCAAACAAACAAACTCCAAGAAATTAATTCTTAGCTGCAAGTGTTAACTGAAAAATTTGGTAATTAACAAAGACTTCATAAATCCAATAAAGAATTCATTGCACACTATATACACTTAAATTATCTCAAATTCCTAGCTCTTTATTGTGAAATAAACTATGTATTGTTACACACATTTTCTTTATATAGCTGTAAATAGAGACATATTAATTTAAAATTCTGTTACATTTTATTTATTAGGTTAGAAAATAGGTGGCAACACCTAAAGCAATCGGGACATTTCAAGATGCTTCTTTTTTTTCCCAGTTGGCTGGATATTTCGAGAAAGTTCTCACACGAGTCTATAAATACAAGAACGCAGATCGGAAAAGTTTTCAGTTTGAATTTGGATCCAATGGTAGAAGCAGGGCTCCAGAAAAATATTTTCCTCCTGCGTTCACAAATGCTATTGCCAAAAATTTCTTGCGAGTCTGCGGGCTTTAAATTATACTGCTGCAGAAAATTAAATGTTACGTACTATTGAGAATTAAAAGTTGTTTAATTCAAAATCTTCTTGGCATTGATTTTGGAAGCACCACTCTGCAGGAGAAACATCGGTTTCTAATGGCACATTTCCAGTTGCAATATTAGGGTCATTGGTACTGGGTTGGCTTAAAGGTTAAGCTTGTGAAACGATACAAACACTGATGCTTGTCCAGCATGCCTCCTTCCATAACTATTTTCATTTTTGTGCTCTCGATTTAAATGCTGGGAATAGTTTTGCTGTAACATTTCTTGCAAATACGACATTTTATCTTCATTGTTTTGCTTGGATAGCTCCTTATCATTTTGAAGAAAAATGTAACTTCTTTTAAATTACAATGGACTATCCAAGAATTCTTTCAAATTAAAAAGAATGAAGGAAAGAAACTCTCAGTGTAATTACTGTTAGTAAAATTTTAAAGGTCGGTCGTTTGTTGAAATACAATCATACTTCCTTACCACAAGCAAGTGCTGTAATGGAGATATTAATCTTCATTACTTATATGAGTGGCAACACTTTTCGACTTCATTACGGCCTTGCTTGTATATATATAAACGGATACTAATTAAGTCCGTACAGTGTGCAGAGGTCCGAGGATTGCTGAACCACGCTATGCTACCCAGTGGATTGAAATATGTTTCTAAAGTATGATTATGCCAGTTTGGTATGTTTAAGTTATATTGGTTTTTAGTTTAAAAAATGCCTACTCAGACTGAGCTGCATCGAATAAAGATTGTTTATACATATTGATCTTCTACTTCATAATTGAAACACAACACTGCGAATAATCCTCTACATGGTTACGGGCCTTCCATGCTCTTTGTGTTTCAGTAAGTAGAAGACCTTATTTGTCTGGGGCCGCTGAAAACAAGGACTTAGAACTGTAACCTGGCCCGGAAGTTGTTGTATTCGCCACTTATCAAAATGGCAGAGCTTGAAACCAACTTTTCTATTGGATTCCAGAAGTTAAACGCTTTCAACTACAGCAGCTGGAAAATTAATATGAAGGTCTTGCTAATTGACCGCGGATCGTGGGAGTTCATTTCGGGAGAAACGACACCATATCCAGCGGAAGCAGCCGAGCGTGATAAACGAGCGTACAGATGGAGGAAAGCTCGTGCCTATACTACAATATTTCAAGGTGTAGAAGATCAACTATAAACCTTGATTAGCAATACAGAAGACGGAAAAACTGCCTGGGACATTCTGAAGACTAACTTCGAGCCTTCTTCTAGAGCGAGACTTGCTGGTCTTACAGACGAATTTTACGAAATCAAGTTTCAACCCGATAGTGAACAAGTTGGACTGTTTTGCAAACGAGTCTTTGAGAAACGGAGACAAATTGGAGACGCAGGTTTCGATATGCCCGACATGCTGGTGTGTTTTCAATTAATAAGAAATCTTCCTAGAGAATATGACCATGTTGTACAGCAGTTATATCGTCTGGACGACGAAAGCTTTACGACTAAGAAGGTTGAGGAAGAACTAATTATAGAACATGGACGAATACAACAGAAAATGAAGGATGTCTGTCAAGATACAGTTGTTGATGCATATGCAACTTCCTTCCAAAAGAACTCGAATCCTTCAAAAGCCAGATTCAAGAATACTAGCAGACGCAACGGACGCAAACTGGACCATAAAAAGAATATAACCCAAACTGATGGAAGAAACCCCGGAAAGCCTATAGAACGCGGGAAACTTCAAAGTGTACAGAAAATTCCTTCCTCGTATTACAGTGAAACCACCTCATCCGGCACACAACGAACATCAACCGCTGAATTCCACATCGACGAAGCACTATCCACAACTCTATAAAACCTCTCGGGTGAATGGTTGATAGACACCGCCACTACTTCACATTTCTGTAACCGACAAGACTGGTTTAGCTCATTTAAAACTATTGCGACGACTCAAGTGCTGGTTGGAGACAAGGACAGCCTATCTGAAGTTACAGGGGTAGGAACTATACATTTTAATATTAAAAATGGTCCTAGAATTATTAAAGTTGAATTATTAAATGTTCTCTACAGGGGTGTAGTGAAGCGGGAACGGCGATCCTTTACCTTTTTTGAAGGAGGAACGGCGTTCCCTCATCTGAATTTTTCTTCTTTTTTTTTACGTGACACGTAACGGAAAGTCAAGTAACAAAATTAAAAAGTTCTTTTGTGAGAACTATGCCTTCGTTTTCGATCCACAACTTCAGAGCTGAGCCATTGATATAGATAAGTAGGGCAGGCAAGTTCAAGTACTTACAAAACACTTGAAAGAGGCACGGCAACCCGCACATGGCCATTTCATGAACAATCCGATTGATGAATTAGACTCCTCCTCCCCTCTCCCAGTCTTTCAATGCTACTTCATGGTGCATGTAGTTTGTTTTGAAATTACTAAAGTAGTATTAATAAAGTTATATATTCTTAGTTGTCATTTTTACTCCCCCCCCCCCCCCCGCATCCTCACAGAAAAAAAAATAATAAGCGTTTGTGACGACGCGACGTAGCGTTCCCACACCTTTTTATTTTACACTACACCTCTGGTTCTCTATGCACCTAATATGAGAAGAAATTTTTTGATGAGTGGGGCCAAAATGGATATTGCAGGATTAACTATTAAATGGGGTAAAAATAAAATGGTCGTTTATAGATCAGATGGTACTTATTTTTATACTGTAAATAGAGTAGATAAGTTGTATATTGTATCAAGTTATGCAGCAATTGTTCACGAAAAGTTTTGTAATGAAAGTGCATATAATGCTAACATAAGTCCTGAATTAGTTCATAAACACTTTTGTCATATTAATACATCTTTGTTAAAACACATGAGTGACAATAATGATGTAAAAGGTTTAGGTTAAAGGGAAAACTAGAATCGTATAATGTGTGTAATGTAACAAAATCTACTAGAACTAACCTAAAAGCAAATTATGGAATAACCACAAAAACTATTCTTGAAAAAGTACATATGGATTTATGGGGTAAAAGTCCAGTAAACTCATTGGGAGGTGCTCAGTATTTTTTGTCAATAATCGACGATTATTCTAGGTATATAGAAGTGTTTACAATTAAAAACAAATCTGAAGTATTTTCTAAGTTTAAAGAGTACTTAACAAGAAATGAAAGGCAATTAGGAGTTAAACTTAAAATTGTGAAATCTGATAATGCTCTTGAATTCTGTAGTAATGAGTTCGAAAGTTATCTTAAAAGCATTGGGGTTAAAATGCAACGATCATCTAAGTATACACCCGAGCAAAACGGGGTTGCCGAGCGTTTTAACCGAACAGCGGTAGAAGGGATTCGAGCTATGCTTCACGATAGTGGCTTACAAGCAAGATTCTGGGCGGAAGCCTTGCATTGCTTTGTGTATGTGAAAAATCGATCCGAGCATGCTTTAACAAAAAATAAAACGCCTTATGAAATATGGACGGGTTATAAACCTTCAGTACGTCACTTGCGAGTTTTTGGCTCAATAGCTTATGTCAATATTCCTAAAGTAAAACGTACCAAATTAAAAGTTAATACTGAAATGGGTATAATGGTTGGGTATGCTGCAAAAACTAAAGGTTATCGCATATGGTTACCTAATTACCGACGTACAGATGAAACAATTCATGTGAAAATAGACGAAAATAAAAACGGTGTGAAAGTGTTATTTGGTAGAAGCAAATCCCAAGTCGTTTTATTTGATATTAACTCTGATTTGACCACTCCTGTTGAAACGGAAATTGAAAATCCGAAATGTGAGGACGCGAAAAGTGAAGTGCCGTCTCCTGTGCTTAAACCTCTTAATATTTTCGATTGGCAAAGGATTGAAAAGCCTCGTAATCTTAGTGATAGAATCGACGTTTACTATTATCCCCCATCAGATAATACTAGATTGCGATCAAACAATGAAGCAAAAAAGTACTGTGAAAAAAATAAAATTGAATATGATCCCAAACAATTTTGTTTTAAACCTCTTAGCATGAATTCTAATGTTAAAAACGACAATTCTAATAGTGAGGAAAATAATTTACTTGACTATCTAAGCAATATGTATCAACAAGAGGTATATAACATCGAAATTCCCAAAACGTTTGAGGACACTTTACGAGTTCCTGAAAAGGACGAGTGGCAAAAAGCCATGGCTGACGAATTAAAAACTATTAATGATAGAAAAGTATGGGAGTTGGTTGATAAACCATTAAATGCTAGAGTAATAGGAAATAAGTGGGTATACACAGTAAAGACTGATGACAAAAATGAAGTTAAATGGTATAAAGCTAGATTGGTTGCCCAAGGCTATAGGCAAATAAGTGGTGTAGATTATACAGATATTTTTTCACCAGTGGTGAACTTTTCTGTTATAAGATTTCTTTTTGTGGTGTCTACTTTGTCTGTACTTAATAGGTGTCTGTACTTTGTTGGGAGCATTTACAGCTTGATGTTAAAGCAGCTTATCTTTATGGTAATTTAGATGAGGAAATAGTATATAAGTTCCAACCAAAGGGATTTCAAACTGACAATCCTGGTAAGGTATGTTTGTTAAAAAAAATCCATTTATGGACTTCACCAATCTTCTAAAAATTGGAATTTTGAATTAGATTGTGTTTTAAAAGACATTGGTTTTCATAATATTCAATGGTGTAATTGTGTATATAAAATGAAAAACACTGTTCTGTTAATTTATGTAGACGGTATTATAGTATTTGGCAAAACTGAATTTGTTATTAAGAATACAGTTGAATTGTTAAAGAGTAAATTGGATGTCAAAGTGTTAGGAAAGGTTCAATATTTATTGGGTGTAAATTTTGAAACTCTTAATAGTATTACATACTTAAACCAAAGAACCTACATTGATAAGTTAATCAAAAGGTTCGATGAACTCCCAAAAAGTTATGCAAACTTGCCTCTTAAGGTTGGATTAAAATTACCTATTGGGGTTAAAGAATTTAAAATTGAAGGGGGGGGGAGACTGAGTTAATGAAAAAGTTTCCTTACAGAACTCTAATAGGATGTCTTTCATTTATAGCATCAAGAAGTAGACCAGATATTGAGTATGCTGTAAATACTATGTCACAATTTAATAATTGTTATACGCAAGTGCATTGGGAAACGGTTGTAAATATTTTTATTTATGTTTGCAATACTAAAGATTACAGGATAAATCTAACATCTGTTGATGACTCAGGATTGGTGGCATTCTCCGATGCAAACTGGGGAAGTGAGTTAACATGTAGACACTCAACTGGAGGATACACAATTTCATTTTGTCGAATACCTATTGCTTGGAAAGCAACTAAGCAAAAGATTATTGCACTTAGCTCTATGGAAGCAGAATTTGTATCTCTTACAGAAAGTGCCAAAGAACTTTTATGGTTTTCAAATATTGTTGAGGAATTGAATAAAATTAATTTTGTAAAACCAGTTCAATATTGCGACAACCAGTCTGCAATTTATTTTTATAAAAATAATGTAGAAAATGCCAAAACCAAACATATTGATATAAAACTGAAATTTATTCGGCAAATTTTAAATGAAGAGAAATTTATTTTGAAGTTTGTAAATTCAAAAACTAACTTGGCAGACTTTTTAACAAAGCCGATTTCAAAAGATAGATTAAGAATTTTCACAACCAATATATTTGGTTAGGCATTGTATTTTGAATACTTTGTATGATTTTTCTTATGCAACACAGTGACCGATGGGGCCGATTGTTAGTAAAATTTTAAAGGTCGGTCGTTTGTTGAAATACAATCATACTTCCTTACCACAAGCAAGTGCCGTAATGGAGATATTAATCTTCATTACTCATATGAGTGGCAACACTTTTCGACTTCATTACGGCCTTGCTTGTATATATATAAACGGATACTAATTAAGTCCGTACAGTGTGCAGAGGTCCGAGGATCGCTGAACCACGCTATGCTACCCAGTGGATTGAAATATGTTTCTAAAGTATGATTATGCCAGTTTGGTATGTTTAAGTTATATTGGTTTTTAGTTTAAGAAATGCCTACTCAGACTGAGCTGCATCGAATAAAGATTGTTTATACATATTGATCTTCTACTTCATAATTGAAACACAATACTGCGAATAATCCTCTACAATTACATGTTTCAATAGGTACAGATTCCAAAATCAGGAAATGAAAACACCCTTTCCCACTTAAGGCAACACTTCTCCCTTCCCTGTCCAGCCTAACAGGAATTTCTCCTTCCTATATACAGAGTGGCCACAGAACCGGGAAATCAGGGAAATGTCAGGGAGCTTTCTGATTCTGGAAAAAATCAGGGAAATGTCAGGGAACTTTTTAAAATTTCGTGAAAATCAGGGAAATTTTTTATTGTTTAAGGCACGTTCATCCATATTTTGGCGCTATTTACATGAAGATTTGGAGTGGTAAGCCATTACAAGTTTAATGTTACGAAATAATTTAAACTTTTTTTTTACCAGCAAAACTATTTTTTAAAAAATTGCATATTATCTCTTTAGAATACATGTTCTATTTGATCAGGGTGTCTAGACATCTTAAAAACCTAAGAAAATTGGGGAAATTTGGAAAAAAGTTTGCCCTAAAATCAGGGATTTTTTAAAAAATCTGTCAGGGAAATCTGGGAACTTTTTTTCCTGAATTTTGTGGCCACCCTGCATATAGAAGTTACAGGTGGTGAACTATTTGGAGAATAGCATCCCCCCCCCCCCAACCTCCCCCTTTCCCGCCCTGTCTAACTGGAATTTCTCGATAAATGAAAAAAAAACAAAAAAAAAACGACATTTGATTTTAATTTCCTGCAGGATCTGACGATTTCCTGCGTACATCGTACGCGGGTACGTCCGGGACTTTTATCGGACTCTGGGTAGAAGTGGGGAAAAAAAGGTAGGGGGATGCCTAAAAGTTGGTGGCAAGTGCACCCCCCTCCCCCCGTATTTGTTAATAAAATAAAATATTTTTATCTTTATACAAAAGAGTGCAATACATTTTTGGAACAGTATAATATATACACCATAAAGTTGTTAATTTTTTATTTTTTTTTAATTTTGAAAACTTTAAATCAATTTTTGCAGTGCCACAACATTTTGCATTTCCCTTCATGCTTGATATATTTTTTAAGAAGAAAAAATCTATGTCTATGTAATTTTAGTACTATCTAATACTCCATGCTCATTATTATTTTATTATTTAATATTTCAAGAAGTTTAAAAACAAAATTTAGTGATAAACACTGAAAAAATTGTTTTAAATTAAAAAAAAAAAAAAAATTCAAACTCTATATGCATAGTGCA
This sequence comes from Linyphia triangularis, assembly GCA_963978545.1. Lineage (NCBI taxonomy): Eukaryota > Metazoa > Arthropoda > Arachnida > Araneae > Linyphiidae > Linyphia > Linyphia triangularis. The sequence goes on from OZ021722.1 coordinate 89,528,525, forward strand.
TATAACGTTGCACTTGGTAGGATGATTCTTTTTCAACAATTTTGTCATTGATTGTATAACAAGTATTGTATCGTACACTAAAAATTGAAATTAAAAAAAAAAATTCCGAAAGGGAAATTGACCTTCTTGTGCTAAATAAATTGTTATTTTTCATTAATAATTTTTAGATGAATTAAATGCTTTGAAAAGTGGGGGGATGGATTTTTGTTGTTTTAGAAGTGGGGAGACGCATGGGTATTTTCTTGAAAAGTGGAGGGACATGTCACTTTGCGTCTACCCACACTTCTACCACTGTTTGGATCTCGATAAAAGCTAAACGCTTTGAATGAGCCTGATCTGAATTACCGCTGATTTAGAAGTTGTTGTTAATGAAGCTTGATAGTGATTGCACTGTTCTTCAATTAAATTTTGTGTGCCTTTGAAAAACGAATATATAATAGTTTTTATCTAATAAAAACTGTGCCATCATTACCTCTATGGAAAATTCTCAACAGTATATTTTTCATCCAACAAAACATTTGTTAAAAGAAGCTTTGTTTGTAATTAATTAGTAGCTATCAGTAGAGGATTAAAGGAATTGGAACATACAAGATGTTAATGGCGGGACAATAACACAGGCCCCTCAGCTAAAAGTCAGACGTCATAAGAGAAAAAATTGGGTCCATTCCTAGTTGACGTTAAAATATCGCCAAGCCGATTTGGCGCTGTTTTGTAGGCGATACAGTTCTAAATTTGGCAACCCCATTTTTTTTTTTATTGACGAGCTTTGGCTTCAACCTTTCTATTCCACAAATGATGGAGCTGGTTCGTTTCTCAATTTTTCATATTGGAATTCCGAATTGGCAACATTCTGGCTTTGTCGCCAACTTTTCAAAAGTGCGCCAACCCATAAACGTGAACTAGGAATTTACCGCAGTTTCTAACAACAGGCTTTATTTTAAGTTGACTCTGCTAGTAATTACATTATAACTTAATTTTAAAATTAGCAATGTTTTCATTATAATTCTATTATGTTTTCGGCGATTTTTCTGATCGCCATATTTCCAACACTACATCTGTTCACAATTTTTATGAGAAAATTTGTGCTCTAACATTGATCATATTTTTGAAAATTAAAATAGAACCGGTTAAATAGCTTTCACCATCGTGAGCAAAAATATATCCAACACATAGTAAAGCAAGATATTTGAGCAAAGCCACTTACCTCTGCTTGATTAATAAAGAACTACAAATTTATAGGCAAATCCAACAACCAGATTATCATTTTTATTTTATTACAAGGAATCAACACGTGTTTCTAAAAATATATTCTCTGTGATGTTGTTGTTGTTGAAGAACCAAAACGAAATATTTGAAATTCCGTGTAGTTCAGTTCACTGCTTTTTTTCCCTACGTCTTCGACTAATTTCCCTTCTACTCCTCTCCGTTAACATAATTTTTTTTTAAAGAAATGAAAATTTCTGTGGTAGGTTTATAGTACTTAATTTTTTTTTCAGAACAAATCTTTCAAGTCGTATAAAATCAGGCTCTTGTTTTTTGGAACCTTTTATATAACGTTTCTTGCGATAGGGAACATGGGGGGGGGGGTGAACTATGCTAGTTGTCTGTGACCGTAGCTGTTTGTTTAAAAATATAAATAATGAAATCAATCAAACATGTGTATGTGTGATGGTCTATGTATTAAAACATGATTAAAGTTAAAGTTTTTAAACAATCAGCGTAATTGGAAAAAAATTCCTCCTGCACACCTTTTTCTCCCCAATTATGAAAGGAAAAACTGCTCGTCACCGAAGAGTGCGGAAGTATATGAACTTTTACAAAAATAATTTTGAATTTTCATCGCCTTACCAGATAATAATTGATGGAACTTTTTACCATGAAGCATTGGCTTGTAAATTAAAGATTCAAGAGCAAGTGCCAAAATATTTGGAAGATGAAAGTGTAAAACTTTGCACCACGTCTTGTATTCTAAAAGAATTAAAAAAATTGGGTAATTGTGTTAATATTTGAAAGTTTCACACTTATTTTTATAAACAAATGAATATATTTCTTAAAACTATAACAGTTTATTATATAATTGTTTCACTTAGCATATTGAACATCCTACAATAGAATAATAAATTGCGAAATTCCCAAAATATACAATTACATTTGAGAGATACAGTAAATCCCAAAAAGGAAAGAAAAAAAATTCATGAACAATGTCTATGAAACATATCAATATACGTAGAATTAAAATCTTTATAACCCTGAAAGACAGTTCGATAAAATATACAGATGCACTATACTGCTGCCCTTTGTTAAAAGGTTCTAAATCTAAAAATATTTAAAGGTATACTTTGATATTTTCTGATTAGTCCTTAAGAGAATAATATTTTTATTTCATTTCATGGCTCAAGTTCTTCAGTCATGCAAACTTATATGACAATAAAAAAATGTATGTTTTCAAAAAATGGACACAAAAGCACCTAAATTTGCATTTCAATTTCTTTGTATTTGGGGCATTTTAACTTATGTCAGCAGTGTAGGGAAATGGAATTTTTTAAACTACTCTATTTGAGCTAAAATAAAACTGCTACATACTAAATATGGTAATTATAAAACTGTTTAAAGAGTGAGAGTAGATAATTAAAGTTACAATTAAAGGCGAAGGTAGAACGGTATAAGAAACTTGGAACTAATTTTAAAAAAATCACAATTTAAGTTTGAAAATGCGTAGCAGCCTGCTAAATACAAATACAAATTTTAAGACCAACGACAGGCTCAAGGCCCAACAGGGTTGGTCGAGTAAATATATATATACACGTATATAGAAATAGAAAATAATTTGCATACGATAGTTACACGATCATACATACAATATAGCTTAGTTACAGGATCATGCACACAATATACAATAGTTACAGTATACAATACATAATACAATACAATACAATGCAATATACAAAGTTGACACAACGTTTGACAATAATACTGGAAAAATGCAATATATAATGCAAGCAATATATACAAGCTGACACAATATACAATAGTTACAGGATTATACAATACAATATACATAATACCATAAATTATATATAATACAATGCAATATACATAATACAATACAATACACAAAGTTGACACAGCGTTTGACAATCATACTGGAAAAATGCAAAAGCAAGCTGACAAATTTTATAAAAACCAACAGTACGCAAACATAAGTAACCAAATATGGTAACAAAATAACCTAAATTAAATGTATACAAAGTACAAAATATAAGTTACTTACCTTATCCAATTATTGCCTATTGATGATCCCCCAGTGCATATCTGTTTCTTATAACTCCTTACGCTCTCTGAATTTACAACATTTGCTGGCAAATCATTCCAATCATTGATGATCCTATTGTAAAAATAGTGTTTTCGCCCTTCCCTATTAAACTGTGATTTGAACAATTTGCACCCCATTTCCTCGCGTCCTATTGTCAGTGACAAATTCTAAACCCCTAATTTCACCATGTGCAATAAATTTAAAGAACATTGTTTTTTCTGTAAGTTGTCTCTCAAACTGTGCAGTTCTTCCCATTTGGCCCATCAGTTAATACTATTAATGTGCTAACATATTTATAATAAACTTAAGGATACTCTTGTCTCTATTTTCACAAAAAGTGAACTTAAACCTTTCTATCCACTCAGATCTTATATTAAAAAAATTGCTCTTTAAGAAATCCAAAATATACATTTTCTGTTTACTTATTAATTAACTATTTTTTTTTCACTAAGGAACTTTTTCATAATGATTTTATGTCTAGGTAAAAAAGGAGATGAAGACGTGAACAGTGTGAAAGAATGTGAAGTAAGGGAATGTGACCATGAACTTGCACCTGTACCTGCAGCTGAATGTATTTTCTCTCTGGTTGGGAACAGCAATCCAAATCACTTTATTATTGCAACTCAAAATCAGGAGCTGATAGATAAAGTAAGCATTCAAAGTCATATTTGGATCATTCTATAGAGAATCAGTTTGTGTAGCTGGTGTTTATTACAAAAAGTATATTAAAAATATTTTTATGTATAAGCAACTTTAGTATGACTGATATAATTAATTGCAATTTATAATTACAATATTTTAAATATTACTCACATTTTACTCCCACAGAGATGCCACATCCCAGGACTGTCTCCATTTACTATTTTGACTTTTTCCAGTATAATATTTTATAAATTAAACATACTTAATATTCGGTAAACTGCATTTTTATGTTGAAAAAATATTTAAAAAAACATTTGTAACTTTTTTAAGTTAAGTTTTATGTTAATTTTTTTCAAGTTTTATGCCTGTAGCCAGAGCAATAAGTCACGTCTGTGGACAGTGTCGTTAAACAATTGGGGTTTAAACAGTTGGACAAACAAACATTACAGTTGGGGGAAATATACTATTTTTTGATAGAGAAATCAGCTGCTAAGCAGATGCTTTGTGTAAATGCAAAGAACAAGCTATCGATTTTAAGTTATTAATGAATTATTTTATCAAGTTATTAAACTTGACATAGACAAGATTTAGATGAGCATGTCACATCTGTAGATCCTAATAAAATTTAAATTTTCAATTAAATTTATAAAATAAGTATTGGAATCTTTAATATATGATAAAAAAAAAGCTTTGGTTTGCAAATATCACAAAATAAAATCTAAAGGAGAATTCATCACATGCACAAAAAAAAAAGAGATGAAATAAGACAACTTTTCTCCTCAAAATATCTCTTTTGCATTTATATTTTGAGGAGTCGAAACTTAAAACTGGTTATTTTTAATAGTGGAACTGAAAAAAAATAAGACAATTTGTTCATAATCAGTTGACATCCCACTTATATTCTCTTCTATTTAAGTCAACCAAAAATAAGCAGTCAAAATATTGTTTCTGAAAATCTAATGAAAACCAAAAATATGCACTAAAATTATTATCTTTTGTCTCTTTTAAGTTTAATGATATTTTATCCCAATAGTTTAAAAATAATGTTACTTATAGTTTAGAACTTTTAAATTTAATTTCATTAAACAGTTCTCTGCAGTCTTTTATGCCTCATATGTCATATGGATGGACATTACTTTTCATGTTACTTATAAAAAAATAAAAGTTTTATATTTTTATATCTCAACCACTTTTTTACTCTTGATTATATATCCTTTTCCGATAAATATTAATATTCCATCAACATAAGACCATTTTTATGTGGCAAAAAATCAATTATATAACTATAAAAACTGTGTTAAACAAAATTGTTGAAATAATTCAAGTGGAAAAAAATCATTATAATTTTTTTAAATCGTTGTGTATGTCTTTAAAATTGGTATTTTAAAATGGATAGTTGTTTTTCCAATATTTTTTATTTTATCAAGTTTCTGATTTTCCATAGAATGATGCATTTATGAACAAGATCAAAACATTCATTGTAAAAAAAGCACATATGAAAAATGCTTTTAAAATTGTACATGTCTTTGTTTAGTTTTCAATATTTTTTGTAATTTTATATGGTAAACAATGCTGACATTGTTTTTGGTGTTTACGTATTACTCTTTATTTAAAGAGTGAACATTAACTTAGTTAAAATTCTTCCAGTTGTGTAATCAATTTTCTGCAATGACTAAAACACAAATATATATATTGTTATGAATTTTTCCACTGAGGCAATGATGGCACAGTTTTTACGGTATAAAAATATTTATTCTCTCTTCAAAAGCTCACAAAAGTTATTCGGAAAACAGTCACTATCAAACTTCCAAACAACTTCGAATACAGCGATTATACAAGCTCACTCCAATAGGTAAACAAGGCGATCAGCTTTCAACGAAGTCCGAAGTCAATCTGAAAACTTTCCCGATCTCCGGTCTTTATATACCAGGCGCGTGAGAACATTCCCGAAATTTCTCGATTGCTTTAGGTGTTGCCACCTTTTTTCTAACCTGTATAATCGCTGTTAATAAATAAAATAAATTACAATAGAATTTTAAAATAATACGTCACTATTTACACTATATACAGACAATTTGTGCAACATTATACATATATATAAAGTAACTGTTTGCTGAAACTTTCGGATTTGTAATTCTTTGCTCTAAAACTTTTTATTTTTAAGAAGCCTGTGAGATTAACTATCCACAAAACCCTATAAAAAAATAAAAAACAACATCTAAAATATAAATGCTAAACTAAAAATGCTTTTTTTTATCCTCAGTGCAGGTCTATTGCTTGCATTCCTCTGATGTATGTGAGATACAATGCTGTGAGTCTTGAAAATCCAGCAACAGTGAACACAGGAAGAGTGAAAAGAAAAGCAAGCTCAGGAACTCTCAAGCCACAACAAAAGAAGATCAAAACAAACTGTCCAAATCCACATCAGAATAAGAGGCAAAAGAATGAGCCTTTTAGGAGCAAAAGTTGGCAATCGAAAACACTTTGAGCACACCAAAAAGAAACAGTTCATTAATGTTCAAGAAAAAGTTCATAAATTTGACTGAAAACCTATATTGATTGGTCAATTTTTTAAGTATTGGTCAGCTACTGCTAGTTGGCTGAGAGGAAAGCACTAATAATCTTAAAGTTGGCCTGATTGCTGACAGTAGAAAAAGGTGTGAATCATCGTATCCTCATCGACCGACTAACCAGAGCCGACCTCTGGTCACATTGACCCATATCATTTCTATACACTATGGACGCCAGAAGAATTAATTTCAATGTGGTGCAATGCTGTTAATTTTTTGTTTTAACCATGATTTTTTTAATTAGCTATCTTAATGAAATTTTAATTAATAGTTATGTATTAAATTTCTTATCCATTGAATATTTTTAAAACATTTTCATACTACTATCTCCAGTGATTCATATACCACTTCTTTCCACTTCAATTAATTACAAATCAGGATTATTATATGGATACAATTAGGATTTTTATATGATCACTTATATTATCCTTTATTATAAGCGAAACTGAGAGAAGAAAAAATGATCGTTGATAAGGTATGCTTAAGGAAAGAGAACTCTGTGTTGAAGGCATTCATTTTTCAACTTTTTACACCATTAAAACATTTTTACAGGAATTTCGGAGGTGTGTATGTTTAGAACACCTTAAGAGGTATTACCACAGCGATTTTTATCAAAATCGTGAGAGCCGGGTTTTTTGCAATCATTGAAAAACATGACTTTTTCAATGGCAGCTACCTTATGCGCATGCACAATTTTGACGAAAACCTTAATGGTAGGTCCCATGGCCGCCACTAATCCTCATACCAAATTTGAACATTGTAGGTCAATTTATTTGGGAGTTATGCTGACCACATACACACACAGATATTTTTTCTAGATCTCTTTTTTGAAATCAGGATGTTCCAAAACATGGAGAAATGCAAAAAAATCAATGCTATACTTTCATTACCCTGTGTATATATACATATGGGTAATTGAAAGTAAAACAAAATCTATCATAGCAATCTAAAAAAAAAAAATTATCATAAATTCTTTTTTCACCGACTCCTTGCTGTCTAATAAGTGTGTTAGTGAAAATGTAAGGGGAAACTTAATTTCCTAAAACATGACAAATAATTAACTTTCAAATAGTGCTTACAGAACACAACCATGGAGAAATATACGCTCATTATAATACAGGGTGTTCCAAGGCATATCCATTACAAGCAAGCTATCTACATTCTGTACTTGGATGATATTCTTCATATTTAGAAGACAGATTTTTATCCCACAAAGAAACTTATAAGCAGTGTTAGAAGTGTGGGTAGACGCGGGGTGGCGAGTCCCCCCACTTTTTAAGAAAATACTAATGCATCCCCTCGCTTCTAAAACCACTGAAATTCATTCCTCACTTTTTAAATCACTCAATCTGCCTCGAAACTACTAATCAAAAGTAACATTAACCTTTAAATGTAGTGACACTGAGAAAAAGTTATTTATTTTTACATTTGAAAATTTTAAAACTATTTATGGTATATATTATACTATTATAAAAATGTATTGTATTACTTTGTACAAAGATATAAGTATTTGTACTAACAAATACATCAGTTACAGTTGATCATATTTTAACTCTGTAGGAACTTTCTTTTAAGTTAAAATTTATATTTTTGTTTCATATAAAGCCAAGCTTTTTTTTTTTTTTTTTAACTTGTAAGAATTCTCTATTAACTTAATTTCATGAAAGTATGCACATTTATTAGTATTATTTAAATCTAAATAAACAGTTATGTATATAACATTGAATTATTACTTAACTATCTTTTACTTCGAAGTAAAAAAAATTAAGTCGCCTAATATTCATTAAAATAATCATAAATTTTGGGCCCTATTTTAATATTAATGTTAGGAAATGTAAATTATTTCTTTGCTAGTTAATATTTTTATTAAAAATTCATTTCGAAATTTTAAAATTTATCGTTGAAGATGGGAGAAAGGGTGCACTTGTCACCAAATTTTGGGCGTCCCCCACTTTTTTTTCACCACTTCTACCACTGCTTATAAGGCATTCAGAAAGCTGATATCAATAAACACAGGCTGTGTAGAATTTTCTGCCATTGAAAATCTGGTAAAATTTTATGAAAGCGACCTGATTTTGAAGACATTGGATTGAAGCAGAATGAGAAACGTAAAAGACAAAATGGAACTATCCATCGTTTAAAAAAACTGCCATTGATGCTCGAGCAGAATATTTCTGCACACATATTTCCGAATATTTGTTGATTATTAAAAATGTTATGCATTCTATCAGTTCAAATTGCAAATGTAGAAAGAAGCTTTTCAACTTTACTATCATTATAAAATCGTATTCAAGAAATTCTATGAGTAAAATAAGGTTGAACGGACTGGCACTTTTGTTCATTCACTGACATAAAAATATCTGATGACATGATTCTAAGATCAAATTAAAAAAAAGCTAGAAGGTTGGACTTAATATTGTAAGCAAGTAATTATATCTTTTAAAATATAACGTAATTCTGCTTAATTTATTCATTGATTAATAAAAAATTTAGATTAATTAAAATGTGTCCTAATTAAAAAAAACATTTATTTATTTAAACATGCTATTTAACTTCCGTCAAACATTCAAAACTTAATATACTACTTTAAATAAAAAATAGTAAAGCTATCTCGGTACCCTCCCCAAACTGTTATATCTGGATATGCCATTAGTGTCCCTAATGTGGAGACCTTTATAGTTAAAAATGCGAAATTAAATGGCCGGACTAGCAAAATTTTTAGAAGAAAAAAATCAGCTCACATCCACGTCAGCTCCCTTAGTAGCCATGAAGATATCCAGCCATGTTTGTTATAGCATCTCCGGAGTTGCAGAAACAATAGCAGCTGTTATTGAGGGACAAAGGTCTTCAAGATCACAGATGTTGCTCGAGTACTTTGTTTTTGATATAGCTCCAAAAGAAAAAGGCCATTGAAGTGATATATGAACTTGGTGGCTAAGGAACAGGCTAGAAACTAAAAATTGCACCCAAAATTGAAGAATTCGGCTGTTAATTTACCCTGAAACCACAAAGAGATTTTTTTTAAATCAACTGTTGAAATTAGGGTCTTTTGACTGTGACACTTCGTATATTTTTAATACTTATTTTCCAAAGCAAATGTTAGGACAGAGTATTATGAACCTAAGTTAAATTTTTAGTTAAACTACCATTAGACAATTTAACTTTTAAAGGCGAATGTCATATCAGAAAAGCTTCTATCATAGTCTGGATTATGTCAGTCGCTATATAAACATAGCTGTTATTTGTAATAGACATGCAGGAAATTCACATCTAAACAAGGTTAAAATTTAGCAAATACCTTCCTTCTGGAATCCCCTTGTGAAGAATGTGGCGTCTAAACCAAGTGGTGGGAGCTTTCCTTGTAGTATGCAATAAATAGGATTATCACACTATTATTTTGTAGTTTAGATGTTGAATATAAAAGTAACTACCCATTAACCTTTTAGTAACCTCGTAATATTTAGCCACTTTAGAAATTTTATGACATTCTTTTCACTTCATCCTATCCCAGTAAAGGGTCTTGCGATTCTTTTTTAAATCTCAATATTTGTTTTTTTATCCTTAGAAAATTTTCCAACTTTATCATATTTTTCTATTTACTCTGCTTCAAAATTTAAAAATCAAATTTATTATAAATAGGGAAGTCACAATAGATCTTGGAAACTCTTCCAATGCTATAGTGACCAACTCTAAAAAAAAAAATGCAACGATAACATAGCTCCAATTCAGAGATACAATAGAAACCTAGCATTAAAAAATAACTTTATTCTCTTTGAATTTATTTCATTAAAATTCTTAAATGTCTATTTTTCACATCCTCACTTGCATCGAAACATAAAATTCAGACATCCACCCTATCTATAGGTTTTATATTAACATTTAATCTAGGATTCCCAACTCCAGCAGGATGGCCACAAAATTCAGGAAAAAGAGTTCCCTGATTTTAGGGCAAACTTTTTTTCGAATTTCCCCAATTTTCTTGGGTTTTCCAGATATCTAGACACCCTAATCAAATAGAACATGTATAATAAAGAAATAATATGCAATTTTTTAAAAAATGGTTTTGCTGTTAATGAAAAGTTTACAAATTTAGTATAGAACATTAAACTTCTAATGGCTTACCACTACAAATCGCCATGTAAATAGTGCCAAAATATGGATGAACAATACAAAATTTCCCCGATTTTTTTCCAGAATCAGAAAGCTCCCCGACATTTCCCTGATTTCCAGGTTCTGTGGCCACTCTGTCCAGGTAACTAGATCTTGTCATGTACACTACCACTATTTTTTTTAAAGTTAAGTTAAATGAACAGAAAAAATATAGAAGAATTTTGTATTATGATCACATACCTTTTTTTTAATTCTAAAAGCTGCAAGTTTTAGATCACAAACACACAGAAAGGTTTTTTTAAAAAGATTTTATGACAGGTGTTGCAAGCTGTATTCATTATGCATATTAGATAATTTTCCTTTTTCGTATTAATTTTTAATCATTTTAATTTCTTTAGCACTCAATTCTTGACAATGACAGATAATTAACTGTTTTAACCTAAATGTGCACCAATGGATTAAAAGGAACAATAACTACACACTACCTTCAAATCCATAATTTTTTATTAACTATACCAGCAAGACTATAGAACTTTCATCTTTAACACAAAGCAAAAAAATTTAAACTACAATAAAAAAAAAAAAATACTGAATAAAAGATTTTTTTATTTAAAAAAAATCAGATAGAACAAGGTTACAATGAGATGAGAATATGAAATATGAGAATATAATGCTCAAGGTGTCTTGGGGAGGTTTCCCTTTTTGCCAATGAGGGACTTGTGAATGTGGGGAATGACTCCTCCTCCTGCAATGGTTGCCTTGATGAGAGAGTCGAGTTCTTCGTCGCCACGGATGGCCAACTGGAGATGACGGGGAGTGATACGCTTCACCTTAAGATCCTTACTGGCATTGCCCGCCAACTCCAAGACCTGGAGGAAAGAATAAAATTCACTATTTGTTACCATACAAAATCAGCTAGTTAAATTTGATTTTCTTAGTAGCTCTTCATAAAATCGGTATTCAGTAAATTATGACGTTAGTTAAAAAAAACTTGTTAGTAATTTTTATCACTAAATGGGAACTGCTTAAACTTTTTTTTTTTAAAGCTATTTTAGCTGGAGGTTGTATATGATCACTGAAATGAATATAACAGGAAGAGAAACTAAATCTTCAGGATTGAAAAGTTTGCTTTGAATTAAAAGTTGAAAAAAATTTACCATTTTAGAATAAAAGGAAATTTGATACACTGCGAAACAATGACTCATTTTCATATCAGCCGACTTCAAAGATTGAAAAAAGAAATTGGTGCAAAAAAGTTAATCTAGCCTTTCTCTGAGTTTTCATTAATAAAAATAAAAAATTCTTGACATCCCATCGTTATTTAAAAACAATCATCTTATCAGAAAAGCAAATTATTGAGTATTAACTTTGCAAAAACATTTAATGCCAGAAAGAAAAGAAAACTAAGAATTAGAAATTCCAGCTAAGTTCAGGTTTTAAACAAAGCTGACAAAATATTCCTGCACAGTGACAATCATAATAGTGAAGAGTCTTGATGTAGTAGCCATAACAAGGAAAAAATTCAATAACCGACACGAACATGAAAACAATAGTTGCAACAGCTAAACAGCAAGTCCTTACATAGCCATTATCATAATAGAGGCCTTTTCTTCCTACCTAAACTGTGCAGCCATAATGATTATCAGAACAAAGAAAATACCCGCATATGTGTAGAGGCTTCTATCATTCTGATAGTCTATCTATACCAGGCCATTGAACAACTTGCGTTCAGCCAAAGCTTTATCGTGGATTTTTCTCAATATTCATTAATGACTCCACCCCCAATAAAACATTACAGACTTCCGATGATATCAGGAATGAAAGAAACAAATCTGTTAAAATTTCGGAAATTAGCGTCTCCATAGAAAAGTAACGGTTCTAATTTCAATATATATATATATATACAGTTCTAATTTCCTCTTTCCTCGAAAATAAAGTATCTTTCTTAATGCATTCATTATGAAGGGGTAATAATATCCATACAGTTTTAATTTTTAACACACAAATTTAAGGCTTGTTAAATATATATAAAGCTGTAAGCATACAGGGGTCTATCTAGATTTTTTTTTACAGGGTCCTATTTTTGTGAAAAAATATTAATTTTGTGAAAATTTTCCAATTTTATATATTTTGAGCATATGGTTTGGCGTCCACGTCACTTCCTTAAAATCCACATGTGGGCAAACGAGCCGTTTTCTCCTTTTGGCATAAAATAAACTTTGTAATGGGTCTGTTTTCAAACTGGAAATATTATGAAGGTTTCATTTTTTCGACTTGAAATTTTGTGAAAGGTCAGTTTGTTGGACACAGAATTTTGTGAAGGGTCCTTTTGTTGATCATGGAATTTTGTGAAGGGTCCGTTTTTTGGACATGGAATTTTGTGAAGGGTCCTTAAAGGACCCAAATTTCCTTCTGCATAGACCCCTGGCATGTATAAAAAAATGTACAATTTAAAACTACACATAAGAAAATAAAGCTCAGACCGATTTATTTCCACGACCTTAAAATTCAGAAGAGCAGTTCCTTACTAATAAAACAAAATTCTAATTGAAATTCAAATGAAGTAACTAGCATGAAGCAGAAAACTTCAAAATTCTTACTATACACTATAAACCTACAGACTAAATACCACTTAATGAAATTTTACATTTAAAAAATAAATGACTAACTATAACAGCTATATTGTAGAATGCCCAAATAAAAAGGATGATCACGCCCCAAGTCGGTAAAATTAATCAGGTTAGATATCAAGATTAATCTTCTAAAGAACTGAAAACTAGAAATTTAGCATTTGCAAATAGTTGCACATTTGAACAGAAACACATATCAATTGCTGCAAGTACACTACAATATATAAACTAGGGAAAAGTTGTTTGCTTTCTTTTTTCAGAACTCTACATCATTAGGTAGTTCATCAGATGTGTACCACCAATTAAACTAATTCAAAAGAATCATTAAATATATATAACAATCGCACACAATTCATTCAATATAATGTACCTCGGCTGTCAAATACTCCAGGATGGCTGCACTGTACACTGCTGCTGTAGCACCAACTCGTCCATGACTGGTAGTTCGATTCTTCAAATGACGATGAATTCTTCCAACTGGGAACTAACAACAAAACATTCATTAAATACTATAGAATCGAAAGACTTCTACAAATGAAGACCCTAAAAAATTGCCTAACGTTAAAGATCCAGGATTTTAGAAGAGCAAAAATTTAAAGGGTATACAAGACAAAAATTAAAAATGTCAAATTTTAAAGTAATTGTTATGAATTTTTAGATAGATATATTTTAATTAAATTAGTTTAATATACTATTTTATAATGAAAGAGCACTTTAATCACATTAAAAATTAAAATTCATGTAAAATTACTTTTTGTTTATGATACTCGGATCAAAACTAACCATTAAATTAAAAAAAATTTAATATTAAATCAGAGTTCATCCTAGGCATTTTTCGGAGGGAGGTGCGCCCTGCCAGCCCTTTTTCTTTAAAAATAGTTCCCATCTTGCCCTTTTCTGTGGAAAATAGTGCCCTTTTTGCCTTTAACAAAAAAAATACCACCCCGAATCAATTCACCAAACTTTCCTTTTTTCTCCCTAACAGTACACAATATGTGGATCACCCCTACTGAAATCGCCTGTTAAGCATGCGCATTCATGTTCAAATGCACAGACCAGAAATTGAAATCATTGAATGAATGCTGATATAACGAGCGTCATTAGTCTGTAGGGTGCCATCTTAATTTTTCCAAGTGTTAGTTTTACTAGATTTTTACCATGCCTTCTTCCTCAGAACAGAGAAAAAAGGAATTTTAAAGGATTAAGTTAGAAAAAGGTGTATAACCATGAAATGTTTACACTAAGCATTTAAAAAAGATATTTTCATTCAGACACATGAAATCGCGATGTCTTATCGTCTTGAAAGTAGGGGAATGTTTGTAATTTACCTTTTGCCAATTTGTTTTTAAAAGGCAGTTTTATATTTAAAATTAAATATCACAGGAATGCATTAAAAATTCCGGATTAATTCCGATTTTTATTTTTTAAACTTCTATTACAGCCACATGTGGCAAAAAATTGCCGTTTTGACGCAGGGTTTGGAAAATAAAAAAAAATGCACACATTTTAGAACATAGATTAAGTTATCAAAACTCCTCAGTCATTGTATCAATTTTACAGAATTATAAATTAATATTCTTAAAGAAATCTGGTAAAAATTTTATATACTTGGTAAAAATTTTAGTGTAGCTAATAACCTGCTAGTGTTTTAGTGTAACTAATAATAAACTAATAACCCGCAAGTAAGTACATTGAGTCAGAGACCTGGTCACAATATGTATTTCCATACCAACGCACTCAGAAACTAACCCAAATAAACACAGAAAATAACTTAATATATATGTAGTTTTTCATACTAAAACTGCATAGTCTTAATTACAGGTACCATGAAACTAGAAAAGTTGGCATTAATTTATGACTGTTTTATCACAACCCCAAAACTGAATTCATGACACTTTGCAAGAAGTTTTGTTGTTTACTTTAGTTGTACACAAGTTTCCGTTTCTAAAGTGTCGATAACACGGGCGAGTTTACTAATTGATAGTAAACTAGCTCCATGTCATCCAATCACTAGAAGGGAAAAAGTTGAAAGCCATTTTATTTTACTTGCTACTCGCCAGTGTTTGTGCGAGCGAGCTAGTAAATTTATCAGTGTGTCATCAGAGTTGCTAGTGAAAAAGCGACAAGTCGGTGCCCAAGAACAAAAACACGTGGTTTCTACATACCAGCTAGTTGGCTAGTGAGCGTGCGGGAAGCTTTTAATGACATTGTCAACTCGCCGGCGACTAAGCAGGCCATTAGTAGCTAGTAAAATCGAACTGTTTAATTAACCCTTAAGGAATAGGTTGGTTGTTTTCAGATTACCTGGCGCCGTCAGCAACACGAGGGCTATAATGCGCCGAAACATTCGTCATTAGACAAGCCAACATACATTTACAAACACCCATGCCTAATGCGGGACTCGAACCCGCAACCTCGCGGTCTAGAAGCCAGCACGCTAACCACTATACCGTTTGGTCGGCCCTTAAGGAATAGGAAAACATTACAATTAAAGTAAATAAACCTAGCCATTTTCATTCATTTGTTTAATGAATAAAACTTGTCATAAAAAAAAAATCCCCATAAACTAATCTATTCATATTCTTGAAACTGAAAAGCAGCATAGAAAATATGCTGATTCATTATCAAATGGTCATCTCCGCGAAGTCTTTCCGAAATTAGAATAGTATGCCTGAAAGATAGAATTAATCACTCCCCGTCTAAATCTGATTAATGCATGTTGAGGCACCAAATTTTTCTATTGGTTTGTATGCTCAACAACTTATTTTTATGTTAGGACCTACAGCTTAACATTGATTCCAAACCACAATGAATATCCATTACTTATCCAACACCTTTGGCATGCAAGGCTAGAGAGGACAAACTACGCAGCCATCAGACAAGCCAAATTTTTCTATCCTAATAAGTTGGTATTGCTACAAGGTTATCTGTGATCTTGACGATAAATTTGTTTATTGTAGTTTGAAAAACTGCTACAAAACCATTCAGCATGGTTAGGGTTAGCAAATTAAAACTGTATGCTACTATATCATTATGACTAATGATGCAATATCCTAGTTACATTTGCATTCAGATAAACTAATTTAATATTTTTTCAGTGTTCGTACTTGGTAACTTTTATTAACTCAATGAAAGAAATCAAATACTAAATTTAGAATACAGCAAATTTAATCAAAATGAAGAGCTAGCCTAACTTCTACACAAATATATGTATAATTGGAACACAGCAATGATTAGTAATTCATAACCTGTTAAAACACTACGTTCATCAAACACTCATGCTTCGAAGCAATACATTAGTTATTATTAGCCGAGTAATCAATAAAATAGGTAACTCAAAAATGAATAGTCTTTAATATTAGAATGATGCAATTTTAAAAGTCTGTAATTAGGCAATCAGAATAATAACATTTACACATGTTTGTGCAATGTTTACGTAATCTTGTAATATTGGTGGCCCTATCAGTAAGCACTTTTGAAAATAGTACCTGTAACCCGGCTCTTGCTGAGCGGGAAACTGCTTTTGCCTTCGACTTCCCAGAATCTTTACCAGCTTTGCCTCCAGCCTAAAAATATATCAATTATGAGCACTGAGTGAAGCAAAATTTTGCAATACTTAGTTTTAATTGAAAAACCAACTGTTGTACGTACCATGTCAACAAGTATAAACACAAATTTCACGTGCAAAAATAATTCAATACGAAGAGTTTACAACGGGAGCACACAAGCTAACGTATTATATAATTCGCGGGAAGTGACAAAAATACTACAATTTTATTGGAGGCTTTGGGAACACCAATCACGAGCCTGAACAGTGTTGCTGTTTTCTAAAAAAGAAATAATAAACAAATAATACCATTCAAATTTTTGAGAAAAAAAAATTACGGATTTTAAAACTTTAGCTTTTACCATCATATTTTAGAAAGTAAAAAACTCTGAAAATCTTTCTTAAAAAAATACAAAGATGAAAAATAGCTCTACATTTTATTGTTTTTATGTATTTAAATATTTTTTAAATTATTTTACTTTATAGAATGGCAATACCGTAATACAGCATGTGATCGTTCTTTTCTTGTTTTGTTGTTAGTGGATTTTGTCAGCACCGTATTTGTTTACTATTTCACTTTATGGCGAAATTAATAGCCTCATCACAAAATGTTTTAATTTAAAACGAATTTTAATATAATTTTGTGCCTTTTAGGAAGTGGTCAGATGTATCTTTATTATGCATCCACAAAATATTAGCCAGTTATGAAATCGCTGAAAAGAATTTTCACAGTTATTATTTTTATCTTCAAAATTTCCTATGGTATTTTCCCGCTTTATGCTTAAAAAAATTGTAATTTTAAATATTTTTATAAAAATAAAATATATTTTACTTTTATTTCCTATTTTCAGCAAAGCCGTCTCCAGAATTGATCGTCACTAATAATGGACCATCTGTATTAGATTCCAACATTACGTTCTCTGCCGTATTGCTTAACTATGAACCAAGGCATCAATTGACCTACGTATTTGATGATGGTATTAAAAAAGATGAGCACAGAGTTGAGACACTTAATGTTACCGTCATCCGCTCATTTTCATCAAATATTTACCTTGAAAAAACCTACTCTATGAAAGTGACAGTTTACACTGAAAATTTCTTCTTCCAAGAAATTGTAGTATCTAACAGTAGCAGATTTGATTTAAAAAGTGAGTAATTGAGGCTTCGATAAATAGATGTTCCTTGCGATTTTTATTAACATATTTTTACCTCTTTGAAATGTGGGTTAATATTGTAAACCCGCAAATTCTCTCTTCCTAAAAAATTTTATAGTATCATTAAATAGCGTTTGACTTCTGTTTTTGCCCTTAATAAATTTTGTTAAAGTCTCCAGGTACCTATAGTGCATGTGCACTAAAACATTTAATAGCTCTTGTCATTTCTGGGTCCGAGGGAAATTATTACTAGAAATTATTTTTTCAAATTAAGTATTATCAATTGGATCAATGGTATAATATCATTATCACTTGATAACTAGTTACACTTGACCCCTCAATATCCATGGACATGGACCAATGAAAAGAAAATAAGTCCCTCTTCAATATTGTTGATTTTATGTTGGGTTTAATTTTACAAAAAACCTGACATTCTTTGACAATGCCATTGAGCATTTATATAGCTAATCCTTTGGTCGTTATTTGTATCATTGCAATACTATAAATAATTTACCAAAATATTGTATGTTTCATTCCAAAATTTTGCTGTCACAAATTTTAAAATGAGTTTATGCAACAAATTACTTTACTTACTGAATTTGCTCATTATGATAAATATTTCATTTGTATTATTACTTAGCCTTGTAACTTTTGCACCACTTCAAGTATTTCTACTGACATATTCTAGTGTCAAAATGTATGCATTATGATAAAGTTGTCATTAAAATACATTATCACTGAAAATAAAAAATTATTCTGTTGCCAAAAACTTTAAATGAAAAGTAAAATGTTTGATGCTCATGGTACATGACACATATTACTTACTATAGTAACATTAATCGGAGAAGAACAAACTGCATTTCTAAGCTGACTTTCTTGTATGAATGGAAATATTTACTTAAAGTTTTGGACAAAAGAATCAACACTAAATACTATCTTGTATAACAAATTATTCAAGATGTTGTATAAATATTGAAAAAATTAAAATATAAGTCTTCAAATTGTTTAGGAACAGTGCAAAAAAAAAAATCACATTTTATTTGAAAATTAACTTGTTGTTTGACACATTTAAGAAAGTAAAAATCAAATAAATCTATCTAGTATAAAAATATATTTTTTGAAAAAATATTTAAACAATTTTGTCAGACCATCCAAAACCTATTTGTCTGCTTAAATTAGTGACTCACTTTTATACTGTTTTTCTTACTTTCAGGAGATCTGATTGGTAATATGTATGTGTATAGAAATAAAGAAGGTCAAATTATTGATGTTGATGAAGTTCCAGTGGGTGAAAATGTATCTATCTCTATAAATCTTGTGGACAATAACAAGTACCTAGAGAATGCTGTGATTGACTACAGCTGGAGCATAGATTTTGAAAAACAACAAACCTTGAACAATACCCTGGTATACAACTTCACAGAGCCTGGTATGAAAGATATCAAAAGTGCAGTTACGGCTGTTTTCCCAAATAATGATTTTAAGTATGGATATTTTGAAAGGACTGTAAATGCAAAAAGTGAGTATTTTTGAATTTAAGTTTGTGATGATATATGAAGATAATTTATTTAGATTTATTTTAGCTTACAATCTAATCTAAAAATTGAAAGAAAAAAAAAATTATATCTAATCTATCTACCTAATAAGAAACACTACTTAATTAGTCAGTGCTCTTTCGTTAGTCAGGTACCACTTTACCAAGCCTAAATTTTTACACATTCAATAACAATTATTAAATGTAGGTATAACCATTACTTCAAAAAACTAGGGGTGTGGAACATTGCAAAACTTTCAATTTCAATTACACTATAATACTGGTCTTTGCATTCAAATTTGACATGAAATGGTGTTGCTTATATGTTTTCTTATTTTCACTCATTTAAATAAAAAGTAGTCTATATAGCAATAAATTTTACATGGGCCAAAAAGAGAAAAGTAATGAAAAAAAATAAGGTTTCAAAATGGCAAAATTGGCGTTATATTATTTAATAAACATTACATTATCCTTTCTTGTACGTGAAACAGAGCAAAATCAATCGTTGATGGGTAATGCTCAAAGGCAGAGAAGTACTTGATTTTGTGTCAATTCATTAGACTTTGAGTGTTGTGCCATCTTCTATAGAACATCTGTGATTTTGTTCTTGACTCTGTTTACACTACAGCTATTTCAGTGCGTGTTTTGAAGTTATAATAATAGATATTATCTATTCAGGATAATGAAATGCTATTGCCATGTGGAAATCATTCACCTACTGAAGAGTTATTGTTAAGTGGCATGGCTACAATGAAAAAGTATGCTTTTGCTTTATAATTTTTATTCACATTTTGTGCATTTTATTCTTATGAAACATTAAAACCATTATGTTTTAAATCAAGATTTAACTTTTTGTGTTTTTGCCAAATTCAATTCTTTTTACTTTCAGTTATCCATTTGTATACATACGGTAATGAAAGTATAGTATTCGGTCAAAAAAAAAAAAAAATTAGATTTTTGTTTGTATTTCTCCACGTTTTGGAACATCCTGATGTCAAAAAAGTGATATAGAAGAAATGTTTGTCTGTGGTCAGTATAACTCCTGAACAAATTGACCTACGATGTTCAAATTTGGTGTGCGGGTTGGTGGTGGCCGTGGGACCTACCATTAAGGTTTTCGTCAAAATCGCGCTTATAAGGTAGCTGCCATTGTAAAAATCATGTTTTTCAGTAATTGCTAAAAAACGGCTCTCGCGATTTTGTTCAAAATCACCGTGGTAATAGCTCTTAAGGTGATCTAAACATGCCCTTTGCCGAAATTCTCATAAAAATGCGATAAAAGCGTTAAGAGTTGAAAAATAAGTGCCTTTAACACAGAGCTCTCTGCCCTTGACTCTTGTCCATCAACGATTGATTTTTTTGTATTTCACGCACAACCAAGGACTATGTAATGTCTATCGAATAAAACCATCAATTTTGGCGTGGGTCTCTTTTTTTTTCTAGTTTGCTTAAATATTGCCAAACTAACCATTTTTATTTAAATGAGTGAAAATAAGAAAATGGTAAGTAACACCATGTTAAATTTTACTGCAATGACCCCCTTTATTACATAGTGTAATTAAAAGTTGTGCGATGTTCCACACCCATAGTTTTTTTATAGTTTTACTACATTTCTTTAGTTATACTAGGCTGTATTATTATATTTTTACCCAAAGTACTCTTAGCTACCTCAAACAGTTTGCTTTAGACAAAATAAATAATATTTATATACTGAAATTGTGTAAAAATGTTTGTATGAAATGTAATTTCTGTCTTAAAAAAAATTCTCTGCTTTACTTTAAAAATGTGTTGTAACTCATTTGCATAATATCTTTTAATACAAGTTTAAAACTTGAGTTATTTAATTTTTCTATAAATAATTTTACTGTGAAATTAAAGATTTTTTTTTAGAACACAACCTTTCATAACTGTTCATATTAAAACTAATTGCTTTCTATAAAAAATTTAAAATCTGTTAAATATGTAATGAGAAAAATTCTTTTTATTTTTTTATGTTACGTGATTAATACATTTTTATGTTTTAACTTTTTTTCTGTATGATTTTTTTACTTAACAGAAACTTTCATTTCAGTTCCTGTGAAAGGCGTTAATATAACTGGTAATCCTTTCTTGTACCATGGAGACACACTTAATCTCAATGTCACTTGTGATGGGACGTAAGTAATAGATATTTTGAAATTAGACATGAATTAAAAACATATACTTTCTTGCTAGTCTCTCTTAAGTAAGGCAGTTATAAAAGATAGCAGCTAATGATTTCTTGCAATGCACAATCCTTTTTAAGCTGGTGTTAGTTATTTAGTAAACATCGCCCCTGATAATAAAAATATCCTTAACATTAATTCACAGGTTTTCATTTTTTACCTTGCAAAACATTCAAGATTTGATTCGAAATTTATCTCTTGAATGTAGAAAATTTTACTTCCTAACAGATGTTGTATATTAAAATGCAAATTCTTTATTTTCAAATTTATCACTTGATTGTGGTATATTATGAAACACTATCATCTTAAACTAAGAAATTTTAATTAACATTGTTCCCTAAAAGTAATTTACTTATATTGTTTATTGTTTAGATTTTAAAATGCAATTTTTAACATTTTACAATATTATTTTGAAAAAATAAAATATATATTTTGTTATTTTATGCATGTGCTTTAATTAAAATGTATTCTGAAATTTTTTCAAATACCCTATTATAGTAGTGTTGTTGGGATTTTTTCTATTTGTTACATAAGATATACATACACATACACTACGGGAAAAAAGTAGGACAGTCATATTTTGTAATTTATGCTTTGTATTTCGATCCTCGTGATCTAAATTTCTTTTTTTGTGTATTTTGGCTATTTTTTCTTTTTTATAAATGAGTAAATTTTATCTACCACTAGTAAAAATTAAGGAAAACAGTACTTAACGATTTTTGGTATGTGAAAAAAGTAGAAGACTTGTTAAAATAATTTGTTTTGGAATATTGTAAACCTCAAAGGTAGGTGTTTCATTCTTTTTAACTGTTTTTGTTAAGAAAAACATACTATTTTATTGAAAATCCGTCGTTTTCATCTTTTTAGAATGCCTAGAGGAAAACCTTTAAGTGAGTTTGAAAAAGGCCAAATTTATGCCTACAAAAACGATGGCAAAGGTGTGAGAGAGATTGCACGCCAGCTACATATTAGTTCAAATAGTGTTTCAAACTATATAAGAAATCCTAGTCGTCAGGGAACCAAAAAGAAGACTGGCAGACCTAAAAAACTGACGCAACGCGATCAAAGAAAAATCATTCGGGAACTAAAAAAACCGGATGGAAGTATTGCCAAATACTTCCACAAAGCACCACACATGTTTCAAGAAGAACTGTCTACAATTACATAAAAAGGTCCGAAAATTTCGTATTCCGAAAAAGGAAGCACCATCCCAAATGGAATGAAAGGCACATTGAACACCTATTGCACTGGGCTAAAAACCACATGTCCTGGATGTCAGAATGGACCTCCGTTATATTTTCTGAAAAGATTTAGAAAGATTTAATTTAATTTAGATGGTCCAGATGGCTACAAATACTATTGGCACTGTCTCGGTACTGAAGAAAAGACTTATTCTACCCGACAGATGGGAGGAGGGAGTTTAATGGTTTGGTTGGCAGTCGGGTATGGAGGAATAACAAGCCTAGTGTTCCTGAGTGGCAGGCAGAAACACACAGATTACATCCAAGTCTTGAATTCAGATCTCCTTCAATACGGCGTTGAGCTAGGTGGATATGACTGGACTTTTCAACAGGACGGAGCATCAATTCACACAGCTAATGGGGTTAAAAATTGGTTTCCAGCAAATAATGTTCGGGTTTTGCCATGGCCTGATAAAAGCCCGGACCTCAACATTGTAGAGAACATATGGGCAATGATTGTTCGTGACGTTTACGCGGAAGGCAAGCAGTTTGAATCTATAGTTGAGCTTCGGAGAACTTTGAATTATGTATGGGACAATTTCTTCCAAACAGAAATTCAAACTTTATATGATTCGATGCCAAATCAAATTTTTGAAGTAATCGAAGCCAATGGTGGAAAAATTCCCTATTAATAAGACTTTTATTTGCATTATTTAGAAGTGTCCTTCTACTTTTTTCACAGAGTATGATGAAGTCAAAACTGATTTATTGCTGTACTTGACCTGTATTTTTTTTGTTTCAATTTTCAGATATAGTTATCTGTTTGTAATTAGTAATTTAAAGTGTTACTCATTAAATTGTTATGGGAAAAAATCAGTGTTTTTATTTATAAAAAAAAATCATGTGTCCTTCTACTTTTTTCACGCAGTGTAGATGCTATAGTTTATACATAAGATGAAAGTTTTTATGTTATTTACTTTTCTAGTCATTGTTTAATGATATTTCTTCTTAGGCCACCATTTGTGTACTGTTATGAAATCTTAAGAAACAACATTTCAACTGCAAATTTTACTTGCACTCACTTATCGTCGTTCACAACGTGTCATATGGAAATTATGAAATACTTTCAAGATGATGGGACCTACCACATTGGCATTTACATTAGCAACAATGTTCAAGAAGTCAAAAGAGTCATTGAAGTGATGGTGTACAGTGGTGAGTGAATGTTACCATAATGTTTATTGAAAGTAAAGCTCAAGTTTTTAAAATTTATTTTCATATTTCATTTTAACATGTGCACTAGCAGAATTATTGTATTGTGTGGAGGGGGAAGTAGGCAGGTAGGAAAATGCAAGGCCAAATTTTTTTTTTTATTCAAACCTTTGAATTTTGAAATTTTATTATTGAATATTCTACGTGAAATTTAATTATTTGTTTGGCATTAATGTTCTGTTCAAATGAATAATTTAAAACCTGCATTATACTTTGTTATCTTGTAAGTTTAAGTACTTTTCCCTAACTTCATTTTTCATTTTCAAATGCCAGGAGTCTGCAAGTGCACTCCCTTGACCTTCCCTAATTTAAAGTTTAAAGTAATTAATAGTCAAATCTTCAGTTTTTAACAATTTTATTATTCTTATTATTAAGAGTTCGGAATTTTCACTATGGGTTACAAGTGTACTAAACCTTTCTCAAATATAAAATGTAGATTTCAATAGACTCGCAACACTTAATGAATATCCATCCACACTCAGGAATTCTATTTAATCGAGCATGATAGAGTTCTTTTAAGAGACAGAATTCAGCGTTTTTGAACTTTTTAAAGTGGTCTCATAATTATTGTAGAAATACAAAGTAAATATAAATTGTATGTAAAAGGTTCAGCTGAGGAAGAACATTTTTGCTCATAAACACTGATCTGATATTTGTCTAATCAGTAGGCCGGGCTGAAAAAGTCGAAGTATCTTGGATCTTTTTGCTGTAGTGCAGAAAAGTTGTGGACTCTCATTATTAAAAAATGTCTAAAATCTTAAAACTTTGAATTGATATCTTCTGTCGCCTCAATGGGTCGAAAGTTGTGAAAATTGGACTAGAAATGCTTAAAATCCAAAAAATTAATGAATAATCACATATTTTGTTGATCATTTTGCGTTAATGCTTAAAAGTTATTGTTTTTCAACAACAACTCCTGTAAAAAAATTTAGAATTATACATTAATATCTTCTGCCACCTCGAGGGCACCACATTTTGGAATTTAAAGGCAATTTTTTAAATAAAAATACATTACACTTTCCTCATTGTAATGCAAAAATAAACTTTATTCCATCTTTCAGACATACAAATTACAAAAGCATTATTGATTGTAATCTCTTTTGGACTGTTTTTCTGGCTTTTTTTTATTAAAAATTCTAGCATGTGGTTTATGAATTGTAGGTTTGCTCCGCTTGCTATTCTGCGGTTTAAATGCTTTTTGGGAGGCTTCTGTGTTTTGCTTTACAATTTGCTTGATTTCTTGTATGTGTGTGAAGGATATTCAATAAAATCCTAACTGATTGGCACATAGTCCTGTATCATCTTCAAAAGTTCATAAAAACTTATCTCTCTGAGAAATAGAGGTAATGTTACCTAAGAAGTTTGCAAGTTCATGAGATCTGTGTAGTTTATAGCTCCAAGGTTAACAGCAGGAATAGTGAATTTGCGAACACAATTTTATCTGAGCCATTTTCCCTTGTTTTTGCTTTGATAATCAGTATACCGGTAAGGGTCCTAATATGGCTCCTCTCATCAGTTAAAATGAACATAAGCAATACTTAATGACCATTTGGACGACTAGGATTGTATTAAATATCCTTCACACATACAAGCAGTTGAAAAAATTGTAAAACTAAACACAAAAGCCTCCAGAAAAGTAGTTGGATAGCAGAATAGAGATGGAGCAACCCTAGAATCCAGAATCCACATGCTAGAATTTTTAGTTAAAAAAAGCCAGAAAAACAGTCCAGAAAAGATTACAATCAATAATGCTTTTGTAATTTGCAAGTCTGAAAGTTGGAATAAAGTTTATTTTCATATTACAATGAAGAAAGGGCAATGTGTTTTTATTTAAAAAATTGCCTTCAATTTTCAAAATTCGGTGCTTTGAGGTGGCAGAAGATATTAACGTATAATTCTAAAAAAATTTTACAGGTGTTGTTGATAAAAACAGTAACTTTTAAGCATTACCGCAAAATGATCAACAAAATCTGTGATTATTAATTAATTTTTGAATTTTAAACTTTTCTAGTCCAATTTTCACAACTTTCGACCCATTGAGGCGACAGAAGATAGAGATTAGACAATTCAGAGTTTTAAGATTTTACACACTTTTTAATAATGAGAGTACACAACTTTTCTGCACTACTTCTAAAAGATCCAAGATACTTCTACTTTTTCAGCTTGGCCTACTAATCAGTCAGTATATGTTCTAGACTTTTGCAATTCCAGTGCTCATTTCATTTTGGAACAGTCTATTTTCCAAATTTTTATAATAACAAGTTTTCTACTGAACTTTCTGAAATTGAATTAGTTTGGATAACATTAGGTCTGACTCAGCAAGAAAATGATTGGCATTCAGTAGTCATTAATGCTATTAGTTTTATCAATTGTTGATTTACATTGTAAGTTAGAAGTTTATTTGAAAAATTGCTAGTTTTGTATTTATAGTATTTTTGTATAGCCATATAGTATAGCCATTTTCTTAAACATTTTTTTTTTTTTTTAATTCAACTAAAATCTTTTTACATCCTTTATATTAACTTTGATTTTGTGCTTATGTATGTTTATTGATATGTTTGTTGATGGTGGGCAAATCTGCGGAAGCCTAATTAACTCCCTTGCCATCATCCAATCAAGCTAAAACTTGGCAGATATATTCGATGCTGATGGCAATGCATTCTATAAAACTTTGGTGGCTGTCATTGTCACTAAAAGGTCGCTTTTACGGAAAACTAATAAAAATAGTTTACCAAATATTTTTATGGTAGAGATGTTTTTAATATTTTAAATTAGATGCCAACACCAAGCTGGCAACAGAAACAGCACTTTATTTATGAATATAAAAATTGCTGATGCATGTATAAGATTTATATTTAAAACTTTGTTTTTATAAGTTATATTATTCTTTTTTGTTTGCCATGTGTAAGAGTTGTGATCCTGTTTGTTCTTATAGTGTGAAAAAAGTTAATTTGATTACCTGTTGGTAAATTAAGTTTCAGTAGTATTATTATTTTGAAACTCATTTTGATGCTTGCGTGAAGTGTTTCCCCCATCCACTAACTCCTCATTCTTGTTGCCAGTATCTGTCAATCCGACGTTATCCATCATCATCATCCCTATCGTGTGTGGTCTCCTGACTCTCATAATCATCGCCATGGGCATCTCTTACTGTGTCCAGCAGAGGAATCAGATGGCGGTAGAAGTGGCAAATTTCGACTTCCAGGACGAACCGGACTCCTACACAGAGAGAACATTCTTTGAGAACATTTTCGACTCGTTTACTTGTCGCGGCTGCAGCCGGGCCTCCTGCAGCAGCCCTGGTGAAGTGGAACCCCTCATGTGGGAGGAGAGCTCCGAAGCATAGTGAGATAAAAGAGAAAGTTTCATAACTTGCCTTTCTGCCACACTGATTTAGGGAGGAATATTTGAATGGTTGCATAAATTATATATACCATAAAAAATCTTAAAATAAAGACACAAATATAAGGAAATAATTTAAATTTAGTAACGTTGATATAAGATTAATTAACCTCTCCAGACCTAGAAGTCTAGCAATAGAGGAAAATTATGTAAAGGACTGTAATAAGAGAGAAATTGGAAATTTTGGGAACATCAGAGTTTTATTAGGAATTTTTATTACTGAAAAATTGATAAAGTAATTTCAAAAATCACATTTTCCCCAATCATATTGTCCATATTCTAACATGTAGAGCCCTGAAGTCTTACTTTCTTTGTATAAAAATATTAGAAGAATGAATTTATTTTCAGAAAGTTACTAACAAATTCTTTTTATGTTTGATGAATTTCTTTAAATTTAGTTTTTAATCATTTACTTTTTTTTGTTATTGTTTGTTCTAATGACAGTGAGTGGTCTAAAAATTCAGATTGTTTTCTCTCTAGTCATCTTGATTTTGTAATTTGGACCCTTCATCCTTCAAGTTAAGGAAAGATTTTTTAATGGTTGTATAAATTGTAAAGCAATTTTACAAATTATAAAAAATTATAAATATTGGTAAAAATCTAATGGCAGTAATAGAAATAATTTTGATGTTGAGTCAACCACCATTTTGCCACGTAACGTATAATTATTATATTCATTGTTCAAATAATTCTATAGGTAATACTATTGAGAAAACAAACATAATTTTTTCGATGTGAATTTTTGAAAGCTGGTTACAATGATTTCACTATTCTCTTAATTTTATTAAAAATATATAATTAATTAATATTATTACATTTTGTATAGTCTAGATTGTGTTTTAGGGAGTCCAATTAACTCAAAAAAGGGTATGCACATATGACACATTTATATGCCTGAGGTGTGTGTGTTGACAATATTATTTTTTCTCAATTAACACAAATTATGTTTTAAAGTTTTGTTTTTTGAAAACTTTAATTTTTTTAAGTTAAGTTTTTATAAATGGTTTTGTTAAAGAACAAGTGTCAAAATTAAGTTTCTACATCTGGTGCGCAAATTTGATTGCAACCATATCTTGGATGCACTAAAGATTACTCAACAGAATTAATTAAAATAGAACAAAGTTAGTATTAGTAATGGACACATATAGCAACTACTATGAAGGAGCCTGAAAGGTAAATTTAGCTTTTTAAGGTTAATAGTAAAAAAAAATATATACATATATAAAAAATACATGAAAAATTCAACTTAAACGTTAGTCAACAATTCCATGTGCTATTGTTGCTGAGTAATAATCATTTGATTGATACTAAGTGGTTAAATTCTGTATAATTTCTTTGTGGGAATATCTCTTGTTTTTAATTGTTTTAACTTTCTTTCTATGTATTTGATTTGAATAATTTTTGCATATTGCTGTGATGTATCAGTTTCTTAAGAATCAAATTTTTAATTTTTTATTAGTACCCTATCATTTTGTTTAATGACCTAAAAAATACTTACATTAAAATTGTCGGTTTTAGAAATATATTTTAGGAGTTGTTACCAAGCCAGAAAGTTTTTAAACTGAAGAAAATTTCTGAAATTTTAATAAATTTTACATCAAACTCATCAACACATTTATAATCAATAGCAATAGCGAATTTGAAATTTAAATGCTATTTTAAATATTGCTGTTTGAATTTGCTATAATGCTATTTGAGTTTGAATAGTAATGCTATAACTTGATTATTATAAATAATTAACAACATGCATCTATACTATTATTTATTTGGAATCCATTAAATACTATGACCAGCATTAATGATTGAAAATTCTCTATTTCTGCTGACTGTTGTGGAATACACAACACATAGATCGAAAATGGCTTCTACATTTTGGTGTTTGGCAGGTAATGAGTTAACTGTGTGAAAGTGCTTTTGAGTAGAAAATTCTGAAAGATAACTACAGAAATAGTATCATGCTAATATTTTAGTTTATGACACCTTTTATACATCAGATTTATAACTGCCTATTTTAAAAAGGAAATCTACACATATTTGGCTACCATTGTGCCTAACAAATTTTCAATCTAAAAGAGAAATTCTCAAAAAAATTTCATTTAAAAAATTTACACCTATTTATTTTAAATTTTGATCAGCACACTGTTAGTAATATGCTTCTTGTTTGGGAATGACTGTAGATGAACTTTTTTAAAGAAGGACAAATGCTTAAAAAGAACAAGTAAAATAAAAAAAAAGGCTTAAAACAAAAAGAAGTTTGAGGAATGGCTCTAAAAAATCTGTTTGATAATGCTCATGCTAATGCCCTTAATGTGATTAAAATCAAAGAGGATAAAGATTTTTTTTCTCTCGAAGACAAAATAAACAACCTGGTAGAAATGGGAAATGTTGATAACGTATTTAAGAGAATAAACCAAAGCCTCTCAAAAATGAACTTGTTTGGGAAAAATAAACGATCATAAAGAAGAAGAAAAAAAGTTGAAATATCTGAAACGCAGAAACCTTCAGCAATGGTAACAACCCCTAAAACTTAGCTTGAAAATCTAAAAAAAAATGTTATAATTCTTTTTTATATAGTAGGTTGAGTGCCCCATTAAAAATTTACAACTTTTTTAAAGTCTCCTTAGTGTGGAGAGGTGATACCTTCTTTTTTTCACTAATAATTTTCAAGAGAGCCTTCCTATAATTATCTTTGTGGGAAAGAAAAATTCTTGGTAGACATTGTTTATTTTCCTTATGTTATAATTATCTACTTGTTTAATATTTGTTTACTTTTTTGTTGAAGCATTAATCCTGATCGAATGTGCTCTGTGATATCTGAATATTTAGTTTTGTACTCGAGGTTGAGGATTAGAACTCAACACTTTGTAGAAGTTTTGTATTGTAAATAAAGAGGTACATTTTAATTTATTCACTGGATGTGTTTGAATTATTTTACTTCTGTTGGCACTCTAAACTTGTTTGAAATATAAAAAATGCAAAAATATTTTACGATTGTTACCATTTTGGTTTTTAATGCATGTAAAATACTTTTCATAGTTTTTTTTAACAAACTTCAAAACGCTTTTGGTATTTTTTTTATTGTGATAAAACATGCTGTGCAATTCGGTTTAAAATATTATTGTAAATAGGTAGTTTGGTACTATTCATTATCTTCACATATTGATTTAAGTTTTAAGACATATTTATCGATAATATTTGCTTCATACTCAAATATGTTAAAAAAATATTCTTCTATAAGTTATTTATCTCGAGACCATTTTTTTTTAAATTAAAAAAAAAAAAACTTCTTCTATTCGTAGTATATATGCTTGCAAATTGGTTGAATTTGAAAATATAAAATCAGCATTTTTAATTGTAAATATGACATTGTTTTTTAAAGTAAATATATTTTTTATTGCAAATTTTTCAATTTTAGGAGTTTTATTGATAAATTATGTAATAATAGCTCCTGGTTTTAGTTCATAGAAGCTTATATATTGTGATAAAACATGCTGTGCAATTCGGTTTAAAATATTATTGTAAATAGGTAGTTTGGTACTATTCATTATCTTCACATATTGATTTAAGTTTTAAGACATATTTATCGATAATATTTGCTTCATACTCAAATATGTTAAAAAAATATTCTTCTATAAGTTATTTATCTCGAGACCATTTTTTTTTAAATTAAAAAAAAAAAAACTTCTTCTATTCGTAGTATATATGCTTGCAAATTGGTTGAATTTGAAAATATAAAATCAGCATTTTTAATTGTAAATATGACATTGTTTTTTAAAGTAAATATATTTTTTATTGCAAATTTTTCAATTTTAGGAGTTTTATTGATAAATTATGTAATAATAGCTCCTGGTTTTAGTTCATAGAAGCTTATATATACAAATTAAAATTAGGTATATTTAATTTTAGTTGTATTGGAAAATTTCAAAAATCGTTATTTTAAGTCTTTTGAGATTTAATTGGAATTGTTGGAATAACTGATAATTATATAAGTTATTTTTAAACAATAAATTTTTCACTGATTAAAGCATTCCCAATATCTAAAAAAATAATATATAGAATAAGAAAAGTTATGTATCTTCACATTCTACAATACAAACAAGATTTACATAATTGATTATTTGCATGAAAAGTTATTTTAAAGTCATAATAATTGAATCTATTGTACAAATTCTGTATCGTGTTAGAAATAGAGTTAAAAAAAAGTATGTTTCTTTCAATAATTTTAGATGAACAAGAAGAGACAAATTATAAGAAGCAATTTGAAAATGATGTATCAGTGATTTTTCTTAGCACAATCCTAGCTATTGATCTGTAGGTCTACTGCTAGAGGAAAAGCTCTTTAAAGGGAACTGACTTTTTATTCCTTTTCAAATTGAATGTCAATCAGCATACCCTTAGTATTTTAAATGCTTAATGCATTTTTTCAATATTTAATGTACTCACATTAGTAAGTACGGTATTCTCCATACTATTTTTAATTTGCTTGCTATGTAATGATATTTTTTATCATTCAGAAAAAAAAAGCATCTTATAGAAAGATCATATGCAAAGACTTTAAATTAGTTTTTCATGTGTTTTAGTAATATTTTTACCAATTATGAATAAATTTTTAATTCATTGCTCATCCTAAACACAATTACTAGCCAAAAAGTTTTATAAAAAAAAGGTTTAAATTTAAAAAAATTACATTTTGTTAGAAACTTTAAAGCAGCAGAGTATTTTATTAAAGTTTTTGTTGTGTTAAGTAGTATTTTTTGACAAGGTTGTGATATTTTACAATGCAGCAACATCGATGTCAATTGATTTGGACTTGGTTCCCCTTTTCATTGCACTAGGTTAGCCTCTCATTTCATATGTTACATATGTGCCTCTCATTGAACTGCATTTCTTATTTGAGATCAAAGTGAAGGAAGTGTGTAGATTAACCAAGTAAAGATTATTTCAACATTTTGAGTCAAGAGACTTTCATGTATATATTTTGAGTCTACTGTTATAGTAAAATTGGTTAACCAAAGATGTTTCAAGATTAACTGAGCTTTCAGTGTATTTTGCTTCCTTGTTCCTATCGGTTTTTTATATGTATGAAAATTTCTAATTAAGTCATGAAAAAAAGTTTCTCCTCAAGTATAAAACATTGGTATACTTTTTGATTGATGACTATTCAATCAAACACTACCTCAATATAGTACAATTCTGTTTTCTCTATCATACTCAAGGTGTTTCTAAAATATCTAGCAAAGATGTAAAGACAGGTTGAGGGGACTGATATAAGCACATTTTATAAACTACCACATGAGGAGGTTGTGAACAACAAACTAGAACGACAAAGTGAAAATGAACGTTTAAGCTTTTTACTATACCTGCCTGGAAGGACGACCACTATCTATTATATAAGATTCTCAGCGACTCCAAATGGATTGGTCAACATTAGCAAACATACCAGGCATTTCAGGCACATTTCCAACTGCAACTGACAGCCTAACCACTAGATCTTCATTGAACTCAAAGGTACTTTCTTTGATAATTTTCTAGTGCTTGATTTTTTCCCTTTATAATGCAACTAACGGTCATGTAACTGGTGTTTATTACAAAAAATACTTTTTTAGGTATAAAAAATCTTAGTATGACTGATATATTTAGTAATTGCAATACAACAAATAATTACTCTAATTTTACTCCCCAGTTGTGTAGCATATATAAGCTACATTATGCACTAGACGGTAATGTGTACCACAGAAGAAAAAACATCCATGTAGTATGTGAAATCAGAGTAGCATGAAAAGAAGAGTTTTGCTGCATTACAAAGGTGTGTGGAGGTGGCGATTAATTGACAGATGATCAACAGGGTGCGCTTATAATTTTGTCAGTGATGGCTGAAAGAATGGTATAAGTCGCTTTCTGGTACGATCTAAGCCCTTAAATGCTTCTTTAGCACACCCACACTTTTCATACAATTTGCTTATTTTGATCCTATCTACTTGCCTTCAAATTTTTTCAGGAGTTTTAGAAACATCTTACTAAGAAGATACAAAGAACGCCACAAGTATTAAATCTCTAGAGGATTATGAGCATGAAAATTAGTAAACATGCAAATGCTAACGCGGCAAAAGGTGCAGTTTTAAAAAATTAGCTCCCTTTTGTTATTGTTAGCATTAATTGTCAATCCGAGCACTACTTTTTATTTGTTGCCTAAAAGGTGTCAAAATGATACTGGCATAGTTCTTTTAGGGATAAAATAATTAGTTTTGCAAAAATTTGTGTATTTAGAAATGATTTTATCTCATGGGCGATGTGATGGTGATCCCGTACGGCTTGAGTGAACACCGGCCAGTCTAAACGAAATGGTGGAGTTTTACTACCTAAGAAAATGCACTCTGGACAAATTTCAACACATTTAAATATTAATGGAAATTTTCAAATTCTAGTAGCTAATCACAACGCATGTTTCACCTACTCGTCGTTTCTGGTTGTACTAACATTTTCGACCACGGGCCTCTACAGGATTTAGCTGCTTCTGATCACTTGTTTGTACATATTGGTTGTTAAAGAAGTTTAAAGAATTTGCCACGCATTTCTTTTCAAGTCTTATTTCCCTTTAGTTATATGCATAAGCTTGTTTCAAATTCCCTTCAAAGTAAAATATCGTGGAAAAGAAAAGTTTACCCAACAAATGCTAGTACGGCAGATCATTACAAGGCTATACACGTGACGTACAAAATGAAAGCCTATAGTTCATAGCACTTCTGAAAGACTTGCGTAGACAAACAAACGAAATCAACCAGAAACTCAAAACAGCAAAACTGTCTCCGTTTTCCGTCTTGATTGTAAACATCACACGCAGTGCACGGACATTATCGAAAATTAAAATTTCTTATGTATTCTTGACATATTAAGAAAAACGAGTACTGTTGGGAATTTTCCGCAAAACTATACATTTTTGACCGTTCTAAAATATGTGTTTTAAACTCTTCCATTCTGCTAAAAAACATAATTATGAAGCAAGACATGTCTTCAACTGAACTTAAAGAGCAAGGAAACAAACTCTTCAGTGCTAGAAAATATGAAGATGCCATTTCATGTTACAGCAAAGCTATTGTACGATTGATATTTTATCTTCTTTGATACTGTTTACTTTATTCTCTTTCACATAGGATTATAGAATTGTTTTATAATCTTTTTCTTAACTTTTTTTTTTTTTTATTATTGAGCAATCCTTCTCTACTACTGAAAGGGGAATAAATAACGTGTTTCTTTTCTCGATTTTAATTTCGAAACTTTTTTTAAAGTGACTTCATTTTAGTTAACAATATAAATATATTGTAAACTTGTTTAAACAATATAAATATATTGTAAACTAAAATGAAGTCATTTTAAAAATCTGCAGAAATCTTTCAAAATAAAGTTACACTTTCTGTATTAAAATTTGTGGTATAAAAGTAGTGTAGGACCCTATTGGTGACTTTTCCTGATTTGAACTGGTCGAATTGGTGCATTTTTACACTTCTGACTGTCTCTCCTTCCTACATGATGTCCCGTGTATTTCAGTCTAGCAATCCTTGCAGTTTTGGCAGTTATAATTTGTTTTGGCGGTTATAATTTGTTTTGGCACTTTGCATTTGTAGGTCCGACCTGTTCAAATCGGGAAAAGTTGCCAATAGGATCCTATACTGCTTCTGTTCCAAATTTGTTGGAAAGGTCAAGTAATTTGGTACAATAGATGTAGTATCAGACATTCCTTTGGCACGATTTTATTTGGCTTTTTTTCGCTCAGGATAAATGGTGTTTCTGACAATAGATTTTATTTTAAATTATACTTTTAATTTATTTTATTATTATGTTTTAACTTAATTTTATTATTTATAGGTGCTCTTCCAGCAGTCATTTACCAGGTAAAAACTGCCAAATTGCTGACCTAACTCATCCAAATAACCTTCAAATCATTTATAATTCTTATAACAAACCGTAACATTTGAAAGCCTATACGTTCAGACTTGGTGACAATGGACAATTCCCGCATTTTTTTATTCAATTCTAAATGTTTCAAAAAGCCATAAACATGAAAATTTCTGCTCACTAAGCTTTTTTTTTTTTTTTAATTTGCAACCTAAGTTCGCTGGTTTATTTTAATGGGAAAAATGACTCTCAACTCCAAGCTAATGTGACGTCACTTGTTTCGAACTTGGCTTGAAACGCAGCTGCGGAAACCAGTTTGTAAATTGGGCCAACCTGCAAAGGATATGGTAAATTGTCTAAAAAGTTCACACCTTGGCAGAAACCTCACGATAATCATAAAAACCGAAGGAAGTTTTTATGTCGCAGATACAGGGTTTCTGCGCATATGAAAAGTCATGAATTTGGATATTGGGTAAATTTTGTCATGGAAAGTCATGATTTTGAGCAAAAAAATGGCCATAAGTCATAGAAATACAGTGAATTTCATGGATTTCTAAACATTTGAAGTAAAATTGCGTAACTGTAACGTCTTAAACGTCATGATCGCTATTCAGCTTATCGAAAATTCATCAATGTTTTGATGGAAACAACGGTCACAGTTAAAAAGCGTGGTCAATGAAAACATTCCTGAACTCAAAATTTTTGACATCACACGAGTAAAGTCTCATAAGTTAAAAAAAAAAAAAAAAAATCATAATATGAGAATTGAAATGAACAGTTATGATAAGGTTGAGTTTCCATTTAAATTTTTTTTTTCCCATCTTCTTTCTTTTGTTTTGCATTGTTAATATCAAAACATTTGATTTTTGATGATATAATTTATTATTAGTGACTTTTTCTCCAAATATGTCTTTACTGTTAAAGATTGATTAGCTTTATTAACACCTGAAATATCAAAGAATGGAAAATTATTTTTCACTTTTTCTTCTGATTTGAAAATTACTGAAACAAGGATTTTTTACTTAATTTAAAATAAAACTTTATAAAAATAATTTTGTGGTATATTGATTTACTTTCTATGTTCGTGTTAGTAAAATTTATATAGGTTGTTATTATTATTTTTATTATTTTGTTTTGCAATTTGATTTCTTGAGTAATGGAAAATTATTTGCTTCAGTCTTGGAAAGTCATGAAAAGTCATGGATTTCTGACATTTTATTTGGGCAGAAACCTTGCAGATAAAATTTAGTGTTTTTATGGGACTGCAATCAGATGAGGTTTTTGGGCATTTTCTTTTCTTAATATTTAAATAATTAATTTTTTAAAAAGAACTTTGGTTTGAATATTTAGAATCAGAAAGGAAAGAAATTCTTCATACATATAAACTAATTTCACTTGTTTTTAAAAAATGCGGGAAATGTCCAGTACGCTAATTGGTATCGGGTTAAGAGTACCTATTTATATTTTAACTTAATTTTACTAGGATTTATATTTTAATTTTATTTAAGTTGCCATGTTTTTAATTTTGGCAAATTTTCTAAATGCAAAATAAAAAAATATTGCCAAATGTCCTATATACTACATCTGCGACCGTAATTCTTGTCAAACAAAGCTATTAAATATCTAAACTCCTTGGAAAAAGATACTACATGAGAATTTATTGTTGTTATCTTCGAAAATGTATTACAAGTTATTGATTAAGAAGGAACACCAGTCAGTCTCTTCCCCATACATAATGTTTTATTTTTTCAGCCACAATTTCTGCCAGAGTATTCCTTTGAAAAATTGAAATCTTGTAACAGGCATAGCACCAGTAAGAAGTTCATCAAAAAATGTGAATGCAATAACACTAGTGGCTATATTTTTGTTTTGAAAACATTTTTAAAAGCTATCTTATAATTTCTTTAAAAAATAATAATAAAAAACCACTAGTTTTTTGCCGTCACATTTTTTTAGTGAACTTTTATTACTGATATCATGTCTGTTATAAAATTTCATATGTTTCAAAATTATACTCCAAAATTTGTGGTTGGGAAAAAAACTCATTAAGTCTATGGGGCAGGGTGAGACTGACATTCCTTCTTGAACATATTTTTAGGTTACTAAAGATATTTCACTAAAACTAATATACAGTTAATTGAGCATAGGAAATAAAATTAAGTTTCTTTGCTCATCCAGCATGTCACCTTTCAGAACTACTATTTGCATCTTTATGCTTTTGAATAATTTTTTTTTAACAATTAACAATGGGCAGAATAATTTTGGCCTAACATTTTTCTTAATTTTGCATATACTGCATTTTATTTTCTTGTCTTGTTGGTAAACCTCCTTTTTAATTTAATTTTTTTGAAAATGACAAAGAAAACTAAAAATAAGACCAAGAAGATAATCAAATCAAGAAGAAGCATGAAGAAAAAACTTCCAAGTGTGAAATCGGCTAGGATGAGGACAGATTGAAAAAGTTAAGAGTAAAGAAAAGAGTGAAATTACATGTTTTCTTAGGTTCAGAATCCCAAACCAATAGGAAATGAAGTATCCCTCTTCCATTAATCTCCCCCTTCTCAGAGATACCTGAATTCTTTTTTCTTCCTTAAACTAGTAAAAGGGGAGATGTTGAAGTCGCCTTTGCTATTTAATCCACTTGCCATTATCCAATCAAGCTGAAACTTGGCAGGTGTTGTTGTTGATGAATAGCATTCATCCATGTTTGAGGGCAAAAAAAGAGTTAGTCAATGGCACAGAATAATGTTTTTCTTTGTAGTGCTCAAACCATTGTTTGATCCAATGAGGGGTGCTCCCTCCATTATTCATGGTCCACTCACATTTTACAGTGAGCTGTTCTCAAGCTTTGGATGAAATCGATTGAGATTTGACGATTCCACTCTGAACATTTTTAATACCTAAATGTTCTCATCCTAAAAAATGAGGATAAAAAAGTCGAGGACAAAGCAAGACAACAAAACATATTATAGTTTGAAAATGTTCAATATGTATATACGTATTCGTTATTAGATTGCTTTGTCTATCATATTTAACAATAATTTACCCTGAATCAAATAGTTGTAGACAAATCTAATTTATTATCGTAAATTCACACGGAGCCAACCATTGTGTTGGCTCTATGTTATTGAGACTTTTTACTTGTTTGTAACATATTCTGTAAAACCAAAGTTAAGTTATTCCATGGTATAGTAATATAACTTAGGGGCAACAAAATTTACCTAAGATATTCAACAGCCACCGCCCCCTCCATAATAAAACTGTGGATCCGCCCTTGGCTCAAACACTATGAAAACTCAATCTGAACTCAAGATTGTTTATATATGTTGCATTTGCACATAAAGGTTGGCAGTGTATATAAATTTTTAGTAAAAAGTAAGTTTTTATGGATTAATTTGGTACTAATGACTCAACTATAGTTTTTAGATTATATGTTACTATTAGGGCATAATTTAATTTTATAAAGACATAAAATTGACTTCTAATTCTGGCCTATACATTGCTTCAGAGAACAATATGGGTCAACAGTATTGTGCCGGCTTAAATGTCTAGGGTTCGTATTTCAGAAATGAATTTAAAAATTGATATATGCAATGACTGCTGAAAACACATAACGTATCGCAGGGTTCGTACTCCTCCAGAAATTCCTGAAAAACTCCTGAAATTTGCTTTTTTTTAATAAGGGCCCTTATAACTCCTGAAAATTGTGTTTCTACTCTTGATATTTCTTTTTATCTCCTCAAAATTGTCATTGAAATATAGAAATATTAGTAAAACCTTAAAACGTAGCGGGTTTTTTTACTCGATTAACGTCTCTGAAATTCGAAATTCTTACCGTACTTCATAATCTACTGTGCATGCGCTTAGTCACTACAGCCGCAAAGGAAAACCTTCGGACAGTCTCGAAATGCATCACAACTCTCGACAACCAGGCGCGTAGAAAGAAAATATATTACTAAACATGTGATTTTTTTCCCCGTTAACTGCTGAATTTACTGTACTTAACTCCTGAAAAACTCCTTAGTAACTCCTTAATTTTACTATCATAGATTGAGTATGAACCCTGCATATGGCTTTGTTTGTCAAGCTAACTTGGTATAAGTTTTCCTGTTTTCATTTAATCAACATTCCAAGTGAAATTCTCAATAAATGACCTTTTAGAAAGCATTGTTCTCCTTGAAACCTTGATTAGTCCCACAGTCCAGTTATTTATATTCAGATTATATAAATATTGGGTAGCTCTTAGTCCTCTAGAAATCCAATACAACCAAAGAATATTCAACCTATTTTATTTTGAAAAGTTTAAAGCTCTTGATCAATTTTTTTTTTTTTAAAAGTTTCTGATCCGAAAAAAAAAGTTTTTTTCTTGATTGCTAAAAATTAATGCTCTATTCATCATCAAAAAAAGATTCAAAATACTGAATCAAGTAATCGTTTCTAAAATTTATTACTATTCTAGAATCTTGTGTAAAATAGAAACGAGGGGCATGGCACACTGATTTTTCTTCTATCCTGAGCTTGTATCATCGTCTTCTAAATCACTATGCCCTGAACATCATCACTAGATAAATTAGAACTGGTGTCTTCTGACTGAAACATATTGAATTAACTTCCCCCAGAAAATGTGTCTTGAATCCATTTTAAAAGCTATTTTAACATACAACCATGCCAAAAGCCAGCATTTAAAAAAATGCAAACAAAATTAGTAAAACTTAAAGTAAAATAGTAGAAATTTAATTGCACTAAGGCAATATTTAGAAAAATACAAAAAATAATTGTGGAATATAATATGTTGTGCAAGTTGCTGACATTTGACTCAAACCAAAATTGGTTGATGGGGAATGCTCTTTTATGTATTAAACATAAGAAAGTTAACTGATTGTGATTTTTTTTTTAATTATTAAGTATTGTAAATGTAATATATTTTTTAGATTTTGAATCCTCAAATTCCTCAGTATTTCACCAATCGAGCATTATGCTACATCAAATTGCATCAGTGGGAGCTTGCTAGTCAAGACTGTCGAAGAGCCCTAGAATTGGATTCTTTTTCTGTGAAAGGTCATTTCTTCTATGGTCAAGCATTATTAGAGTTGGAAAACTATGATGAAGCTATTAAATACCTGCAAAGAGGTTAGTTGCTTGGCTAAAAAGAGTTGTTTTCCCGATTAATTAAAAACATAACTTTTTAATTAAAATAAATCTAATGAAAGCTTAGTTATAGCAAATTATACTTGCAATTGAATTATAATAATTAAATTTTCACTCACAGTTGAAATGTTTGTTCAATTAAATAAATTAACAAATAGTTATGAGTATGCCTGCATCGACTATATATTTTGAACAACAGGTTTTACTTTAATCAAATTGAAGCTCCATTTTGTTTTAGTTTCTTATCTTGACTACACAATTAAACAGTTCTTATTAGCAATATATTTTAATGGTTAATTAATTGACTTGACTAAGTTGAAAATATCCTATTACTTGTTAAATCTGTAAAAGAAATAAAAGTATCAGAGTAATTTTGTTCTCTAAATCTATTTACAGCCAAACCCCATTAAGTCGAAGGAACCGCCAAAATTTTTCGCGTGAACCGAATTTAGTGGTAACAATTAATGCAGATTTAAACTTCTAGCTATATGTGTATTTAATACTGCTGTTTTCAATTCACGTTTTATGCATTGTCAGTCCGCATACGTTTCCTTACAGACTCAAATTGATTTACAGCATAAGCCGCTTTTATCTTTCCCTGATTTTTTTAAATCGTTGATAAGTGTGCGATCGCAATTTCTTCTTTTTTTCATTAAAGAATTTGTCATCAATTTCATTTCAAATTTTTTACTACATTTCTATTGATAACGATTGCTGCCTTTAACTCCTATTGACAAGATTCAACATGCCATTGCGACTGAGTTTTGTTTCTAAACTTACTGTTTGATACATGATGTCACAAAACCTGTTAACGGAGGGATGCCATCTAAATTCACACCAAATTCGTCTAATTTCGCAGCGATTTCCTTGAAGTTGATCACTTAGGTATTTTGCCTGTTTCATATCGTTTCAACTTGAGGAGTATTTTTGTAACACCTTTAAATTTCGTGGCAAACTATGACCATCTAAAAAAAGCATCTTGAAGAGCAATTTTTTCCCCCCGTCTTAAGTAGGATTTCATGTTAAGCGATTTTGTGTTAAGCAAAGAAAATTATGTTAAGTTTAAGCTTCATTATGTAGGAAACTGCTTATATTTCATGTTATACATGATTTTGTGTTGAGCGATTTTTGTGCTAATGGCGTGTTAACAGTGTTTGACTGTATATCATAACGCAACACATGCAAATGATGTTTGATTGTATGGTATTCTGTCAAATCGTATTGTATCCATGAGACAAACTATGCCACATTTATAAAACTTACAAAGCATATTATTCTTGCATACCTACTCTGTTTTTTACAATTTTTTAAAAACTGAAACATTGCAATTTAATTTAATTAAATTATTTTATTAATTAATTGATTAAATTAATTATTAATTGATTTAATTAATTAGCAATCATAATTCATTCTTCTTTTATAGCATAAATTGTAAAGTGGCATTCATTATGTGTTGCTTGATCACTGTTAACAAAGACACTACTGTCGCTTGCACAGTGAGTGTGGGTCTGAGAGGATTAGTAACAAAGTAGAGAATGAACATTAGTCCTTAATTTCTTTTGTTGTGTTTGAATTGTTCATTTGCTCAATTCAAAAGAAGACATATTTTAAGAAGAACTATTGATGGGCCCGAACTATCTTTAAGCCCGTTAAATATCTTTAAATCCGAGTATTTTTTCTTAAATGTTGAAAAATCAAACACAGAAATGTGAAATAAAGACCACCACAATCTCGTTTAGAATTTTTTTACCTCAAAGAGAAACCCATCAAAGTCGACAGTTTTTTATTTACAAAAAAAAAAAAAAAATGTATGTTACGATATGTTTTCTTAAATTTTTTTTTATGGATTAGAACTGAATTTTTTATCAAAATATACTATTTTAACATAATATTTAAGAATGCATTACTAGCTTTGGTGCCAATCTTTTTGCTTAAACAAGATAAAAATTACAGGCTATTATATTTCAACATGTGTTAGGGTGTTTTAACACAGTATGGCCCTCACGTAGTCCATTGCAGTAGAATGTTTACTTAATTTTGTATCTTTGTAGTGATAACAGGTTTAGTAGGCATAACAAGTTTAGTAATTAGACAGCTATTAATTTCAATTAATGTGGTTAAGATTGCCATACCTCAAAATAATTCTTATGTTTCTACAAGTAGTTTTCTAGAATAATCTTGCCTTTATTTTGTTCGTTATGTTTGTATCTAAGAGTTCTAAAATTGTTTTATTTTCATAGCTAGTGATTTGTCTAAAGACCAGCATTTGAATTTCGGAGATGACATTGCAGCACAACTGCGAATCGCGAAGAAGAAAAGATGGAATGTTCAGGAGGAAAAAAGAATAAGTGAAGAAATTGAATTGCAATCCTATTTAAATAGACTTATTATGGATGACAAGGACAGGTAAGGCTTCTTGCAAGTAAATTTTATACTTATTTTTTCCCTGTTGTGAATATTACAACGTGCAGAGTAGTACTGAATTTAAAAAATTTTAATTTCAATGTTAGTATTTGGATCAACTTTAGAATAATGATTTATTTCATGTACTTTAAAGATTTGTAAAACTTCACATTTAAAGCTTCTATTGTTTACTAAAATTGTCTTTAATGAAACTTTTCATTTTCTCACATTAGGTTGTTTTAAAATCAGCTATACATCCCCCTATTGGGATATATATATATATATATATATATATATATATATATATATATATATATATATATATATATATATATATATATATATATATATATATATTATTGTTACAAGTATATATATTATATATATATTATTGTTACTATTGGGATATATATATATATATCCCAATAGGAGAATGAATGTTGGTAACTTCCACAACCATTTAAAACAAAGAGCTTTTTCTGTAGACTCTTGGTTTGAACGGGTTTTGGCCATTCCCCTGAGGAAATTCCAGTATTTCTGCCATTTTTAATTTTATTTTCTTCTTATTACTATTTGCAAATTTTAACCTAGCAGCTTATGTGCTGATAATCTGTTGTATTTATTTTGTTTTTATCTTTTTGGTTTTACATTTGTAACTTCACTTTTTATTTTGTTATTTTATGTATGCATGTAAAGGCATATATTTATAATATATAAATGCATGATATGTAAGAAAAAAATAATAATAATCTTACAAACACCATCAGGCCTTACTTTTTTTCTATTTTTACTCACATATACTTTGAATGTCATGATAAAATAGGGAATTTATTTAACTTGGTATTGATTTTAAAACTTAAGTAGGCTACTGACATTTTTTTCATGTCTGATTTTCCTCCTAGAGAAATAGCACAGTTACAGGAAATTGGAATCAGGAATAAAAATGAAATTGCAAGGCTGACTGAAAAATTTGTAAGTTTATTAGCTCAATATTATTCTGAATCTTACTCAGTGTAGTTTTTCTTGTATTAGTGTCTTCTGATTTTTTTGGTATGATTCAATTTTTAAATTTAAAAATTTGTTTTGTTGTTGCGCTTGACATCAGTGTTCATTGAGCTTATAAACGATGTCCATCTATCTGATGTCACTAAAGAATATGATTGAAGAAGGGGGTTAGACAACCTTTCCTAACTGAAATCAAGGCAGCTCTGGTATAAATATAGAAAAATAGTTATTTTTGCAACTACTGGGGAAAGTAATACAAGGTAAAATGCTTATTTGACAAGTGCAGTAGCACAAGTCAAATAATTTACCGAGTTTGAAACATATTTTTCCTCATGTTGCTTACAATATTTTTTATAATCACATGCAAAAAATATTTTAATACATATATTTATTAACGTTGGCTACTCGAGTCTATGAATTTCTTCAGAATATACACTGGTGTGCAAAACTTAAGCAACAATGTAAGAATTTAGCAGATAGCCATGAAATTGCAGAAAAGGAGGTCTGGAG
This sequence comes from Linyphia triangularis, assembly GCA_963978545.1. Classification (NCBI taxonomy): domain Eukaryota; kingdom Metazoa; phylum Arthropoda; class Arachnida; order Araneae; family Linyphiidae; genus Linyphia; species Linyphia triangularis. The sequence goes on from OZ021722.1 coordinate 89,573,043, forward strand.
ATCAGTACAATGAACACTCAAGTTGGTAGAAACGTCATGTATGCAAATATCAGGAAGGAAACATCAGAGGCGACGTGAGCATACGCAAAACGCGTGATGTCGGCGCTCACAACTCAACAGTAGAACAAAAGGAAGGATGGAGACGCAATTCAACAGATTCGCTGCAAGTGCCACTGAGTCAGTTCGTGAAATATGTGTTAGATAAACAGCTTATTTAACTTACTTGTTAATGTACTTGTCTTCATACTTTTTTTCCAACCTGTGCTATGAGTGAACCGCCCACTTTTTAAACTATTGTTTACCTTTTGCTTCAGCTAAAGTTTTAAGTTGAGTTGTATGGCTTCTTCCTTGAAAGTTTAATAATATTTGTGTTGGTTGTTTCTGAATTTTGATTGGTCAACTGTGGTATTTTTCCAGGCATGCATTTCTTTGTAATATGCAAATTTATTTCTTATATAAGAAAAAGTTTCTTGTGAAACAGGGCAGATGGTTTCTGACTGCCAGTGAGGTAGTAGTATTGATTATGTTATAAATAAACTTTTAAGATTTTTGTTTCAACCCCTTGTCCTCAGTTTATTTTTCACTGCATTTATTTTATCAGACAAATTAAAATATAATCTCTATTTTTAAATCTTATGAGATTATATTATTGGTTAAGGGCCATTATTAACTTTATGCAGTTTGGAAAGAGGACTTCTTCGAAGGGGGGGGCCAGTTGGCCTAGATAGAATTTTTTTCAATTACCTGATCAATATTTATAATGGGTGAAGGCAGTTTTTCCACCAGCAAGTTAAATGGTCTGAATTATTGCACTTGGGTGTCTGATGTCAAGGTGCTCCTTATGGAAAGGGGTTGCTGGAAGATTGTTCAAGGAATTGAAATACCTCCAGATAAAGCAGTGGAATCTCCCAAAGAGATCAAAAACTATAAGCAACGTTTTGATAAAGCATTTACAACCATCTATTTGAATTTAGAGGATCGTTTTCGTTCATTGATAGAAGACCTTGACGATGGAAGGAAGGCTTGGCTGACTTTAGAAAAACACTTTAGACCCGAGTCAAGAGCACGTTTGATGACTCTACTTGATGAATTTTTCGCTTGTAGAATACAGCCTGACGGGACCGTTGGACTTTTTGCTGCTAGACTAAGAAGGATAGTATCTCAGTTGAAAGGAGCAGGTCATCCTTTGGAAGAATTATACCAAAGTTTTCAATTGATAAGACATTTGTCTCCAGCATTTGAGGGAATCATACAAGTCATATATAGATGGAAAGAAGAAAATTTTACCTTTGACAGAGTTTTGGAAGAGTTGTTAGCCGAAGAGGCGAGATTGAAGCAGAGGCAAGGGGACCAGGATGCAGTTGCTTTCATTGCAAGATCGAAGCCAGCTCCAATCAGACCTACTCCTACCAGAATCCAAACACCTGTTGGATCTAAGCCGATATCCAGACCAAAGCCTGCCAGACCCAGTATTCCTATTGTAAACAAGGTGATATGCTACCGATGTAATCAACCGGGGCACTACAAAAATCGATGTCCAGAGAAAATCAAGCACTTGAAAGAGATGCCAGGAAGTAGCTACGTGTCCGAGACTCATTGTGGGGAAAAGTGTTTAGACGATACAGCTTGGGTTTTTGATACTGCAGCATCTTTTCATTTTTGCCGCAATCGAGAGCTGTTTCGAGACTTCACATCTACCAAAGGGGAGCAGATGACTGTTGCTGGTGATGGAGTTACATATCCGGTTGTAGGACGTGGTACAGTGACTTTGAAATTTGGGAGAGAAGTCATTCATTTAAAGAATGTAATATACTCTCCAAATCTTAGAAGAAACCTCTTGGCAGGACCTCGTTTTGATGAAGGAGGAGCAAAGTTCGTAGGCAAAGGAGGAAAAATCACAGTCTACCATAGTTCGGGTAGAGTGCACTTTTCAGCTAAGAAAATGAACGATTATACGTTTGTCACCCGACATACCCAGGAAGTTCTAAAGAAGTGACAGCATCATTATCCCAACCTGAGGAAGCAAAGATTTGGCACAGGCGTTTTGCCCACATTAATCCTCAGCATCTAGTGCAGACAAGTCAGCAGAATTGCTTTAAAGGACTCCCGAAACTTGCCAGAAATTTTCCACAGTGCGAGCCATGCCAGGAAGCCAAGTCGAAAAGAGTGAGTTTCAAGCCTATTGGTACTATCAGATCTAAAAAGCCTCTTGAATTAGTCCACATGGATCTATGTGGCCCGTTGCCAAAATCATCACGAGAGGGACACAGATATTTTTTTACCATTTTAGACGATTATTCTAGAAAAGTGGCAGCTTTTCCTCTAAAAGAAAAATCTGAAGCTTTTAATGTTTTTCAAAGATTTCAGCGAAGAGCAGAAAGATTCCTGAATGAAAGAATAGTTGCAGTCCGAACAGATAACGGTTTGGAATTTGCCAATGAGAAGTTTAGTTCTTTATTTGAAGAGCAAGGAATGCGGCACGAGCGTACCAACGTATATACTCCCGAACAAAATGGAACAGCTGAACGATTCAACTATACAGCTGTTGATGGCATAAAGGTACTTTTAAAGGACAGTGGATTGTCAGACGGATTTTGGTCAGAAGCCCTATTACATTTCGTCTACACCTGGAACAGGGTGTGTCACACTGGTCAAAAGATCACCCCGTTTGAACTTTATGGAGGAAGACAACCATCTGTTAAGCACCTGAAACCATTTGGAACCAAGGCGTTTGTTGGAGTACCAAAGCAACTGAGAAGAAAACTTGATATGAGAGCCAAGAAAGGTGTTTTAGTTGGGTATGCACTGAACACCAGAGGATACAGAATTTGGCTACCACAGGAGAGGAAAATCATAGAAACTATCAACGTAAGATTTGATGAAACTGAAACTGTCAAGCAAGAGCCAGAGAAAAGATGGTTGAGCAGCAGGGAGCAGTCCTGGACCCTTTTAAAAACTAGTATGCAGAGTATGCAGAATCTGACAGTGAAGATGAGTATACATTACCAAAAGAGGAATCGGTATCTACAGATGAAAGTTCTGAAGCAGTTGATGACAGTGAAGAGGAGCCTGGTCAATCACAGGAAAAATTACCACCTATTACAGAAAGACCTGAACCTGTTGAAGCGGTTTGGATACGAAAGCCTGTACCCAGACCAGATGGTTCAAGAACCGATATTTTTTACTTTCTAAAAGGAGAGAAGGAATGCTTAAGATCTTTAAATGATATATCCAAGTACTGTTCCAGAAAGAATTTGAAGTACGATCCATCAATTTTCAATTTTAGTGGCATGGATAACTATGAAGGAATAGTGAAGACTCCTGATAACACCTGTAATGCGACATCAGCGTGACTAGGTGGTGATATTTTAAACCCTACTAATTTTAAAATGGCTCTTTTAAGTCCACAGAAGCACGAATGGCAGGAGGCAATGAAGGAGGAACTCGAGACCATGCAAGAACGTCAAGTATGGACTCTTGTTGAGAAACCCCCTAATGCCAAAGTTCTAGGATGCAGATGGGTATATACAGTATAGAAGAATGAATCTGGTGAAATCGTTAGATATAAATCAAGACTCGTTGCACACGGATTCCGCCAGATTAAAGGAGAAACCTTTGAAGAAATTTACAGTCCTGTAGTAAACTTTAGTGTTATAAGATTCTTTTTCGCTCTTCTTGTAGGCCTATATAACTGGGAACATTTACAATGCGATGTTAAGTGTGCATACTTGTACGCACCCTTAACCGAGCTAATTTTCATGACGCAACCACCAGGTTTTGAGGACAAGAAGCATCCCAATTCAGTATGCAGATTACAAAAAGCCATTTACGGCTTGCACCAAAGTGGGCGTGTCTGGTATTTTGAAATTCATAAAGTTTTATATGAAATAGGATTTAATTTGCAATTGTGGTGCAATTGTGCTTATTTCCTAGAAAAAGATGTCGTTCTTTTATTATATGTAGACGACATAATCATTTTTGGGAGAAATAAAATCTTTACTAATAAAGCAGTTAATCTTTTAAGGGAAAGATTTGATATAAAGATTTTAGGAAAAACAAGAAAGCTGTTAGGAGTAGAATTTGTGGAGGAAGGTAACAGGTTATGTATACATCAGCACGAATATATTGATACAGTTTGTAACAATTTTAGGAAATTTAATTTCCCTATATCATCCCTTCCTATAACTAAAGGGGTTATTTATTCTAAAATCCAATGCCCACAAACTGACTCGGAGATGGAAGAAATGAAGTCCTACCCATATCGTAGTTTGATCGGAAGCTTAGCTTTCTTAGCAGAAAGAACTCGCCCTGACATTTCATATTCGGTTAATATTTTTAGTCAATTTCAGGAAAATCCAGGTATCAGCCATTGGAATGGTCTCCTAAAACTTCTAGGCTATATTAGTTATACCAGAGAGCTGAAGCTGGACTTATCCAAAATTCAAAACTTTAACCTTGATGTCTACACTGACGCTGATTTTGCAAGTAATCGAGATGATAGAACATCCATGGGTGGACAACTAATCTTGCTAGACAAAGTACCAATTGCTTGGCGAGCCTTCAAGGAAAAGTGTGTTAGTTTATCATCTATGGAATCAGAGTTTGTTGCCATGACGGAAGCTGCAAAGGAATTAGTATGGTATACACGTATTATCAAGTAGTGTGTTGGTGCCCAGCTTATCGAGCAACAACCAAACAATCCCCGTCTACTTGCTGATAATCAGGCTGCAATAGACTTTGTGCGTTCTCCTATTGAAAACCATCGAACGAAACATATAGACGTTCACTTACACTTCATTAGAGACTTGGTATACACCAACATGTTAGAGTTGCAACATGTTCCTAGTAAAATGAACTTTGCTGACATTTTTACAAAGCCGTTGAGCAAAACTGAACTTTTTCAATTTCAGGAAATGATATTTTCTAAAGTTTGACTTGTTTTATTGACAATTCATGATGTCTAATATTGTCACTAATATTATTGAAGTATTTAAGTATTAATGTGCAGTTTTAATTTCTTAAGTTAATATATCAAAATGATATTTGTATGTTAAAATTGGTTTTGAGCTTTGATAATGTATAGTGACGAGAAATAATTTAGACAATGTGAGAGTTTAAAACTTTGTTTTCATGAAGATGCATGTTGCCTAATGTTTCAGAAATTTTACTTCATAGGTCATTTTCAAAAGAAAAAATATGAAGGGGGGGTTCACTGTTAGATAAACAGCTTATTTAACTTACTTGTTAATGTACCTGTCTTCATACTTTTTTTCCAACCTGTGCTATGAGTGAACCGCCCACTTTTCAAACTATTGTTTACCTTTTGCTTCAGCTAAAGTTTTAAGTTGAGTTGTATGGCTTCTTCCTTGAAAGTTTAATAATATTTGTGTTGGGTGTTTCTGAATTTTGATTGGTCAACTGTGGTATTTTTCCAGGCATGCATTTCTTTGTAATATGCAAATTTATTTCTTATATAAGAAAAAGTTTCTTGTGAAACAGGGCAGATGGTTTCTGACTGCCAGTGAGGTAGTAGTATTGATTATGTTATAAATAAACTTTTAAGATTTTTGTTTCAACCCCTTGTCCTCAGTTTATTTTTCACTGCATTTATTTTATCAGACAAATTAAAGTATAATCTCTATTTTTAAATTTTATGAGATTATATTAATATGGCTAGAAGAAATCACCTGGGCAACTTCACACGTGGAAGAATGATTGGAAAGCTGGAGGAGGCGCGTACTGTCACCAGTGTAGTTGCAGAGTTCGGAATCAACAAAAGTGTCATTTTGCGCGCTTGGAAAGCGTTTCAAACCACAGGTACAGCTGTTAGAAAGGTTGGTGGTGGCTGCCCGAGGACGACAACTGCAGGGGATAACTGATATATCGTCCTGCAGGCGAAAAGAGGCCGACAGCAGTCAGCAAGCGCTATTGCTCAGCAATTCTGTACAGCAACAGGGCGACAAGTGTCACGATTTACTGTGGCCAGATGCCTTCACAAAGGGGGCCTATTCGCCCGCCGTCCTGAACGTTGCCTCCCGTTGAAAGTTGGCTACCGTTTACAGTGGTGCAGAGAGCACAAAAACTGGACAACTGATCAATGGAGTCATGTCCTCTTTATAGATGAGAGTCGGTTCAGTACCGGAAGCGATTCTCAATGCGTTTTGATTTGGAGAGAGGTCGGGACCCGGTTTTATCCCAGTAACATCAAGGAAAGACACCGTAACGGTGGTCCTGGAGTTCTTGTCTGGGGAGGGCATTATGCTGAATGGGCGAACTGAGCTCCACGTTTTCGACAGAGGGTCTGTAACCGGTGATCGCTATTGTGAGGAGGTACTCCATCCCCATGTGCGTCTGTTCCGAGGTGCCATTGGCCCAGACTTAATTTTTATGGATGACAATACACGGCCACATCTGACTCTTGCTGTTGAGGAGTTACTGGAAAGTGAAGATATCACTCGAATGGATTGGCCAGCGTACTCCCTAGATTTAAATTCCATTGAACATGTGTGGGATGCTTTGGGGAGACGCATTGCAGCACGCTTACATCCTCCGGAGAACACCCAACAACTCAAACAGATGCTGATTGAAGAATGGGCACTCCTACCTCAAGAAATGTTGCACCAGCTGGTTCTGAGTATGCGGTGCAAAGCAACCATTGCAGTGAGGGGAGGGCATATCCCATATTAAAAAACATCTGCTTGTTGTTCTTCTTCTTGGATAGACAATCAAGCACGATACTATGCTTTCAATAAAGCTTGTTTTTGTTCGATTCCATACAGTATGCTATTCCTTTTTCAGCGCCGATACTTTCGTCATCCTTTACGTACATAATACTCTCCCTCATTCTGAATTTCATGTCTCTCAGATGATTTCTCATGGAGTTATGGCAAAAAACCCACTTGTTGCTTAAGTTTTGCACACCAGTGTATGTCATTTCAATGTCAAGACTGATTGATATTTGAGCATGAGGCGTGCGAGAAAATACTTTTTCACACTAGTGCGAAAAAGTTACTTTCCTGCACACCTTGCAAAAAAGTGTTACTGTCGCCACTATTTTTTATTTAAAATGATTAAAAAAAGTTACATTTTTTTGCATGTTGTTATAAAAATATTATTTTGTCTAATGTTTAATTCGAATAATTTAGTCATAGTATTGAAACATTTTATTGTTTAATGGTTAATTAATATTTAATGAATATTTATAATTTTTTGTTAATGTTAATTACAAATTGCTATCCGTCCCTTTTGTCAATTCATGCAGATTTGTTTATTTGTGATTATCTGTTGTGTAACTGTCACTTTACTTATAGATACCATGGTCCAGATACCAGATATGTACAATTTGGTGACATTTAGTGGCTGAAATGTCTGCTTGCAAAAGCTGGAGGCATATGATAACGAAACTGCCAAATTGAAGGATTTTTTTTTTACAAACAAAACGTGTTACCAAATATTTAAGTTCTAATCCGATGTGTCTGTTTGCGAATCCTATAAATATTGTATTATATAAAACATAAAAAATACTAATTTCTAAATGAAAAGGTAGATGGATCCAATGGATATTAGTTTATTTTAATTTTTTTTTGCTTATACTATTTCATTTTCCTTAAAAATGTGTTTCAATGGAAAGTCTTTACTCTCAATGATTTTGGCATGTGATTGAAACCTTTTATAACTTTTATTTCACCTATGGTTCCTTCAATGCATTCCAAAAATTTAATTTCAAGTTACAACTGGAAGTATCAAGTGCCATCCAGTATGCACATAAGTGATGTTTTATAACATTTACCGTTATATTTATAAAAAATTAAAGTTAAACTATAAAAAGAGAAAATAGCTATTTTAAAGGTTGAAGGGAGCCACTGTATGAAAAGTCTTGTTATTCTAATTCTAAGTATTTTACTTGCTTACTTTATATTGAAATCATGTTAAATACTATTTCATTTAGCGTAAACTTAAAATGCATTATTATACATAAATTTCGATATTTTTATTGCAGGATCAGTATCAAAAGGAGGTGAATAACATGTTTGACAAAATTGATGAAAGAAGAATCGTATGTTGGAACTTTTATGTTCTTTATTTTAATATACGTTGCATACATTAATCACTTTATTTTGAAACTATATGGGTAATGAAACTTTAATCGGAGTTGATATTCTGCTTATTGAATTAATTTTAAGTAAATTATTTTTTTAAATCTGATTTAATCTTAACGTAATTGATCAAATCTAATTTGGCATATCTTGAGGAATAATTTTTAATATATGTTGCATTCCATTAATCACTTTATTTTGAAACTGTAGTACTAATGAAACTTTAAATCAGACTATTCAGCTTATTGAAATAATTTTGAGAAAGTTATTTTCTTAAATCTGATTTAGTCTTGTCAAATCTAATCTGACTAATGTTGAGGCTCAAATCTTGAGATAGCTAAACATTTTTGCACTCCTAATTGTTATATTTTACATAAAAATATTTTATTTATTATTTTTTTTATAGAAAAGAGATGTCCCAGATTATTTATGTGGTAAAATTAGTTTTGATATAATGAGAGAGCCAGTTATTACTCCTAGTGGCATTACATATGACAGGAAAGACATAGAAGAACATTTGCAGGTAATTTGAATTAAAGAAATTTTTCTGACGTGCTTTTTCAAGGCTTTAAAATTTTGACATTCTTTAGAAGATATAATAAAAATATATGTTTAAAATAGTTTAAATATTTACCAGAATTTTGATGATTATAGTAAAACTTTTCTATAATAGTAAAACTTGACCTAGTAGAGTTTTTGTATTTTATTCCATTTGATATGCAAATGCTTGGAAGTCTCTCAAATGGAAGACCTCACTTTTCCATTTAAATTCTGATTAGTATGAATAGTACCAATATTACTACAGACATTTTCTATAGGTATTTGACAGACTAATACATTTTACCAAGGTTTAACTATAAGTGAAATCCAAGATACCTTGACCAGATTAATGTTTCTAAAACTCTGAAATATGACAAAGTAGAATATCTGGTATTGTCTTGCAAATTTCAAGATTTGTTTCTTCTTTTTTTTTCTCGAAACATTTCAACTAGGTAGCATTTTTATTTTATGACATATCAGCCAAACCCTCTTTCTACTTAAAACTAATTAATTCACACTCATAAAATATACTCCATAGTGAAAAATCACCATGTATGTAGCAGAGTGGTAGCATATCCTAGAAATTCGAAATTTTTTAATACTGGAAAAGTCATGTATTTTTTTAGAATGTTACAAAACTTTGGGACAAATGAAGGTTTTCCATCACCAATTCTGTTATCAGCATTATCAAAACCTTTATGAATGCTGATGTGTTAATTATTTTAAATAATAACTGAACCTTTAAAACTAGAAAAATTTATCTAAACAGTGATAGGAAATTTGTTTAACAATCTAAGAATTATAATATTTTTTGCAGGGTTTCGTTGCTGAGTCAACAGACTTTTTTACAAACTTATCCTATGCTTTTTTTATAACGTTTCCAGTGCACTAAATAATTTTAACAACAAAACTCCCCTATTTCGTTCTATAAAATGATAATAAAGTAAAATAATTTTCTTATTTTTCTTTGATAAATATTTCATATATTTAGTGACAATTTGTACTAATCAGTAGTGAGGGTTTACAAAAACCTACATTAATGGAATTACCTTTAATATTATAGCAAAGCACTCTCCTAAACAGTCTGATAAGACACAAGTGGGTAGTGGATGGAGATGTAAGGAATCTATTATAAATTTCTTGACCAGGGTAGAGTGGGAGTGTGGTCAGCACTGACGACAAGTCATTTTTGCTTCCCAGATTTTTTCTTGTACTCATTGATGCGAGTGTGAGGGACTCGAATTGCAGTGTATTAAATTAACTGTCAGGAATCAAATCTGTGTTGTCCCGTATGGGGAGCCAATACACTAAAAGTTCATTAATATAAGTATTTTAAAAGATAAGGTTATATGTTTTAGAAGTTTTTTTTTAATATTTTGTAACTGAGAAAAAGTGATACATGAAATGACTAGTGATTTTTTATTTAAATATCCATACATTTATAATTTTTTGATGCACCCTTAGCTCAATCAAAAGGAATGTATTTTATTTAGTTTATTATTATACATATGCTCTAGAAAAACTAAATCTGAAAGTTTCCTTTGGATATTTTCGAATTGAATATTCTATATATACTATTCATATTACTATTTTATATAAAAAAAATTAAAGGAAATTAAAAATCTAAAACCTGAAACTGTCAGAAAAAATTAAATGGCCGAAAAATTTTGGGAGATTTTAGAAAAACTAAAAATGCACCTAAATATCTGGAAAAAGTCAGTCAAATTTTGTTATTCAAAGTCTAATTGCATGTTTATGCACAATACTGAATTTTATGAAGCTAAAATTGTAAGTTACAAAATGAAAATAAACCAGACTTTTTAAAACTGGTATTTAAAAACTCCATGGACTATTGGTGCTAAAGCAGTTTGAAAGCACTAAGAGTTACACGAAATAGACTTTTGAAAATAGAAAAATTGTAAGTATAGAAGTGATTTAAAAAATGCTGTCACTTCCAGTTTTTCTATTTTTAAATGTTTATTTGTGTACTATATTTCACAGCAAAGAACAATATCTTATTTTCTTCCAGAAATGCAAATCAGTGGCAAATAATAAAATGCCTTGATATGCAGTAATTTGAATATAATTTACATGAACATCATTTTATTGGCCTTCAATCTTAACTTTAAAGAATAAAAAGGCTTTTTTTACTCTTAAATTAAGAGGCTACTGCATGTTTAGGTATCTCATCGAACATCATTCTGAATTTTTTATAGAATGTGGAGAAAAGTTAGCAGATTACGAATCCACTGGTCTGCAGTGGCAAAACTGGTAAAAAATCGACTTTGAATGAGTTGAACTAAATCTGACTGCCAAATATGTCATAGCTTGCCAAAGAATGGACGCACTTTTTTGTCTGGTAACCCAACGTACTTTGATTTTCAATGAAGAAGGTCGCAGACGATTTCTGACTCCTGGGTCAGAAAACTAGCAAATTCTAAAGTAAGCCGAATTTGCGACATCAGTTACGTCATTAGTAACATAATATTTATTGGCAACTTGGCTCATTTTTAAAAGAGGCAAGTAAGCCATCGCTAGATATCTGAATCGTCTGCAGCCTTTAATTGAAATTTAAAGAGCGAAGGGTTACCAAATAAAAAAATAGTGTTTATTATTTGGCAAGTTATGGTATCTTTGGCAAATCGAATTTAATTCAACTCGACCGAAGTGGTTCGAAACTGGTAATTTTTTACCAGTTTCGGCCATTTTTGCCATGGCAGACCAGTGGATTAGTAATCTAACTTTTCTCCACATTCTGTAAAAAATTCAGAATGATATTCAATGGGGTACCTAAACATGCAGCAGCCTCTCGGACTATCTCTTATCTATCTCTTTGTTTTATAGAGGGTGGGTCATTTCGATCCTGTCACCAGAACTCCTTTAGTCCAGGAACAACTCATTCCAAACTATGCTCTGAAAGAAGTCGTGGATGCTTTCATGGCAGAGAACGAATGGGTGGTGGACTACTGAATCTGCCATCTGCAGTATGTTCCTTTTAGAAGGATAATAAAAACATGGCTTTGTTTCCCAATCACTTCAAAGATTTACACTGTTCCAATTGATTGATTAGCTTTATTAAGTCAAATACTCCCAAATTATATTTGTGATTGATTATAAAATATTGCTCATGAGTTTCTGTTAAGAGTGATCATTTGCTACCCCATAGACCTATTGAAATACTTTCCTTGATCACAGTGGCTGCAGAATATTGCTTAAAATCTTGAAATTTTTTTATTATAACTAAAAGTTATACATATTGATCAAAGAAAAGTGAAGGGATAATGAATGTTTTTTTACTACCCGCATATCATTGCTGTAATTCTAATACTTTGTAACCCAAAAATTAATGATTTTTGGATTATAACTCGTTTTTATGTTTCAAAACATGCCTATACATTTTAAACATGCCTAGACATTTTAAAAATACCTTGTAAGTATTAGAGGAAGTAATGTAGTGTTAGGGCCATTTAAACAGTCTAGTTACTGTTTAGCAAATTTTAAGTCTTCTGAACAGTTTTTGGGTTACAGGATGTTGGATCACAGCGACAATATTAAAATTAACTTTGTAATTTTTTCCAATCAGGCCATTTGTTGGACAAGATTCAAGCAGCCATAATTATTTTAATTGCCATTGGATGATTAGTAAAATTGATTGTAATATTTTTTTATATCAGATAAATTGGCAGCGTTTTTTAAACAATGTATCGACTGACAATGTGTTCTAGAAAATAACTAAGTCTAAGGGATGGTGCAAGAGGAAAAATTATATTAATTATATTCCTCTTAAGGGAAGAGTAAATTAACAACTTTATAATTCACAATTTATCATTTGTTTTGCAATCCTTCTGTTTTTATTAGTGCTAGAGAAACGTTTGTTAGTAAGAGATGTATTTTAAATAAGTTTTTCTACAGAATGAAGTATTTGATTTCTGCCCTTTAAGCTTGGTTTGCAAGCATTATATCCAAACCTATGTCTTTATTTTTACTGTTTGCCATATTCATATATAATTTTGTAAATTGCATGTGCTTGGAAAATAACGATTAAAAAATTTAATTTTCAAAATAAATTACTCGGAAGTTAACATTGTTTGTTATATGAGTTTCAAATGAATACAGAAACCTGCTGTTGAATCATTTTGACAGACATAAAAATAGTACAATAATTTGACTGTTCAATTGTGAGCATATGATACTCTCAACTTTAAACTTTCAAAACTCAATTAATGCTCTGTGCTATAGTGTTTTTGTTGAATTCATAAAATTAAGCTTTACTTAAATACTCATGTCATACTGTTTTTATATTTCCGCATTAACATAATTTTTTCAAAATTGCTGTTTGTGAAACGCAGATCAAACATCTTACAATCATTTTTAGTTGAATATTATAAATTTTCAATTAAAACTTATTTGAGTATGCATTTTCTTAATTTTATTATTTATGAATTTATTAGATGCTGTCATTTTATTTTAAATGCTATATTATATTTTAAGGTGCTCCTTATATTATTGAAAATTTATATAATTTAATACTATTGTAAATAAACTCATAGAGTACTATACAAAAATGTAGTTCTTCAAAATTCAAGTGTACTGCTTGAAAATAAACTATTATTTTCATAAGAGGTTTAATTTTTTCTACAATTGATTTCATTCAGTTGCTCAATTTTTTTTATATAAAAGTAATTACACAAACTGGAAAAATTATCTTATTGTTGTCAAGTGAAATTTGACTTATTTCTACATATGCATAAGATGTTTATTCTGCTATTTTAAGAAATATTAATTTAGTTCAAAAACTTTTTTTATCCATTACAAAATGAAACAGGGCTGAAGAGTACTCAAAACATGAGACACAATATACTAAAGACTCGTTATCTGCCAACCCACCCTATATTCAAACTTCACTGCCTCCAGTTAGAGCACTTTTGCTTAGGCATAGGTAAGAGTAAGAATATTCAGATTCTTATATGCTGTTTTTCTATATGTATACACAACGACTAATTTCCCACAGGAGCTTGCTAATTCGTTATTAAGTAAAAATGTATGATATTTTGATAATTTTAAATTAGAATAACAAAGATTTAATACCAGAAATTGCGACTTGGAAATGGCAATAATAAAATTTGCAGTTGTATACTATTATTCCAATAATTACAGGAAATGGTTATCAAAAATGAAGAATTTTTATCTTGTTATTTAACATATGATGGTATGCTATTACATAGTAAATAGAATGAAATAGTTCTGAAAGGGAACTGTTATAATTTGGGAAGGGTGGGGGAGGAACTTGATCTACACTCGCCTTGTAACATAAAAAATCTAAACGTCCAGTGTATGCAATTTCTAGAATATCTAATGTTAACTAAAATGCAGATCGTGGTTGTCTTTTTGAGTTTTCTCTATCATGTCTACTAAAATTATCATAATAAATAAAAAATCTTATAAACCCCCATCACATCCTAATTCAATTTTAAAAGACTATAGATAATTTTTAGATATTATTCCCTATAAACCATACAAGCTAACATGTTTACATTTATTTTATATAACAGCCTTAAATATTTTACTCAACCAAACTCATTGCAGCAGTTTTGTATATAAAGGAGTCACTGAAATGAAGGCTGATTGAAAACAAAACAATTTTAATAATTCAAAAGTACATAAAAGGAGATGTGTAAATAAATTACAAAAATAAGTATCACATTCAACTTTAAGCCTGGTGTCAGACAATTCATTGGTACAAAAAAATTTATCCAAAATATGTGCAATAAGTATTTAAATTAAAATATTAATTTGATCATACAACTAAATCTCAAAAATATATTTTTACTGTATTTAACAATACTATGTTAAATAACTTAAAAGGTTTGAAATCTCTCATTCATATGTAAATAAATTGATATTGTTCTCTTATACAAATTTCTATTCTAATATCAATAAACTTTATTAAATATATTGCACAGTAACAAATATACAGGCTGTTCAAAAAAAGGTTGAAACATGATTTGTTTCTTATAGTGTACAGTTAAATAACATATATTTTGAAAATTAACCTTTTTACACAGGGCTATGTGATCTAACAAAAGCTTGGACTGCAATTTTACAAGAAACGTTATTTTAAACCAATACAATCTGTATTTACTGATAATACAGGTTTAGGTTATTTTGTAACTTTTGTGTATGTGATCAAAGATGAATATTTTAAACATTTTTAGTGATGGGCTGTCTAAAAATTTAAACATAAAATTAGCTGATTTATTTTACTGTTGGGTTATGAATTTTCCCATTATCCTGAACATATTTTTACCATTTATACTTTTTAGATCATATCTAACAGATAAAATTTTCAACTTCACTAGAACACCTGTTTTTAAAATATCATAAATTTTAGAAAATAATTTAACAATGTACACACGTCATTGGTCTAGTTTCTTTAAAAATAATTATAGATTATATATATTGCACAGTATAAATAAAGACCATTAAAAAATGTTTTGTCATATTAAATAAAATATTAATACAATACAAAAACAACAATTAAAGAAAAGGAATGCAAAACAAATCATTTACTATAACTTGTGCAGTCAGATAAGTGTGATTATTATCACAATAGCTCCAAGAATTCTCAATATAGTTTAAGTTTTATTTTGACAAGTAATAAGGAAGTTTCCAAATTAAACCTTTCATTTGTTAGAAAATTTTATAAAGGGTTTTTCTGATTTGCCCACTTCAGAAATTATCTACCTACATAATACATCATTCAAAAGAAAACATCTACTGAGTCTCGGATAAACACTATTATATTCAAATGACTTTATTTTTAAATATGTGTCCCTACCTTAATGATATTTATCTATTTTCTCTTGACAAATCATTTTTGGTGTGGGATTAGCAGCAATAATTTCCTTGAAATAAGTGAAAATATATATTCGAGAACATAAGGAGCAGAACACCGACATCCCCTGAACTTTGTTCATGTAAAGAAAGGAAAGCACTTATACAGCTTAGTTTCAATTGAGACAAAAGCATTTAGTTAACATTTGGATTCAAGGATCAGTTTTTAAAGTTTTATAATATAGACTTGTGATTAAATGAAATGAAATTTTAATAAAATAATTTCTATTTAATTAAACTCAAAGATGTTGATTATAAATAAATATTTGTGTCATGGAAATGAATGTTTTCAATAAAAATAAAGCACATTTTATATACAATCACTGACTAGTGCAATTATATATGTCATTCATAGAAAAAGGTGTTATTCTATTAAAAATATTTAACATCTTTGAGGCAATTTAATTCAAATTTACTTTCATAATAAAAAATACTTAAATTGTTAATATGTGCCTGTGGAATTGCCCATTTGTAAATTTCCAAGATATAGCTTTTGAAAATAAGTCACTCATTTATAGTAATAATATAATATATATTGATAAATATTATACTTGCTGCTGACATACTGAGAGACGTGATACTTTCCTTAAAAACAAGTTATTCAAAATTTCTGTAATACCAGGGAGATCAAAAACAGTTTCAATAAATTCATCTAGTCCAGATCTAAAAAAAAAAACCACAAAGGTGTAAGATTGAAGTACACAACTAAATATTTACGATACAGGATGTTTCAAAGAGTTTTAAATATGTTTTATTTTTTCGCAAATGGAGTATAAATAAACAAAGTTGGCAACATTGGAAACAATAAAACATGTTTCAAAGACCCACTCTATGTGTATGCAGATAAAATAAATGTTTCTGAAAGGACAAACTTTGAAATGTTAAAATTATATTTTCTTCTACTACCAAGAAATGAGTGAAACCTATTAAAACATTTTTAATAATAAATATATTTCATACAATAATAGCTTAAAGTTAAACAATATTTATTGCACAAAATAATCACAAAAGTAATGAATTTTTTGTTTCAATTGAAAACCCTAACTCACTCATCACTAATTCTCTCACTTCCTAATGGCCTTAAATATGAAATTTAGTACAAATGTCATAGGGGGAAAAAAAGCTATTCCCATCTCAATTGACCAACTTCAAGGGATCAAACGTTTAAAAATTCTAGGATTAATTCTAAATTAAAATATTTTATAAAGCCAGCCCCATATAATAGAGTCAAAAGGGTTTCAAACATTATAAATATAGGTTAACCCAATGAACCCATATAAAGGTTAAATAATAAAAATTGGAATACATGTTCCTAAAGTAAAACAACCATATATCCAAGAGGCCACAATGCCAGAGGGCTAAAAATTTTCACAGATGTTGCTTGTAAGGTAATTACAAAAATATAAAGAAGTTGTAATCGAACTACCCAAATCAATAAAAAGGATACTATCCAATATGTTTAATGCTCCAATAATATTTCTAAATTCATTTGAATATCCAAAATTATGTACGGTCAAACCCCATTAACACGAAATCGCTTAACATGAAATCCAGTTCAACACAAAGTAAAAGCAGTTCTTCGTACTTAATGTTAATTTATTCATTTAACATGAAATTCGGTTAACGCAAACAATTTCAACGGCCCCATCGACTGTATATACTCAAACCATTATGTGTTGTACGAAAAACGCGTCTCTCTTTGCACTTATAAAATGTTAATGTTATTTCTCCTAAATGTGTCAACATAAGAAAATATACAATTTAATTTCCTTGGCACATGTATTTAGTTTTTTGCAACTGTATGTGTGGAAATAATACACAGTCATTTTTTGCAGTATTCACCAGATTATGGAATAAAATAAAAAAATTTGTTTGAATCTTAATTCTTAACAACACACTTAAGATTTAAACAAAATTCTTTATTTTATTCTTAAAATAAATAATAACACAATATCTCTACAACTAACAGACAATCAACTAGTTATTTTTAATGATAACTTATCTAAATAAAAAAAAATTAATTTTTTTAAGCAGTATACATTGAATGCAGCGAGAGTTTTTGGTATTGGAAATGGAAAAGCTGATTGAATAGTATGCTACCAATTCATCTGAATAACATGAGATCTTTTTATGGTATTGGTAATTATTTTGTAAGAAAATATAAACACTATTTAATAAAAGAGAATTTTAATTTGAGAGCACACATATTTAAGTTAGGCAATTTGCCTCAAAACGTACGATGCTGGTACTGGTTGTCCCAAAACTGACTTCCCATCTTTTGTGATGAGCATTTCGGAAAGAATTACTCGCAAGGGGTTCAAACTACTTGTATGTTTATTAGTAATATACAGTTAATAAAATTCAGAAAATCAACCCAAATTTTATTTTGACTGTCCAATAAACATAAAACTAGTTTCAATCTCCTGTGTGAAAGGGTTTTCGTGATCTTTATTTTTAAAGATTAGAAGTCACTTTCGGGACACCTTGTTGGAGAACATATATAGAATGTACATAGTTTGAAAAGTATCAAAACCTGCTTGTATAAGATTAGAATAATTTTATAAAGCTCAATATATATATTGTCTTTGAATAAGGACAACAAGTTAATACTAGAAATTTGTAACGAAATACACCTGATTATAAGTATGTTTTGAGCTACATTATTGTAAAAGTAACCTACTGTGAGAGAATATCCAGAGCCCCAGGAAGTTCAGACGAAAAGAGGTAAACCAACAGACGACATGCATGCACTTTAGGTACTTCGAAGGAGGACTTTAAGAGGTTAGATATGATGGAAGGCAAATGGTGAATCTGAAAGCAAAGGTGGATTACTCCAAATATAAATAAACCTTTAATAAAAAGTAAAATACAATTATTCAACTTAATAATTTGAACTATGAAATCGGTAGTGGTTTAAAGAATTTGAATTTATGCATCTAAGAGCAGTTAAGCCATTTAGAATCTATTGATCCATACTTGTTTTATTAGCTACAGCTTGAGAAATTACTTCAATTTCCTCAAATACATGTGAAATTATATAATATAATTTATATAAATAATTAAAAAAAAAAAAACTTTGTACATTTTTCATTTATAATATATATTATCTAATAAATGCAAAATGTACAAAGTTTTTTTGCTAGTGCGTAAGTAAAACATGCTTAGGAGAAGAACGAATCTTAAATATTAAGTACTATACTATACTATAGAATAGATGGAAAAGTTTATGTTTATCAAAGCAAATTATTTTTAGAATAAATAATAAGTACTTCATTACCATATGCAATGTATTTGAAGAGCTTTCTCCAAAATTGGCAAGACCTCTTCCCAGCTGTGATAAGAGCTCGCCATTTTCTTGGTTGACAAATGTAAGTAGTTCACACAGCCCAGTAATATAGTGAGGAGTGTAGCACTAAGAAAATATTTATATTAAAAATGCGTGACAAAGCAATGTAATTATAGGTTTTAACAGTTAACATACACTAAAATGCATAATGTCTAATATAGAAGTTTTGTTTTCTATTATTGAATATGGATAAATAAAAATAATGATCTCAGATTGCTATTTTTAATAATGGGTTTTTAAACATATCAACAAAAATTGATAAACTCCCTTCCTTTATGCCTGATTTGACCATATAAAAACGTCCCATGCAATAAACGTTGAATTTTTTATTCATTTGAAAAACAGATATTTTTCACCAGAAAGATTACTAATTCACTATTTTTGATACAGAATTGCTTTGAATAGGATGCAATTTTTACACTCCTTGTTAATCGCACAATGATCGTAAGCCAGTTTAAATCAGCGTTGACTGTAGAAGACTGTTTAGAAGGCTATCTTATGTTACTTCTTACATTTAAAAGTGGAATGGAGTTATATTGAATACGAAAATTATTTAATAAATATCTATATGCCTTCCTGAAGATCTTTTAAGGCCCAACTATTCTGCATTTGCATCTTGAATCGGAGAAATCCCAGAAAACTCTTAAAAGGAATTTTGACTATAATTAAAAGCTTTAATTTGTAGACCAATCACAACAAAATTGAAAGAAATAATTATCAAGAGATAAATATGGGATTATACTATGCAATATTTAAGAGTGATTATCTTTTGATTATTGGCATCTAAATTACGAATGCCATTTACAAAGGGTTGTTATAAGTATAAAACAGAATTAGAACACCTGTGTAAGTGTTTTTATCTTATTGAAAAGGATATAGTTTTGAAATACATTAAAGACTTTTGTACCGCACATTTTTCTTAAATATGCACCAGGAATATAATTAAAAACTGAATATTTAAATGAAATATTCCACTAAAATCTCCTTTCACATTATTTGCTCAATTTGACAATGTTCTAAAATCATCTTCAATTGGTGACGTTACTGGGTTCTTAAGTCTAATACCATTAATCTAAACACTCACTTCATCCATAGAAAGTGAAAGGTTTGCAATAATGCAAGACACATTGACTAACACAGCCTGGCTTGTTCCTTTCAGTAAGAAAAGAAGAGGGTAGTCTCGATTCACATCTTCCTAGGAAAGCAAACAAAAATTGCATTGGAATGGGTACTGTTTGTGAAGTAACACTTTACTTACTCAGAGTTTTCTTAAACCTTTTGGACAAACGTATATATTTGTTGGGACAGTACAATAATTTATCTGTTATGAAACCCATATAAGAATACAAACAGACCATCAAATATTTTGACTGTTCTTCAGGAAATGACCTAAAAGTTTTGAGTTTCCCTAGATCAATGGTCAGCAGACTGAGGCTCTTTGCGTGGATATTTGCGGCTCTTCAAGTTCTAAGTAATGAGGAACTTTCATGTTTTTTGGTTTTATTTTTAAATAAAAGAGAAAAAATCATGAAAAGCTATACCATTCTTTCAAAAATTTGAGCTCGGATAGATAGTTAAAAAAAATATTTAGTTTTTCACTTTGCGATTTGGTGGGAAAAAGCTATTTTTGCACGTGATGTCAAAGCGCAGATGATGAACCAGTCTAAAACTTGTTTTAGACCAGGTTCCTCCTCAGATTTTCGGCAGAATTTATGCGTAACTAAGTTACAGATTCTTATGCGTTTTTAGTCACGTGACTTTTGCTTTGTTTTCAAACTCGATTTTTGATTAATTGAAAGCATAAAGGTAAAAAATAATTGCACTGCTCAAATATATTCGTTGGATAACACTAGAAAATACAAAAAAAAATATTCATTTTCCTCACTTGTGCAAGTTTCTCATTCAACCTAAGAATAAACACTCATAAAAGGTAATAAATTTGTGTTTTGTTTGGGCAAACCAATTAGAAATGTATGGCACAATTCTCAAATGTGAAAAATATAGAAAACACGACGAAACATAAATATGAGTAGAGTAAAAAGATAACACTCTTCTCAAATACCAACTTTAAAAAAGTGCCCCTGACATCTTCTCAGATGAAATATGGAACAATCAGAATGCATAATAGGATTGTGCCCCCCATGCGTCGCAGTCTCAGTTGCATAGAGCTTTTGTTGACATTCACTGTTCTCTTGTATTCGACTGAGGTAGTTAGTATCCTTTACCGTAAACTTTTCGAGCTGTTAAAATATGCTTTTTGTTTTTCACATACTATATTGAAAAAACATGGCCTCGACTTCACCCAAAAGGAAGAGAAAAATTGATGAGGAAAATCGAGAATCTAAGAAAGAATGGACTGAATTGTATACGTTCATTCCAAACAAGAGTAAACTATAGACTTGTCTTATTGTTCCTGTTACAGCATAAAAATGTATGCAGTTAAAAGTTCATATTGGTACTGCTTATATTTATTTTGCTGCTCTTAACAATTTTATGATTCTGATTATTGAATTTAGGGCAGAAAAGTCTGCCGACCCCTGCCTTAGATATACATAGTGGCACTTCGTCAAATTTCTTCTTCTGATAATAAAGTAAAAGTATTTCTCTTATTGTTGAGATGAAAATTTTTCTTATTTTTGATATCTTGTGATAAAATTGGTCATACAGAATTCTTTGTTATCAATAACTAACAAAACAAAAATTTGAATTTGGCTTATGTGTATATTAAGTCCTCCATACGTGATCGAAACATTAAGAGTGAAAAGGAATGAAATGGTGCATAATTGTTAACTGTAAAATATGTGAGAGAGAAAAGACAGCCAAATCAAGAATCTATATGGATAATAAAACCTGCAACAATACTTTGAGGTAAAAGTGAGAATTGCCTCACTGCATTTGAAAGTGAAATATAAATAAAAAATGTAGTAAAATAAAAAAAATAAAAAATAGTGATACAAACAAAAATAATTATTATTTATGAGCTGAAAGCAATAAAAAATAATTTTATGTAAATTATTTCAAGACCAAGCATAACATATTGGTACTTTAATAACTTTCACTTGGAAAGTATTGTTCATTTTTGTCAAAACTAGTACTAAAATTCTTAACGCTTTATAAAGATATTCAGCTAAACAGTGTTTAATATTAATTATCATCTAGAAAGTCATTTCTTATTGATTTTGTTATCTAGCATTGCTTATTTTCAAATTATTTTTGATAAAAAAAATACAAGCTATTGGGTTTACATTTTGATAGATTATCTTAACCTCTTATTATTTGGAAGATATTTCTTTGATAATAATTAACTAATCTAAAACTGATATAAAAAGCCATTGATAATAAGTGATAAAGCACTCTCGGCTTAAAATATATTTTGCCATGTATTTATTGTTTCAATAAGTTAACTTTTTTGATAAACGAATTCCAAGGTAATTCTAGCACACACAATTAAACTTTAATCTTAAAAATTTATGCATACAATTTAAGAAATTGTCCGCTTTTAATAAGAGGCATTCTTGTTTTTGAAGAATTTTTACTTGAAAAGTCAATACATATAGAAATATTATTAAGGAATTATTTTAAAATGAAATTATTCACCTGAATAATCATATCTCGAAAAGCAGAAGAACTAGCAGAGAAGTACATAAGCATTTTAGAAACACATCCTTGCATCTAAAACAAGTACAATACTTGGAGGATTGTAATAATTCATACATGTCACAAAAAGACATCACACAGAGTAAATACAGGAGACTATTTTTCCTACTTAAACTCATTTAAAAAATTACAATACAAATTAGTCAGCAGAGTTCAGATGTACAATATTATAAAAGTTTCTTTTTAACAAAATATGAAAATAAGTTTTCATCTTTCTTTTTTTAGTTCTATTGAATAAAATACTTTATAAAAGTTCATTTAAAACATTTATTAGAGTATTTTCCCACCTTTTAATGAGTAAAATATAACTTAGAGATATTCTACCTCAAAGAATAAATGTTTTATTTTTACAATTTATTCGAATGCAATCTTTCATTTTCAATGAGCAAAAAAGATAAATGTATACTCTTTAACTGAAGGGAAATCTTTTCCATCTTTTATTTTTGGAGCCACTTGTAAGGGTAGAAAAAAATCAACTAATTTATTTATATTACAACTTCTGATTTTTTTTCCCCCCTTAATTTCAGAGAATTTTTTTAACTTGGTAAAGTATAGTTTGGTAAAGTCAAACACCAACACAAGTTTCCTTGAGAAGAATATTTTAAAGTACCGAAAAAAAAAACTAACTTGCACAGAGTATGCAAAATATTTAAAAAAAATTATTTAACTTGAATAAAATGTAAAATCTTTAAAAAAATTATATAAAGTTTATATCATAAGCAACTGAGCAGGGAGAGATCCCATATTTAACTTCATTTCCAATTTAATAAAACTAAATAAAAACAATTTGTAACCAAAATGTAATTTTGAGTAATTAATTGAAGATACTATTTCCCATTTACTAATTGTATTAAAAACACAAACAATTCAATAAAAACAATTCAAATTGTACAATATTCAATCAATTTCAATAAAAGCTTAAAAATAAGAATATAAATTAAAATACTAACTTTCCAATGAGGTTATATCATAAATAAAATTAAAAGGGGATATTTTTTAAAAGTAATTACTTGATAGTCCTCAGTTTGCAAAGCCTCAAAAAGATCTGTAATCATTCTTTTGTGATTCTGAAAAAAAAAATAGAAAATTAAATAGATTTTTTAAATGTCAAGATAATTTTTGCTTATATCAGTGTCTTTCAAACTACTCTTGGAAATACAAACTTTGCAGGAAAGAATCTAACTTATATGCTCACTAAGATATAATTTTAGAAAGCGTGCATTTAGAGGGATGCAATTATTTTTTCTGACCACAAAATTTCCAATCAAGAATTGAAACAAGGTTAGTTAAATACTTTTTTTAAAATATTTTTTAATGATGTTTCACACAAGAGTCGCATCTCTTAAACTCTACATAATAGAGCGTGAGAGGGAAGTTTAAATTTCCAATCGCCTTCCACTCTTACAATAATACAAATGTAATTGATTAAGAAGTACATTTATTATTATAGAAAGTTATTACACAAAAATGTTCGGTACATTTTCTAAAAATGTAGAAGTTATTGAATAAAAATGCTTATAATCTTAATATTTTTTTTTTTAATTTTTGTATAGGGAAAAAAAAAAATTCTGGTTAAATTTTTTAAAAAATCTGTGTGTCTTTTGCAGAAGATTTTTTATAGTTTAATTATTATGAAATTACTTTAAAATTTGTGTCCTTTATACAAATATACACATTAGTAAGTACAAATGAAATGTGTTCAAAATAAGTTTTTTTCCCCATATTTATAGTTTCTTAATTGGTAAAGTTTTTAGGCAAAATATAGGAATATAGCAAGACTAAGCAATAAGTATTCATAAAAATCTTTGTTGGACACACTAAAAGTATTTCAAGTCATAATAAAAGTTACTATCAATTTAATTAAAAAATATCCTACCTGCAGAATGAATTCATGGTGCTCAAAGTTACAGACTAGAAGTTGCAGAATACGGGAAGCAAAAACAGAAGTGATTCCAGAGGCAGAATTAACTGTGGTAAGTAACGAGTCAATCATGCCTTCTTTTAAAACTAATTAAAACAAAAAATTTATAAAAAATTAGAAAATAATTAACAAAAATTTGTATTAAAAATAGTGGTAATTATGATAAAATATTAAATAGTGTGGAAGAAAAGACAAGAATATTTAAGTCTGTAGTACTTTAATTTCATAATTACTTATTTTTAATACAAATAGTGATCTGCACATACTCAGACAAGGAAATTTGGAATTTTATAATAAAAGACTCAATTTAGGAGAAATAAAATCCTTATTTATCCATCTCAAGCGTGAACAAAATTTCTATGTAGAAAGCACTTGTTTCAAAATTCGTTTTCAGTTTAACATGTTTTTAACCTGTGGCAAGAAAAGGAATCCTAATAAAATATCACCAAATGGCACAGAAGACCTCCCCTATTTAGAAATCCAAAGTAAAGCAAAGTACTATGCAAACGACTTCAGTTGATTACTTTTAACATAATTCAGAGGCTAAAGTGCCTCATTTCTGTACTTAAAACAACATCTCCTAGACACTTTCCAAAACATATATAGGGTATAATTTAGAGTATTTGCATACTCTTTGTCTTTAAATTTGGTTAGCAAAGCCAAAATCATTGAGGAACAAAAACAGATAAGGATGAAAATTATTACCCAGTAGCTCTATTAAAGTTAAGTTCTTGTACCAAAGTGGAATTGTTTAGCATGTTTAAAATTAGCACAATCACACAAAATATGTTTTACAGTTAAAATACAGGCATGCCGTGAACAAGTCAGTGCTGGTTTTGAGTACAACAAATTTGTGAGTGATGCACATAGACCAATATAGAGTCTTGTGAGAATGGAAACTTTATGCCTATATAATGAAACTGATTTGAATGGTATGAGTGATGGTTTTATGCAATTGTAAGAAATGTATTCCGAAGGTTTTGCAGTAGTATCAGCAAGGTCGCTTCCTTTTATTCTCCCATGTCCAGGTATCAAACAAATTAAAAAGTCAAAAGATCGCTTTCTGACGCCATTAGCTAACACTATGCAGAACCGAGGGGTGACTCTCAAATGAAAAATTCTGACAAAAAATAATCAGAATATAGAATAACTCTTACACACAATAGGCAATGTTACCTTGTATTCTAATTTCAGCATCCATACACAGTAGGTTCAAGGCACTCAAACTATCACTAAGAAGTTCATTGGATCCAGTAGATGACAAGAAACTGAAAACATAGAGTACTTTGTGAGTCCTTTTATCTAAAAGGAATTTTATGTGATCATTCCCAAATTTAAGTAATACAGTGTTACTTACAAAACAAGAAACCTGATAACTAAAACGAGAACTTAACATTTTACGCTTTTTTATGAAGAATGAACACAATGTTGACCAGTTTTCAGCACAGTATGCAAATTTGTACACAGTAGATATTCCAATGAATAGAATTAAGGTAATTTTATTTTTCTACAATTAGATATAAGATAAGGTTTAATCGCTAAGAACTAAGTAGAGTAGCATATTCGGTAGATTTGCTAAAGAAAATGTAGCATTTTATGTAAAGTGTGTTTGTTAATCAATTTGATTGTTTCAAAATACACTAAGGGGCTCTGATTTATCCTCACCTATCCTTGATTCAACTGTTCAACAACCATCAATTCCAATAAGTATACAAACAGCCACTATTGTGCATTTGTATACACACATATGAACCTTTTTTTGGGCATGTATAACAAAATGTTATAGATATATTAAAGATAAAATTCTGTAAACAATATATAAAAATAATATAAATAAAAATGTATCCCCCATATTAATAAATTTTGTAGTGATATACTCAAGATAATTCACAAGCGTTTTTTATTTATGCAAAAGTATTATATAGATAACAAAAAAAATTCCACATGCAAATATACAAAACCAAATTTTACTAAGTAAAAATCACTAATGTACTTACTTTTTCAAAACTTTTAAACAACCTGCATCAACCAAAAAATTATTCAGTGTCATACTCTGAGCTACATTGTGCAATGCAGATGCTACAGCACTCTATAAAATGATTTTATTATAAAATATATTTTAAAATATACAGGAAACATTTAACTCTGAGTACGCATTAGGATTAACTAATTATAGACACACAGCTAGATTTTAAATTCTTCAATAAAATAATCTTTAGAAAATTAAGAAATGTTGTTTTTGATATACAGTAAACTCTCGATTATCCGCGCAGTTGGGTGGAGCGGCAATCGCGGATAATCCGCAAAATGGTTAAAAAATTCTATAAATTAATACAAAAATGGATTAGAAAAATTTAATTTACAATATCTGCCCTGTATGTACAATTATATGACTTAATAACATTTGGGTACTTACATATTATCCCGTCAACTGTTTGCAAGACAAAGAGTCGGCCAAACTGATTCCTTTTCTCCTTCGAAAAGGTCAGTCAGGATAAATGAGCAGCCCTTAGTGAAGCCGAGTCGTTCCTCGTAAGGCCCAACGCTGGTCAAGTTAAACTGAACACAAGAGGAGTCCAGACGATTCCATCTTTTTGCGCCATCAAAAAGTTTGCTAACGATCAACGGGATAATACATATGTAGCAACATGTGCTTACAATTTTACAAAAAGTCTGTCAGTTGCTTTTGTTTTTTTGTATTGAAACTTCTCTTTTTTATTTGTGATTGAAGTTTTTTCAACAACATTTTATCACAAAGAGATGTATCATCTTGTTCCTCCAGATATTGGATAAATCCATTAACATGTAAAAGAGCTGTGTCATGGCTAACTTACTTGAGTGTCATTTCCTCTTCTTCCTCACTCTCCTCCAAAACCGTACTCATCGCCCCTCTTATGATTTGTTCATCTGTCAAGTGTTCAAACCCTGGATCATTGGCATCACAATTGATCCACTCAACAATGTTTTCCTCATCAACATTAATTCCTCCAACAACAGATTTCGCTAAGTTAGCTAAATCGTAAGCAGTAACTTCTTCTTTTTCCTCAGCTGAATCTAACAAAAATTTTTCCACATTAGGTGAAATCTTCCTCCAGGACTTTACTAAAGTTGATTGCTTGACCGACTCCCAAGCGGTATTTATATCGTAAATGCTGTCAAGAATCGAGTAATCTTTCCAAAAACTCGGATCTTTCCAAAACTTCGGATCCTTTTTTTCAGTAGGCTGGTATGGTACTTTTTCTTCATTGATGCAATTACACCTTGGTCCATGGGCTGAATAAGTGCTGTGACATTGGGTGGCAAAAACTTAACGGAAAAATTTCTATCTTCCGATTTTAGAACGCTTCCCCTGGATGGGAAGGGGCATTGTCAATCAGCAGTACGGCTTTCTGGGGTATGTTTTGTGATTTTAGATGCTCTCTAACTTGGAGAACGAACTTCTTTTCAAACCACTCCTTAAATATGGATTGGTCCATCCATGCTTTCATTTGGTTGAAATAGTGTACAGGGAGGTTTTCAGCCCTTGTTCCTTTAAAAGATGTAGGTTTTCTTGATTTTCTGAGCACTACCAGTTTAAGTTTATGAGAGCCTGTTGCATTACTACACATTATTAATGTTATGCGTTCTTTGCTGGACTTATGTCCTGGAGCTTGCTTCTCTCTTTCAAATGCCAGTGTTCGTGTTGGCAAACATTTCCGATAGAGCCCCAACTCATCAGCGTTATAAATTTGTTTGTGGGATATTTTCTCTGACTGAAGAAACAATTCGAAATCAGTTTTGAAATCTTCCGCTGCCTGTTTCTCGCCACTTAGTTTCTCGTCGTAAAAACCGACTTTTCTTATCCTGTGTTGTAGTTTAAACCTTGTCAAGCAGCCTGATGATGCATCAAATGCTCCTTCTAATCCAAGCATTTAAAAAAACTGCTTTGCTTTTGCTGCAATAATTGGTCCTGAAATAGGAGTTCCCTCACTTCTCACCCACTTTAAAAGTGCTGCATCTAATTCTTCGTAGGTGCTGGTTTTCATTGTCTTTCTTTTTTTCATTGATGACGAGTTATCTGATGAGGATGCAAACTGCATTAATTTATCCTTTTGTTTAAAAATGTCTCTAACTGTGGTTTCTCCAATTCCATACTGCAAGCTTATTTGTTTTTTCGAAGCACCGTTTTCAATTTTTTTAATCAATTCTAGTTTCGCTTGAATTGATAAAACCACTTTTTTCCTCTTTTCAGACATTTTTCAGTAACGTTGAAACACCAAAATAAAATGCCGCACAACAGTTTAAACTTGCACAAATACGCAATTATCCACAAGTACACAGTTTGACAAAAATGCACTAACTGATGTGTTCTAAATTGTTGGGGAGTGGGGATCTTAGGAGCGATAAGAAGATGACATTGGATGATTAACTCCCACAGTGACCTTCGACTTACTCTTCATGGTCGCTCCCCCGCGATCTAAAAATAGATTCTTCACTGTGGTTCTCTACTAAAATATGTGCTTCCATTTCCCTACGTTTCATAATTTTTGGGGAAAAAAAGAAGAAAAAAAAGACCTCAGATAAGCCGCAAAACAGATAATCCACCCGCTGATAATCGGGAGTTTACTGTAATTATTTATCATTCCATACTTACCTTAAGTTTAGTATCGCCATTCATTGCTATGGAAAGCATTATATGGATTCCACCACATTCAATTACCTAAATATACAGGATTTTTTCATATAAGTAACCATTTCATGGAAATCTACTTACCTAAAAATTTACTTTTTAAATACATTTATAAATTGATCGTGTAAGTATTAAACCATTGAATTTCACTAAAATATATATTTTAATATTAATGATAGAGTAAATACATAAAAATAAAATCAGCACAGTATTTTACCTTGCTCATACCAGCGACATTTGTTAGAAGACTAGAAAATCCAAGAACTGCTTCATACTTAAGTGACTGAGGAAAGAAGTAAAAAGCATATTGATAAATAAAAAATTGTATTATACATCTCAAACAAAAGTGTCTATATAAATAACTCTAGTGCCATTTTTAAAATTATTCATAATTAACTTACAATATCTTCAGACTTTGCTTTGACCATTAATTCTACAATTAATTTGCAGTTATTGCATACTTTTTCAGGATCTTTCATTCCAAAGTGAGGTAAAGAAATCTATGAAAAGAATAATGATGTAAAAGTATAAAAGAGTATCAGTACAATAGACTTCAGTCGCGGTGCTGGTACTTAATAGAGTTACCCCCATTCACAAGTCATAAAAGAATAACTTAACAAAATATTTTACACGACCCTTTTGATTTTCCATCAAAGATGAAAAGGATTGCTCTAGTAAATTTTTTTTTTTTATTTTTACATACTCGAGGGTTCTTATCTATATAATTTTGATGATGTAAACTCAAGCTTGAATTAAAATTTTCTTGATAAGACATTTATTCAGCAAAATAAACTAAAACTTATATCAACTAGAATATTTAATGCTATTTTTTTATGTTATTAGCTTATATATTATTATTTTAATATATTTAGTAATGTTGTTTGATATGGTGAGTTTCATGTTCTGTAATAATACAGATACAATATTTCACTGTAAATCAAACATCTAAATATTGTATTTTAACACAATAATTGGTACTGCAGAGCAATATCCATTTGTTTCGACAAACAGCTATAACTATTTATTGAAAAAGAATTTATTGATAAGATTAACACAGAATGTAGATGGAACTTCAAAATTCTGTCCGTTCCATCTACATTCTGTGTTAGTCTTATCGATTAATACTTTTTCATCAAATAGTTATAGCCATTTGTAATCGCTATATTCATTTTGAATTAACCTATACATGCAAATAGCAAGGAACCAAATAGGTTATAACCAAATCACTTTTAGGATGGAAGGACTTCTAACTTCACTCTCTGTGCCAAGGAGATTTTTTCTGACAAATAGTAGCAGATGCCATATTTTACAAGCAAGTAAATAGCTCATGGCTGTCATAATTTGATGTGGTTCAATGTAAAACACTTTGCACAGAAACCGCAATGGCGTTAGAAGTCCTAACTTTAATGAGAAATGGTAAGGGCACTCAGAATACAAAGAAAGTTGTCAAACATGATTTATTCAAACATTTTTTATTTCTAAAACTATATATATGTAATAGAAGTCAAATCTCTTTTTAGAATCAACATTAAGTTTAATTTCTCTTTTCACAATCCGCAGTCCTATTTTTAATTCATTCAACAACTTCTTACGATAACTGCCCACGCCAAATTAAATGTGCGAGATCTGCCATGACAGCATATTTGTTATTCTTGCATATACCATAATTAGTACTCAGTTTTGTTCGTTATTGCTTCGATTGTTTATAACACACCCTTAGTGCTAACTCAGCGATTCTCTAGGTTTGACACAAGGCTCTCTCTTCAACGACACTACGAGGCATTCGATTGACATTTTTCATACTATTATGTCGTAAGTTTCCCTCTCACCCCGTGCTATCTTAATAAATGTGTTAGAATTCTCCAAATTGACTTTTCACTGACTTCACCATGACACTGCTATAATTTAAAATGCAAGAATATAACATATATATATGTTTACTGAAACTACTGCAAAATTCTAATATACGTAATAAAATCCAAATTTTTTATTTTAAACAACAGATCTTAAAAATAAGTTCAAACAAGCAGCATCAAAACACGACCCTAAATCAATAGTAAGTGATTCTAGAAAAATGTACAAAGCTTATTGAAACTTTATAAAGTTATAT
Organism: Linyphia triangularis; assembly: GCA_963978545.1. Lineage (NCBI taxonomy): Eukaryota > Metazoa > Arthropoda > Arachnida > Araneae > Linyphiidae > Linyphia > Linyphia triangularis. The sequence goes on from OZ021722.1 coordinate 89,604,276, forward strand.
GACTGTTCCGAGACAAAATAATTGGCAATACAGAAAAAAAAATACAAACTTTTTCCACACAACATTTATTACAGAAAATCTTTCCACAATTTCGACAATGGTGTTTACGTCTCAATTGTGAGAATTTGAGATCACAGCTTAAGCAAGAATTAGCTTCAGCGTCAGGCATCCAACTGAAAAAATCATTAATTTATTTTCATACTGATGAATGACGTTACTTTTCTATAATTTAACAAAGTTTGAATTCATCTTCATATTTTAAGTTATGTCAATATAAATTTTTTTTTGGGAAGAACTAATGCATTAAAAAATTTTATACATTTCAAAGCTGGTAACACTAAATCTATTACAATTTGAAAAACTAAATTCATATTAAAGCATTCAGATAAGTTTATACATATATGTTAAAAAATTTTTTTGTCGTCTTTAACCTTTTAACTGTTCTGCCCGAGGTAATCTCGGGCACAGCACTGGTGTTCCAAAATGTCACGCCCGAGTATTACTCGGGGTAATTTTTTTTTGATTACTTCGTGTTGTTATACCCGAATATATCTCGGGAGGAATTTATTTGGGCTCAATGCAATAGATGGCAGCACTATACTGCAAGTTTCAAAGGTTAGATGCCAAAGGGTAGAGGTCAAAGGGTAGAGGCCAAAGGTCAAAGTCAAAGTGCGCTGCATTTTTTTGTTGCAAAATGGCATCCCGTAAACGTTATATAGATGATTTGGATTCATCAAGCGAAGACGATTTTGAAGGCATCGATACGAGTGACGGAAGTGAAACTGAGGAAAGTGATATTGAATATAGCAGTGAATCAGAAGATAGCGGAGATGATAATATAGCAAATGCGAGAGACTGGTGTGAAATAACTGCTTCTGGTCAATCAGCGCCTCCTCGGTTCCCTTTTACAGGTACTCCAGGTATAACCTTTTCTGTAAATATAAACTACACTCCTTTAGATATATTTGAAATGTTTCTGGATTCAAATGTAATGGATATAATTGTCAAAGAAACGAACAACTATGCAGAACAAGAAAGAAGAGCAAATCGGGCAAAGATATCAAAATTCTCCCGCAGTAAAAAATGGATCCCTACAAATGACAGAGAAATGAAGCTATTCTTTGGGTTAATATTTCTTCAAGGTATTGTCCAGAAACCAAATCAGGCTATGTACTGGTCTCATCGAAGGGTTTTGCACACTCCAGTTTACTCAAAAGTAATGACAGTAAATCGTTTTATTTTGCTTTTTCGATATTTACATTTTTGCAATAATGAAGCTGAAAAAAAAGAAGATTTTTCAAATCCAAAACTTTGGAAGCTGCATAATGTGATAGAAAATTTACGGCAAAAATTTTGTAACTTTTACATACCGGAAAGAGATGTTTCTGTAGATGAAAGCTTGATGCCTTATAAAGGAAGGTTATCTTGGAAACAATATATTCCAAACAAACGCGCACGATTTGGAATCAAATTTTTTATGCTTTGTGAGGCTGAAACAGGGTATATTTGTGACTTCGTTATCTATACAGGAAATAGCACTGTCTTCAATGCATTGTATAAAAATTATGGACTTTCCACAAAAGTCGTCATGCATCTAATGAATCGCTTTCTTGGAAATGGTTATTGTGTGACTGTAGATAACTATTACATGTCACCCGAGCTTGCAGATTTACTTATAGCCCAAAAAACAGATATTTATGGCACAGTAAGGATAAACAGACGAGATTTACCTACAGAATTCGCTAAAAGAAAATTACAAAAAGGGCAACTCATAGCTTTTCAAAGAGGTAAGATTTCGGCTATAAGGTGGAAAGATAAGAAGGATGTGTGTTTGATGAGCAGTATTCATGATACTTCCATGATCAGCCTCAAAAATAAAAAAAATGAAGACATATTCAAGCCAAAGATTGTTTCTGATTACAATCTAACTATGGGTGGTGTAGATCGTTGTGATCAAGAAATATCTTTTCATCCGACAATTCGAAAACGCCAGAAAAAATACTATAAAAAGATATTTTTACATTTATTAGACAAAGTGCTCTGGAACTCATTTTTGCTGTATAAAAATGTAGTTGGGAAACGAATTACATTTTTAGAATTTCGTATCCAAGTTGTAGAGGAGCTTTTCAATAAATATGATGATGCAGCTTCTGCACAAAAGAATATCGGCAGACCATCTGCAATAGATAACCCTGCCCGTCTTACTGAACGACACTTTATATCCCATATTCCTCCTACTCCTGCGAAGCGTGAACCTACAAGGCAGTGCAAAGTTTGTTGCTCCAAAAAGAATGAAAATGGGAAAAAGATACGGAAGGAAACACGATTCTGGTGTACTGATTGCGGAGTTGGTTTGTGCTTGGAAAAGTGTTTCCAGTTATACCACACAAAACTGAACTACTAATAGGTATTCATTTTTATTTATTTATTTATTTATTTAGAAAATAATTAAATTGATTTTTTTTTTTTTAATTTTTAGAAAATAATGCTCCACTGGATGCGAACTTTACCACTGCCACGCTGAGTGGCAGCCGCCACAAAACCTTAAAATTTTTATGTATATAATTAAAAATATTAATTTTTAACTGCTAAGTATATTTTATTTTGAATTAAACATTTGTTTTTTGCAATAAAAAAAGTGAACAATTTAGGTACCCAAATCATCTAAATAACTGAACAGTTAAAAGGTTAAAGTATAACGGTCTATTCCTAGTTGACGTTAAAATATCGCCAAGACGATTTGGCGCTGTTTTGTAGGCGATACAGTTCTAAATTTGGCAACCCCATTTTTTTTATTGACGTGCTTTGGCTTCAACCTTTCTATACCACAAATCATAGAGCTGGTTCGTTTCTCAATTTTTCATATTGGAATTCCGAATTGGCGACATTCTGGCTTTGTCGCCAACTTTTCAAAAGTGCGCCAACCCATAAACGTGAACTAGGAATTTACCGAGCAATGTTTTGCATTTAAAAAAAAATATTTATTCGTCATTGTTTTTAATTTTAGAAAAAGTATAACTACAGAAATAATAAACAGTAAATACAAAAAGAGAAGCAAACTTTTAAAGAGGAAAATACTATGTTGAAATAAATAACATGTAACGTATTTTTACCTTGGTTTTTGAAAGATAGAAGACGGTGAAAGCATATTTGGGCTTCCCATTAGAACCGGTAACCTAATAGATATTCCATCCATGACAACTGTATCAGAACCAAACGGATTCATGCTTGTTGGGAATTAAATTGCGTGCAAGTTTTGGAAAAATCATTAAGATAAAATCGATCTACTGGGTTACCAATCCACAATGTTTTTAAATCGAAAGAAACAGTCCATATGTTCAACTTAAGTACAGTTTTTATAACATATGTTGAGAAAAAAAATACTTTAAAAACCTAACAGTGACTCTTAAATTAACGTACTAGTTGTTTAAACTAAAAAAGAAAATGTGTATTTCAAGAACAAAAAACAAATTCAAAGAAAATCCAAAATCTTTGCATACGCCTAGTGTTTACCAACAAATCAAAACCATAACCAACCGCACATGTTTTCAAGCAGGATTGCCAGTTATAAATTCAAGAACGTTAACTTCATGCAAGATTACGTCAAGAAAAACTGCTTTTTGCTCTTGTATTTACAAAACTTAAATAAGGGTTTATAATTGGCTAAAAATTGGAATTATTTTTAAAGTATCTTATCTAATCATACAGTTTGAGAAACAATATAATTCTTTCCAAGCGTCAAGTTCTATTTGGAGAGAGATTTTTTCTTCTGCTAAAACTTATAACTGATCACATTCAGGAGTGTAGTGGAAGGGCAACAGCCTTTTCCCTTACCTTTTTATCTGAGGGGAAGGACCCCCCCCCCCTCTTCTCGCATCTTATCTTAAAATACAACGTAAAATAACATAATAAACCAACTTTAATGAAAATGTTAAATGTTGCGAAAAAAATGTATTTAAAAAATTACTACAGCTATATTCTTCTTTCAGAAGTAATAAAAAATGTAAAACCATGTAACTTTAAATTAGGGATGGAACGGATATCCGGCAAATATCCGATATCCGGCATATCCGGCTGGATTTTCAATATCCGAAACCCCGTCAGATATCCGATTTGAAATACCGGACATCCGACAATTTCATTCGGATATCCGGCTGCATATCCGGCCACCAGGTATCCACAAGAAATAATTTTTTGCAAAAAATAATGATCTTTTTCGGACAAAGGGGACACCGCATGCTACACTTTTTTTTTTTTTTGTAATTTTTTTTTTCTTGGACATAAATTGCAGTCAAATTAGAAAACGAAAACAGAAAGAGGCGCCGTATTATTGACGTCGAGTTGATAACCATAAACCATTCCTCCAATCTTTTTCCATACACATCCTTCATACGTGTTTTGCAATATATGTTCTTTTCATTCCAAGTTTATGATCTGATTAATTCCAGATGTTATATTTGAATGCTTCTCCATAAAACTCGAACCGAAATACAAATAAATAGAACTTTTTTTTCCATAACATAAGTGACTTGTTAAGAGTTTTTTAGTTATTATCACTTCCTCCTTTTTTTCTGACATTTGCTAGCGAGTAAAAAGCAATAAATAGCCAATGCGCACTCCTCAATGCTTTTTTTTTTGTTCTATCGACGATAATACCGTACCCCTTTATGCTGTGAATGGTATGGTCTAATTTCTGATTTTTCATTGGCAGAAGTTGAAAGCTGGTATATGTTTTCGGACGTAAAATGAAGTATTGTAATTTTTAGGTCTTTAAAGCAGCGGCACAATGTGGAATTATATTTAGCTCTCTAGAATGTCTTGAATTACAATCCAATTTATAATTTTTAATAATGGCTCATTTAAAATCACCCATTTGGAAGTGTTTTAAAATTAATGGAAATGACGAAAGCAAAGCCCTATGTGTTACTTGCTCCACAGAATCGTTTAAAAAATTTGCGCGGTAAAAGCCCAAAATCCTTTTCCACAAAACCCTTATGGAACCATTTAATAAGTGTGCATAAGGAAATCCACCGAAGCTTAAAAGACTCACTAAATGCATCAAATATTGATGAACAAGAAAAAACAATTCATCAAAACAAGAAATGCACGCAGACAACATTGGAATCGACATTATTTGTACCAAAATTGTGGAGTTTAGATGATCCTAAAGCAAAAGCCTTAACCACAAAAATATGTAAGTACTAATTTTGTTTGTTTATATTAAATATATATTTTAAATCATAGGCGTAACTAGAGTTGTTGAATGAGGGTGGCTTCGAAAAACTCAGACTCGCTACACCAATGAAAAAAGAGGGGTCAGGGGGGGGGGGGGGGAGAAAAAAAATCTTACTGAAAAAGTTTTCAAATCATTGTCCAAATCTACGGGATAAAAAAAAAATTTAAGAATTCTATTTAAAAAAAAGAGAAGAAAAAAAGGAGTAGGAAAATGTTCTTACACACATGGAAATTGAAAGGGTCTGATATAATTGTAAAATATATGGATGCAATATTTTCAGAGGAATGTTTCGGGCGTATCAAACAAGATAGGATCAATTTCAGTGGCGGGATCCTCTCGAAATATTTTAAACATACACTGCCAAAAATAAGCATTAAAGAAACTTCCATAAACATTTAGATATATTTTTTCCTACACTGTTAAAAAAATTGTCCACCATGCACCAAAATTTGGTTTGGTTCCCATTTAGCTGCCACCAACATTTGGTGCTTAGTTTCGCGATTTAATGGTGCTTACGGTCCGAGATTGCACCATTAAATCGTGAAACTAAGCACCAAATGTTGGTGGCAGCTAAATGGGAACCAATTTTTGGTGCAAGGTGGAACAAAATTTTTAACAGTGTAAATAGCTGCGTCTCTTAATGTTTATTTTGCATTATTGTTTTTATATACATAAATGATACCCACACTGTCCGAGTCTGTAAATCTGCGGATAATGTTATTTTTTTGTTTTCATCTGGCGATTCTTTTAAACGCTATCTGGCGATTCTTTTTCAACTTGAACAGTAATTTCACCATATTTTTCTTCATTTGCAAAATAAAAACAGTGTCTCACTTTGAGTTTTGCGTTTTCTACCAGCACTCATTTTAATTACTTTCGATTACTCATTTGTTAACATAGGGTAATGAAAGTACTCAGTGGCGGCTGGTGCAGGGGGCCAGGGGGGGCCCGGGCCCCCTCACTTTTTTTGGTCGTTTCCCTCTCTATCTCTTTTTTTTTTTTTTTCTTCTTTTAAATAAATTTTGTAGTTATTAGTTAATATACTGATTTAACTGGTTTTTTAATCTTGAAACTGTTCACTTTCACTCAACTAATAAATGTCCTTATGGATGGATATTTAAGTCGCCTGATCGAGCTTCTTTTTCTTTGCCCGTAGAAGAAACGGAATGGAAAAAAGACGGGGGGGGGGGGACTGATTTTCGCCACCTGCAATATCCTGTGAGTCTGTACCCCTTGTGTGGTTCTCAAATTACAAAATTCCCGAGTTTCGTGTTTTGACACGGTTTTCTGATCTATGAGTAGGAGGCAGGCTCGTAGCCAAGGGTTAGGATAAGGAGATCCCCAACCGAAATAAAAGTTAATCTCATTAGATCAAAGACCCAATATTAATGTTACGCATCGATATTTTTTATTTTGTTACTAGGCTCATAAAGTTTAATGCTGTAAGTCACACTAGAATTTATTGCTGAAAGAATGGATTTGAAATCCCCAACTACGATATCTTTATGCACATCTGTGTTTGAAAAAATAAGTTGAATGAAAGTAAATAATTTATTTCACACAAAAAATAGGATGGCCTTGTGGAAAGAGAGAAGACCTCACTCTAAAGAAGAATCCTTTTGTTTCTGAAAACTGAAAGTGTTATTTTGAAAGTAATTTCCAATGTAGCTGTAACTGACTATTCAAATTTTTCTACAAATCTGGTCGAAAAGAGTGAGTAAAATTTTTACATCAGATAGCATTGTGCAATCTTCCTCTTGATGAGATGCCAATTTGTTTTACTGTAATAGCGTTAGGATACCCCTTAAAATTTATTTGATATAAAAAATAACGCACGTAAATAAATTACAAAAATAAAAGCCTAATTCATAATTAAAAAAAAAAAAAAAAAAAAACTTGAATAATCGTACTGTAGTATTATTGCAATTCCACAGAATATTATAAGAACCCACAATTCCGATTAAAACTCTAACTTGCCCTCTTCAAAGGATGTTAGTTTCCCTAGACTGTGCTTGGGGGAACAAAATGTCCCCCTAATTTGGACGACCTTGAATTAGAAACCTAAAGAGATAAGACAGAAAATTCTATAATGTGACGAGGGCCATTCCTTCCCTTTCACGTGACATCCTGGTTTTTTGTCATAACATGAGTTTCAAATTACCAAGACACCTCCTGGTCCTGGGATTTGCAAGGAAATGGTCAATTCTTACTTTGAAGTCAGGGATCGGACGTTTATCTTTAGTGTCTTTAACTTGTACGACTGCGAAAGAATTTACACCAATAAATAACAACGGTAAGTTTTTTGTTTTAAATTTTACTCTTTATTTAGTAAAATGTATGAGTTAATAATAGGTTTTTGTTTTGATATCTACTCTTTGTCTCAAAAAATAACTGAGTATTTAAATTTCGTCCAAATAATCAGAAGTGTTGATTTGTCCTACCTCTCCCACTGATATATGATATCGTATGGAATCATTAACGTAACTCTCCGATACGATTAATAGAAGAGTTTCTATAAAGACAACAAAACATTCCTTATAAAAATAAATGGTTTTACTAGAATTGGATTGAAACGACATTTATCCTTTTATTGGGTAGTAAAAATAAAAGAGAGAGGATATAATTTTAGAAAAAATTCTGTAATAAATAAGTAAATGTACAGTACTGAAAATTTTTTTTGATTGAAGGATATTCCGTTGCAGTATAACTCTCCCTTAGCTCTTGCGCCAAAAAAATACACAACGAGATATATTTTACTATTCAAAGAATATCAAGTAATTCAATTTAAAACTGTTGAACTGGTCAATATAACAATACCTTCAATTTTGTTTGCAAAATTGTAAATATTGTACTTTCAAAGGTTTTGTCACATTTTATTAACTGTTATATAAACCAAATTTATTTTGCATGAATTAATAATTAAAATATCAGTGACTGAAATATTAGTAGCATTACTGATGACTTTAAAATATATATATATATATATTTTTTTTTCAATTACTTTTAAAACTTATTTGCTGTTGTAAGCAAGCATTTTTTTAATAGTTTTTTGTCTTTCATGTATATGTGATTTGTATTTTAATTCTTAAATTCATGTAATATTTAACGAAATTTTTTTTCTGTGCATATGCTGCAGAATTTTTAATCGAGTTATTAGATTTGTATAGTTTGTAACTCGTAAATCTTTATTTTCTTTTTCTTTTGTACAGAATAGTGATTGAGCAATATCGGTTTTTATAGTTTCACATATGTTATGTAATTGGTATTTTGGTTAGTTGGTTTGTACGCTCAAAGACCTATTTTTATGTCCAATGACAGCTAATCAGGCCGGGACCTACAGCTTAACGAAATTTGGTATTTTAATTTACTATTATAATGTCAAACAGAATTTTAAAGTATTGCTTAACTCATTAAGAACCTTATAATTAGGTAGTTTCAAATTCCTACAGTGCTAGCTAAAAGTACTAAAAAAATCTGATCCTATCAGCTTTACTGTGCTTAAAATGATGTGGTATGTTGAAAATATTGATAATTTATCTTACATTAAAATAATTTCAGCTTCAAAGTTGTTGAACTTAAACCTTTCGCCCGATCAACATTTTAGCTCATTTTAAAATGTTCTTAAGTATTCTTAATCTAATAAAAATATTAAATATTTATAAAAAAATTTTATTGCATTTTTAATGCGATTAGGTTATATGGAGACAAAAAGTTATGCTCCATACGTCTGTTCTTTTATCTGTCTGTTCTTTTATCTTTGAATCCCGGAATATAATTAAGCCCCACCCCCTTTTCTCCTAGTAAAGTTGCAAACAATGTCCGCCTCTGTAAGCAATCTCACATAATCGCACTGCTATTGTTTGACCTCAAAAACTCCGCCCCCCCCCCCCCCCGTATTTTTCGACCTTCTTGCAATTTTCGTAAAAAACAAAATCCTTATTTTAAGTTATATTGCTACATAGTTGCATGTTATAAGTTGCATCGCTCGATTGGTCATAGTATGAACATTGGATAGCGAATGAAATATTTCTTAATTTTGCTGAGCAATTATTCCCAGGATTGTTTTCTCATTTCTGGAAAAAGGTTTAGTTCTAATTTTAGAATTCCTTGAAACATTTCTTGCCTCAGTTTTTTTTTTTTTTTTTTTTTTTTTTTTTTTAATGGGATTTGTAGGCAAAACAAATAAAAAGTCTACAGGCAGTCAATTGAAAGTAGAGTGAACTTTTGTCAAATACTATAAGCACATTTTTATATATAAAAGAAGAGATTGAAAGGAAACTTCTTATCTTTCTGGAGCATAAGCAGGTTTTTTTTTTAAGCAAATGACTTTGAAAAGATTTTCACAGTTAAGGACTAATATTCCTTACAGAGGTTTCTTTTTACTTGGAAAAAAAATGTGATCGTGCTTGCTAAATTTTCTAGTAGAAATAAAAACATTTTGCATTTATTGCCAAAAAAAAAAAAAAAAAAAAAAAAAAAAAAAATGTGCAAATGTTTCGTATTAATATTTTTAGAGACCAAAAAAAATACTTTTTCCCACTTTCTTAATATACTTTCTTAGAAGCTCAATATTCAAATTACAGAGTCTTTGTAACCTTTTTTTTTTTTACTTATAAAGATACGTTTTTACACTTTAAATTACGTACTATGGTTCAATATACATATATATATATATATATATATATATATATATATATATATTACTTCGCAAACTCCATTTTTTTTTTTTTCACCGGGGCCCCCCCCCCCCACTTTTCCTGACCACGAGCCGCCACTGAAAGTACTGTTTTCGATAAAAAAAATTCGAATTTTTTTGCATTTCTCCATGTTTTGGAACATCCAACTGAAAAAAATGGTATAGAAAAATGTATGTCGGTGTTTCTGTGGTCAGCACAACTCCCGAACGATTTGACCTGCTATGCTCAAATTTGGAGTACAGGTTAATGGGGGCCATAGAACCTGCCATTAATGTTTTCGTCAATATTGAGCATGCGCAAAACATTAAAAAAAACACGTTCTTTAGCAATCACTAAAAAGCGGCTCTAACGATTTTGATCAAAATCTCTATGATAATGCTTCTTGAGATGTTCTAAACATCCCAATCTCCGAAATTCCGATAAAAATGTTATAAAGGTGTAAAAAGATGAAAAGCGAGTGTCTTCAACATAGAGTTTGTTAACGCGCGTCAATGAACTGTACTTAAATGTCAGTAAAATGTAACCTTTAACTGTCACCGTCATTGATTGTAAAGACGCCCCTTTTTTGATATATAGTCAATTCACAGAATTGCGAGTTCCTCCCTTTTTATTGCTGATCTTTTACATCGATGTTTTTATAACTGTAATAAAGGTTTTAAGCAAGATTGTTTTGAGTTAATTTAAATACAGTCCACTTCGAAGAAAATTCAATATTCCAGCTACAACAAAGTGGTCCACCAGCCGGAGATTTAGGACTTTGAACGGAGTTTGAGATATTGAATCGAGTTTGTGAACTGAACGGAATTTTGCCTTTTGTCAGGTTCCCTGTGAGTCGTGCTTACTTTCCTATGAGTTATGAGTGTTTGATTGCTAGTGTAGTTTTTCGTGTGCTCAACTGCTGCGTTAAGTTTTCCGTGAGTTGAGTCTACTGTGCCTTGAGTTTTCCGTGTGTTTACTTGCTTTGCCTTGAGTTTTCCGTAAGTTGCGTTTACTGTGCCTTGAGTCTGCCGTGTGTTTACTTGCCTTGCCTTGGGTTTGTCGTGTGTTTACTTGCTTTGCCTTGAGTTTTCCGTGAGTTGTGCTTGCTCTTCCTTTGAGCTTTTCTGTGCGTTTACTTGCTGCGTTAATTTTGTTGTGCGTGTTTGCAGTGCTGAGTTTGTCGTGTGTTTACCTGTTGTTCTTTGAATTTGTCGGGAGTTATTAACTTACAGTTATTTTACCAAATTTGGATCCATGTGCAGTGTTTGAATATTGTTTATGGGTGACACGTTTAACGCGTAGCCTGAGCCTTGTGGGCAAGTTTTGTGAGCTGTTACCTTTTTTTGTAATGGTTGTTTAGAGTTAGGATTTGCTCTAGACTTTAGATATATTGGGAACGTTTTCTCGCGTTTTTTGACTTTGTGGGCTTTCCCAAGCAACGCAACCATATTGTTTCAATGTGGTGTCAACGTTAAATACCAACATGCACAATGTTGTTTCAACGTGGAACTGCAACGTTGTTTTCAAGCGGAAGTGTTCACTTAAAGGAGCGTGGATACAATGTTGAGTGCCAACGTTGTTTCAACGTAGATATATCACACTGCTTCCACATGCTAGCTATTGCCCACGTGGTTTCAATGTTGAATGTCAATATTGGTTCAACGTGGATTTGTCACATTGTTTCCACGTGAGAGTGTTCATTTTTGCCCATGTGGTTTCCACGTTGAATGTCAATGTTGTTTCAACATGGATGCATCCCATTGTTACCACATGATAGTGTTCACTTTTACCAATGTTGTTTAAACATGAATCTTCCACATGAGTGTTCAATATTGAATCTTGCCAATGTTGTTTCAAGACACACATCCCATAATGCTGTTTTTACAGCACTATAGTTCTTGAGCCCAAGAACTAGTGCTGTAGAAACAGTTTTTCTGGAAAGTATGTCTTGAAACAACATTGGCAAGAATCAGATTGAACACTCATGTGGAAGATTCATATTTAAACAACATTGGTAAAAGTGAACACTATCATGTGGTAACAATGTGGAACACCCATGTTAAAACAGTATTGCTCATATTTTTCATATTCACATTGCTCATATTTTTTGGAAGGGGTTATGAAATTAAAATTCAAAATACCATTTAAAGTTGCAATTTTAAGCAAAACAAATTATTGATTTTTGTATTTTAATAGATAACAGAAAAAATTTGGAAGCGAATGTATCCTGCCTACTTTCCTAAGCGCTTGTTTTGACACATTTTTTTCACATGAATGTGTTTAGTTTTATTAGCACTGTAAAGTTTAAGAGTATATGCATTATAGAAACTCTCATTTAATGAAAAGAAAAAGTTAAAACTAGAATATTTTCCAAGTATTGGCTTTATGAGTTTCCAACTACTGTTACACAATGTATCATCTTTTAGTAGGTAGAATATCATTTTGTGAAAAATTAAACTTTCCTTTTATATGCAGAGGATTATTCTGTACAAAAATTTAATTTTGCTCCAATGAACCACAATTAAAATTAATTATAATATTTGCTTCTTAATTATCTCTGAACTAATCAAATTTGAATAAAAATTATACATATATATTTTTAAACTGTAAAAATAAATCATAATGTTCAAAATAATTTTATTTCAAAAATAGCATGCATAACATTAAAACAAATGTTAATAAAACAAATATTAATAATTACATGTAACAGTAACAGACACAGTCCTAACACAATTACATAGGTACAAATACCTTTCAAATTGTTTCTAAGTTCACACTTTAAACCAGCAAATAGAAAATTATAAGATGATTAAATATATATGTGCTAATTTTTAATGACATATCCCATTCAGAGCAACAGTAGGATCTTAACTTCAAGACCCCATTTAATGACAGTAAAATAAGAAAGGAGATACAAAACAATTATTTAAGTTTGTGAACCATATGTTATAATCCATGTTTACAATCCACAATATCATTCCCAAAAATATTCCACATCTCTGTCACAATCAGCAGCCTTAATGTCACTCCACGAGCTTCTTTCGCCTCCTCATTGGTTGTTTTCATAATCTCTAAAATAAAATTACCTTTATTTAATACAATAAAGCATTCAAACATATATTTATATAGATATAACTGTTTTCCAATTTTTAAAAGTAGACACCATGCCAAAAATAATAATAAAGAAATACGACGTGTAAAAATGCTCAAATCCAACTCTGCTACTTAAATCGCCAACCAAATTCAAAGATTGAATATATTAATCAAGATAATATCCCTTTTTTATGACTTAAAAAAATCCCTCTCTCGCGTTGAAAGCGATCCCCTTGTTTTGGATGGTTTTAAGTCAATGCCAGTATGCAGAAGCACCCTTCATATTATGGTTTGCACATTGGACTGACCAAAGATCACACGACCATTTACGGCAATAACAGACTTATTTCAGAATATCATGCAATGACGATACACAATATAGTTTAATCAAAAGTAGATTATGTAAAAAAAATTCGAAGGCAGATGCAGAATACCAATGTTGCCTACTCCCACCCAGTATTTGAAAACTAAAATGAAGAGTAGAAAAATTTAAAGGAAAAACATATAATATAGGTTTTTAATTAATGTTATATTTCAATAGGAAACCAATTATAATTTTTGAAAATTCTAGATTGAAACAACTTAGTTGCCTTTTACTCTTAGGTATACTTTTAGAAAAATTTACTGTATCATACAAATTTAGCTTTAAATTCAAAAACCCTTTTTACTATTTTGAGGATAAATTAAATGAGCTGCTGCAACCAAATTGAAGCCATGCTTTCTATTGGTTTCCAGTTCAAAGTTAGGAGCCCTTTTTTCATTACATAGTTGCCTGGAGGTTAAAATAGTCAATTAGGATATTTTGGTACTTGCGTATTAACGCCACCGCAGCTACAGATTTGGCGGTTTTTAATTACTTACAAGGAATTAGAGTTTTATACTTACAAAGAATCCAAAAGATAACTGCATGCGAACAACAAGATTGCTCTTTATTGGCGGCACTGAAAAACCGTCAAATCTGTAGCTACAGTGGCGTTAACACGTAAGTACCGATATTTTTCTTACCAAAAAAAGTTTTCTGGAGGCTAAAATAGTCACTTTAGTAAACGCCACTAGCAGCCTTGTTATAATACTGCCATAATTCAGACATGTTCACAACAGCAAAACTAATTTAAAAAGAATAAAAAAATTATACTTAATATATAAATTATAGAGGATTATCAAAAGAACTATCAGTGTCATTTAACATGATGGCCACAAAATTCAGGTAAAAAGTTCCCTGACAGATTCCTTTCCTGCAAACTTTTTCCGAATTCCCCCAATTTTTTCAGATATGTTGACACACTTATCGAATAGAACATGTATGCTAAAGAGATAATATGCCAATTTTTTAAAAATAGGTTTGGTGGTAGTTAAAAGTTAAAATTATTCCATAACATTAAAACTTCTAATGATTATCACAGCAAATCTTCAGGAAAATGGTACCAAATTAGGGATAATGGATAAACATACCCTAAACAGTAACAGTAAATTTTCCTGAATATTAAAAAAATTCCCTGATTTTTTCCACAATCGAAAAGTTTCTTGATTTCCAGGTTCTGTAGCCACACTGTTTAAGTACAACAGCTCTAACAAAGGTGAAATAAGCAAGTCCACAGAACACTGAAAAAAAAAAAAGAATGTTCAATTCTAATACAATAAGTAAATTTATTCTAAAAAGTATTCCCAAATATAACTTTGGTACAGTCAAACCCTGTTAATGTGAAATCCGTTAACCTGAACTCCCGTTTAACGCAAAGAAAAAAGCAGTTCCCCGTATTTAAAACTTGATGTTAATTTATTCAGTTAGCACAAACAATTTCAACGGCCCCAGCGACTTCGTGTTAATGAGATTTGGCCGCAGAGTTGGACCCCTCCCTCCCCCAAAAAATGTTTTTTTTGTGTTGTTTAAAAAAAAAAAACAGGTTTTTTTCCCCCCGTTTTTTTTTTTTTTTTTTTAAATCCTTTTCTAATTAAAATGTATACATATTTATAAATAAAATTTTACATTAACTAGAATAATAAATTTTCAAATAACAAATAATATATCTTCTGAAAATAATTTACACTAAGTAAATAAACATTTGCTACTTATGTGAACAATTAAATCATTAAATTTTAATATTATATTTAGAGATATATAGTTTCCATTGGATTTAAAAAAACATAATACAATAGTAATTGTTTTCTACTTCTACATGGAATATTGCTCTTAGATTCATCAGTAATGGTGATAAGTTATACATAATTATATTTTTAAGGTTTAGAAATAAGTTATTTAAGCACAAAACCTCTATTTCACAAACAAATTTAAAATGCAGCATATAATTTAATTTTAATTAATAATTTTGAATATTATTATAAAACAGTAATAAAACACTTAGATTAATATAAAAAGTTATTTTTGATACTTATAATGAAAGTCTATAGAACTTTTTATAAGATTTATTTAAAAAAGTTATTTACAACAAATAATTTAAAAAATCTAATTATAAATAAACAAAAAAAAATGCAATTTTAAATTAGTCTTTAAAAAGAGAAAAAAAACTATTTGGTTTAAACCATGCCAACCCTGTTCGACTGTATAACAAAAAGGGAGATTTAAAAAAAAAATTAACAATTTTTTTTTTGCAAAAGAACAGAATTCCACTTTCTAATTTTAGTTTTTTAGAAAGTTCTTTTTGTAAATTTTTAAATAGCGAAATATGCTATACTGTACTGCATCTTTTCAATTTACCACAGTACCTGAAAAGGATAGGATTCAGTTGTTAGGGGCCAGCGATCAGATTCCAGGCACTACCTGTTCCACAGTGTTGTACATGGAGGCAGTAAGCTGAAAATATGTTAACTATTATAAAATGTATCATCCTTATGTACATGTATATATTTACACTGATGACGTCTTTTTTAAACCTTACTTTGAAATATCGATTTGATTACCAGGTGGGATAGAGAGAAATTCTCAATTTGTTATCCATCACTGCTTGAAAAAGAAAATTAACGAAAGAAATTCATTTTTTGCACACAAAACATCAGTTCATTTTGCAGCTATATTTTTAAATAAACATTTAATTTTACATTAATTAAAACAACACATTACACAGTGGCCACAAAATTCAGGAAAAAAAGTTTTCTGATAATACCCTGATAGATTTTTAAAAAATTTCCTGATAGATTTTTAAAAATTCCCTGATTTTACAGCAAATTTTCTTCAAATTTCCAGATGTGTGATCGAATTGAACATGTTAAAGAGACTACGGGTGTGGAAAATCACATAACTTTCAATTATATTATATAACATTAAGAAATGTTCTATACTACATCTGTATTCCACCTGAAA
Source organism: Linyphia triangularis (assembly GCA_963978545.1). Lineage (NCBI taxonomy): Eukaryota > Metazoa > Arthropoda > Arachnida > Araneae > Linyphiidae > Linyphia > Linyphia triangularis. The sequence goes on from OZ021722.1 coordinate 89,620,600, forward strand.
TAAATTACTGGCTCTGTTGTCCCGATCCCTATTACGGTGGAGATTTTTTTTAACTGAATCAGTTCATTTAATTACCGCAAAAATTCTTTCAACAAGTATAGAAATAATATTTATACAGCATGTTTAATTCTCAGTGATCAATCGTTTTAGAAAAACATACTTCTACAAGACAGCCCATTCAGTTTTATAGCTCATAAAAATACGTGAAATATACAATAGGTTTATTTATTTATGTCACACGTGTGTCCCAAAAATCAACAAACCTCACTGATAAGAACATCATTATCTAATTTCATTTATAAATTGAAATACATCTAATTTAGAAAACCGGCAAATAATAGAGTATAATTTAATAATGTAATGAAGAAAACTTACCAGAAAAGGCATAAATCCAATTGTCAACACAACGACATCGTAAAGTTTCAAATCAACTTCAAAAGTGATGCCAGCTACGTCATCACTGAAGGTAAAAGCGTATTGCGCATGCGTCGGATGATACAAATCGTGGATCAGTGGTGTAAGGTTGAAGTATAGTTGAATTATCACATTGAAGCCATATTAAAAAACCACATTGAGTAAACGGATTTTTATTTTTTGCTTTTATAAATTGCTTTTACCAAAGTTTTCAATTAATATGATTCTTGGACAAGATTGGGGCTTTCCAAAAACCAAAGAAGACACTTGTTTCATGTCTGGTTGAAATATCACATTGAAACAACATTGTGATATCACATTAGAAAAGTGAAGAAAACGAAATTCTGACTTTATTCGTACTACATAATTAAAACCCCTAAAAACTATACGAGATAGATTGATTTATGCTAATATCTGTTATAAAATATCAGCTTCCTTAAAAATGCATTGGAATTGCACATTGATACAATGTGGTTACAATGTGCCTTTCTCACTTTCAACGTATCCACCAAAAAACCACATAGAAACAACATGAGTGTGTTGCTTGGGTTATAAGGTATTTTTCGGTGTTTTCTCCGTTTTTTCACATTTGAGCATCTTTCTTGAATACTCATATTCTTGCAAATGGCATTGCCGAGATACAAAAAGAGTGAGTTGGTGGCAATTGCAGAGGAGCTAGACCTAGAGGTGTGTGGTAAACTAACCATACATTCCCTCAGAGAGGTCATCGAAAACTGTGACCTCTTCAGAAATGAAAGAGAACAGTTTGAGGAAATCGTGAATTTGGTTCTTGAGGAAATCGAGCGCGTGAGGAAGGAATCTGACTTTGAGTTTGAAAAATCAAAATTAAAAAAGGAGCTTTTGGAAAAAGAGATCGAATTGAGTAGATCTCGAGCGGAGATGTCTTCTACTGAAGTGAAATTAGAGAATGAGTTTTCGACTTCAAGTTTAGAGAATTTAATTAAAAGTGTTAAGACTTTATCAATATCAATACCCACAAGACCGGAGAGTTTTAACCTCTTTTTCCAATCTATTGAGAAAGCCTTCTTAATCAAGAAGGTGCCCGATGAATTTAAAGCTGAAATTCTGCTTAATATTTTGGGAGAGAAGGTCACCAATTTGTTAGTATATTTAACCTCGGAAGAACTAAGTAATTATTCCAAATTGAAAGATACTGTCTTGAGGGAGTTTCAGAGCTCTCCTCAAGAGATTTTGCAAAACTTCCGTAAAACACAAAAATTCCCGAATGAAACATATACGCAATTTGCGTCCAGGTTAGGTGCAACATTTGACTATTATTGTCAGTTGCGTAAAGTCGATGACTTCAGAGGACTTTGTGAACTAATGGTTTCAGATAAACTCAACAGTGCCTTAGATAGTGAATTAAAGACCCACATAGGCGTAAAACAAGGTGAAACTTGGTACAGACCTACCGAAATGTCAAAGTGATGTGACATCTACGTAGCGTCTAGGAGCAAGACTAATAAAAACGAATTCCCATAGTTCCGTCATTCTGTTGGTAATCAGGGATATCGAAATAACAGTTTTAAAAACACCTCTCGAGCTTTGGTTTCTGGCGTTAGAGGACAAAAATGCGTGATATGCAAGACTAATAGTAAACATTATCTTGGCGCTTGCCCTAACTTCAAAAAGATGACCGTAGATGAAAGAATTGAGACCGTGAAAGGTCATCAGCTGTGTTTTAACTGTTTAAATACCCATAGAGTTAACAAATGTCAATCTAGATTCTCATGTAGTAAGTGTCACAAAAGACACAATTCTTTGCTTCATTTTGAGGAGAGGCCTCGTGTCACAGGAAATGGTTTACCACATGCAGGTGTGAGTTCCGATCTCCCTCCTTCGGCCCGTGCCGATGATTGTGAGCCAACACAGCAAGTGTTTTCTGGTACTAGTTCAAGTGGCTTGAATAGGAAAACTGTAGTTCTGTCTACAGCCATTGTCTATGTAAAGGATAGTTTTGGTAATCTCCAACCTTGTAGGGTTTTGATCGATGGGGGTTCCCAATCCAATTTCATGACTGTGGAATGCTCTGTTGCTTTAGCTGTTAAGAGAGAGAAAACCAATGTTCTTATTTCTTGCTTGGGCGGAAATGCTATAAACGTCAAGGGGAGTGTCCTTGCTACTATTGCAAATGCTGAGGGAGATTTCGCAAATACGTTAACTTTTCTCATTGTTCCAAAGATAACTGATGTTACCCCAACTAAAAGGTTAAATATCCCACTAAACGTTCTGCCTAAGAATTTGAAGTTTGCTGATCCTGAGTTCTACGCCCCTGGAAAAATTGACATGTTACTGGGAGCCGAGTGTTTTTTCGAATTTCTGCGCTCAGGTACCATAAAACTTAACAATTCTGAGCTTTCAATGCAAAATACGGTATTTGGATATATTGTTGGAGGTAGTGTTGAAGAGGTTGATTTGGAAAATGGGTTGAGTGCAGGTTATTGTGGTTTAATTTCTGAAATTGATGACTTGAGTTCAGTTATGACAAAGTTTTGGGAAGTCGAGTCTGTTGGTGACCATTCAGATGTAGATGATCAAAGGGATGAGGATTCGCAGTGCGAGGAGCATTTTTTAAAAACTCACTCTAGGGATGAGGCTGGTAGATACGTCGTAAGATTACCTTTCTCTGCATCGACGTCAGAACTTGGCAACTCTAGAGACCTAGCGCTGCAGCGTTTTAAGGCTGTCGAGCGTAAATTGATTTCTAAATCTGAAATATATCGGCAGTATAAAGACTTTATGAAAGAGTACGCTGTACTGGGCCATATGGAAAGGGTCCCCGTGTCAGAGGCTTCATCAGTGGGATGCTATTATCTCCCACACCATGCAGTCTTCAAGACTCATAGCTCTACAAGTCAGATACGTGTGGTATTTGATGCCTCAGCGAAGTCGGATTCTGGCAAGTCCCTGAATGATATCTTAATGGTCGGCCCTAAAATTCTGAATGACCTATTTCCTATTCTGCTCAGATTCTGGACTCATCAGGTCGTAATGGTTGCTGACGTCGAGAAAATGTTCCGTCAGTTCAGACTTCACAGAGATGATTGTAACTTTCAGAGAATCTTCTGGAGAGACGATCCTGGCGGACAGATCAATGAGTTTAGACTTTTAACGGTGACCTACGGTTTTGCATGTGCTTCCTTTTTGAGTTCCAGAGCACTACATCAGCTTGCCATTGATGAAGGAGTACACCTTCCATTGGCTTCTAGGACGGTGCTTCAGGATTTTTACGTTGATGATTTGCTCACGGGAGCCGAGTCAGAGGAGTGTGCTACAGGGCTGGTATCTCAACTCATGCAAATGATGGAGAGGGGTGGCCTTAAACTGCGGAAGTGGTGTTCTAACAACTCCAATCTGCTTCAGACCATTCCGAAAGAACTTCGTGAGGAAATGACTGCAGTTGAGTTTGACAAAGATAAGTCAATCAAGGTCCTGGGAATGAACTGGCAGCCTGGCACAGATAGTTTTAACATCAAGGTCAATGAACTGTCTGCCCATGATGTCATCAACAAGCGAACTGTCTTGTCTGCCATTGCAAGACTGTTTGATCCATTGGGTCTGCTTGCCCCAGTAGTGGTAAAGGCTAAAATTTTCATGCAGAAATTGTGGATGCTCAAGGTTTCTTGGGATGATGATCTTCCTATCGATGTAAAGAAGGAGTGGAGTAGATTCTCTATTGCCTTGGTGTCGTTGCAGGAGGTGCATGTCTCTCGCCCGGTTCTCGTCAAGTCGGCCACTGACATCCAACTCGTAGGTTTTTGCGACGCTAGTAAAGAGGCGTACGGGGCAGTGATTTATCTAAGATCTTCAAACGCCCTGGGAGACGTCAAGGTCTCACTTTTGTGTAGCAAATCAAGGGTAGCCCCAATAAAGACTCTAACTATCCCACGCCTGGAGTTATGTGGTGCCGAGTTACTCTCTCGACTTGTTGTAAATGTTGCGACTTCTCTGCATTTTGAGATCAACAGCGTTAGATTATACTGCGACTCAACTACAGTGCTCTCTTGGGTATACTCCTGTTCAACTACTCTAAAGGTGTTTGTTTCCAATAGAGTCTCAAGGATCCAAGAGCTAACAAAGGGATTTTCATGGCGATATGTGAAAACTGCGGATAATCCTGCAGATCTTGTGTCACGTGGAGTTTGGCCCGATCAGATGTCTCGTCTTACTTTCTGGTGGGATGGGCCTAAGTTTCTGTATGGAAATGAACCCACACCTACTGATATCCCGTTGTTCCCGACTGAAGAGTTTACTACTGAGCTGAAAAACGATTCTCAAGGACAGTCAAATAACTTTATGATTTCTATTTGCTTAGATAGTATATTTCATATAACCAATTCTTTTACGAAATTAATTAGAATTTTTGCATTTATATTTAGATTTTTTTTTCAATTGTAAATCCAACGTGAAAAAGGTTGGCCCTCCTTTAAGTAATGAGCTGGAGAAGGCTGAGATGTTTATCATAAGGTGCGCTCAGAATCAAATGTTTGCAAAAGAACTTAAACTTCTGAAGGAGAATAAACCACTTAAAGAGTCTAATATGAACAGTTTAGCTTTGTTTTTAGATAAGGAGAAAATTATTAGAGTTGGCGGACGCCTAAATAACTCAAACTTGCCCTTTGATGCTAAACATCCAGTCTTGTTTCCAAAGAGTCATAAACTAACTGAAATGATCTTTCTATACTATCATTTGAAGAACTTGCATGTAGGTCCATTGACCCTGCTGCATATTGTCCGTCAGCGTTACTGGGCAGTGTGTGGTAGAGATACTGCAAGGAAAATTGTTCATAATTGTGTTACATGTTTTAAAGCTAAACCAAATGAAATGCATCAATTTATGGCACCCTTGCCTGGAGATAGAGTATTAATCAATCCCCCTTTTTCTAAAACTGGTTTAGATTGCTGCGGTCCGTTCCTTATAAAATATAAACACCAGAGGAAAGGCATCTTTCATAAGATTTATGTGTGCATCATGGTGTGTCTTGTTACAAAAGCCGTGCATTTTGAGATGTTGACTGACCTAACAACTGAGGCTATGATAGCATGTTTAAAAAGGTTTTTCAGTCGCAGAGGTTTGAATCACCATCTCTTTTCAGATAACGCAGGTAACTACCGTGGTGCTGCCGCAGAATTAAAGAAAGTATTTGCCTTACTTAAGACGGATCCCGTCACTAATTATTTATCTTCAGAGGGTATATCTTGGAGTTTCATACCTCCCCGTTCACCTAATTTTGGGGGTTTGTGGGAGGCGGGTGTGAAATCATTCAAGTCTCATTTTAAGCGCACTATTGGAGATCACAAGCTTACTTATGAGGAATTCCTGACTGTGAGCAATCAAATTGAGGCAATCCTAAATAGCCGCCCCCTTTCGCCACTTTCTTCTGATCCAAATGACTTTGATGTATTGACCCCCGGTCACTTCTTAATCGGCCGGCCCCTTAATTCTTTGCCGAGGTAGATTTCTCCCAGATCGAAACCAATAGATTGTCCAGGTGGCAATTGTTGTCAAAGGTTGTCCAAACTATTTGGAAAAAATGGTCTAAGGAATATCTAAACAGTTTACAGCAGAGGACGAAGTGGCGGACCATAAAGGATGAAATTAAGGAGGGTATGGTGGTATTAGTCAAATCGGATCAATTTCCTCAATGTATTTGGGTGATTGGCCGGATACATAAGGTATTCCCTGGCAAGGATGGGATCATTAGAGTGGTTGAGATAAAGACTCGAAATTGAATTTATAAGAGAAGTGTTTCAAGTGTTTGTGTTTTACCGATTTTAGACAATCAAATGTAAAGATTTTATATAGATTCTTGATTGTGTATATCTTGTATATCTTGATTATGTATATCTTGATTATGAATGAACCGTCTTGAAACCTTGGTTTCAAGGTGGGGAATATGTTAACGCGCGTCAATGAACTGTACTTAAATGTCAGTAAAATGTAACCTTTAACTGTCACCGTCATTGATTGTAAAGACACCCCTTTTTTTATATATAGTCAATTCACAGAATTGCGAGTTCCTCCCTTTTTATTGCTGATCTTTTACATCGATGTTTTTATAACTGTAATAACGGTTTTAAGCAAGATTGTTTTGAGCTAATTTAAATACAGTCCACTTCGAAGAAAAGTCAATATTCCAGCTACAACAGAGTTCTCTTCCCTTGAGGATCGCTCATCAACAACCGTTTTTCTCCTCTCCTCTGTTTCACTAACAAGAAAGGATATTTCAAGAATTTTCGAAAAGTACATCATTACATTCGCCATTGTGGCCACCTTTTTTTTTTTTTTTTTTGTAAGAGTTATCTGTAAAAATATCACTATAAGGGCCATTATTTCAAATAAATGAAAATAGTAATAACACTATTCCACGTCAAATTTAAATGTGCTGACCATTATTATAGTGTAATTCAAAGTTTTGCGATGTTCCACTCCCCTAGTTTACATGTTTCCCGCGATGGAGAGTCCATTTCTTCAGCCTCGGACAGGTGTAGCGTGTAGTTATCATTAAATGGCAAGTTTGCTCTTCTGGTGAAAAATCCATGTATAGTCTTGCAGTTTGATATAGCTTTTGATTACCTTAGTAAAATACTGGTCACTGAATAATATCAATAATGAAATTTAATGGATAATTTGAGTAACAATCAGCAAAGTGTTAATTGGGGAAAAATGCAGTATATTTGTTTAATTCGTTCTCAACTTAGTGAGTTGGGGGTTGAACCCCCAAAACCTCCCTCGTTACGCTTATGGTCTTTGCATCAACGGTCGATGTCTAAAGTCAAGTCTGTAGCACTTATGTTTCCGCGATAAAGACTCCATTTCTCCAGCCTGTGTAGCAACATGCAGTTTGTAAGACGTTCAATATGGTACATTAGTTGTATGAATGTCTTTCACTTTGGTATAGCTTTTGATTACCTTTGCAAACACTGAATAATTACTAGTAAGGAAATTTAATGGATACTTTGAGAAATAACCAACAAATTGTTGGCTAAGGAAAAACCTAGTAAATGTTCTTAATTTTTCTCAACCCAATGGGGGGGGGGGGTTAGAACCCCCAAAACCCCTCCCTCGTTACGCCTATGTTTTAAATATGGTATAACATCATGTTGATGAATTTTGGGTTCGAAATTTTTTAAGTTTATATTTAAAGACGGAATATTCCGATAGATCCCATTTAAGTTTTCTACGAGATTTCTTTAAATCCGTAATGTTTTAGGTGCATTACAAAAAAAATAGACTTCAATTTCATAAAATATTTAAAATGAATCTTTTGTTATTAACAAATGCATCCTGTATAATTTTGTAATAATTTATCAATTATAAACAATGCATGAAGTAAATTGAAAGTAGTTATATTTTGCACTTCAACATTGTAAAAAATGTTTTTAATATAATTTTAGGTGAGTTAATGGCTCTTGATGCTGAACCATTCTCCATTGTGAATAGAGAAGGCTTTGGTCAGTTAATAAAATACCTAGCTCCTCGTTATCCGCTTCCAAGTAGAAATTATTTTCGTGATAAAGCCCTTCTAGAACTATATGAGAAACTAAAAGTATCAATATTACAAGATATAAAATCAGCAACAAAGATCTCTTTCACTCATCAACTAAAGTTTAAATAAAAAAAATTAACTCAGTGGCGTGACAGCCCGTGTGGACTAAGGCCTGCTGGGCCAAACTCAGCTTTCTTGACTGTGGCATTTGTGTGTCACATAGCAGATGTTTCAGTCAGAGGGTCATTCTGACGCCGAACCCAGTGCATGGTCCTCCTCAGTTTATTTCTTTCAGGTATAAACAGCTAAGTCAGCCTTGCCCAGTCCGCGAATCAAACCATGGACCTGTGGCATGCAGTGCGGTGCGCTAACCACTAATTATAATTTACTTGATACTTCATATCATGACCATTTTTTTCGTATAGCATATCGTATAATTATCGTTTTTAGTATTATATAGACCGAATATCCGGCGAAATCCGTTTCGGATATCCGTATCCGGTAGACATGGTACCCTGGATATCCGAAATCCGGCAAAACTCACATCCGTTCCATCCCTACTTTAAATTAAGATTAATATCATCATTATAAGAATTTGTATTTTTTTTAAAGTGTTCTAAAACATCCCCATCTCCGAAATTCCAGTAGAAAATTGATATAGACGTAAAAAGTTAAAAAAACAAAATGAGAACTAAAAATGGAAACGACTAAGTACCAAAAAAATCGAAAATCTTTTGTCGAAAAAAATGTTAAATAGCATGATGCTAAACAAAGAGGAGAACCCTCCGAATTCCAGTACCAAAATAGTTCAAATTCAATCTGAAGTATGCACTTACCTATGCATTGTCTTAAATGCAAGATGCGATAATTTTTCGGTTCTCCTGAAAATTTTTCTTTTTTGGATTTAGTTTGTTTTCCATTTCTAGTCCTTAAATGTTTAATGCAGAGTATTTGTCCTTTGGGCATTGCCAATCAACAACTCTTGCTCTTCTATTTCACTTACCCGAAAGGATAATGAACAGTGTTACTTTTGGCCACTGTAATAAAATTATCACTACTAAACTGGCCGTTTTTTTTTGTTTTTTTTTTAATTGACGAAAATTTGTAAGCAAACACGGCAAATTACACCAATCCATATCAACCCAATGGGGGGGGGGGGGTTAGAACCCCCAAAACCCCTCCCTCGTTACGCCTATGTTTTAAATATGGTATAACATAATGTTGATGAATTTTGGGTTCGAAATTTTTTAAGTTTATATTTAAAGACGGAATATTCCGATAGATCCAATTTAAGTTTTCTACGAGATTTCTTTAAATCCGTAATGTTTTAGGTGCATTACAAAAAAAATAGACTTCAATTTCATAAAATATTTAAAATAAATCTTTTGTTATTAACAAATGCATCCTGTATAATTTTGTAATAATTTATCAATTATAAACAATGCATGAAGTAAATTGAAAGTAGTTATATTTTGCACTTCAACATTGTAAAAAATGTTTTTAATATAATTTTAGGTGAGTTAATGGCTCTTGATGCTGAACCATTCTCCATTGTGAATAGAGAAGGCTTTGGTCAGTTAATAAAATACCTAGCTCCTCGTTATCCGCTTCCAAGTAGAAATTATTTTCGTGATAAAGCCCTTCTAGAACTATATGAGAAACTAAAAGTATCAATATTACAAGATATAAAATCAGCAACAAAGATCTCTTTCACTCATCAACTAAAGTTTAAATAAAAAAAATTAACTCAGTGGCGTGACAGCCCGTGTGGACTAAGGCCGGCTGGGCCAAACTCAGCTTTCTTGACTGTGGCATTTGTGTGTCACATAGCAGATGTTTCAGTCAGAGGGTCATTCTGACGCCGAACCCAGTGCATGGTCCTCCTCAGTTTATTTCTTTCAGGTATAAACAGCTAAGTCAGCCTTGCCCAGTCCGCGAATCAAACCATGGACCTGTGGCATGCAGTGCGGTGCGCTAACCACTAATTATAATTTACTTGATACTTCATATCATGACCATTTTTTTCGTATAGCATATCGTATAATTATCGTTTTTAGTATTATATAGACCGAATATCCGGCGAAATCCGTTTCGGATATCCGTATCCGGTAGACATGGTACCCTGGATATCCGAAATCCGGCAAAACTCACATCCGTTCCATCCCTACTTTAAATTAAGATTAATATCATCATTATAAGAATTTGTATTTTTTTTAAAGTGTTCTAAAACATCCCCATCTCCGAAATTCCCGTAGAAAATTGATATAGACGTAAAAAGTTAAAAAAACAAAATGAGAACTAAAAATGGAAACGACTAAGTACCAAAAAAATCGAAAATCTTTTGTCGAAAAAAAATGTTAAATAGCATGATGCTAAACAAAGAGGAGAACCCTCCGAATTCCAGTACCAAAATAGTTCAAATTCAATCTGAAGTATGCACTTACCTATGCATTGTCTTAAATGCAAGATGCGATAATTTTTCGGCTCTCCTGAAAATTTTTCTTTTTTGGATTTAGTTTGTTTTCCATTTCTAGTCCTTAAATGTTTAATGCAGAGTATTTGTCCTTTGGGCATTGCCAATCAACAACTCTTGCTCTTCTATTTCACTTACCCGAAAGGATAATGAACAGTGTTACTTTTGGCCACTGTAATAAAATTATCACTACTAAACTGGCCGTTTTTTTTTTTGTTTTTTTTTAATTGACGAAAATTTGTAAGCAAACACGGCAAATTACACCAATCCATATCAAATTTAAATGCATTGACCAATATTATAGTGTAATTGAAAGTTCTGCGATATCCCACCCAGTAGGTTTACTCAAGGTTGTATTGTATGAAATATAATTGTGTAATAAACGTCTTTATGAAATGCTCATAAACTTTCCGGCGACCTGGAGGCCAAATTTCTTTTATACTCCTATTTATGGCGACTGAAACACAAATTTGATTGTATCGTTGTTATTTTTTTCCATGATGCAAAAGAATTTAAACAAAGACTAGTGCGCCAAAATTTCGTTAGTCCTTACATCGAAACTATTATACTAGTATACCGATATGCTGCCTCTTACCTTTCATTTAGAATTGTATTTTTAAAGGGAGCTTCTTTGCATTTCAAATATCAAACAGAAGTGTCGAATTTTTAAAACACCTACTTAAAAGCGGTCATTCCCATTGTGTCTACTTATTCTTAAAAGTAGAAATTATGTAGTGCCGACGCTGGGAATTGAAAACCAGAATCGTCTCATATGCTGGGGGCTTGTGTTATTTCAGATCAAGAACAGAACTAACAAAAAGGAATAGATTTGATGCAGCCCTCCCCCACTCCCAAGAAAAAAAAATAAGAATCGCGAGATGCAAAATTTATAGCAAATTTTAATATTTAATTGTGACTATCTGAATCTACTAGTCAAACATATAAAAGTTCATCACCTACGTTTTCAACACTTTGAAAAGATAAATACTCAAAATTTTATGAAAGCCAAAAAAAAAAAGTTTCTATTTTAAAAAAAAAAAAAATGCTTTATTAATTATTAAAAATTGTTTAATGCAAATGTTGTATGCTACTTATATTTATCCTTTAACAAATTATCGTTTGACAGTAATTATGACTAAAATACATTTTTCTTTTTAATATCATTTTGTCATTCCCTTGTCGTCACTTAAACTACTAACAACTCCTTGAAAAATTATGAAATGTAACATTTCGTCATTTTTTGGAATACTGATTCTAAATGTGACATAATACTATAGGGTGGTTATTGAACTTTTTAAAGTTTGGTTTAGTTTTAATATGAATATTACCTATTATAAAAAAAAATAAAAAAAAAAATAAAAAATTAGATACAATTATTAAAAAACTTCTACGAATTATCGTAAAATGGGGTGAATCGGAACACTTTTCAACTTTCAAAGTAAAAATCGGTTGTAATAAGGACGTTAAGGAACATATTTTTTACATTGAAACTTGGGTCTTACCTTCTTCTTTGAGGATCAACCTAAAAAATTAAAAAAAAAAAATCTAGGACTTTAGTTTATTTTGAATTTTTTCATGGTGTTCCGATTCACCCCGCAGTAAGGGGTGAATCGGAACACTCTTTACAATTTATGTCTGATCTTATTTAAATGTTTACAGGGTGACAAAAAACAAGTAATAATGCATTGCGGTAAATAGGAACACAAAATTATTATAAAAAAATCATTTAATATGACGGATAAAATTGTGTTTGTCAGTTATAGTCAATACAAATCATATGTTTGAAAGCGTATCAACTCTTCTTCTATAACTCATCCAAATAGTCTTTAAAATTAATAATATTTTTTAATATACTTTATGTTTGCGTGATGTATGACTGCAAATTCCTTAAAATATCTTGTGAAAGGAGAAAAGCATCCTCATTTGTCTCAGAAAATCTCTTCGTTCATGGACGCTTTTTGTAAAACACACTTATATAACAATAATGACCAAAATGAAGAAATTCTTGCCTTCCTAACTCACACAGGGGGAAAAAGCACTTCAGTTTTTCCTCAGTTCCCCCCTTTAAATCAATAGAAACCCACTATGAATTTAATTTAATTGAGAAAATCTCTTGTTTACAGTTACAAGAGGGTAAACTTTTTTCAGGGTAACCACAAAATTAAGAAAAAAAAAAGTCCCTCCCTCCCTCGATTTCCAAAAAAAATGTCCCGATATTTAAATTTTTTTTCAAATTTCCCCAACTTTACCAGATGTGTAGACACCCTGGTCAAATAGAACATGTATGCTAAAAAGATAATGTGCCAATTTTTTCAAAATAGTTTTTGCAATGATGAAAAGTTTCTAAAAATTTCCAGGTTCTGTGGCCACTCCTTTTCATTTGTAGTATATATGAAGAAAAGTTTGCATAAATTGAAATAGAATATAAATTTCTGCAGTCCGGCTAGGCTCAAGAATTTCAACACATTACACAAAAAGGATTAGCAGTTTGTAGATGAGCACAGATTCAATGGTTTTCAGACTTATAAGCACATGAACCCCCAATTTTAATTTAGATTAGCGTCTATCTCGAGAATGATTCAAATTTCGGTAAGGAAATCAGATATCCATGGCAATGTACCCAGAGGTGGCGCCAGCAGGGGGGCTGGAGCCCCCCCCCCCCCCCCGTCGGGGAAAGCTAGCCCCTCCCCATCGGGCACAATCGAGCTTCTCGTCGGGGTATAGAGAAGACTTTTTTTTTTTTTTTTTGCATTAACAAAATTTTTAAGAATCGAGGAGAGTTAATAGTTAGAGTTAATAGTTTGCCTATCGTCTGACACCAGCATGTTAAACTGAAAATTATGATTGAATGTCCAACACTAAGCAATACAATCTCCCTATCTGTATTTCCGACAACCCACACAATAGACCTCACAAGCCTAGACCGCACGATAACCACAACAAGTTTCATGAAGAAATTCTTGATAACTCCCGACTGGATAAATTGTTTTCACACAGTCGTCGGGAAACTAAACAAATAATCTTTTTTATAGATGATACAATTTGATAAAATTCAACAAAAATAATGATCTTTAATTGAAACCACAGCCTATCTTCCAACGACATTTTTAATTTTACTGACAGGATAAACTGTTTTAAAGCATACTATATTAATCTTATATATTAAATTTTTGTTAAAATTGTTCATCATGTCGTGGAAATTATAAATTTATTCGGAAAGTTGAGCAATCCTCGTTTTTTTTTAAATTATTATTATAATTATTATTTTTTTTATTTATTAGGGAGACAATTCGATAAAAATTTAACAAAAGTTACGCTTTTAAATTTAAACCACAACTCATTTCCAGACAAAAATTACAATTTCCCCGACATGATAAACTTTCAACACATGTTTTATTATACTTAGATGGAATACTCTAAAAGATTTATCCCTTGGTTAAAAATAAAAATTACTTTGGATAGCTGAATAAATAACTCATTTCCCGACAAAAATTACTATTTTCCCGACATGATAAACTGTTTCAACACATGTTTTATTAAACTTAGATAGTATAGTCTAAAAATGTTATCCCTTGGTTAAAAATTTCGTTGGATAACTGAATAAATAACTCATTTCCCGACAAAAATTACAATTTCCCCGACATGATAAACTGTTTCAACGCTATATTAAACTTACACAGTATACTCTAAAAGAGTTATCCCTTGGTTAAAAATAAAAATGTCGTTGGATAACTGAATAAATCATCTTTTTAATTTATACACTATACTATTATGTTCTGAGGAACTTATGTATTATGGCTCTGGCGGTTTGTCTTTGTCCGTCTGTACAATATCAGAATTCCTAGCTAAATTTACAATTATCAGACACATGTGATTTGACAAATGAAAGGTAGCAGATCATACAAAAATTCAACTACAAGACAGAAGTACAGGAAAAATGGTGACTTGAAATCAATTTGCAATTTCTTAAGCCTAAACTAGATGTTCAGCAAAAAAACTTTAAAAATAACGTAGAATTTAATCAGCTATTTCAACCAGAAGTTTGACAAAAAGAGTGATTCCGTATAGTAACGTCATGAGAAGTTCATATCTTGTCTTCAAGGAGTAATATCGGATTAGAATTTAGATATAAGTAGTTAGAAAATAGGGCTCCGGGGCCATGGCGGTATGCGGTATGGTATGGTATGGTATGGGGGCGTGACCGGATATGACGTCACAGGAAGTGACTATCACAGGATATGCCGTCACCGGAAGTGGAGTTGAGTTGTTCCCCTCCTGCTGCTGTTTTAGTTTCATTATAAGCTGTTTGTGTATGACGTCACAGTAGGTATGATGTCATAATGTGTTTTATATCAAAGTTTTGAGTGGTGGCAACACTTTTTTAGTTTCGGTTTATCTAGCAGACGGAGTTGAGTTGTTCTAGGACTGCTTCTTAGCGAATAAGTTAGAGTGATAGGCTTTTATTGTGTGACGTCACAGTAGGTATGACGTCATAATTTGTTTTATATCAAAGTTTTGAGCGGTGGCAACACTTTTTAGTTTTTGTTTCCAGTTAAATGGGGTTGAGTTGTTCTAGGGCTGCTTCTAAGTGAATAAGTTAGAGTTATAGATATTTTTACTAGTGACGTCACAGTGAGTATGACGTCATAACTTGCTTAAAGTTAAAAGTTTTGAGCGGTGGCAACACTTTTTAGTTTCAATTTACCTTTAAGGCGGAGTTGAGTTGTTCTATGGCTGCTTCTAAGTGAATAAGTTAGAGTTATAGGTATTTTTGACTAGTGACGTCATAGTGGGTATGACGTCATTCATGATTTTACAAAACTTACCTTTAAGACGATGGGAGCAATAGAAATAGGCTAAGTTTTAGGCGGGATGGAGTTGAGTTGTTTTAGGGCTACTTTTAAGTGAATAACTTAGAGTGATAGGCTGTTTTACCAGTGACGTCACAGTGTTAATGTAGTGGGAATGACGTCACGATTTGCTTTATATCAAAGTTTAAGGAATGGCAACATCTTGTATCCTGATATATAGCTAAGTCTCCTTTGATTGGTTGAAATAAAAGCTCACTTCTGATTGGTTAGAATATGTCACGTGATTTCAAATGATCTTCTCATTGACTATACAGTTTAGTAAGACAGTTTTCTACTAAGTTTAATGTAATTGCGGCGCCATCTAGTGGTAGGAAGGAATATAAATTACATAGTTTATAACTTTTCATGCTTAACCATTAAAAACTTCAAATACATGCAAAGATAATATACTAACACAAATGCGTAAAGTTTCGGATTGAGTGGATTTTTTTTTTCTATAAGTGCTTAACACATTTAAACTAATGTTGAGAGATATAATCGCAAGACACTTTTAAGGAATCAGGTTTAATCAATGTTAGACACATAAAGTCTCATTATTTTCTCAATAACAGTATGAAATGTAAATATGAATTAAAATTTATGAGAAAAAAAAATTTAAACTTTGATATCTTAACGTGAAAATTTCTTTTACAGAGCTTAACATGTCATTAAAAAGTTTTTTTTCTTTTATTGTCATAGTTTTTGAGGGATTGAATACACAACAAAAGAACTTAGACTAGAATTAATTTTCAATATTCAGCAACTGAAACCCATTATGGAAGTTAAAGCAATGATTTTACAATTATTTTTAGGTTGAGTTAGTCTGACCCTGTTGAAGGAATTAGTAGTTGTAGTGTGTTCACACGTGAGTTTGCAATACAATATTAGTAATATACATTTCCAAAAAAAACGAAATATTTATCACTTTGAATAGAAAAATGACGATTTTTTTTTTTATTTATGTAAGTATTATTCTCAATTTTGTAAATTTTAAATGTATTATCCATATTTTATTGAAGAATTTATATTTTTTTTCTTCTTCTTTCAGAATGGTTTAGGAAAAACATTTCAGTTTAGTCAGAACAATGTTTTCAAAGAGATGGAAATACGCAACTTTTCGATATATCACTTATCACTATCAACCTTCAAATACTTGGAAATTGATTCTATTTGTTACAACCGGTTGTAATTTAAAGCTATACTGTACTATGCGAGCGATATTATATATCTTAGCTACTTACTGTCTATGTTAAAATTTATATTACCATTAAACTTGTTAGAAATTAATATGTCTATGTTAGTTATATTAATCAAGATAGTTTTTATTGTACAGTGATACTTACTTAAGTTGATGAATGGCAGAACTAGCTGCTAATGCTGAATAGATATGTGATAACTGATTTTGGATACTCTAATGTTTAAATAAGAGAGAAAAAGTAACATACTTGAACATCTTACAACTAAGAATTCAAAAGTGAACATGAAAATTTACTTTACGAATAAATATCATGTCTTTAAAATGTGTACGAATATCACTAAATAAGAGAAAAAAGTAACATACTTAAACTCTTTACGACAAATAACTTTAAAATTAACGAAAAAAAAACTTACTTTACACATAAAAATCACTTTAAAATGTGTAAAAATATCGCTAAATAAGAGAAAAAAAAGTAACTTACTTAAAATTTCTAAGATAAATATTTAACCTTTACGCGAAAATTCCCTTCATGTATAAAAATCACGACTTTAAAATATAACATGCAAGAGAAAAGTAACGTACTTAAACTTTCTACGACAAATAACTTTAACATTAACGTAAAATTTTACTTTACACATAAAAATCCCGATATTAAAATATGTAGAAATATCGCTAAATAAAAGAAAAAAAGTAACACACTTAAACTTTGTACGACAAATAACTTTGACATTAACGTAAAAAATGTTCTTCACATATAAAAATCACGACTTTAAATTTGAAATGTAGGATGAAAGTATAACATACCTATAATTTCTACGACAAAGAATTCAAACATTGCCGTTCATGTCTTTAAAATGTATAATGACAACTCTAACTTTTAGAAAAAAGAAACACTAAAAATTTACAAGGCAAAGAATTTAAAATTGAACGTTAAAATTAACTTTACATGTACTATCATACTCTTATATCAACGATAAATAAGATAAAAAAAAGAAACTCTAAAAATTTATAAGGCAAAGAATTCAAATAATACGCGAAAATTTACCTCACATATAAAAATTATGTCTTTCAAATGTGTAAGAATAACGCTAAATTAGAGAAAAAGAAATATTAAAAATTTATAGGGTAAGGAATTGAAACAATACGCGAAAATTTATTTCACACATAACATTTTTATGTTTAAAATGTGTAAGAATAATGCTAAATTAGAGAAGAAAAAAAAAAATAACATACTTAAACTTTCTTCGACAACAATTTAAACAATACGCGAAAATTTCATACACAATTATTTTCTTAGGTTAATGTTAAATAATGGGAAATTTAACAGAATAAAAATTTCAAAGATAAAGAATTTTAACCTTTACACGAAAATTTACTTCACATATAAATATCATGTCTTTAAACTTTAACGTGACAATTTACTTCTCATATACAATTAAACTCTTAGGTTAATGTTAAATAAAAGAAAAAGTAACTTACTCAAAAATTTCTAAGATAAGCATAACGTAAAAATTTCATATCATGTGTTTAAAATGTAACATATAAGAGAAAAAAAATAACATATTTGAACTTTCTATAGCAAAGAATTTAAGCGTTAGCGTAAAAATTTACTTTACATATAAAATTTACGTCTTTAAACGGGATGATAAGCATGTGACGGTAATTAGCCAATCAGGTTAGCGGTAGGTGATACGCCACTTGCCGGCATTTTTAGACCGGAGGATGAGTCACGCTAAAACTTGTTCAAACAGGTCGGGAGACTTGTACAGCAAGAACAACAGCATCGACGCGCAAGCAGCGGGTGATGCTGCGGTGTGTCAGCAGGTCTTCGAGATTATCGTTTTCCTACTTTTCCTTTTTCATAATGAAATGTTTGTTAAAACTTGGAATGAATGAAGTGGATTTCAAAGACACATTAGTAAGTGAAGGTAGAATTCGCATGGACTTTCTTCCAAAAAGTATGATTCACTTGGAGAATTTAAGATCATTTCTACTTGAAAACTTTTCTATTGTCTAAAACATTGAATATTGTTCAAACTCAGTGAGATTATATGCTACAATACGGGTAAAACTTAACAAAATTGTTACATAGAAGAAAAATAGTAAGAGATTTAAAATAAATACTAGTTATAGATACTCCAAGGAAAAAAATTCACCTCTACTTTTCAATCGGAAAATCAATGCAAGTTGGAAATTTATGTTACTTCAAGAAAGACTTAGACAGATTACTTTGTAATAATATACGTTAAGGTGTCGTATTAACTCGTGCAATACATGATGACTAAGGTTTATTTTACTTATCTAAGAAAGGTGAATTGGGGGAAAATATTAAATAAATTGTAGATATTAAATACATTGTAGATATGCATTTAAGTTTTAAAAATCACCTACAAGACTTTTAAAACATCTTAAGATAAATTGAAAGAAACTTGCGAATTATATGTAAACTATTTAACTTTTTATACTCTGAAAGGAAATCACAAGTAATTTAGTTAACTTTTTTCATGGTAACACTCATATTCAACGACATGTTTTTAAAATTTAACCTTCTTTACATGATAATAGTTATAAATTTTTTCAATCTCAGATGCGATATACTATTATTTCTAACATATATGTTACGAATTGTGTAAAGTTTTTAAAACTGTATATGCAAATCACCAATCAGAAACATAAAAATCTAGCATCAATCAAACAAACTAAAATAATAAGATATTTTCCTTAGTGGAAATAGTTAACTACTCATGTGATGGAATATACTTAGAAAATTTAAATACTGAAAAAAGTTTGCTAGGCAAACTTAAAGAATATTTTTTTTTCTTGTGAAAAACTAGCATAAATTTGGAAAATGTAGAGTTTGTTACTACGTAAAATTGAACATCATCTGGACAAACTAAATTATACATGAATTTTTTTATTTGAGAGGTGCTGACAATATATCATTAATATAGAGATTTTTAACTTCCACCCATAATTTCTAAATAACTTATACATAAATTTCAGAAAAATTGAAACGGAATGTGTTTTACAAGAGGCTTATTTTGTAAGATGAATATTCAATATTAATATAACTGAGCAAAGTTCATTCCGGAAAAAACTTGTAAAAGATACTTATATTTTGAAAATAGTTTGAAATATCCTTTTGAATTTATGAATCCTCGCTTTCGAAAGACACAAATAAAACTGATATTACTCATGATAATTAACACATACATAACATTAGTCAAACAAAGTGAAATTTTTATTGCTTGTGACCGATAACTTTTCAGTGAAGCAGAACTTACATAGGAAATTTGTGCAAACTTTTTCAACTTTTAAACCAAGTATCATGTAAAATTATAAATTACGATAGGAAATAGCATACTTCAGAATCGGAACAAGTCTTGTAGTTAAGCTAAATGTATTTCTCAAGGAATTGAAAGCATACCAGAGAAGTCCTTATCATTTCGCATCTTTTCTCATGTTGCAAGAAGACATACTTTGTAAAAGATCGTCTTAGCACTTAACAAAAATCAGTAAAAATAAATATATTTTCTAGGGCAAAGATAAAACTTCACAACTTAATTACTTAAATTTAGCTAAGTTGCATATGGTTTATTCACATAACTCGCATGTGCTTTGAATGTTGAAATATATTTGTCAGTTGAAATCAAACTCATCGAAAATAAATGCTATCTACATTTTCAAGTCGGAAATTACTATTAAATAAACTTTACATGTAAGACATTATCATGTTAAAAAGAAAAATCTACAAAAATGTAAATGATAATTTTACTGTTGGTACATAAATGATGAATAATTTATGATTTTATTCTAGGCAAACGTTTTATTGTCTAACAGAGAACTTAAACTTTAGCAGAAAAACGAAAAAATACAATTTTTATATCCTATCATGCTTGTCGAAAATTGAATTTATTAGCTGTTGTAATAGATTTTTATTGTCCAAATTTCTATAGTTCTTCCCAGTGCAATAATATTAAGTTCATGTTTAATGAGTAGGTTTTTTTTTGTTGAATCTTATAAATTTAATGAAATTATTATGACCTAAGAGATTGAGTGAACTGAATAAATCAATGACGTAAATTTAAACAGTGACTTGAACTGATACATACTATAACTGTAAAGAAGTATGACAAAGTGATAGATGAAGTGAAAATAGAAGTTGAGTGAAATGTGTTGAAAAAAGTTGAAGACGACAAGAAATTCATAAATGAGAATTATCATTGACTTATATTAACTTCGTTTTTCTTGCTTATGACAAGAAAATACACTCTTGTTTATTAAGAACCAACTTGATATCTTATCATAGAATGACAATGATGAAATATCTATACATTAAAAAAAAATACCAAACTTAGACATAGCAAATTTCTTGAAATTCATGTATAATGTGAGAAGTTTTACTGGAAATATAGAAGATACAACATTGAAAGATGTGAATGTTTCGAAGTACTTTATCAGAAATAAAAAAAAAAAAAAAATGCACTGAGGTCCGCTATAAAATTTTTTAGGACAAAGTTTAAACAAAATTTAAAATCAAACATGCTTTTAAGTGGGAACACATATTAAAACTATAGCACATTTAACAATTTATATTATGTCATCTCAGTTGGTATCAAACTGAATAATATGAAAAACAACCACAAACTGAATAAACATGAAAATTATCAATATATGTGGAAAAGTTTCCTTTTTTCACATATAAAAAAAAAAGATAACACATTGACATACGTTAAGATCACGAAACATGCGTATTCATATACCGATAAGAGCAACCAATGTTGCGGGGAGATATTCACGTGATGGACAATATCCCATGAATAAATTGAGTGATTTAATTTCTAATGCTAATTCCAATAGCATCCAATAGGAATTAGCATTAGAAATAAAATCACTCAATTTATTCATGGGATATTGTCCATCACGTGAATATCTCCCCGCAACATTGGTTGCTCTTATCGGTATATGAATACGCATGTTTCGTGATCTTAACGTATGTCAATGTGTTATCTTTTTTTTTTATATGTGAAAAAAGGAAACTTTTCCACATATATTGATAATTTTCATGTTTATTCAGTTTGTGGTTGTTTTTCATATTATTCAGTTTGATACCAACTGAAATGACATAATATAAATTGTTAAATGTGCTATAGTTTTAATATGTGTTCTTACTTAAAAGCATGTTTGATTTTAAATTTTGTTTAAACTTTCTCCTAAAAAATTTTATAGCGGACCTCAGTGCATTTTTTTTTTTATTTCTGATAAAGTACTTCGAAACATTCACATCTTTCAATGTTGTATCTTCTATATTTCCAGTA
Organism: Linyphia triangularis; assembly: GCA_963978545.1. Classification (NCBI taxonomy): domain Eukaryota; kingdom Metazoa; phylum Arthropoda; class Arachnida; order Araneae; family Linyphiidae; genus Linyphia; species Linyphia triangularis. The sequence continues at coordinate 89,642,364 of OZ021722.1, forward strand.
AAACTTCTCACATTATACATGAATTTCAAGAAATTTGCTATGTCTAAGTTTGGTATTTTTTTTAATGTATAGATATTTCATCATTGTCATTCTATGATAAGATATCAAGTTGGTTCTTAATAAACAAGAGTGTATTTTCTTGTCATAAGCAAGAAAAACGAAGTTAATATAAGTCAATGATAATTCTCATTTATGAATTTCTTGTCGTCTTCAACTTTTTTCAACACATTTCACTCAACTTCTATTTTCACTTCATCTATCACTTTGTCATACTTCTTTACAGTTATAGTATGTATCAGTTCAAGTCACTGTTTAAATTTACGTCATTGATTTATTCAGTTCACTCAATCTCTTAGGTCATAATAATTTCATTAAATTTATAAGATTCAACAAAAAAAAAACCTACTCATTAAACATGAACTTAATATTATTGCACTGGGAAGAACTATAGAAATTTGGACAATAAAAATCTATTACAACAGCTAATAAATTCAATTTTCGACAAGCATGATAGGATATAAAAATTGTATTTTTTCGTTTTTCTGCTAAAGTTTAAGTTCTCTGTTAGACAATAAAACGTTTGCCTAGAATAAAATCATAAATTATTCATCATTTATGTACCAACAGTAAAATTATCATTTACATTTTTGTAGATTTTTCTTTTTAACATGATAATGTCTTACATGTAAAGTTTATTTAATAGTAATTTCCGACTTGAAAATGTAGATAGCATTTATTTTCGATGAGTTTGATTTCAACTGACAAATATATTTCAACATTCAAAGCACATGCGAGTTATGTGAATAAACCATATGCAACTTAGCTAAATTTAAGTAATTAAGTTGTGAAGTTTTATCTTTGCCCTAGAAAATATATTTATTTTTACTGATTTTTGTTAAGTGCTAAGACGATCTTTTACAAAGTATGTCTTCTTGCAACATGAGAAAAGATGCGAAATGATAAGGACTTCTCTGGTATGCTTTCAATTCCTTGAGAAATACATTTAGCTTAACTACAAGACTTGTTCCGATTCTGAAGTATGCTATTTCCTATCGTAATTTATAATTTTACATGATACTTGGTTTAAAAGTTGAAAAAGTTTGCACAAATTTCCTATGTAAGTTCTGCTTCACTGAAAAGTTATCGGTCACAAGCAATAAAAATTTCACTTTGTTTGACTAATGTTATGTATGTGTTAATTATCATGAGTAATATCAGTTTTATTTGTGTCTTTCGAAAGCGAGGATTCATAAATTCAAAAGGATATTTCAAACTATTTTCAAAATATAAGTATCTTTTACAAGTTTTTTCCGGAATGAACTTTGCTCAGTTATATTAATATTGAATATTCATCTTACAAAATAAACCTCTTGTAAAACACATTCCGTTTCAATTTTTCTGAAATTTATGTATAAGTTATTTAGAAATTATGGGTGGAAGTTAAAAATCTCTATATTAATGATATATTGTCAGCACCTCTCAAATAAAAAAATTCATGTATAATTTAGTTTGTCCAGATGATGTTCAATTTTACGTAGTAACAAACTCTACATTTTCCAAATTTATGCTAGTTTTTCACAAGAAAAAAAAATATTCTTTAAGTTTGCCTAGCAAACTTTTTTCAGTATTTAAATTTTCTAAGTATATTCCATCACATGAGTAGTTAACTATTTCCACTAAGGAAAATATCTTATTATTTTAGTTTGTTTGATTGATGCTAGATTTTTATGTTTCTGATTGGTGATTTGCATATACAGTTTTAAAAACTTTACACAATTCGTAACATATATGTTAGAAATAATAGTATATCGCATCTGAGATTGAAAAAATTTATAACTATTATCATGTAAAGAAGGTTAAATTTTAAAAACATGTCGTTGAATATGAGTGTTACCATGAAAAAAGTTAACTAAATTACTTGTGATTTCCTTTCAGAGTATAAAAAGTTAAATAGTTTACATATAATTCGCAAGTTTCTTTCAATTTATCTTAAGATGTTTTAAAAGTCTTGCAGGTGATTTTTAAAACTTAAATGCATATCTACAATGTATTTAATATCTACAATTTATTTAATATTTTCCCCCAATTCACCTTTCTTAGATAAGTAAAATAAACCTTAGTCATCATGTATTGCACGAGTTAATACGACACCTTAACGTATATTATTACAAAGTAATCTGTCTAAGTCTTTCTTGAAGTAACATAAATTTCCAACTTGCATTGATTTTCCGATTGAAAAGTAGAGGTGAATTTTTTTCCTTGGAGTATCTATAACTAGTATTTATTTTAAATCTCTTACTATTTTTCTTCTATGTAACAATTTTGTTAAGTTTTACCCGTATTGTAGCATATAATCTCACTGAGTTTGAACAATATTCAATGTTTTAGACAATAGAAAAGTTTTCAAGTAGAAATGATCTTAAATTCTCCAAGTGAATCATACTTTTTGGAAGAAAGTCCATGCGAATTCTACCTTCACTTACTAATGTGTCTTTGAAATCCACTTCATTCATTCCAAGTTTTAACAAACATTTCATTATGAAAAAGGAAAAGTAGGAAAACGATAATCTCGAAGACCTGCTGACACACCGCAGCATCACCCGCTGCTTGCGCGTCGATGCTGTTGTTCTTGCTGTACAAGTCTCCCGACCTGTTTGAACAAGTTTTAGCGTGACTCATCCTCCGGTCTAAAAATGCCGGCAAGTGGCGTATCACCTACCGCTAACCTGATTGGCTAATTACCGTCACATGCTTATCATCCCGTTTAAAGACGTAAATTTTATATGTAAAGTAAATTTTTACGCTAACGCTTAAATTCTTTGCTATAGAAAGTTCAAATATGTTATTTTTTTTCTCTTATATGTTACATTTTAAACACATGATATGAAATTTTTACGTTATGCTTATCTTAGAAATTTTTGAGTATGTTACTTTTTCTTTTATTTAACATTAACCTAAGAGTTTAATTGTATATGAGAAGTAAATTGTCACGTTAAAGTTTAAAGACATGATATTTATATGTGAAGTAAATTTTCGTGTAAAGGTTAAAATTCTTTATCTTTGAAATTTTTATTCTGTTAAATTTCCCATTATTTAACATTAACCTAAGAAAATAATTGTGTATGAAATTTTCGCGTATTGTTTAAATTGTTGTCGAAGAAAGTTTAAGTATGTTATTTTTTTTTTTCTTCTCTAATTTAGCATTATTCTTACACATTTTAAACATAAAAATGTTATGTGTGAAATAAATTTTCGCGTATTGTTTCAATTCCTTACCCTATAAATTTTTAATATTTCTTTTTCTCTAATTTAGCGTTATTCTTACACATTTGAAAGACATAATTTTTATATGTGAGGTAAATTTTCGCGTATTATTTGAATTCTTTGCCTTATAAATTTTTAGAGTTTCTTTTTTTTATCTTATTTATCGTTGATATAAGAGTATGATAGTACATGTAAAGTTAATTTTAACGTTCAATTTTAAATTCTTTGCCTTGTAAATTTTTAGTGTTTCTTTTTTCTAAAAGTTAGAGTTGTCATTATACATTTTAAAGACATGAACGGCAATGTTTGAATTCTTTGTCGTAGAAATTATAGGTATGTTATACTTTCATCCTACATTTCAAATTTAAAGTCGTGATTTTTATATGTGAAGAACATTTTTTACGTTAATGTCAAAGTTATTTGTCGTACAAAGTTTAAGTGTGTTACTTTTTTTCTTTTATTTAGCGATATTTCTACATATTTTAATATCGGGATTTTTATGTGTAAAGTAAAATTTTACGTTAATGTTAAAGTTATTTGTCGTAGAAAGTTTAAGTACGTTACTTTTCTCTTGCATGTTATATTTTAAAGTCGTGATTTTTATACATGAAGGGAATTTTCGCGTAAAGGTTAAATATTTATCTTAGAAATTTTAAGTAAGTTACTTTTTTTTCTCTTATTTAGCGATATTTTTACACATTTTAAAGTGATTTTTATGTGTAAAGTAAGTTTTTTTTTCGTTAATTTTAAAGTTATTTGTCGTAAAGAGTTTAAGTATGTTACTTTTTTCTCTTATTTAGTGATATTCGTACACATTTTAAAGACATGATATTTATTCGTAAAGTAAATTTTCATGTTCACTTTTGAATTCTTAGTTGTAAGATGTTCAAGTATGTTACTTTTTCTCTCTTATTTAAACATTAGAGTATCCAAAATCAGTTATCACATATCTATTCAGCATTAGCAGCTAGTTCTGCCATTCATCAACTTAAGTAAGTATCACTGTACAATAAAAACTATCTTGATTAATATAACTAACATAGACATATTAATTTCTAACAAGTTTAATGGTAATATAAATTTTAACATAGACAGTAAGTAGCTAAGATATATAATATCGCTCGCATAGTACAGTATAGCTTTAAATTACAACCGGTTGTAACAAATAGAATCAATTTCCAAGTATTTGAAGGTTGATATATCGAAAAGTTGCGTATTTCCATCTCTTTGAAAACATTGTTCTGACTAAACTGAAATGTTTTTCCTAAACCATTCTGAAAGAAGAAGAAAAAAAATATAAATTCTTCAATAAAATATGGATAATACATTTAAAATTTACAAAATTGAGAATAATACTTACATAAATAAAAAAAAAATCGTCATTTTTCTATTCAAAGTGATAAATATTTCGTTTTTTTTGGAAATGTATATTACTAATATTGTATTGCAAACTCACGTGTGAACACACTACAACTACTAATTCCTTCAACAGGGTCAGACTAACTCAACCTAAAAATAATTGTAAAATCATTGCTTTAACTTCCATAATGGGTTTCAGTTGCTGAATATTGAAAATTAATTCTAGTCTAAGTTCTTTTGTTGTGTATTCAATCCCTCAAAAACTATGACAATAAAAGAAAAAAACTTTTTAATGACATGTTAAGCTCTGTAAAAGAAATTTTCACGTTAAGATATCAAAGTTTAAATTTTTTTTTCTCATAAATTTTAATTCATATTTACATTTCATACTGTTATTGAGAAAATAATGAGACTTTATGTGTCTAACATTGATTAAACCTGATTCCTTAAAAGTGTCTTGCGATTATATCTCTCAACATTAGTTTAAATGTGTTAAGCACTTATAGAAAAAAAAAATCCACTCAATCCGAAACTTTACGCATTTGTGTTAGTATATTATCTTTGCATGTATTTGAAGTTTTTAATGGTTAAGCATGAAAAGTTATAAACTATGTAATTTATATTCCTTCCTACCACTAGATGGCGCCGCAATTACATTAAACTTAGTAGAAAACTGTCTTACTAAACTGTATAGTCAATGAGAAGATCATTTGAAATCACGTGACATATTCTAACCAATCAGAAGTGAGCTTTTATTTCAACCAATCAAAGGAGACTTAGCTATATATCAGGATACAAGATGTTGCCATTCCTTAAACTTTGATATAAAGCAAATCGTGACGTCATTCCCACTACATTAACACTGTGACGTCACTGGTAAAACAGCCTATCACTCTAAGTGATTCACTTAAAAGTAGCCCTAAAACAACTCAACTCCATCCCGCCTAAAACTTAGCCTGTTTCTATTGCTCCCATCGTCTTAATGGTAAGTTTTGTAAAATCATGAATGACGTCATACCCACTATGACGTCACTAGTCAAAAATACCTATAACTCTAACTTATTCACTTAGAAGCAGCCATAGAACAACTCAACTCCGCCTTAAAGGTAAATTGAAACTAAAAAGTGTTGCCACCGCTCAAAACTTTTAACTTTAAGCAAGTTATGACGTCATACTCACTGTGACGTCACTAGTAAAAATATCTATAACTCTAACTTATTCACTTAGAAGCAGCCCTAGAACAACTCAACCCCATTTAACTGGAAACAAAAACTAAAAAGTGTTGCCACCGCTTAAATATTTGATATAAAACAAATTATGACGTCATACCTACTGTGACGTCACACAATAAAAGCCTATCACTCTAACTTATTCGCTAAGAAGCAGTCCTAGAACAACTCAACTCCGTCTGCTAGATAAACCGAAACTAAAAAAGTGTTGCCACCACTCAAAACTTTGATATAAAACACATTATGACATCATACCTACTGTGACGTCATACACAAACAGCTTATAATGAAACTAAAACAGCAGCAGGAGGGGAACAACTCAACTCCACTTCCGGTGACGGCATATCCTGTGATAGTCACTTCCTGTGATGTCATATCCGGTCACGCCCCCATACCATACCATACCATACCATACCATACCATACCGCATACCGCCATGGCCCCGGAGCCCTATTTTCTAACTACTGATATATTCGGTGACAAGTTATCTCTGAAAATTCACACCCTTTTGTGCTATTTTTGTTCATATAAAACTCTAAATTTTTTATTTTTTTTTGGAATGTCATTAACCTTAAGGTAAGATTTCAATCTTGAAATGTTGCCATATTGTATATATTTGGTATCTGGGCATGATGATGTACTACAATAAAACGGATGTAGAGGTGGTCTTCTAATGACAATTATTATTAAAATCTAACTTGTGTTGTTAAGTTGACAATTTTTTAAATTTCCCTGATGGGATTCTGTGATGAAGCAGTTTTACTTGTCGGCGTAAAGAATTCGGTACAGAAACTGAATAAATCATATTTTTTTATTAATGGTATAAAATATTGTAATTTTATAAAATTTCAAAAAAGTTGTGTTCTTAGATTTAAAACTCTACTTTCCCGACGAAAATCTTAATTTTCCCGACGATATAACATGCCTACACACAGTATGTGCTCTGTAATTATTATATAGCATTATTAAGGAGAAAATTGGACACAATTTTTCAAAAGTTATGATCGTAAATTGTAAAACACAATTTATTTCCAACGAAATTCTTAATTTCCCCGACGAGATAATCTATTTGCCCAATATGCAATATAAATTTTTATATATTTTTCTGTGTTAACAGTTTATGTCATAGGTTAACTTGAGAATTTCGGTGGGAAATGAATTGTGGTTTTGATTTAAATACATAACTTTGGTGAAATAGTATTCCATTGATCCCTTATTGAAAACAAAAGGGTGATTTATTCAGTACGACAGGGATGAGGATAGCAAAGCCATAATTAAATTTAAATGATATATTATACGAACACTAGTAAAATATTTACAACATATAAAAACAAATATTTTTAATACAAGCATTGCAGCTTGTTTAAGGAATGGCTGTCAGATTTTTAAAGGGTTACAATTTATTTGGACATAAGTAGTTAGAAATTATAAAAGAAAAATAATTAATAACAAACACAAAACAGAAACCTTTATTTGCAGTCACTTTGGTTTTGGACCTTATGTCTCATAAAAACCTGTAAATTCTTTGGTAACTAATTTATAGTATTTTTACATAATTATTTTAAGAAAAATCATACTAAAAAATAGTTTAAACAATGACACGCAGCTCACACAAAAATTTCAACTTATTATGTTTGGTATGCTGTGAGTATGCATCATGACATTATGTCTCTAACTTATCGCTATGTTTTGAGTCAAAGTATTAATTTTTGTATTATCAAACATCACAAGTCCTTTCTGTATGCAGAGATAGCACAAAAATCAACGAAGAGACTTCAAACAGATATTTTTTTTGGAAAAGTCACTTTACATACCCCTTTCATGCATAAAAAATACTATTAATTCCGTACTAATAATAGTAATTTATTAATCTATCTCAAATTTATTTATCTATACTCAAATAAATTGCTCGGCCATCAAAATAAAATATAATTTCATATTTTTCCAAAATTCTCTTCAATGAATATAAAGCGTAAGCTAGCTTTCAATGGGCGAAGAACGGGGTTTGAACCGAGGACCATGATGTCTTGGAATAGATACTTTACCCCTGTGCAAAAGAGTACTCCAGTGCACAGAAGTTTGATCTGTTATTTGATGTCGCCACATATAGCCCCCTCCCAGTGACGAAGGAGCGATGCTGTTGATCAATGTCTGATCGGAGTTGGAGGTTTTTGAGATGCTTGTTGCATCGTTGTGTGAGTGTTGGCTGGTTGCGATGAAATGTCTCCTTTTCAGAAGCACCGATAGATGGCAGCATGAATCATTTTTAGTCCAGTCACCAATAAAGTGTAAGCTAGCTTTCAATGGGCGAAGAACGGGGTTTGAACCGAGGACCATGATGTCTCGGAATAGATACTTTACCCCTGTGCAAAAGAGTACTCCAGTGCACAGAAGTTTGATCTGTTATTTGATGTCGCCACAAATAAAATACAATTGCGCCTGGTTATATAATTTCCCAGTCATTTAGCTCTTATGTATTGCAAGTTTTAGCATTGTATTTACTCATTGTTTCTGTAATTAATAATTCGCTGTAAAAATGCATCATATTTCATTAATCGTGTGAGGAGGGATGAGGTAGGAAAGCAAAGATCAAAACGGCAACAAGTGACAACTCCAGGCAAGCCACTGAAATTCGCGGAGATTTAGAAGGAAAAGCGACAACATGCTCACTAGGCTTGGGCGATGTATCGATATATCGGAAAAAACCGGTATGAAATCAACATCGTCAAACCGGTGTCACTATTTTCTCCAAACCGATACATCGCGATCTCTTTTGACGAGAGAACGATACTTGCCTAGAACTTCAAGGACGAAGAACCGTGGCAACGATTCATGCCCGGTGTTTCTAAAGCACTAGAGAAACCTATTGAAACCGTTGACACCGCGCCGTGCCGTTTGAAACTAGTTCCATTTGCTTTTGCGCAGTACTTCATCGGCAAGCTCACATCGTGCTAATCGTATCCACCCTGCCTTGCATATGAGAGATGTTCCCAATATTGTACTGAAATATAGGGATACCGTCGACATCGGGCCGTTTGAGACAATTTCCATTTGCTTTTGCGGATGCCCGATATTTCATCAGAAAAAACCGTATCGTGGTAATTGTATCCACTTACGCATGTGGGATGAGTATTGAAATTGCGAGGTGACGCCAGCAGTCTAGTAATATTGGAGATTCCATAAAAGAAGTATTCGATTTATTGTTTGAACATTATTTATGTTGTTGTTCTCTCAACACTTGGAAAACGTTTTGATTTTTATTTAATAGTCATCAGATATAAGACCTTGATGTCTATTTTCGGAATTCAATTGAGCATTTCCTACTCTTTTTGTGTTTCATTTTTGATTTTTTTTCACCTTTATTATTTCTAACTTGGAAGAAATAAAATATTACACTTTTGTATTTTGTAATCTTTTATATTAACTTCAAGATTTTTTTTATCTTGCTATTATTTTATTTTGCTTTATTTATTAACGCAAGGAGATTGCACCATTCGGCCTCGGTAATTTATGTCTAGTTTTTACCCAGTTAGGTTAATCTGGTTATTTATTACTATGAGTTGTTTGTTATATCTGCCAAAATCAATGTGAACTAGCACATGGACAGTTGTTTCTCTAGTTCGTATAAACGATTACATATAAACGATTTTTTTCCATTTAAGTTGAAAGATTTTCTCTAAGTGCTTTATAAATTTTTATAGTTAGTACAATTTGAATAAAGTTTATTAATTTCCATGAGATTAATTACTCAATCCAAAATTTAATTTTTTGTTTTTTTAATTGCTAAGCATAAAAGTTTTTTGGATCGAAAAATGATTTGCTTAAGGACTCCATTTGACTACGTTACACTGCTGTCCTTGATACATCCGGTTCGAATCCAAATTCAACTTGGGTGATATGCTACAGTCAAACCCCGTTAACGTGAAATCAATGGGGCCGCTGAAATTGTTCGCTTTAACCGAATTTCGTGTTAAGTGAATAAATTAATGTTATGTTTTAACTACGGAGACTTGTTTTAACTTCGTGTTAAGCGGGATTTCATGTTAAGCAATTTCGCATTAACGGAGATTGACTGTTTATTAGTTGAAGACAGGCGATAGGGCAATTACCCACATGGGCGCCCCCAGGAGGGTGAAAGGAGGTGCACTTGCCCCCCCCCCCTCTCCTGGATAATAACGAAGTAAAATTTCCTTACGATAGAGAAATTGAAAAATCCAGATTAAACCAAAATAAAAAATAACCGGCTTATATCGGTGCTTTGTGTATCCCCCTGAAAATAATTTTGTCGCTGCTCATGTTATTTAAAATAACCTTCCATACATGAATTTAATAAAATTTTACAATGTATATAGTTAACATCGCGATATATCGTGACATCGTGATGTTTGCTTCCCGATATATCGCGATGCAGAAATGTTAACATCGCCCAAGCCTAATGCTCACACATACATGTTCAAAATTCCACGAATAGAAGGGATAGTTCTAAAAATGTGCTTCAAGCAATCACAACGGGTTGTCCATGAGTTTAAAAGTGAGGGATGCATTTAAGGGCAGTAAATATGCCCTATGGCTAAATAGGGGTGGGCTGACCATTTAAAAATCGAATGGACACTGACATCAATAAAAGCTTGAAGTCGATGGGAATCGATTTTCACTGATAAGATTCTTTGTGTGTGCTTTTTTGTCAGGATAATGACCAGGGATCTGGATGAAGGCGGCTTTTTTCGTTGTGAGATTGGGGGACTGGATAATTGTGTCTGCGAACTATTCCGCAAAAAAAAAAAAAAAAAAGCCTCAAGAAACCGACTAGGGGGCTATAGACACCAATCATTCTGATAAGGTTTTTTCAGGAATGCTAGTCAACTTGGATCTTTTCATCCATATTGCACTCGTTTCTTTGGATTCGGATTGAACCTATATGTAGTGTGTGGTAGACAGTATCATAATCTTTGCAGGTAATTGAAACGCTTGTTTTTTGTTTTGATGTTTTTACATTTACAAAAACGATGAGCATTACAAAGCTGAATGCTGTTTATGTTTTGTACATTTTGACAACGATTATGTTGAGAAACATACGAATTCGAAGCACCTGGATTACTTTAAAGGAAGTATAACTGTGCCCCCCCCCCCCTAGTTATAGAAATCTCCTCCAGAATCTTCCTAAAGCTAAGGTACATTTTTTTTTTTAATCTGAAAATTTTGGTCATAAAATTTTTGCTTAACAATACATCAACAAAATTTAAAACTCGTATTTACATCCAAATTCAATATATCCTATTAAATTATTTAATTCTCAACATATAAACTTTTTTCACAGAATTTGTTGTTAGATATTTATAAATCTATTAATTATGTAAAAATAATAAATTTTTTTAATACTGAGTTTATAAGCATTTTTTGAATGATGTAATTTTTTAAAATTTAATCGTTTGCCTCGGTACACTTTCTAGACAAATTAAATTATAAATCTTTATAATTACCAATGTTAACTAAACATTTTGATTCAAGCCGTTAACCTATTTTTAGACAATATTGTTGCTTTTAAAGTTTATGAAAAAAAATTATGTTTTGCATGAACTAAAAATTAACTTTTTTTGAAAAGTTTTTTTATTGAATTTTGAATGAAACATTTGGGTTTAGGGAACAGTGAACAAACGTTATTTTCATTATTTTTAATTTTATTTTCATCCAACAGATTTTTTTCTTCAAATTAATAAGATATATATCAGTTTCTTAAAATTGAAAGTGCTTTAAAACGTAAAAATATTTGAATGAATTATTTGCTTTCCAGGTTGAAATTTTTGTTTCTTGCAAAGAATATTTGCTACAAGGTGGACATTTTTTCTTCTTCTTCTTTCTTTACTAGTCAGAAATTTGAAATTTTGGATTTTATTTAACATAAATTAATGACATATAATGAATCCCATTTTGAGTTAAGCTTTGTTTTATTGCTATAAGTTTTATAATATAATATGTAATAACAATTTTGAAAAAAGTTTTATTAGGCTTGATTGTTCTAATATATTAATATTGGAACATTACTTTGTTCTAATATTAATATATAATTTCCATCTAATATGAAAAAATAAGATTTTCTTTTTACAGAAAAGTTTCCTAAAAAGTTTAATCATTTCAAATTCTGGCTGTAACTACCAATTTTTGATGAATTTAAATTTTCCTTCTTTTACTACAGTATGAATTATTTGTTTTACATAACATTTTGTGTTACTAAAATCTTAACATGTTCTGATTACACTGCAAAACTGCCATCGGCTTATAATGAATGGAGTTTTAGTTTATTTTAAACTTTTTCAAAAAATTCTTAGCCCCCCCCCCCATCGGGCAATTCCTAGCGCCACCACTGAATGTATCATGCCTATATTTGGTGTTACGATAGAAACAGCTTTTGGGATTGCGGAAAATGAGAGTACAGATTTCGTTACGGAAGATTTCAAAAGGAACCAAAAGTTTGAAATAATTTTTGTTCACGATAGATTTTGTAAACTGGTAAAGAATCATCTTTAAAAATAACTTTTTTTAATGTGAATGACAAAAAATATTAGGAGGAAAAAATAACTGAGAACAAGTATAAGCACAATTTACTTCTTTAATAGGCAGTAATAATTTTACAGTAACAGAAACACAAAACTGGCGTACTAATTTTTAGTACTTTCAAAACAAAAGTAACAATATTTATATAGTTCACAATATATACATATACACAAGCATAAACATCTATTTTTCGGAGCACTTATGTATGCCACTTGCTTTGAAACTTAATATTAGTATAATAAAGATGACAACATTTTAACATTGACTTTTTACAATTTTAAATTTTGAGTATGAACAAAAACAAGGTAAAAGGGGAATGTCTCATAATATTTACAATACATAAAAAACCACATAGTGATTTTTTTTTTTATCACTGGGGATTATGATTTGGCTCTTGCTTAAAATAAAATATATAAAAATCGTAAATATATCAATAACCTTTAATAATTTTTTGAAATAATTTCAGACTAGGACATAGGAAACTAATTATAAATTGCACTTCAATCACGTTTTAAATTTGCAAAGTAATCAAATGAAAATATAATGGAGAAAATGGAAGTATATTCAGACATGGTATAGCTCCCAAGTAAAAACTCACAAAAACAAATCAAATTTTTTAAAAATTTAACCCAAAAACTTTAAATAATTATACTATATAGGCAAACAGTTAAATCTAATTATAATTAAACCAAGTTATATAATTTTTAAGCTACATTCAAAGTAATTGAAGTTTCGGTCAAAAAAGCGGAAATCTGTATTTCCACTGAACTGTACCATGTCTATAATATTGATCCAATAATGTCCCAAATATAAGTAGGTTTAATTATTAGCCTCAACAAACACAGTAAAATGTTCCTTTTGTTTTATTCGAATATATTTTAGAACACTTCTGAAGGGAAATCATGAACTTCTTTTAACAAATAAGTTTAAAAAAAAGAAAAAAAAGGCCACAATTTTTTTTGATTGATCAGTGAACTTTTTGCAACTCTTCAAAGCATTTTAATTCTTGGGGAATAAAATGTTTAATGATGCAACTTAAGTTAAATAACAAGTTTAGTTTCAAATAAGCCAAATTAATACAAGAATGAAATTTCAAATGCTCATCTGAAGCAATGGAGGAATTTGATTGAAGTCATATTAAAATAAAACCTTGTTTTTTTGTTTAAGATAAATCAGAGAAAAAAAAAATTTGCAAAATAAATAAGTGATCCTAAAGGGATTATTATGCAAGAAGTCAAAAATCATATGAAAGTTTGAAAACTGTTGTTTGGCACCCAAGAGATTTTTGAAATTTATTTACAGTTATCACCACCAGTATCATCAAGATAAGCAAGGAACAAATTTATTAAACTTGCATTAACAAAAGTTTGAGACATTAGCCTTTTCTTATATCAGCCAATGCAAGTAGGGGAAATTTCATTGATGGACAAGATAAAGGTTTTGAAAACACATCTTGTAGGGGCAGAAGTCCAAAAAGTAAAACAGTGTAACTGAATTTCAGTTTAATAACATACACAAGACAAATCACATATTTAATCAAGTTAACTGTTGGTGTACTTGGTTCAACTTATTGCGAAGAGATTATAATGTATAAGCTAGTCATGTATTTCTTCACGAACATGAAAAAAATAAAAGAAAGTTATTCGTGAAAACACGTAAAGCTCAAACTTTCTAAAATAAAAAAAATCTGCCATGACATTTCAAGTTCTAAGAAAAGGACCCAAAGCAATAAGGATAGCTTTTGTAAAATAATACAATTGTTTACACATGAAACAATAGATAGTAACATCCAATACAAGGACCATCATTTTACAAAACATCGTTATAGCAGTTCTCAACCTAAGATGACATAAAGATGGTTCTTTGATATTTGTAAAGCACACTGACAATAACAGAAGGGCTAGTTGAAAAGGTAAGCCGAAAGAAAAATTTGCACAAAAGAAACAATGGTTCTTCTTGTATATTACAGGAAGTTACATTATTTATATATATAATTCTGAGGCATTCATTTAAAAGGGATTGGTACAAAAAAAAACTAGAATATTTTTCTCTAGTATTTTAGTTCTCCATTGTTTAATAAACATAGTAATTTGCCAGATCATATAGTAAATTCTACAGATGTAAATGGCTTTAGAAGACAGATGGAATTGTATTGGAGATTGTAAAGAGCAAGAGGTACAGTGAGTTATCTAAAAAAATTAGGTAGGGATAATTCCAAAAATTTTAGAGATAGTTCCTAAACATTAGGGATAATTTAAAACAATTTAGAGATATTTTGTTTAAAGCAATCAAGGCATGTTATTGTTTCAATACCATAAAAAAACTGCCAATTTTCAAAAAATTTAACAATTAAAATCTTAGAAAAGATTTTTTCCTCTGGAGGATTATGTGTGTTTTTTCACAGGCTTCCGAGAAAATCTGAGACTTAAGAGGTTTTTATTTTTAAAGAAATTATCGAAAAATGTAAGTAAAATTTCAGGAATTATTAGAGAGAAATAAAAATTTAAGGAATTTTAGGGCGAATGCGACCGCTGAAAGAATTATTTAACTAAGAGGTAATTCTAAATACAAAAGTAATTAGTTGGTAATTACTTTTATATTTAGAATTGTATTTAAATTTTTAATTCAGTTCAAAGTTAAAGAATAAGACAACTTGAAGAAGGTCCTCACAAAACTTTGCATTCACTCTTTAGTAATAAATAAAGTTGAAAAACAGGTATCAGTGAATTAATAGACAGATAGAGATACTATTACATAAAAACAATCTTGTGTACCAATCTCTCTTAATACTAATCTTTATAACCTGGAAGACTGCCTGACAGTAGTCAATGAACAAAAGACATCATATTAATTCCCCAACAGCGTGGGTTTTACTATTTGGCATCTGCAACATATTGTTTATCGATAAGTTTGAATGCAATTTTGTTGAATTCGCAAACCTTGTAGTACATGCATCTTTTAAAAGAAAAATTTTCAGCAGCATAGGAAGTTTTCCAATATGTACTTTTAATAATTTATTTTCAAACAGCCTAAAAAAATTGCATTGATTTGCTCAGTATAAAAAAAATCACGACAATTGGAATTGAAAACAGCTTCAGAAACTTTTATAAATTTTTTCTTGAAAGTAAATTTTGAGATTGATTAGAAACTGAAGTTAATCCATATTTTTCCACCTAAAAATGCAATCGAGATACAAAATTTCCAGGAATAAAGTTCAAAAAGTTTTAATTTTGCTGGAGTTGCATGAACCCTGAAATCTGCTTCAGCTATTCAAACCTGTTAGTACACATCTTCTCAGAGGACAAATAGCCAGAGATACAGAATAACATGATCTTCAAAGACAGAAGTGAACAAACAGAGCTAAAGAGAGAAACAGGATTTCATGGAGCAGGTCTCATCTTCTTTGTGTCATGTGTTCCATGGGGGCTGAGTGGGTGTTTTGTGGGTTGGTGGGAGGAGGCGGCTTCACAAATCCCCTCTCGTGGTTGCTCTGAGGAATGGGGATGGCACCCTGAATGAGAAAGACATAGGTTTTAGAAGTTGTATTGCATTGACCATAAAAAAATACATTAACAGTTAACAACTGGTAAATTAATTACTATTGCAAATTTCTAATTAAAATTGTTTTGAATAAGTTGCAATAGCGTAATCTGAAGGAAATTTATAGTATATTTTTAGAATTATTTATTGGAAGAAAAAAAAATGTTCATCAAAGAATTTCACAAATTATGTATGTTTTATGCAGAAGTCTATCCTAAAAAAAAAAATCTTTCAAATTGTAGCATGTAATTGAAGAGTGAAAGAAACACCAAATGAAACTAAAATGTTAAAAAAAAAAAAAAAAAATTACTCCCAACACTTCCTTGAAATGTTCTCTTTTATTTTCAATATGTTGGTACATCATCCTTCACCACTTTCCAGATGATATTATAGGTTATTGGCTTCATATTGGCACCTTGAGACACTGAAATAAAAGTTTATCTACTAATTTGTTCACCTCATTTTCAATGGATTTAATTAAATCCTTGACAGCTCTACCCTAGACTATCCTATGATAATTCAGACATTGAATCTCCTATTATTGGTTAAATTAGAATACAACTAACTTTCCGCTGGAATACTTTGTCGACAAGTATTATGCTCTCGCAGCTCCATTTCAAAATAAGGAATGCACAATTGACAAAAAGTAATCAGAAAGAAGAGAAAAATATTCAGAATATAAGCATCACCTACGGTGGTGTGAGCCATGCTACCACAACCTACAGGGTGGGAAAGAGGTGGAATGGAGAGAGAAGGTGAACTCCAAGGTTGGCTGCAGTGAGGACATCGGGTGACTATGGGATTTGGAGGACTAAACGCTTCTCTTCCACCTGAAAAAACACAAGTTAATACAGATCAACAGTGACTAACAACACAAGTTGTATTCACAATTCATATCAGACACAATTCAGGTCTAGTTTTGGTTAAATATATATTGAATCTAGGACAAAATTTTGTGTTTGATTTAAATTTAAGATGGTTTAAATTTGTAGGTTGGAATTTAGGTAGATTGTACTCAGAAATGCCAACCCTTGAAAAGTATCACCAGGAAAAATATCCACTTTAAAAGTTAATTCCAAGTAAATGTGGCCTAGGATATTTGGTTTGGCAAAACTGATTGTTTAAGCATATGTGCTGGCATGGATTTTCTTTATTTTAATGATTTATTTTTGTTTACTTAGGAGAGTTTTAGAGATTAATTGCACACAATATTTTTTATTTGTGATGCCATTAAGCGTTGTTTTGTCTTAATGGCCCTTTTGTGTCAGCTCTTATCTTGATTTGGTGGCAAACAGAAAACACACAATTTCAGCTATGGTGCTAACTTTAAGAAATCCCACCAACATGCAACACACTAGAAATTTATCATATTTTTCCGCTGATGATTCTTTTTTAGTTTTAATTAGACATCATGTTTGATATACATTGGCAGTCATTAGGGCCATGTTGCTCAATGCTGAATTGCAGCAACATGTTTTTCAAAAACACATGGTTTGGTGAAACTTGAGGCTTTACAAAAAGTCTATTGCTTTCCACATAAATTTTTTAATACACTTGACAATAAACAGTCTACTTTCTTTTCAGACGCACCTGCTTTACAATTATTTAAATTTAATGGAAATTCAAAACATTTATAATCATGCAAAAGAAATTTTCTTAAGACTAGATATGATGCTTACTGAGCTAATAGTTCACCCTACAAAGTCTGTTGACTGAGTGTTTGCAGTTTTTACTAGTTAAATTTTTTAAAACAGGGTTCCAACTTTTATTGAAGAAAAAATTCAAGGTCTTTCAAGAATCTTTTTAAGAAAACAAAAATACAAAACGGGGAATATCAGTGGTCACTTAAAAATTCAAGGACCTAATCCTTTCTTCAAGGACCAAATTTCATAAAAAAAAATTCAAGGATTTTTCAGGACCATGGGAACCCTGCAAAACTATTGTACTAAGTCACATGTAGTAGTTGATCAACGGAAAACAAACTTTGTTTCTCACAATAATGTTCCTGAGGCAGTGGAACTTATGGAACGATGAAACGAAAATTTCAAGGGCACTGACAAAATATTGAGATACCGAGTTCTTTAGTAGATCTTATTCATAAGCTTTAAAAAAATATATAACTCCACAGGTTAAAAAAAAATTAAAAAAATCTGTATAAACTACGGAAACGCCTTAAAAGTTGGCATTTCTGTATTGCATTTACTGTCACTTCATTACATACTTATTTCTCTAATGGGAAAAATAAAGGAGTCCTCAAGGATCTCTTTCCTTACAAAAGCCACCATTACCTGGACTAAGAGGTCTGGATGGAGAAGGATTATGGAAAACCGGACTGGAGGCTGCTCTAGGTCGAGCGTGGAGAGAGCTGGTCATTTCGTTAAAGTACCTAGACAGAGAGTTCACTTACATTGAAAGTAACCCAATGTCATTTACACAGGCAACAGAAAATTAGAAATTAAGGGAAGATAGTTTTAAGAAGTATTATTTAGGTCATACCAATTCTTACTAATAAAACTAAATTATTTTCAGTAGCATAGGACATGAGTATGGAAATCTTTGGAAGTCGCTACTGCGATAATTTGGGGGAAAAACCAATATATAAATAAAATAAATAAATTTTATAAAAATTATGAGCACTCGGTAGGCTTGGGCGATGTTAACAATTTTGCATCGTGATGTATCGGGAAGCAAACATCACAATGTCACGATACATTGCGATGTGAACTATTTTTTCTTTTCAAAATACTATAAAACAACGTTTTTATAACACGCTATATAGCCGAAAGTTATACTTACTTAGCTTTGTAATATTTTATTGAATTCCTGTAGAGAAGTTTATTTTAAATAACATGAGCAGCGACCGAATTATTTTCAGAGGGATACACAAAACACCCAAAGGGGTATAAGCCGTTTTTTTTGTTGTTGTTTAATCTAGATTTTTCAATTTCTCTATCTTAAAGAAATTTTACTTCGTTATTATCCAGCATTTCAAACTAGAGAAACAGCTATGATCATTCCATGCGCTAATTCCTATAGACTTTGGCAGATATAAAAAACCATCATAGTAATAAATAACCTGATTATCTTAACTGGGTAAAAATTAGACATAAATTACCGAGCTAGAATACCGCAATCCCCTTGAGTTAATAAATAGAGCAAAGCTCTCAAAGGGTAAAAATGTTAGATATAAAAAATCCTTAAGTAATTCTGATGTAAAAGATTTAAAAATACAAAAATGCTATATTTTATTTCTTCCAAGTTACAGAAAAAAAAAAAAAGTTTAGGAAATACTCAACTGAATTCCAAAAATAGAATGTCAAGGTCTTATATCTGATGACAAATTAAATAAAAATCAAGACGTTTTCCAAGAGTTCAGAGAACAACATAAATAATGTTCAAACAATAAAAGGAATACTTCTTTCACCGAATCTCCAATATTACTAGACTAATGGAGCCTGAAAACGACCTCAAAAGTGCAATACTCAGCTGTAAAAACGAAATAGGAAATAAACACGAGACCTAAAAAAAAAAACATTGTAAAATTGAATTATAATTTCAAAATGTCATACGTGCTTTTTTTCCCTTGAAATGTGCACTTTTCCCCAACTTTATTTGAAATTTCAAAAGCCAGGGGATGCAAAAGCGAATGCAACATGTATGAGTGATTAAGTGCGAGATGCCGTATGTGGTGCTTTGTTTCTATATAATCTTGTAAACATCGCTCATACCGAAGGTGAATACGGTTACCACGATGCCGATGATTCGAAGTATCGCCCCAGCAAAAGCAAATGAAATCGTCACAAACGGCGTGGTGTTAGCTGTTACAGTACGTTTCTATAGTCTTGGAGACACCGCGCATACGCAGGGTGGATTACTGCGATGTGGATAGTGTTTCAAACGGCGCGGTGTCGACGGTTTCAATACGTTTCTATAGTATCTCAGAAACCCCGCGCATGAACCGTGGCATCACGTTTCTTCTTCTTTGAAGTGCTAAGCAAGAATCGAGCTCTCGTCAAAAAAGATCGTGATGTATCGGTTATGCGAAAATAGGGACACCGGTTTGACGATGTTGATTTCACACCGGTTTTGGACGATGTATCGATACATCGCCCAAGCCTAGCACTCTGTGCCGATTTCTTAAAAAGCCTAACGGATTAAAATAGGCAATTCTTAAGGAGTGCCATTTTATTGCTTTTCCTAACAGAATTCATTTGACTTGTACGTGTAATCTTATAAAAAGCATAAAATACCAAATTATTTAATAATATCGCTAATTTCATCTTAATAAAACTACATAAAATATTTTTAATGCACCAGGGTTCCCACTCAAATCACAGAATGAAAATCAATGACTTTTAAGGACCTAATTAATGTTTTGAAGGACCTTAAAAAATTTGTTTTCAGGCATCATGTCTGTATAATTTTTTTTTTATAAAGTATATTCAACCAAAACAGTTACAAGTTGGCGCATGTGTACTACAAATATGTCAGAAAATTCCGATATAATGAGGATAGGTGGCGGACACACTGGGATAGCAAGTCTGAGTTGCATTTTTGAAGTTGGTCAACACACACAAAAATTAAGGACTTTTAAGCACCTCTAAGCATTTTCAAGGCCTTGAAAACAGGTTAAAAAATATTAAGCACTTTGAATGATTTTCAAGGACCGTGGGAACCCTGTGCACAATAAAACTTTCTTTTAGAAAAATCATTAACCTAAAAGTTACATAAAAAATATCTTCCAAAAGTTTTCATGCATTTAAATCTTTTAGCATTCAGAACAACTTTTATGCGTCTGGGCATACATAAAAACATTTTTATTTTTTTATTTCCGCATAAATGTTCTTGCTTTCTTCAATTATTACTGTATTTAGTTTGCTTTTCGTTTGAATGTCGAATCTTTTTATTTTGGCCTCCAAATCTGTTCGTTTGTGTTAAAATCTCTTGGCTGAGGTAGTGTTTTTAGATTTTTGTGAGCAATTACAGAGGCGATCATTGAATGCTGTGTGCTCAGAACATTATCTTGATAAAAAATTAATTAATTTTTACTCCATGATCCCTTTTGTTTAACATTGTTGCACCCATTCCTCATCCCCAGTGATGATGCGTTTCAAAAATTGATAATTTTCTTGACATTTGAGAAGCAAATCACAGACGTCAATGCGACGGCACAAATTTCTTTCTATAAGTGCATGAGGAACCCATATGTCGAGCTTTGAGATTAAACCTAGGCGTTTTATATGACCAAGAATGGTCGATTTCAATAAATTTAATCTCTCAGCAATTTCACGAGTAGTTATTCGCTGGTTTGCATCAATTAATGCCTTTATTGTGTCTTCATCAGCTTCAACTGACCTTCCAGAATGTGGGGCATCTTCAACATCAAAATTGCAGCATCGAAATTTTGCAAACCAAGTTTTGGCACTGGCGTCCTATCAATACATCTTCTCCATACACATAGGATATTTTTTTTCTTGCTTGACCAGCATTTTTACCTTTTAGATAGTAAAAAAGTAAAATATGCCAAAAATCAAGCTTTTCACTTTGCAAGTTTTATAGGGCACCAACCAAATATTACTGTATACAATCAATCATACTTTTTCACAAGCTTGCTATATCAGCTGTTGGATGGGAAAAAAAAAAGAATTAAATCCTCAGTTGGGAAAAATGAAATTACTTTCCGAACAACCCAATAGAAACTCAAAATAGAATGAGAACAAGTATCTCTGCAAGTCCAATGCCAGTACTGCAAAACTGTTAGTTCGTTTGGCAAAACAATGTTTAAAGGAGGTTTTTGGACTCAAAATTATTTTAAGGAGATAGTCTTTCTTTTAAAGTTAAGCTTATGAATGTCGCCGAAATAACATTTTATTTTATGTGCAAGTAAAATATGCAATTAGACTTAAACAACTTAATTACATACATGTTAGCCACAGTAATCAGCAAATACGGGCACAAAATGAGTTTTCTAAAAAAAATTGGATAGACATTTTAGGGTTAATTCCAAAAATTTCAGGGATAATTCCCAAAAATTTTAGGGAAGATTCTTAACATTTTGAGAAAAATTCAAAAATGTTTGGGGTTATTTCTTTTGGAGTCGATTTAGGCTCCTAACACAGACATTTTTTTCAACAGCTTGTTTTAATGACGGCAAAAAATTGCAAGTTTTCAAAAAATTAAACTTCAAACAACTTTTTAGCAAAATAAGTTATATAATTAAACAATTATACTATTTAGAGAAACATGAAAATTGAATTAAATCCATTTTTCTCATCTAGAGGTATATCAGGGTTTTTTCACTGGTTTTGGAGGAAAATCGGGGAATTTTCGTGATTTTTTTCTTATTATGAATTATTGGAAAATTTAAGTACAATTTTAGAGAGAAACAAAAATTGAACAAAAGCATTCAGAATGGTAGCATGATTCATCATAGAAGAACAGAGGGAAAATATAAAATATTGGAGAATTGCTACAACACATACTTACAAATAATATAAGATGTTTATCTATTAATGCTATAGAAATGATTCCATGCTACTCTCACAACGATGTGGGAAAAGCAATCCTCAAAGGCTTTCAGAATAGTGCATGATTCATCATGGTAGAGCAATGGAAAAATAAACAGATTTGAGATGTGATATGTTTTATACATTATTATTATAAAAATATTCCTTGCTACTCTCAGAACGCTGTGGGAAAAGCAATCCTCAAAGGCATTCAGAATGGTGCATGATTCATCATAGTAGAGCAAGGGAAAATAAAACACTTTGGAGAATCGCTAACACAAATACTTGCATTGATATATCATGTTTGTTTATTAATGCTGTAGAAATGAACAATGCTACTATCAGAACGCTGTGGGAAAAGCAATCCTCAAAGGCTTTCAGAATGGTGCATGATTCATCATAGCAGAGCAATGGAAAAATAAACCGATTTGAGATGTGATATGTTTTATACATTATTATTATAAAAATGATTCCTTGCTACTCTCAGAACGCTGTGGGAAAAGCAATCCTCAAAGGCTTTCAGAATGGTGCATGATTAATCATAGTAGAGCAATGGAAAAATAAACCGATTTGAGATGTGATATGTTTTATACATTATTATTATAAAAATGATTCCTTGCTACTCTCAGAACGTTGTGGGAAAAGCAATCCTCAAAGGCATTCAGAATGGTGCATGATTCATCATAGTAGTGCAAGGGAAAATAAAACACTTTGGAGAATAGCTAAAAAAAATATTTGCATTGATATATCATGTTCGTTTATTAATGCTGTAGAAATAAACAATGCTACAATCAGATCGCTGTGAGTTGGTTGGTTGTATTCAGATTATCTGGCGCCGTCAGCAACACGAGGGCTATAATGCGCCGAAACATTCGTCATTAGACAAGCCAACATACATTTACAAACACCCATGCCTAACACGGGACTCGCACCCGTAACCTCGAGGTCCAGAAGCTAGCACGCTAACCACTATACCATTTCGTCGGCCAGAACACTGTGGGAAAAGCAATCCTCAAAGGATTTCAGAATGGTGCATGATTCATCATAGTAGAGCAATGGAAAAATACACAGATTTGAGATGCAATATGTTTTATACATTATCATAAAAATGATTCCTTGCTACACTCAGAACGCTGTGGGAAAAGCAATCCTCAAAGGCTTTCAGAATGGTGCATGATTCATCATAGTAGAGCAATGGAAAAATACACAGATTTGAGATGCAATATGTTTTATACATTATTATTATAAAAATGATTCCTTGCTACTCTCAGAACGCTGTGGGAAAAGCAATCCTCAAAGGCTTTCAGAATGGTGCATGATTCATCATAGTAGAGCAAGGGAAAATAAAACACTTTGGAGAATAGCTAAAACAAAATACTTGCAATGATATATCATGTTTGTTTATTAATGCTGTAGAAATGAACAATGCTACTATCAGAACGCTGTGGGAAAAGCAATCCTCAAAGGCTTTCAGAATGGTGCATGAATCATCATAGTAGAGCCATGGAAAAATATAGACTTGAGATGTGATATGTTTTATACATTATTATTATAAAAATGATTCCTTGCTACTCTCAGAACGCTGTGGGAAAAGCAATCCTCAAAGGCTTTCAGAATGGTGCATGATTCATCATGGTAGAGCAATGGAAAAATAAACAGATTTGAGATGTGATATGTTTTATACATTATTATTATAAAAATGATTTCTTGCTACTCTCAGAACGCTGTGGGAAAAGCAATCCTCAAAGGCTTTCAGAATGGTGCATGATTCATCATAGTAGAGCAAGGGAAAATAAAACACTTTGGAGAATAGCTAAAACAAATACTTGCAATGATATATCATGTTTGTTTATTAATGCTGTAGAAATGAACAATGCTACTATCAGAACGCTGTGGGAAAAGCAATCCTCAAAGGCTTTCAGAATGGTGCATGAATCATCATAGTAGAGCCATGGAAAAATATAGACTTGAGATGTGATATGTTTTATACATTATTATTATAAAAATGATTCATTGCTACTCTCAGAACGCTGTGGGAAAAGCAATCCTCAAAGGCTTTCAGAATGGTGCATGATTCATCATGGTAGAGCAATGGAAAAATAAACAGATTTGAGATGTGATATGTTTTATACATTATTATTATAAAAATGATTCCTTGCTACTCTCAGAACGCTGTGGGAAAAGCAATCCTCAAAGGATTTCAGAATGGTGCATGATTCATCATAGTAGAGCAATGGAAAAATAAACAGATTTGAGATGCAATATGTTTTATACATTATCATAAAAATGATTCCTTGCTACACTCAGAACGCTGTGGGAAAAGCAATCCTCAAAGGCTTTCAGAATGGTGCATGATTCATCATAGTAGAGCAATGGAAAAATAAACAGATTTGAGATGCAATATGTTTTATACATTATCATAAAAATGATTCCTTGCTACACTCAGAACGCTGTGGGAAAAGCAATCCTCAAAGGCTTTCAGAATGGTGCATGATTCATCATAGTAGAGCAAGGGAAAATAAAAAACTTTGGAGAATCGCTAAAACAAATACTTGCAATGATATATCATGTTTGTTTATTAATGCTGTAGAAATGAACAATGCTACTATCAGAACGCGGTGGGAAAAGCAATCCTCAAAGGCTTTCAGAATGGTGCATGATTCATCATAGCAGAGCAATGGAAAAATAAACCGATTTGAGATGTGATATGTTTTATACATTATTATTATAAAAATGATTCCTTGCTACTCTCAGAACGCTGTGGGAAAAGCAATCCTCAAAGGCTTTCAGAATGGTGCATGATTCATCATAGTAGAGCAAGGGAAAATAAAACACTTTGGAGAATAGCTAAAACAAATATTTGCATTGATATATCATGTTTGTTTATTAATGCTGTAGAAATGAACAATGCTACAATCAGATCGCTGTGAGTTGGTTGGTTGTATTCAGATTATCTGGCGCCGTCAGCAACACGAGGGCTATAATGCTCCGAAACATTCGTCATTAGACAAGCCAACATACATTTACAAACACCCATGCCTAACACGGGACTCGCACCCGCAACCTCGAGGTCCAGAAGCTAGCACACTAACCACTATACCATTTCGTCGGCCAGAACACTGTGGGAAAAGCAATCCTCAACGGATTTCAGAATGGTGCATGATTCATCATAGTAGAGCAATGGAAAAATAAACAGATTTGAGATGCAATATGTTTTATACATTATCATAAAAATGATTCCATGCTACACTCAGAACGCTGTGGGAAAAACAATCCTCAAAGGCATTCAGAATGGTGCATGATTCATCATAGTAGAACAATGGAAAAATAAACAGATTTGAGGCACGATTTGTTTTATACATTATCATAAAAATGATTCCTTGCTACTCTCAGAACGCTGTGGGAAAAGCAATCCTCAAAGGCATTCAGAATGGTGCATGATTCATCATAGTAGAGCAATGGAAAAATAAACAGATTTGAGATGGGATACGTTTTAAACATTATTATTATAAAAATGATTCTTTGCTACTCTCAGAACGCTGTGGTAAAAGCAATCCTCAAAGGCTTTCAGAATGGTGCATGATTCATCATAGTAGAGCATTGGAAAAATAAACAGATTTGAGATGTGATATGTTTTATACATTATTATAATAAAAATGATTCTTTGCTACTCTCAGAACGCTGTGGGAAAAGCAATCCTCAAAAGCTTTCAGAATGGTGCATGATTCATCATAGTAGAGCAAATGGAAAATATAACACATTGGAGAATTGCTACAACAAATACTTGCATTGATATATCATGTTTGTTTATTAATGCTGTAGAAATGAACAATGTTACAATCAGAAAGCTGTGGGAAAAGCAATCCTCAAAAGCTTTCAGAATGGTGCATGATTCATCATAGTAGAGCAATGGAAAAATAAACAGATTTGGAATGTGATATGTTTTAAACATTATCATTATAAAAATGATTCCTTGCTACTCTCAGAATGCTGTGGGAAAAGCAATCCTCAAAGGCTTTCAGAATGGTGCATGATTCATCATAGTAGAGCAATGGAAAAATAAACAGATTTGGAATGTGATATGTTTTAAACATTATCATTATAAAAATGATTCCTTGCTACTCTCAGAATGCTGTGGAAAAAGCAATCCTCAAAGGCTTTCAGAATGGTGCATGATTCATCATAGTAGAGCAATGGAAAAATAAACAGATTTGGAATGTGATATGTTTTAAACATTATCATT
This sequence comes from Linyphia triangularis, assembly GCA_963978545.1. NCBI lineage: Eukaryota > Metazoa > Arthropoda > Arachnida > Araneae > Linyphiidae > Linyphia > Linyphia triangularis. The sequence continues at coordinate 89,669,057 of OZ021722.1, forward strand.
ATAAAAATGATTCCTTGCTACTCTCAGAATGCTGTGGGAAAAGCAATCCTCAAAGGCTTTCAGAATGGTGCATTATTCATCATAGTAGAGCAATGGAAAAATAAACAGATTTGGAATGTGATATGTTTTAAACATTATCATTATAAAAATGATTCCTTGCTACTCTCAGAATGCTGTGGGAAAAGCAATCTTTAAAGGCTTTCAGAATGGTGCATGATTCATCATAGTAGAGCAATGGAAAAATAAACAGATTTGGAATGTGATATGTTTTAAACATTATCATTATAAAAATGATTCCTTGCTACTCTCAGAATGCTGTGGGAAAAGCAATCCTCAAAGGCTTTCAGAATGGTGCATGATTCATCATAGTAGAGCAATGGAAAAATAAACAGATTTGGAATGTGATATGTTTTAAACATTATCATTATAAAAATGATTCCTTGCTACTCTCAGAATGCTGTGGGAAAAGCAATCCTCAAAGGCTTTCAGAATGGTGCATGATTCATCATAGTAGAGCAATGGAAAAATAAACAGATTTGGAATGTGATATGTTTTAAACATTATCATTATAAAAATGATTCCTTGCTACTCTCAGAATGCTGTGGGAAAAGCAATCCTCAAAGGCTTTCAGAATGGTGCATGATTCATCATAGTAGAGAAATGGAAAAATAAACAGATTTGGGATGTGATATGTTTTATACATTATCATTATAAAAATTATTCCTTGCAACTCTCAGAACGCTGTAGGAAAAGCAATCTTTAAAGGCTTTCAGAATGGTGCATGATTCATCATAGTAGAGCAATGGAAAAATAAACAGATTTGGGATGTGATATGTTTTATACATTATCATTATAAAAATGATTCCTTGCTCTCAGAACGCTGTGGGAAAAGCAATCCTCAAAGGCTTTCAGAATGGTGCATGATTCATCATAGTAGAGCAATGGAAAAATAAACAGATTTGAGATGCAATATGTTTTATACATTATCATAAAAATGATTCCATGCTACACTCAGAACGCTGTGGGAAAAACAATCCTCAAAGGCATTCAGAATGGTGCATGATTCATCATAGTAGAGCAATGGAAAAATAAACAGATTTGAGGCACGATTTGTTTTATACATTATCATAAAAATGATTCCTTGCTACAATCAGAACGCTGTGGGAAAAGCAATCCTCAAAGGCTTTCAGAATGGTGCATGATTCATCATAGAAGAGCAAGGGAAAATAAAACACTTTGGGGAATCGCTAACACAAATACTTGCATTGATATATCATGTTTGTTTATTAATGCTGTAGAAATGAACAATGCTACTATCAGAACGCGGTGGGAAAAGCAATCCTCAAAGGCTTTCAGAATGGTGCATGATTCATCATAGTAGAGCAAGGGAAAATAAAACACTTTGGAGAATCGCTAACACAAATACTTGCATTGATATATCATGTTTGTTTATTAATGCTGTAGAAATGAACAATGCTACTCTCAGAACACTGTGGGAAAAGCAATCCTCAAAGGCTTTCAGAATGGTGCATGATTCATCATAGCAGAGCAATGGAAAAATAAACAGATTTGGGATGTGATGTTTTATACATTATCATTATAAAAATGATTCCTTGCTACTTTCAGAACGCTGTGGGAAAAGCAATCCTCAAAGGCTTTCAGAATGGTGCATGATTCATCATAGTAGAGCAAATGGAAAATATAACACATTGGAGAATTGCTACAACAAATACTTGCATTGATATATCATGTTTGTTTATTAATACTGTAGAAATGAACAATGCTACAATCAGAACGCTGTGGGAAAAGCAATCCTCAAAGGCTTTCAGAATGGTGCATGATTCATCATAGTAGAGCAAATGGAAAATATAACACATTGGAGAATTGCTACAACAAATACTTGCATTGATATATCATGTTTGTTTATTAATACTGTAGAAATGAACAATGCTACAATCAGAACGCTGTGGGAAAAGCAATCCTCAAAGGCTTTCAGAATGGTGCATGATTCATCATAGCAGAGCAATGGAAAAATAAACAGATTTGAGATGAGATATGTTTTATACATTATTATAATAAAAATGATTCCTTGCTACTCTCAGAACGCTGTGGGAAAAGCAATCCTCAAAAGCTTTCAGAATGGTGCATGATTCATCATAGTAGAGCAATGGAAAAATAAACAGATTTGGAATGTGATATGTTTTAAACATTATCATTATAAAAATGATTTCTTGTTACTCTCAGAACGCTGTGGGAAAAGCAATCCTCAAAGGCTTTCAGAATGGTGCATGATTCATCATAGTAGAGCAATGGAAAAATAAACAGATTTGGGATGTGATATGTTTTATAGATTATTACTATAAAAATAATTCCTTGTTACTCTCAGAACGCTGTGGGAAAAGCAATCCTCAAAGGCTTTCAGAATGGTGCATGATTCATCATAGTAGAGCAAAGGGAAAATATAACACATTGGAGAATTGCTACAACAAATATTTGCAAATAATATAAGATGTTTATCTATTAATACTATAGAAATGATTCCATGCTACTCACAGAACTCTGTGGGAAAAGCATCCCTCAAAGGCTTTCAGAATGGTGCATGAATCATCATAGAAGAGCAAAGGGAAAATATACAAACCTGAGACAATAGGTATAGCACATATGTACAGAGACAAGACATGTTTAAATATTTATCTGATAGAATTGATTCCTTGCTACTCTCAGAACGCTGTGGGAAAAGCAATCCTCAAAAGCTTTCAGAATGGTGCATGATTCATCATAGTAGAGCAATGGAAAAATAAACAGATTTGGGATGTGATATGTTTTATACATTATCATTATAAAAATGATTCCTTGCTACTCTCAGAACGCTGTGGGAAAAGCAATCCTCAAAGGCTTTCAGAATGGTGCATGATTCATCATTGTAGAGCAAGGGAAAATAAAACATTTTGGAGAATTGCTACAACAAATACTTGCATTGATATATCATGTTTGTTTATTAATGCTGTAGAAATTAACAATGCTACAATCAGAACGCTGTGGGAAAAGCAATCCTCAAAGGCTTTCAGAATGGTGCACGATTCATCATAGTAGAGCAATGGAAAAATAAACTGATTTTAGATGTGATCTGTTTTATAGATTATTAACTATAAAAATGATTCCTTGTTACTCTCAGAACGCTGTGGGAAAAGCAATCCTCAAAGGCTTTCAGAATGGTGCATGAATCATCATAGAAGAGCAAGGGAAAATGTAACACATTGGAGAATTACTATAACACATACTTGCAGTCATACAACATGTTAATCTATTGGTAATCAGCAAGAAAAGTGGTCATTACATCAGAAGTTTTGGAAAGTCTGAACATATGCATGTTCCTTGGTTGTCAGACAAGCAAGTAAACTGAATAAAATTGTGATGCTGTTTTGTATCAATCTCAAGAATGATTGAAATTTCAGCTAAAAAAAAGCTGAAATCCATGTTTCAGCAGAACTGTACCATGGCCGACAGGTGCAATCTTTGAAATAGCGTCGCTGACACATCGTGAAAATGAGCAGCAATCAAGAATGTAATTCATGGAGATAAAGCCCTCCATAATCCCGAAAATATCGGCCATATCATCACCTTAATGTTCAGAAAAATGACCATCACATACCAACATAAATAATGCTGATAGAGACTAAAACATTATAGAAAAACGAGGGGGAAACTTAGTCATTCCACCGGCGATTTGTAGAAGACTAATGTATGCAGGTTCAGGAATTGTCAGGCGAGAAGTTACGTGGTCGGTCTAGCGGTCAGAAGTTTTGCTGTGTTTTGTTTTAAAATCTCTTTTTAATTTTCTTACAAATCGTTTTTGGCATTTTTGCTAGCAGTGTATCTTCGACTGTCAAAATTAAAAGTTTCACTTTAATTTCGGAAAATTCCTCGATTTCTTTAAACTTTATGACAAAATCCTTGATGATTCCCTGAAATGCCGAATTCCCTGACCTTTCCCAATCTGTGGACATTCTGAATCTTATAGCAGGCTTGACATCAGTAGGAAGTTCATTAAAAAACATGAAGGCAAAATCACTAGTGTTTTTTAATTTTTATTCTTAATTTTTTTTTTAAAACTATAATATAATTACTTGAACTTTTTTTACTGATGTCATGCCTGTTATAAAACTTCATATGCTTCATAGCAATACTCCAGCAGAAATTGTGGTTTGGGGAAAAAAAGCATTTAGTCTATGAGGCAGGGTGAGACCGACATCCCCTCTTAAACTTAATTTTAGATAACAAAAAGTATTTCATTAAGACTAATATGCAGTTAACTGAGCTTAGGAAATAAAAGTAAAATTTTACGGTCATACAGTATGTCTCCTTTCCTAACTACTATTGGCACCTTTATGCTTTTGAATGAAATGGGCAGAATAATTTTGCTCTAGAGTTTTTCCTTTGCATATACAGCATTTTAATTTCTTGTCTTACTGGTATAGAAGAGCGGCTAGGCGCCAAAAATTAGCTGAGAAATGCACTTCGTGAAACAAGTTTGTAATTTTACGCACTGGTAGAATATGTAATTTTATAAAGTGGAGCCACTCGGATTTTACTACTGCTCGAGTTTTTATATTAGTTCAAAGTTAGGCATAAAATGCTCATTTTTATCAATTAAAATATTTATACATGGGGTTACAACCAAATCATGGGCTTAAAAGACAAGTGAAACATGTTAAATTATTAATTTATATGAAAGATTAAAAAAGTTGCACCGGAAGTGATTTGCATTTTGACCGGAAGTCTATATCTATAATAGCTAAAATTGCAATCAACAGCTCAAACTTCATATATGAAACATATGTTATCAATTAAAAGAGAATTTAGTGATGTTTTATGGTAAATTAAAAAGCAACTTCCATTCAAAGTTTTAGACTTCTTTAAAGTTAGACTTAAAATGCACTTTTTTAAATTATACCACCTTCATATAAACTATAAAGGATCAGAATTAAAAACTGTGAATACTACATGTTGTTACATCAAATTATAAGGATGGATATGTTGGATGTACAATGAAAATTTTCAACATGAAGTGAGTGAAATTCCAACCGGACGTCTGTTTATAAGGAACTGATACTGCCCATATACCAATACATATATGTATCGCAGTGATACTGTCTCAGATAGCCAAAAATTCCAACCATAAGTTCACTCATATACACTAATTTTTTTTCAATGCGATTCAGATATGATCAAAATATAAATGTAACTGAGTAACATCCTCTTAAACATGGGCTACGGCAAAATTATTTTCAAGGAAGTTGCAGATCACACATTGATTGGTACAAGGTGTTGATATTTGTTCAAATCCTGATTTTTGAGGGGATTTCCTAATGAAATGTTAAGAAATAGTTATATAACGAATTTCTGTTCAATTAAATACAAAATCTTTTTCAAACATTCGTTTTCCAGAGTTTAATTCCACTTTTTTTCACTTTGCATTTAATTTTAAAATTCCAGGGGCGGATACAAGTTCACTCTCTTGCACCGCCACGCAAGTCTACCCTCAGAATCTAAGCAGTTCTGAATGATTTGATATATTGATGATGGAATTCAAAGATATTTTTTACATGAAATTGCGGCCTGGAGTTTTTTTCTGATGAGCTCGCGTCGCACATACTCTATTGTTATTAAAAAACATGTTGACAAAATTGTTATAAAAAATTAATTGTACTTAGTTGCAAGAGCAGTAAATACATTTAAATTCAACAATTAACAAACAAAAATTTTAATGGACCTTTTTTAGATTTTTTTTTCCTTCAAAATTGCATAACGCATAGAGAAACCATTAAGAAAAAAATATATTATGCATTCTACATTGCAAAACCACTTAGGATTGTTGTTCATAATGTTTCTCTTGCAATTACAAAGCTCTAAACAGTAATTTTATCAAATAGTCATTTATTGGGAAGCGCATTTTGTTTAATTGGTAACTGACGACAGTTGCATTTTACGATGGTCATCATAATGACCATCATGGATCGTAACTGCTGTTGAGTACCAATCATCCACATTCTTGTAATGAAGGTAAAACTAACTAAGTAGTCAATGAATGCTCGAATCTTTTCCAATTTAAATTTGATTTTTTTTTTTAGCTAAAAGATGTTAAGAGTAACTAAAACATTTTATGCAATTTTGTCTCTTAAATTGCAAAAATAAACTGTCTATACTAATCTTTCAGTCATATAAACGTAAACTTGCAAAGAATTTAAGCCAAGCCAATCATTGATCACCATTGCACTGAGCTTATAAATACATGTATGTGTTTCAATTGGAACTGACATACAGCACAAAAAAATATATATTTCTAGACAGTTTAGAAAAAAATTCAATCGGAGTCTAAAATACAATTAAATATCCGAAAATATGATCAATGAAAAAAAAAAAAAAAAAAAAAAAAAAAAGTTCAGTTTTCGTCTCCCTCTTCCCCCCAAACAAAAGGAAGTATGATGTGTATCCCTTTGAAAATAATCTCGTGCCTATTTGAGAGGATTGCAACTAGTTCAATTTACATTTTGGTCATACCTAAATTGTATTGAAAAAAATTTGTATAAGTGAGCTTCCGATCAGAATTTTCGTCATCCAGTTGAAATTTACCATTTTAAATACCACTTCTTGTAACCCCCCCCCCCCCCCAAAAAAAATAATTCATTTTAATTTCTAGTAAGATCTGGTGATGTCCTGCATACACTCTACATTCATTTTATCTGACTTTGGAGATTAAAAAGCAAAAAATCTGCTAATGGTAAAAGGCATTGTAAATTAGTAAGGAAAAAAAATTAAAAATTTAAACAGCAGGTTTGCATAACCAACCTTCTCAGGGTTCAGCGAATGTTACTGAGCAGGCGACTTGAAGTTTGGGAGGCAAACCAAAGGCAGAAATCCAAGAGCAAATAAGGAAATGCATTACTGATCTGAAGCTGTTTCAATATTTGGGCAATACCAATGAGCAATCAAGCTAGGGGGTCATTGTGCAGGGGGCAACACCCCCTTTAGATTTTGCAAACATATTTGGGAGTGGCAAGCCCCTTAGTGTGAAAGAAAATAAGTATTACTTTAAGAAAAGAAAGTTGATTATGGTAAGTTATGAAACATACTAACCTTTCTTCATCCATTTCAAGACTAGATTCACTTTCAGACAAGTGACGACACAATGCCTCACGTCGTTCAACTTCCATTTGAAGTTTTCTTTGCAATCGTATATTTTCTTCCCTGCCATGCCTTTCTTCCATTGCAAACTGAGCCATTTTTTCAGAATCTGCAACATCAAAACAAAATAAATAACTTGATACTAGGCAATATAAATTTATACAGTTCATGTATTAAGCTTTCTCCCTGTGGACACTTTTTTTTTTTTAACAACATTATAATATATACTGCTGATTCATTTTATCAGTATCAAATGTGAATAATAAAATATGAAATATATATAAAAGATTACTTTGTTATACAAGTCATACATCTTTTTAAATTCTTTTTGTGACATACGAAATAAGCATTATTGACAAAGCGATGATAAGCAACGAAATAATTGTTTTCCCGAATCTTGTTTTTATATTTTGGATGTGTATCCCCAAAAATGTGATAAAAACTATCCACTGTAAAAAGGACGAAAAGTTACTGTAATCATCTTTTCAAGTTAATTTAATGATGCTTTAATTTTTAAAGTTCAGTAGGAATTTGCAACACAGGTGGTTTGTAGATATGGGATTTTTGCTATCTAAAAATTGTATGCTTATGGTGTGCAATTTACAAAGTTTTTTTTTTAACTCACTGTACTAGCCATGTAACAGACTAATAACGAAATATTGTTATGATGGTGAAATTATATACAATGTCAATTTTCTGCATGTGATATGGTAACTGTACTAACACGAGAACTCTTAAATAACTTAAGCTCAACTGGTCACAAGTTTTGTTTCCCCCCCCTTTTCAAAGTAATTTACAAATTAAACACAAAGCAGGGTTCCCACTCAAATCACAGAATGAAAATCAATGACTTTTAAGGACCTAATTAATGTTTTGAAGGACCTTAAAAAATTTGTTTTCAGTCATCATGTCTGTATAAATTTTTTTTATAAAATATATTCTATCAAAACAGTTACAAGTTGGCGCATGTGTAATACAAATATGTCAGAAAATTCCGATATAATGAGGATAAGCAGGGGTCAAAGTGACAAAAAGAGAATACATAGGATTTTTAAAAAAAAAATATAGGACAATTTAAATCATCAAATAACTGCACACAGTTGCTAGTGAACTTAAAAATTAACTCGTTATACATTTATATACGCGTTATATTGTATTTAAGAGAATAAAAACACACCTTTAAAAAAAAAATTGCCTGATCCTGAATGTCATCCGTTATTGTCTCAATATTCCATTCCTAAATGAAGTTTTATTAATTACATTATTTGCAATCTTGAGTCTTTTGCTTCCAGTATCTATAATTGCTTGAACTGCTCCAATTTCTTTAAGTATTTTCTTTTTATCTCTGTTTGCAGTCTTTTGTTGGTTCAGATTTATTGTTCAGTGTCGGTTGGATTGGCGGCGAAAATTGGGAGACTTAGTGCCGAATGTGGCGAACCGGGGACTTGGTTTTCCGGAAACCCTAGTGACCGTTTGGATTTGACAACACAACGTATTAACGTCATTTTCAATTTTGACGACTTTTATGAAAAAATCGTGGCTAATATTCCGAATCCGGTACTGATTCTGCGCCACGGTGATTGACAAAAAATGGCAGCCCTGCCATTTTTTTAAAAGCAAGAGAACTGCCTATGGTTGTCATAATTAGGCGCGGTTTGATGTAAACAATTCGTGGCGCAGAATCCGTATCGGATTTGGAATAAAAAAATCGCCATTCGACATCTCACAGTAAATCTTAACCCTTTTGTTTCCTTCATCAATTATTGACTGAGCACTCAAAATGTTCTATAGTAGTCCTGCAAGTTAATCACAAGTTGTTTTCATCCGTTTTTCTCGAGGCAGAGTTTTGTTGCTGTATCTCTCTATGTATTATGACCAATTAATTTACTACGTTGGATGAGAAAACAAATCAGAAATTCAAGACCGCGTGCTATGGAAAAGTTCACATGTTTACACTTTACAACTCCCGTCGGTCCAGTAGAGTTGAGTTGTAGGTTATGTAGCACGTGACGTCACAAGAGATAAAACGCTTTTGTCAGGTTTTTTTCACCTACGATCGCGCCAAAGAATCCGAAATATAAAAAATGGCAACGATCGGCGCCATTATTACGAATTCGAAGAAAATATAGATCGAATCAATTTAGAAATATAGGACAATTGTAAAATATAGGACAATATAGGACGTTTTTGCCGATTTTATAAAAAATATAGGATTTATAGGATATATAGGACGTCTGCGACCCCTGGATAAGTGGTGGGGATAGCAAGTCTGAGTTGCATTTTTGAAGTTGGTCAACATACACAAAATTTAAGGACCTCTAAGCATTTTCAAGGACTTTTAAGCACCTCTAAGCATTTTCAAGGCCTTGAAAACAGGTTAAAAAATGTTAAGCACTTTTAATGACTTTCAATGATCGTGGGAACCCTGCTAAGTTCTAAATTCATTTCAATGCATATTTTTCCTAAGCTGAACATTTATAAATAAAAGCCATTTGCTACTAAGCAGTTTTCAATGTTACTCTGAAAAAAATTGCTAGACATATTACACTCGATCTGCTAAATAGTAATTTCATATGATTAAGTAGAATTTTATGCTTAGTGGGTTTTCAGATGTAAAATTTAACATCAGTTCAAAGGTAAAAAAAGGGTTATCACTGAAAGCACAGAATGAAAACCAATGACTTTTAATGACCTAAATAATACTTTTTGAGGACATTCGAAAATTTGTTTTTAGGCATGTCTTTAATGTGTGATTTTAATGCTGCTTTGCAACTACAGTTAATATCAAAATATCTTATGCAAAATTCACATTTTGCCGTATGAACAGACTTTGATGAAGTTACAATCCATTTTTCATATGCACTGTACTCGAGCCATAGCACATTAAATGTGCATTTTCAGGAACTAGTGCTCGTTAATGCTTCTGCTAAAAAATTCAAATGATGTACAAGTTGACTTATGTGAAATACAAATATACCACGCAATTCCAGAGCTGTGAGAATAAGTGACGGTCTTGAGGGAATAAGCAAATAAGAGATGAATTTTTATAAATATTGCCGTCAAGCACACCAGTAAAAATCAAGTATTTTCATCATTCAAGTACTTTTAGAGCCTTGAAAACAAGTTTAAAAAAATATTAAACACTTTTAATGACCGTGGGAACCCTAAACTTTTTACTGTCATGAGGCTTATTATTTAATATTCAACATTGTAGTTCAGGTAAAGTTTAACTTTTGATTTCTTTCAATTAAGGTCTACCAATACTATTAAAAACAGTAAATATATCTTGAAAATTTGGCATATTCAGTGCCCTATACCACATTAATATCAAACATAAATGCTAGAATAAAAATAATTATCAGCATTTCAATTTTATGAATTATTTTTATAATCATTTGACAGTGTCAAGTAATATTCAACAACAACAAAGCATTGGCAGACTACACTCATTTAATGACACAAGCATTTAGATTAATAAAAAGCAGAAAATGCATCTATGTTATCTTTAAAACATATTTAAGAGTTGCCAACTTGATTGTAATCAAGACAGAGTTTCTTAGCCTTGAAATAAAGCTAATGAAGGTACTCATTTAAATGTTCTCAATATTTCCTAGAATTACAAGTTTTCTTCCCATAAAAAAATATATTTAACGTCACAAAAATGTGCCGTACACCTTTGTAACATTCAGTTACCTAGCAAACATAAGTGCTAAGGCTACTCACGCTCCTGCTGTGCATTGAGTAACTGTGTCTTAAGCTTAGCTACTTCGTTCCTGAGGTGTTGAACATGCATTGTGAGATTGGCTGCTAGATCTCCATTGTGAATGTCCCTTGGGGAGGGAGGGGCAGATACAGGCTGATCTAACTTCTCTTGTAGCATCCTGAAACAGAGTGGCATACAATTTTCAGAACAAAGCTAAAAAAAAAGGATAGACTTTTTCAATAATATTCAGGCACAAAATGAATATTTTTACTTATTTTCAACATCAAGCATTCAGCAAACTAAATTCCAGATTAGCCATATTTTAAGAAAAATACACATTTTAACTATTAAAAAATAAATTTAAAGGGGTTTATTGAACAAGTAAAATTAGTTTTCCAAAAATGTTAGAACGTTAAATTAAGTTAAGATAAGACCCTAAAAAATTATACCAAGGTAATAAATTTACAAGTTTTTTTTTTTTCAGTTTATTTGTACAAATAATTATGTTATACGAACTGTAGAAATTTCTTGTTTAGTTAGGAAAACACTTTCTTAAATCAAGATAATTTTGGAAAACAAGAACAAATTGTGAAATCTGCTTCTTACCTTTTCTCTGCCTCCAACTTGTCCATTCTCTTCCACAGCCTATTGACGAGGGCTTCCTGCTCCTGTTCTAATGTGTTTTCCAATTCAACCTTCTCCCTCCTTAACTGTTCAAGGTTGCTCTGTTTTCCAAGCGTTTCTGCTTCAAGCTTCTCTATTTTGCGCATTAGTTTATTAACCAAGGCTTCTTGTTCCTGCTCTAAAGTTTGTTCCAGCTGAACTTTTTCTTGCCTAAGCTAAAAAATAAAATACTTTATAAGTTTTTCTTTTTTTAAAGTGAAATAAATCAATCTACAGTGTTGCAATTGGAACAAACCTTAACTGTTCTGCATTGACATACTGCAAAAATAAATGTGTTATTTTGATATTAAAGTAGGGGGATCTGCTCTCTAGGCTAGCAGATTACTAACCTAATGTCTTTGATGCTAACTCAGTGCTACACACACCACTCTAACCGTTTATGTATTACTTTTATGATGGTTTTGACTACAAAGAATGAAATCCCTTTGAGTAATAAAAACATATTCTTTTTCATTTTTCTTTTTAGTGTTGAAATCACTCAAAATCTAAAAAAAAAAAAAATTCCCCATTTATTTTCAAAAGTTGCATGCTTCAACCAATCATCAAAAACAATCTTTTCGTCCTAGCCTCGCTGAAGGGTCTCAATCTAGGAGCTGAAGATTCCTACCCCAGGGATGAGTTTGGTAAAAAATCAAAAAGCTGAAAACAAAACTCCAAACGTTTTATGCGTAAAACACATTTTAAGCTATACTTAAAATTTTTTTGGTTTTCCATGTGCGTTTATAACACTGCACCTTCTCTGTCAGTCCGTGAGAAAAAAGGTTAAAAAATAGAGGCACCTAGATTAGGGATACACTTTGTGCTGTCGTCAGGCATGGTATAGTTTAAAAAAAAAAAATCCTTTAAAAGCGATGGAATCCGGCAAAACTCCAAAATTTTAACAAGTCAAACAACTTTAAGTAACTATACCATATTGACAAACAGGCCGAATATAATTAAACCTAGTTTTCTAAATTTTTAAACTAAATTTTAAGTACTAAAATCTTTAAGTTTAAATTTTTATTCCTACCATTCAGCTTATTCAATAAAATAAAAAGCAACCAACAATTTTACATACAATTGCAGTTAAAATAACTTTCAACACAGGTTCTTTAGAAATTTTTTAATTGGGACTAATTTTCAGATTATTTTTATACAAAATGACATAAAAATTTCAATATTGATTCACATGAAACGGCAAAATCGATCTTTAAACAGGCACTAATCGCGGATATAGCGGCTATCTCATTTACGGAAGTCTAAGCGAATGGCTATAAAACGGTGTTGAAACTCTCGGTAGTAGCCGGTATTGTATTGGAGTAAACCTCGGCGAAAATGACCATCACTCTAACAAAAGCAATAGCGCTTGCAATACCATCGAAAATCTAAATATCAGCCGAAATGAAAATTGCAACAACGTGCGTATCGGCGATAGTGTCTACGATATCTGCAAAATTTCGATAATATCAACATTTTCTTGGTAATACAAGTGCAAATTTCGGTAATATCAGATGTTATCAAAGTACGGTATTCCACGAAAACAACTCTCACGTCAACTGAAATATCAAAGTTAGAACCTAATATACCGGAGCAACTCTCAACAATAACGCTATTGTATGGGTGCAACACTCGACGAAAATTACCACCACAAAATCTCGCCGATAGCGCAATTCATCACTGTAATATCAACATTCTTTCGGTAACATCGGTGCAAATCTCAGATTTAATAACAGTAGCACTCAACGAAAATGCCCATCACATAAACGTAAATTTCAGCGTTAGCGCCGAAGATACCGAAACAATTCTCAGCAATAACGCTGTTATATTGGCGTAATACTCCAGGAAAATGGTCACCACAGCAACCTAAATCACAGCGATAAAGTACGTCCTATCCACACAAATCTTGGCAGTAGCGGACATTACATCAGCGTAACACTTAACGAAAACAAGCAACACATACTAACGTACATAAACGATAGTTTTGTGGATGTCAGACTTCGAAGCAAGCGCATTATTAGTATATGTTAATCGCGTGAAATCATAAGAAGGAATTTACATTTTGAGCAGAGAAAAAAATGACACAAAAGGATCAAATTTCGACGCTGTTGGAAATGTACAAAATGCGAGTTTGAGCTCCAATCTGACTAAAAAAATGCATTTTAGTACTTGGAGCAGAACTAAGGCAGGAATGTGATGCGATCCCTGAGCGATAGGTTTCCCGATCTTTCGGAAGTGAAGCTGCTTCGCGGTTCAGCCATAGAAAAAAAGTTATTTTTCCGTGGGATAGAAAAAGGTGAAAACACAGATTTTTTTTAGGAATTAGAAAGCGGAACTTTTTTGAAAAAGCAGGATTCTTTTTTCCCTAAAAAATTAAAAAAGCGGAATTCCGCCATATGGCGGAAGAAACTCATCCCTGCTACCTTTATTCAAAGGTATAAATTCACAGGACTCATTCATTTTGTTATGAAATTTGCACTTGAAAAATTTAATACAAAGAACCAATTAAAATTACAACAGTCATAAAGAGATTGTTTACCAATAAACAGGGGTGTAGTGGAGCGGGAACGGCGATCCTTTACCTTTTTAGAAGGAGGAACGGCGTTCCCTCACCTAAATTTTTTTTTAATTTGCAACATTTTTTATTTTTTAAAAATTTATTTATTTATTAATTTTTGCATTTTTTTTTCTTTACTTGACATTTAACGGAACGTCAAGTAAGAAAATGAAAAAGTTCTTTAGCGAGAACTATGCCTTCGTTTTCGATCCACAACTTCAAAGCTGAGCAGGCAAGTTCAAGTATTTGCAAAACACTTGAAAGAGGCGCGACAACCCGCACATGGCCATTCCATCAACAATCCGATTAATGCAATAGACTCCCCTTCCAGTCTTTCAATGTTTTAATGCTACTTCATTAGGAATGAACTGACGTATGTTTACATCCAAGATTCATCCAATAAGATAAACCTAGGCTCTGAAAACACAGATCAATTGACTACCCTATTAGGATGAGTTCTAAGTCAAATGTGTCTGAATCTAAACTCGATCTCTTATGGAAATTTTTCTGAATGAAAATTGTTTTAAAAAAATCATGTAAATAATCTGTTTAAAAATTATTGTAAAAAGTCTGTTTAAAAATGTGTGTCAGTAATACGTTTGAAATGTCTTATAATCCATTTACAAAGTGTCAAATAATCTGTTAAAGTGGGTTGTGTAAAGCAAATTGTTTAAAAATTCAAATTGTCTTATAATCCATTTACAAAGTGTCAAATAATCTGTTAAAGTGGGTTGTGTAAAGCAAATTGTTTAAAAATCCATATAACTTAATAGTTAAAAAAATTATTTAAATAAAAACTGTCTAAACACAATTTTTTTTCTTTTAAATTTTTAAGCGGCTCATAATCTGTTTTGAGATTACTAAAATAGTATTAATAAAGTTATTTATTCTTAGTTGTCAATTTTACTCCCCCCCCCCCCCCTCAGAAAAAAAAGTAAACGTTTGTAACGAAGCGACATAGCGTTCCCACACCCTTTTATTTTACACTACACCATTGCCAATAAAGTTTAAAATTTCAGAGCAGTACATGAATTGGAAGGTACTTTCTTTCGACATACAGCCACACATTATAAATATTGCTGCCATAGAATTTACATTACACCCAAATTTTAAAAGTATGTAGATTAGAACTTGTATTTAAAATATCAGTTGTGCATGAAATTGGAAGGTACCTTAATATGAGGAGAAAAATTTGAACCCTTATTTATTCTTAATATAAAAGATAGTAATTCACTAGAAAAGTTAGTGTATTTTTTTTTTATATATAATGTGGGAGTTAGCTCACAAAAATGGACTATTCTATTAGGTAGCATTAACCATAAAACAGAGCAATATATATTTAATTTACAATTGGATTTTTTTAAAAAGTAGTGAATAAAACTTTTTATAATGTATGGATGTATATTTTCTGTTTTTAGAATGAGGATATATAATTTGAAGAAAGGTACTTTCTAATTAATATGGAACAATAAAAGAAAAACATAATATACATAACTAGCAAAAAGTTATAATTTTAAAATCTTAAATACAAATGATTAGGAATTAAAACGTTTACACTTAATTTATAAAATCATACAGCATAAAAATAAACACAAACCTGATTCAATTTTCTAGATAAATCATTTGTAAGACACTCTTCTTCTTGTTCATAATTTAAAGCAAGTGTTTCTTTTTCTTTCTTCAGAGTTTTTATCTGTTTCAAAAGTGTGTTGCTGATGAATTCTTCCTCTTGCTCAGCTTTAGCTTGCTAAAATAAACATGAATCAATGTAAAAAAAAAAAAAAAAAAAAAAAAAGAGCAAAAAAATTAAAAAAAAAAAAAAAAAGCAGGCACACTTGATGAATAGAAAAAAAAAAAAAATTCAACATCACTTTTCTGAAACTTTTATTATAGTCCTCAGATCTACTATTTTGCCATGTGGATTACACACATGAGTAAGAGCTTTACTACAAGCAATCAATGGCTGACTATTGAAAAATAATATAATCCATAAAGAAGTTAATATAAATCCTTTATATACATTGCCAATTTTTATATTCATTAAAAAAATGCTGTTTCTGTTGTCAGCGTGTGCTTGGTATTGGTATCTAATTTTAAATATTAAAAACATCTATCAGCAAAACATGTAATAAACTACTTTTCAAAATTTATTCATTAAAAATGAATGTGAATTTATGCACTAGCATTCAAATATTTTTTACTTATTCTGATTAAAGCAATTTTATTATTTATTCATTAAAACAATTTTCGCAACAGGAAAGAGTTTCTTCAATGATCAGTTAAATGCTATTTCAGTGCAATTGGATGACAGCAAGTTGGTTTATTAGTACAGTAGGAGTATATCAAATCCGGAATCGCTGGGACCTCGGTGATTCCGGATTTTAGAACATATCATTGATCATACACAAAATCAATGAAATAAAACATATAAATGGAATAAACTAAAAAAATCCTTATATAACTTGATGTGGTTTTGAAAAACATTTGTTTTAATCCTTTGGGTACATTTGACGGCTGAGACTCGTCATGCACTTGTTTTGCCTGTTAATAATAACGAATCTAATTCGTCATTCAAACTAGGTTGATTGGATGGATTTTAATGTCACAAGAGCCAAGACTGGTTAAGCCAAACATCAGTTGGTTTACCTATACCTTAAGAAAATAATTCGTCTAGCTGTTTTTCTCATTCAGACTAGGATAAAATCCTATCGCTTTAATCAATGAATTTTCAAGCAATCTACTGCCTTTATATACTATTCCTTGCATTAGCAAATTAAATTCGTTCAAAACGTAGTCCACATGATAATTGTGTGGTTAGCATTCTGGTCATGCATGTCAGAGGTATCTGGTTCGAATCCCGCTTTAGGCATAGATGTTCGTTGTGGTTCAGAATCCACGTTAAGCTGTAGGTCCCAGCCTGATTATCCGTTATTGTGCATAAAAATAGATCGTTGAGCATGCAAACCAACCGTTCAAAACGTAAGAATTTCCCCATATAAACCTGCACCCAAGGGGTTAAGGTTGTTTTAATAGTTTTGGCCCTAAACTTTTTCTTGAAATCCCATTATTTCCGATTCTAAAATGGTGTCTGCTCTAATCCTTTTATCGCAGTGCCTAATACTTCCAACTAATTGCTCCTAGGCAATTTGATCCTTAACCACTTTGTTTTTGCTGTCATCACTTTTGTTACAGACAAACTTCCATAATTTAAAAAAAAAAAGATAGCAGTGCTAGAAAAGGTTCGGATCTTAGATATTTTACTGTATTGCGTGAAAGAGACCTTTTAACGACAGCCACCAAAATTTGATAGAATGCGTATCAACATCGAATCTATCTGCCAAGATTCAGGCCGACTGGATGACAGCAAGGGGGTTAATAAGGCCTCAGCAGATTTGCCCACCATCGACATACTCAGCCACACACAAAATTGAAGTTAATATAAAGGATTTAAAAAAAGAAAATGAATTTGAACCCAGAACATGCTGTTGGCATAGCTCAAACTAGTAGGTTTAAAAAGATAAAACTTGTATCGGGCGGCAGCAATAGGGTATTTCTCGCCTTCAAATAGTAATTGCATATTTTGCATAGCCATTCAATACAATAATATGCACGTTAAAATATAAAATGACCTGTTAAATGGGTATGACAAAATATTTCGTCATGCATGGAAGAATATTTCAATGGGGATGACGACATTTTTCTTCATGGAGATCTGGGTATGATAAAATATGCATTCATCACTTCTATATTATGAAAACCCTTTGAATTCCTAATCTTATTGAAGTTTAAAATCCCAAGAAATCTTTTACTGCATTAAACGCTTAATTGTAGCAGAAATAGGCAGTAGTAATTGCAGGGCTCCCACTCACTCAGAAAGATTTGGAGTAGGCAAAATGCCTTTCGAAGTAGGTAAAATGTCTTTTGGAGCAGACAAAATTAAGTTTTGGAGCAGGAAAAATGACTTTAGAGCATGTAAAAGCATGTTTAGTAGCAGGAAAAATGCCATTTGTAGCATGTAATACAACTTTTATACCAAAAAAAAAAAAAAAAAAAAAAAACCTAGCAGAAAAAAACAAATTTTGTAGCAGAAAAATAAATTTTGCATTAGAAAACATAAATTTTGAAGTAGAATTTTCTGTAGCAAGAAAACTTTGTCAAAGGGAGAAGCACATTGAATAAAACACCTATTTTTTAATTAAAATGTCATTCTAGAAATTAAGTAATTACTTTCTTAGCAGGTGGCATGAAAAATGACAGATTTTATTTTCTAATAACTTTAGATAATATAAAAACAGAAATTTGTTTAAAAATGACCATATATAGCCTTTAAATATTCCGAAAACTAAAACATGGCATATCATACTTATACACGGCTGCCACTGTCTGTAAGCTTTGAAAATAGTTGTTTTAGTAGCCTCAGATGTTAAAAATAGTAGCCAAAATAGTAGTCTCAGAGATTGAAAATAGTAGTCTCAGACATTGAAAATAGTAGCCTCATTTTTCATAACTTTTAATAAAGATTGTTTTTTCAAGTCGGTAAAGACCTTCCTCTTGTTTTAAAGGTTTTAAGTTATCATCAAGATCGGAATAAAACTGTTGATTTACATAAACACGAAAACCCAGAGACACTCTTCTTGTAATTCAAAATAGTGTCCAATACATAACATCCCATACGGTAAAAGGCATGTGTCTTGGGGGAGGCGCTATCGTACTTACATTACTGCGATAGAAGTTGGCAACTCAACCTTACTCCCAGACAGCACCTAAGCAAAAAAACTTAACTTCACGCAAAAGCGACGATAAAAATCGATCCAAAACAATATATATATTTCCTTAATTTCCAAAGTCAAACAACTTTTTGGCAGAAAAACAAGTTTCATGTTTAAACAACTATACTACATATTGACAATGACAGGCAAATTTAATTAAGGCCAGAAAATTTAAATTTTTAATAAGATAGTAACAGAATTTGAGAAATAAAATTAAGCAACATTTTCCTAATTTCCAGAAAATTCCCTGATGTGCATCTCTGTCGACATTATCATTAAAAAAAAAAAAAAAAAAAAAAAAACCGAAGAAAATATGACCAGTTTAAAAATACATAAATTTGACTATTCACAATTACATTTACTTATCAAAGTATAATTGCACCAAAATATAAATTTAGGCTAAAAATCAAAACAAGCATCTTTAGAGCATGAAAAAAATGGAAAACATTAATAAAAAAAATACAAAATTCACATAAACCAATTTACAAACTACACCCATACTTACTAACTTCAAGGAAAAGAAATTAGTACAATACTTTTTTTTTAATTAAAAAAATATCACAAATAAAACACATTATTTTCTTTAATATATGTCATAGGCTTTATCCTGTTCATAAGTTTTAAACAGTGTCCTAAATATTTACTAAACTTGGGCATGCATGAGCATGAAACTTAAATAATCAGCATTTTGCTATTCAGTCATAAATTTCACTAGGTATAATATTTCATAAAAAATTATGCCTTTTGGATTTTAAAGTTGAAAAAAGATAAATAACATATATTGCATGCAAGAAAGGCTTGAAATTAATAGCTTCTTATAAAAACTAATTATTCATAGATATATGGAAATAAAATTTTGTACAACAAAAATAATATCTTAAACCACTAAAGTACATATTAAATGAGGCAAAAAATCATTTTCATAAAACATGACAAGCATAGCATTCGGCAGGGGAAAAAGATGCATGGACTTTTTTTAAAAAATTCCATGACCCTTTGCCTGAATGTATGTAGTAGCGCGTTCAGATTTTTTATTTTTTGGAGCGGGAGGAGGATGTTTAAAAAAAATAAATAATCAAGTACCGGATCCAACCCTTTTTGCTCATTAATGCCTATAGATTTGTTGCACATTTATAACAGTGCAGTAAAGGGTTAATAAAAACAAAAAAATATGATGGAATCAATTTGAAATATTAAGGAATTTAGGGTTCTAATACATTCTATTGACAAAAAACACAAGTCAAGAAGAAAAACAATCATGTGTTAAAGGATGCAGTCAGATTTAAGTTTGAGGATTTTTTTTGTAACAATAATGCGCCGGCGGTGGGGAAGCTATAAGATAACCAAAAATCTAACAGAAATACTGTGTAAATAATTGTTCCAAGCATAACAATGATCTCGGAGAGTAGGGGGGTAAAAAAAGGATAAAAAGAAGCGGAATATGAACATGCGGTTGTATGCCGAGGAGAGGGGATTGCCCAGTTTGGCTCAGCTGCCGAGAGTAGAAAAAGGTCGGAAAATTCGTACTCCCAAATCGGTCAACTATCCAGATATAGAGCGACTTTTACGAAAAAGCACATGAAAAAACCCTGTATTATTCAACGCGCCGAGATAGATGTCCGCACCCGCACGGCGAATGCGAGAAGGGAAACACAAAAATTTCAAAATTCCCTGATTAAAGAGTAATTTTATGAAATTTCTTAATATTTACCTGAATTCCCGGTTCTGTAGCCACCCTGTTTAAACTACATTCAAAGTAATTAAATTGCCTCAAAATTTAAATTATTTTATTATATATAAATTTAGCTACAACATTTAAATTCTAATCATTCTGCCTCGATTGACCTACACGGCGAAATCGTTCACCACATCGGCACAAATCTTGAACATAACGTCTATATAACATCAATACTGCATCAATATAGCATTTTCTTTCGGCGTTCACCACAAATTCATTTTTGTTAAGTAGAGTAAAAATAGCGAAATAATTTGATATTTCGGAATATAACAGTGTATGCTCGAGCGCCTTGCACGGCAGAACCTAACAGGCAGGCGAAAATTACAGCGGTAGCCGTCAAAAACAACAATTTCGCGTGAGCGGTTACTATCGTCGGGCTAACAAAATGACCACTGTACCCGCGAATATGAACAACTATTTCGGTAGTATTTCCTCTCTTTCCCCACCCCCCCCTCCCCACTTAAAAAAATCACCGTTTTGAGAAAATTGTTAGTACCTTAGTACCGATTTCCCCCCCCTGCTACTATCAGACAGTATCCAATTTCTTAAAAAATAGTCGCATCAGCCCAAAAATAGTTGAAGTTTTTGTTAAAAATAGTCGTTTTGGGCCCTTTTTTCATTGAAATAGTCGCCATAGTCACCTGGCCACTAAAATAGTCGCTTTAGTAGCCTTTTTAGTGGCCTGTGGCAGCCCTGTTATAGTACTGCAATCAAAAGCAAATTATTGTCACATGTTATATTTTTGCAAGCTGCATTACTTAAAATTCTTAAAATTATTTTGACTCATAAAACTAATCATAAAAATCTCATGAATATTATACTGATTACTAAATAATATATATATATGTTGCTACATTAAAGTGAACTAGTATTAATTGAAACCTTAAATTTCACAAAATAACATGCACAATTTTTTTTTTATCCAAATATAACACGAGTTGCAGTTTTAAGACTAGTTACAGTATAAACAGATATCTCTCACATTTGCAAATACACTAAACTTAATTTTTTTTATTTAGATTAATTTAAGTTATTTAAAATAATTAATGTAAAGTAAAACATCCAAAAAGCGAGGAAAACAGACATACATTTCTTTTCATAACAACTTTAAACAATTATGATATTGAGAATCACCTGGCAACTTTAATTAAATCCAGTTTCCTATTTTTTAGCTACAGACTAAGTACTGAAAAAATAGCTCAACTTTTAAAATTTAAGCTATTATTTCTATCTTCAAGCTTGTTTGATAAAATAAAAAGCAAGAAAAATTTTACATAAAATTGCAGTTAAAGTTACAATTTTAGACATGGATTTTGCAGTAAAATGACATTTGGGACAAATTTTCAGGTACATGATCAAATAAAATGCTAGTCATTCTACACCGAATCAATTAAAACCAAACAGCAAAATAGATCAGAGATCTTAAGCAGACACTAATCACTGACATAGCGGCTATAACACCAGAGATACCCGAGACAAATGTCACCAAATCGGCGTTGCAAATCTCGGCTATTACATTATTATAAACCTTGGCAAAAACGAGCAAAATACCAACATAAATATTGGGGATAGCACCCACCAAACCATCACAATCTCGGTAATATCAGTGAGAAATCCCAGCAGTATTGTTTTTTAAGTCACCAAACAGCGTCGCAAATCTCGGCAATAGGTGCTATTATAATTACCATAGATCTTGGCAAAAACGAATACAACACCAACGTAAATATCGGAGTTAGAGTACCCACCATACCATCGCAATCTAGGTAATATAGGCGCAAAATCACAGTAATATTGTACCTTTTTTTAAGTCACCAAACAACGTCGCAAATCTTAGCAATAGCTGCTTTAACATTAGCATAAACCTTAGCGAAAACGATTATAACACCAACGAAAATATCGGGAATAGCACCCACCAGACCATTCAGGTTGTCAAGCAAAATTTCTGATAAAAATTCAAGCATATTTCAAGACTCATCCTAAAAATTTTCAAGGACCCCTCTCGCAACCAATTGAACTAATTTTACAAATTACAAAATTTTATGAAATTAAAAAATGTCTAATTATCATGTAAAAATTAGATTATGTTTTGAAAATAGGAAGATTTTTTTTTAAGACGAAAAAAAAGATATAAAATTGTTTAACAAGTGATACATAAATATGAAGGTCTAAATCTTAGCAGATAAAAAGAAAAAGGAATGAGTCTAAGCGTGCAGTTTAATAGTATACTTTAAGCACGACTGCTTGTCACAAACATTTCTGGTGTTAGGAATTAAGGGAGGGAGGTTCTGCATGTAACCGACATGGCCAAACCAAAAAAACTTCAAATTTTCATACAGTTGTACAAGTTAATTAATTTAAACTATTATATAAAAAATTGCTTTTAATTTTAAACTATTATCCATTATAGATAAAATGTAAAATTGTTTTTCAAGCCAAAATAAACAATTTAACATACAATAACAGTTAAAATTACAATTTAAAAAAGGGGTAAACAGTAAAATTGGGAGCACAAAATTAAATCAAAATTCTGCAACGACTTAAACCAAACATCGCAACCGATCTTCATACAGACACTAATCACGGAAAATAGCGGCTATTACATCAGGGGAAGCGAATGACATCAAAACGGCATCCCAAATCTCGGCAATAGCTATCGCTTAAACCAAGTGGAAAATTATCATTACTCCAATGTAAATAACGGTGATAGCGGAAAACATAAGACACAAATCTTGGTCAATGCATAAAAGCAAAATATTGTTGATATGGCGTCCCGAGGATTGCAACCAAATAAATTTTCCCAATGCGATTTATGGCCAAAAGGCCTTAAGTTTCTGAACAATGTAGAGGAATGACCAAAAGTAATTTGGTAGACAATCCATCCCTCGAGGTTCGAAATGAGAAAAGAATCCCCTCTAACTTTCACATCGAGTATGGAAAACAGCACGTTTTAAATATACTATTTGAAAACTTTTTTTTAATTCACCAATATAACACGAGTCGTGACATATTGCAAGCGGTTTATAAATAAGTGCAAACTAGTAAAGGTTGACCTAAAGATTGAAAGGTTTTCAAGACTCAGAAAAGATGAAAGAATTTCAACGTCTACTTCCGTTGGAAATAAAGAGAGAAAATCTCTGTCCTTAGCCGTCTTCAAAACTTACATTTCAAGGACGAGATCGATTGTGTAAAAAAAGGTGCAAACTTACCAAAAAGAAGTAAATTAGTTCAATTGACTCCTTTTTTGGATGCTATTGTTACTTTTTCTGAGCATTTAATAGAATTTCTACAAATTTAACATTTTCACATTTCGCATCTACATGCAGGAACTACTTTCAAACAGTCTGAAACAATATGGCAGCATTGTATTATTGGGGGGAAAAGGTTGATTCACTTTTGCGTAAATTGATGCATGCTTTGTTTCAGATATCGGAGCTCTACCCGACCCCAAATGATGGGCGATTTGCCGGAACATCAAGTTAAGTCAATATCAATTATAGGTATTGGTTAAGCTGGGTCAATCCTTCATTAATTGTGGTCACAGCACCAATTGTAATAAAATCTAGTAGGAGGAACTCTGAAGTAAGCAGGTTCCTTGGCTGTCAAACTTCCAAGCAAACCCAATAAAATGGTAATGCAAATTTGTATCTACCTCAGAAATGGTAGAAATTTTAGTAAAAAACGGAAATTTGCTTTTATGTCTAAACTTTACCATGTCTGTCGGGTGCAAATGTCTGTAATAGCGTCAGTGACTGTTATATCGGCGCAGTAATAGCATCTGACGAAAATTATCACGCAACAACCTGATTCTCGGCCATAGCACCTAACATAATCACAAGAATAGCGGCCATTACATGACTGTAATGTTCAGCAAAATGGTCATCACGTATGAAAGTAAATAATGCAGATAGAAGCTATGGCATTGCAAAAAGAGAGAGAGCAGAAATCCGTCGATCGGCGGAAGAATCGCATCTCTAAGAAAGCATTTAATTTTTTTTTTAAATATCCATAAAGATTTTTCCGATAAAAAAGAGAAGAGATAATTTCCCGACTTTCCCGAGGTGCAAAAAATTCAAGTATATTTCCTGACTTTCCAGGCTGCTGGACACCCAGCCATTGCAATCTCGACACAAAATCGCATTTTGTTTAAGTCACCAAACAGCGTCGCAAATCTTTACAACAGGTGCTATTACATCTGAGTAAACCTCCGCGAAAATGACTACCACTCTTGCTTAAATATTAGCAATAGCGCTTACAATACAGTCGAAAATCTAGACAGACGATATTACGTAAATTGAAGACTCGTCAGAAATTACCATCATAAAAATGTACATATCAGCACAAATGTCGGTAACATCGACCTTTTCTAAGTAATATCGGATGTTATAAAAGCGCTTCACTCTTCGAAAATGATTGTCACACCAACGAAAATATCAGCAATAGAGCCGAATAAACCGAAGCAATTCTCAACAGCGCAAATATATCCATGAAAGAGTTGACTAAAATGACCATCACAATAACTAGCAATAGTGTCTGCATTAGCATCGCAAATCATCGCAGTAACATTGACATTTTCTCAGTAATATCGGTGCAAATTTCGGATATTGCAATATCGTAGAACTCGGCAATAATTACCATCATACCAACAAAAATATTAGCAAAAGCATCGAATTAACCGGAGCATTCTCAATACCACAGAGCTATTATATCGATGAAAGACTCGACGAAAATGACTATCATAACAACGTAAAACTTGATAATGTCAGCATTAGCATTGTAAATCACCGTAGGACTCAGAGAAAATGACCACAACGCTAACGTAAATATCAGCATTAGCGCCGAGTATACTGGAATATTTCTCAACAATAACGATATTACAGCAGCAAACAGTATAAAATTTCAGCGCACAAATAAATAAATTGCTATCTGGTGCAAATATGGCTAAAATAATGTATTTGGGGTAGATTTTTGTACTTGGCGCAGGTCTGAGACTCCTAAATTAATTCCAAACAAGTACTTTGATTTTGAACGAATAAAATCAAACTTTGAATTTGATTTCAGTCATAACTTGCTGATTTAAGTAATTGCTAATTTATATATTGCTCAGTAGATCAGGAAAAAGACTTCAAATTAATAGCCAGCAATTCAGAAAAAGTCCATTGTGAAACGAGTTGAACAAAAGTTTATTGCCTGGTTAATAGTTACCCACATTATTTAGCTATTCAATATGTAATAACTAGTAAATCTTTTAATTTAAGTAAACGTTGATTGTAAAATAAACACAATTTATGTGTATAGGAGATGATAACTGTACAGGATGTGCACAAAAAGAGATAAGCAACATATGTGTGCTTTGTGCCTATCCATAAAATGAAAAAGTAATTTCCATTTTGGTAGACTTACTACCTGTTGTACTCTTAACCCCTCCAAAAGAGCTAGCTTTCTTGTCAAGCATTGAGACATCTCACCTCCAGAATAAAAGTTTTGTTAAATCTTTTGCTGTCCACCAAACTTGATAAAAGTGTCCAAGTTTTACGACAGAATAAGATTTAACAAAAGATTAACAGGATGAAAATTGTTATATGGCGGCAAAGATAATTCATCAATCCTTAGGAAATTGGCAAGATTTGCTATCTTGATGTCATCAAATATATTCCAGAGTTGCAATTGGTAACAATCACTACGTTGCTTGAGGATTAATACCAAACGCATGTATTTGATCTATTCGAACATTCAACGATAAATATTTTTAATGCTAAGGTTTTCAATATTTTTTATATTAAATATCGACAAATATCACTAAATGATGAAAAATATCTCCCCCTCCTCTTCCATCTTAATAAGGATACCACTATGGTTGAGTTATATGCAAAATTCAAAAGATATGATAACGCGGAATATATCATACAGGGACAATTGGGCTTACTGGGGTAATCATGGGACTTAAGCAAACACATTTAGCTAAGTTGTTTGCAAACACAAAGTAGAAAATGGACAAAATAATTTGCGAAATCTTATTTCATAATAGCAATTTGTACAGTTAAGTCCACTTCCAAAGCTAGAGCACAGTTTTCCAGTAATCATATCCTGACATTTGCAGGAAAACAGTTTTTAATTTAATGTATGCTCAAATGCCTCCCACCATTTTATCCTGATTGGTGTTATAGTGGTTAGTTACAATGAGTGTTTTACAAGGTAATGGACTATACTTCTGGACAATCATCAAATTGCTTAGAATAAGACCTTAGTGCATTGTGATAAGAAAATTGTGCCTGCTCTATTGTTGAGAGATATAATAAATACGCTGCCCAAACGTACAAGGTTTGGGGAAGGATATAACCTTCAGAAATCGACCGGATTTTAGGGTTACGACGTCCCCAAAAACGTGCAACACTTACAAACAATTCAAGAAGCTACATGATCAAACCAAATCTTTGTAGATCACAGAAATTATATTTCTATTTCTGATTTCGTAACCTTGAAATTAAATTCACCATACGGTACTTACAATATTAACACTTGCTTGACGAAGAGCTTTATTTTCTTCTTGTAGATTTTTCACCCTCAATCGGAAAGTGTCTAGTTCCATTTTTAGAACTCTATTTTCTTGTTGTAAGGATTCAATCCTTTTTTGAAACTGTTCACGCGAAGCCGGTGATGAGGGAATCAACATGCCCCCATCCACAGAGCTGCTATCACTTTCACTCGCACTGTCCGCCATTTTTTATATGGTTATGAAAACACCATTCATAAAGTGGATGGATAATTGATAGAAAACTAACGACAACTGGTCATAATGCAAAACATACCATAGAAATTTTTTACGGTATTATCAAATGATTGCTAAAATTAATTAATAAAAATATTTCACAAATTGTTTAATCTGTAAGAAATACACATTGCACAAAACCAGACCACCACATTTTTATTTTTATAGAGCTGATTGCCAGCTCTTAAAAACTAACTTTCTATTAAATTTATGAATTTTATGCATTGACGTTTCTGCCGTATATTAATGAGGCTGAGAATACAGGTCCTGTTCAAATTGCAAAAAATAAAACTTATTCTTGAGTGATATTTTTTTATTGTAAAAAAAATAAAATAGAAATGTATTTTTTTCGATGTTTTTATATCTAAAAAAAAAAAAAAAAAAAAAAAAAAAAAAAAAAAATTATAAATGGAAGTTGGCAGACGTCGTTTTTCAATGGTTTCAGGGTTTCAGTTTGTTTATTATTTGACTTTTGATATTTTTCCGAGCTGAAAATTTAATGATAATTTTTGTTTAATTTGAAGTAGAGTTTCATTTTAAATGCAAAACATGTAGCTTTCCCCTTCGAAAGTGTTTAAAAATTCTTGTTATACAATTTTCAGCTGTGAGGAAAAGCGGCTCATTATGAGAGTCTGCAATTAAGTTTGGAATTCGCAGAAATGTTGGAAAGAAATATGCTACGAAACACTTTAATAACTTATTTCACATTTGCTTATTGCCTTTGTAAGCTATTGAGATTTTAGATTTGTTATGAAACTTATTTGTTATAATGTTAACACCGTTATTTTTATAATCTGCTCAGTGAAATATGTTTTTACAGGTCAAACATTTGTGGCCAGTCATCTCACTCGTCCTCCCCACAATCTCTCTTGTTACGATTGCAGTACCTTAAACAATGGAGACTCATGTCGATATCTTCAACGTAATAACACCGACGTGCAGAAATCTTGCAAATCAAATCAAATGTTTTGTTCTGTAAGTAAAATAGAGTACTGAGATGTACTAGGGATCTGAAGAATTTGCCACCTTTGTTTGGCTTTATTTAAAATACACATATTTTCAAACAGGGTAAATTCCTAGTTTACATTGAAGGGTTTGCCCAATTTTGTAAAGTTGGTGACTTGGCTAAAACTGTGCTAATTT
This sequence comes from Linyphia triangularis, assembly GCA_963978545.1. NCBI lineage: Eukaryota > Metazoa > Arthropoda > Arachnida > Araneae > Linyphiidae > Linyphia > Linyphia triangularis. Next base: position 89,697,578 of record OZ021722.1, read on the forward strand.
GACATGGGGCAGATTCGTAATTCATAAGATGGTGCCCGATTCACAATGGCCATTAGTACTAAATAACTATTGAAAACATTAGGAATATGCAAAGAAGAGAGTAAATTAAGAAATGGCAAAAAAATACAAGAAATAGGGTTGTTAAATATGAAACTTCATCGCCTACCAATTGGTTCCAAATTCGTTTGGCAATATTTCCACAGAAACTAGAAATAAACTCCAAATTGTATCTCCTTAATATTTAGACTGTTTAATACAACCATAGTGTTCAGCTAATTTGTTTTGACACCAGGCAGTGTTACCAAACAACACCTTGCATCTGTAAATAATATAAGGTTATTAGAAATAGTTTTGAGAAATTGTATATAATTTAAAAGTTGCCTAGTTTCATAATGAAATTTCAAAGTTAAATTCACATTTCTAATTCTTAAATTCACGCTTTTGTTTGCTTAAATTTGAATTATCTTCAGATAAAAAAAAGTAAAAAAAATGCATCGAAAACAAATGAAAAAAAAGGGACTTAAATGTTATTTTTAATTCAACTGTTTTATGTATATTGCATAAATACTTAAGAGATTCTGCTTTGTTCACTTGTATTTTTTCTGTTACAAGTTTGGTTTACACAATCATGTATCGCTTAAGTTTGAGCATTTTGAACTGAAAATGTGTTAAAATTAGTATTAAATGTGAAGAATTTATAAGCTGAGTTTGAAGTTTATATAAAAGATAAAGAAAAATCTGAGGTGAAGCTTTAAACTTGTCAGCTACGTAATGAAAGCTTCAGAAAGTAAGCGTCAATTCTATTAGTACTTGTAACCCAACTTTCGGCTTCACTTTTATGGCAAAATATTCTACAAGTACTTTTAAATTCAAGTTATTATTTAAAAAATTTCGATAATAAAGACAGGTGCATAGCAGTTGTTGGAATAAGGGAATATCTTTTCCAGAAATTAAGTTGATCTCATTAGACTAGGCTCAATATGAATATATATTTACACCCAACTACAATAGTCCAAGTGCTACGTTTCTTTCCTAGCAGACTGTTCTGATGTCTAGAATAAATAATTATTTGAGCATATAGGAAGCTTGTGATAGATTAATAGTTCCATTAGAGAAACATTTATTTTTTAGAAACTTAAGAATTTTTGTTAGCATTTATTCTATAAAATGTGATATTTTTATTAAATAAAAAAAATATAATTTTATCATATTTAGAAAAACATGTTGATAGTAATTTAACTTCAATTGGTTTGTAGTTTTGGATTAAAACCATCTTAGTTGTTATCCTCCTTTTTTTTTTTTTTGCTTTATTATATGCATTTTATTTATTACTATTAGTCACTATCTTATTTTGTACTTTTACTTGCTGTTTTAAAGCTTAAAACTATTTTATTGTAACTATTCAAAATTATTTTACTGTACATAAAGTCTTTTCATTTTAAATTAATATTTATTTTCTTATGCAGGTGATATTGTTTCGCTATTCGACCGATTCGAGCGAATATTTATTTTGGTCCGTTGAACGACGCTGTGAAGAGACCTGCCACGAAGGTTGCAATACAGTCGGAGAGCGTGTGAAGCTATTCCTTTGTCGTTCATGCTGCAACAAATACTTATGCAACTTCGGCAACGCAGGCATGAAATCACTTCCCGATGAAAACTATATGATTCTTGTGACAGGTATGGCTTTGTACAGATACTTCTCCTTTTTCAAATCATTTGAGACTGTCTTTGGCGGTTAAACATTTGTAAGCAACTTTGTATGAAACTTCTTCAAAGCAAATGCTATTTGTAGGCAGAACTACTTGTAAATGTTCTACTTAGAGCAGGGATTTTATGGTGGAGATGCAGAGCTTGGTCCAGGTTTATTGCCAATGTGAAAAGTATACATGTTAAAAATATTAAATTGACTGGTGTAAGCAAAGTAAAAAGTGTTGGATCAAAAGTGTTTCTATCAGTCAATGATGACCTAAACATTTTGAATACTCATGCAATGTATTTACTCTATGTAAAAAAGAAAAATACTGCACAATAGTGTTTTACATTTGAATTTATATTCAGTCATGTACGAAATACAATTACACAAGTTGTTACAACCTATTTTTACTCTTCTTTATTAATGCAGGGTGATTCATAAAGAAGTATTCAGTTTCAATGCATTTCATCTGAAAAGTGTATACTTCTTTATGAATCACCCTGTATAATTTTGGATTTTAAAAAGTGTTTCGTAAGTGCATCAAAAGTTACAGTATGCAAAAAAATATTCTGCTTAATCATTTGGATTTTTGTTACATTAATACACATGAATGTGGTTATTAAATGAGATTTCATGGAATGATATGCACAATAATTGGGTAACCGTATTTATAGTTTATTGTTTTTCTTATATGCATGGTTATACCAGCGGCGTAGACAGGGAGGGGCCCACCGGACCCAGGCCCCCCCCGAAATGATTAAAAGTTAAAAAATTTTATTCGATTTTTTTTAAGTATCATGATTGTATATTATTTTTATTTATCAAGTTTTATTCGTTCTTCCTGTAACTCTAACTGCCGTCTTTTAAAACCTTAACGATATTTATTTCAAACTTATGAAGAACTTCTAATGGGGGAGCTGTTCTTTTCCGACCGTTCTCAATGGCGGCCTAACCCTCTCCCTCCTTGACCTTGTTGAATTAAAACCATCAAGCAGATCAGGTTCGAAGTTTCGTAGTTATGGATAACTATTAATAAAGAATTCCACAATATTACGACGAACACATTAATTTTGACAAACATCAACCAATCTTTCGAATACAAACAGATATTATTATTTTTAGAATTACAGATATTCTTTTTAAAACTACACCAGAGTCTCGATGGCAACTCTCGCTTTACAATTCGTAATCGTTGCTACTCACTTGTATAAGAACATGGTAAGTAATTAATAAGTAATTTTAAAATATTGAAAAAATATTCGAAATTTTTATTGCAATAATATTTTAATACTTTTATAATCTACCTGATAGAAAAGTGCACAAAGAAATACCGTTTAGACAAGCATTTGCACGAGTTAACTTATTGCCAACAAACCAATGTGTAAAATGAGTTTGTATGTCGAATTGATATTTTGAAATGGGAATTTTTAAATTATAGTTTTACATATAGTAATTACAGAATAAGTTTTTAAAAAAATCAGTCATTATCCTGTTGTTTTCAACTCTTTATCATCATTATTTCCATAAAACAAGAACTTTATGAATAAAACAAGATTTTTATAAATGAAACTATTGTGTCCTATAACTTTTAAAGAAAGGATTAAAATAAAATATTATTTGGTGTAATTCAGCTGTGTCTAACCCACGAAACAACTGAATTTTATTAACACTAAGAGTACAAACCAAATTGCTTACATGTGTGTTAATTATAGTGTCTGATTTGAAGCCCCAATTTTTATTTTTAATTGGACACTAACTGTTTTTTTCCCCCTTTTTTTTCTGTTTTTTTTCCCCCCTTCTTTTTTTTGCCCTTCTCTAAGCTAAAGTGGACTTATACAAGAATTCTTTAAAAAGAAAATTTTAGGTTAAAAAAGCCATGTTGTTAAATTGCCTAGTGAGAAAATACAGAGATATGCAAATTCTTATGGACTGTCCTGAATTTTTAGGAATTTGTTTCTGAATTTTAGAAATATTTTGTGTTATTAGCAGGTTGAATCGTTATAGTGTCATTTGGTATTCTATTTATTAACATTTTAATTTAATGTGTAAAGAAAAATAACCATTTCTGAATATTACTAAAAGTTGAAGAGGGATACTTGTGATTATTAAGGAGATCACATGTTTACAAACTGAAGTTGGCACCTCAGAAATTACTAAGTATACAAACCCAAATTATTCATTTAACATGATTTACAATTTTTGTTTCGGCCCCCCCCTCCCGAAAAAAAATCCTGGCTACGCCACTGGGTTATACTACTTATAAATGTTTGGAAAAAAAAATGTATAAAATTTTATCCAAATAAGCTGAAATGGGACCGATTTGTTTAAAGTCAAAATATGTCCTCTAACTAAAGTTTGACTTAAAAGTCCAAGCTTGTTACACATACTTTTAATGAAACCCACCCAAATGTGTTGAGTTTGTTTTCTAACTCATTTTTATAGTTTGTGTATGTTATTAATGAACCTAATTTAGTGAATTCATAAAATCAGTATTCTGGCACAATCATCGGTTACTGGGTCTGTGTTGTGGTTCACTTTCAAAGTTTATATATTTGGTTTGGGCGGCTACAATTTTAATTTAGCTTATAAAAACATTGGTTTCAACCTGTACCATACTGCATCTTTACTGCTGTTGCTTGGCTAATTGAAGAGTTTGTATTTTTCTTCTAAAAAGCCCAAGTTAGCCACCTCAGTCAAGTTCAAATATCTGAACATTTAGAAGCTGTATATTTAGTTGTAAGGAAGTCATTTAAAAGTTATTTTTCTGAAATAAACGATGCAAATGTATACTATGTTTCAGGAAGAAGTTTTTTTTTTTACTAATTCTGTTTTTATCAAGATTGACTTCTTAATTTATACCTGGAATTTCATTCTGTCCCCCTCTTAAAACAATAGTTTAAATTTTAATCGAATAGTTTAGTTTTTTCAAAACTTAAAGTTGATTTTCCTGTGATTTAACCGTAGTTAAGATAAAAATTGTATGCTTTGTTTTAATTTGAATTGATTAACCATTTAACTGATGGGCATGGTCCATATGGTACATAGCATCTTCTCTTTTCAAATTCTGAGTATTGTGATTTGTTGCAAACAGAGTTTTGGTGTATATGACATAGGCCTACTTAATGTCATTCCTGGTAATCGCACAATCATTGGTTGTCATTCTAAACGTACAAGTATGGCTATTTTCTGAGAAGTCTGTGTAGTATTATGCAGTTCCTGACACACTCTATCCAAATCATTAAAAAGTGGATGCTGCATACCCTGTGGACCATCTTATAAGTATATCATGCTTTGTAGTTAGAAATTGAAGTATATAATTGAACTGTTTCTTTTAATTTAAAATCACATTGATCAGTATCAAAGATAAGTTTAAATTAAAGTAATTGTGAAATAAAGATTTTGTAAACTTTTAAACAAAATTCTCCCTTTTGGGACTTTCATAAGGTATTCATTTTATTTTGTTCAAATTTATATATATATATAGTATATAAATAAAAGATTGTAATTAACTTATGAGATAAAAGTATTAAAGCTTGTGTTTTGCAGGTAATTATGATATTATAAATATAACTTAGTGTAACTAAACTTCCACATTTTGTAATAGGAAATGTTACCAAGCTACTAAAATGCAGTGTTCATGAATTTTTATTAGCAATGGCATTAAAATCAGCAGTTAGTTTTTAATATCAATTAGTATAGTCAGCACTTAATCTAATTTTCTCCATTTATAAGACTATAGTACTATTTCAATTTACTGTTATAAGGTTTTGGAAATATGTAATGACACTAAGCATATTTTTAAGCATAATTGTGTATAATAATTAAATCACTGCCTCAGAATTTTAGGGTTATATTTCCTACTTTTTTTTTAGAAAAGCAACTCCGTATTCCAAAAATTATACTGATTATAAAGTTGTATTTTTTGGCATAAAACATGCAGTATGTACAGTGATAATTTTTTAGACAAATTATGATTCTAGAGGTCATATCAAGTATCAGATATAATTTTCAAACACTAAGTTACACCATAAAATTAATAATTACAATATCGAACAAATATTATATTGAAAAAGCTCTGAAATCACTGTGATAGTAGTTTTAATCGGTTTTTGTACCAATAAAATGTTCTAGTATGTGCTAATTGAATTAAATTTAGAATTTCTACTTTTTTACTAACTCATTTACTACCGCTGGCAAGAACATCTTATAGAAAATATATTAAAATAGTCTTTGATGGATAATGCCATGAAAACTGTTTAGTCTCATTTTAGTTTATTTTTACTTTAAAATATTAGAGCATAGTCTTTATAGACTCCTGAGCATATTTTCGGTTGTTTTCTTTTAGATATTGTATGTACCTATTACTCTGTCTTTGAAACAGGCTGTGGTATAGCTGCTGTAGGCAGCGTCTCTCAAAATCGGAAGTCCCTTGAAAATGTATTATCGTCTTTTTTAAAGCACTTATGATACCATTATTCAAAACTCCCTCAACAGAAGTCTTATAGCTTGCTGTTTAATGTGGTGTCTGGGTGAATTTTTAGTCGTAACACTTTAGTATGCCTTAACTATACCAAAACTTTACCTTACTATACTAAAACTGCTTTAAACACTGGCTGTTTTTAAAGTGTGGTAGTCTTATCTAGAATTTAGGGAAAGTTTTCTGAATTTGCTTCAGTTTCAGTTAAAGAAGACAAAATTTTGTTATTTACATTTCTAGAAAAAAAGGTTTTGATACATGAGGCTGGCTTTATCAAGGTTTAGACTCTGTAGCGGGAGCATGCGTGACAATTGACTCCCTGTAAATATAACTTTTAGTTTTAGTGCAAATAGAAAATTGTAATCTTGCTTTTTCTAGTTTTCTTTTCTAATCGTCTAGTGGGTCTGGCCAGAAATTTCATAAAACAAGGTGATAAAAAAAAAATTCAAATAAAGCTGATAAAACCTCATCACACTTGTGATTGTTCATGAAAATATCAGATAAAACCCTGTAAATCTGAGGCAGCGAAATGTTAAATTATTTTTAATATTCATTAAACCTTATTTTCAAATTGACGGATAGTTATTAATTTTTAGAACAGATTTTGAATTGTATCTTTAGATGGAAGATGAGTATTAATAGAGTATTAATTTTGAATACCATAAGAAAATGGCAGCTATGTAATACTAAGAAATTTTTCTTTTAAAGAAGCTATTACTATTTAATTAAGGAAATACTATCCTAATTCTCTAGAGGATTTATTTTTGAATTCGCATCAGCTTAAAAATTTAAAAAATAAAGTTTTTAATGTCAACATCTATCTATTTTCTAAATGTTCCTAATTAAACCATTTCACGATTGTTTTAAGCTTTGTTGTTTCGTCTAGAATTATTTATTTAATCTAAGTATTTTCTTTACTAGCTTTTTAGTGCCAAAGGTTTTTGATATAGTTTATGTTATTTTACACTTTTTTGGATTGTTTGTTAAGTATTTATGTGATTTTGCCAAGGAATGTATGTTGTTTGGATTTTTTATTTTAATATTATTAGAGCTTTTATTTTGTGTTGTATTTTTGTTATTAAAATTATTTGTTACATGCAATATCACACTTTGAATTTTCAAACTTGATATCTTTAAATTTATATGTATTTATTTATATTTCACATTTCTCAAATGTTGAAAAGGCTTTATTTTTAGATTCATTATTAGTATAGTAAATCTAGCATGAAATCAATTGAATTGTCTACAGTGTAACTGTCCTTGCTATCGCACATTTCCATTACATGTAATATCTTTTTACCTTACAAGTACTGTTTCTAAGGAGCTGTAAATATTCACTATATTTTTTCCACTTTTCTAAATTTTCTGTAGTTGAAAATCAGAATCATAAAGTTTATAACTGCATTTCAATAATCTTATTTGCATAAAAATAGAGTAATTTTCATGTAAATATTTCTCCACTGCAATTTTATTCATATAATGTCTCTTTCAGTACATTAATGTGCATCAGTGGTTTGTTTTTGGTAACTATACCAGGGTCAAAAAGTTATATTACCTGAATTATAACAGGTCTTTTAAATTTCTGTCAAGAATGTAAAAAAAAAAAAAAAAAAAAAAAAAAATAGATGGAAAAAGTCGTTCATGAAAACTTTGGTGGTCTTCTTTTACAATTGGATTTAGGAAAGACTTGAAATATTTTCAACCAAATTTTTATTAGAAATAATTCATATTTTTAATGTATTGTGAACGATTTTATTATACAACTTATGTTTTTAAAAGTGGATCAAATTTTAGTATTATTGAGTAAAGTGTTCTTAATGATAATGACATACAGAGCAGTAGCAAAGTAAAATGCTTTTCAGGCTGCAAAATGTTTAATTTTGACATTTAATATCATGATTTTCTTGGCCTTGAATGCCTTCTATTTTTATTACTTTCAGCCTAATCATTAACAGTTAATCAAAGCTTATAATATTTTTAACTTTTTACATTAACTTTTATTTTTATAATTATTTGTTACTCATTAACCGTTATATTTCTTATTTATTAACTCTTTAATTATTTTTTTTAATTATTCTCGTTTTCTCATATTTTTTTCAATAACTTTCAATTTCTGTTATACTTATTTTTTTTTTTCAATTCATTGATATGTCCCCAAAGTGTATCAACAAACTGTATTATTAAATAAGGAAATGTCATTCTAATTTAAGAAATAATGCAAATTTATTAAAGGAAAATTTTGACTTTTTCTAAATGTGATCAACAACTACAGTGTATATTTTCTATGTACTTGAATTATTCAAAAGAAATCTTATCTCATGTGATAAAAATAAATATTTTGTCTGAATTTTTTCTGTTTCGATTTTATTATTACAGAAAACATACTCATGTTACACAACATTGGATTTTAAAAAAGTTCTTTTAAGATAAGTACCTTTTTGCTTAAAATGATGTTCAATTTTCTTTAGAAATTGTTTTGTTTAGTATTTTTTAAATGAAATTCGGCATATAAAGATTTGATATATAGATGCTTGCAGAATAGAAACCTTAAGTATAATTGCACATTCTTTTATTATGATGCTTTAGCCAAAATGTACTTATTTCTTTTAAGAATTGAAGTTCAGTAACTACATTTTAAACCTTGAATGGCAGACATCGATGTTATGCTGCTGCAATTACATAATTTAATATGTAGGCTATTTTTTCAATTCAGAATTTGTTTTCTAAGCTATTTTTCAGGTTGTCCAGCAACGTGAAAATACTAGCAATCATGGAATTATGGGTTATTCTTCAAAGAAGTTTTAATTTTGGTTTATTCAATAATTAATAATGATTGAGTGAAATGCTGCAAGAGCAAAAAATAGCTATTTCAAAATCAGGTTACTTTACTTCTCCTTTTCTCAAGCAATTTGCTACACTAAAGCTTTAATTTTATTTAAAGTTATTATTTTTATTTTATCTTATTAAAAAAAAATTCTTCTAGCTCATACAAAACATAATTTTTTTTTCATAAGCATTAAAAGCAATATTGTCTAAAAAAATAGGTTGTCATTCTTAATCGCAGTGTTAACTTGACATTAGTAATTTAAAAAAAAATATTTATGGGCTATTTTGTCTAGAAAAGGTACCAAGGTGTTAAAAATCACTGTTTTGAGATAATTTCAAAAAATGCTTGTAAACTCAAAATATTAATTTTTTTTAAAAATAATTTTTGCCCAATTACTATGTTTATAAATATCTAACAACACTTTGAGTGAAAAGAGTTGTAAATTCATTGAGAAATAAATAATTTATAGGACATTGAAGTTGGATGAAAATACAACTTTTAAATTTTGTTTGTGACTGTCAAGTCCCCTTCAGAAAAGTTGTAAACTCATTAATTTCCTACATAAAATATTTATTTAAATTTCGCATGAATTTTTTGTTGTTGATATTTTCCATTATTTAAAAAGTATGATTGACCAGGAATTGTCCTATAAAAATTTTGGAAATTCAAATAGTTTTTTCTCCAGTCACTTTTTTTTTTATTGTATGCTTGGTATTAAGGTCCATTTACCATTGTACTATTTCATGAGTCAATATGCCATTTTATAAGTTTTTTTTTCAATGTTCCTCCAAAGCTAATTTACACTCTGTGAAAGTCTCCCCATATAGCCAAGCAACTATTCTGTTCAGAGAGAGTGGATTAGTACAGATTGTTTAAATATTCAAGGTAAGAAATCTTAAAGATAGTGCTATATTCATAGATAATTTATTTTTAAAGTTACAGAATATAAACTTTTATACAGTAGCTGTTGAAGGAAAAAGGTAAAAGGAGGTCAAAATTAATTCTAATTACATTAATACAGAAAAAAAAAACTTTTTATAAAATTAGTCAAAATACAACACATTTAAAAATGTGAGTTACACCATTTCAGGAGAACTAGATACTATGGAAAATTAAGGATGTGGTAACCAAATTGATTATTTTACTTTTCAGTTCTAAACTATTTTAATTACTATGTATTTGTGTTTAAGAAAGCATGTTTGTAAGTTCAATCTTTTAATAAACAAAGTTTTAATCAAATATGCTAAACTGATTGTATCATAACTGCTTTTAAAACATTGCAATCTGCTACATGTGAATTTACTTTTCGAAATATATGCTTTTGGGACTTGGATATAGCATTAAGCCTATTATCTGTATGAATAAATAGGCCATGATTTTAAGGAAGGGAACTTGATGTACTACTTGTGTCTTTCAAAGAGAGAAATAACTACTACATGATGTGTGCTTACATGCAATTAAATCTGCACAATAAACTATTTGAAAGTTTAAATTAAACTTTATTTAATAAACTTTGACATACACTTTTTTTTTTACAGAAGATTTAAAATTTTACTTCATTTCAAATAATTGAGAAACATTTAGTTTGTGTTTACTTTTTACACATTTCTTAAATTTGGAAAATATTTTCTAGACTAGAACTTTTTTTTATGTTAGTGACTGGGGGGGGGGGGGGGAGGGGGGGGGGGGGCTTAAGCCACTTGAGTCTCTCCCTGCTCTTGCTTTTGGACCCCAGATTAATCTTCTAATTCAATTTACTTTGAACCATTTTATTGTTACTGTTTTGGACTTGTTTTATTGAATTTTCTCTTGCTGAGAATAGTTAAGGAGATATTATCTAATATTCAAATTGATTTCGCTCTATATGTATCTCGATTCACTTCTTCTTTATGAGTTCAGTTGATCCGCAGTCTTCGTCGTCCTTGCAGCACTTGGTGCAGTCCTGTATTCGTACTCCGTACCCTTTCTCAGTGCAAGAATCCATGCAGTCGTCCGCGCAACTCCTCTGAAGCATCACGAATACGCCACAAATGCGAGTGATCACTGCCTGATGAAACACAACATTTTAAAATGATGAAATATAAGAGGATAATAAACAATACGGTCCTCTGAAAAAATGGTGCAATACGGTCTGAAAAAAATTTCAATTTTTGTGTGTGAGTGTGTGTGCTTTTCTTCACGTTTTGGAACATCCTGATTTAAAAAAAGTGGATTAGAAAAAATTTGTGTACGTGGTCAGCATAACTCTCGAACAAATTGATCTACGACGTATAAATTTGGTGTACGGGTTTGTGGTGACCATGGGGTCTACCATTAAGGTTTTTGTCGAAATTGCGCTTGCGCATAAGGTTGAAATCATGAAAAGTCATGTTTGTCAGCATTTGTTAAAAAACAGCTGTAATGCTGTTGATTAAAATTTCTGCGCTTATGCCTCTTAAGGTATTCTAAACACCCCCTGAACGATAAAAGCGTAAAATGTTAAAAACCGAATGCATTTAGCATAGAGTTCTCGCCCTTGAGCTTCGCTCACCAATGGTTGATTTCCATCAGCTTAACACACAAAAAAGGACAATGTAAATCAAAAAGACAATAATGTCTATCAAAAATATCGCCAATTTTTTTTTTTTTGCCCGTGTAAAAATTATCGCTAAAAATATTGCCAAATCGGCTATTTTTATTTGAATGAGTGAAAATATCCAAACTGTAAATAACACCATATCAAATTTTAATGCAATGAACAATATTATAGTAATTGGAAAATGTGCGATGCACCACACCCCCTAATTATTACTTATGATGAATGTTTTTTTACTTTCAATTACCCATATGTTAACATAGGCTAATAAAAAGTATTCGATTCGGTCAAACACTTTTTTTTTCTGCATTTCTTCACGTTTTGGAATATCCCGAGTTAAAAAAAGTGGTCTAGAAAAATATTTCTGTCTGTGGTCAGCATAACTCCCGAACGGATTAATCTACGATGTTCAAATTTTGTGTACAAGTTAGTGGTGACCATACATTGCAAATGTAAATGCAGTGATCAGTATTAAGTGTAATTGAAAGTTGTGGGATGTTCCACACCCCTAGTTTTTCGTGCAGTTTGACCTTTGCGCCGCCCTTAGCCAAATAAATTGCATTTTTCTTTTTTGTCTATATTTCTCTCTCTCCTCCCCCTTCTAAAGAATATTAGTCGGATATTTCACACATTTGTCTTCATTATCATCATGCATGAAAAGATAACCGACCATCGCCAACTTCTAATCTTTTGCATTACTACAGAATACTGTAGTTTTGCAAAAAAGTTGGAAGTCATGGGCATATGACCCAGGCACTAGTCCAGAAAGGAAAACTGTGCGATCTTTAGGTACGAGTTTGACAATTTGATGCTTTTCTAACTAGATCAGCGTTCGCCACTACGCCATGTCGCATCCGGTTCAAAGAAGCTTTGTGTGTGTGTGTGTGTGTGTCAATCGCAGGCTGCTCAGATGATGCACACAAAAATTTCCCGTTTTATCCAAAATCGTATGTGTTTACTATCTAGAAGTCCAGCTAGTGCTCCAAAACAAGATGAGCGAAGCATATATCTCAATTTATTAATAATTTATCTAAAAAATATTCAATAGATACCCAAAAAATATTAATTTTTTTTATTAGTTATCTTTACATGCCCATTAATTGTAGGAATCATTGTTGACTTCATATTGTTTGTTACGGACAAGTCTTTTATATCGTGGACTTTTTAAAGATCTAAATACAGTGTACTTTTTTAAAAATTGATCTCATTCTGTTGATATTGTCTCCTAACTAGAATTTACGTGGAAAAATTCTCCTAAGGTTATTCTACCGTAGAAAGAGTACACACAATTTCTATTTAAATTGAAAGATAGTTTTAAGGAGTTATAACTGCATTTTTAGCATAAACTTTCATTTCATTCGTGATTGGAATACAAGTTTTATTATCAGAGAACAGACCTTCGTTCTAGACAAATTTTCGATTTTGAAAATGCGGGATCCCTCAAAGTTAGCCTTATATCGCGTCTATAGAAGTCAGAAAATTTGAGAAAATATCACAATTGATCAATATTCCCAAAATTGACAAAAAGAATTTGAGAAAGGAAAGTAGCCCATTTCCATTAGCTAACCACTGCCAAATACGCAATGAAGATCACTAAGACAAGATCACATTATACCGATAGAGTTTAATATGTGTTGCACCTAATGAATTCTTCGAGATATTTACAGGAAGATCTGAGAATTACAGTTGACTTGGACCTCTAGCGTAAAGAATATGTTGACAATACAAAAAAACATATTGTTGCGTTGTACGGGTTCGAAAGATTTGACGCCAAAGCAAATCAAAACTTGCAGAAATTTATTCCAAAATAACTCTTCACAGTTCTCGTACAGCTACAGAACTTCTCGTTCTAGTAGACACAATACAGCTCTTTTCACCTCAATAGAGCGCAAAACAGCAGTTAAAAACTTGACAAACAACTGCTAAATCGCCGCAAAAGACAGTGCAAACAGTTCTCTTTAGAATGCTCAGTATCTTCAGTCAACTAATTCAGTGACTCAAAATTCAAGAACTAACTTCAGTCAACTATCGGACTCAGCTAACAACTAGCTCCGTGACTCAAAATCAGTCAACTACTCAGTCAGGAATACAGCTCTCACAATGAACGTTGAGAGACAACTAACTCCGAATCACAACTAACTCAGTGATTCAAAATCAACTAACTACTAACCAACTCAGGTCGCGCTTATATAGGAGTGGCTGCGAACATACTTGAACCTTCCAGAGATGGACATTTGGAGAACTTTCCAGACAGTAGTCGAAAAATCCTATACATGTACGTACATGGGATACGTGTACCGAAAATGTCGCCAAATGGTCGCCAAGTTTGGCGACATTTGGCGATTTCTCGCCAAATTTGACGACAAAAATTAGTCGCCAAAACCATCGCCAACCTGGCTCTATCTCGCCAATTTGGCGAGATTCCCATTACAATAATGTTAAATGCCCTGCCCCTTGAAACTCGCTTCCCAGAGTTACCTCTGTAAAACTCGTTATCAAGCATTGAGAGATTCATTGCTGGGAAACAAACCAAGACGAACCATTGCACTGCCTTACGCGAGATGAACATAAATTTTACTATTTACAAAATTAACACTACGAAATATTTACAAATATACAAAAATTCGTAACAATATTACTCTGCGTGGTGAATGATGGCCGTAAGCACAACTGAACATTACTATTCAAGAGCAGCCTTCGTGCAAGAAATAAGGAAAATGAGAATCCAACTTAAAACTTATGATAGTTAAGGAGTTTTCACTCTTTAAAAAACTGTCGTGGAACAGAAAATTTATTTTAGTTTTGTCAAAAATCATTTTTTTTTCTTTAAATGGGGAAAAAAAAGAAAGAGAAGGAAAAAAAAAAGAAAAAAAAAAAGAGAGAGTATTGGAAAATTTTGAAGCTAGTATTGGGGTTATTTAAAAATTATTTAATTTAAAAAATATTTTTTATATCATATTTAGAGTCCTAAAAGGAAACTTTAGAGGTTTAGAGGGGTCAGGCTTTTTCAAAATCGAAAATTTGTCTAAATCGAAGAATTCGAGACACCCTAGAAATGAACCCCTTAGTTTTGTTATAGCAGTTATGTTATATCCCTTAGTCTAGGAGTTATATCCCTTAGCTTATACATTGATAAAAAAAAATTATGCTACTGATATTCCAATACTATTCATGGTTTTTACTGATCTGATCACTTTACAATGTTTAAAAGTTTGAGTTTTGAGTTGTTATTGAAAATTTGTGAACTTTATTGGTGTAACCGTAACTTTTGTAGTTTGAATTTTCGTTTTCATTCTCGTATATTTAAAAAAACCTAAATCTTGAATTTCACACACATTCCTTCATAGTTGTTAATCGTCAATATCATCAATTTTAATAATGAAAGACAAAATTTTATTAAAACAAATTTTACAAATATACTAGTTCTGTACTTATTATGAAAGCCATCTCTTCCGAGATGTTTTGAGGTGTATATTTATAATGGCTTAGTCTTATTATTTATAATGGCTGTGAGTCTTAGCACAACACATAATCTTTGCTTTACATGAAAGAGAGGTTTGGTTTATAGATGTCGCTGTTTATAAAGTTTAAGACTCGTATGGCAACAATCCACTTGCTTTTTCAGGATGTCGTTGGCTGATATGTAATTATATTTATGAACGTAAATATATCTATAATCAAAGTTGTTTTGAACTTGTGCGTTTGAAAATCTCTGTGTGAAAAGCTGAAACTTTGGTATCAAGCAAAAGCAATCGCTTGAAAGAGAGATTGACGTGTTTACTTCGTAGTTGCGAATATTCGAGTTACAAAAAATTGAATTTCACCAGGAAAATAAAAGTCATCATGTGAGAATCTTTTCTATTTTAATTCGCAACCCATCTTGAAGAAACTGGATGCAAATTTTTCCAGGTAATATACCATTAAAAGAATACTAAAAGTATAATGCTTTTTCAAATAAGCTGAAAGATCATGAGGCAGATTTGCTTTCTGTATAAACATCACGATCGACGCAGCCCACCACACCATTCCCTTTTCTTTTTGTGTTCTGCCACCATTTTTTCTGCCACCAAGATCTTTCTTCTTCCTTCTTTCTTTGACGAGTTCGGAGGCTCCGCAGTATTCATCGTCCTTGCAGCACTTGATGCAGTCTCGTATTCGCACGCCGTACCCTTTTTCAGTGCAAGCGTCCATGCAATCGTCAGAACAGCTTCTCTGAAGCATCACGAAAACACCATTGATTCTTGTGATTACAGCCTGTCAAAATATTCACGAACAATTACATGCTGACAAAATTTAGACGTATGGAACAAACTTAGATAAAATTATTTCTCGTCGATAGGGCAAGTGACATAAGCGTCTAGCTTTTCAATTTGCAATCTTATGAAAACATATGGAACAATTTGTTATTCTTTAAATTTCGACTTTTTGCTGTTGTGGAAATGTAATAACTTAGACAGACAACAGTCTGTACCGAAGATAAAATACATGAGAAGAAATTTGTGGTGTGGAACAAAGCGTTTGGGGTTAGCAAAATATCGACCATGGGGTGGTTTATGTTAGTCTCTCATC
Source organism: Linyphia triangularis (assembly GCA_963978545.1). Taxonomy (NCBI): domain Eukaryota; kingdom Metazoa; phylum Arthropoda; class Arachnida; order Araneae; family Linyphiidae; genus Linyphia; species Linyphia triangularis. Next base: position 89,713,722 of record OZ021722.1, read on the forward strand.
TCAATTTTTCCAAAAAGATAAACGTAAGCTGAAACTATATAGGTTAGAGAGTATATTTAGATTGGAAACGATCTGATGGATTTTTAAGTTGATTAAGTGTTTTAGAATACTTATGCCAGCGAAGAGCTTAGGATGTCAACATTTCTTAAAAAGCAATTTTCATCTTTGAATTCATATTTTTTGTTTCTTTTGTTTGTAGAAGCTTCAAAATCTTTCATGATTTTTAACTTCTACACTCGACTGATGTAGTAAGAAGATACTAAATTCAACCAAGAATTACGATTGGAAATAACAATCGTAACTTTTAATGTCGAACGGAAATTAATTTGAAATTCAACTCTAGGCTATAAATGTTTGACTTGTGCACACTTCAATTAGAAAGTCCCGATAAGATGAGTAAAATTAAAAATAATAATAATAAAAAAAAAAAAATAAAAAAAAAAAATCATTTGGAAATTTTAAATAGAAATTAGACCTTACAATTCGGATCTTACTGGAAAGATATGGATTCACTCTAGTTTTATAAGAATGTGAGTGTGCGAAATAACGATACTATTTTTGATGCGAGTGAAGATAGTGAAAGGTGCGTGAGTATTGACCAGAAAATGCGGTAAAATGAAAAATATTAGAAAGTAAAAAGATGCGGTTGTTTGATCTTGTGAAACTTTTCCTCCTCTCTTCCATTGTTTAATTTTTTTTTTTTTTTTTTTTGTCGTCTGAATTTTATTTTATTTATTTTTATGGCTGTGCTCCAGATTGAATTCTGAACACTTTTAACTGTTTTTCTTGAAGTTTTTTAAACAATTTTCAATTTTTTTTTTATGAAAAATAATGAGTTTTTAAAAATAAATTGTATTTTTTTGTTGTAAAAAATACTTTGTATTTGCATTTTCATATTCGTATTTTTGTAAAAATTCATTTGTATTTGAATTTTTTCGGTTGAATAAGACCTATATTTTTCTGATTTGTTTAATTTATATTGTTCATAATTTTTTCTTACAATTTTTTATTTTTACTTATTTTCAAACAATTTTTATCTACATATTTCGTATTCTTTTTTATCATGTATTTCGTGTTTTACGAAGGTTTCATGTAATAGAAAACCGCTGTAACTTACTGCAAAGTTGTTGATCAATGTTTTGTTTCAAAACCACCTTCATCCAAATTTAAATTCCAAAAACTTAAGTTGTAAAGTTAGCCATGGAACAATCAAGGATTTTGGTTCTTTTAATAAATAATTAAAAAATAAAAAACCACCTTAATCGGCATGGCAATGGGACGTTGTTTTGCTCTCCTAAATTTTTTTAAAGATGGTTTGAAGCTAAACGCCTCAAATACATTATATCTCTACAAGCCAGATTGTTTGCCATTATGATCAGATGTCACTTTAGATTTAATTGGAGGTACATTTTTGGTATCTTATACATCCATGAATATATTGTCGGGTGGATGGGTTCGAAAGACTTGAAGCCAAAGCAGATAAAAACTTGAAGAAATTTATTCCGATGTAACTCTTCGCAGATTCTTTTACAACTTCAGAACTTCTAGTTCTAATAGATTCAATACAGCTCTTTACACAACAATGTAGCTCAAACAGCAGTTAAAAACTAGATACAGAATTGCTAAGATCGACTCAAAAGACAATGCAATACAGTTCACTTTCGCAATACAGCTCTCTGAATGCTCACTGAGAGACAACTAACTCAGTAACTCAATTAACTCCATCACCCGCTCTCTTAGGCCTTATATAGGAAGGCGAATGTTCGAGAATCTTCTAGAGATAGAAATTTGGAGAACTTTCCAGATCGTAGTAGAAAAGCCCTATATTGGTACATGGGGACTGAAAATGTCGCCAATGATCGCCAAGTTTGGCGACCAAAATTAGTCGCCAAAACCGTCTCCAACCTGGCGAGATTGCCATTGACTATATTGTTAAATGGCCTGCTCCTTGTAAAACTAGTTTTCCAACATGATCCCTGTAGAACTCGTTTTCAAGCATTAAGAGACGCATTGCAGGAAATCGAAAACAAAGTCTTGCACTGCCTTATGCGAAATGTACATACATTTTCCTTTTTACATAATTAATACTACGAAATATTTACAAACATACAGAAATTCGTAACAATATTATATTTTTAATACTTATAAACTTGGTTGGTTTGTACACTCAACGACCTATTTTTGAGCACAATACTGACTAATCAGGTCTAGAACTACAGCGCAACGTGAGTTCCGAACCACAACACACATCCATGTCATCCATACCTAACTTCAGGATTCGTACCCAACAAATTTAGCATGTAAGATAAAAGAGCTAACCACACTGTAGGCAGGTGGGCGCATAAACTTAGTACTTATAATCTAAGTCGCCTAGGGATAAAACGTTTGATCTGTCTAAGTGATAAAATCAAACAGTTTACCTACCTTGCAGAATTTGCTGTTGTGGCTGCAGTGAGCCAAGTCGTCATGGTCTTTGGGAAAAATACAAGTGTTGTTGATAGAAAACTCTTCAGAGCGAAAGTCCACCGAACAGGTGTAACAGCGTACTGCGGGAAAGAAAGACAAAGTTTCTGTACCTTGGCAAGAAAGGAATCAATGTGTTGCATGAAAATTGCAATCTGTGAACATTTTTACCCATTACTATAAAGTAATGGGTTTTGGAGATAATGTTACTTTTTGTATTCGTTGTTTATTCTAAATGTGTTAACTGTGTGATATTGATCTTTTATTATCGTTTGTATTTTTAACGTAATTGTGGGTGGTTAAATTTTAAATTTGGACTCTGTATTTTTTTTATGGAGATGTTGAGATAAATACGTTTTTCTATCCTGGCACTGACTTCCTTTTTATTTACCTTTTATTTAATACGGTACTGTTCACTTGAATTGATTTTGTGGGAAAACCAATTAAATTATTGCAAATTTAGGTTTCTATTTTCCACAACCCATATGTTAACTAAAAGTAATACAAGTATTGCATTCGGTAAATTAAAAAAAAAAAAAAAAAAAAAAAAAATGCATTATTAAATTTTTGGGTTCATCCCGAGTCTTAAAAAGTAGTATAGAAAAACTGTTTGTGTTCATCATACTTCCCGAACCGATTGACATTTGGTGTTCAACTTTTGTAAACAAGTCAGCGGTGGTCATGGGTCCTGTCATAAAGGTTTCCTTCAAAATAGCACATGCGCATCAGGTAGCTAGCTTTTAAAATTTTATGATATCCATAATTGCCAAGGGAAAAAAACTGTTCAAACGATTTTGACCGAAATCGCTGAGGTAAGGCTTATCACTTATAACCACTGACGCAGGCGACATCTCCGCTTCTTATGCGTCAGGGGTCAAATTATTTGACCTAGTTAAAATAATTATTTTTCCCATATAACTTTGTCAACAGTTTAAATGAAACTAACATAATTACTATATTCATCATAATTTTTTAATTCTAATCTGTTTACAAATTGGGGGGGGGGGGGGGGGAAAGAAGAAAAAAAAAAGTTGAGAAAAATGTTACGTGGGTCAGTCACGCCAGAAAATTGCCAATGTATCGTGTAATTGAAAGTTATCGACATAGCTGCATGAGAAAGCGAATGAGTTCGTAAAGCTCTTTAATAAGCATGCCTATTAACCTTGTGGACAACGGCATTCTTAGAAAATACCTCACCCCACATTTCTTGAATACCATTGTTACCCAGGATTTTTCTCACGGTCCCCATGTAACTCATAAGCAGATGAAATTCACCTATAGTCTTACGATTACCTTGGATAGCTCATTAGTTTCATCAGCCTGAGAGACTAAATCTATAGCTTCAATGGAAAGCTGCTGATCAAATGTTATAATACACTTTTGTTGTTGCTTCCTACATTCTTCAGTCGTAAAACGAAGACAGGTGTAAATTGAGGGGGGGGGGGGGAGTTAGAAGGTTGAAGATTGACGGATAGCAAAGGTATCACTTCTGACTTTTCGTAGCATTTTTTTCACCTGCAGCAATCTCCATGAAACCACTCCATCCCGTATGGGTCCTTCAGCTTACTTGGAACCCGCCATTAAAATTCAGTGGTATATGTCTCCGATTTCGGCATCCAAGGGCCTCAATTTCAGGGAAAGGACGTCTTCCAAAACTAGGCGCTTTAATCCATGGTTCTTCAGTCAGTCGTGAGTAATGTTTGGGATGAATCCAAACTTTCCAATAGCAGTTGCCGTTGGTAGATTCTTTAGTCGTGGAATACGTGAATTCGTCTGAACAGCTGAAGAAGCCGTCGCACACTGTACTCATCCCATCACGTGGAAAGTCCCATGTCCACCTACAGTTCGAGCGTTGTGATAGGCATTATCAAAGACATACTGCACAAATGCATTATCCTGAACTTCTCGAAGTGTTCACTGTTACGCTTACTTACAAATCTCCCTGTAGGAAACAGACCAGCCAAAATGGTGTAAAAATTTTATTAGATGTCTTGATCGGAAAAGCCTGTGAAGAAACACTCCAATTCCAACCTGCACAGCTGACACAAATGATCGTGGACGTACTGAAGAAATGCTGGAGTGCGCAACACTCAACACCTTCTGATTGTAACTCAACACCTTCAAACCTTTTATTGGTTTCACTATACCAGAAAGCAGATGAATAAGCATCTCACCAGCTTCATTTTCTCCCTCTTTTGATATTTCTTCGCAGGTTGGAAATGTCGAACAATCATAAACTTGAGATCTTATATTTTCTTGAAGGTTGCTAATAGCCGCATCTATGATCCTTTTCTTTTCATCAAAGGCGTCTCTTTTTTCGGTCAGCGTACCAATTTTCCGTTAAAATCTTCGATGCAACTGGCATAAAAGAAACAACTATCCCGAAACACTTCATGCTCACTGAAATAAGAACGGTACTGCCGTAGCGTGCTATTAAAAGCTTCCTCAGACGCTTTTCACTGCATAACTTGGCACCTTCAGTATTGAAATTTGAGAGCATCTCCATAAGAGCTACTGGCAGTCATTGTTGGCATCCAGAAAGTTGCACAATTTATTGAAAGCATCTAACTTCGACTCACCAACAGATATTCAGACCACACTTATAGATGGCTCGCCTGGCATGCTTGAGCCAACGATTGAAAACCATGCATTACAGTTTTTATGATATTGCTCTTCAACCGCTATCAGATCACATTCGCTGTCAATGCGATTTAGAGCCAATTTCCCTCAATTGCCACACCTCTTTTCCCATGTACTCCAAATACTTGACATTTTTGGGACACTTTCCACTTTGCAAATGTTTGGGTAACGATGTGGGTTCTTCTTGTAAGCTCCCTTATCAATTGTCTCCCCTCAAAAAGGCAGCATGCTTTAAAGTTGAAGGGATATAGATCACTTCTGCGAAGAGGTTTTGTTTCATTTACTCCTCCAGGTAGAGCTGCTGAAATGTAACTCCCATGTCTGGTATAATTTTTTCTGCACTGTACATACTCGTACATGATTAACGCTTTCGATTTTTTTCACAATCCGATCTTTTCTGTTTATACTGATATTTCTTAAATTCCCCAAACCTCTTGTTACATTGACACTGTTGTTGTCTGTCTATTATCCCGCCTTCACAGCAGAAAATGCAATTTTCTTCCATTTTTATTCAGCTAGAACCCGTAAACGATCAATAACAGTTATGTAAAAAAAAAAAACCTTATAGAAATAGTGGTGAAACCTGTTTTTTTCGTAAACGAAAGTTTTAATCCAATAAATTTTAAATTTTACAAACCTTTAGTGAAAAAATGCTATTTTTGCAGGTTTTAGCCCTGTTTTATGTTAATAAAATTATATCAACTCTCTATTTTTGATTTTTTTACTGCAGTAAAGAGTTCTTCTTGCTAAAAAGAAACGTTTGACACCAACAGAAACTGTTTATGATTGTGCATTGCTGAGTTAAAGCATTTTTTAAAAAATCCACAATGGCGGACTTAAATTCAAAATTTAAGAATGTTGCCCAAGGAGGATTTTTTTGGGATTTTTTTTATGGAGAAGTTCAAGATGGCCTAAAGAATCTATTTTAGAAGAATTCAGCTTTCTAATAAATATTTCCGTCTAAACTCAAATTTGGGTCTAATTTGCCTATACTAACGGGAATGAGTGTTTTTTTCCCCCCCTTCTTCGTTCTCCTTCTTCTACCAGTCACGTGGTTTTAATTTGGTTACACGAGGTTACCCTAAACATGCGGTTTAGACAGTATTATAAGTCTATGAATGTTACCTACGTATACTCTGAATTGGGTCGGTCGAGATGCCGAAACTCATAAAAAAAGTTCACAATTTTGTGTACTTGCTATTTTAAAAATAAGAACCCTGTGTCAAGATCGAAATATTTTGAATCTTCAGAATAATATTTTTTTCTAATTTTCGGTGTACATACATATTTCAAAACTACTAAAAGTTGATACACATACTACAGGTAAGGGAAATTTCACTTTCATTTCAATATATATATATATGATAAATAATTTTAATAATTTTTCCTGGAGAAATCACAGTCATTTAGTGATTTAACTGATCATTACCTATATGGGTTGTTGTTGACAAGGTTCACCTTAGATATAGGCTTGTTATAATTTTTAAATTCTTTAATGATGTCCATACTAGTTGGGCCAGGTTATAAAAAATATGAGAAGATTTGGTTCTCTCCCGGGACCATCATCAACCGTCTGTGGCTGCAAGTTCTTTCGAAAAGATTCCACATTGCTCTTTTACTAAATAATGTATTTACAGCAAACTATAATAAAAATTCCTGCAATACTACACGTACCTAAATGATTTAAATATTTAAATTATTCAATACTTATTTAACACTGTATTCCTAACTAACTTAAGACTGAAGCATAACGTGGGGTGTGTATTCGTAGGGGAAGTGGTTTTGTAACAGTGTCTGTCACAGTCTAGTTAGTTTGACAACTACGTTAACTACATTGACCTTCCATCGGACATAATTCATTGACAGCTGTATCGGGACGCAATGTGCTTTATGGGACACCCCCATTAAATAAATTAACTTAATTTTTTCTTAACAGTCAAGTGATGAAAATCATTGTAAAAAGTGTTAAATGAAGAAAAAACACGAAAGTTTCTGGAAAAATCCCTTATATGTAATGTATGAATAGACGGTGGACTGAGAGGGCAAAATTTCTTGTGCCTGTCGGATTCAAATACACCCAACGAAAAATAGTTGGACAATGTATCTGTAGTATTATTTGAAAGGTAAATTTTTAGTTTTCAAATTAACTCCAATAGAAAAAAAAAATCTGAACTGTTTTAGAACTAAGTTACTAAACAGTTCAGATTTTCTTAAGTCTCCTAGAAAATAGTTAAAAGATTATCCCGTTGCTGTAAAAGTAAAAGGTATCACGCATTTGACTGGACCTAAGTCCAACCAGTTACTAGCTCTTATTTTAGGAACAGAGAAAAAAAAAATTGTAACCATAGTTACGAGAAATAACAAACCACATTCTTGCTTCAGCTGATTCTATTAAGAAGATTAACTTTACTTTTCAGAATATTTCCTATTTGTGAGTTCATCACAGAGTTATTAATAATGAAAATTTATCTTTGCTTTCAGAATAAGTTGGCCATAAGACTTTTTCGAATAAAACCTCAAGAAGGTTTCGGGTTCTAGAGACATTTTCAATAGCAATTTTGCATACATCACATTGTAAATGTTTATGCGAATGAGAATTTAAGCAATCGATGTGGAGAATTACCATTTTATTTAAAATTTTTATTGGAGGTAATTTATTAAAAATGTTTTTTTTTTAATTAATCACTGTTTACTTTAAATAAAATTGAATAAAATCAGGAGATTAATAGAGTTAAACTAAAGTGTGTTTTGTGAACCATAGTTTTGTATTTGATGTTTAAAAAGCTATCTCTTTGAAACATGGGTAACATAAATGTATTTTTTTTTTTAATTTTATTTTTTAAAATAAATCTGTTTAATCTCTACTGGATCGTATTCATTAATCAGTGATTGATTAAAGTAATTGTTCATTTTCTAGATCAGTAATCGGGATTAACACATTGAATATTTCAACTTCACTAAATTATTGTACTACTCTTTGACTAACTTTCTAACTAAATCACTCAGTCTTTAAAGTACTTACTTATATAAACCACGTAAGTTAGTAAATTACAATATTAAAACTTCTTTTAATGCTTTTCAGGACACACTAATGCTACATTTACACTGTGCAATAAGACCAATAAATCACTTTATTCTATTATAACATTTTGATAACAAGTTATCGAATTTACTAAATGCCCCAAAAGTGAAACAAAAGTTGTACAGATTTTGTGTACTACAACATTGTGCCACTTTTCCAGTCAAGAGTCGGTTCAATTAAAAAGATTTTAAATTTGTCGTTGAGCAAGTTTGCATTAAACATTGGAACTTTGTTGTACAAAGAGACGTAAAACGGTGATTTTACAGTGGTTTTGAAAGCGTGCCACACATCTTGGTAACATTTTGTGTCGTATCTAAATCGCTAACATGGATATTAGAGATCGTTTTATGTTACGAGCATGAAAGCCGGAGGCCTTTGAGCTGCAATTGTATTAGCCTTTTGGTTTGGAAAATGTTTAGCATTTTGTAAAACTAAACAAGTGAAGGAATGGTAAATAAACGTTGTTTTGTTGTTACATCAACGTCTGATAATTTCGTCTTTTACTTATGACTATTAAGATAAAGTAAGCAAAATCCATTACAATCGCTACTCATAACGTTTTGGTCTTTCCCCGGCCAACATGACTTAATGCAACACTTTTCAGGTGTTCAGGTTTTTTCACTTCACAATAAATATAGCTTTTAATCTCATGAAACGTTTAATACCTAAAGCGATAATTGCAGTTAATTTTTATAATATGTCAAAGCAAGTTTTAAATTAAAACAAAAGTTTTAATAGTAAAACAGATTTATCATCTTTTCTAATAGGTAGAACCACGAGTTTGACTAAATTTATTTTAATGTAATTGTAAAAAAGCCATATTTCATTGTTACTTTCAATTTCATTGATTTGCTTTTATTATCGTTTCAATATCTACAAACGTTTTGCTTCAACACGTTGAAAACTGGAAACATTTTAATCGGTATATGCATTAGTGGCATGCTATTTACCAGCTTTAAAGAAGTTTCATTTGAAAAACTGATCTTCTACTTACATCCATGACAGACCTTGTAGAATCGAAAAGTTAAAAAAAAACACCAACAGCTTAGCGACAAAACTCCATTGCTATTGAAATGTAAACTCGCATATGTGTAATGCGAATTGTCATATGTCTAGGTCTACCCACTAGCACTGATTCGGTTATATCGCAACAAATATGGAACAAAGATATTTGATTAAAAGGCATTTATATCTTTTTTGTGTCCTTCAATTTTACCATTTTGATCAATGTCTTTAAAGATTTCTTTTCAAAACAAGATGCTGCGTGACTGACTATGTTTTAAGATTAATATAACCCTCTGTGTTCGCGCCCGATTCCTATTTTGTATCACACCATCTTTTTCGAAATATCAGTCCATAATCAATATATATTCAATCATTTTCAATCTTTTGTTGTATTTTAAAATCTGTAATAACTATTCAGCTAGTATGAAGTTTTTAACTCACTCAAAGCAATTTGTTATTGCAATCAATAATATAATAGAAACGTATTCATTTATTTAACAATCCATCTATTTATATAGCATTTTTGTAGCTTGACGCTAATGAAAGGCAATGTAAGCTATTCATTGCTTCACGTTTCTCTTTACAAAACTTGTAAAAAATACAATGCTTTGTGAACTTTCTAAAGGAAATTCAAACAGATTTAATACTTCTTTCATTCGGCATCTAAGATGCTTACTTTATGATATTTTCACAAGAATATTTAATGAATTTAATGTGTCCGTTGCACAACTTTCATGAATGAACAAGAAATGAATTTTAATTAAGCTTGCTTAATCATTAAGTTAACATGGACATTGTCGCTGCTAATGTTTTTAAAAGTCTGGCACTTGAATGAAGGGAAAATCATAACTGAAGGAACAGATATTCATGGACTCTGCCAAAAAGATGCAAGGAGGCGCATTTGCATCTTTCTGGATTTTGAAAATTAAAAATAATGTGGAAAAAAGTGGTTTGATTTACTGGGAATGGAATAAAAGTATGATATAGGTTTTAAAATATTCAATAAATAAGAAATTTAATACATTACTATTTATTAACATTTCTTTAAGATATCCAATTTTTTAATTGGATATCTTAAAGAAATTTTAATAAATAGTAATGTATTAAATTTCTTATTTATTGAATATTTTAAAACCTATATTGCACCCCCCTAAAAATTATTTTTCCACGCAGATATTCGATTTACATCCGCAGTAATGTTTGTCAAAAGGTTTAAAACTCTTTAAGAGTTTCTTTTAATTGGTACAATGTATTGATAACTTATATTTATCGACAGAACTTATAGGCGAATCAATATTTTTCTGGGAGAAATACCTTTTCAGTTAACTGAAAATACATATGAAATTTTATTGGAGACAATCGGGAATATGTAATGAGTTACTTTGAAGGCGATTCATTTTCTGTACATTTAAGAATATCTATCCAAAATTTAAAGTGACCTAATTGATAGAAACAGAAACATCTTTAAATTAAATTTAATTATATTAAAATAAAATATATGCAACGTATATCCCTGACACGGCTTGTATATGAAGGCGAATTACTTTTCAGATTGTGAATTTACAGCGTAAAGAAACTAACCATCACTTGTGTGTGTGCTATCTTAACAGATCTTGTAGATGGACTAATATTCTTTTCACAAACGCACTATTTTAATTAAAATGGAATGACACTGCAATATGAATGACATTCACAACTGGACTATATTATTCAAAACACTCAATACCTAAGAAAAGAAATGATGTACGACTTACATCCAAGGCAAAGCTCACAGAAGTATCCCAATGTTAGCAACACTATCCACAATCTAGTAACATTATCCATGGCTATTTGATAGCAAACTGACAAAATTCCGAGATTTCAGTTGAATATCATGGTAAAGGTAGATAATGGTTGATCGTGAAAATGTTAAAAGCAATGGTGTCAGATCTGGGAATAGTCTAGGTCCCTTATGGGTGATTCGAATGTACATTTTTCATTTGATTTGACGTTCTGAATCATCATTGGCTCATATCAAACACAATAGCATTCGAACAAATGGATAGTATTTTGATTTTTTTTACTATCAAAAATTGTTGGCTTCAACACCTAATGAAGTTTAACAGTTTGCCAAGATTTTGGAACAAAATAAATTCGGTATCATTAGTAAAAAAATTTGCCTAATGGAAGACTGTTTTTGCTTCTCATTTATTTATTACTGTTACAACGTTTAAAATTGGCAAGTTAGATTGAAATTACTTACTTGATTAATGTCAGTGCTTTAGCTGGCGGCATAATCATTCTAATTCTTAAATATGAATAAAAGAGGTTAGATAAATATCCAGTTGTTTAGTTGTTAAAATTAATATTTCCATCCCATTTTTTGGCCAGTGGTCAATTGAAGAGTTAATTACTTAAGCTCGTGTATCTGATTTAATCATTCATTTAGGATAGCTAAAAAAAAGTAAAAAATATAAAAGTTACTACTTTTTACCACAATATAATAAAAAAAAAATGCTTTCGTAAACTTCTTTAATGTGTCAATATAAAATCCTTAATAAAGCTTTTCAAATTGCTTATTTTCTTGTCAGGGCCATTCCACGGAAACAGAAAATAGTGTGTCTTGCACTTGACAGTGAGGTTTAATTAAAAAACTTGGGATTTAAAAAGTTAGTGACAAAATTCACCCTACTGAAGTGCTATCATCAGACCATCACGAAGTCTAAAACTTTGTTCTTACGAAAAAGATCTACGAAAAAATATAGTTAAAAAAGTAGACTGAATGTCCTACCCCTGAAAGGGGGAATTACCGGTCAATGGTATGTCGATTTTATTAAGAATTTAAATTGTAATGATAATGACATATTTTATGAAGTGTCACATACCATTTTAGTAAATATTTTTTAATTGTCAAATTTTTTTAAAAATGTGTGTTTATGAAAAATCGTGATAAAAATTGTCAGGAAAAGAGCTGAAGAAAAAGAGATGTTTACGAAGCACGTGATATTTTTTAAAGTTTAGTGTTAAGTAGTTAACTAATAAAGTTACTCCCAAGGCTGAATTTTATGAGACTATTATAAATTGTCTTGATTTTTAAAAAGTAATTTAGCTATTAAGGACACTTTTTAAAGTTCATTAGCATAGTTGTTTAATGAGGAACTTGCACATGTGGGGGATATGAAGAATTTTAGTATTTTCTAGTATTATCAAACGAATCAATTACAGTGGTGTCATTATTTTTTGTCGGTATGTTTTCAATTAATTAGAAATCAAGTTTTAAAGTAGCTGAAATCAAAGCAAAAGTCACGTGACCAAAAACGCTTAAAAAAACTGTGACGTTCTTACGCAGATGCGCAGATGTAGTCCAGTGTTTGCATCTCGCGCAGTCCAGTGTTTACATCTGTGTCTTCGTATTTCGTTTCGTTATCCCCTTTTTCAAAGCGATTCAATTTTCAACTTTTCAATTCAATTTTTTGTTCGTTTGGTTATATTTCTTTAGAAATGCCTGTTTTGCCGGGTTTCGATAAAGGTCAATCGGACAATTTACCAAAAATTGATTCGATGACAATGTTTGGCTTCTTAGGAAGCAATCCAGATTTTTTTGGAGCTGAAATTCGTGGAGTGAAAGCTACAAGGTATGTGTACAATTTACGAACAGTTTTATTTATATTTAACTTTATAAAATATGGCATATTTTTAAATATTATATTCAATCATCATTTAATCCAGTTAAACTGACTAACATTTGCAAAGGCAACTCGACAGATTTTTAACTATAGTTTCGTAGTGCAAATTGTTGTATACTTTAGGAACTATTCGAAAAGACTAATTTATTCTCAGAAAATAGATATTAAACCGAAACTTAACTTTCAAGAATCTTCATTTCATTCGTGTACCATTCATTCTTATGCAAAGTCATTTGATTCTTGTACAAGAATCAACCTCTTTTCAGTACTTGTTCATTAATATTTCGGTGCTTATGGTACCTGACCATTTTCGAAAACTTATGAGTTATTTAAAAACCAACCTTAACTACTTAGAAAGTTACAAAAATACTAGTTTTCCATAGTGCAGTTGTATTATTATTTTCAAATTGATGGATTCAGTTTGAATAGTACTTTCTTGTGGTCCATGGCATGAAATATAAAAGTTGTTCATTAAAAACAGTTATTAGTAAATTTTCTTTGTTTAACAATTATTAAAAGTTCTTTACAAACTGTAATAATATTTGTGATTTATAATGAACTAGTTATTAATAATATAAATTTATTGATATATATATTCTTCACATAAGAAAACTTTCCAATATATGTTAACCAAACAAAAACTTACTACCAACACTTTAGTTTCCTGCTATTAAAAATCCCTTACTAAAGAGAGCTTGCCAAATATCTCAATATTAAAAAAATTTGAAAAATAAAATCTACGCAAACATGTAACTTGACGCACAACTTTGGAATTTTTTCCCATCCTAAATAGTGGAACAGAATTTTAAAAGTAAACTAAGTAAGCATGCCTTCTTAAGCGAGACACAGCGAAAAGCTGTAATCAGAGATTGGCCTTTTTCGACATCTCTGTCTTTGTAGCTAAAACTTTTCTTCATGTTTATAATTTTTTTTCTTTCTATTTTTCAAAAGTTTTTTTTTTTGGGGGGGGGGTCTATATTTCAGGTCAGGACGAGAGAACTATGGGGATAGTGCTGTTGGCTATATTCAAGTGAAAAGGGACGGACAAATTTGCACTGTCAAAGCAAGGGTGACGCCTGAACACCGCATCCGAGACACAGCTTACAATGTTACGCTTGTATGTGATGAACTTGATGAAAATATTATTTCAGTTCAATGTCATGACTGTGCAGCTTCTTTAGGTAAGATTAATTTTGAAATTATTTCTTAAAAACGTTAAAATCAATCTTATCCAAAGATTCCAACTGCTCTTTTGTAACGAATATTGGATTTGATTTGTAGTTCAAAAATTAAGTTTAAAGCTCAGCATTTTGCTTCCTTTCTTCAATGCCATACACAATCTCTCATTAAAAATAAAATTATATAATATGGGAAAAACAATTAATGTTTCAAACTCATTACCTATTTTAATAATTAATATTAAATTTTAAATATGCTATTCTTTAATGTTTATAAATCACTAGTGACATTGCTTTTACAATACTAAACTTTTGTTTGATAAATAGTTTTTGAAAAAGTAAATGAAAATTTTTGCCAAATTGCCACATAGTGCCTAGGACAATATCTGAACCAATTACACTAACTCTGGATGGTCGAGTTAAACACTGAGCAGTTAGAAAAATAGTTAGATATTTTTGACGGCAGGCAGAGAAAAAATTTTCTGCAACAAGTCCAGTCCATCTTTTGTTTTACTGTTGGACAAGCTATTAATTATTGAAATGTATTGGTAGAAGAAACCATATGCTAAATATGTCTGATAAAAGCCAATTTTCAGTTCAAAGTTTCTTACAGTCTTTAATTTTATGTCAGTTACAGTTTTTAATTTTATGTAGTTCCTTATTAAAATTTTAGCAGAATTATACTATTTTGAATATGTATTAAATTTATATGTTTGTAGGAGGATGCAAGCATGCTATCGCTCTTATGGCATGGCTTCATCGGCGGAGTGAAGAGCCTTCCGTTACATCAGTTTCTTGCTATTGGAAACCCTCTAAGCTATTAGCTGTTGGAAAGTCATTACAAGTCTTGAAAGGGAAGACAATGGGGAAAAAGGAAACTGTTCCTTTAATTCCAAATAATGGAACTTTTTTTAATACTGTTTTGCAACAAAGCAAAACTTTAGGACTCAATAACACTATGCTTACAAATTACTATAATAAATCTACAAATGTAATGGAATTATCAATTCATTTCTTAATATCGGAGTTTTTCCAGAATAAATTTGGAAAGACATCCGATGAATTCCTTTCTTATATTAGCTCTCAAATATCTGAAGAAATTTGCTTTGAAGCATCAAAGCAAACAATTGGTCAATCAGAAAGCAGCTTGTGGTATGAGCTGCGATATGGCAGAGTTACTGCTTCAAAAGCTCATGAGAGCTCTCACTGACGTACCTCAGGTGGCTCACTTGTTGAGACAATTTTAGGGGCCAGAAGGCTGAAAGATATAGCAGCGATGAAGAGGGGCAGGGAATTGGAAGGGGAGGTTCGAAAGGAAATTGAAAAAAAAAATGGCTGTAAAAATCCAATTAGGTAACATCCCCCGAGTTCCCATTTATGGGTGCATCTCCAGATGGCATATCTGACAAATATATCATAGAAATTAAATGTCCTTTCAAAGAGAAAAGCCTTAAAAATTACATTGTAAATGACGAAATAACACCCAAATATTATGCTCAAATACAAACGCAAATGCTTTTTTTTAAGAAATCACAAGGTCTTTTTTGTGTGGCTAATCCTAACTTTGAAATCACTAAACATTTATTTTGTAAACATACTACACCAAATTTTTCTTTTGTGCACATTAATGACTTGTTAGCATTCAGTTTTACTAAATGATATAAGGATTAAATCTTCCTTTTTGTGTGTGTATTATCCCTCATCCAGTTTAAGATTTGAAATGTAGGATCTGATGCTGGTGTCAATTCTGCTATTCAACTGTCTTATATGAAGATAATCATACACATTTACTCTCGACTTTTATTATCTGGACTGTTATTTGTACCCTCATTTCATGAATCTTAAGAATTTTTCTTTTACTTAGTGAACTCTAATATTTGTATTCCAAAAGTGTAATTTAAACAATATTTTAATTTTTATCCTTGATATTGTAGTCAACATTATAATTTCATTGTTTATGTTTTAGATAGCAGTTAATATTTGTATTTTGATAATTTGTTGGGACTGTAAGTCCAACTACCCAGTAATGTTTTCATCTGTGTTTATATTGTAGTACAAGCTTCTTTCATATACCTTTTTCTCAGAAATATTTTTATGTTACTCTGTACTATTTAGTCGTCAGAAATCATAGGAAACTATTATGTACACACATTTTATTAGCTTTTCTCTACTTGTGGTCATGATATATAACTGGTCATCATTCTGTTTGACTTAAAGTTTGTTTTCAAATTTAATTTAGACCTTTTAGAATTTTTTTCACAGTGATTTTTTTTTTATGTTTTAAAGTTAATCTGTAAATTATTATAATATTATGTTAGTAAAATATGTTGGCCATTAGTTGAATAACTATTTTATCACAAACTTAATCTGAATAAATGATTATATCTGCATATAAATATTTAAAACACTAATACTGTGTAAGTATTTTTATGTCTTTATTAAAGGATCTTGCATATTTATAATACCACATGCAACAATTATTGCCTTATCTAAAATAGGAATTAAATTTTTGTCTATGCATGCATGTGGGCCTAGCATATTAAAGTCTCGCAATCTGCCAATGACACGTTCTACATGGATGCGAAGGGCTGCTATTCTTTTCGATTGCTTCACATCTGTTTTGCTGCTGATGGTTGAGGCAGATACTGATGGAGGCCTGACTAAGGTGCATTTTCTTTGTGTCAGTAATGGCGATACGTTCTTAAATCCTCTGTCTGCCATTACAGAGACCCCAGGATTTAACAAGTTTAAATAACCGGACGCTCTCCAGGCGCTATCCAAAACCATTTAGAGTAAGTTAGTCTTTGATTGGGAGGAGAACCAGAGTCGACAGCATAAAGTCTGTAGTACTTTTTAAGAGGAACAACTTCGTGTTAAGATTTGTTTTGAACACAAAGAAGGGTTTTAAAAAAAGCTATTCTCAAATAACATTTAATATTGCAAGTACACTACCACGCAGTAGCGATTTTTCGCATATGCGAGGAAAATCTTTTCATCTTAAAAAGTAAGCTCGTCTTAGTCACCAATTTCTTTAATACACAACGACACATTTTTGTCCAGTGTAGTCACGATGTTGTTACATTTGCCTTCGTAATGTGGTTGTAAGAAAGAATGTATTGGAAAGGCCTTAATATGGACATCTGACGTTTGGTTTAGTTTCTTTGTACGCTCAACGATCTATTTTTGTGCACAATAACCGCTAATCAAGCCGGGACCCACAGCTTAACGTGGATTCCGAACATCCATGCCTAACCCAGGATTCAAACCCGGCACCTTTGTTATGTGAGGCCAGAGCGCTAACCCCACAGCCATCAGGTTGGTTCTGACTTTTAGTAAACTCCCCTTTTTCAGTTTAATATATATGCCCTCATTCCATATAAAATAGATATATATAAAAAAAGCCTTTCATTTTGTTAAGTTATAAGGAATGTTATCTCATCCAGGTGCATTCCAGATGAATATTGGTCTATAAATATTGTCAATTCAATCACTCCTAGTATTTTTCATTATTCCAAAAGGAGCTAAACACGTTCCACATTGATTCTTTTTAGAAAATTTTATTCCAGTGTTTTTTATAGGGAGATACTTAAACAATACCAAGGCTCCCCAAAATTATGAAAATTCATACCATATTATAAAAAATTAAACTACTCGAACAAAAGATCACCAAAAAAATTGCCCCCTCTCCCGTCAGTTACTCCAATGTTTTTAATACTGGGTGATTTAAAAGTCGCGTAGTCGTTATATTACAGAATGCATTGTTTGGTTGAGATGTGTCAAGAATTCCAAAAGTTATTTTGTCTTGGGGAAAAGGTGATGACAAGTTATTTTTTTAATTAATTGCTTAAAACATTTAGTTGAAAATGGATTAAGTGCATTTTATCAGAAAAGATAAAGTTCCCACAGATGGAAACATTATAATAAAATAGACAAAAAAAAAACCCGTATGTCAAATAGTTGCTAAATATCGGTTAGTGGTATCGGCAGAACCGAATCATTCTTTTTTATTTTAGGCGTGGCAAAATGTAATATTGTTTTAAAAGTTTCCTCATGTTTATCCTTTATTTTACGAATACGTTCCAGTCACTTTTTGCACCCAATCTCCGCTTTTGGAAAATAAAAAATTCTTAATATTTTTACCCATTTTATAATATTTTTACTAAATCATAATTTTAAATTCCATACTGGAGGGAAAAATAACTATCAAGCAAGCACCTTGATAACCTGACATTTTTGTATTTATTCTGGGTTCTATTTAATAAAGATTGTACTGGAATAGAGGATTTTGATTGGACTTTTTAACAGTATTAAATTTTTCTTAGAATGCCTTGATCAAAGCTGAAATAAACACAACCAACCGTCGAAATTCCATAAATGGAACCTCGCTCCATCCTCGTCTAGCAGACTGGTTCACTTCCTGCTCTGTGACGTCACACGCAAAAGTAGCGTTTTCCCGCCAAATCGCAAAGTGAAAAACTAAATATTTTTTTTTAACTATCTATCCGATCTCAAATTTTTGAAAGAATGGTATTGTTTTTCATGATTTTTTCTCTACTTTTTTTTAAAAATATAAAAAAAAAAAAACGTGAAAGTTCCTCATTGGATGCATATCTCTGAGAAGTTTGATTTATTATGAAATGATCTGCAAGCTTTTAGTAAAATATATAGTTTGCAATTATGTAAAGCTTTTATATTTTTATCAATAATTACAGTTTAGTAAAACGTGAAATCAGATCAAAACTGTGTCATATAAATATCTTACATGCCATATCTTTAAAAGATAAATGATACCATGTTTTCACTTTGGTGGTGTAAAAAATGTGTCATAAAATACTGTAATTCAAGCGTATAAAGTAGGCAAGTTTAATATGATTGTGCCTAACAAAGAGAAAGACGTAATATTGCATTTATTTTATACCATAGTATTCTATTTATATTTGAAGATAAAGTAAACGTAATGTGATGTTTTATTTTATTTGCGTGTGCATTACATCTTTAAAAATAGCTTCAACAAACCCCTGCGGATACCAGTTTAACTCAAAAACGACAAAAATATATCTTTCCCAAAAGACTTAAAATGGGTTCAAGTAAAAACCAAATGAAAATTTAGAAAATGGTAATAAATCAAACAAAATCTTCGCGTTGCATACTAAAATACAGCAAAAACACTTTTTTAATACCATTTCACGTTGATTTTAAGAACCAAATTACTTAATTAGGTAAATAAAATATTTAATCTTCATATTTGTCAGAGAATGGTCGTATGTGTTGCAGTAGAACAGCACACGACATCATGGTCTGATGCATGTTCATTTCTTCTTCATGAGTTCGGAAGTGCCGCAGTCCGGGTCCTTTACGCAGCAGCTGGTGCAGTCCCTGATCCGGATTCCATAACCTTTCTCCGTGCATGCTTCGTGACATTTTGCTGCACAAGTCCGATGCAACATCACGAACACGCCTCCGACACGAGTGATCACGGCCTGTGAAGGAGACGACAAGTATTAAACCGTGTGTCCGAAAAGTCATGGTGCACTTTTGACCGGTCTCATGAAATCAACGAAACAAGAAAGAAATTTGAAATCTTCCCCCATATAAAAGGTAAACTGGCCAAGTTTCGTACCTATTCAGTGCAGTTCGATGTGGCTTCCATTTGTTGCCATACACACATCTAAACGATATTCAAGTTTTTCCAACACACACGGTTAAGGACATCTGGTGTAACAGAGTGAATAACGTTTGTGATTCTTTGTTTTAAATGATTTACTGTACACATGTTGTTTTACATAACCCCAGAAGTAAAAATCTAAGGGCGACACATCGAGGATCGTGGTGGCCATGGCTTGACAGAACCCCTGTCCATCCACCGCTGGGGGAATGTTGTATCCAGAATCTCACGAACAACTGTTAACGCACACAATACTACGGAAATTTGGAAAGTTTTCCTTTTATTTGGTGCCGATTTCACATTTCAATCTTGTTTCGTTGATTTTCTGTAACCGATCAAAAGTGCACCATGACTTTACCGTCACACTGTATATAAGCTGCAATTAGGTGAGGTGAATTCTACAATACTAGTACATAAATAGGTAGTGCGGTAGAGATTTCTCCTACTGATTTCCATAACTGTAACTTTTGGACAGTAAATGCTTGGTTATTGGCTTGAATCCGAAGAAGGCATAACAATCATTAAAGAGATCTATAGCAGTAAGGCACAATCATGGGTCGCGTGAAACCTTTTGTGAGTCACTGAATTTAAAGAAATTGATTTTGCAATAAAAAATATAAGGCTTTTCTTCAACAAGTATCGGGGTACCAATAAAATACTGCAATGATATAATATCATTTGTAAAAAACGAACTATATATTTTAAGAAAGCAATTTTCACTATTAGTATTCCGTACCCTGTTGTTTAGTCTTAATACTGTGATCACTGCAAGGACCGTACAGTTCTTTCCATCAGATGGTTCCCATATGGTAAATATTGTGATTTATTTTCGATTTGAGAATCAAAGTTTCATTTCTTTTTGCTTGAAAAGACACACACTGCACTTTTACTTTTAAAATTACACAACTCAAATTCTTCATGTATGAGTTAAAGGGTGTATAGAATCACAGACTTTCATGGACTTGAAATTTAAGTTTTAAGCTAGTTTCAACCAGATTTTAACTGAAAAACTATTTTCCTTCATTCAACCATCTTCAAGCATAATGCAGTCTGCGATACTATACACTACTAACCCAAAACGAAGATGCCACTTTTGAAGCAAGGATGTGGTATATTGACAAGTTTATTCATAATAAAGATTGACTCAGAAAATTGAGCTGTATGGTTGACGTTGCCGCAAAACAACGATTTAAATTTAAGTCTACTGGGAGAGATTACCAACATCATTAATATCGAACAATAAAAGAAAGCTTTGGGAAGACGAATTGAACAAAAGCAACACAGACATGTTCTTGAGCTTTTCCGAATTTACTAAAAAAATTCAAATTTCTTTTTATTTAAAAAATTATTTTCCTCTGTGGGATAAATTTGGGAGAAAACTTTTCGAAAAGGTCAAAATATTTTTCAAATGAAGTAGGTTGGATACGGGATCCATTTTCGTTTGATATTTTCAAATTTAACCTCTCTTCTAATGAAAAAGAACAGTAATTTGATGTTCCAAGAAAAGAAAGTCTCTGATTTGACATACATTTTAGTTAACGTTTAGGAAGCTATATGCCTATTTGAAGTTGAAAGTAATTAATATTTTTGATTATACATTTTGATTTGACATATTTCAATATCGATCTCGATTGAATCCAGAAGATGAATTGTGGCTTGTAATTTCTTATACTAATCCAAACACAAAAGCAATCTTTAGCTCTTTGCAAGTTCATACCTTGCATTAAATTCTTATGATGTAAAGTTTTCTTAAAAGTATGATACGGATATTGTATTTTTTTTGTACTCATTTCCGTAGTGTATCATTTATAATTCAATAAAATTTTGAAAATTCATTTATTGTTCAATCAGGCATTATAGAATAATTTGTATGATATTCTTCTGCAAAATTACCATGAATGAGTTTTATCAAAGAAATATCAAGGAATTTTTTTTTTTACTATAGTCACCTCCAAACTGAACATAAAAAGATTTCGATGACATAAATTATATGTCAAGTTGCGAAGCCTTAAAGGTCTTGATTTTGTTAGATACATTGTGAAAATAAAAAGTACACTTTTTCTTTCAAGGCAATCTTGAAGAATTAGGTATGCTACTTTTCACATTTGGACCACCCAACCAAAATTTGAAAATATGAATCTCGCTTTATGAATAATGAGATCCTTCACGTAAACTCAGAATTCTGATTTTTATGATTCTGTATCTCAGAGGAAAATATAAGACAAGTACAAACTTTCAATTCAAAGGAATTTATAAAAATCAAAATATTCTACGATTAAAACGTTGCTATCTCGAAGAAGTATCAGTAAAGTAAAATTCATTGAAACGCCTAAGGTTCCACAGAAGTTATTTTTATCTAAAATCTTCTGTGAAAATCGAACTTTACAAATGGAAATGGAACTTTAAGAATAAGTAACTAACAACTTTCTAAAAAGAAATTTTAAGCCATTTTTGTAAATAATAAGGAAAAAAATTTTGGAAATGCATCTGAATGCGTTGTTATAAGTAAAGTATGGGTTCATTTTTCAGCTACTGCATTTTTGTTCATTTCATTGCAGCAATTCATAAGCTGTGAGAGGATTTTTTTTTTTTGGACGAAATATTTAAAACGACTTCTATAAAACAATGATGTATGGATAAAGTCCCTGTAAGGAGAAATAGGAAATATATCTTTCTTTGTTAATTTCCTGAATCAAAATAGGTTTGTGTAAACAAAATTGGTCGCACGGGTTGGTACACGAGACTCAGATGCTTGATAATTTTTTACTTTGTGGTAATGGGAAAAAATACCTAAAGTAAGAGTATTGACAATAAAAATTAATTTTAATCCAATTTAAATTATCATTGCACATAATTGTTTAAAAAGGAAGAAAACTAAATGGATTTGTTTTTTACCTGCTGTTTTGGAAATATTTTATAATTATACTAACTTCATTCATATTTTTATTACTGTTTTGACAGTGTTTAAACTACAGTATTGGATCATACGAATGGATAAATATCATTTTAATTTTAGCAATTAAATCATTAGTATGTGTAAAATAGTTATTATTAAACAGTTATTCGATTTCCCAACAGTAACTGGAGATTTGATTTTTTGATTTTTTTTTTTTTTTTGAATTCTTGTAGATTCTATATAGGCTACTAATGTTATTAGAAAGCATGTTAGAATAACAGAAAATAATCAGATTTGCATTTTTTTAATGCTTTTCAAGAACCTAATAAGTTTTTTTTTTTTTTTTTTTTTTTTTTTTTTTTTGTAATATATTAGTAATTGGCATAAAAAAAAAGTTTAACACGCTTTCTGTACCCGCCAGTTCGTGTAATGTTGTTTTTTTTTTTTTTTTTTGCTTCCTTTTTTTAAAGAGCACATAACGCGCCAACGCGTGAAGTGCTGCTATTATTCAAAAGTATACTTATCCTTTCATAAGTTACGAATTTTTCCTGAAGGGAAAACTCTAAGATCACAAAAACAGTAATATATTTTTATTTTTTTAAATTGAAGAAATGGCACTTTCGCTCTTTGTGACCTTTTTAGAATGACAAAATCATTTTATATATATAAAAAAAAAAGAAGTTTGTTCTTTGATGAATTAAAAAATTTATTTTATAACTTAATATCGATTTAACTTATGAACACAATATCCATAATTTTAGTTGATTATTGAAAGCGTAACGAGTGCTATTCATTATACCCTTGGAAAATAAAACTATAATTCATTCATTTACATCAACGCTTTAACGAATAAATTAATACTAAAGTAATGACAAACAAAATAGGTAAAAAGCACTGAAATCATTTATGCACATGTCTGGGGTTCGGTGACTGTACATGTGAAATCCCCAAAACACAATATCGCAGGAGAAAATGTGGCCACAGCTGTAGCTCGTGTAAAATAAAGGCTATTGTATAAATTAAAAAAAAAAAAAAGTACTTAAATTTAACTACTGACGAAATTAAAAGAAGAACTAATAAAAATTCCTAAAATATATACTATAGTTTTTTTTGCTAAAATTAGCTTTACAAGATTTTTATAGCCCGTGACTCTACAAACTTGTAACATTATTTTAATGTTTATTTTTTCTATCTTTTTTTATTACACTAAGTCACCTTTTAAGAATAATAACTTACCAAATAACTATTATTATTATCATTATTTCACCAATTATTTATAAATATTCAATTACTTAGATGCTGGAGATAGAAGTTTTGAGTTTAATGACTAATTTAAACTTTAGAGAGACTTTGTATCATATAAGATGCCTATGCACATTTTAAAAGCTTATTTAAAAAAATCAAATAAACTTCCCACTTACTTTGCAAAACTTACTGTTGCTGCTGCAGTGTGCTAAGTCATTGTGATCCTTCGGGAAAATGCATGTATTATTTATATTAAATTTTTCCAATCGGAAATCCACTCCGCAAGTATAGCATCGTACTATGTAAAAAAAGTAAGATATTAAAAAAATTATTACCTACTAAAATATGCAAATCGAAGTACTATATATTCAGTCTAAAATATAATAATAAAGATAACTCATTTACATTTAGTTTAATATTTGTTGAAGATAACTTATAAGCCTTAATTTAGTAAGCCATACTTGTGGTGACAATTTGTCAAGCCATAGTTTGATAAAAAGGAGATAATACAAGAGTGAAAATAGAGTGTCCCTTAAAAATGTTTTGTAACAAACAGAACATATTCTCGTTAAAAGTATATATTTGTCAGGATATTCCTGAAAAACTTATATTTTGTCAGCGTATTATCGAACATCACGGTTAAAGAAACTAAAACTTCTTACTACTTTGGCAAATGAAGTTGAAACACTTTAAGAAGATAGATTAAAAAATTTAAATCATATATATTTTGTAAATAGGCCTGTTCTCCATGTACTAAAATATTTCTTTTAAAACTAAACACTTGAAAACATCATATTTATTGTAAAAGTTAAAGGAAATCTTTTTGGAAGTTTTACGATGGTATAACTTTGATTTCAGATTTTACATAATTTTCAATACACTTTTTATTTCTAAGATTTTATAAAATTTCAATACAATATTTTAAGAATTTAGATCCATTTATAAAAAATAATTTTTTGAATCGTATATTAATATATACATTTTAAAGGAATATTTGTGTGTGTGCACATAATCTGCTCTCTGTAAAGAATAAAAACTGTATAAACAAAATTTATACGTTTTAACCATATTAATATGATTTTCAGACCTTCCATCTTATCCAAAGATGCAAGAGCTATCTTTAAATATTCGAGGATTATTAATTTTATTCCATCTAAATTTAGAAACATCTTTTAATTGCCATTTTTAGCCCAAACTGCCAGAGTAAATAGATTTAGATATAAACATGATTAAGTTTTATGTCGTGCTTCTTCAATTCAATAACATTTAAAAATAATTTATAGAAATGTTCAATCCAATTTTATGAAATAAATGTACAAAAAAATGCGTTTGGTTACTTATGTTTACAACTTCGTTCCATTAAACTTTCTTATATCACACATAAGTTTTCTTCGTTTGAAATTTTTATTTTGTCAATGAAAATGATAGAAAAAAATTCTTCAGCACGTTGTGAAACACTATCGTGGCTGGAAATAAAACGATTTCAACAAATGTAAACTTTTTCTTTTGAAAAAAAAAAAAAAAAAAAAAAATTTTATTCCAATTTTGAGTCAAGAATATCTCTGAGCATAACCATTTCAAAGTAATAAAATTTGTATGCATACCTATGCATGATATTAAATTTTTTGAAAAAATGTTAACATGGTATAGAATTTATTCATTTGTGTACAATTTATATACTTTAGATTATGACTTTTTTTTGGGATAATTTTTATTTAAAATTCCTGTTCCTTAAGAAAAATTCCTATTTCCTTACAAAATATACGTTAAAAAATATTTCACTGAATGAAATTCAATTTATTCTACATAGTAATAATTTTTTTAATATATTCTTATTCAATTTAAAATGTATTCAATTTTTAAGGAAATTTTAATTAGAAGTTTATGAGATTTTTATGAAAACTATCATTCCTGAATCTCATATTTTTTCGATGACTTAACATATTGTTTTCAAGTATCAGTATCATTTGCATATTGTTTTCAAACGAAGATTTAGAATATTTGAATACATTCGAGTTGGAAAAGTACCAGAACATTTGGAATTCATTTCCAATGAAGAAGTGCACAAGAGTCCATGAGAGCAAATTTGAAGTGTAATGTGCAGCTTTATATTTTGAACAACTTTATCCTTGATAAAACTTAATTTTTCAAAAATTAGATTTATTTTCGAAGGAAGCAATTTAATATAATAGCATTTCTGAACAATCATGTCAAGTACAATGGGATACTGCAATTAAAAAATTCGAAGCGCTCCATCGTAAAAATTACATTATCCATGAAACTTCATAGTGATACAACAGCGTAATTAAAGCTTTACTTTCAATAATTTTTCTCTAAAATAAATTTAATTTTTAAAACATCCATTTTCGATTTAAGGATTTCATTATCGTCTGGTTTCTTTTTTGACTGTGTTAAACACCATGGAACATTCCAATTAAACGAAATCACCACACTTTGTGAACTCACATCCAGTGCATAAGTTGCAGACGAATCCAAAGGACATCAACACAATCAAGTATCCACCACCCATACTCATTAGATTATGAAACAGAAGCGGTGTTCATTTGCAGTCGAACATCTGGAAACTAATAGATAAATGTTGATCGAATTGTTCGAGCAGAAAATTGAACACAATTCCTTCGCAAGATGGTGTTGATGTGGGAATAAGGGCAAGTCCCTCTTGGGTGTGCCCTTTCAGGCAAATTTTTTCGATGTCTTGACGTTAGTAATGGGGGCTCTCTCGATAAGTGCATTAGTGAACTTTTAAGCTAATGGGTATCAATGTTTTCACCGGTATTTCGTTGCTTGGTAAAATATCGGTTTTGAACCCTAATTACGAGCATTGTGCATGCTAATAGAAAGACTGAAATTACTTTGGCTTTTTAGTCTTGCACTTTCCTTCGATTTCTTCTTGTGGTATTTCGTGTGTAGACGAACGAACGTATTGTTTTTGTAATTTAAATTGGTTGAATTGTTCACTTGAAATGTGTCACTTTGTTAACACGAAATATGGATTGAGGTGGTTTGGATACGTTCAAAAATTTTCGCCGTTGCCTTTTTGGACATAACGTTTTTTTTTTTTTTTTTTTTTTTTTTTCCGTTTTTTTTTTGTATTTTCAAATTCCTTTAATTATAAACTTATAAATATATTTGAAATATAAACAACACCTTCCTTTTATCAATTTTCATTTAACATTCTTTCGGTGGACCGAAAGTTGACATCTGCGGCCAATATTTTCCTACTATTAATGCTAAAAACATAATACTTTGTTTAAATAATTATTTTCAAAACTTATTTTTTTTACCATTTATAATAACAGCAATATAAGCAAATAAATTAAAATTAATTAAAAAAAAATATTGAGGGAATTAATTTCATTGATTTTTAATGAAAAGATTGCTAGATTGTAATAAATGATTTTTTTAGTAGTTTTGGAACCAATTACAGGATACATTTCAACTATTAAAAACTGTCCCTTCATTAAATTGAGTCCAATTACTTTACCATGTTTAACCAAAAATAGGAATTTTAGCCTTATGTTTATACAGATAAGCCATTTCATTTTGCAATACAAAAGTGTAGATTTAATTATATTCAGGTTCATATAGTACTTGTACTTGGGACTGAATACCAGGCAATAATTCACCCCTTGTTTTTATAACTATTTTGAAGAGAATATTTGCATGGTAAATGGTTCTTGTAGAATGTAAAATTTGGTCAATAGTACTTTTTTTTATGGAATACGACATATATAGGAAATACATAGGAAATATATAGGAAAACGACGTCGTGACGGTTGGCACATCAACAACTCTGCTTCATAATGTTACATTTGTGGCAGCTCCACAATTCTAAACCAACAAAGAAAAATATCAAACTGTTAAGAAAGCATACTTTCCTTATTTTACAGTTAAATTGGGCGATAAATGGAAGGAATTAACTTATCACATTGTTTTCCATGTATTGAGTGGACTATATTATTTGTCACAAAAAATAAAACACAATCTGTATCTTAATTTTGCTTTTCCCATGATATAGAGATAGGATCAAAATCACTATGATGGTTGCTACTTTAGTGAAGTCGTGTTGATGTCTGAAGGTACTAAACTAACATGCAAAGTGTTTTAAATATATTTTCAGTCAGTTTTTAGTTTAAAAGTGTCATATCGGATGCATAAGAAATGGAAGAGGGCGAGTTTAAAACAAAGTTTAAAGGAAATGAAAGCGAAATTTGAAAATATTCAAATATGCTGTTAGCAATGTGCATAGACACAAGAAAGATCCAGATTACGAAAATATGTTCTATAGTACAATATAATTATAGTATAATTATATAAAAATAATAATAATTCATTTAAAGCCATCCTCTCATATGACTATCTAATTACAGCATTATCAGCCAAAATTTTTAAATTCTACAAGCACGAGCGCAACGTCCAACGAATGGTCGCTTGTAGTCAAATTCAGCCTGTCACATAAATGTAAGAACTTTTCTTTTTGAGTGCAAGTGCTTCAGTTTTAGTTTCGTCTGCTTAAAATTGCTCATCTCTACTTAAGTGGACCACTCCCTGCACGTAAACAATTACCTGTTTGCAACTTTTTTTCGCATAAAGAAATCGTGCTTTTCATTTCGCCCTTGGTCCTATTTTGCCAAGTATTTCAAGAACAAGAGCATATTATTTGAGAAGTGCGTGACATAGAGAAGCAAGAACTAGACCAGGCTACTTTTAGAAATGGAATACATCAAAATGTCTTTTAAAAATATAGAGTTTACACAAATTAGTGGAGCTGCATAACTCTATAACTGCGCATGATAAACTATTATTTTTTTTACCTCTAAATTATTTTGGAAAATATTAGTTAGTTAGTCTTTACTGAGGTTGAGTTGAAATATTACTATGCATAAAACCTTAAATGATTATGAAAAATCATTTATTACCTGTATCTTTTACAATAATTAAAAAAGAGCCTCTAAATTTGATCCATCCAGTCTCACCGATGTAGGGTAGACCAGAAAATGGTTGGATACCGAATAAACAGAACATATTAAAATGATATTCAAGTTCATCTATTTTTTTAAATCAATATTTAAATACTATAGGTAAGTTATGTCTTTAATATTTCTCATTACCTTCTAGACTATATTATATATTATGGTGATGGATAGCTTTCGAATCAAGTCTTCCAAATTAGAGCAATAATTTTTGACCAAATTTAATTATGTATGCTTCTTAAGCAGTAATTTTTAAGAAATTGAGTTCATTGTACTATTAAATGGGAGATTAATAAAATTAAATATTAATTAATTTTACTTTTTAGAAACAGTCTATTCATCACCAATATTTATGTTTAAAGTAATATTGGACTGCACGTGTAGACAATGTCAGAAATATGGGTTCTGGAAGATTGGCCAAAACTCGAGCATCTTTCCAAAATACGTGATTTTTTTTTCAATTAATATTTAAAAAAAATCACAAAATAAATGTTTTAGCCCTTCGCCATTCTTATAAATGAAACATTAGAATTTTAAACCTGTGCATCAACATTTCAAAACTTCCAGTATATTTTATCCAGAATTGGACGAGATTGACCAAGAACGGAAGAAAGTCCGGTTTACAACGGTCTACATCGAAATTCGCCAATCTCGAGCAATATTGACCAGCGTAGTTGTGCTACTGGGGTATTTACACTGTAATAATTAATACAATGTATGCATGTTTAAGGAATTTGAGGAGTATATTCTTTGTACATAAAAACATATTTTCTTAGTCTACATACACATATTGTAATAGATCATTTTTATGGAGAACTTCGATAATTATTTTTTAAACTGATGAACAAAACTAACAATTGAATTATGAAGTCTCTGACATAAAGAGAAAAATTGATATCATATACATCATCGTATAAAGAGAAATGTATTATGGGGATATACATCACCGTAATACCATATAAGATGCTTAATGCACTGCAAACAAGTATTTGGATTCGTATAAACACATAGCCTGCATAGTTTAATATATTTTTGAGCAGAATGTTTGTGGATTTTTCCCAAAACAACTAAGGAAATTTTTTGCCCAAATTTGTCCTTAAAAAATTCTTTTCACCAAATCTTTCTTAAAATTTAAAAGGAGAAATTTTAATACTTTTCTTGTAACTTTATTGTGCAATTTAAATATTTTAAAATTGATTCATTTACAAAATGAAAGGAGTAAAAGTATTCGTTTGATTAGAGATATAAAATTTATTGAAGCTATTCTTTCCCTTTCTCTTCTGGCCAATCTTTAATTTCTCAAACTGCCTTGCGTCTAAACTGTAAACACCTCTAACGTTATCAATATCCATTATAGTATATCACCTGCAAACTACTTTATTCTCATAGCTTTTCAACATAAATTGATTAGTCTAACTCCCTCATTATACTATGACATGTGATAATAAATGTTTTAAATTTCTTTCAGACAATTTTTTTTCTCAACTAATCATCTTATCCCGTAACTTGCTAGTGACAGGTTAATGAACCGAAATCCACAATTGCGTAAAAACACTTCACTGGTAATTACTAAAATGAGGGATATTTGATAAATTATTTTGCTCTAACATTATCAAAAAATTATATATGGGATCCACGATAAATCATCACGACAAAATATTTGATCCCGAACAATGTTGAAACTTCTTCATAGTCTCTTCTCATAATTATCTTTGTAATTTAATTAAAGCACTTATTAAATTATAGAAAATAATATGGTTCTAAGAAAAAATATCCGAGTAAAAATAATTCCGCTTTTCTCTAAGCCAATCTTCAATAGCCTCATTTCTCCAAGGACCCATCAATTGTCAGGAATCCAGAATTGCGTGAAAAAAATTTCATTTATATTAATTTACTTTTAATTTGCCCCCAAAAAAGATAATGGGATTCCCCCTATGTTATGAGCCTAGACAATCTGCATACTGCTTTTGTAGTCTTTCAAACATACGTGATCTGGATACCTAAACACCCCGTGTGGTCGGATCAATACCGAAATATATTACAATCCTTGCGAAATTTTACTTTCTTCACCAGATGTTTGAGCACGCTCTTCTATAGAAGTGACCACACCCATGGACTTTGACACCGTTATTGCATGTCCAGGTGTGCCTTTTGTTTCGCTTATTTTCGGTGACACTGGCACGACATCTTGAAGTGCCGGCCTGGTCCACTGATTGGAATTCTGTTCTAGAAAGGAATGACCACGGGATTCATTGGAAAGGTCTGAGGTTTCTGGAAATTGTATTCTGGAAGGGACTTTTGGGCACGAATTTGTTGATTGAGTGGTAGTCTTTCACTGAGGCTAGATCTTATGCGATGTGTTGTGGCTGGTGGTGTGATGTGTGATGATGGTGAAGTCCTATAGTTTAGAAATTGCGCTGGTCGTGCTATGTAGTGTACTCAGCGTCACCAAAGCAGGTAAGTACTAGTAACTGAATGGATTTTTGTGGTACTTTACAGATAAATTTTACAAACTTTAACTACAGGAATTAGTAGAAACAGTTTCCAATCCATTTAGTTTGACTTGCCTTGTTCCTTCTATTGAAATATGTCTATACAGGCGAGTTGTAACTGGAAAAAATTAACAAGAAGTAGTAAATATACTGCCCTACTTATACTTTACAAACGTTGTTGCCTTAATATTTACGACATTGCTATTCAACACCTTCATGCATTTAGAACAGGACAAATTATATGAACTGTGTTCCTTATTTATTAAAGTAGTATGTTGTGGAAAAAGGGGGGGGGGGGGACCTGAAAATTTTCATTGGAATTGAAAAGTCGACAATAGATGCAATGTCTTCAGATGATACAAATAAGATTTCAATACTATTCCTTTATTATTCAAATGATATCGCCAATGCATTCACTTAAGAGTCAACTTATAACGACTCCAATGAGTGATTAATCATTGATTCGAATTTTTTATGAATCATTAATTAGAATGAATTTTAAATAATTTTTTCAATTGAATTTCTTTATCGTTTATTAGAATCATTAATTAAACGTTGATTTGAATGATTTTTTAATCGTTGATTCGAATGAATTATTAATTAATGGTTTTGAATGAATTATTAACAGTTTATTAGAATGAATTATTTACCATTGATTTTAATGAATAATTAATTGTTAGTGCAAAGGTAATAGGTAATAGGCAAAGGTAATTAATAGTTTAATTGAAAGAATTATAAACAGTTTGATAGAAAGAATTACTAATCGCTGATTCGAATAAATGGTGATAAGTGACTTGGAATAAATGCCTTTAGTGACTGTAGGACTTGGAGCCAATTTAGACACGGGACCCTTTAATCTCTCTATCATATTATAAAGTATCAATCTATCTTTACCAAGCTAAACTAGGGGTATGGAACATCGCACAACTTTTAATTACACTATAATACTGCGGATTTGTGACATTTACAGTTTTTATATTTTCATCAATCATTTAGAAAAAATGGCCAGTTTGGCGAAATTTTTTGCGATAATTCTTTCATTTATAGGTCTTTTTTAAATGGGGTCTTTAAAAAAAAAAAAAAAAAAAAAAAATAAACAATGCTAACATTACGATTTTGGTGATATACTTTTGGATAATTCTTATACTATCCTTTCTCATAAGTGAAACTGAAGAGGAAAGAAAAAACGATCATTGATGAGGTACGCTCAAGGAAAGAGTGTATTAAAGGCATTCGTTTTTCAACTTTTTGCGCCGTTAAAGCATTTTTATGGAAATTTGGGAAGTGGGGATGCTTAGAACTCCTTATGAGGAATTGCCGCAGCAATTTTGATCAAAATCGTTAGAGCCGACATTTTTTCTAGATAACTTTTTTGAAATCAGGATGTTCCAAAACGTGGAGAAATGCAAAAAAAATCATTATTTTTTAATTTTTTTTTCGGGACCGAAGGATATACTTTCATTACCCTATGTATACATAAGGGTAATTGTAAGTAAATAACTGTTAATTAGCCGAAAGCTTAAATCTTAAAATAGATGAACTAATGTTAAGTTTCCTTATAATTCTAGAGATTGTAATGGCATATCAAAACAAAAGACGCTATTAATATAAAAAAAACTATTGGAGGTAAGTAACTTTAGGCTAAAAAACACTTCTACATAAAAATGAAAACTAATGCCTGTTTCGTAAAAGTGTTATAACCGAGATAGAAAAAAAAAAAAAAATATTTGATGTTTTATCAAATATACTAAAACCGGGAGAAAAGAAACACTGGGGTTGATAGAAAGAGATGTGGAAAAAGTTACTATGATTTATAACTTTACACCCTTGAATGTAGAAATCTCTAAAATACTATATGATAGACTATGATATAAATTGTTTACCATTCCCCTGAAAATTTCACAAATTGTGATGTCAAAAGTAGTTTTTATATGTTACCGAAATGATGTTATTGTGCAGGTGCCCAGGCATTGTATAGAATGCCTGTTACCATTAGGCAAAGTATGAAATATGAGAATTATTATATACTTTCCCTAGGTATTGTAATAATACCTGGGCATTCTATAGAATGACAAATGCTATTTCAGCAAAGTATGAAAACATTACTTTTATTCATAGCCGTTTGCGATAGTTTAAAACTATATACAATAAAAATCAAAACTATATTTTGGTGGCCTCCAAAATAGTTTATGAAATATGAGTTTTAAAGCGCGCACACCTTACTTTTTACTTTCAATTACCCATATGTAATACATAGGGTAATGAAAGTATAGGATTCGATCAAAATGTTTTTTTCGATTTTTTTGCATTTCTCCAAGTATTGGAACATTCTGATCTCAAAAGAGTGATCTAGAAAAAATGTCTGTATGTGTGTACGTGGTCAGCATAACTCCCGAACAAATTGACCTACGATGTTCACATTTGGTGTGCAGGTTTATGATGGCCCAAGGACCTACCATTAAGGTTTTCGTCAAAATCGCGCATGCGCATAAGGTAGCTGCCATTGAAAAAATCACGTTTTTCAGTAATTTTTAAAAAACGGCTATAACGATTTTGCTCAAAATCGCTGTGGTAATGCATTTTAAGGTGTTCTAAACATCCCCACCACCGAAATTCCCTTAAAAATGCTTTAACGGCGTAAAAAGTTGAAAAACGAATGCCTTTAACACAGAGTTCACTTTCCTTGAGAATACCTCATCAACGATCGTTTTTTCATCTCTGCATAGTTTCACTTACAAGAAAGGATAATATAAGAATTATTGATAAGTATATCGCCAAAATTCCCTTTTTGGCAAAGTTTTTTTTTTTTTCCTCAAATGATTTATATAAGAATTACTGTAAAAAATATAGCCAAACTGACAATTTTTACTAAACGAATGAGGGAAATATATAAACGAAAATGGCACAAATCCACATCAGTAATATAGTGTAATTGAAAGTTGTGCGATGTTCCACACCCCTTGTTAGACTTTTAAAACTACAAACTAATAAAAAAAAGTGATCTTCGGGGTGAGATGCCACAAACGATTACCCGTTTAAAGCTCTAAGCGCGCCCACACTTTACTTTTTAGAGAGTTTAACAATATCAAGTGATTAAAAAAAGTGATTTTGGGGGTGAGATGCCACACCTGAAAAGAAGAAGTACAACCTATTTTGTTGGCCTTACGGTCAGTTAATTCTAAAAAAATACCTCTACCTATTTCGGGCAGTCGCCTGGGACATCTCCCCCCTCAAAATCACTTAAAAAAAATCACTTGATATTTTAAAACTCTCTAAAAAGTAAGGTGTACCTGTTAAAGGTCACATGCCACGTGGTATTCGAAATGAATCAAATATGTATCTCATACTTTGCCGGAAATATGAATCGTTTCATACATTGCCGGCTAGTTTTTAGGCATTCTATACAATGCCTAATCATTCTACAGAATACCGGATTTCACACTTTGCCGATACATAAACATGGCTTATAATGAGTCCTATCGGCATCACTGATAAGAGTATACTAGGTTGCATGATAGGTTACGTTTGAGCCCCCCCCCCCCCCCTATCACCCGATCTCTTGCATCTTCGTAATTTTTTTTATTTTTTTATACCATTTCCGTGTTAATTTATTACAATTTTTCATTAAATGTAACAATTTTATCCGGTGAATGTAAAAGCTATTTTTCTCTTCAACTTCACAATCAGACAAAATTCTAAGCATAATTTCTAACACTTGTATCATCGCTAAGGAAAAACTTTAGCAAAGTTCCCAGTACCAATAGAACTTCATCAATAATATACAATTTTTTTCATCAATTCTAAAATTAAGTAAGCTATCTTTAATTTTCTTTCTTTCGTTTTAGAATTTTGGCAATCGTGCGTTAAAATGCTTCTACTTATTTCATTTTAGTCGCTAAGGAATAACTTTAAGGAAGTTCCCAGCATCAATAGAACTTCATCAAAAACAGATATTTTTTTTCATAAATACTAAAACTAAGTAAGCTATCTTTGATTTTCTTTCTTTTTAGAATTTTGGCAATCTTACGTTTAAATGTTTCTAATTATTTCATTCTAGTGATTTGAGGATACCAATTATTATTTTTCAAAAACATATTGTTTAATTTTGTCATATAATTTAAGGTTTACTATTTGAAATGTAAATTCCCAATTTTGCAATTTTTTTTCGAGTTTTAATATTTTTGTTTCTATTTTTTTCTAAAATAAACCTTTTATTTATGGTATCTTAAGGTTTTCCTTTTTTGAAAACATTAAATTTTATTCAATGAAGATGTTAACTTTTAGTAGCAACCGGGAAATCCCAGAATAAAAACCTGCAATTCTTTCTAACCGTACAGAGTACTGACTGAGTGGTAAATATAAGCGGTGCTTAAAAATATTTTACCCTCATAGTTAACAATTTTAATCTTACATTTTTGGACTATCATGATTTAAAGTTTATAAATTTTGTGATTATAACCATACGTTTAAAAATCACATGTTTAAACCCATAAAAGCGCAAAAGTTATGAAATAGATCAACTATTAACATATTTGAGTTAAGTAAAGAAATGAAAAAGCAGGTATTAGAAAAAACGAATTAGAAAAATCTTAAGGACCTCAATTGAAAGTTTGATTCAAGATGTAAGGATGTAATTCTTGTTCCTGAAATTTATGGAGTTCCTTCCATAAAATAGAATTCCCTATTGATCTCTATTACAATTTCTTTGCCTATCTACAAAATAATTTTCAATGGAGTTCGAAGCCAGCTTTTGAAGGTTGGTGAGCTGAAGCGAGGAATTTTCCTTTGTATTTATGAACTTTTAATTACACAATTGATGAGCATTGACTAAGAAAATGAAAAATTCTATGTTTATATTTTTAAAGATCTTGGGTAAATGATATTTTAAAATGGCTGGAAGAAATTGATATTGTCCAAGAGGGAATCTGAGACCTTTCAATACATACAATTTAACAACCACAATCAGACTATAACTAATAAACCAATCATAATGTGTTTATTATACTATCTAAAAGATGTTTAAATGACATATACATATGGCAGTGAGCACACAGTCATTACTTTGGGACGATTCCGAGGTAGCACAGCAATATTTGCCAATATCGGAAACAAGAGTTCTGGAAAATTCGCCAATTCTGGCCAAAATTCGAAAGTCATTCCAAATACAAGATTTTTTTTAAATAAATAAGTCAAAAACATCCCAAAACATATTTTGTGCGCTTTGAAACCAATAAAAATGTTCAATTTTAAAACTATACATCAACATTTAATAACTTCCAGTATATTTTATCAAGCATTGGACAAGATTGGCTAATCTCTGTGGCAACGACCGGTTTATAACTTTCCACATCGGGATTGGATAATATCGAACATTGGCCAGCGTTACTGTGGGTTAACGATACTGAGGTTGGAATTGTATTATTTCATGTTATCCATCGGTATCCAAGCATAGATCAGTAGTATGGCACTGATGAGACACTCGTTTTCTGTTTATTTCTAGAACAGTTAATTAGGAATTAGAATTCTCCTTAGAGACCATGGTAATTCGCAGAAGCCGAAAGTAGGGCACGGCATTCTTTGATGATGCTGTGTATGAGGAAGGAACTCATTTGTAAAAGCATTGCTACCTCACTTGGTTGCCAGTGGTTTCACGCAAGGTATTGATCACTAGGTCACAGACAGAGGTAATTGAAGGGTCGTGGAAGTATAAGATTCGAATAAAAGATTACGATTAAACATGATACCCAAGTTCAACCAGAAGTTCCGACATATCTAGGAAATTAACCGAAAAAAATTATCTGCAGTAAGGTTATGGAATAATAATATCTTGGGTTCGAATTGTTCTAGTAATAAATTTTGTCTCCAATGTTATTAAAACGTTCGCTTAAAATTTTTGCATGTTATGCTAAATAGGACATTTTGGTGGACATTTTATTTCTAAACGTACCCATCATTGCAAGCTTTTTATTAATTGTATTTTCACAACGACTATATTTAAAAATATCAGTGATAGCAATACTCATTAATGTAGTATCAATACGTTTAGCATAAAAATTTGAAATGAAGTTTTAGCTATGTCTCCGAAATCAATTTTTGAAATAATAACCAGTGATTACTAACGCCTATACCTAGTATTTTTTATCTGCAATAAAAATCGAAGCACAAGTAATGAATTGATAAAATCATAAGCAATTACGATTTCAATATTACTATTATCGAGTAAGAATTTTGTTTATAGAAAAATATATTGTAAAAGGGTACAAATGAAAGGAATAGAAAGATATATTTAGCTTTTAGGAGTTAGTATAATAATATTGGATCTTATGGATTTATCTAATTACTTTCTCAAGTTTAAGCATTTGATATTTTGAGCGATATACAGGTTATCTGTAATTAAAGTTCTCCAGTTTAAAATCTCCAGGATAGTGCAATCGTAATCTAGTTTTTATACTGAGGTCACGACTTATCTATTAAAAAAAATTAATTGAAAAATTAATAAATAATAATTGTTATAAAATAGTTGAAATATTCGTAAATGTATTTTCAAGGATAACAAGTAGGATAGAATTTAAAAGGATTGTTTTCTTTTTGTTCTAAAAATGTATTTACAAATTTCCGATTGTTAAAATTAAAAATATATAACTGAAAAATAAATTAAAAAAGTTATTAAATGTTTATTTTTATATTATAGTTGAAACGCAAATAGGTGAGGGGTGCAAGCAAGGGAAAATTTTGTTCTTTTTTCTCGCAAATGAATTCAAGCTTATGATGAATCTACTAGTTATGTTTTTGTTTCATATAATATTATTTGGTGGCAAAGTTCCATGGAAAAATAATTATTTTAACTCGATCAAGTTTACACTTATACCAACTGACACACGTTACACCAACCTTGTGTAAATTGCTGTGAAAAGGAGCAGTGTGGCATTTGCTAAGGGGGAACAATTTCATGTCGTTCATTGAAATAAAAAAAAATTAAAATGTATGGTTTTATTTTTACTATATTCTAATGCAAAAATAGAATCTTCAGAAGGAAATACTTTTTAGAATAGAAGGATATAAAACTTACAAAAGGAATCATTTCTTAGAATACTTTTATAAGATTCTAATTTGTTTTCATGGAAAGAGAAGATTTTATTGTTAATTTTTATTTAGTAATTCAATAAAAAATACGTACATTCCGTTTAGTTACACACACATTATATCGATTATATTTTCAAGACAAATTATTATTTAAAAGGGTTCAATATTTAGAACAGTGTTTGTATAGTTGAATTTCTTTATGTTTAATGTAGATAAACGATATTTTTTATATTGAATTGAATGATGTTCTGTCACATTGGTAACTGATAAGAAATGATAAAAGACAGAAATGGTAAAAGAGTTGTCGACAGAGTGAGAACGTTTGAGAAACAATGTCTAGATGGCTCTTGATATAAGGAATTTTAGTTATCAATACCCCAGGTAGTAGATTGGTATTGTCCAATGTCAGATACAGGGGATCCGGAAAGATTGGCCAATCCATGCCGAAACTCGAGCATCGTTTCAAAATACTCAATTAAAAAAAAAAATGTTAAAATCATCCATTTTACCTCTTTGTTCTCTGTTATAAAACTATATTTCAATTTTAAAACTCTGCATCAACATTTCAAAACTTGCATTATATTTTACTCAGCACGAGGCACGACCAAGATCCATAGCAAAGGCCAGATTACATCGGAGTTGGCCTGTGTTGACAGATTTTGGCCATCATATTTGTGCTACTGGAGATCTTTTATATTCAACCACCTGAATACCCTATCTCCCAAAAAACAACTTGACTTTGTAAGTAAAACCGCCAAGTAAAATGCTCAGCCAGAAAAAGTTATGAAATTGATACTTGCCACCAACCGGCAACGTAAAACTTCTTTGGGTTACTAGTACACAATGAATTAAATTGGGATTAGTAGGAAGAATTGTGTCATTATGATGTAACTAACATTGAAAAATTGTGATGAAAGTGTCAACGTTCTCCCAAAAGGAATAGGTTGGTTGGTTGTATTCAGATTATCTGGCGCCGTCAGCAACACGAGGGCTATAATGCGCCGAAACATTCGTCATTAGATAAGCCAACATACATTTACAAACACCCATGCCTAACACGGAACTCGAACCTGCAACCTCGCGGTCTAGAAACAAGCACGCTAACCACTATACCGTTTGACTTTGTCTTTGTACGTGGTTAGAATAACTTCCGAACAATTTGACTTACGATGCTCAAACTTGGTGCGCTTGTTAGTTGTGGCCATGGGACCTACCATTAAGGTTTTCTTCAAAATAGCACATGCTCATATGCCTGAAATCATGAAAAATCATGTTTTTCAGCAATTGCTAAAAAACGGCTTTAACGATTTTAGTTAAAATCTCTGTGCCAATGCTTCTTAAGATGTTCTAATTGTCCTCACATCCAAAATTCCAGTAGAAATGCGATAAAAGCGTTACAAGTTGAAAAACAAGTAACTTTAACACAGACCTCACTACCCTTGAGCATCGTTCATCAAAGATTTTTTTTTTTTTTCTGTTTCACGCGCAAGAAAGGACAATGTAATGTCTATCGAATAACATCTCTAAATTCGCCATTTTGGAGATGGGGGGGGGGGGGGAGGAGGTTGCCAATGAAAAAATTCTTGTCAAAAATATTGGCAAACTGGCCATTTTTATTTAAATGAGTGAACTATGAAAATATGAAAACGGTAAATAACACCATATCAAATTTTAATGAAATGACCAATATTTATAGTGTAATTGAAGTTATACGATGTTCCACACCCCTAGTTTAATTTTTTGATTTTTTATCTTGAGTAGTAAAAGTTAATCTTATAATTACTGTATTCTGCGTTGGAATGCATCATATGTTTAATTAATAGTATTTTTCTCTTTCTTTGCAGTGGATTGTTACACCTGCAATGTAGACTTTCGGAATCAAAAATTCGATCAGAACAACTCTTGTTTATTTCCCACTAAAGAAAATGAAAGAACGACGTGCAGCCAAGTCTCAAGATATTGCCAAGTATGTTCACACTTTTACTTTCAATGAGCCTATAAATAATATAGGCAAGGCCATACCAAGACTTTCATTTCGGGGAAAGTGTGTGTGGACATGGGGGAGAAGGAGGGAGGGGGGGTAAGATATTTTTTTACCTATCTAACATAAAAATAGGAGTTGTGAAAAATAAGCCATTCAAATTCAATTGTTCCTAATAAGAAATTCGTAATTGCGTAAATTCTGAATTGCGTCGGACTTTCCAGGGAGGACTTAACATCAGATCCCCTTATTGTCATCGATTTTCTGGTGGTCAACAACTTTCTTGAGTTGATCAGACAAATGTCAGATCTATTGAGGATAAGCAACAACAACAACAAGAAATTCGAAACTATGTACCCAATAATTTATTGTGCCACATATGGTATTTAAATGTAATGTATAGAGGTTTAATCCATACCAGTTTAATGTACGTAGTTTAATGTATAATGAAAAATATTTCAGGAGAGATTTGAATCTTATAACCTTACCCCCCCCCCCCCCTACATACCCTTGAATACGACCCTGAATATAGAGTAATGAAAGTACGTCGTTTGAGAAAAAATATGTCTGTTGATTTAATTGATCTCTGTGTTTAGTGAGATCCATAGCCTGAAAAATGATTTTTGGAGAATGGTGTGTATCTGTCTTTGAATAGCAAAACTCCAGAACGGGTCATACAACGACGTTTGACTTTGGTATACACAAATCATTCAAGTATTTGATAGGTGATATAAAAATAATGCACATTGCTTGAAATTTATGTTAAACAGATATTTTAAATATATGCTTGCAATAAATTAGAGATTTAGTATGATAGGTCACATATTCACTTTATATTCGTGACATTTCGACTAATTTTAGTGATTTTTCTTTTGTACATGAACAGATTTCAAATATTTGATATGAATTTTAAAAGAATTATAATTACTAAGATTGTGATGTCGAATTCACTTTATTTGAAAAGTTCACTATTATTTCTAAGAATAAAAGTTCTTCAAACAAGTTATTCATTTTATTTGGATGTCTTAAATTTAGTAGCTAACTATCTGTATCGTTTGTTTGGAAGAAGACTGTGATAATAAGAAGGGACAAATGTATAGGCTGTGTTAGAAGTGGGCAAAGAAAAGTGGGGGGGATGCCCAAGAGTTGGTGACAACTGCAATACCCCCCCCCCCCCTTTGCCCCTAAACGGTAACTTTTTATAATTTCGTATCTAATAATAAAAATATTAAATGGTAAGGAAATAATTTATACTTCCTAACACTAACATTGAACAAAGTTCCAAAATGTACTGTTATTTTAAAGAATACTCTGTGACTTGGTTTTTTACTTGGATTTTCGAAATAAAGTGAAGTAGTAATTCAACATTATATATGTAACTGGTTATTTAGTTTTAAATAGTGCTTCCAAATGTGCATACTTTCGTGAAATTAAATGAATTAAGTTAACGTTTTTTTTTTTTTTTTTTTTAATTTTTTTTTTTTTTTAAATCTTCCAAATGTGCATACTTTCGTGAAATTAAATAAATTGAGAATACTAAAACGTTTTTTTTTTTTTTTTTTTTTTTTTTTTTAATTTTTTTTTTTAAAATCTTCCAAATGTGCATACTTTCGTGAAATTAAATAAATTGAGAATACTAAAACTTTTTTTTTTTTTTTTTTTTTTTTTTTTTTTTTAAATCTTCCAAATATGTGCATACTTTCGTGAAATTAAATAAATTGAGAACACTAAAACGTTTTTTTTTTTTTTTTTTTTTTTTTTTTAAATCTTTCAAACGTGCATACTTTTGTGAAATTAAATGAATTGAGAACACTAAAACGTGTTTTTTTTTTTTTTTAATTTTTTTTTTTATTAAATTTTCTAAATGTGCATACTTTTGTGAAATTAAATAAATTGAGAACACTAAAACTTTTTTTTTTTTTTTTTTTTTTTTTTTTAAATAGCTTGCCTTTATATGAAACAAGAATAGAAATTTAACTTAAAAGAAAGTTCATCTAAAGTTAAAAGTTGATCAATTGTAACAGTATTTGTAAATAAAAATACTTGTGTTATACTACTTTGCATAAAGATATATATTTATAATAATGTGATATATATACACCATAAATAGTTTTTTTTTTTTTTTTTTTACATTTGAAAACTGTAAATTACTTTTTCTCAGTATCACTACATTTAAAGGTTAATGTTATTTTTCTTTAGTAGTTTTTAGACGGATTGTGTGTTTTTAAAAGTGGGGGGGGGGGATGGATTTCAGTGGTTTTAGAAGTGAGGGGCGCATGGGTATTTTCTTTAAAAGTGTGTGTGGGGGGGGGGGGGGCGTGTCATCACTCGTCTACCCACACTTCTAGCACTGTGTATAGGTTAAAGGGTTAAAGAATGAAAGTGTGCATTGCAACTTTTCCATTCTTACCCCCACCCCTTAAGTTTTGGTTTAAACATTGAAACTTAAATTATGAAACTGTTGGCTATAAATAATCTGTTTAATATTTAGCGTAAAACTAAAAAGTTTTGCACTTGGGCAATCTCCATTCAAGTTAATATTATGCTTGGTCGGACATAATTCTTCTCTTTTCTAGGGCGTTATCACCCGCATCAATGGCGTATTCGTTCAGTTGCAGAGGACTTGCGAGACGGACTGCCAAGAAACTTGCACTGAAAAAGGATACGGAATCGAAACCCGCGAGTGCAAGTTTTGCTGCATCAAAAGCGCCGACTGCGGCAAGGCGGGCTACAAGTCGGCCGCAGAGTGCTGCTTCAGCGGGCTCTTCCGGTGGCTATTACTCGTCCTGTGGCTGTCGTACTCGCGACTAAGGATCTCATGAAGGGCGTGTTGACGGCGGATTTTAATATTTGTGTTCATGTCTGGTTCTTAATAAATACAATTTAGATTGTTTATTCTTATTATTTAATCGTTAAGTATTAGCCCGAGAGGCGACTGCAATTTTTGGACCCCATCGAACATCATTCTGATTTTTTTATAGAAATTGGAGAAAAGTGAGTAGATTAGGAATCCACTGGTCTGCCGTGGCAAAAATGGCCGAAACTGATCAATAATCGACTTGGAATGAATTGAACTAAAATCCGATTGCCAAATATGTCATAACTTGCCAAAAATAGAACAAACTTATTCGTCTGGCAACCCACTTCATTTTGATTTTCAATGAGAAAAAGCGCAAACGATTTCTGATTTTTGGCTCGGAAAACTTATATCTTTTAAAAGTAAGCCAAATTGGCGACATCAGTTACATCATAAGTGACGTAATATTTTTTGCCAACTTGGCTCCCTTTTAATAGATGCAAGTAGACCGTCGCCTGCAACATTCTTAATTGAAAATCGTCTGCAACATTCTTAATTGAAAATTAAAGAGTGAGGGTTACTAAATAAAAAAAAAAAAAATGCTAAAAAATTATTTGGCAAGTTATGGCTCATTCGGCAATTGGATTAAGTTAAACTTATTAAAAGTCGATTTTTGACCAGTTTCGGCCATTTTTGACAAGGCAGACCAGTGGATTCGTAATCTACTCACTTTTCTCTAATTTCTATAAAAATTCAGAATGATGTTCGATGGGGTCCAAAAATTGCAGTCGCCTCTCAGTCTATATGGTTAACAATTTGTGACAAACTCAGAACCTGAGGTACATGGATTCGGGCCAGTGTTTCGCCGAATCATCGGCTTGAGGATTAATGACGGTTTATGCGCTATAAATCTAGTGAGGTCCCAATGATCTCTCGGTAAGCGTGGTGTTAGTGAAGTGCCTGAGTGGTTCTTCATATTAGGGTGCGCATTTGGCTATGATAAGCAAATAAATTGACAGCGGGACACCTGAGAAATACGTCTCTTTTCTTACTCCTTAGCGTGGATTTTCCTTTAATAATCCAATGATGAATAACTTAGTATAAGCTATATTTTTTTTAGCATTACAGAAAAATTGAGAAGGAATAAGTTTATAGGTTGAAGACGGAAAATCCTTGGTGTCTGTAACTGCGAAATATAATCACCACCACATTAATCAAGCTATACATAATTATTATCTTCGGTTTTTGCATCTTTCAGTGTGAGAGAGAAGTTGTAGTATTTTTTGTACAGATGTCGACAACCCGCCTGAGGCCCTTTTCTTGGTTTCTTTTTACCCTTTTTGTAAGACGAATAATTAAAAAACATTTTATTCTGAAAAATAA
Source organism: Linyphia triangularis (assembly GCA_963978545.1). NCBI lineage: Eukaryota > Metazoa > Arthropoda > Arachnida > Araneae > Linyphiidae > Linyphia > Linyphia triangularis. The sequence continues at coordinate 89,758,291 of OZ021722.1, forward strand.
GAAAATATTTATGTCATATTCTAAAAATTCTCTAAAAGAACCCACTCGAACCGTCTCAATCAGTGAACTTTTGTGACGTCACCTCTAATCATACAAATGAAGCTTCTTTTTTTTTTTTTGTGATTGTTTAATAAAACTGCCCTTTAGGTTGTTGAGTTTATTTGGCCTCTGTTCGATTATTAAACACGGTGCCAAAAAAAAAAAAAAAAAAAAAAAAAAAAAAAAAAAAAAAAAATAGGTTTCCCAGCTATGGACTGATGAAATAGTTTATGTATCAGGTGCAATTTTTTTAACCAGTTTCTGGTATTTACAATGAAAAAGGGCAATAGCTATGATTTCATTTCGTGGGAGGAGAGGGGAGAGGGGGGGGGGGGAACATTTTTAATCATCTACGCGAAAATGGAAAAAGTTGTGAAAAACCAACCAGACATTTCCTATTGTTTTTGTTAAGACGTTCGAAATTATATGCACGAGTATGTGTTAATGTGTGTAGCTTAATATTTATATATAATGGAAAATATTTCGGTGTGGGTTAAACCCAATACCCCCCCCCCCTTGTGAATACGGCCCTGTATAAATTCGCAACGAATTGACAGTGAAAGGACATCAGGAAAATTTCTGTTGAGCGACCACGATAAATTTGTAATTATTAACATGAGTCAATTAGAAAACGCCTCTTAGTCTTTTTACATACCTTTAGGTACTTAGCCTCAGCGTATGATCTCAACGAACGATTCCGATCTCAAATAGAAATACACTTTCAAACAATCGTAATTTGTAAAAATCTGAACGGTTATATATTGTTGCACAAATTGTCTGTATATAGTGTAAATAGTGACGTATTATTTTAAAATTCTATTGTAATTTATTTTTATCTTATTTTATTTATTAACAGCGATTATACAAGTTAGAAAAAGGTGGCAACACCTAAAGCAATCGAGAAGTTTCGAGATGTTTCTTTTTCGACGAATTGGCTGGAAATTTCTCGATTGATCTCTCGCGCCAAGTATAAATAAGACTGTAGATTGGGAAAGTTTTCAGATTGACTTCGGACTTCGTTGAAAGCTGATCGCGATCGCTTTGTTTACCTATTGGAGTGAGCTTGTATAATCGCTGTATTCAAAGTTGTTTTTGCTGAAGCTTGTGTTGAAGCTTGTGAGCTATTACGCTGTTGCCTGTGAATAAATTTTGTGAGTTTTCTGAAGAGAAAATAAATATTTTTATACTGTAAAAACTGTGCCATCATTGCCTCAGTGGAAAAATTCGTAACAGTGGTGTCAGAAGTGGGATCTCGTAATTTTGAATGCCGACAACTAGAGGAATGATGGAAGACCAAATGAAGCAGTTGATGGAAATGATTGCTGGAATGAAGGCCCAACAAGAATCCACTGCCGCCGAAATGAAAGCCTGCCAAGAAACCGCCGCACCCGAAATGAAAGCCTGCCAAGAAACCGCCGCACCCGAAATGAAAGCCTGCCAAGAAACCGCCGCAGCCGAAATGAAAGCCTGCCAAGAAACCACCGCAGCCGAAATGAAAGCCGAACTTCTCGCTACGATTGCCGCCACTCAAGAAGCTACATCATCGGATATTAAAGCTTTAGCATCCAAGCAAGAATCATCTTCTGCGTCCGTTGATAGATTTATAGAGCGCACAGAGAGTGTTCTTCAATCAATGAAGGCGGATATTTTGGATGTCAAAGAAGATCTTAAGACAGTGAGAAATGAAGTTGAAGAAAAAGTTTCCACCTTGCAAGAAAAAGTTTCCACCATGCAAGAAAAAGTTTCCACCTTAAAGGAAGAGCAAGACAGATTCATTGACGTTGTTGAAGAAAGGCTGCGAAAAATGGAAACGCGTGAAGCTGTGGCCATAGCTTCACCTAATTGGGATAACGCTTCCATACCCTTTATGGCGCCGCGCTCTAACATCAAAGTGGCCCCTTTTGATGGGAAGTCGTCTTGGCGCGTTTATCAAACGCAATTTGAAATGATTGCTTCTGCGAATGGTTGGGACGATACTTCGAAAGCATTCCATCTCGCAGCATCTCTTCGAGGTGAAGCTGCTGACATTTTACAGACACTACCTGAAGAGAAGCGGGGAGAATTCGTGGCGCTGGCGAGTGCGTTGGAGTTAAGGTTTGGTGAGCAGCATCTTAAGGATTACAACAGACTGCAACTGAAAGTGAGACAGCAGAAGGTCAATGAAACTCTTCAAGAATTGGCGTCAGATATAGAAAGACTGTTGCTCCTCGCTTTCCCAGACTGTCCCTCCGACGTACGAGATAATCTGTCTCTTCAGTATTTTGTGGATGCCATCAAAGATCCCGATATACAGCAAGCTACCAGGATGTCAGACAGCAAAGATCTGAAGTCCACCCTCGTCTATGCCATGAGAGTAGAAGCAGCACAGCAAGCTTCTAGAAAAGATCGACGTTTCGTACGCGGAACATTGGCAGACGATTCCTCTGATCTTTTCACGAAGAAGTTTCAAGAACTGGAAAGCAAGATGGAGCGAATTATGAGAAATATTCCTGGCTCGAGGGATCGAAAAACTAGAGTGGTTTGTTGGCTCTGCAACCGGGAAGGAAATTTCAGACGTGATTGCCCTGAATTGAACAGGAGAGGGGACAGACCCTCGTCCGAGCTTCAGCAGTTAAACTAAGGAGCGGCTATCTCGCGAGGCGGAGGTCGCCGTGTAGAGCAGGTGGTGCCCCACTCAGCCTCTATCACATCTCATCCCTTCGAGGAGGAAACCATGGTTTATTCCTGGAGGGCAAGATCAATGGAACTCCCTGTCGTCTAATAGTTGATTCAGGGGCAAATGTAACCATCTTACGGACGGATGTAGCCCGGCGCCTGGACAGCCAACCTCTTTACACGGCGCCTTCAGTTTCGCTACAAACTGTGACTGGTGACAAAATTTCTGTGCATGGGAAATTAAATGTCAACATCTCTTTTGGATTTCACACCTACACTCACACCGTTTACGTCGCTGAAATTATTGACCCATGTATTCTTGGATTGGACTTTTTAAAGAAAAATGGAATTACTTTGAATTTCGAGAAAGGCGAGCTTCAAACAGGGAAAGAAGAAGTTCCACTGTTCGGTTTGGACTCGGAAGAGCCGTGTGCATATCGAATAGTAGCTCTTGAAGACATCACCATACCCTCCATGACAGATTTGGTTGTAAAGGGTTCAGCAGAGCTCCCGAAGGCCTTCCGATTTGGAGTAACGGACTTCCCATCATCGAATAGCGTCCCGAAAGGAGTGCTAGTAGGAGCGACGCTTGTGGATCTCTCTCAAGAGGTGGTGCATGTGAGAATGGCCAACATTGGTGATGCTAAGAGAGTTATCAAGAAAGGAGAAGAAATTGCCACTTGCACACCTGTTACAAGCATCGAACGAGGATCGAAGGAGCTTCCGACCGCACCACCAGCGGATTTAGTGGACCAGCTTCTCGAGGACTCCCGGTTGGAAAGAAGTCAAGAGAAGATTGTCGGAAACCTTATAAAAGAATTTCAAGACATTTTCTCCATGTCATCGAAAGATGTAGGAAGAACAATGCTTACTCAACATCGAATCGATACTGGGACCCATTTACCTATTAAACAACATCCTCGAAGACTTCCTTTCGCAAAACAAGAGGAAGTCGGGAAACTGTTACATGAAATGGAAGGTAATAGAGTTATCGAACCCTCCTCAAGTCCATGGGCCTCTCCAATCGTACTCGTTCGAAAGAAGGATGGTTCCACCAGGTTTTGTGTGGATTACCGGAAGTTGAACGAAATTACGAAAAAGGACAGCTACCCTCTGCCAAGGATTGATGACACTTTGGACACTCTATCGGGGAACCAGTGGTTTTCAACTTTGGATTTGAAGAGTGGATACTGGCAAGTTGAGATACATCCCGAAGATCGTGAGAAGACGGCCTTCACTACCGGACAAGGATTATGGCAGTTTCAAGTTATGCCGTTTGGCTTGTGTAATGCACCGGCTACGTTCGAGCGTCTAATGGAGACTGTGCTTAGAGGACTTTCCTACGAGACCTGTCTGGTATATTTGGACGATATCATTATCACTGGGCGGAGTTTTGATCAGCACTTGCAAAACGTAAAGAACGTGTTCTTGAAGCTTAGGGAAGCCCACTTGAAACTTAGCCCATCAAAATGTAAGCTCTTTAGGCGGAAAGTCAGTTATCTCGGACACATCATCTCATCCGATGGAGTGAGCACAGATCCAGCCAAGATCCATGCTGTGCAAATTTGGTCTCGACCGCAAGACGTTCATCAATTGCGAAGCTTCCTAGGCCTGTGCACGTATTACCGTAGATTTGTGAGGGGATTCTCCAAGATCGCCAGACCTTTGCATCGACTAACAGAGAGCAAGCAGAAGTTCCTGTGGACTGCCGACTGTGACGACTCCTTCAATCAACTGAAGAACGCTTTAACATCCGCGCCTGTTTTGGCTTTTCCCGATGTTAACAAGGACTTTATTCTGGATACAGATGCCAGCAATGAGGGAGTGGGCGCCGTTCTTTCCCAGGAAATTGAAGGCCAGGAGAGAGTCATCGCTTATTTTAGTAAGAGCCTGTCAAAATCAGAGCGGAACTACTGCGTCACAAGAAAGGAGTTACTGGCGATAGTAAAGGCCGTTGAGCACTTTCATCATTACTTGTACGGCCGAAAATTCCTTTTAAGAACTGATCATGCGTCTCTGACTTGGTTGTTGAGTTTCAAGAATACAGAGGGACAAATAGCGAGGTGGATTCAGCGCCTACAGGAATACGACATGGATATCCGTCACAGAAAAGGAACGTCCCATGGGAATGCAGACGCTCTTTCCAGAAGACCATGTCCGGAGAATTGCCGATTTTGTTCGAATGTGGAGTCTAAGTTTGGGACAACTGCATCTGCCGTTCGTAAAATAACTTCCAAGTCAACTACTTCAGACGTGGATCCTTGGAGTGATCAGAATGTCCGAAAAAGTCAGGTTGAAGATCAAGACTTGAAACCTCTAATTGAATTCCTGGAAGCGGCTACCGGAAAACCCAGTTGGCAGGAAATTGCATGCTAAAGCCCAACAATGAAGAGATATTGGGCTATGTGGGACTCTTTGCACTTGAAGAATGGAATACTCTACCGTCGATGGGAGTCCGATGACGGCAAAAGCTTCCGGTGGCAAGTAATCCTTCCAAGTTCTAGAGTTACCAACGTTCTAGAAGAACTTCACAGCAGTTCTACTGGAGGACATTTTGGTGTCACGAAAACTCTTCAGAAAGTTAGGGAGAGATTCTTTTGGGACAAAGCAAAATCCGACGTGGAGAAGTGGTGCAAGTCCTGTGACGCATGCAATTCGCGGAAAGGACCGAAGACCCGAACTCGTGGAAAGTTGCAACGTTACAACGTAGGAGCACCATTCGAAAGAATCGCTTTGGACGTCTTAGGCCCCCTACCTCTCACAACTAATGGCAACAAATACATCCTAGTTGTCATGGACTACTTTAGTAAGTGGCCAGAAGCATAAGTGATTCCAGACCAGGAAGCCACAACCGTAGCAGAAGTCCTCGTACAGAATTGGATCTCCCGATTTGGCGTACCCCTGCTGATACATTCCGATCAGGGGATGAACTTCAACTCTGCCGTCTTCACTGGGCTGTGTGACTTTCTCGACATGGAAAAGACTCGTACAACTCCCCTGCACCCACAATCCGATGGAATGGTCGAACGGTTTAATAGAACGATTCTGAATCATCTCTCCTTGTTTGTTTCCAAGAACCAGCAAGATTGGGATCAGAAACTTCCACTGTTCCTTTTGGCCTACAGAAGTGCTACTCACGAGACCACCGGATATACACCATCTCAAATGATTTTTGGAAGAGACCTTAGACTACCCTGCGACCTCCTCTTTGGACGACCACCGGACACTCATTCCTCGCCTGTCCAGTATCTAGATGATCTCCAGGCACGTTTGGAAGCCGTACATCGGTTCGCCAGAGAAAGAATCAACATCATGACGGAACGCATGAAGGTCCGCTACGATGCCAAGGCCACGGAACGTTCATTCCAGGAAGGTGACAAGGTGTGGTTATGGAATCCTAAACGTCGGAAAGGACTCTCCCCTAAGCTCCAGACGAACTGGGAAGGGCCGTATGTGGTCCTTAAGAAGATCAACGACGTCGTGGTAAGGATTCAACGGACACCCTCCTGTAAACCTAGAGTTGTACATAACAATAGACTAGCCCCATATTATAGTAGAAGTGATTGAATTGCCTTTCCTCTTAAGGACTTCACTTCCCGGGACGTGCAGTCTTTAAGAAGGGGGAAATGTTGCACAAATTGTCTGTATATAGTGTAAATAGTGACGTATTATTTTAAAATTCTATTGTAATTTATTTTTATCTTATTTTATTTATTAACAGCGATTATACAAGTTAGAAAAAGGTGGCAACACCTAAAGCAATCGAGAAGTTTCGAGATGTTTCTTTTTCGACGAATTGGCTGGAAATTTCTCGATTGATCTCTCGCGCCAAGTATAAATAAGACTGTAGATTGGGAAAGTTTTCAGATTGACTTCGGACTTCGTTGAAAGCTGATAGCGATCGCTTTGTTTACCTATTGGAGTGAGCTTGTATAATCGCTGTATTCGAAGTTGTTTTTGTTGAAGCTTGTGAGCTATTACGCTGTTGCCTGTGAATAAATTTTGTGAGTTTTCTGAAGAGAAAATAAATATTTTTATATTGTAAAAACTGTGCCATCATTGCCTCAGTGGAAAAATTCGTAACAATATTCACGACCCATTTATATCGAAGATTGAAGCCGATAATTAAGAATATATGCACAGTTACTTAATTCCACCAACACACTTTTCCCCTACCATTTTTAAACCTCTAATACTGTGGAGTTTATTGATGATCAACTGCACTAACATAGAATTTGAGGTGTCGGTGTTTTTAAGATAATTGTATTTTGATCTTTAACTGTTTCAAAAATTACACTTTCGTTAAGTCTCCCCGTTTACATCTACCGTTAAAGAATCCCACCTGATATTCCACAGTTTCAACAATATTTTCCCCAGCATAACCCTAGAATAGCTATGCTTAGTAATGTCTAAATCATAAAACCAACCCAAAATTTCTACTCAAAATAGCTATGGATTTACATGGCAAACGATATTTTTCATTTCTAAGAATTCATACGGTGACTTGAAAGGGAAATACTTTTCTATCTCCATTCCGGGGTTTCTTACATAAAATCTCATCCAAAAAGAAAATTGACACAGTTTTTAATTTGTATTTTCAGTTTACATTTTTGTTCAAACGCTTTAATTTTATCAATGAAATTTTTAACACAAACATCATCTTGTACAAAATACTATAAGATAAAAATATATTTTTGATTAGGAATTTCGCATTTTATTTCTACTAAAAAATGAGTATTTTGAATTATATAATAATAGAAATTTTCAGTTTCAATCATCAACGTTGAGCAAAATTTTCAAACCACTGATCTAGAAGAACGATGAAATCATGGTTTCTAACTTCACATTCTGTTGTGTTTTCTTGTGCCATAGGAGAAAAAAAAATGAACAATGAAACAATGAAGTCCGAATAGACAAGACTCATTATTTTATTCTAAAAAATAATATGTATGCATCTTTTTAGAGACATTTCACATTTAGACATTTTAAGTGCCATATCATAGATGAAAACAACTGAATTTTTACGACGAAGTTGAAAAAAAAATTCTTAGGGCATGGAATATTGTAGCTTAATTATATTTTTTGTAAACTGTTATAATTTTCCATTGAGTGTTTGTAAATTTCTTCAAGAGAATATCATTATTTCGCATTTGTCAATATGACAGTATTTTGTCTGCGAGAAAGTAGTATGTTTCAGTGAAAAACTGTATTCTTTCAACCCTTGGAATAAGAATTACAGTGGCTGTATGTAGAATTAAGTTTAGAGAAATTAATTTCGGAAAAGAGCACAAATAAATTAACCTATTTGCAGATCTATTGAAAATAAAAGGCACATTTTTATTTCAAGTAAGGATAGTTAAAATAATGATAAGAAACAAAAATACATTTTTTAAAGTAAAATTCTTAGCTTAAAGTACTCATTACATTTCATGGAAGTGCTTTAATTTTTGACCGAAAGAGTGATTCCATAGTGTGGCGAATGAGCTCAATAGTTTATACCACTGACTTCACAGAGTTCAACTGATTCCATGGACAAAAACAACTTTAAATCAGACTGAACGCGACTATCATTGATATATTATTTTGTGAATTTTCTCTGTTTGACTTCTAATTATTCTCAATTAAAAGTCTATACATATTTCATAATAATTCTTGATTGACTGAATTTTACGCTTTTCCAGTTAACAAATATGATTTATTTTGAACTTTACCTTCAAGTCAAGACTCCACACTACAGTTAATTCGTATCTTAGTTCCATATTCTAATAGATTTAAAATCTTGATCAAAATTATCAATTGCGTATTTGATTAGAAGTATAAACTAATAATAAATCTACGCTATCTTACTTTAATTGATTTCGTCAACCTTTACAGGACGTGTTTTGCCTCTGTAACCAAATGATTCAGGCGCAAGAGCAACGGAAGTTTATTTGTTTAATACCCATTCATGAAGCGTTTATTGGTCAAATACTACCCAAATGCTTTCAGGAATTATGAACTGGGTGCGCCTTAATGAAGATATGTGTAGAAGTGGTCTTATAGGGAAATAAATGGTCACATTCCATGAAATTTCATTCGGAGATGTTCAAAAACAAGATAAGAAATATAAATATTGCTTTATTAAAGAGCTAAATTTGTACACGGTGGAAACATTCCCATGATCTGTCATCATGAAAGTTCTATGATCCTCCCTTAAGACAGGCTGGCAGCCCGTAATACCTGACGAAGATACCTGTGGCTCCCATACTCACTCCAACCAACAACATGGCCACGGACACGCTGGCCACTGTGGCCGGCGTGTGGCCAAGATTCTTTTTAAAGTGCTCCGGAAAAGAGGTGGGTTTAGACGAAGGATTGTCTGACGACGTCGATTGGGAGAAATCTCGATTCGTTGTCTTTCCATCGTCCGGCTGGGAGGAATCACGATTCGTTGTCTTTCCATCGTCCGGCTCAGTGATGAGACTGAATCCGGGTCTTGTAGAGGTTTCTGGAGATGTTTCGGGGAGAGGGGTGTGGGGAACGAATGTTCGATTGAGTTGGAATTGAAGGCTGTGCTTTAAGACGGGCAGCTTCAGCATCTGAGAGAAAAGAATTATCGAAGTAATTTCAACAAAAAGAAAAATCCACTAGTGAACTTTTTACATATATCTTCAATTTTAAAACACAAATCTTAAAGTGAAACAAACAGCTTTTCTTATCTTTTTTAGTTATATATTTTAACTAGCGTTACTTGTACCCCGGTAGTAAACGTTGCATCACATATCTTTTCAACGTATATTATTAAGAAGGCATTAAAATCGCATTAAATAAGCATTAAAATCGAAATAATATAGAAAAATAATTCTAATGTAACAGATGGAGTTGCTGAGCGTTTTAAATTTACTTTCCTAGAGTTCAACTTGAAAGTTCAAACGTAGAGACTACATTATATCATTCTAAATTAATAATGCCTTGATTAATTAATTATGAATTAAAATAAATTGGTGGGCAAATGAAATTTTTATTTGCTTTATGTTCCACTAGAGAAAAAACCTCTTAGAATTTAAATAATATTGTTGCGTTGTACGGGTTCGAAAGATTTGACGCCAAAGCAGATCAACACTTGCAGAAATTTATTCCAAAATAACTCTTCACAGTTATCTTACAGCTCCAGAACTTCTCGTTCTAGTAGACACAATACAGCTCTTTTCACCTCAAAAGAGCACAAAACAGCAGTTAAAAACTTGACAACAACTGATAAATCGCCGCAAAAGACAATGCAATACAGTTCGCTCAGTATCTCCAGTCAACTAATTCAGTGACTCAAAATCCAAGAACAACAGTCGACTCACCAGTCAACTAATTCAGTCACTCAGGTCAGGAATACAGCTCTCACAATGAACGTTGAGAGACAAGTAACTTCAGTCAACTATCGGACTCAGCTAATAACTAGCTCCGTGACTCAAAATCAGTCAACAACTAACTAACTAACTAACTAACTAACTAACTAACTTCAGTCCACTAACGGACTCAGCTAACAACTAGCTCCGTGACTCAAAATCAGTCAACAAACACTCAGTCAACTAACTGATTCAGCTAACAACTAGCTCAGTGACTCAAGATAAGTCAACTACTAACTACAGTCGACTCACCAGTCAACTAATTCAGTCACTCAAAATCCGGACTCAGCTAACAACTAGCTCCGTGACTCAAAATCAGTCAACAACACTAACTAACTCCACTCACGGCCGTCCTTATATAGGGGAGGCTGCGAATCTTCACGAACCTTCTAGAGATGGATGTCTGGAGAACCTTCCGGATAGTAGTCGAAAATACCTATACATGTACCGAAAATGTCGCCAAATGGTCGCCAAGTTTGGCGACAAAAATTAGCCGCCAAAACCATCGCCAACTTGGCTCTATCTCGCCAACTTGGCTCTATCTCACCAATTTGGCGAGATTCCCATTACGATAATGTTAAATGCCTTGCCCCTTGAAACTCGCTTCCCAGAGTTACCTCTGTAAAACCCGTTATCAAGCGATGGGAGGCTCATTGCTGGGAAACAAACCATTGCATTGTCTTGTGCGAAATGTACAGAAATTTATCTATTTACAAAATTAACACTACGAAATATTTACAAATATACAAAATTCGTAACATTGCCCCCCTCCCAAGGACTGCACGTCCCGGGCAGTACAGTTCCCGGAAAGGAAGGCTCAAGCTCTGCAATAGCAAACACTCTGTGTTCATAACTAAACTATAAAACTTACTAAACTTACTAATTTAAAGACAGAAACATTACTGAATAAATAAATAAATAAATAATTAAATAAACAATTAAATAAACAATAAACGTAAAAATTTATAAGCACATGTGACCATGGTCTTAATAACTATATACACTATGTACATTAGGGGGATTACAAACTATGGGGATTACACACTATGGGGATTACAAACTATGGGGATTACAAACTATGGCCATAGTAAGGGGCTAACCTGTCGTAATGAACTACTCTAGGTTTAGAATTGGGTGACTTACGTATTCGGACCACGACATCATTCAGCCGGTTGAGGACTGAGTGAGGACCATCCCAGTGAGACTGAAGTTTGGGAGAAAGTCCTTTTTGTCGTTTCGGGTTCCAGAACCAAACCTTGTCACCTTCCTGGAATAGATGTCCTGTAGCCTTCGTGTCGTATCTGGTCTTCATCTTGTCCGTCGCCAAGTTGATTCGCTCTCTGGCAAAATTGTGCATATCTTCAAACCGTGCCTGAAGATCCTCGACGTACTCCTCTGGCGATGAAGGTGCATCTGGAGGGCGGCCAAACAACAGATCACACGGCAGACGAAGGTTACGACCGAAGAGCATCTGGGATGGAGAATAGCCTGTAGTCTCGTGGATAGCGCTGCGATAGGCCAGAAGAAACAAAGGTAACTTCTGATCCCAGTCCTGTTGGTTTCTCGAAACCATCAGTGAGAGGTTATTGAGGATGGTTCTGTTAAACCTCTCCACCATGCCATCCGACTGTGGGTGTAAGGGCGTCGCCTGTGTTTTGTCAATTCCAAGCAGATCACAAAGTCCTTTCATTACAGCAGAGGTAAAATTTCTTCCTTGATCAGAGTGTAACTGTAAAGGCACTCCAAATCTGGAAATCCAGCTCTGAACTATTACCTCTGCAACAGTGGTAGCCTCTTGATCAGGGATAGGATACGCTTCGGGCCACTTCATAAAATAACCCATGACAACAAGGAGGTATATGTTGCCGTCAGCAGATCGTAGCAGTGGTCCCAAGATGTCAAACGCAATCGGTTCAAAAGGCGCTGCTACTTTGTAACGTTGCAGTTTTCCTCGACTGCGTTTCTTCGGTCCTTTCCAGGCTGATCGGCACCACTTCTCCTCGTCAGCCCTCGCCTTACTCCAGTAGTACCGCTCTCGAACTCTTAGTAATCTCTTCATTATTCCATAGTGGCCTCCAATTGGACTGCTATGTAGTTCTTTAAGAACGACTGTGACTCGGGATCTTGGAAGCAATAGCTGCCATCGGGATGTCTTTCCATCATCAGATTCGAACTTCCAGTAGAACACGTTGTTTCGAATGTGGTCAGAGTCCCAGAGGGCCCAATATTGCTTTATCGTAGGACTACAGATGGAAATGTCCTGCAAAGTTGGTGTCGCATTCGAAGACTTCTTTAAATCCTCCTGTCCGGCAGAGATCGCAGGAATATTCTTCTGCATTTCCTCTTGGCCCGAGAAAATCTCTTTCTTCATCTGTTCTTGACCAGAGAAAATCTCTATCTTCATCTCTTCTTGATCAGAGAAAATCTCTTTCTTCATCTCTTCTTGGTCAGAGGAAATCTCTTTCTTCATCTCACCTTGACCAGACAAAATCTCTTTCTTCATATTTTTTTGGCTCGCTTTCATTTCTTCATGCCATTTGGATATTCCCTTCTTCATTTCTTCTTGGCTTTTCTTCATTTCTTCTTGGCTCGCTTTCATTTCTAACAGCCATTCGGACATTCCTTTCATCATCTCCTTTTGGCTTTTTATCATCTCTTTTTGGCTTTTTATCATTTCTTCTTGCCCTTTGGACATTTTCTTCTCCATTTCTTGCATGAAAGCAAAAAGCTGTTGAAATTTTTCATCTTGCTCCGCCATTGCTCTGTAATCGGCATCAAATCCCACCGCTGCCACCAGTTGTTGCGTTGTACGGGTTCGAAAGATTTGACGCCAAAGCAGATCAACACTTGCAGAAATTTATATCAAAATAACTCTTCACAGTTATCTTACAGCTCCAGAACTTCTCGTTCTAGTAGACACAATACAGCTCTTTTCACCTCAAAAGAGCACAAAACAGCAGTTAAAAACTTGACAACAACTGATAAATCGCCGCAAAAGACAATGCAATACAGTTCGCTCAGTATCTCCAGTCAACTAATTCAGTGACTCAAAATCCAAGAACAACAGTCGACTCACCAGTCAACTAATTCAGTCACTCAGGTCAGGAATACAGCTCTCACAATGAACGTTGAGAGACAACTAACTTCAGTCAACTATCGAACTCAGCTAATAACTAGCTCCGTGACTCAAAATCAGTTAACAACTAACTAACTAACTTCAGTCCACTAACGGACTCAGCTAACAACTAGCTCCGTGACTCAAAATCAGTCAACTAACTGATTCAGCTAACAACTAGCTCAGTGACTCAAGATAAGTCAGCTACTAACTACAGTCGACTCACCAGTCAACTAATTCAGTCACTCAAAATCCGGACTCAGCTAACAACTAGCTCCGTGACTCAAAATCAGTCAACAACACTAACTAACTCCACTCACGGCCGTCCTTATATAGGGGAGGCTGCGAATCTTCACGAACCTTCTAGAGATGGATGTCTGGAGAACCTTCCGGATAGTAGTCGAAAATACCTATACATGTACCGAAAATGTCGCCAAATGGTCGCCAAGTTTGGCGACAAAAATTAGCCGCCAAAACCATCGCCAACTTGGCGAGATTCCCATTACGATAATGTTAAATGCCTTGCCCCTTGAAACTCGCTTCCCAGAGTTACCTCTGTAAAACCCGTTATCAAGCGATGGGAGGCTCATTGCTGGGAAACAAACCATTGCATTGTCTTGTGCGAAATGTACAGAAATTTATCTATTTACAAAATTAACACTACGAAATATTTACAAATATACAAAATTCGTAACAATATTTTCAATCAGTTGAATAATTGTTGAAGTATTCTTAACAAAAAAATAGAAATTAAAATATTCCTATTAGTGTGGTAGCACAACTAAATTTTATACAGAGCGGGGGAATGGCAATGGCATAGGATTTTAACTAAATACTTGATTAATAATAATTTTTCAGTGAAGTAAGAACATTTTGTATTAGTTTTAGAAATGCTTATCTGTGAGAGTCTCAGATTCCAGGCGCGTTTGACTGGCACATGAAGATTCAGGCTCCTGGATCAGGTAAAGTCTTAGCGTCGGGAGAAGTTGCAGGCTCCAGGGTCAGGAATTAACACAGCTTCCGATGAAGGTCCCGGCGACAGGAATTAACACAGCTTCCGATGAAGGTCCCTGCGACAGGTAGTAACACAGCTTCCGATGATGGTACAGACACCGGCGTCAGGAATTAACACAGCTTCCGATGAAGGTCCCGGTGACAGGTAGTCACAGCTACCGATGAAGGTACAGGCTCCGGCGTCAGGAATTAACACAGCTTCCGATGAAGGTCCCGGCGACAGGTAGTCACAGCTTCCGATGAAGGTACAGGCTCCGGCGTCAGGAATTAACACAGCATAACGTTAGGGGAGCATAATGCAACGAATTCTCAGGCGTTGGCGGGGATTACTTTAGTAGTCTTGCACGATCTAGAGTTTTCAAAGTCTTCGAACCATACTCGCCGCCACACGGTTAGTTCATCTCCTATCTCCAAGCTCCCAAAAACCTCTCTGCCTCTCTCACCGCTACCCCGTTTCTTTTTTATTTTACTCCTTTGGCCCCCGTAGATTCTTATTTTGATCCTACCGCCGCCTCGCTTTTTCTCCCTTCACTTCCTTTCACACAAACAAAAATCGCGGCACTCACCGTTCGCCACCAGAACGACGTTTTCTCCCTCAGGTAGCTGACGTAGCAGTTCTCCAATCCCCCGTTAGAGTTTATGCAAGTCAATTCCGCAATTGGAAAGGTAATCCAACTACCCACAGATTCGCCAGAAAGGAAATATATTAGTGGAGAGCAAAAGTCAAGATGATCATAGTACCAAAAACTTTAGAGGAAGGAAAAGTGCACTTAAATCAAAAACATACATATAAAATTAAATATTAGCATCACAACATTAGACCAAATATTAGAAGTTTATTTCGAATTATCATCTGAATAAACACTCAAATGCATATATGATTTACCTTTGATCTTTTCGATGGTAAGTAACTCACGAATACTTTTCCGGCGTTGATGTTGTCCCTGAAGGTATTCTCAGCATCAAAAGCTGACTTCTGTTTCTTTTTGATGTCCTCAGGCAGTTGTGGATGTGGGGCCAGCACCACATACTTTATGTATAGTTTTTCGTTCTCTAACACCTGCGAAATATATTTATTTCCATACAACTTTGGCGTGCAAATAAAACTTAAATGGAAGCGGTTAAATTAGTCAACATAAATTGAAAAGCGAAGACTCATTAGGAGTAGAAAATATAGTCAGGACACTGTAATAAACCTTAACACAAATTTGTGAAATAAGTATCTACCTATAGTAAAAATAAAGTATCATATATCATATGCGTTACGTTAAAATATCGTTTGGTGTAAGAAATATTAGCTACCTATTTTTGGCAACAGCGAGAAAAAGGAAAATTTTGACGGAAGAAATGGAATTGTCATACATAGAAACTCTACTATGTTGCCTGAAGAAAGTTGCTTAGCTATCTAAAAATAAGTGTCAGCAGTACTTCTTTCTCGCTGTCATATTTAAAATTGTATATAGGTTGGGAGACTCAATGAGATATCTTGTATTGTCTAAGCAATATGATATTATCTCGAGTATTTTTAGTGGTGAAATTAGGAAGTTCTTTAATTCTATTTCAAAAACTAATATGGATAATTTCAAAAGTGTATAGCATTCTTCATTCAGAATGAAATGATGTCTTACACGTAATAAAAACTTAAAAAGTAGTTCTTAAATCATATTTATTCTTGAAAAATCCAATATGAAATTATTGTAAACCAAGAGGATTGTATTCCAGTGAAGTAGAAATTGTTTCAGATGGTACATAGTTACGCAGAGAATACTTGTTCTTATGAAAATAATTTATACCTAGCTCAAATGTGTTATTTTTCTTAGTGAATACAATTACAAAAATGACAACTAGAGCTATAGGCACAACGCCCAGCTAGATTGGTCGAATTTAACTTTTCTGAACAATTCTCATGTCTTTTAAATCTGTTTACTACATTACATTTTACGATGTAGTTCTGCAAAATGTTCCATTTGTTGACCAGAATTGCACTACATGCTCAAAATGTGGCCTAAACAGTTCTCCGCTATAAAGTGGCAAATTGATATCACTAGATTTAGATTATATAGTCTTTCTGAAGAATCCTAACATACTCTACACTTTTTTACTTACTATCCCTCAATGATGCTCAAACTTAAAAGTTACATTAATTGACACCCTATTTGGTCATTAGCCTCCCCCACATTGATTTTAGCTTCGTGCAAGAAATAGGTAGCATTAATATTTTTGTGACCAAAGTGTATGACTTGACATTTATCTTAATTAAACGACATAGCCCATTTAACAGCCCAATCTGATAACTTATTTAAATCTCATGTAGCTATGCAGTTTGCTTTTATACAATTTACAATTCCCATAACCTTCAAATTATCAGCGAAGATACCAACCTTTCTCAATAAATTAATGCTATTATCATTGATGGAAATAAGAAACAGAAGTGGCCATTCACTGAACCCTGCGGTACACCACTTACAGCTCCATCCTATTGTGAATAGTTAATGTGGATATGAACTCTTTTCCCCCCTCCAGTTTACTAATTCTTAATCGATTTTAAAACCTTGCACGAAACCCAGTTCTCTCTAACTTATAAATTAATACGCCGTGTGGAACCTTATCTAAGTTCTTTTTGAAATCAATATAAAAAACATCCATCTACACTGTTTTCATGAGTAACCGCCTTATAATGCGACACTTTTACCATGCAAAAAGTAACCCATTGGATCTGGGATCGTGAATTAAAATATTTAAATGTTATGGATTCTAATCTCCGCTATATCTAAGGCATTCTTAATACTAAATCGATGAGGTTTTTTTTTTCGTTATTTCCCATAATTTTTTAGATAAGATAGACCACTTCCTAATATTCCCTCTAGGAGCGCTTTAGTCACTTTTACTTTAGTCACTGGTTAAGATTCACTTTAAAGTGTCGCATGGAGACCACTGATCACCAGTACAACTTCTGAATTGCTTATAAGCGGCTCTGCTCTGCAAGAAGATGATGTCATTTGACTACTTCCAACCATAATGCTTTGAAATAGGTTGCCCATAGTTACAAACAAATTTTAGTTAGTTTTGGGGAAAGTTGCTAATATAGATTTCTATGGTGATTATTAACCCTTCTTCGACTTCAAGTCAATAACCAAGCACGCATTATTCAGAAGTGGCAGTGGAGATCAGTGATGGCGACTTTTCAAAAAATTGCCAAAATTGATAATGACGACAAAAAGATGTGTCGCCCTATCCAAATAGCCCCTAGGGTTGCCGAAAACCCAAGTCAAAGAGTTGCCTCATCCGGTACAAAATCTCCAAATTTCCACCGCCAATTCATCCAACACCTTACAGCAAATCTCAACCCGTATACTTGTTTTACTATAGAGAGACATTTGATCCCCAACTCTAGCTTTATTCGTTCAAATGATATTTTAATATTTTCATACTTTACTTTGTCTCATTATGTTTTTATATTTGTGTGTACTATAAAGCAATGGCTGAATATGTGATTGGTATTATTGGATTTTTCTTTATGCAACTACAGTAGTAGCACAAATATCAATGTTTGATTGCACTTCATCAATACTTTGCCCGTTGGATATAGATAGCACTGTAGATGAGTGACTTTCATACAGCTGATATCCCTGGCTGTCAATGATCATTATTTTGTTATGTTTCCTTTCTAAGACCCAACCCTTCTTTTTTCTTTCCGTGCTACCACAGATAAACATACAACATATTAAAAATTCTGACGATAAAATTCAAACGACAAATTTTGATGATGCAACCATAATACTTATACCTATTAATATAAAATAAAATATTGACAAAACTTAGCACATGGCAACACAGATTAACTTGTAGTAAGTCGTCATTTTTGGTATCTGTGTATAACAAACGCAAGTTTTGCAGGATTTAAATAAATATTCGATGTTTATATACATTAAGGAAGTTAATGGAAAACACAACTATAGTGTACCGCTTTAACTTGCGAGATCCTCAAGGTGTGCGCCTGTAATCCCGACCACTGATAAATGATGTTTTTCCACTTTTGCAAGAAACTGGAGTCAGAAGTCGTATTCTCTACCAAATGGACGTTATCTTCCGTCACATTCCCTGAAACAAATACGTGGAGTTATTTCACAAACTGATTCAGTTTAACTTGATTCACACTCTATTTTATTCTGCTACTTTTTGATATAAGTACTGCACTGTTTGTTATTATAAGACAATAAATATTTGAGCGCCACATATGGGAGGAGTGTTGGGAGTCAGGGGCGTATATATGGGGAAGGCAGGGAGCCTTGCCCCCCCCCCCTCCCCAACCGAAATCAGGAAAAATATTAAAGTTATAAGTACCGTGAAATTAAAATTTGGGTGTGTAATGAAGGTGTGGCCTTGGCGTTTTATCTGTATCTCTGTTTATTCAGTTAATGAGCTTTTTAAATATCTGTGTATCTACGATGCCTTGCATTTTGCTGTTCTGGAGTCTTAATTTGTTATTAAGTTAACGTCATTGATAATGAAGACACAAAAATTCTATTCAAAACTATTTTGTAAAAAAAAACGTAGTGTAAATAGGCTTTTTAGTGCAAGTGACCGCAACCTTTATACAAATTTCCTTCTTCTTCGTCTACACACTGTATTCTCATACTTAACATGAGTTTATTGGTGAATTCTAGGGTCTAAATTGCTAGTCCCACTGTTTGAATTGTTTGCAAGTGATAGAAAGTTCCCAATGTATTAAATCTTTACAAAATGATATCGTAGAAGCGTCCCACACATGTTTGATGAAATTTGTATTAGAAGAATGATCAAGCTTACTTATAGAAGCGATATTAATATTTTCAATCGTTTATCCAAAGCAAAAGTGGAATAAAATTTGGCATAAGTATTAATAAACACTATTTAGAAACTGATATTTCACCATTAAAGACTTGTCTAGCTCAAGTTAACGTAATTACAGCGAAAAAATCAAATTTAATTATCTTTCGCGTTCTTGAAGAGCTTATTAAACCAATTCAACATATTGTATCCAAAGATCAAATCTTTTTAACATCAGATACATTTTACTGAAAATTATTTTTTCCTTCTCATGAGTAATGTTGGACGTCAGAGGTTCTATTGAATTCCCACATGTGAATATCACCCCTAGAAGTAAGCCAGAACACTCTTCTAATGAAATTTCGTCAAACATGTGTGGGACGCTTCTACGATATGCATTGTGAAAATATTTAATGTATTGGGAATTTTCCAACACTCGCAAAGAGTTCAAAAGATGGGGCGAGCAGTTTAGCCACTAGAATTCGACAAGAAACTCATGTTAAGTATGAGGATACAAGATCAAGTAAACACTGATGACAGGGGAGATCATATCTCACACTATAAGTCAACTAATTGAGTTGCGTGATTTTTAATGTAAATGCATCTGTACAACTGCCCACTAATTCCATTCCATTAGTACAACTCCATTCTTTTGCAAATGCCTCCACTGTACACTTCGCATTTAAATTTGCGACTGAGTTGTTTTACTTATTGTTTTGTTACATAAAGATGTCTCTTTGATGTAAATTTCATGTGTCTATGCTGCTCCACTGAGAAGTTATTACGAAAAACTGAAATATCTTTTAATTTTGCATTCCAGTGTATTAGTTCTAATTCAAAATTTAGTAGTTTTAGTTCAAACCTCATTAAAACTTTTCAAATTAAATGGATAGAGGAATTTGAGAGTTTAGCTTATTCTGAAGAAAAATACGGACCTTTTTGTAAATATTGCGTAATATTTTCGCCTCCAAAAGCATAGGAAAAGGAGTTTACCAAGTAACAAAGGGATTAGTAACACAGCATCCAGTAAGTTGAAAAAAGTGACGATCACTGCTGAAGATACAGAGCTAACAGTAGAGATAACTACCTTAAAGACCAATTAATGAGCAGAGGTGGGTTTTATTAAAAAAAAGTTACGTAAGTAAAAAAGTAGGGTGTGTGAGGAAAATAATATTAACGAGAATGCAAGTAAGTGTTAAATGCGCACGTTTTATATAATAATCCTCTATCATATAATAAAGCATTAGTTCACTTCAATTATTAAAATAAACTGAAAATATTGTATTTTAAAAAATAATAACTAGATTGTTTTGTCCTAATATTTCGTTTAAAACTCATTGAAAACTATCTTTAATCATTGAATGATAGCTCTATTAAAAAAAAAAAAAAAAAAAAAAAGGGGGGGTGGGGGCAAATAACGGTAAGTGTTTGGTCATATTGGGCCTCCCCCCCCCCCCCCAATTGTAACCTATATTCTCCACTGTTGGGAATTAAAAGGAATATTGATCGACAATCTATAGCGTAGAGAAGTAAAGAAAACAGAGGGCAGAGTTTAGCAGTTCAGCTTTGAACGAGACTTAACAGACAAGATAAACTATGAGAATGTCATCTTAGGAGTGAATTGGCAACTATTTTATAGCATGTGGTACTAAGAGTAAACATACGTGTTTGCAAGGAAAGGGATATCATATTCTATATAGTTCAAGATGTATGTATAATATCTAATACATATAAAATTATTGATAATTTATTTACTATCGGACAAAATTAAGCCAGAATTTGATAAATATATATTTTTTGAGATTGCGAAAAAACCCTTTCATTAAAGACCTTTTATTTTATGTATAGGAAATTTTGAACCTCTTATCCTATACCGATGGCGAGCCGTGGCAAGTATACATCTTCCAAAATTTAAAGTAAAAATATCTAAAACCGTCGCAATAATAGAAAAGCTATAACTGAGAACGAATTTATTAGAACTGATGATGAGATAATATAAGATAAGAAAAACGTTTAAAAAAGAACTATATTTTGGGAAAATAATAATTGCAGTTTTTGATATAGAATTCACATAACGCTTATAGCAATGTATAAAGTTAGTTAAATTTATTTCTGAAACGAAACGCGCTTCAATATATCATTCCGAAGTATGGGTGTAAATATGAGTATTTTGGAACTTTCTCTTTGATAAAATTATGAAATTTGAGCTGGAACATAGGTCCGAAAAAAGAAACATTCGTTCTATTTGTCCTTACTCTAGTTCATATTGGTCCTTAGTACATGCTCATTATCACGCTTTCTTTTTATTTAATTTCCTGACGAGAGTTTACACTCAAGCAGGACGACTGTGGATTGGGGATTTCATATATCCTAATAGTTTTTACAATAATCTGCTCACTTGTAAATGAACCATAAAAAAAAATTCTTACATTATTGGCTGAATTTATTATCAATTATAGCAAACAAAATTATAATCCTCTACAAGCTAGTGTTACCAGGTGTCGGATTTAAAATTTTTAGGCCTCTATGTCAAAATATAGATGTGGGAAAAACAACAGCGTGGTATTAAAAATACTGCGTCTAACAACACTACAGTACAAGCTGTTATTAATTATATGGTGTTCAGTTTTGGGTACCAAAAAAACCTACAAATAACAATATAGTACATAGATCTTTGAGAATTTGTTTAGCATTCATTTAAACAATTAAAGAAAAATAGCACTTTTCCACTCCACTTGGCTATAAAACACATAAGCAAAAATCTTTGAATGAGAAATCAGAGATTTATAAGAAATGCAAAGTTAACTTCAAACACGAACAAAATAAAATAGACGATGCTACTGGTGCAATAAAAAGTTGTATTTTTCTAGACTTTTTTTATCTCCAAATTACAAGCCAAACCAGAGTTGATTCAAAAGTACGGAAATGCAACTAATTTATTTGAAGCTTCAGAAATACAGCCACGAGATGATATAATTTGCATTCCACTATTTCTTCTTTTAGAATAGGGTTTAATAAAAACCGTGTGTTTGGAATTGAACGACAGTCGATTTGTAAAAAATTGTTTCTTACAGTCTACCACGAATTGCAGTCTCCTCTTCTCTGTCTCTTGGAAACAGCGACTGATGTCGAATCTCGTTGGGTTAACTACTGCTGGATCCTGAACCCGCACATCGTAGAAGTGATGGATCATTCGGAGACCTTTGTAAAACATGCCAGGGTCATCAGTCTGGAAAAAAAAATAAGCTACAGTTTCTGTTCACTTCTTTCATTCAAGCATCAGTTACTAAATTGTATTACATGCTATCAAGCATAATTACCTCCAGAATTTTGACTTGAGCGTTGACGAGACCGTATTCGCCATTTCTGAATTTGACGATGTCATCCTGTAAAATAATATAACTCATATAAAAAAAGTTTTTGATATAAATCCTTAAATATGCATTTCCAATTTATATATTCATCAACATTGCATCGACTCTGTTGTGAACGTGTGATTGTTGTTTGCATATAGTTTTATGTATTAAAAACATCGCTATCAGAAAAATATGTGGCATACTGCGCTTCAAAATGTATTTATTAAAAATGCATGTGAACTTATGCATTTGTGGTGTCGCCTTCAAATACCAGATAAAAGTTTCTGTGCGCTGGAGAACTCTTTTGCACAGCGGCAAAGTATTCGGCTCGAGAACCAAAGGTCATCAGATCGAGGCCCGGTGACCACACTAACCAGCTTCGCTATACATTCACGTACACATTTCTTTTATTTATTCTGATTAAAACAATTTTGATTAAAGGAAAGAGTTTCAACAATGATTGGTTAAAATTCTTTCTCTTTCACCGTTACTAAGTAACGCAACGATTGGTTTAGTTGGGTTTGCAAGCTCCTACTATTGTATTTCTGCCACCTATAAAGTGCTCAACACAACCATACGTTTCGTAATTTTGAGTATCTAGAAGAATACGAGATCAAAATCTTCAAGTGTAAAACCCTCTCTCCAACTCCACTACACCAACGAGAGGACATGGAGGTCAGGACAGATTTAATGTGCACCAGATGGGATTTATTAGTATTCCAAAAACGATTATAGAAACGTGTGTGAAAGCAACATTTTAGTGACAGTGACAGCTCCCAAAACTTGACAGAAGGTATTATCAGCAACATTGAATCTATATACCAAGTTTCAACACTATCAGATGACTGCAAGTGTGTTAATCAGGTTTCAGTCGATTTGACCGGCAACCACACACGCAAACAAAATCGAAGTTAACATAAAAGATTTAATAAAAGATTTCTTCTCATAGCCGAAGATACTTTTTTATTAAGAGATTATATTTAAAAACCCAAACAAATGCGAGTGAATTCTAACATGCCATGTTTGAAAATGAACACTTTAAACACTTACACCTGTTGATCAAAAGAACGTTAATTAATATATATGTTTACTTATCTATTACAAGATATGCGTATAAACCGAAAAAATTAGAAACTCGGCACTTTTTCCTAAATTGACAAAAATTTAGCCAAACTGAAATTGCAAGTAAGTTAATTTAGGTAGAATATTTCACCATTCAATTGTGCATTAGAAATTGACGTCATTGTTGTAGCGATCTAGTGCGTTCTCTGGAGTATAGAATGAGAACGCACTAGATCGCTACAGCAATGACGTCAAGCAGTTTTCTCACCTTGGTGGTCATGTTGATGGAGAAGCACCACTCCCACAGGGACGTGACGTTGGCGGATGGTTCGGGCCAGTCCTTCCTCACACCCTGAAACATGTGACAAGGAATGTCCCGCTTCACAGTCTGAAACAGAGACAAGTGCCCCCGTCTTGTAAACGGTCAATGAGTTAATACATGTAATAAAGGCGTGAATGGTCAATTACTTAATTTTCAACATTCTAATAAACTCGGAAAATAATAAATATTTATAATTAGTGGACCTGGGCATTAAAACTTTTAAATCAGAGCTTTAGTGTGCATAATTTGCTAATGATAATTGAGTGACATTGGTTGCTCTTGTTACAAGTTATATTGCGATTTCGTCTTAGTTGCAAGAACAGCGAAAATAATAATAATAATAATAATAATAATAATCTAAAATGAGTTACGTACCGGCATGGTTAGAAAACCCTGATTTAAGGTATGAAATGCTTTGAGAATCGAAGTTAGCGATACTTTATTTTCGTAGAGATTTAAATCTCGGAAATTACATGGCATAACTACCAATATGGTTAACATTTCCAATGAGATGAAAATATTAGCATTTTTCTATACAGCCAATATATTAGTAGTTCTTCTTCCTATTTCAAGGCACAACGTTTCCTGACAACTAAATGGGAGCACATTTTAGGATTTTCAAATGAATCCTTTTACTTGAAGTTTCTAGAACAGATACTCAGCAAGAATTTTGATGGCTACATGGACATTACTTCCGGGGTGGTAGTGGTTCTCTTTACCATTCCATACACATTCAAAGAGATTGAAAGAGTAGGGTATTTTAAGAGCAACCAGAAACTATATAGTACTTTAAAAACTGCAAAATCCATATCTTTTACATGTATAAATTCATATGCGGCATTATTCTACATTTTTATGTCTACTGGTGACTGATTACGACATACCAACATCCACTTAGTGCTAAGTGGAGATTCAGACTTAGGAAGGAGAAAGGAGGAATTAGTTATGCATTGTCTTGTTCACTATTCGATGTATTTTTTTATTTTTTTTCCAGTAACTTCAATAAAACTCTATAAAAGTTCCTCGTGAAGTAACTTTTATAAAACTCTATAAAATTTCCTCGCGAAGAAACTTTTATAAAACTCTATAAAACTTCCTTGCGAAGTAACTTTTATAAAACTATAAGAATTGATGTACGACATCATTCTACCTTTTTATGTCGCATGACAGATTACGACACATTAACAGACTACTAGTAATAAGTGGAGTTTCAGATTTTAATTATGTAGTATCTAGTTCGCTATTAGATGTTTTTTCAGTAATTTCTTTAAAAAAAACTCTATGAAACTTCCTCGCGGAGTAACTTCTATAAAACTATAAAAAAAAATTATGTGACATCATTCTACCTTTTTATGTCTAATTACAGATTAAGACACACCAACAGACTGCTAGTGACAAGTGAAGATTCAGAATCTAGTCAGTCTAGTTATCAGTAACTTCTAACTTACGAGTTAGTTTCTTTCATAATAAATTTTATATCACAACTAGTCACTGTTTTATTCATGCAAAAGAAACAGAGTTATATTTAATTTTTACATTTATTAACTAGTTGTGATATGTTTTGGATGACTGAAATTTTAAACAGCTTTTTTTTTTTTTTTTATTAATTCAACACTAATAAGCGACTATAAACAAAATAACCTATAACCCTACTAATTAAGAATTTGAATTCTAGAACAATTCCAAGTCTTACTATTTCAAAATTGAACAACTTAGAAGTGCCACTGGTTTGCTGGTTTGTTTTCAAAGGGAAAACACTGAAACCACTTCATGTGAAATGCCCTGAATGTTATCGGGGCCTTCTTACCCTTCCTATAAAGACATAGGATGTCTGGTTCTTTCCGAAGAGGATCTCTGAGATGTCCCACTTGTTGGCCGGCGTCTTGAAACTGATAAGGTTCTGGACGTCGAATTCAAATTCCTGGAACGGGACAACTTTGCAAGCGATCCTACCACTGTCATGTGTAATTCGAAATACCACACCTGTGAACGGAGATCAATTATGTAAAACTCAGTAACCCCACCATCATTTATGTGAAAGGTCAATCCACCGTAATGTTTTTTTTTTTTTTTTTTTTTTTTTTTTTTTTTTTTTTTTTTTTTTTTAAACAACTTTTGATTCAAATTGATAAATCCGTTAAAAGTGTTCTGTGCTCCTAGGTCAAAACTGGACTAGAACGTTATTCGATGATATTCTGTCCGAAACAATGAAAGTTAAATAACGTGGGAACAAGTTGGATGGCTTTAATTAAATTTATTACACAGATTTTGTAGTTCATAAACATAAACAAATAGGAACATTAAAAAATATAATTTACTTAAACTTCACAATTATTTTCCAAGTTTACAAATTTTTACTTCAATAACGTAGTACTTAATAAGAATGCTATAAATTATATTATTTCAACAATAAATTGTTTGCGTGACTTGTATTTTTTTTTTTTTTTTTTTTTTTGTGAAAAACATCAAGTGTCAAAACTTTTCTTGTCAACTAAACGGCTGTTCATCATCGAGTTTTCAAACGAGTCCTTTTACTTGAAGTGACCAGCACAGTCAATTTCATTCCAAATGCTAGATTTAGACCTACTACTGATTTTATATAAAAAGCATTGTGAATGGGGAGATTTTGTATTTAATAAACACGATTATTATGTTAGTTGTTCATTTTCAAAACTATAAAAATAGGAAATCTTGTCTTTGTTCCTTGCGTGTTCAGGAATTCGACAGAAATAATTTTATTTTCTTTAAAATATAGACGAAAGCAATTTCGGGATATCAATGGAATTAGTTTTAAACCTCACCCATTGGTCCGATAACTGTTTCAGACTGATATCGGCGATTCTTCTTTTCAAATATCGGAACGTCGTCCTTAATTCTCTCCATGTCCATTCGAACCACCTTGTTTTGCGTATCTACCCAAGTCTAAAAGATAAAAATTATATTTTTCATATCTGTTGTTACCCCTTGCACTATCAATCCCCTTTTAGCTAATAAAGTTCGTTGCATATGAAAGAGTAGTTTTAGAATATCAGTGTAATATAAATCAATAAATTTTATAAACTTATCTGTGGATATATCGGCCAGCGTTGCTGATTTGGTTTCAACTTTTATCAGCAAATGGCTCTATTTCCTTGAAAAGAAAGCGGCAAAAAGCAAGCTATAGCCACACACCGAGTGAGATTTGTTGATTAACATTGCCTGTGGATGCGGTCATGAATTTTTTTACTCGACTTCTGTTGATATTTTGAACTTTTAAGTTTGCTTCTTTTGTGTAGATATCGGAATAAAAAACTACAATGCAATGCAGTCAGTTGGACTTTTAATACTCTTTTAAATAGTCAGTCAATTTAAATAGTCAGTTCGTTCATGAATGAACAGGAGAGTTTGCAAAAGTTACCTAGTTTAAAGAAGTACAGCTGCAAAGAAATATACCACTAGCATGAGTAGGTATTAAAAAGTAACACAAAACCATTTTAAAGGTCAATATATTGAGTTTCGAAATCATTGAACTTTTATTAGGAATTTAAATAAGGGTTTCAAACTTTTTGACCTCTTAATTCTTTGTCAACACTGTTTAATATTTAATTTGATTTTGTTAAACTCTTTTACTTACATTCGATTCATTTTAGAGAAATTTCTTTCTATTAAAAGAATGCAAATATGTCTGTTTCCATTGCTCATTTTGGTTAAGTGATGCTAAACTTGTTACTAATGGATTTTTTGGGATAAATAAGATATTATCCGAATTAGCTTCACTGGCTATATTATATTAAAAAATATATGTTTCATGAAAGTTTGAATTTGATAGGGAAAACCTAAAGTGCAAATATTCTTTTTAAAGCTCAAAGATGATAACTTCAAATTAGTAATAACATAGAATTTTTTTTTAACTTCACTACAATCATCACAATTTCGTTTTGGAGTAATTAAATCTAAGAATGTTTTGTAATATTATTAAAGTACTCACGTCGACATATCTAATCTCCAAGTTGTCTGGAAACAACAACTCTGAGTGCAGTGCCAGGGCTTTCATGTTCTTGGCGTTCGGAAACGCCAGGGTCTGTGTTCGATTCTCACATACTACTCCCTGGATGGGCTGAGAGAAGGATTTAGAACAAATTATTTTTCATATAGTCCATATAGATTGGTTGGTGATTTATACCATAATTTTCTTCTGAGACATCGCAGAACATGCAATAAAAATATTCAAATTGAGTAGTCTTACTTGTGCCCTTTACCCAGTCAAGAAATACTAACCTAACTGTGCATATCTGCTGAGAGCGTACCAACAGTGTCTTTATTAAAATGATGCTATTTTCGAAAAAAGGTTGAAAGAGTGTATCTGTTAAAAAAGTAATTAAACGTGTGTATATTTGTTGGGAGAGTACAATTGTACCTGTCTGTTAAAAGACTACTTAAAGTGTCCATCTCGCTGAAGAATTGTTAAAAGTACCAATCTGTTACAAGTAATGTAGGTGACTCATTAATAGGTAATTTCTTCTTTATAGTCATTACAAATTCTTCCAAGTAAAATTTAGTTGCTCATCAGTTATAACAGTCGACATAAATTTCATTTCGAAAATTCCTCACAGCGGATGGTTCTGTTAGGATGTCGGAGTCTGAAGTTGTTACTAAAAATTACATTTATTAACAAGAATAAAAGCAATTTGTATTGAATTTGTTTTTTGACGCATGAAAAAATGTTTTATTCAAGAATGAATCCTATGAAATACATATTTGCGTTATTTGAATTCGATGAGACTTATATAGCTCATAGCGACAAGTAGAAGAGTTTCTTACCTCGAACAGTTTGTGATCTGTGGTGCCTGGCACGAACGAGTATATGTTGATGAACTGTTCGTGGAGCAACACTCCTGGTTTATTCTTCCTGTAAGTCATCTTTGTCACAATGAACCCGAGAGGTACTGTGTCGTCAGTGGAGGTGGTGCCCCAGGAACGGTCTGAGAATAGTGTTGTTAATTTAGAAAATATTTATATAGGGAGAAAATACTTTTTTTACTGTGACACGCATTGAAAATCCATTAACTTATCTTTCAGCGTCCCTAACTACACGGCCTAAGGAAATTGTTAATTGGGACATTCGCAGTCGATATAATTAGAAAATATTCAAGTATTGGCAATCTTAAAATGAGGTTTTCCCCTTCGTGAAAATTTATCTTGCATAATTTTTTCGTCTAGAATCTCAACTTAAGTCCGTCTTTCTTTAAAAAAATTATGATAATGTTTAACTAACTTGGGTATAATTACATTACATTAAAAGACCACACAAATCTGCTGTCCGCGTTGTCAATACCAATAACTAGACTGTTTCCTATTTATAAAAATGTAATGCGGAACGCTTTTCTAAAGTACATAATGCCCATCATGTTTGTGACATCATCTAACAAAACTCATTGTAAAATCACTTCTGATTGTTAATATCTGTAACAAAACCTTTTCCATGGACATTTCCTGTAATAACATCTTTAATTACAGTTTTCTTTAACTAAACTTATAATGTTTTTCCTTTCTTTTCCTAAAATATATTATTTATGTATGTCTATGTCGGGTAAATCTACGGAGGCCTAACTAACCCCCTTGCTGTCACCCAATCGGTCTGAAACTTGGCAGATAGATTCGATGTCGATGACAGTGTATTCTATCAAATTTTGTTGGCTGTCACTGTCACTAAAAGGTTGCTTTTATGGAATACTAATAAAACAACTTGCTGTCATCCAATCGCGCTGAAATTTCATTAAACCGATCATTGAAGAAACTCTTTCATGTCGTCAAAATTGTTTTAATAAATAAATAAATAAATAAATAAATAAATAAATAAATAAATAAATAAATAAATAAATAAATAAATAAATAAATAAATAAATAAATTGTTTTAGTCAGAATAAATAAATTATTTTAGTCAGAATAAATAAAAAAAATATTTGGTCGCTAATGCATAAATTCCCATTCATTTTTAATGAAGACATTTTGAAATGTAGTTTACCGCACATTTTACTGATAGACATTTTTTTAATATTTAAAATGAGATGCAAATTCCAAGGATACGCTGACAACAGAAACCGAGCTATATTAATGAATCTAAAAATTGGCAATACATATAAGGGATTTACATTAAAAACTTTGTTTTTATGGTGTTATATTATTTCATGTTATAGAAAATCCTCACACTTACCCGACCAGTAGGAGTAGACTACAAGCTTTCTCCTGGTGTTGTCATCCGGCTCCCTTCCCTGGAGCTCGTATGCCCACTTTCTGGCAGCGATGCCACGGAATGTGTCGGATATGTTACTCTCCTTCAGGTACCTATATACGGAGAATGTGTATCATTTTTCTGAAACGTCTATTTCAGACTTCAAAAATTTCAAATAAAAAGCTGTGAACTGTATCTTTAAAAATTTATGAAGGGTTATGAATCATATGAATTTATTTTGAAGATAAATATGCTTAAACCAGGATTCGTCACTAACTTTTAGAGGCGGGCCATATGACTTATGTTGAAGCTTTTCGTGGGCCGTATACACCAATAAATGTATTTTTATTGTCAATTTTAAAAAGGCACAGCATTTAAAAATACTGAAAAAAATTTTTTTTTTTTAATCTCAATCAAATTGCAATTGATGTTTGATTCTTTCTTTCTTTTTTTTTTTTTTTTTTAATAATTAAAAACAATAATTTTCATTATTAGTAAATCAAATTCTAAAAAAAAGTGAATCTCTTGTTCCAACGTGACAATAGAACTTGCCTAACTTTTAATAAAACTATTTAAACTGTTCTTCCAGATTACTCGGTTTTAGTCGGTTTTAGTCAACATAAATTGTGACACGATAGTGGTCGAAATCGTTCAGTTTATTTTGTGATAGAATCGTTGTCTTTCGCAGTATTTTTTGCAGCCAATCTTAATATTTTTTAAAGGAAAGACTCGATATTTTTGCAATTGAAATGTATAATATTTAATGAAAAATAATATTTAAAAATATACTACATTGAATTTTATACAGTACCTATCGACTTTGAAAGACAAAATTTGTGAAAAGGTGCAGTGGATAGTAATGATATTTTAATATTAATTGAATAGTTTTCATGAAAATAAATGAGAAAAGCCAATTAAAATGCATGACCTATAAAAGGGGATTCTAGGGAAGAATGCGATGATTATTTCAGAATTCATCGCATCCAAGGCAACAAATATTAGAGGCAAGTGCTTTATTGGGCAAAAGTCTATTGAAATAAAAAATCTAAGAGAGGTGAGTAAATGAACAAGTATTCAACAGGATTTGTGCTTAAGTACAGCAATTTATGATTGAAAACTCGTTTGCAACTTGAATAGCCTAACTACAAATGCTACGGATATGTGCTTATAATACATTTAAGGTCTCGGCAAGAAAAAACTTAGATTATTGAAGAATACTTCTACATTAACTGTATGAAAAATTTGTATCTTGTCCCCTTAGTCTATTGATATATTTTTTTTAATGATAATATCATTACTACTTTACATATTTTTACCTCCTCTATGGCGTCTCTACCTTGTCGTGGTGGAGGGACTTACGTGCACCAATGACCCGGAAAGCTATGCCAACGGTAGCACTGCTACTGGTAGGGTTTCCCAAGCTGGCCAAAAGAATATGAATCATCCAAAGGTATGATGGCAAAAGACATGCATCAGATATCTTGGATGTTAGGAGTTTTAATGCTGATACAGACCAGTACCTTGTTGTAACAAAATATAGACAAAGGATTACCAGATTTAGACTGAAAAAGGGTGAAAAACCGAAAAAAATACATACAAAAGCTTTGGACGACTGCAAGATAAAAAGAGATTACAAGAAAAAACTTATCGAGACAATTGAAAAAGAATACTGGGAATTGATCAGGAGAAATAAAAATTAAAATGTCGAAACATCATACTGAAAACAGCAAAAGATGTTCTGGAGGACGAGGAAAAGGCACCACGAAATGAGTGGTTTGATGATGAATGCAGGGAACCCATTATGGAAAAAAAAATGTGTCCAGGGAAATAATGCTTTCACATAAAACAAGACAGAATGAAAGGCTCGATAAAGAAAAGAGGAAGATCGTTTCAAAAAAAAATTCATCCTAAAAAGAGAGCTTTTGAGTGAAACAGAATACAGGAAATGGAAAACCTATCTAAGATAGAAGATACCAGCATAATGTATTCTAAAATTAAAAACATCAGAAGAGGATATCAACCCAAAGTAAATTTTTATAAAAACAGAAACAAAGAAATGCTTGGTGAAGAAAACAAAATAATTTAAAAACGGCAGAGTATTGTGAAGAGCTACTAAATAAAAAAAGATGCTACAAATGTAGATGTAGAGATAAATGAATATAAGGTTGAGGATGATGAATATTACAAACCTCCAACTTTTAAGGAAATAAAGTAAGCCATAAAAAAATAAATAAAAATAAAAAAAAAAATGAAAAATAATAATAATAATAATGATAAAATAAAATAAAAAAAATTTAATGATAATATCAGCCTGCTTAAATTGTTATATGAACAATCTGTGAGGAACTAGATTGTAGTGTGTCATTAGATATATAAAGCTTCATCTAAAATATAATCACTCTATACTTAACTCAACTCACCCCAATCCATCTCTTTGAACCGATATAGATTTAACGATGCTCTGTCTCAGTATATAGCTCTCATGTAGATTCAATCAACGAGCTTTCTAATAGTCGTTACATTAGTTCAAACACAGTCTCCCAGCATAGATATCTATGATGATTTCTAAGTCTTTTCTGACTTGTAGTCAATAAACAAATTTCCTGTTAGAGATCAGAAACTTCGGAATTTTATTGTCTTTTATGTTTTTTTTCGTGTCTGAATTGCATTCAAATCGTTTATTAAAAGTTTCCCATTACTCAACTATTTTAAAGGTTCAGAATAGGTCTGCATGAAAGTTGGGATGAGGAATTTTATTGTCTTTTATGCTTTTTTTCGTGTTTGAATTGCATTCAAATCGTTTAATAAAAGTTTCCCATTACTCAACTATTTTAAAGTTTCAGAATAGGTCTGCATGAAAGTTGGGATGAGCGGATGAGTGTGTGTTCCGCTTTATTCTTTCATACTAAAAAGAGTATTAAAAAGAAATAATATACTCTAAAGGTTTCCACTAACTTTTTGTCCAGGGAGAAGAGTTGTTTAAGCGAGAACCGCACAGTGCCATTGGTGTCTTCGTACGCAAGCAGTGACGGAGGGGACTTGGTTTTGATCCACTCTTCGATGGTCTCCAGAGTACAAGCTGTAAGGGAGGAAACATCTCACTTTCATTGTTGTGGTTGTGAACATGATGTTGATATTTAGGAGATTTCAAAACGATTAACCAATTAAATGCGACTACCCATAAATTTTAATATTAGAATTTTGAAGTACTAATATTAAGGTAGCGATAAACTCGTAATTTTGTTTTATACACATAGATTTTATTACCAGTAATTATTCATAAATAACAAGCAATATTTGCTATACATTTTTTAAATCTTCTCATCAGTAGTTTTATTTATTACTAAACAAAAGGTTATTAAACAAAATATAGCTTGAAATACGTTCTATAACGGGTGAAAAACCGTTCGTTATCACACTCTCCCTCAAAACGCTTTATATCATGCAATATACCAGTACAGAGAACGAACAGTTGCTCACTTATTCCATTGTATTGGAATGTCTGTCCGGTGGCGTAGTTCTCCACGAAGGTGACGTTCTTGCCCATTATACAGATTCTGAATGCGGCATCTTTCGTTTGGGCGTCAAAACTCTCCTCGAATGCCACTTGAGTGAGGAGGCCCGAGGGGTCTTCCAGGGTCTCCACCATCTCCCCACTGGCCTTGTAGCTGCCCGTCACAGGCGGAGGACCTGCGATAAAAGTTAGGAAATGCTGACACAAAAAATACGAATAATATAAAAATGACGGTTAACTATAGAAACAAAGCCCCATTTAGGTTGGTCAGGTTTGGTACCTCTCTGGAATGCTCCAGTATAGTTTCATCTGTCCATAAAAAAAAAAATTTACTACTGTAGATATGTTGGGTAGATTGCTTCATTAAATATATTCCAATAAATGTTTCCTTTTCTGTAAAATAAAATCTTACAATTATGTAAGCATTACCTCTTGACTAACCTTTATTGTACTCTAAACTTTTGCAATCACCCTGTTAAAAAAAAAAAAAATAATAATAATTAATTAAATCTTCTCTAGACCTTATTTCCTCCAAAGCAGATATATTACAATTCGTCAATCTATCGCTGTATCATTTTGTAGTCCTATGAAACTTTTCAAATAAGTAAACAAAATTAATTAATCTTCTCTAGACCCTTATTTCCTCCAATGCAGTTATATTAAAGTTCGTCAGTATCATTTTGTAGTCCTACAAAATTTTTCAAATAAATAAACAAACTAACACATATTACTTTTAAGCTAATGCAACCTGAATTTTATGGTACATTCGAAATGTAATTTGTCCAGTCCCCTATATAGCAGCAAATATAGTCCCCTATATAGCCCTATATAGCTCCTGTTACTGAAAGGAGTTACACAATATGAAACAGAAAGTTAGACACAGAAGTCTTGTTTTCGTTGTTATAACATTTTGGTGCAGTGTAGTCCCGGTGAATCTACTGTGCAATGGAAAATCTAACAAAACTATCATACAGTAACCATCAAGCATAATTATAAGTGATTGCTAGTATTTTTTTGTGCCATTAATGTTACCAGATATATAAAAATAAGCAATTAAACATAAGTTTAATAATTTAATGTCAGTTTAAGTTCTTAATTTGAAATAGTTTTTTTTTTCTTGGTGACTGAATTCATGATTATGTTTGGAAGTAACATTTTGGCAGAAATTATGTTTGAGATAGTACTACTAAGAGTGTTGGGCAGAAAAAAAATTGGCAAATATTCTTATGCACGGTTGTGGCTAAAAAAATAAGATATAATTCCAAGGAAAAGAGACAATTTTGTCAGTCGTTTTATATAGTTTTGGTAGAGAAAGGGCATTTATATAACAACGTGCAAAAAATTTACTTTTCTTTCTCGTAAATCGTGGGGAAAATAACACTTTTTTGCAATGAATGTGAGAAAGTTACTTTCTCCCACTAGTGTGAAAAAGTATACTTTATCGCACGCCTCGTGCTCGAATATTGCATAGTCTTGGTTTTGAAATGACATATTTTCAAAAGAAATTCATTGACTGGAGTTGGCGACATTAATAAATATATGTATTAAAATATTTTTTTTGCAAGTGATTATAAAAATATTGTATGCAACACGTGGGAAATCACTTTTTCAATCTCGGCAAATTATTTATTTGAAAAAGTATTACTTTCCCCACTAGTTGAATAAAAAACTATTTTAGAAGATATTCGTTGCCAGCTTTAGTTTATATATGTATTAAAAATATTTTTGCACGTGATTACAAAAATGTTGTA
This sequence comes from Linyphia triangularis, assembly GCA_963978545.1. Lineage (NCBI taxonomy): Eukaryota > Metazoa > Arthropoda > Arachnida > Araneae > Linyphiidae > Linyphia > Linyphia triangularis. The sequence goes on from OZ021722.1 coordinate 89,793,518, forward strand.
TGCAACATGTAGGAAAGTCAATTTTTCAAACTCGGCAAATTTTTTAATTCGTGCTGCCGCACTCTTCAAATAAGCATTTTGACTCATTTGAAAAAGTATTACTTTCCCAACTAGTTGCATAAATAATTATTCATTTGCACAATAGTAAAAAGAAATTAATTTTATAAATATTTCATGTGTATTAAATTCTTCTTTTTTCAACGTCATTTTTGCGTCATTTTCAAATCGTCATTTTTCAAAGGGCGCCTTTCAACTATGGTTAGATTATAACAATGCTAATAATGTCGAAAAATTAAATTCTTTTTACTTTTAATTTAATGAGGTTAACTCACCTTGGCATTCGGCTAGCCATACAAAGCATATGGCAAGCAAACTTCCCAGAAGCATTCGAATATCCATTTTCTTCTCAATTGAACGCCGCCTCTTCCTAAACATCAGTACATGACAAATTAGAATTTTCCTTCAAACGATAAGAAGAAACAAAAGGTTCTCTTTTTTTATCAACCAAACACCCTACTGAACGATATAACGCCCCATGCGGGGAAAAAAAAAAAAGCGAGATAAGAAACAATCAAATATGATAGTGTTCTACTGTTACAAATTCAGAAAATAAATGTAACATGGAAGCTTCTAATTCAAAATATTAACTTTAATATAAAATAGTGTTTTGTTCAATTGCTAATTAGAAATAGATACAAGTCTTTAGAAGTTAACAATTACACAAATTTTGCACTGGGAAGGTTGGTAGCATTCATTTACATAAATATCTTTTATCAGTAGTCTCAATCATTTCTCTCACTAATCGTCGCAAGTAAAGTTGTGAATCATGAAATTATTTTATCACCTCTAGCGTACATTTTTCAAAAATGTTGGATTGGAAAGAGAGGGAAAGGTCTATCCCAGTTGCCCAAATACGCTGGCAAATATCGCTCATCACTGGCCAATCCCTATATGGAGCGTTATAAACTAGCCGTTGGTAAAGATCTTGGCCGATCTCGCCCAGCTCTGGGTAAAATAGTCTGGACTTCAGAAATGTTGATGGAGAGTTATAAAATTAAAATTTATTTTTATAAGAAAGAACGGATGGGCAAAAAATATGTTTTGTGCTAGTTTTCACTTGTTTGTTTGTTAAAAAATCGTGCAATTTCAAACGATGCTCGAGATCTGGCATGGATTAGATAATCTTCTCAGAACTCTTGTTTCCGACCTTGGCCAATACCACTGTGCTATCTGGGTAGTTCTCGGGGAATGGGAATGAGGCAAAGATCGTATAAGGATTTAAAGAATAATACGTTATGCTTGCGTACATGTATAAGTTCGCGGCAAGTGCGTGTGATAATACTAGCATAATTAAATGTGTATATAAATTAGGTACTTTCGCACAAAAATAGGTTTATGTTTTTATGTCTTTCCTTTGACATTTCTATTAGCAAACATACCAAAACTAAACAAACTCTACCGATTTCTACAAAACATTTTATTTAAAGTGTTAGTGCTTAAACTCGTGAATTTGGGTAAACAAAAAATTAAGCACATCTGTAATTTTACACATCTATTTCCTTTCGATTCCTCTTTAGCTCTTTTTCTTACTATCTAAAACTGTACCACGTTTCCCAGTAAATTTCAGGAATCTTGCTTTTAAATTTTATTTTTTTACATATAATACAGTTTCAGCTACAAAGCATAATTCCCAAAAGCTGCATTATATTTATATAGAAAATTATAAAGCATTCACATCCAATGCGCTACTCTAACAAGATAAGATAATCAAAATGGAATGGCATATGTATTGACTTGATATTTAAATATGATAGGGATCTACTGTTACATAAATAAATGTAATATACAGAAAATAAATGTAACATTGATGCTTCTAATTCAAAATAACTTTAATATAAATCGGTGCTTTGTTCAATTACTAATTAGTTATAGAGATACAAGTCTATAGAAGTTGTGAAATTATTTTATCACCTCAATCGTAAATTTTTCAAAAATGATGGAGGGGAAATGTTGGGCTACTCCAGTAGCACAAATAAGCTGGCTAATATCGATCAACACTGGCCAATCCCGATGTGGACTATTGTAGACTGACCGTTGCTACGGTTTTTGGCCAATCTCGCTCAGTGCTGGGTAAAATATACCGAAACTTTTGAAATGTTGATACAGAGTTTTAAAATTGAATTATATTTTTATAAGAAAGAACGGAGGTGTAAAAAATATGTTTTGAGACGGTTTAAATTTTTTTTTTTTTTCTAAATCGTGTATTTAAGAACGATGCTTGAGTTTCGGCATGGATTTGTCAATCTCTCCAGGACCCCTGTTTCCCACATTGGTCATTTATCTGGGTAGTGGTTGGTCTTTAGGGGAAAATTTTACTAAAAACAGGTCACAATCAGGGGTGTAATGGAGCGGGAACGCGTGGGAACGGCGATCCTTTACCTTTTTAAAAAGCGGAACGGCTTTCCCCCACCTAAATTTTTTTTAAATTTGTACTTTTTTTTTTTTCTCTCTTTTTTCTTCTTTACGTGACGCTAAACGCAAAGTCATGTAAGAAAACGAAAAAGTCATTTCATGAGAAATCTGCTTTTGTTTGCGATCCACAACTTCAAAACTGAGCAGGAAAGTTCAAGTATTTGTAAAACACTTAAAAGAGACGCGGCAACCCACACATGGCCATTTTTCCTTCATTAGAAATGAACTGACATATATGTTTACATCTAGCTATGATTTATCATGTGTATGGATTTATCCAATGGCAGTTATCTTCTTTTTCAACGAATTAAATATATTTGTGGATGAATTAGAAGACTTCAAATTTGTATGGTTCGTCATGTATGCAAACTAAAACTTCCACACCCAAATTCACGCCAACCATCTACATTTTCAATGAACAAAATTGTGGTTTTGCACATATAAACTTGCCATATAACTTAATAGTTTAAAAAAATTATTTAAATAAAAGAAGTCTACACACTCAATTTTTCTTTTTAATTTTTGAGGTGCTCATTAGCTGTTTTGAGATTATTAAAGTAATATTAATAAAACTATTTATAGTTGCCATTTTCACTCCCCCCCCCCCCCCCCCAGAAAAAATACTTTTGTAACGACGCGACCTAGCGTTCCCACACCTTTTTATTTTACACTACATTACTGGTCACAATATAAACTAGGGGTGAGGAACATCGCACAACTTTCAATTCCACTATAATACTGACGTGGATTTGTGTAATTTACCGTTTTTATATTTTTATGATTCATTTTGCAAAAGTGGCCAGTTTAGCGATATTTTTTGCGATAATTTTTGCATGGGTCTTAAGAAAAAAAAAGAAGGAAAAAAAATTGCCAAAACACTTTTAGATAATCCTTTGTTATAAGCGAAACTGTGGGGAGAAGAAAAAACGATCGTTGATGAGGTATGCTCAAGGAAAGAGAACTCTGTGTTGAAGGCATTCGTTTTTCAACTTTTTACGCTGAATTTCGGAGGTGGGGAGGCTTAGAACACCTTAAGAGGCAATTCCACAGCAATTTTGGACAAAATCGTTCGAGCCGTTTTTTAGCAATTACTGAAAAACATGATTTTTTAACCGGCAGCTAAGTTATGCGCATGAGCGATTTTGACGAAAACCTTAATGGTAGATCCCTGTACCATCTCCAACTCGTTTAACAAATTTGAACATCGTAGGTCAATTTGTGGGGGAGTTATGCTGACCACAGACGCACACACATTTTTTCTAGATCACTTTTTTGAAATCAGAATGTTCCAAAACGTGGAGAAATGCTAAAAAAAAAAATCGATTTTTTTTTTTTTTTTTTTTTTTTTTTTTAGGACCGAATCCTGTACTTTCTTTTCCCTATGTATACATATAGGTAATTGAAAGCAAAAAGATCTTGGGTCTTTATTTAATTCTTCTTTTAGGTGAATACGTATAAATCCATAGAAATAGGGCGGAGTTAGACTTCTTTTTTTAAATTGATAACGAAAATCATAGAGAATTTCAAAATATTGGGTGACTGAAAGGTTTATTAATTATTCGGAGGGGGAGTGGCGAATACAATTTTACCCCTATTTTAAACCAACCTATAAAAATAGTCTACTTTTTACACTTCTCATTTTATTACAAGGGCAAGTTACATTTAAATATTCTACGTCAATTTAACACAGCTCCCAATTTCCTTAGAAATAAAACAAAAAAATGGAACCTCATTGTTTTGTCCAAAAAGAAGCAAAGAATTGTCATTTATAAACCTCACATGACTTTTGATTTACATTGTAAAGTCAAAAATTCACTTAACCAAGACATTATCAAAAGCAAATTCAAATCTTTTCCAGACAGTTCAGTGGACTCTACTCATTAACTCAGAGAAAGTTGGAAGACAGTGGCTGGAAGATAACAACCATTTTATTCACTATAAAAAATTATTCAAATGAATTATGGAAGAAAATAATTTATTTGTATTTTTATTGCTTATGTAACGAATTATCATTAAAATTAAGAAAAGAGCATACTTATATAGAAATTGCAAGAGCAATCTCATGATCAACACTGTTAGATCAGAATAACATATAATTTTTTTTCTTCTTTATGAATATAAACATTCAGGGCAAAACAAAAAGGTCTTTAAATAGTGAGAAATTAATTTGAGCTGACACTTTTTTGTGGTTGATTTATAAAGAATGGCCCTTTTTAATGAGACAAATATTTGCTCTGTAAATTGCAGGTATATATCAGAACGGGTATGAAATTGGAAATTTGTAGTTTACCGCTAACTCTATAAGAACTCAATAGATGGCGACAGTACACATTACATTTCCACTTCCCTTCTTTGAAATTCGGAACATATCGGCACTCCTTTCCTTTCTCATTGTCTTTGTTTTCTCCAGGACGAATGCATGCAATTTTCTATGTCTTCAATGGTTGAGAATTGAAATGGTAGTAAGACATCATGATATTTGCATATTTACAGTCGACCATATAGAGATAATTTGTATTAAATGGAAAGTTTGATTTATATATTTTTCTGGTACTATTCCGTTAGCCTGGTCCCATTATTCAGATAAAAAACCCAAATTGTAGACCTAACTCATCCAAACTAACAACATTTAAATAATTTATCATTCCTTTAACAAATTGTAAACATTTAGGCTTGGAAGTACATTTACGCTGCCTTTAAACTTCATTTAAACATGAAAACATTTAGGCTTTGCGACTCTGGTACACCCGGCTAACGGAAGAGTATTGTTGCACAAATTTTCTGTATATATTGTAAATAGTGACGTATTATTTCAAAATTCTATTGTAATTTATTTTTATCTTATTTTATTTATTAATTAATAGCGATTATACAAGTTAGAAAAAGGTGGCAACACCTAAAGCAATCGAGAAGTTTCGAGATATTTCTTTTCCGATGAATTGGCTGGAAATTTCGAGAATGTCTCACGCGCTTGTATATAAAAGACTGGAGAACGGGAAAGTTTTCAGATTGACTTTGGACTTCGATGAAAGCTTATCGCTTTGTTTAATGGAGTGAGCTTGTATAATCGCTGTATTAGAAGTTGTTTTTGCTAAAGCTTGTGTTGAAGCTTGTGAGCGATTACACTGTTGCCTGTGGATAAATTTTGTGAGTTTTCTGAAGAGAGAATAAATATTTTTATACTGTAAAAACTGTGCCATCATTGCCTCAGCGGAAAAATTCATAACAGTATCCTTTCTCCTTCACATTTTTATGATAAACCATTATTGCGGTGCGTTGTTGTTGTTGTTGTTGTTGTTGTTGTTGCTTATCCTCAATAGATCTGTCATTTGTCAGATCAACTCCAGAAGGTTGTAGACCACCAGAAAATCGATGACAATAAGGAGATCTGATGTTAGGTCCACCCTGGAAATTCCGACGCAATTCAGAATACAATCCGGTGAGGCTAAATAATCACAGTATTTTTTACAATTGGGGAAATTTTTTGTGTCATGTTCGAATGACAGAGATTTTAAATGGCCACTTGAGAGTCTGGTTAAAGAAGTCTGGGAGCCTCAATCGCATTTGATTTCCAGAAGAGTGCCAGGAGATGTTCCGGAGGGTACGCAGGTGGCATTCAGCAGATTAAATTTTGGTTAAAAAATTTTGTTAAAAAGTTCATTTTTCATTGAAATAAAGTTCCTGATAAGTAAGTGAGGAGCGTTCGTGCGTTATTGAAAGGAACGTGATTTATCGTTAACTGCTAATGGGCAAGCCTACCAGCATTGGGAGGTTGGCGAGCGTTAGCGAACAGATGAGGGCGGAATCCCCTAGATATAAATTATTCTTGAAATATCAAGCAAATGGTCTTTGTTAACTATACCATTCAAATCGACATAGAATCGAACTAAAAACCAACTATCAAAACCAAGGTTGCCAAATTTTCTGAATTTTTTTAATATTATGAAACAAAAATCTATAATAATAAAACAAGCTGTGTGTCTGTCTGTGGCTCTGTGGATCTATAGAAACCTACTTAAAATTGGAATAGAGCTCTGAAATTTTCAGTACAAGTAGTTTTAGCCTTCTAAATGTATACATCACAAACAAAATGTTAAAATTTTGATTAGTTCTTTTTTAATTAATTTTTTAATTAATTAATAAATATGTTACAAAACGATATCTAATAGGGATACAGCTCTGAAATTTTCAACATAAGTAGTTTTGGCCTTTTAATCGGACTTTTAAAAAACAGAATTTTACATTTTTATTTAATTCGTTATTAATAAGTTTTTTTAATTAATTAACTAATATTTTACAAAACGATTTCTAATAGGGCTACAGCTGTAAAATGTTCAACATAAGTAGTTTTGGCCTTCTAATTGGACTTTAGAAAAACAGAATTTTAAATTTTTGTTTAATTCGTTATTAATTAATTTTTTTAATTAATTAATATATATATTACAAAACGATTTCAAATAGGGCTACAGCTTTGAAATATTCAACATAAATAGTTGTAACCTTCTAATAGGATTTCTGAAAAACAGAATTTAATTTTTTTTTTAATTAATTAACAAATATTTTATAAAACGATTTATAATTGGGCTACATTTCTGAAATTTTCAACCCAAGTAGTTTGGCCCTCTAATTTGACTGACAAAAAGAATGTTAAAATTTTAATTTGTTTTTCAATTAATTTTTCACAAAAAGCGACTTCGAATAGGCCTAGGTCTCTGAAAGTTTCAACGCAAGTAGTTTTAGCCTCTAATTTTGCTTTCCACAAACACGCGTGTTGAAATAATCTTAAAGGGGTGTTGTATTATTGCATTAATGGGGAATTTTTTTTTCTTGACAAGGGAAAGGCTTCCAATATTAAGTCTTTACGTAGCAATTAAATTTTAGTGAATGAAGCGAGCTTATTCTTACGCAGCAATGAACCTTTTAACGAGTGAAATAAGCCTGTGTTTATGTGTCCATGAACTTTTCAGCGAACGAAGTGAGCTCGATTTTGCCTAGTGATGAACATTCCTGCGAGCGAAGCGCCAAAAACTGGTTTCTATACTCGAATGACAGATTTCCAAAACGCGAGGCCTCACAGCTAGCTAAAATAAATATTGCACATGTTAAAATTTTGTAGCATTATATTATATTATTTTATTATTAGGGTATTTAGCTAGTATTAAATAAACTATATCTTGTGAGCTTTTTGAATAATAAAAAATACCATAAATATACCACATTTTTTAGAGCTACTACTACTTTTAAAATACCGCATGCAAAAATATATGTAAAACGAGAGATATTCATGGCATTATTAGCAACTCGTAAGGAATTTTGACTAATCGAAGCGCATCTTGCAATGACATAGCCCTCATATTATTTTAATACTACATTTGGAAACATTTTTTTTTAAACATGAGAACATTAAAATGCAAAAAAAAAAAAAAAAATAAAAAAAAAAAAAAAAATAATTATATATATATATATATATATATATATATATATATATATTTACTTTTATAATAATAATATATATTTATGTTAGGTGGCCACTTGAGAGTCTGACTAAAGCAGAACATACTGGGAGAGTCGATCGCATTTGATTAAATTGAAATTGAATTTTTAGAAATTTAAAAATGTAATAATTCCAAAACTACAATGAAATTTTAAAAAAGGAGACGAGAGTGTTTCTGTAAGACATATACCTCTGTGCCTGCAAAAAAAATAGCTTTCTAGGGGTGGTTACTTTTCCTTGAGAAAGAAAGCCCATGCAAAAAATAAAATTCTTTCACTTTGACAATAATAACTCAGAAACTAAAGTTCGCATTTCTGACTCTTTCCTTATCAGCAAATTCCCCAAACATTTCTCTACAAATGTCCAATGTGATAGTGTACTTACACAATCACAATTTTTATATGTATTGGGTGGGTCAAGTAAGGACCTACCCCAGATATAATGGCAATTTTTACGAGAGGGGACTAGGCTTGCTGGCGTGATTTTGTCCAAGAGTTAGCAGTACAGAGTCAAGGGGTCAGAGCTAAATTTACAACCTGATTTGGATTGGGCAGAGGCGAATATGGGGGATTTCTTGGATTAGGATTTCTTCTTAGGATTCTTTCGAATTGCACTTGAGGACCCTCAAGTGCAATTGGATGACCATAGGAAATAAGGATCTCATTATGATGTAAAAAGGATGGGAAAGCTCTCAGGAGCCACTTCTTCCCTTCACTGACCATGTTGTTACAAGTGAGACTGCTATTGCTGTTTAATCTCACGTCAGATCAGAGAGAGCGGAAGAGAGAGATATGTAAGAGGCTTAGATGAGAGCCTTGCAAAGGTTCAGGATGCAGTTATCCATAAGACGTGTAAATCATAGAAGGCTCTCAATCTGCTCCTGAGTTAAACTATCATAACGACGTTTACGGGCGGAGGTGCGTAACGACTCACCAAGGAAAAGTCCTAATGCAGCCGCTACCGAGCCTCAATGTTCAGACGGTCAAGCCTAGCAGTCCACTAACGAATGAGCTCGAGCCATCCACAAGCAGATCTTCATTTCCATACTTCAGGTAGAGAAGGTCAATTTCTCAAGCCCAGCAACCCACAACTGATTAAGCCCAGGACCCTCAGGACGGAATCACTGACCCTGCCTCAATCCCAAGCACACAAACAGCCGTAAGTCCCCTCTTACAATCAACGAATTAAATCCTATACTTATATTATTGAGTGAATTTATTTAGTGTTTTTTTTTTTTTTTTTTTTTTTTTTTAAGCTTCTCTTCTTTGGTTTCATGACACAATTCTAAACGAACCTTTTGATCACAATATTGGCAATTTTTTATTAATAATAGTTATTGTGGCAACGACAAATCACGACTGTAGGTGAATTACAAAAAAAAAAAAAAAAAAAAATCAGAATAATGGCTATATCTTTGGTTCTAATTATCGTACAATCCTGCGTTTGCACCAAAATGCTTTGTTTACGATTTTCTATACGTCTGGTAAAAAAAAATTAAATTCTTAGGGGGGGGGGGGGCTGTTTACTAAGTAGGTCTAACTCAATATTTGAACATTTCAGTACGAACCCATTTTATTTTATGTTTTCATTCAATTTAGAATACTTCGTTTACCCTAAATACCAAATTTCAGTTCATTATGTTGAGAAACACGCCATTTAGAAGCGAAAATGTTTTGGCCGATCTTTAGGGCAAATCTCTGTAAATCTAAGGTTCCTACTACAAAACTGTGAGGAATCGAACGTTTGCTTGCATTAATTCAAACGTTTCTATCAAACGGTCCCTTAAAGTGAGGTGGGTTTTTTTTTTTTTTACATTTTCGCTAAAATATTGGGAGCCATGAGTCAGCATAAGGAGCAATAAGTCAATATGGAATGAAAAAAATTCTGGGAGATTTTCGACCATGATGAATATATGTTTCTTTTCCAAAAAATTAAAACTTGTGTAATTAATTCATAATTATTAAAAATCTGTTCGGTGCATCAGTTGATTGCTATTTGCTTTTGACGTTTAACAAACTGGTCGTTTGAAACAAAAACTTCTGAAATATATGAATTATTTAAGAATTTATGGCCAAAACAGCGATTTTATCTTTTAAAATTAATTTGTCAATTCTTTGATCCTATTGAAATTTCTAACCACTCATTAGAAAATTAGAAAATTTTATAATTCGCTGGGTTTTTTTTTTTGGTTTTTTTTACACTAAATCTAAATATGGTATAATTGTTGAATTAAACCAAGTAGATCAGGTTCGAAACTACGTTTGTTATGGATAACTATTAATAAAGAACTCCACAGTATTACGACGAATACATTTAATATAACAAACATCAACCGTCGCCTAAATCTCTCGAATACGAACATCAGATATTATTATTTTTAGAATTACAGATATTCTTTTTAGAAATACACCAGCGTCTCCATGGCAACTCTCGCTTTACAATTCGTAATCGTTGTCACTCACTTACCATTCCGCAACATCCTCCCACCTTACAATTTTTAAAAGTTTACAGAAAATTGCAACAGTTCCGTCAAAGGTTCAAACGCTCCGGAACCTTAACAGTTCTACCAAATCTGGTCACCACTTTACTTCCAATGGTTTTGTTCGATACAGTCTCTTTTATTTTCTCCAGTACGTCACTGGATAGTTCTTGTATGGCATTGTCCGCATCGTCCTCCGACGGAATAGTCCCTTTCGTTATAGTCCCTTCGTCTCAAGTGCTTTCTGCGGTCGGTCAACCATCTCCATCAGATACAACCGCTAAAATGGCCTAATTCTCTCTCCTTTTGAAGTTTTCACTCTGGCGACTCTAGCATGCCCATCAGCACCAGGATAAATATCCATGACCAGCCCAAAGGCCCAGTTAATTCGTTTTGCATCGGAGCCTACCAGGACAACATCTCCGACACGTAAAGTCTCAGCCTTTCGTTTTACTTGGTGAACCAACAAGGCTAAGTATTCACTTCGAAACCTAGTTCTCAAATCCATGCTAAGCTTCTGAACATAACGAAGTCTTTTGTTACAGCTATTGATGTCAATGTTATCCAAGTCTGGAACTTCGTTGTGAGGTAAACTTTGTATGAAACTTGCTGGGGTCAAAGGACTTAAGCTGTCAGCTTCATCACTGATGTAGGTAAGTGGTCGCGAATTAATAGTCGCTTCGCAGTCACATAAAATTGTCTCTAGTTCTACATAGTTTATTGTTGACTTTCCTAGAACTCTTCTTAACAGTTCCTTAACCATTCTTACTATCCTCTCCCACCATCCTCTCCACCACGGGGAGGCAGGTGAATTGAAATTCCACTTGATTTTCTGCACGGTCGAAAATGTCATAACTTCATTCCAATCAAAGAGTTTCGTACTTAGACTTATTATTTCTTTCTCATCTTTGAAAGTCTGCATCTTCTCAAACATCTTAGCTCCTTCAATTTGGAAACATTCCTTTTGGATGCACTGCGGTAGTTTCCCTTCTGCCTCTTGGACTTCTTCAAACGTCAACTCTCCCTTCTTCTTTCTGCAGTATAGGCTATTGAAAACGATCTGTTATGTATCCAATTAATCGTTCTCACATTTTTCGTATACTGAGAAAAGTAGAGTAATTTTCCTGTAAAATTCTGTTCTTCACAGCTCAATTGCATAACAGCAGTCTTCCTTTTTTTCTTTATTAACATCCTCTTCGAGAACGAGAATGTTAGATTTTGGCCAGTCTTTTTCTTCTAGTTTCACCCAAGGTGGGTCCTTCCACCAAAGAAATTTTAAGTATTCTCTATCTGTTTTATCCAAATTGATCTGAAGAAATGTCCTCTTTACGTCTGCTGTCACTGCAATAGCATGTTCTCGAAATTGAATCAACTTCTCTGGAATCTTGTCGATTAGGTTAGGTCCTTTTTCTAAGCAGTTGTAAAGAGAATTTCCCTTTTCATCATTTACGGATGCATCGAAAACAGGTCTGATTTTGGTAGTCAAGCTCGATTCTTTGATGACTGCTCTGTGAGGTAGATAATAGCATTTTTTTTCATGGTCATCCGGTATAATTTTTATAATACCATCTGTGAACCATTCTTCAAAAACTTGACAATAGTCTTCATATTTTCCAGCATTTTTCAGTTTTCTGGTAGTATTGAACAATCTTCTGGTTGCCACTTCTTTATTGTTTTGCAGTTCCGGGCAACCTGTTTTGAATGGTAACCTTATTTCATATCTTCCTTCTTCTTTGACACAGATTGTTTTCTCAAAAAAATCTACAATTTCTTTATCTGAATCTTCTTTTGATTTAATATCAGCAGGATCTTTAATTCCTATAGTTTCTAATCTCCATAGGTCAGGAATAGAAATTCCATTCAAACAACAAAGAGTGCTCGCCACATCATGTCCATTGCGTGACTTCGTTTTGCCCATAATTGTTCATCCCAATTTAGTTTCCATGGCGAATAGGTCTTCTTCCAATTTTTTGATCTTTCCAGTTAACAATTTACCCATTACATCCGCTCCTAGTAAAATTTTTACTTCTGAAATATCGTATTCTGCGTCAGAAAGCCGTATATTGCCTAACTCAAGTGAAGATAAATGTTCTTTGGACAATCTTGGTACAAAATTACAGATTCTTTCTTGATCGAGCATCGTAACTTTTATTTCAAATTGCTCATCACAACTAAGAAGAGTAACATCATACACGCCATGTTTCTGCAATTTCGTTTTAGCACCACCAAATAGGCTATGTGAAAGAGTCTCTTGGCACGTTTTTTCTAAATCTAATTTATATAGCTATGCCGTCTTTTGTTATATACGATCGCTGGGATCCTGAATCTAAAAGCAATCTTGCTAACTTATATGAGTTATTTTTACTTTTAACCTTCACTATAAGTGTCTGTAATAAAGTTCCATTCATTTCTTGGGAAGACAATGCTTCGGTTTCTTTAGCTTCACTTTCAACTTTAGTCGCCAAATCATTTAGTTTAGGACCTTTAATATCTTTATTTGCATCATTTAATCTTGGGCACATTACTACATAGTGTGAATAATTGCATAATAAGCATTTAATCCCTGATTTACAATTTTTAGACGAATGTCCCTTCTTCAAGCAGGTGAAACAAGCGCCTTTACGTTTAAGAATATTAATCTTCTTTTCCCTATCAAAGTTTTTAATCTGGTTACAATCTTGAGAATTATGATTTTTCTTCTCACACCAAATACAGCATTTGTTTAAAATTTTTTCCTCGCCTGAGTATATGCAAGCTGCGGTGCTTAGTTTTCCTCTTTCTAAATTATTAAAACTTTTACTAACCGATTCATTGCCAAAACTGAAACGAGCTATATTCAAACGTTCTTCCCCTTCAACTTCCAACTTCAAAAAACTGAGAAGATGAGTCAAATTATTTGCTTCTGCCGCTAATTCTCCCTTTGTATGTTTGACTCTCTCCCAAACTTGCAAAATTTCATCAGGAAGCGCCGATTCAACTAAAGGGTAAAGCATGGCTGCATATTTATCGCTGGTTATCCCTAACGTTTCAAGCGCACGCAGATGCGTTTCAATTTTATCATACAAGGCTCTTAAAGTAATATATTGATTATCAGTTCTAGATAATACCAAATTCAAAAGCTCTCTTACATAAACTTCAATTAACAATTCATCTCTAGCAAAACGAGCTTTAAGTTGTTCTATAGCTTTGGCGTAATTTTCTCCACATGGAGGAAAACTCTCAATTAGCTCTCTGGCAGAAGATCCAGGAACAGTAGATTGATATAAGTATTGAAACTTATCATCATCGTCTATATTACTATCATCATTTATTTTTCTAAACTGACCCCAAAAAGACAGCCAATTTCTTATATTTCCATCGAATTTCTTAAGTTCTATTTTGGGTAATCTAAAATGACGTTTCATAGAAAAGGAATTATTAGAAACACTTACTTGATCAATATCGTTCTGCGATGATGGGAATTTATTTAATATATCCTCACAGTCATTTTTAATAGAAATCCAGCTATTTCTATATATTTCCGCAGAATCAAATTCTCTTTCAAAAGCTTCTTCGTCATAATCACTTCCACTTAAATACACTTCTTTAATTTCTTCATCTATCTTGAACATGCGACTAGTTTTATCTTCAAGAGTGTCCAATATTTTCCGAACTTCAATGTTCTGTTTGTCGTCTTTTTCAAGTATGCTTTTTGCTTCATTCACCTCCTTGGTAAACGATCGTCTCAACTGAGTTCTTTCCCTGTTTAATTTATCCATGTTCAAACAATAATTAAATACCACATGGACGCCATAAAATGTTGAATTAAACCAAGTAGATCAGGTTCGAAACTACGTTTGTTATGGATAACTATTAATAAAGAACTCCACAGTATTACGACGAACACATTTAATATAACAAACATCAACCGTCGCCTAAATCTCTCGAATACGAACATCAGATATTATTATTTTTAGAATTACAGATATTCTTTTTAGAAATACACCAGCCAAAGAACTTAAAACTATAAGAAGGCAAGCTTCGCCGATACGTAAGTGCTGCCATCTCGCGGATTTTCATAGTTGAGAGCACAAAACTTTCGCCAAATTGCTCCGATTTCCAGACATGCGCAGAGCTTTGTTCTTACTTTGGCGATCGTGCTTTTTAAACAAACAAATAAGAACATCAGATTTATTTCGTCGAATTCGTGGGAGATTTAAATAGCAGAACAAAAATGGAGGATTCTACTTTGCAAAGTAACATATTATTTATTCAAGTTTGTTCAAATTGTTCGCTTTTGTGCACAATAAATTTCGGTAATATTCTGAAGATTATTGTGACGACATCAACTCTGAACTATTTGCTAAATATCTTGTGTTTTAAATTATACATGTTTTGCTTGCCGGGTGTGGCATCACTTGGAATTTTATAGAGTTCTTTTCTGTCAGTCATGGTGAAAGGTTGATAAATAAATTGTTTTAAGATATTTAGGAGAAAGGAGAACTGGTTAAGTTCTTGCAAATCTCATAACATGGCGCCCAAAACGTGAAGCGTAGATTAATCGCAAAAAAGAAGTCAAGGTTAGTCATTAGTCATTTTATTATTTTCGTAACGGTTGATATTTCGATCGTAGAACATTCTTATTCGTATAAGCTTAAATTTGCTATTGAGTTCTATTTTATTGAAATGGAATCGTTAATTGAAAAACGAAAACCTGTCCGAGCTTCTTTTACAAGAACAATAAATATAATTTTGCAGGAATTAAATAAAGAAATTCCTGATGAAGAAACTGCGAAAACGAAACTTGCAACTTTAGAACGTTTATCTAATGAGCTTAATATTTTTGATACTCAAATATTGAATGCCGAATATTCTTCGAGTGATCAGTTTGAAAGTGAATGGGCAAAAGTTGAAGAGTACAAAGAAAAGCTAGATATGATACGAGTGAAAACGGAATTATTTTTTAATCGCCAAACCACACAATCCATTGGAACTGTGTCGCCAAATACGAATAAGCGAAAACTAAAATTACCTGAAATTGAGTTAAAACAATTTGGCGGTGACATAAAGGATTGGTTGCCGTTTTGGGGACAATTTCGGCGAATACATGAAGATAAAGAAATTCCAAATGAAGACAAAATGCATTATCTCGTTCAAGCGACTATACCCGGCACTAGACCACGGGACATTGTAAACAGCTTCCCTGCTACTGCCGAAAATTATGAAAAGGTTATAGAAAGCTTAAGAAATAGGTTCGGCAGGGAAGAATTATTGGTGGAATTCTATGTTCGGGAATTATTGGGTCTAATTATTAGAAATGTTACAGATCAAAGGGGAAAAGGTAGTATGTCTGAATTATATGACAAATTAGAATCGTATTTACGTTCGTTGGAGTCAATAGGGATGACCAGCGAGAAGTATGCGGCAATGCTGTTTCCGCTCGTTGAATCCTGTATTCCTGAGGAAATATTAAGAGTTTGGCTAAGAAATCATGCCTCAATAATTCCAGGCGAAAATTCTCACTCTGAGAAATTGAAACAATTGTTGTTGTTTTTAAGAAATGAAGTAGAAGGAGAGCAGAGAATTTTTTTGGCAAAATCCGGCTTTAAATTAAATGACTTTGGTGCAAAGAAAGAAGGTCGACGGGATAAAAGGTACCAGGATGATCATTACGTGCCTACAGCGAATGATTTGTTCTCAGGCCATAGTAAAACCGCCAATTATAGTGAGAAGGACTCTTGCATATTTTGTGAAAAACCCCATGAAAGTCGAGATTGCTTTGTTGCTCAGAAGATGACTTCAAGTCAAAAGAATGACGAAATTAAGAAAAAGAAGGGTTGTTTTTTCTGCCTTAAAATTGGACACAGGGCCAAACAATGCAAGTCAAATGTGAGATGCTTGATTTGCTCGAAAAGGCATTGGGGTATCATGTGTCCGAATTTACAAACCAATCAGAAAAGAAATGACTTTGAGGAGATTAAAGAAGAAGAAACACCAAACGTATCACTTGCGAGTACTAGTTGCCTAGATGAAGTCTTTCTTCAAACGCTATTAATTCGCATCGAAGCCAACAAAAAGCAGAAGACAGTAAGGGCACTTATTGACACAGGGTCGCAGCGTTCGTACATTTTAAAGGAGACTGCCGTCGAAATAGGGTGCCAATCTAAGGGATCTGAATCTTTGATTCATACGCTTTTTGGAGGAGCAACAACGAAAAGAGAAATTCACAAACGCTACGAAGTAAACGTTAAAAGCCTAAAGGGTAATTTTTCTAGACGACTAGTCCTGTTGGAACAGTCGAAGATTTGTGGATCAGTGGTCAGTTTACAGCCCGGATCATGGATCGAAGAACTAAAGCAGAAAAATATCCATGCATCTGATATAGGAAGAGGGGATTTGAAGATAGAAGTCCTTATTGGAGCTGACGTCGCAGGTACATTGTTAACAGGAAAAATTCAGATATTAGAAAATGGACTGACTGCTGTGGAATCACTACTCGGATGGACAATCATGGGAAAGATGAATGGTTATACTTCAGAAAGGAATTTCTTGTCCATGTCGTCAATGATAACGTCCATGTTGACTCACAGTAGTAGAATAGAAAACTTGTGGAAGCTAGAAGCACTGGGAATTACAGATGCTAAAGAAAATAAATCTGATTCAGAATTAGAAGAAGCGGTGTGGGATCACTTTCACAAGACACTAAAAAGAGTGGAAGATCGATATGAAGTCAGTTTGCCTTGGATAAACGAGAAAGGAACTTTGCCAAGTAATAGAGAGGTTGCTGAAAAACGATTGATTTCCACGACAAAGAAGCTGATGCTGAAAGATAAATTTGAAGCATATAATGCAGTGTTTGAAGAATGGTTTGAATCTGGAATAATAGAAGAAGTACCAGAAGAGGAGAAACGAATTGACAATCATTATCTTCCCCACAGGCCGATCTTCAAAGATAACTCTACTACAGCAGTAAGACCTGTATTTGACGCTTCATGCAAGCAAAAGGATTACCTGTCACTCAACGACTGTCTAGCAAAAGGACAAAATTTAATTGAAATGATTCCTGGATTGCTTCTTGATTTTAGACAAGGAAAGATAGGGATTATCGCAGATATCAGAAAAGCTTTCCTTCAAATATCTATTCAAAAAAGTGATCGGGATTACCTAAGATTCCTGTGGTGGAAGAATTCAGAACAAAAAGAGCTCACAGAATTTCGTAATTGTAGAGTAGTTTTCGGACTAAAATGCAGTCCTTTTCTTTTAGCCGCAGTGATCGATACTCATTTAGACCAATGTGAATCTTCTTTAAAGGAAGTGGCTACAAAATTGAAAAATTCCTTCTATGTTGACAACTGTGTCACTTCGGTCAATTCGAATGAAGAAGCGGAATACTTTATTGGAAAATCAACTCAATTAATGACAAGTGCTAACTTCGACTTGAGAGGGTGGGAGCAAACAGAGCTGAACAGTGTGGAAACTACAATGGAGGAACCATTGAAAGTACTTGGTCTCCTATGGGACAAATTTGAAGATTCATTGTTTTGTGATATCCCAAATGTCGACTTAAGTGATCTCTCTGTTACAAGACGAAACGTTCTATCAATTGCACAGAGGATTTTTGACCCAATTGGTTTCACTTGTCCTTTTACCCTTCTCCCAAAGTTATACTTGCAAAAGAGTTGGGAAACAAAACTGAGCTGGGATGCAGAGCTACCTGAAGACATCAAGAGAAATTTTTTGAAGTGGGTAAAAGAACTGCCGTTGTTATCATCAATCAAGATTCCCAGACTAGCTACGCTGCTTGCAGAAGGACAATCATTTAGTCTACATACGTTTACCGATGCTTCACATGGATCGTATGCATGTGCAATATATTTGAGAAGTCAAAATGAAGAAGAAGTCAAAATAACTCTACTGCAAGCCAAAGCGCGAGTTGCTCCTTTGAGAAAAATAAGTATACCAAGACTCGAATTGCTTGCTTGCCTCATTAGAGCGAGATTAGTTTCATTTATCAACAAGAACCTGAAGATCGAAATTTCAAAGGAATATTACTGGACTGATTCTTCAACAGCACTCTTCTGGATAAAGAACGTAGAAGCTTGTTGCACTTTTGTAAATAACAGAGTTTTAGAAATTAGAAGCCTTACAGACCGTGAAAATTGGTATCATGTACCAGGTACAGAAAATCCAGCCGACTTGCCCTCAAGAGGATGTTCTGCTAAGAAACTTATTGAATCCAGATGGTGGGAGGGTCCACCTTGGTTGGCATTGCCGGAAGAAGAATGGCCTCGTTCCGTCCAAATCGATAACAAACAAGAGGTGGATACTGAAAGGCGTAAAGCAATAATAGTATCTGTAAGCAATGTCAAGGATATCTCTTCTCAAATCTTTGGCTATTTTTCAAAGTACACGAAGATACTTAGAATGTTCGGGTGGATACATAGATTCATAGGTAATGTCCGAAAGAGAAAAGAAGAAAGAGAAAAAGGAGAGTTAAAAGTTCATGAGTTGACAAGAGCTGAGAAATCTCTCGTGAAGATTATTCAACATGATTCCTTTTCATCTGAGGATATTAAGAAGCTGAAGTCAATTAGTGTTTTCCAAGATGACGAAGGCATTTTACGCGTCAAGACTAGATTAACTGAGATAAAAGATCATGAAAATTTTATTTATCCTATGTTACTTCCGAAGAATCATAAAATTGTGGAGAAATTAATAATTAATAAGCATCTATCTATGTCTCATGCCGGTATACACGTATTGATCTCAAAACTTAGAGAGATATTTTGGATCGTCAAAAGCAGAGCTACAATTCGAAAAGCTTTATATGGATGCGTCATTTGCAGGAAACATGGAAGTAAAAGATTACAGACTGCGCCATCTACCCTACCAGAAAATAGAGTTAAAGATGCTCATGTTTTCGAAATTGTTGGAGTTGATTTAGCTGGTCCTTTGATTTTAAAGAATAAAAGGAAAGCCTGGATTATACTTTTCACCTGTGCTGTTTTCAGGGCGGTACATTTGGAATTGATTTTGACCCTTTCAACTCAGGGATTTTTACTTGGTCTTAGAAGATTCATTGCTCGTAGAGGAAGGCCATCGGTAATCTACAGCGACAATGGCACTAATTTTGTCGGATCCAACAATCTCTTGAGGTCAATTGACTGGAATACTATCGAGATCGAAGCTACCACAAATAAGATTGAATGGAATTTCAGTCCACCCGCAGCACCATGGTGGGGTGGTTTTTGGGAACGTCTTGTTCAAATGATTAAGAAACTTTTGCGTCGAGTCCTAGGCCAGTCGTCTCTAAATTATGAAGAATTAATGAGTGTGCTGTGTGACTGCGAAGCAACTGTGAATGCCAGACCACTCACCTATGTGTCTGAGGACTCTGATGATCTCATCCCTTTGACACCGTCCCTGTTCTTAGGTGAAATTCCAGTGTTTGGAGTCCCTGACTTGGACCACCTGGATAAAGTTGATTTCAACAAGAGGCTGAGACATCTACAGAACCTACGAGAGCGCTTGAGAAGAAGGTTTAGAAGCGAGTATCTCGGCCTGCTAGTGCAACGTCCATCTACAATGCTGATTTCTCAACAGATAAAAGTTGGGGATATAGTTCTCGTTGAGTGTGACAACAAACGCAAAGTGCTGTGGCCAATGGCAAGAGTAGTCGATGTGTATCCTGGAAAAGATGGCAACATCCGGGTTGTACGTCTTAAAACGACTTCTGGGATGATAGTTCGACCTGTTCGAAGAATTTTCCTCCTTGAAATATCTTGTTCAGTCGAAGATGCAAAAATGGATAAGCGAGACGAGTCTCCTAAGATGAACCGCCTAGTTTCTGACTTTCCAACTAAAACTGTTGTGACTAGGTTTGGCAGAACCATTAAGATTCCTTCAAGACTATTGGACTGAACTGTTTATATAGAACCTTGACTTTAAAACTCATTCCTTTGTAGTAAAATTATATTTGTTTTGATTAATTTTGGTAATTGTTAATCAAAAGGTGGGAGAATGTGACGACATCAACTCTGAACTATTTGCTAAATATCTTGTGTTTTAAATTATACATGTTTTGCTTGCCGGGTGTGGCATCACTTGGAATTTTATAGAGTTCTTTTCTGTCAGTCATGATGAAAGTTTGATAAATAAATTGTTTTAAGATATTTAGGAGAAAGGAGAACTGGTTAAGTTCTTGCAAATCTCATAACAATTATAGAATTTTCGTAAGAGAATTTTAACAGGACATTTTTTGCAGTGTTGATGGTTGTGATGAAACTTGATGGTTAGTGTTCTTAATCGTTTGTTTTTATTTTTTCGTCTCATTCAGCAGGCTAGTTTTTATGCTAAACTAGCTGTGTGGCCCCGCGCTGCTGGGGACCCGCTGAAGGATATCTATCTGTTCTGTGTTACATAGACGAGGAATTTCTTCGGATTAATTGTTGTTGGTGATCAGCTTCCAAAATACAATAACAGTTTCATGTTTTGGTTCATTTTGTAATAGCGAGCTCTGTCATTCTCCAGTTGATGCTGTTTTTACAGCGGTGATGCCCTAGTTCTCTTGGCGGCAGATGCTTTATATTTTGAATCTATATTCATTCTTCTCTTTGGTGGCAAATGTCGAAATGATTTGAAAGTTTTCAGTGAATTTCATTAATCTTCGCTGAATCTACGTTTTAGGTTGCAAGTGTGAAGTCAAATTGAGTCTAAATAATCCTTTGCTATGCCAGATTCTATGTATGTTTTGACTCACTCACATTAAATAAAGTTAGATTCATAATTTTAACCCTTTGCACTCGAGGCCTTTTTCGCGCTGAGGTACCAGCAACTTGAGACATTTCGCGGGATTTTTGGTTCAATCCGAGGTCAGGGATTAGCTTCATAGAAACTAAACAGTCATTGGCCTTGCATCGAATTTCCGCATCAAACCTAGTGGTCTTCTCGAGTTTCGGCATCCAATCATGTGGCCTCGAGTGTAAAGGGTTAAAAAAGCCAGCTAGAAAAATTTAACCATTAAAAATTTTGTAAACGTAGAAATAATATTACTGCTATTGCTTAAAAGAATTTTGTATATATTTTTTTAATACGTACAAAACACCGGTGAACATACTCAATAAAATATGCCTGGTGTCTATAGTGCAGCTCCAGCTTCTATTTTAAAAACAAATATTCAAAGCAATGAATACAATGGCTCATGTGGCGGAGTCAACAACGGTAATTTCACTTTACCATTAAGGCAGCATAATCCAGCCGTTTCTCCGGAAAAATTTCTTGTTCTTCTTCAGTCCTTTCATTTGCAGTATTTCGTATTCTTCTTGCATTACGGCTTTGTCGGGAAAGATTCGATCGTCTTGCTCGCGACATTATTAATTAAACTTCACTTCACTTCAATTCACCTAAAAATTTATTTCAAAACTCAAATTTTCAACCATACCGAGTTTTATAAATATCAAATTGTCATCTATACGTCATTACATAGCTGTCATTATACGTCAATTACATAGCTATCATTTGCGTTTTGTTGTCAAGTCACACGGGAACGCTGTCGAACGGGATAAAAAGTATCTTATGTCCGTCTCCTGGCTCTAAGCTACCTCCATACCAATTTTCACCCAAATCTGTTCTGCCGTTCTTGAGTTATAAGTGGTGTAACTAACACGACTTTCTTTTATATATATAGATATAGTTGCTTTTTTTCATATACTTTTCTTTTTTTATTACTTTGACATCGCTTGAAAGAATGTTTATCATTTGTTAGTTGCAAAAATGCACGCAATTATTATGTGTTTATTATGATTTTTTGAAATTTGACGCCAATCTCAATTATCATTGCGGTTTTTTTATTTTGTGAATTAATAAAGCTAAATGATTATTGTCAACTGTTATTAAATTCTTCTAAACTAGTACATGCTAAATGATATTGGTTTTTGTAGTTGCAAGTCATTTTTAAATTCTTGCACTCAATAACTAGATATTTTTTAGTTTCCTAATTTACTGCTTCGAAGAATGCATGGAAACTTTATCGAAATCATTTTCTTCTGGAATGTGTTTCAATAATTTTGTAATTAGTAATTTTGTTAATTCTTGATGTTCATATTTATTACGAAAACTTACTAAAAGTTCACCAATATTGGAATATGCTGTAAAAACCCCAAATCTAATATTAGGATTCGTATTGCATTACAGGATGGAACTTTTGCTGTAGTGGTTCAATATAATATTAATATTGTTTAAAAAAGTATTCAATTATGTTAGTTAAAAATATACATTAACAAAAATTTGGTTAGGTGTGTAAATTTTTTAAGTGAAAGTTTAATAAGCTAGGCAGATTTGTTCTTTTTTTTGGATAAAAGATTTCTGGGAAACCATAAAATGTAATCGCCAAGTGAAATCAAAAAGAGCGATAAGCTTACCAATGTAGAAACCCTGCAATGACGTCATGTGCTCTCAAGTATTTTACATTATCTCTATGGAAGCTTGCCATCTTTAACCCGAAGGGTTATTATAGTATCTTTGCACCAGCGTCTCCATGGCAACTCTCGCTTTACAATTCGTAATCGTTGTCACTCACTTACCATTCCGCAACAATAATATTTTAGGGTTGTCATTGAACTTTTCAAAGTTTGGTTCAGTTTAAATTCGTAGATAATTCCTTATGAGAAAAACAACAACAACAAAAAAAAACTATATACAATTATATAAATTCTTCCATGATTCACAACGGTACTTGACTTTTTTTTTTATTTCATCAGTTAGAATACAAGATATAGCCATCGTTAGGATTTTTTTTTTTTTTTTTTTTTTTTTTTGCGTACTCTGTACCTGTAACCAACCAATGTATTTTAACTAATCACGAGATGCAAAATTTCATAATTTTAAATCTAGGAGTTTTTGCTCTGTAAGACAGAGAACTACTGAAACAGCATTATCTGAATTTTAACCCTTATTTTTTTTTCAGTATAGAGAAAAACCTTTTTAAACATGGCATCGCAAAAGAAAACCTTTGTGATACTAATTCAAAACTATTTCACTTATCAGCAGACGTTCAATTTATTCTTTAAGTTTCTAGTTTTACAAAATTAGTGGAGAAGATATCGAGGACAGATTCATATATTTTTTTTTAGTTCAGATAGAGGATGGATACCTTTTTCAAGTTTTCCCTCAAAAAACTGGTGGGGAATCATTTCTATTGCAATGGCCACTCATGTGATATCACTACTTATGAAAAGAACCGGTTTCAAGGTAAATTAACAAACAAGTAGTGCGCATAAAAACACGGAAACATCACCAATCGGCAGAATTACCAAATATTTAGAACTGAGATATTTGTGAGTATTTTCAGATTTTTTTTGAAAAAAATGATAGTGCTAAATTTTTAACAAGGTGAAAGTCTTCTTTTAAGTTGTACAGCAAGTAGGGTATTATATTTCTCATTTGAAAGTGTTTGCATAACTAATATTCTATTCATATAATGAAACTAATTTTAGAAAAATATATTATGCTTAAAAAGTTAATACTTTCTATAGCATTTCCTTCTCGGATTCCAACTTCAATGAAATCTGAATTAATTATAAAAAAAAAAAAAAAAAAAAAAAAAAGCGCAGAAACATTATCCAATTTACTAATTCTAGATAAGCATGGATACGAAGTCATTTTAAACAAGTTGCCCCAGAATTAGCCATTATAAAACATTTTCAATGTTTATCGCTGTTTATCCGAAAAAGAGTACTTGATTTATGAGGAAACTGTGTAAATGGATGAATGAATCTCGGCAATTAAATCTTTATATCAGTGGCGGCCCGTGATCGAAAATGCTAGTGCAACCAGAACATGCGTCCCCCCCCACACCACACACTTTTCACAATCATTCATGAACGCTAAAATCTTAATAATATTTAATACACAAACTCAAATCCAAGTTTCCTTTCAATTTTTATAAAATGAATAAGATGAGAAAGAAAACTTATTTTTTTTAAAAACAAAATCAATCCTCCTTTCTTTTGTTGTTGTTGTTGTTGTTGTTGTTGCTTATCTCCCTCCTGAGTCCTACTGGTTGCCTCATCGTGGCAGGAGGGTGTCACTGGGCGGAATGGGCGAAGTACGTCGGGAGTTTATTCCTGGTAGGGTCCCCCAAGGCGTGAAGGCCATTCCATTATGTCCAGCTAAAATCAGTAGGCAAACGAGCCAAGACAGACTTTTACCTTTAGGTGCTCAGGTCCTTTGGATCAACAGAAGCTGCAATTTTCCTCCTTATGAATCAGTTGACTACTACCGTTCTTTTAAACTTGCGAATCAGTCAATGATGTCGTTATAAAATGGCGTTGTTTTGGTAACACACTCACCCTACCCACGCAGATTCTCATATGCTGAGCCAATCACCTCATCAAATTCTCAAGGGCAGCCGAAGTTAGAAATAATACTTGATCGACAGCACCGCTATTATATTGCGTAAAGGGAAGGCTTCTATTGCTTTCCATCGGTTGCCATGGCAGCATGGCTGCCCGAAACACGTTTCAGGAAACACGGCTGCTGTGTTCGGAGGAAGATCACTTTGATTGGAAGCGGGGTTTTCTCGTGAATTATTCAGGCAAGAAGATTGCCGTTTATCGGATTTTTTTCCCATATACCGTAAAAATGGATCTTCATTTTATAAAATTGTAAAATAAATCATTTTAGTTTTGAACTAATAAATTTAGAGGCAGCCCGGCTGTACTGGCTGTAATGCACGAGCCGCCACTGCTTTATATATAAAAAGCAAAGCCCTCTCTCACTGAGTCACTCATCACTAATTCTCCTACTTCCTATACTCAACAACTCAGCAAATTAGTACAACTGTCGACAAGGACAAACATTAAAAAAAAGTGAGCTATTCCGATCTCGATAAACTAACTTTAAAGGGCTCTCGATAAACTAACTTTAAAGGGATCTCGATAAACTAACTTTACCCTTTCAAAAGGGGTCAAAAGTTCCAAATGTTAGATATATCATGAATCCCATTGTCACACTTCCAAAATATAGTCACGACTCTGAAATTGGGTACTAAGGGCAAGCATTGATAGTAAAAACTACTCCAATGTCGATCAGGGGGCAAGCGAGAGATTTTTTTGTTAGAAGATATGAAATTATAACTCAACAAACCATAACAAGATTTTTTTTTTTTTTTGATTAATACCGAACATATTTAGTTACAGGTATCTTTTTCCACGTATAATTAGAAATTTAAAAATATTTTTAATAAATTGATCATTTCAAACTAAAAATTCCGTGGTTTTTTCGATCTTATGCATGGCATACTGAAAAATTCCGGGAGAGGATATATCCCCCATATCCCTCCCCCTGGCTACGCGCCTGATATTGATTAACCGATTCCAATATAGTATTCCCAACTCTGAAATTTGATAAGAATGCCAAGCATAGATAAAGTAAGATATTCCAATTTTAATTAATAAATTTTGAAGGATGGAAATGCAGTCAAATGTTCAAAATGTGGAATGCCTTTTAAATGTCTTTTGATTGCTAAAGTGCACGTAATAAAATTTCGAAGTGAAAGCGCGTTTATTCAGATAGAAATTTCTCCTTTTTAAAATTCTTATGCATTCAAATATTAATTGTAAATTGGAGTTTTATCTTTTACAGGCAATCTTGGTGTATAACATACACATTTTATTAAATCTTCTAACTTCTTACTCGAGGTGGGGTAACTAGCCATCCAAAGATTTCCTTCCACAAACAATAAAGGATTATAAAATATCTTTTCTTTTTGAGATAGTAATGATGTTTTGCCATTTTCTGGCAATTTTCTTAAACCTTTAATCTACATTTGGTGATTTTTAAAACTTTTTGATGGTATGTTGGGTGATTCCTGCGATCTCAGAATACGCAGCCCAGATCATGACGAGGCGTGCAGCAATAATCACACAATCGGTCTCTCACGCTGTTGCTACACTCGTATGCATTTACCGAGATTACACAACGGGTATTGAATCCACGGACCAAACAACAGACACTTTTTAGGGAAAAAGTAACTTATCAGTATCTAAAGAAAAAATCTAACTGAAAATAATATCTTGCATAAAACATTGATGGCATAAAATCTTTTGGTTACTAACAAAATTAGATTGTGTCAACTTCCATACAACCGCCGGCGTTTTGAACCGTTTAGAACATTCGATTTCAGGACAAGTTGCATGAAAATTTGAAATTGATGGTTAAATGTATTTAACTAAATATGTTTCTTCCATGAGTTTATTACGTAGTCTTCTTTGGGATAATAAAACTTTTTTTTATTGCCAGTTGTAGGTTAGCCTCAAAGCATTATTGTATGATTTTGCACAGTTTTTATTTTAACGAAATGGCAACATTTAGAATGTAAAATCGAAACAGCAAGGGTTGTTTTGTTTAGAGTCACATGATTAATTTGTAAGTATGGTTTTTACTTATTTTAATGTTTATATTACATTAAATACTTCTTCACTTTCAAATAATATTCTTCTGCCTTTAGTAAGACTCGTAGTTTTGAAATAAATGGATCGAAAACATGGTTGAAATCATTATCTGCCTGATAATGTGCAAATAGAGGGTCGAGTGTTTCCAATTCATCTTACTATTTTTATGAGCGGTAAACTATAATTGTTTTTAATTGAATTTTGCTTATAATTCTGCTTTTTGATATCTGATATCTGTTTGCTGAAGTTCCTTAAAGGCCACGCCTTTCAAAAGTATTGTTTTTCTGACATTTTCAAATATATGCCTTTTAAAAAATTTTATATTGATCTCATTTCATAAGGTTTACTGCATTCTACTTATTTAATTCACCTCAGCTCATAATTCTTCAATTACAAGTTAAATATAGAGGTTATGGTTATCTTACTACAAGGGAGAAAGTTAAATTCCAAATTGGAAAAATTTTCTGATTTGGAATCTTTTTTGTATCTATTGCAGTATTTAAAAAATTCTAATAGTCTTTCTTCCTAACTTCTAGTTAGCAATTTATATTAAACATTTGAGTTACTTTAATGTGAATCAATGCAATCCAAAATTCAATTGCACGATTATTGTTCATCATAGGTTGTTTAAAATATTTAGCGGATCTTACCACTCGTCATAAATTCCATTAAATAATAAAACTGGAACTTTTTTCAAAACCAGTTATTTTGTCCCTTTTTTTGGGTCAAATCCAATGAAATGCATAATTTTATGTAAAATAAGCTAGTGCGAGTTATGATATCTGAGATGCAAAGTTATTTGCAAGTACAAATTAATAAGCTATTTGAATTTTTCTAAGTGATCCTAATTTTACTTGCTAAAATGTTACTCTTTATTTTTATCATGGGATACTTGCCAATTTATTATTAAATTTGTAAAATCTGTAAACTATGCGAGTTACTCATTTATTGAAATTGTAAGATATGTATCCCCTTTAACTTTTTTTTTATCTAATGAAATACCAAAGCCAGAAATATATCTGGTTTGAAACTATTTTTTATAGATTTTTGGTCAATTGCCAAAAAATTTTAAAAAGGTATTTGTCTGCTACAAAACGCTTGAAATTGGACAAGATCTCTGCATAAGTTTTGTGGTAATTTTCCCCTTTGTTATGTGACTGTTATGTTATTATTTATAGGTGTGCATAAAATGCCTGAGTTCTGGATAATCTCTGCACCTGGAGACAAGACATGCAGCCAGACGTGGGAGAAGTTGAATGCGGCTACGAAGCCCAGCAACCTCTCCATCAACTACAAATTCCACATTCCTGACTTGAAAGTGAGTTGCAGTTGTCTTCCATTACTGTTTTTAAGGGACGGGACAGTGTTGGATGATGTTCAGAAGCTGTTGTCTTTCTGATTTAGGATAAAAGTGTCAATACTTAGGAACAGCAAATGGAAAAAGTTCTTTCCAATATAAAAAATAGTCTAAACTCTGCCTAGCTGCCTTCACAACATGCCTCGTTTCTTAGCATTTACACTGTCAGCTTATTTCATAACATGTTTTGTTGGTTTCCGCCTGGCAGTCGAAGTCGATAAATTCAAAGGTTGTGATATGTCAATTTTATACATCAGCCTGATATTTATTAAATATTTAATGGCCTAAGATAAACAACAAGTGCACCAGAACATTAATATACAGTGGAGTAATTTTACAACAAGATTGGCGAAGTAATATTTGCAGAGGGCAAAAATTGAAAATTCGATGCCTACCGGCTTAAAATGGGTTGGGTTTCAGGAATGTCTGTGCTGGTCACCAATGCACTTGTTATCTTGGGAGTTATAACTTGCAGTTTCAAGCCCCAATCTGCACAACAAACACCACACAGGCAAACTTAACTTGGAGGACAAGAACCACTCATTTGATGGGTTCACTGGAATCTGTTGGGCAATGGTTGACCTCACCTTCATTGCACAAGCCAGCACTTATGCAAACAGGGCATGTGAGAATTTTATTAGATGGTACCATGTATGAAAATTCAGCCCCATGCGGAACTTCAATACCACCTACCATGGGAAAGTGATTCCCAACGACAGATTTGTTACAAACGGTCTATTCCTGCCATTTTCATCAATTCAGAGAAGAAAGTGAGTTGCATATTAAATATTAATAGGTTGTCGATAATTTCTAGGTTAATTGCAAAACTAGTATGGTGAAAATAACACTGAACTTGGGCCTGCCACTTGAAAAGCACGAAACATTCTTTCCTTTCTCATAATATGAAACATAAAAATCACCTTCCTGGATTCTTTCTGTGAAGAAAACAAATTTCAATTGAAGCAATAAGGTCATTCCGTGTCAAATCCACACATTTTTTGCAAAAATTTTACCTCTCCATCTCAGATTTTGATTAAATTTGGTGAAAGGTTACGTATATATAAATACTTGGAAAAACGCAAAATTTTAATGAAGTGTATCAACTCGTTAAGTACAACTATTTGAAAATTTAGCCTAAAATCACGATTTGATGTTCTCAAATTGCCATAACTGATTTTCTAATGAAGCTAGAGAGGTGGTTCAGGTACCAATTTTCAGCAATTTCAGTTGCTCTTAATGAATGTAACATAGTTGTGATTACGCTTTTTATTTTAAAAATTTTAATTTTAAAATTATTTTTTAATTGAAATTGTGTAATATATCTTATTAGAGGCCACACAAATTGTTAAAAATTGGCACCTGAACCACCTGTAGCTTTATTAGAAACATGACATTTTGAAAACATATCAATTTTGGAATTTTGGCTAAATGTCCAATTTTTAAATGGCTGTATTTTTTAACGAGTTGATATATGTTCTTAAAAAAATGGACATCTTTTTAAGTTCATATGTATGCAACCTCTAGGCCAAATATCATCAAAATCTGCAATGGTGAGGTGAAATAGGTGTGTTGATTTCACATAGAATGACTGAATAATATTCTAGAGTTAGTATATTTCTTATTAGACCAAAGGATTTAGTAACATAATACTGCACTGTTCATAATCAAAGTTTTTATACTAGAATTATTTAAGTGTGGTACAATTGAATTGAATGCTTTAAAACAAGTCCTCAATATTTTATAAACCCATCTTTTTATATTTTGTAAAAATTATAACTTTGTAATTATGTATCTTAACAAAAATATGCTCTTCTAGGTTGGTACACTTGATACTCTTGTTGGGTTAACAGATGATTTAGCTAAATTGGATACATATGTTGAAGGGTAAGTGGTGTTTTTCTTGATCTTAATTTAATTAAAGTTTATGGGTATTATTGTATATTTCAAGTTTTTAATTTTTATTCAGAATATATGTATATTTCTTATGAGATAAGCAAAAGCAAAATTTGTTTCAATGTTTATATACAATGTCTGTTAACCCATTAACTGCTGGCGTTGTGTTCACGCAACGCCAGCAGTTAATGGGCGCAACGCCTAAAAAACATAACTACATTCATGGTTCCTACGTTTTTAAAAAACCTTGAAAAGTGCTTGAAAAAAAATCTTTCATTTTAAAGTGTTTGAAAACCTTAAATTCTGTAAAAAAACATTTAAAGTGCTCGAATTTCATTTCATTTTATTGATCAAATATTAATTCAAGCTGATTAGAAAATCCAGAATGTAATATTGAAGCCTATGTGCTAGATTCGCACTTTGCACTTAGTATTTTGTGTGTCTAAAATGTTATGATCAGAGAAAGTGCTTTAAAAAACTATGCAAAGAGTAAAAAATGGATTTAGTCTATGTCAATGGGGATGGAGTCACAGTCAAACTGTATATCACTGTAATGGTTGTGAAGTGGCTTTACTCCAAGAATGTAGTCAATATTTTCATACAAAATAAGACATATTAAATAAATGTATACACTTACATAGTACCAAAAGTTTATATTTTTGAAAAAAAAGCTTTAAAATGTTGCCTACGGTTAATTATAGTCATTGAGTATTCAACATTGATGGAATACAAAATTCTTGAAAACCGCCGATTTTAACTCGGTTTTACGCTGACGTTGTGCCAACGCAACAGTCATTTTCTCTAAAGGTAAGTAAAATATTCCAACTTTTTCTTTAAACCCTATATAAACCTTTTTTATGTGACCCTAAAATAACAAATGTTATAAATACTGACCATGTTTTTTAAGGATTTTGAGTTTTGGCAGTTAATGGGTTAAGATAATTACTGCATCAGCAAAGGTTAGTAGGTGATTAGTAGATTTGATTAGTAGGTGTGCTTGCATACCTGGCGTATTTTCAGTGATGTTCAATTTGCCCATTTTTAAAATTTATTTCTTCTTCATTAACCCCTAGACTAAATTATTTTTTTATTTATTTTAGAAGGCTTTTTAAATCGGAGTTATTTCTCAACAAAAATATGTTACATGGGCTCAGTTGAAGTTTGTTATACTGAACTGATTTATATTATGAGGGGAGAAGAATTTAGTGTAGTGGGACAACTTGTGTCACTGGTACTACTAGCTGGGATCATTAGGTCCCACTGGTTTTCTAAGTAAGAGAAAAACAACTACACATTTCTTGCTAGTAAATTCTCTCAATCAGTGGGGCAATATTCAAGTAGTTTTAGAATTGTTAAAAGCCCATTGATGTTTATATTATTCAAGTTTGTGGGTTGTATGTATTGCATTTGAAGTCTAAGGGTTAAATTAGGTGTTTACCTCTTCAATATTTGGTACTCCACTATCACCAGAATAGGGATTACTTGTACATATAATTTAAAAAGTTTCAGATATTTCACTTGGGTCATTATTTAATTTAAATGGGGGTTTAGACCACACACAAACATACACAAAATGTTGTGATATTGAATTTTAACTAAAAATGTATTTGTCAATATAGAGCTTTTTTTTTTTTTTTTGCAGTATTGTTATCAACTTAAATTTCTTTCTAATTTATTGTTTTTATTGTAGTATTCTGAAGAAATTAGTCTCTTATATGGAGGAAATTTTAGAAGATCAAAAAGATATGCTGCATGAAAATCTTCAAGTTAACAATGGTATGTTCATTTATTTTAATCCCTCCTTACAAAAGGTTTGTGTTATAATAGGAAGGCATTGGCATACTTGAAAGACTACTTACTACCTGTGATCATACTACTGTGTGTGACCTTAGATTAATTAAGCTCCAGTCAAATTTGGTTGAAATATTTTAATGATATCTTAATACATACTTAAAGTAACCATTCGTTTAGAGTTGCTACAGTCATGTATCTAATTATTCTTGTACTGTATTTCAGTTTTTTTAAGTAATTGAAACATATTTGTAACTAACAATGCAATGATCTGTCTAATGTATTCCAAATTTTTTTTATATTATTCAGTGTTAAATGATATTACATTTGTGCTTATGTCTATCAATTTATAGTGCTTGTGTAACATCATTTTGCAATGGAAAAAATTATATTCCATCTCTTATTTCCAAATTGATCTACATGTTTCGGATAAAATAAGAACATATAAACTTTCATTACCATTTACACAAGTTGAATTTTGACCATAACTATCACTATAAGACACATGTTTTATTATATTACATCAGGCCTAGATATTAATAATGTACAATTTGGTGGCATTTAATGTTGATATCTCCCCTGCTAAAGTTGACAACATATAATAAAAACCCTTCCAATGTGATTGTTTTTTATAAATAACAAGAGTTTGGCAACAAACTTAGCAAGGTAACTTGACACTGAATATCGAACTTCCTATTGTATGTCTCTATTTTAGAAAGATATGCAATTCCAAACGTGTAACTGTGAAAGCACTCTTTCGGACAATTTCTGAACCATTTTCAGTTGTAATTTCCAGAGAGTTATGGAAACTCAAACAAATAAATGATACCTGTCTAACTTAAGAATTGCAAATGGACACCCGTTCAACATTTTCGGCTGAATTTTGGTTTAGGATCCCATTTCGACAAAACTTTTATTTGACATATTGCATGTTTTTGTGCTATTTGTAATGTTTTGTCTGTGAAAGTTGACCTTAGACGAACTGACGTAGCCTTTGCATAAGTTTCTCCCTGCATTAGTGTATTTATTGTAGAAGCTAAAATTGAAGTAAGTTTATATCATAGTGTTTGGAAAACATTACAGTATCAAAGAATTTAATTTAAAAGTGTTTATTATTGGATCTTTTGTAAATTGATTTAAAGAATGGCACTTCTGTCAAAATAAATAAGTAAAAAGATGGCCCTATTATCTTAATTAAGGAATTGAATTTTTGAATAAAGGCAAGAAATTTATGTTAAGTAAGTACCAGGACCTATTTAATGCTTAAAGTTTTTCTTGTTGATATCTAATTATAAGATTTAGCTATTACTGTACTTATGGTATAGCTTTATATTTGAACTTTTTAGTTGATCTTCAGACATACATGACCAAATTTCAGTGGGACATGGCCAAATATCCTGCACGACAGCCTTTGCCTAATATTGCAGAAATAATCAACAAGGTAAATTTTATACCTACTGCTCAGTTATGTGACACATTTCCTTATCTGATTTGTTCTAATACATTTTTGTGTGATTATTAAATTTTAGCAAGTGCAGCAGATTGAAACTGATTTAAAACAAAAAGCATCTGCATACAATTCCCTGAAGACAAATTTAGCTAATTTGGAACGCAAACAAACGTGAGAATCTTTTGTTTTTTATTCTGCTCTAAATTTATTTAAACTTCAATAATTTAAATATATTAACTTTATATAGTATTTTACTTATATATTTTTTTCTGATTCATAAAAATGCTAAAAATTGCTTGCTTTGAATATTTTTGTATTAAATTAAAATGCTCAATTGGTGCTTATTTTGCTTTTATATGAATTGTAATTATCTGGTAAATAGCTCATATTTTATTTAAACAATTTTATCAATCTTTATAAAGAAGACTTTTATGGTTATGTAGATTATTATGTTTTCATTTTCTATTATGTATGATATATGCTTTTAAATTTCTCTAATGTTTTTAGTGGAAGCCTTCTCTTAAGGTCATTGGGTGATCTGGTGAAAAAAGAGCACTTTGTTCTGGACTCTGAATACTTGACAACTCTCCTAGTTGTTGTACCTAAGTATGTTAAACTTACTTGTGTCCCATCTTTAATTTTTGAAATTACAATCATTTTTAATTTTTTTTAATATCCTTCTAAAACACTCTATATAAAATTCTAATTTTGTAAGTATGATCAATTGCAAATATTCTTTGTAAAAAGAAACCCTTGAAATTTTATGTGTGAAAATGGCCCCTTGTAATGATTATTTGATTAACTTTTACAAATTTTGATGAATGAATGAGATGTGATATGACTAAGAATTCTATTTTTCCAATATTGAAAGAAATGTTTATAAAAGTATGAAAAGAATTTTGTATTAAATTCCAATAAAGTAGCCTTAAAGTTGGCTATTTATCTTTTGATAAATTTTATCAAGAATGGTTGATTAGAGGCAAAAATTTAAAATAGAATATTTTCACTTGAATGGGCATCAATTTCAAACCACCAGTTTTTAATTTACTATAAATTTGCACATTTAAAATGTTTACTTTATGATACAGTTATCCCCTTGATAAATCACGCTTGTCGGAAGACAAGCAAAATGTGTGACGATATATCCGATTATTCTATATATTGAGGGATGTGATAAAATGTAAAATATTTAATTTATGAACACAAGCACCTTATAAAGTAACTTAGGAGTAAAAGTATGCACAATAATAGAAAAGGAATCATTTAAATAATAAAGAGCAAGAAGTTCCATTTACAGTTTAATTTTATATGCAATGCTTATACATGTTAATTTATCATAAACACTTCATTTTCTTGCATCTCGCGAATGTGTCTAATGTCAGCTGCTTTTTTCCCCCACCACATGCTTTCTAGAAAATGTCGGTTTCCAAGTGTCATTTCAAGGGCAAACTACCTTGTACTATATTTGCGTTTCGAATGAAAGAAAACCCAGAAGCATTGATTAGGATGTAATTAGTTTTCTAATGACTGCATAGTAAATGCACATCCTCTTACCCAACATTGTTAATCACAGTTTTGTATAAAAAAAACACTTCGTACTGGAAAAAACATTTCATCTATGTAACCAGCAAGCCGTAGAAGAAACTCTTGCGGACTACATATGCCACGCTTAATTATTTTTAGCTTAGGTTGATTAAAAAGAAATGCCAATTTAAGAAAATTTATTTTTGTAGCATAAATGTATTATGTACCTTTTACGACATACTCATACTTTTGTTTTATTAAAAGATTTTTTGTTATTTATATGTAGATAGTTTGAAAAATTAACTAATCAAATTTCTTGGCCAAAAAGCTGCCTAAATCAAAAGAAATACATCATCCATTGTTGTTGTAATCCCCCTCATCTGTGGCCTTCTAAATACATTAGTTTTGGGAAAGATTAAAAGTAAGAAATCAGAAAAAGAATAAAAATAAGAAATCAGAAAAAGAATAGGAGACATAGATAAAGTGCGATATATCCGAACGGTCGATATTTTGAGGTGTGATGTAATGAGAGGTTACTGTATTACATTTAACTAAACTAAACTTGGTGGTGCAACAGCCCTGTAGGAGGCCTTGGCCTGCTGTACCCAAATGAGCTTACTTGACCGTGGGTCTCGGGGTGCTATACAGCAATGTTCCGGTCAGACGGTCAGTCTGACGTGAAACCCCCAGTGTTCAGTTGCTTGGCTGCTTGGCACTCATTTAATCAACCCACTTAAGGGATGAAAGGCTGAGTCAACTTTGCCCAGTCCGGGGATAAAACCGCGGACCTGTGGCGTGGAAGCGCAAGACGCTACCACTGGGCTTCGTATTACAATTAAGATTTGTCATAAAATTATTTTAAGTTTCTTGACCAATCCATGTACAAATACATATAAACAGCTTATAAATTTTTTAGGCTGGCTGCATTTAAGTATAATAAAAATTTTATAACTGATTTATGCATTTTTTACTCTGTTAAATTTTCAGATTTTATTATGCAAATCAGTGTTCATGAAAAATTGTCTATAGTTTTGTTTTAGCTTTTCTAATTTGTTCATCAGGTTTTCGATAATTTAAGTTTTATGTTAAGCACACATTTTTTTATCCAGTGCTATGACCAAAGATTGGGAAAAGATGTATGAAAACCTGGCTAAATATGTGGTCCCCAGATCAAGCTCGTAAGTAATAAAATTCTTTTGTTTTTTAAAAGAAATCTATTTTAGCAAGTTATATTTTTATCCTTAACTTTCTAAAACCTCTTTTATAGGAAAATACATGAAGACAATGAGCATAGTTTATACAATGTAACGTTATTCAAGAAAACCGCTGAGGACTTCAAGAAAGCTGCCCGTGAAAAAAAGTAAGGCTTTTGTTCACTTTTATGTTAACTAAACTAATTTTACTTGCTAACATTTGTAATAGTTATAAACTTAATGTTTACTTAATTGTATTAGTTTATATATAAAGTGTTGTTAAAAAAAAATCTTGAATTCACTATGAGCTTTCAAACAAAGAAATTTTCACCTAAACAGCCATACATGATTGACAGAAATACTAACATTATTGGGGATAATAAAGTTTGTAGGGATTTCTATTTTGTAGTAATTAAATTAAATACTCTACAATTCAAAGCCAATTGAGCTTTGTTATCATTTAATAAGTAATTAAAGGAAGGTAATGTTAAACCTGGTAAAAGAGCAAGAAAGCATGACCCTGTATAGAGACTGGGTTATGATAATATGATCAATGTTTTTGGAAACTAATTAAATGAAATTGTAAGAATTTTATCTGTGCTCGTTTTATTAAATAAAAATTTCAATATTTCTAGCGAAAATGGCTGAAGAAATATTTTGGCTTTTTCAATAATCTTTGGAAAAATACACAAGTTTTTGCCTATATTTAACTAAAAACACATATATCTTAGTGTAACATACATCGAGAGCAGCGTAGCCCAGTCGGGAGAGTATCGTTCTCTCAACTAGAAGGTTGCGAGTTCGAGCCTGGGACAGACTAAAGACCGCCGTGTTCGCTAATGGTGACTGAGGCACGTTAAATCAGTCATGGTCTCAAAGTTCTCCAAGTTCCCATACAAATCAATACCTGTGGGGGTGGCAAAGCCAAGTCTTCTGGTGAAATCCTCTATTTGGTATTGCCTCTAAATTAAGAAGTTCCACATACGGTCGGTGGTGCTGCCATCTACCAGGTAGCTACCGAAAGAGGTAGAAATGAACTCTTCGGTGGCTATAGGTAGACTTGCGCACTCCCTGTCGGGAGTGTGCGCTTACATCCTGTGCAGTACTGCCCACTACCGATCTGTACGGGATATGGGGTTGGTACAAAATGCTTAAGCAGAAGTGCCTTAGTCCCCATAGTCCTTGATAAAAAGAAGAACATGCATCAGTATTTTTTTCACACACACACACATAACAAAGAATTTATTCTTTAAAAAAAAAAAAAAATTTAAAAACATGATTCTCATTTAAAATACTCCATTCCCATAAATGTTATTCTCAATTAAAGTTTCTCTGAATAGGAATTTTTTTTATAAAAGGCTCTGTCCAGAGAGAGTTCAATAAAAAAGATTTAGTCCCTCATTCCAACCTAATTTGCATGAAATGATTTTACCTCCCCTGTTAAAATAACAGTTGAAGTTCTAAAGAGACTTTCATTACAAAATGACCTTCGCTACAATGAAGGTTGCATCCTCGATCGCATTTGTAAATTTAAGGCGTGATTTTTCAAATGAAATGTTTTTCGTAATTAAAAAAAAAGTAATTATTAGATCAGTCCTTTAAGTAAATATTTTTAAAGGTCTAATAATTTTTTACTCTTGTTTATAAAGGTAGATACAATAATTTAAGCTATTAGTTTTGCATTGTATGTGTCTTTTGTCTTTTTTTACTTGACATCAATGTCTTGTTGTTTCTTAGGTTTATTGTCCGAGATTTCACATACAGTGAGGAGCAATTGGCTGCTGGGAAGAGCCATCATGCCAAACTGAAAATGGATAAAAGTAGACAGTTGGTATGTAACTAATATTCTAGGTGTTTTATTGCATGTGTCTTAAGCCTGTAGTTAATCAAAAGATCTTCTTAAAATTTGGCACTCGAGCAACTGAGATTGTGTCAAAATGGTATCTATAAAACTAGTTAATATTTTTACAAATGATGCTTTACGAATTACAGTTATACATGGTTCGTACGTTTTTAAAAAAACCTTGGAAAGTGCTTGAAAAAAACCTTTCATTTTCAAGTGCTTGAAAACCTTGAATGATTAGAAAATGTGTTTATAGTGCTTGAATTTTATTTTCTAAAAATATAGTATCTTTAAAAATGTTGGTTTTCAAAAAGATTAAATCCTTTGAATTTAGTTAAGCCAACCAGGAAACAATGAGAACATACAAGATTGCGTTATTCCTCGTTTGTTTTCTTGGGACTATTTCTTAAGATAAAAAATACCCCAAAAGCAAATATTGTCCTCAACAATCAAGTCGATTTCATCTGAAGCAAAAGCAAGCACAGCGGAGGTGCATGTAGTTTAAAACAAAGTTTTAGATATTGAAATATTATAGATATTGAAAACCTTAAAAAATCGCAGCTCGTATAAATTCAAATGAAAACATTGATAAATTATTTCATTGCATGTTCGCTGAAAGCGCATTATTTTTATGTGATGATAAAAAAAAATTATGCAGTATTTGGAATCGAGGCTTATCTTCAGAGTGTATACGAAGACAGTTTAATCCCCAAGAATTTTGTATTATTATGTAATTAAAGTTTCAATATGATAAAACAAGAAAAATAAATGGATATTCACATCCGAAATGGACGTTATAACCAAGTGAGTGCTATCTACTTTACTTCTGTTTTTAAGGGACATAGTACTGCTTCTGATATACTCGGAAGGTTTTTCCCTTCTATTATAAACTAAAAATTCTCTTCTGTTGAAACCTAAATAACATATTTTATTTTGTATTTACTCGATTTGAACCTGCACTGTTTGCCAATAAAAAAAAATAATTTGGAATTTTTTTTATTGTATATTTGTGTTGATAACGTATCATTGAAAAGCTCTTGAATTTTTTTCTCCTTCAAGTGTACGAACCATGTTATATGACAGGTATTCAGACTGTATTGGTTTATTTTCTTCTTTGACTACAACCTTCATTCACGATCTTCCTTTGTTTAGCAAGTTAATTTCCATTTAAGTCCTTAAAGTGTCATTTTAAAAAGTACCAAACCGGAGTTTTTCGTTTTATCAGATATCGCATTTGTTGTGTCACAGTTTAAGCATTCCCTCATTTAAGGCTGATCAAACAGTAATAGGTTTCACATTAATTTTGTATTTAGTTTACTTTTTGTGCATTGTAACTGAACCTGAACGACTGATCAAGTATAGTTGCAATTTATTTGATACTGACTGGTACTTATATGTTGTAAGATTTGAATTTGGGGCCTCTTTAATAATGCTGAAAACTTTCTATAGTACAATATATATATATATATATATATATATATATATATATATATATATATATATATATATATATATATATATATATATATATATATATATATATATATATATATATTCTGGTTATCTCTGCATAAACTATTTGATCTTGTATTTTACATTCAAAATTTCATTTAAATTGATATTTTTTTACTTCTAAGTATTGTTTGGTGCTATCCTCTATAGAGATATCCTCTCTAGAACTTTCAGCAGATGTTAGTTATATATTAAATACTTTATATGTTATTTATTAAATACTATTTCTTGTGGCTTAATTACATGGATTTCTTAACTTAATACATCAATTTGATATGCTGAATAGTTATCCTCATACTACATTAGTTAATATGAAAATAAATAACAAAATGTAAAAAATTTTATTTTATTTTAGAGTGTTCTGTTTCGCTGGCTCAAAATTAACTTCAGTGAATGCTTTGTTGCCTATATTCACGTGAAAGCTTTACGTGTCTTTGTAGAGTCTGTGTTAAGGTGAGTTTCTCCTCTTCGATATAAATTTCTCTTTTTTTTTTTAAGTTATACTTTTATTCTTCAGCTTGAATTCATGTGAAATGTATCAGGGTTCCCACGGTCATTGAAAGTCATTAAAAGTGCTTAATATTTTTTAACTTGCTTTCAAGGCCTTGAAAGTGCTTGAAAATTATTAGAAGTGCTTAAAAGTCCTTGAAAATGCTTAACTCAAAATTTATAAAAAATACAACTCGGACCTGCTATTCCCTCGTGACTGTCTCTTATCTGCACCGTATCGGAATTCTCCAACATATTTGCATTATGCATCCACCAACTTGTAACTTTTTTGGTAGAATATACTTTATTAAAAATTTATATATATAGACATGATGCCTGAAAACAAATTTTCAACTGTTCTTAAAAATATTATTTAGATGCTTAAAAGTCATTGATTTTCATTCTGTGATTTGAGTGGGAACACTGTGTATGTATTAGATTACATTGTTGAAGAATTATTATAAATTGCAAGTTGGCACCCATGTTCCTTTTTGTGTTTGAACTATACTGCAAGCTATACTATATCTACTTAACACTATACTATTTTCTAAACTATGCTACAAGTTGTTGCATATATATGCTACTTACTAAACTGTACCATAAGCTATATTTATTTTTCCTCAGTTTCGTTATTCAGGAGATAAGTTGCTTCAGAAACTTCTCATTGTAACCTGGACTGGAATTTAAAAAATAATGCTATGGTATCTGTGCATTTTATAATAGTCTCTCTATGAAAAATAATCTCGACACCTAAGGATCCTACATAGAAATTTATATTTTACAGTTATAAATTTTAATTAATTAAAATTAATTTTAATGGCTCTTAAAGATAACTCTGCCTGAGAAATAGTTAAGTATCTTGTGTAAAGTAAGCCTTTTTAAAATAATGCACTTGGAAAAATCAGTGCAGAAATTGTATGTTCCATTCATGCGTTTCAGATATGGTCTTCCCGTCAACTTCCAGGCTATGCTGCTTCAGCCCCAGAAGAACACCAAGAAATTGAGAGAGGTCCTCAACAAGATTTACAGCCACTTGGACAGCAGTCTGGCAGCTGGAAATATAGATGTAAGTCTCATTCATAATGTCCTTAGACAACAAAAAATTCTTTAATTTCCCTTGGAAAGTGAATTATTTTTTCCCTATTTGTGTTATGCAATTAAATGTGAGTTTCTCCTTTTCAATCTAAAGTTATATTTTTATTCTTGAGATTGAATGCATGCGTATCTTTCTGCCCCATGGTCTTTTCTAGAACCTAATATCTACTGAAATTTATTTTATTACAATATAGATTTTTTAGACTTGGACACAGCTATTTCCATTTTAATGCAATTGAACTTTTAATTTGGAAATGAAATTTTTAGAAGTTGAATCATATGGCAAAAACTTCCAACGTGGGCAATCTATTCAGGCAACTGCGGAATCTGAACACATTCAGACTTCCTCCAAGCCTCTGATGTAATGACTCCTTTTGCTGCCTATAGCCTCTATCGCCATTATTTACTTTGGTATGTGAAGGTCATTATCGCTGAATGTTATGTCGATATTATGGCTGCTATTTCCTAGATTTGCGCCTTTATGGCAGGTCCTATTGCTGAGATTTATATTAGGGTGTGATGGTCATTTTTGTTGAGTGTTTCACTGATTTAATAGCCAATATTTCCAATATTTACGCCGCTCTGGCTGTCGTAGAGATGTACTATGTTGTTATTTTCGACGTTATCGATTTTTACACCAATATAATTGGTTACTTCAGATATTTGCATCTGTACATTGGGTGCTAACACTGACATTTATGATCATGTGATGGTCATGTTTGACCATCTAATTGCTATGCAGTATAACATCTGAGATTTACGCCGATATTACCAAAAAAATTCAATATTTCCGAGATTCGCAGGTATGGTAGGCTCTATTACCTATATTTATATTATAGTGATGGTTAATTTTACTTAGATTTACACTGATGTAATAGCAGCTATTATTGAGTTTTGGGATACCATTTTGGTGGCATTCGCTGATGTGATATTCGCCAAGTCCGTGATTAGTGTCTTGTTTGGAGATCGATTTCATTCCAAAATTACTAAAATTTTAATTTAATTTTGTACTAGAAAATTTGTTCCAATTTTTTTGTGTAATTTTTTTAAATTGTAATTTTAACTGGAATTAGAAATTTGTAATGAACTATAGTTAGTTTGAAAAAGGTAATTAGAAAACTGGGTTTAAATAGATTCACCTGTTTGTCGTTATAGTGTATTTGGTTAAAGTTGTTTGACTTTGTGCAATTTTTTGAAAATTGAAGGGTTTTGCACTAGCTCAACTATGTTTACTTGGGAGCTGTACCATATCTTCTGTTTTAAGATGTAGCTCATTAAGTTTATTTTCTTAAGATAAAAGTGTTTAGTGCAATATTTAATGTTTAGGTTAACGGTAAATGAACGTTTTTCAATAGTGTGGTTTATGCATTAGTTGTAGTTGTTGTTAGGCCCTAAAAGTCCCTTTTTTTAAGAAAATAGTCCCTGTTTTCCCTAGGGACATGTTTAAAATCTGTTGCAAGTCCTGAAATTGACAAGCATATAAAGGATTTTTTTAAAACTTTGTTTTTATGGGTTATATTATTTAAGAATATACATTCGCTGATTAAATGTTTTATTTATAAAACCATAACATTGTTTACTATAGACCTCTAAATCCATAATAATTTGTCTAAACACCAATTAATCTTTGTAGTCTGACAAAAATTTAATCGATGCATTTGTATTTTAAAAAGTTGGAAAAGAAATCTAGTATACTAGTGTAAGGTTTACTTTCATTAATAAAGTAGCACCATTGCCATGGAATTTTTGCAATTCACCGTTTTATACTTGAATAAACTATAACCTTCTCGCATCTTTTGGATATAACAGTTTCTCCTTTGGAAGAAAAACTTTTTGCCTTTGGATACATCCTCTTCAATTTTCATTAACCATAATTGTGCGACGTTTTGGTTAGGTTGAATGTTTATAAAAAATACACCAAACAAAATATTTGTGAAGCTAAATTTAATTTGGAAACTTGTTATTTATATTTGTTTGTGTTGTATATTTTCCAATGATATATTCTTATACTGCTTTTATTCTGTTTTAGGATATTCCAGGTGGTTTGACATCATTTGGTGTTGAAGAATACTACCCTTATGTATATTTTAAAATCAATATTGACATGTCTGATGATCTGAGGAAGTCATCCTAAGTTTAGAATGCATGTACTTAAAAGATATGTAGAGGCCCTAGAGAATGTGTGTAAGAATCTATTAACATTCCCATAAATGGATTTATTTTAATCAAGTCATAAGCAGAGTAGATGGTTTCATTTGGTGAATGGATTTTTATCTAAATTCATAATTTTTGTTTTAAATTATTTTAGATGTGATTATGATGTATACTGAATCTTACATAAACCAAATCTTGTATTGTTGAAACAATTGTGTAATTAATAATTTGAGGGTAAAAAATCTTTCATTGTCCATTTATGAATAAGTTGACTTGGGAAGACCTAGTTCTAAAATTAATGACTTCATGGAAAATATAATGATTGACATGGTATGGTTATGTGGGATGCTCTATTTGAACGGTTTATATCGTAAACTCGTGCTAGTCTTTAAATGTCTCCTTCTTTGGTTCTTAGTACTATAAAATAGTTTTATAATTTTATAGTCTCATCACTTTTCTAAACTAGTTACAAATATTTTTTTAATAAAAATTGTACCTTCTAAATTGCATTTGTTAGTAAGAACTAAGTTTTGTGAAATTCATCTATTTATAATTGACACTATTCATCTGTTTATTATTGAGACAAATTTAGAGCTTTTTGAAACTTTCAAATAACTTCATTTAACTTTGAAGAAGATAAAGTTATTATGATTTTAAGAAATTTAGAAGAAATGGGCTCTTTGTCAGTTAATTCTTCTGTGAAGCTTTGTCTCTGCCTTTAGTTGAGGTTAGCCTGATATTTGAAGTTTGGTGGATTGAAGTATTTATGTTTACCACATTTATTCCAGTCTTTGCTCAATCATTGTAGCAAAGGGTTATTTAGGTTTTAGGTGTTGTTCAGTTTTTCTATCAAATTAAAATTTTAGTTGCCAAATTGATTAAATTT
This sequence comes from Linyphia triangularis, assembly GCA_963978545.1. Classification (NCBI taxonomy): domain Eukaryota; kingdom Metazoa; phylum Arthropoda; class Arachnida; order Araneae; family Linyphiidae; genus Linyphia; species Linyphia triangularis. The sequence continues at coordinate 89,837,580 of OZ021722.1, forward strand.
AAGCATGTTTCATTTGTAATTGTACCTGAAATGTTTGTTATTCTTGAAAAATCACTTTACAGTCTTTGATTACTCTATTTGTCACTTTTAAAATTTATTTATAGAATTTTTTAAATTAGAATCGATACGTGTACATAAAAGTTGAAAATATTTATTTTTGTTGATGAAATTTCCTACGTTGTAAAAGATACGTTTCACTTTTTTTTCCCCCGAACAAATGTGTATTTTTAGTGAATCCAGTAATTTTTTTTCTTCAAATTTTCCTCTTTTATTTTTTTTACTTTATATTTCATGTTTACTTATATTAAGTTAAAGCTAAATGTGGGGCCTTTTTCCAATTTTTTTTTATCCTAGTACAAGTGGTGTATTCACTTAACAATAATTTTCATGAAATTGTATAAGTTTTTGTTGTATATAGTATTGGATCTAGTCCTTAAAGATTATATGTGATTTCTAATTCATTGTGAGGATGCACAGTGGATACTTGCAATCCACACACTACAAAGCCTCTAAAGTTGTTTACAAGAAGGAATTACAACACACTCGTCTTAAGAGTTTATTGACATTAAAAAGTTCTTTTTCCAAAAATAGAAATATTTATGTGCTCATATGATGGGGGGGAGAATATAAAAATTTATTGATTAGCTTTTTGAACATTGTGAAGATAATAAATGTTAATTTGATAGTTTTGTCTTGGGTCTCTCTCTTTTTTTTTTTTTTTTTTTTTTTTGCCTTGGAATATGCAAAATATACAGCTGAATGCTTATCCTAAGGTTAAATAATCCCAAAGTATTTAACCTTAAAATGAATAGAATAATCTCAAACATTATTATTTGATTGGAGTAACCAAATTAATTAAAAATCAGATATTTTGTGCAGTATTGTCTTGTATATTGGAAAAATAACTTATCACTACAGTTAAAGTAATTAAATGTGAAGTGTAAAAAAAATTTACGACCTTATATATATATTCATGTACGGTTTTTAAATATCGAATAAACAAATCTCCCCTCCCAAAAATGACAAGAACAACAGCTTACATTCAATGTATTTAATTGAGTAACAAGGTCTTATTGTAAGACATAAAATTGATTATAAATATTAACAAAAAATAAATTATCAATATAGAGAATAATTTCAATTTTTTTTTAATACATAATAGGGATTTATTCAATACATAATCCTTTTTTTTTTATCACACATGCCCATAAGAAATACTGCAGATTTGAACATAAGCCTTTTTTACAATTTAGAATACTGAAAACTTATGTTAAGGAAATAGAGTTCTTTTGTTCTTTTCAAAAATTGGCTCCTTGTTTTAAATTTTTTTTAACAATTTGTGCTTTGATGTTTGTCATTTATTCAAAAAATTTTGATAGAATGATAAAATGAGAGAGTCTAATGTCCAATACAATAATGATAAAAAATAAGATGATTTATTATCCTTTCAACTTATTGCAATGACATTATTGCTTTTTAAAAATATATATATGTATATTTTTGAATAAATAGGTACAACTCGAAATTTTCATTTGGAAACTTTTGACCTATTTACATCAATATACTGCAGTTATAAGTTAAAATACACAAAACTCTAAAGTTTTTTTTTTAAATGCATAATTTTATATTTTTCTAATTCATTAATAGAAAATACTTATTTTATTTTAATATTATATATAATACATACATTATGAATTGATTGTTTTGTGTGATATTAAATTTATGGTTTTTTGACAAGAGAAGAAATTTCTTGCTGAGAACGAATTATAAAGTGTACAAATATGCATCTTTAAAAATGTGGAGTTGAGATCCTTGAGTACTAAATTAAAAATAATCTTTGCTTTTTCAATAGAAGGCTTATCCTGTTTGTTAACATTAACTAAAATGTCTATTTAATATAAGTTACTTAAAAATTTTATCTTCTAAAATCAATTGCGTTGATATTAAATAATTGAACTACATAATAAAAATATTAAAATTACTCTATCAAAGCGCTTTTTATATTTAATCTGTTTTGACAAGTTTAATAAGAGTGATGGTATTTAATGCCCCTAAATGCCATCGGTACAATTTTTTAGAAAACTTTAATAAAACCTCTCTTCTTAGATACTTTTCACAAAATATCTTAAATAACACAAGCTCTAGTCAATAAACAGCACCACAATCCAGTATGAATGATGACTTGCCAATTTTGTTAAAAGTAATACTTAATAGGTCTCCGAAAGTATTGTATTTAAAATGTTTTTAATTGTCATTTCAAGAAATAATTTCATATTTGGAGAACCATTTAAGCAAAGTTATCTACACACGTATGCAAAACATCTTCCTCCATAATCTTGTTACTTTGTACTTAATGATTTGATAATACAAACATACAGGATTGATTGATTGAAGGTTGGAACTATCCTACTTAAGTAGAATAGACATGCATTTTTCATAACCTGGACATCTTTAAAGTTTTGCCGTTGAACATCACTAATGTAGTAAAGGATGACTTCAATTATACTAGATGATTCAAATCGAGTTCATCAAAGAATAACTTGACTATTTAATACGATTTTCAAGCATAATTTTTTTTTGTTTTAAGTTCAAGCATTTTTCCTTAAAACTCCAAGTTAAGAAAGATCAATAGCCAGAGAAGAGTACGTAAAGTAGATATAGTGGAGTATGAACTTGGTAGTCAATCGGCATTATCAACATTGAAGGGGAAATTTAGGGTTCACTGGCGTAATGCTTTAAAAATGTAGACACTTTATTAAAAAATTAGGAGTGTGGAACATCGCAAAATTTTCAATTACTCTAAAATACTGGTCACTGCATTTATATTTGACATGAATTGGTGTAATTTACCGTGGATGCTTTTAAATTTTCATTAATTAAAAAAAAAAAATTATAGTTTGGCAATATTGCCAATAATTTTTACAAAAGCTAAAAAAGGCAACAAGAAAACTGCAATAATAGCGAAATGTTTTTCGATAATTATTACGTTATCCTTTCGGGTAAATGAAACGGAGGAGGAACAGTCTTTGAATGGTCAATGCTCAAGAAAAAAGAAATTTTAAGTTAAAAACACTCGTTTTTATATCGAATCGATATCGATTTTGGAAATGCGAATGTTTAGAACACCTTAAAAGGTATTGCCACAGAAATTTCAATCAAAACCGTTAGAGTTGTTTTTTGGTGTTGCTGATAAACAAAGTTCAATGGCTGCTACCTTGTGCGTTTCCACAATTTTGACAAATCGACAGCTACCACTAACCCGTATTGAAAAGTGGAAATTCATGGATCAATTTGTTCTGAAATTAAGCTAATCGCATTTTTCTAGACCACTTTTCTGAACTCTTGTGTTCCAAAATGTGTATAAAAAAATTTAAATATATATATACATATATTTTGAAATGCAGTACTATAATGCACATGTTAACCTATGGATTTTGAAAATAATAAATCAAATGAAAGTGAAAATTAGGATTTTGACGAAAGGACCATTGACGACGATGCTGCTGCTCCAGACAATACCATAAACACCAATTGAAGCTTAGGGTGATGTTTGAAGTTATTTTTTCTTCTTTGTTGTGGTGTGCTAGTAAATAAGATTTCAATTAGGAGCTAAATTACTCTCCATTAAAGACTGGTACACACGTTGCAAGTAGTTGGAATGCCACCTGATAAGGGGATTGTTAGTACACTGTCACGCGTTTATTGGAATGCCAGCTTCCCGTTTACACAGTGCCATCAACTGGTGCGATTGAATGAACATTAATCCGCCTATCGGTGGTCACGGGTGATGACAGCGTTAACTAATAAGGAATGTTTGATCTACTGGAACTGCCAGATAGGGTCATATTAGTAACAATTGACTACTCCATTTACTTGCTAGTGCACTTATATGGTGTTAGTCGATGACATCTAATAACTGGCTAACTCAACTGGCATGCCATCGGATAATGTGCAAATTAGTCTTAAGAATCATGGAACCCGTTGCCTGTCACATTTCTACTTATTAGTACTCGGTGATTTCTTGAATCTCCGTCACATTTGAATATGTATTTTTGTAAACGAACATTGTCCACAGCGACTAAGTCTGGACTTGCACCGGCTACGTAGTTCATTTCACATTTCTCTCTCTCACGAGTATCTGGCCACTGTCCTTCGTATCCATTTCTCATACTTTCCGACATCCGTATAAATGCCGAATTTTCCCTTTTGCCCGCATCCATCCCCGAAAGATGTCACGCCGAACACCGCCCACTTGCCGTCGGAGTTGCGGCGCGCCAGAAGCGGGCCTCCGCTGTCTCCCGCGCATGAATCCACTCTTCCTGCCCGATAACCGGCGCACAGCATCCGGTCGTGTAGCGGGAAGGTACCGTAGCTGGTCCGGCATTCCGAGAGAGGAACGACCGGCACTTCGGCTTGGTGGAGATTATCGGTGCCGTAGATGGCGGTGCTCTTGCGCTTCCCTGTGGGAGAAAAAGAGTTGAGTTAGATTGACATGGACTGAGTGCTGTAAATAAAACAGTATGAGGAGCTTTGGCGTTAGATTAAATTTAAAAAGGATAAAATCTTAAGAATCATAAAGTTAGCTTATAATTTTTGAGAAGATTTTTTATCGCCTTATTGCAGGGAAGCAAAGGATTTGAAAAAGTGTCAAATCAAAGACTTGTACTTCTTAATGTACACTGTTTTTACATGATTCCAAATAAAGGTTTTAAAAAAAAGTTTTGATCTAAAAATAACTATATCTGAAGTAGGTATATCCAACAATCTGTTATTAAATTTCGAAGCTTTTTTTTACCATTGATTTTCGAGAGAAAAAAAAGTCTAGGCATTAAATAAAAAAATGCAATAGTAAACATGTAAAAAAAAACTTTTCGATTGTATAATGCGAAAAACCGCTACCAAAAATTTCGAAAATTAAAAGAGTATCTCATTGATTCTCGTATTGAAGCCTATTTGTTATGGCTTTCTGCCAGTTAATAAATAAAGTTCCTAAGTTGGTTAGTACATTGCGTTGTGTTCCTTATTATCACCTAAAATTCTCTTATTGACCACCAATCTGAAAAGAAACCCCGTAAGATCAAGATACCCCCCAAAAGAAAGTAAGAAATTCACACTACCATCATTTGTTAAGCGAGCAACCAGTTTAATTTTATCAAGAAACCAAAAGATATTTACTCATTACAATTACATTATTGAAACAGAATATTAAAATATATTTACTCAATTACAATTACATCATTGAAATAGAAGATTAAATCAACACTTCCTAAGAATTAGGCAGTAGCAAAAAAAACACCAACACTTGGTTAAAAGGGTTTTAAAGGGGGGGGGGGGGAACAACACTTGACCAGTCGAAAGGGGAAATGACCAAATAACTAGATCTCTTAAAGGATCCGACTCAAAATTAAGATTCGTTCACCTATGTTTAGATTAGATGAGATGAGAACTTCCCAAAAAAAGGACGGTAATAAGCTAGTTAGTCTAGCCAATAAAGCAAACAAAAAGAACCTGTGGTAGACATGCTCCGTCTACGGATGATGAAGAGGCAAGAGGGGATCCACTGGATGAGAGGGGTCCAGAACTCGGCTTGTTAAAAAATGTTCTTGGGAAACTAGGCGTTGAGACGTATCAGGAGAAGCTGAACGGGCTAAAGGCTCCTGAGACACAGTCCGAGGCAGGGATATCCGGCTGTATTAATGGATCACCTGGTTATATTTCGTTGACTGCACGGCTGGAAGTATTCTGATGACGGCACGGGCTGGATGTATTTCGATGACAGCGCGGGCTGGATGTAGTTTGATGACGGCACGGGCTGGATGTATTTCGATGACAGCGCGGGCTGGAAGTAGTTTGATGACGGCACTGGCTGGATGTATTTCGATGACAGCGCGGGCTGGAAGTAGTTTGATGACGGCACTGGCAGGATGTATTTCGATGACAGCGCGGCTGGATGTAGTTTGATGACGGCACGGGCTGGATGTATCTTTATTCAATTTACCACCTCGGGCAGGACACGGAAAGGAAAGCTCCTCAAGACGCCACCGGCTGGAAGTATGTATTGTAAGCTGGCAGGACACGAAAAAGGAAAGCTCTTCAAGACGCCACCGGCTGGAAGTAGGTATATGTAAGCCGGCAGGACACGAAAAAGGAAAGCTCTTCAAGACGCCACCGGCTGGAATTATGTATATGTAGGATGGCAGGTCACGGAAAAGGAAGCTCGGCTCTTCAGGACGCCACCGGCAGGAATTATTTATATGTAGGATGGCAGGTCACGGAAAAGGATGCTCGGCTCTTCAGGACGCCACCGGCAGGAATTATTTATATGTAGGATGGCAGGTCACGGAAAAGGATGCTCGGCTCTTCAGGACGCCACCGGCAGGAATTATTTATATGTAGGATGGCAGGTCACGGAAAAGGATGCTCGGCTCTTCAGGACGCCACCGGCAGGAATTATTTATATGTAACATGGCAGAAAGTATTCAAGAGGATGTAGAACTATTTTCGCAGCGTCGAACAGATGGTGAGAATCTAACTCCGATCAAAATCGCCGAATTGGCGGACATTTAAGGCCATTCCAAGGCCCCTTCACAACATGGCGGCCCAGTGCCATTTTCTCGCCTCTTCTGCGAGCGTCCCATCACTTTTTCTCCCGCACGTAAAAACACCTCCTTCCACCACGAGAAAATCCAGACAGAATGAATGTCTCGAGACGCTTTGCAGCCCCGCATAACCTGTTGCACCAATCAGGGACGTCCACGTGGCCAAGACGACCGGAGAATTCGAAAATTCCCCTGCTTTTTTTTTCTCAGAACTCGATGCAACTCCGTTGTGTGGGGTAACTAATCTAACTACAAGGGCAGATCGGGGGAAATATACGTAAAAAGGAACCAACCATTTCCCAAATCCTCTGGCCAAGCGTTATTTTTACATTTTTTTCGTAACTTGTATAATAAAAGAATCAATTCCACAAAACTTACATACTTTCATGAATTAACTAGCCCCAGTTATATTAAATATAAATTTCAATACTAGTTTGTAAGGGATTAATTTAATATATATAAAACGTAATAAAGAAGCTTTGTTATTGATGTGAAATCATCACAACAACTCCTCCAACCTTCCCAAGAAAAAAAATTCGAAAAGAATTTTTTTTTTTCTTTGTAAGTATGTACTCAGCAAAAACAATTTTTTTTTTTTTTTTTTTTTTTTTTTTTTTACATACAGAGAGTAAAGAAAAATGTAAATAAGGAAATAACAATCACAAGCTGGGAAAAGACACTCAGGCCTGGCATTAAGGTAATTAAAAAGGAAAAGCACTAAAGCAATAAATTGCAATGGTAAAAAAAAATCTTTGGTTAAAAAAAAACAATAATAAGTTGAATACCATTTGTAAATGCAGGCATAAAATTGTAAAACAGATAAGTGAATGGAAGTAGTTATCCACATCCAAAGAAATCAAAACAATTTAACAACCCAGATGTAAACATAGAATCCAAAGTAAACAAGGCGCAAAAAGGTAAACAGATATCGAATGTCAACAACCAAGGCTGAAAAGGCAACACAAGGTATAACAATTATTTAGTTAACAGCACAAAATATAGGTAAATGAAAAGTATTGCACACACTTAGCCCGCCAATTTGGCGAGAGGAGAAAAATTTTACAATTAATATTGCACAACACCAAACACCAGAAATTCAAGAGTGAGTCCATCCCCCAGTAAAAGAAAAAAAAATGAAAAGTTTAACTCCCCAAAAAAAATCAACTCCCAGACCCAAACAGAAAGAAGAACTCGAAATGAAAAAAAAATCAAAATCAAATAGGTTAAATAAGATCAACATAGCAATTTTGCCTGTAGAATACTTCCCAACCAAAGGAAGAAGTCATTCCCAAACATATCCTTCTTCAAAAACGGAACAATATCCCAATATAAAAAGTTACTAGAGCAATTACAACCACTCGGTGCAAATACCCCGAAAAGAAAGAAAAAGAAAAACCAAAAACAATACGGAAATTCAGAAACAGCAGATCCAAACAATAACATTACATTAGTAAATAAACAATTGTGTCCCCGAGCCACGATCAGGACCCATTCCACCGGCAAGAATTAGTGTATATTAAAAAAAAATTAGGTTTTTACAAGAACGAGGGGGAACAGCTGTAAGAAGTTAAAGGTAACCTTTTTGACCAGCAAATTGGTACCCAAAAGGGCCAAGAGAAGAAAAATTAACTAATAAAAAAAAAACACCAAAAGTGACCGATGAACCGGGAGCCGAGGGTGGGGGGGTTTTAACCTAGCCCGCTATTCCTCTCTTCCCCTTCCCTTCCTCTTTCTCTTCAAAAAAAACTCGAATTGAAATTATACAGAAGAATTTCAGGTAATTCCCAAAAATCAAAGTTACATAACTCATACATTGTTTCCTGCTAACACAGAAGCAAAAATTTTTTTTGCCCATTCAGAACAACAATAGAAATCAGTAATACCAGAGAAGAAAATTTTGATTATAAGACTTTCTGTAATACAAAAAAAAACTAAACTACCGCAGCGCAGGTTATACGAATTACATTTACAAATCCCGAACTAAATCTGAACAACAAAACCTTGGTGTCTTGGTCGCAAATTGTAAGGGTTGTCATGATCGGTGTTTACACTAGAATCACTGGCATTCAGGTCTCTGTCCAACTCTAAAAAGGGAAAAACGGTTCGATCCGGAATCACTGTCAGTCTGTCGACGTGAGCCCAGATTTTAACCGAAGGGTCATCAGGTTTTGTCAGCTGAAAGTTCACACCGTTTCTGGCCTGCTTTATTACTCGAAAGGGGCCCTTGTTGAACTTTGCAAACTTTTTAACCTGACCGGCTTCCAAAACAGGTGTATGTAAATAAACAGAACTTCCCACTGCAATCTTCTTTACAACAGCCGTTTTTGCCCTGAAATTTTCCTGCTTCTCAGCAGCATTGGTCAAATTTCTTTTAACAATTTGAAAAGCCGACTGCAACCTTATGCACAAATCAGTAGCATAAGTTGGACTGTCCGCGTAAGACCTGAAGGTAGTGTTCAATAAAAGATCGGTGGGGAGTGTCAGATCCCTACCATACAAAAGAAAAGCTGGGGATTCGCCAGTACTGGCATGTCTGGCTGTTCTGTGAGCCAACAAGGCGTAAGGTATTAACCTATCCCAGTCGTCGTGTGAGTGATTTACTAAGTGACTCAGTGAGTTGATGAGGGTAGCGTTCAAGCGCTCAGTGACACCGTCAGTCTGAGGGTGATAGCTTGACGTGTTCAGTTTCCTAATTCCCAACGTATTATACACACCCTTCATAGTTTCCGATAAAAAATTTGACCCCCTGTCTGTTACCAACTGCTCCGGCACCCCATGTGTCGCAATGAATTTTTCGAGAGTCGCAGCAACAGTGTGGCTCTTGGCATCAGGGAGGGGAAAAGCTTCGGAGTATCGTGTAAAATAATCGGTTATTACTAAAATGTAGCGATTTCCGGAAAAGGTTAAAGGAAGAGGGCCCACGAAATCCATGGCCGCTCGTTCAAAGGGTCTGCTAGTGATGGGTATTCTTACCAAAGGGGCCTTTTGTGAAGGTCGGTGACCTCTCCTTTGCAGACAAGAATGACAAGAGGCAACATAATTTTTAATCTGGGCATACATGCCAGGCCAATAAAAACTCTTTTGAATTCTGGATAACGTTCGGCTGAAACCACAATGTGCTGCGACTAGGGAATCGTGATTTAAGTTAAGAATTTGAGCTCTCAGAATTTCAGGAACAACAATTCTTCCATTTTTCTGCCAACGGTTTTTGGGCTTTAGGTTTGAGCAAAATAAAACGTTCTCTTGGAAATAGAATTTAAGCTTTTTCGGATTTGGCTTAACATTGGCGTCCAAAAGTTGCTTGAGTTTCAAACAATTTGGATCGGTGAGTTGATGGGTAGCAATATCATTGAACAAAACAGGTTCGACATTGTGTTCTACCAAAGTTACAGTGTTGATTGGACGAGAAAAGAAATCAGCAGTGACATTTAATTTTCCTGGCTTATGAATAATGTGATAATTAAATTGACCTAGGGCTGCCATCCAACGTGCAATGCGAGAGGTTGAATCCTTAAGTTTTAAAACCTGTGAAAGCGAGGCCTGGTCACAATAAATGGTGAATTCCCTTCCCAACAAATATTGTCGAAAATAAGCAGTGGCCCAGACGATAGCCAAGGCTTCTCTTTCAATTGTACTGTACCTAATCTCTGCGTCTTTTAATTTCCTACTGGCGAACGCAATTGGATGTAAGAAATCGTCATACTCTTGACATAAACAAGCTCCCAGAGCGTAATTTGAAGCATCAGTGCATAGAAAGAATGGCTTAGTGAGATCCGGTAATTTAAGAATGGGTTCCCTAAGTAACTCCGCCCTCAAGGAGTCAAAGGCACCCTGAGCTGCAACATCCCAACAAAAGGGGTGATTATCCTTAGTTAAGTTAGTGAGGGGAAGAGCAATGCTGGCATAATTCTGAATAAAACGACGATAAAATCCAGTGAGTCCAAGAAATTGTCTGACTTGTTTACGATTTGTGGGTAATTGAATGTTCTCAACAGACTTCAAGTTAGAGGGGTCAGGGGATACCACTCCCTGAGTGACCTTGTATCCCAAATAAGTGATGGTGTCTTGTACGAAGGAACACTTACTGGGTTTTAATTTAAGATTATGGGTAGCCAGCCTATCAAAAACCAATTTAAGTTTGTGTATATGCTCTTCGAATGAGTTTGAAGCGACGACTATGTCATCAATATATGTACCTATTTGCAAGGGAGCCAGTCCTGATAAAACGACAGACATTAGTCTCTGAAAGGAGCTCGGAGCATTCCGCAACCCAAAGGGCATTCTTAACCAATTATAACTCGATTGTTGAGTCGAGAACCCCGCCTTATAGGTGTCCCTCTCTGCCAATTTCATTTGAAAAAACCCGGACGTAAGGTCCATGGTACTAAAAAAATGGGCCCCAGAAAGGTTATCTATTAACTCGATCATGTTTGGAAGGGGAAAGTTATCAGGGACAGTCTTCTCATTTAACTTCCTAAAATCAGTCACCAATCGATATGATTGATCAGCCTTCTTAACCAAAAGCACTGGTGCTGAGTAAGGGGAAAATCCTTCTGTAATGATACCCGCCTCCAAAAGTTCTGTTATTTGTTTATTAAGTTCTTCCCTTAAATGATAAGGTGTTTTGTAGGGCTTAACTCTAACTGGAATGTTATCCGTTAAGTGTATCTCATGTTCAATAGTATCACAGCCTGAGAGATCCTGTACTTTCTTTGCAAAAATGTGCGAATATTGTTGAAGCAACTTAGTGAGTGTATGTTTTTGACTAGGAGGCAGGTGATCTAATTTGAAATCACCTCCCCATGCCTCGAAGGAATCATCTAGTTCACTAGCAATGGTATTTAGACTGTTTACAAATTGCATTGTTGTTGTTTGTGTGTGAATGGGTTCAGCAATAACAAGTTTAAGACCTTTATTTAAATGAACAGGTTCACTAGATGTGTTTAGAATTTTAATGTAGTGAATTCCAGAGGGGTTATATGTGTTCACACTCTTAGAAACAAAAAGATCAGTGTTTGAAAAGTTAGGGTGTTGTTCGAACAAAATTAAGTTAGTGTCCAAAGGTGTAATGGGTACCTTAATTTTAACCAAATTCTCAGAAAGAGGTGGCAGGATGTGTTTTACATGACAGGTTCCAAAAAAAGTAGTGATGTTTACACTGAGATTGTTTATATTTGCTTTGGGAGAGTGATTTTCGAAGGACAAGAACAATTTAGTGGTAAACATGTAACCTTGTTCAAAATCTAAGGTAATACTATTATCTCTTAAAAAGGTTACTCCCAGAATGGCTCCATACCTGTTTGAGATTGAGGTAGGGGAAATTAAGAATTCCACAGAAATAGTCTCACTGTCCAAAGTGACAGGCAAGGTGATTTTTTCCAAAATGTGTAATAAGGAGTTTGCAACTCCTGAAACTGTTAAGTTACAAGATTCCACAATGGGATCTCTAAAATAAGCCAGGTACTTTCTATCAAGTAAGTTGACGGACGCTCCTGAATCGACCAAAAAGTTAACTCTATTTCCCAAAATTAAGCCCTTTATGATAGGCAATTTACCCACCCCTGAAATTTGGCAGAGGGGCACCGACGGGTGTTCAACTGTGTAGAAAGGTGAATTCTCACAACCCTGGTTTAGTTTAAAGGAGGTCGACGCGAATTATGAGCCTCCTGAGGTGGTCCTGAGAAATAGGGAAAAGGTGGTGGTCCCTGGTGTGGGTAGGAAAAGGGGGGAACTGGGGGTCTAGGAATACCTGCGTGTGGCGGGAGGGAAAAGGAGTTGAAAGTTCCCTGATTGTGACCTGTGCCAGACCTACAGTCCCTACGAAAGTGTCCCAGTTCGTTACATTGGAAGCACCTAATATCCCTCTTTGGTTTAGGTGGTCCCCTCTCTTGTTTCAACTTGTTCAATTCAGCAGTGAGCTGCTGCATCTGAACCGTTAAATCCGAAATCATCTGAGTTTGTGCCTGTAGGGCATTAGAAATTTCCAGATTTGGTTCCACCCCTGTACTGGCTCTCTGAGCAATGTTCACAGACTCACTCTGCTCCTGCAATTCCTCCTGAAGGGAAGCCTGAGCTCTCGCCTTACTGAACGATTGGTGGTTCTGGATGACCACAGCTCTCTGAATCTCTGGTTTCAGACCAGCCAAAAAGGCCTGCAACAAATGCTCTTGCCTAACCTTATCGACTGTGGCATCATCACGAAGGCTCTCTGTAACGGTGTGATGTGACAAAGCCTCCAGTCGGGACGCAAAATTCCTAACAGACTCGGTTGGACGCTGATAGGCCAAAAGTAGTTGTCTTAAGGACTTATGTGTAGACACCTTGACCGAGAAATTCTCCATAAGTTTCCTCTTAAACTCAGTATAAGAGGTTTCACGCTTAAGACTCAGGTTGCCATTTACAAAGCTCTTAGCCCTCCCCTTAATCCTAATCTTGGCTACAAGTAGCTTGTCCTCATCAGACCAACCCGCATGATTTCCCAGGAGGTCAATCTGGTCAAGAAAATCATTAACTGTTACCTCTGACTCCCCACTAAATTCCTCGACAGAGTCCATTAGGTGGAGCCTCTGTGGAGCAGAAATGTAGCTAGGAAGTGTGTATTCCTGTATGGGCAAGTTCTCAGCTGCCATGGCTATATTACCCAAAGAGGCACTTAACCCTTCATCTAGTTCTACAGTAGGGTCAGGCTGGTGCCCTCTGTTTCTCCTTAGCTTTGGCATTTTCTAGCTCAAAGCAAGAATGACCACAAAAAAAATGTAGATATGGGGATGGGACTCACTCCAGAAAAAGGCAATAACAAATCAACAGAATACCATAAAAGACCAAAAGTGTCAATTCCCAACAAAAAGCAACTAACATTAAAATAACATACTAAATGCACTGAAATGACAATAAAGGTTTTAACACATAACAGAAAAAATATCAGAAGTTCTCACTCACAAAAAAAAATTTTAAGTTTAGAACTGGTGTTCAAAAGGGAAGAAAAAAAACTAAGTATTAATAATTAACTCATATTCGAGGGGTCACGGCACCAGTTTGTTATGGCTTTCTGCCAGTTAATAAATAAAGTTCCTAAGTTGGTTAGTACATTGCGTTGTGTTCCTTATTATCACCTAAAATTCTCTTATTGACCACCAATCTGAAAAGAAACCCCGTAAGATCAAGATACCCCCCAAAAGAAAGTAAGAAATTCACACTACCATCATTTGTTAAGCGAGCAACCAGTTTAATTTTATCAAGAAACCAAAAGATATTTACTCATTACAATTACATTATTGAAACAGAATATTAAAATATATTTACTCAATTACAATTACATCATTGAAATAGAAGATTAAATCAACACTTCCTAAGAATTAGGCAGTAGCAAAAAAAACACCAACACTTGGTTAAAAGGGTTTTAAAGGGGGGGGGGGGGGAACAACACTTGACCAGTCGAAAGGGGAAATGACCAAATAACTAGATCTCTTAAAGGATCCGACTCAAAATTAAGATTCGTTCACCTATGTTTAGATTAGATGAGATGAGAACTTCCCAAAAAAAGGACGGTAATAAGCTAGTTAGTCTAGCCAATAAAGCAAACAAAAAGAACCTGTGGTAGACATGCTCCGTCTACGGATGATGAAGAGGCAAGAGGGGATCCACTGGATGAGAGGGGTCCAGAACTCGGCTTGTTAAAAAATGTTCTTGGGAAACTAGGCGTTGAGACGTATCAGGAGAAGCTGAACGGGCTAAAGGCTCCTGAGACACAGTCCGAGGCAGGGATATCCGGCTGTATTAATGGATCACCTGGTTATATTTCGTTGACTGCACGGCTGGAAGTATTCTGATGACGGCACGGGCTGGATGTATTTCGATGACAGCGCGGGCTGGATGTAGTTTGATGACGGCACGGGCTGGATGTATTTCGATGACAGCGCGGGCTGGAAGTAGTTTGATGACGGCACTGGCTGGATGTATTTCGATGACAGCGCGGGCTGGAAGTAGTTTGATGACGGCACTGGCAGGATGTATTTCGATGACAGCGCGGCTGGATGTAGTTTGATGACGGCACGGGCTGGATGTATCTTTATTCAATTTACCACCTCGGGCAGGACACGGAAAGGAAAGCTCCTCAAGACGCCACCGGCTGGAAGTATGTATTGTAAGCTGGCAGGACACGAAAAAGGAAAGCTCTTCAAGACGCCACCGGCTGGAAGTAGGTATATGTAAGCCGGCAGGACACGAAAAAGGAAAGCTCTTCAAGACGCCACCGGCTGGAATTATGTATATGTAGGATGGCAGGTCACGGAAAAGGAAGCTCGGCTCTTCAGGACGCCACCGGCAGGAATTATTTATATGTAGGATGGCAGGTCACGGAAAAGGATGCTCGGCTCTTCAGGACGCCACCGGCAGGAATTATTTATATGTAGGATGGCAGGTCACGGAAAAGGATGCTCGGCTCTTCAGGACGCCACCGGCAGGAATTATTTATATGTAGGATGGCAGGTCACGGAAAAGGATGCTCGGCTCTTCAGGACGCCACCGGCAGGAATTATTTATATGTAACATGGCAGAAAGTATTCAAGAGGATGTAGAACTATTTTCGCAGCGTCGAACAGATGGTGAGAATCTAACTCCGATCAAAATCGCCGAATTGGCGGACATTTAAGGCCATTCCAAGGCCCCTTCACAACATGGCGGCCCAGTGCCATTTTCTCGCCTCTTCTGCGAGCGTCCCATCACTTTTTCTCCCGCACGTAAAAACACCTCCTTCCACCACGAGAAAATCCAGACAGAATGAATGTCTCGAGACGCTTTGCAGCCCCGCATAACCTGTTGCACCAATCAGGGACGTCCACGTGGCCAAGACGACCGGAGAATTCGAAAATTCCCCTGCTTTTTTTTTCTCAGAACTCGATGCAACTCCGTTGTGTGGGGTAACTAATCTAACTACAAGGGCAGATCGGGGGAAATATACGTAAAAAGGAACCAACCATTTCCCAAATCCTCTGGCCAAGCGTTATTTTTACATTTTTTTCGTAACTTGTATAATAAAAGAATCAATTCCACAAAACTTACATACTTTCATGAATTAACTAGCCCCAGTTATATTAAATATAAATTTCAATACTAGTTTGTAAGGGATTAATTTAATATATATAAAACGTAATAAAGAAGCTTTGTTATTGATGTGAAATCATCACAACATATTTTAATAAAAAAAGGCCGAAGTACTTCATTAATACTTAGTATTTAAAATATATATATATTTAATTTGCAGCTTTTATAAAAAAAATCTGTTGTAAAAAAATAGTTTAAAAGTTTTAAATTTCAAAAAAATAAGTCTGTACATAGAAAATACTTTATCCTGTTACTAAAAGTGTAAGAAAAAAATATTTTTTCCGACTTGAATTTAATACTTTTTTTTTTTTATATTTGAACAAAATGTATGAAAAAAAAAGAACGTTTTTGTCAAATTGAGATTTCTGGCGTTTAATGTAACTATCAGGTATTGGGGTTCCCCTCTACTACACTATCAGTCGAAATAGCATGATTTCCACCTTTTGATGCACGAAACCGTACTATACTCAAGGTTTCCGCGCATATGGAAAGTTGGGAAATGTCATGAATTTGGACATTGAGTAAATTTTGTCATGGAAAGTCATGATTTTGAGCGAAAAAATGGCAATAAATCATGGAAATACAGTGAATTTCATGGATTTCTAAACATTTTAAGTAAAATCACTTAACTGTGTTGTCATAAACACCATGATCGGTATTCAGCTCATCAAAAATTCATCTGTGTTTTTATTTACATTTTGACGGAAACAACGGTCACAGTTAAAAACCGCGACCAATGAAAACCTTTCTGAACTCCAAATTTATGACAACACACGAGTAAGATCTCATAGGTGAAAAAAAAAAATTCATAATATGAGAACAGAAATTAACTGTTTTGATAAGGTTATGCTTACATTTAGATTTTTTTTCCCGTCTTTTTTCTTCTGTTTTGCTTTGTTGATATCAAAACATTTGATTTTTGGTAATATAATTTATTATTGACTTATTCTTTCTTCAAATAGTACTTTATTGTTACAGATTGATTAACTTTTTAACACTGAAATATCAAAAATTGGATTTTTTTTTTGTGATTTGATTTCTAGAGTTATGGAAAATTATTTGCTTCAGTCTTGAAAAGTCACGGATTTGTGACATTTTATTTTGGCCGAATCCCTGTAGAATATTTAATTTATGCAAAGAGTAGATACTAAACAATGGAGATGCTCACCCCATCCAAGTATAATCCCCCTTTCTCCTATCCCATCTGCATCCGGCAAGCAAGCAGTCCGGGTATGGTCATCCATGTTGAAAGGCTTCTTCAATCTCAACAACGCAATGTCGTTGGACACTGTATCCGGATCGTAGTCCGGGTGTGGATGCTTTGATGCTACAGGACTCTCTTGCTCTGTTCCTTCTGCGGACATGAGCGAATGCTCTCCGGATCTAACCAGGAGTTTCCTACGGAGACAGTGAGCAGCGGTAAGTGCCCACTCGGGAGTGAGGAGAGTGGCTCCACAGAACGGCTCGCGGAACTTGTTCAGGAGGGTCAACTGCAACAGAAAAGAATATGCATTTATAGTGATGATGTTATTGTCTTATACTAAATGCATGAGTTGGTTGTAGTTAAAATTTCTTGACGGACAATGAGTACAAAAAGAACTACTGCTTAGAAATGTTTTGATGATGTATTCAGAATTCAGGGAGATGCCTTTTGAGAGAGAACTGCCTTGGTACTAACGTATTACCCCGTCTACCGGGGGTGAACTTCTTGTTGGTGACAAAAAGTTTGAAACGCTTGGCCTCTTTGGAAGTTTTGTTCGGCTTGGCATAGCGTAGGGGCCTCCCTTTGGAAGGCCTCATTTGAGTGGGGAATCGGGCATACTCCTAAACCGAACTTTTCCATAGACTAAGAAATCTGTTCGGTAAACTTTTGGTCTCGCCTATGGTTGACGGAATATAACTTAAGTACCCTGACTTGCAACATAAAAATTTGCACACGCTATATCTTTAAAAATGGAAACTTATTAGTGAATTTTGAAGCGAAAATGAAGTTTGGCTTTTATGAGCAACCGCAAGATTATTTGCAGAAAGGTCTGAGCGCACTTAGTGAGATGAAAGGTTTTTGTTTTAACATTGATTTTTTCAAAATATGGATGAAATTTTCATCGAAATATGAACTTTTATGCTTCTATTCATCTACATTTAACTAAACATAACTTAGTTTTCTGTGGGTTTTACCATTTTTCTCTACTTTAAAGTTTTGAAAAACCATGTCATTTATAAGAATAATAATAGACTCACCTGCCACGGCCAGCTTCCTTTCTTGGCCTCTCTTCCGCCGATGATGCGCAGTTTGTTCCACAAGTCAGGGATGGAAGATGAGGAGGAGAGAGGAGATATGCCGCATCCTACATCATCCAGAGGATGATGCAATACCACGCTGCTACTGCCTACAAAAACACATATTATTAAATAAATATGATTTTGACGATTATTCCCTATTTTAAAAATGAAAATCTGGAAAACAGTTAAATCACATTGGATTTAAACAGCTTATATGTTTATTAGACAATCAATTACAATATATTCAATCACTCAATCTAAATATTATAGACTATCCAATAAACGTACGTTTAGTTTCAATCCTTTGTCATTAACTGTTTTCAAGATACTCTTTTTTAAAAATAAGTAACTTTTGGGACGCCCTATCTTACCAACATATTTCTTGTTTAAAAATAAACGTCATCAAAGATGTCTGAATGGGGAATTTAAACTTTTTATATCTATTTTGTTTCGAAATAACTATTAGTTAAACAAAAAATTATCTCCAACAGTTTTGAACGCTCACGAAACATTGCTCGTTCCCAAAATATTCACATTTCCCTTTCAGAGTCATACACAACCGTAATTATCAGTTTTAATTTTAGAAGTACTGGGTTTCAAAATTGCGTGATTCTTCCATAATTCTCGGCATTCCAGAATTATTTTGCATTCCCTAATATAATATTGTATTTTAACTTTCAATTTTTCCGAGTAAGAGACAATATTCGGCACGGACACAATACAAATGGTAGTCTTTTAAAGAATGGAGTACAGCAAATTTAACTTAATTAAATTAACAAACAAAAAAATTACTAATTAAAGGATAAATGTATGAGGGAAACATTATGTTGAAATGTCTCTTCCGCAGTGTAGTAAACTTACCTGTGTCTGACTTCTTCCTCTTTCGTTTCTTTCTGTGCATCCTCTCGCAGTGCGATCCTTCCTTGTAACAGATGGCACTCTCCTCCAGAACCTTCTTGTGGCCGCACACTTCCAACTGATGGCATGTGCGATTGCGATGCGTGAGGCATGTGGTCGAGGAGCACGAACCCCATGCGCCCCACTCACCATACGGGGAGGTGGTTACGTGGTGAAGGATGCGGAACTCATCGTCCTCTTCTTCCTTCTTAACATTCTTCTTTGGCTTCCTTGGTTTCTAGAGAGGGAAGAAGACAGGCTTGAGATGACGTTTATGATGAAAACATTTTGTTGCTACTTGAAACCATCTGTCTTATCGAGTATATAAGCATAAACGGATGAAAAATTCAGTGGTACAAGCACAATAAATTTGTATAGCAATTGCAAATGAGAAACCGTAATGTCTGGTCATGATTCGTCGGGAAACTTGACTTGTTTAAATAAAAACATTGGAGTTCAGTTGTTCCATAGTTTGATAATGAAATACAGGGTGTGCAAATAGATTTAACAAACTGAGAAATATTTTTTTCTGAAAATAAATTGCAGCTGTAAAAGTTTCCCTATTAAACTATTAAAAATTTGCAATTATTTCTTTTAAAATAAAAATCTTATTAAAATTTTTTTTTAACATCCTCTTAAAAAGTGTATGTATAAAAATATAATGTATCTCACTTTAAGAAGTTAACTAAGTAATCTTTACCTTGTCTTCTGGATCGCACCTCCCCTCAAAACATGCCCTCTCCTCCATAAGCATGGTGGTGCCGCACACGGAATGACGCATGCATCGCCTCCTCCTTCGCTGGCGACACCTTCGCGTGCAACGTGTCCACTCGGTCCATTCAGAGAAAAACGCATGCGAAGAGTCATTAGATTCTTCACTCAGTGACTGGATTTCAGTGCTGTTGTTTGTGTGGATGATTGAGGTCTGAAAATAAGAGAAAGAAATATTAGTAGATGTGGCGGCAAAGTTGTTCAATAAGTAACTACGTTAAAAACGCGATCACTTTTTATAAAAATGATCTTCTTCAAGAAATAACAAACAATCGCGTTTTTAATTTTTGATTTGTTTTGTCAACTGCTGCAGAGAACTAAGTTTCTTCTCTCGAAATTATAAGGTTTGTACTCCCTCATATGTGTTTGTCTTCGGTAGGATTTGTGTTTCAAATTAAAAAAAAAAAAAAAAAAAAAAAAAAAACAACTATAGCAAGCGTTTTGGAGGAAATATTGAATATAGAACTTCATTTCATAATTACAAAGATACCACGCCAAGGTTTTGAAGGCTCTAATTTCGCACTTATATATATTTGTTGATTGTGAAAGTAGCATGTTTATTTTTTTTTTAAATAAAAACTCTTAAGTATCAAAACACCCAATATATTTGAAAATTGGTTCATTTTTATTTTTGACTATCCAATGTGTGGTGTATGAATACTATTCTTTTTTCGGTTAAGACAGATTACGCATATGCTTCGTTGAAGAACAAAATATCCTCCTCAATACAGCGCCATTTACCTCGAAGAATTGACAGTCAACATAAAGCATAAAAAGTTCCATAATGTTAATATCACTATAATCATAGATCATCACAATGGCTCCAAGACCCTACCCTCGTGTTTAGAATTTTTATTTTTAATTATTGTCTATTAACTGTCCGAAATAAGCCCCTACTGTTCATTAGAATAGTTTGCCACTTTCATGTATTGACTTTCCTGATAATTTTATAGTGACGGGTTTTTTTCTTGTACAGAACTCCAGGTGAATTTAGCAACCAAAACTAAACTTGGGAACAAGTCAAAATTCCGCAAGTTTACTTTTTCTTCCGCGAACTTCAAAGCACGTGGTGATAATCCCCTACCTCCCCAGGGGTGTCAGGTGCTCGTCATGGATACCTCCAAGTGACACGCGCACATGTGTCAGGTGCGTGTGCACTCGGTTGTGAACGAGCAAATACACAAGAATAAAAGGGAGGGGTTCTCAGAAGAAGAAACACTTTTATACCCCCTTTCCCCTTTTATCCAACAAGAAACAAGAACACATGTGGCACTGAATGCAGTCTTCGCTTTTTAATTGCCCTAATCTTCTCCAAACCACCAGGTGATCCATGAGAATACAAATTGAATATGGTCTTAAATACTCCTACAATGACAGTGTTCATATTGTTGATATGGAGGATGGCAAATATAAGTGAATTGAATGGGAAGTAAAACCACAAGTCACATTTTTGGGAATTTTACAGGAGCGCAAGTAAAATCTATAAACCCATCGCATTATTACTACGAATCGCTTTTCCATAATATTTAATGGATTAATTCCATTTAAGTTATTCCCTTCTCAAAACCAAAAAATTAGGTGTTAGGTTGTATTTTGTATGTTTTTCTAGGTCACCTTTGAGGGAAAGAAAGATGGCTCAAGCTTTTAAATGTTTTTCAGATACTACAACAATGGAATGGTCTTATAGACTCCTGCAATGATGTGTTCTTATTGGTGGTATGGAGTAGGCCAGCAGGGCAAATATGAGTAAATTGAATGGAAAGAAAATCCACAAGTCACGTTTTTTGTAATTTTACAGGAGCGCACAGGAAAAGCTATTTACCAACGCATTATTACTTTGCATAGCTTTTGCATAATATTCAATGGGTTAATTCCATTTAAATGATTCCTTTTTCGAAACTAAAAAAACTAAGAGTTAGGTTGTATTTTGTTACTGTTTTTTCTCAGTCAACTTTGAGCAAAAGAAATATAGCACAACTTTTAAATATCTTTTTCAGAGACCACAGCAATTTAATCCTTAAGTAGCCATTTCGTAGGTCATATCAACCCATCCTAGTATCTGTAACGTAGTGAATCAGGATATGTGACCCAAGGAGACTTCTTAACTGCAGTAGGGGTCAATTCTGAAGTTTGGCGCTTAGTAGGGGTCAACGCATAAAAAGTCCATTCTAAATTATTCATTGGGAGAAGGGTGTGTTATCGTATCCGGGGTGGCTGTTGCGTGGGTGGAATGGCGTGGCCTTGTGGAAGGTCGTTCGTGAGGGAATGTGAATTGAAGCGCACCTTGAACGTCCTTGCCACCTCCCTTCTTTCAGAATCCTTCTTCTTCTTTCAAAGAAAGGGTTGCACTTGTTCACGAACTGATTTCTCCGAGAGGTAAAATGGTGCAGGTCATTGAAGTAAGTTTTAGAAAATATAAACCTAATACTCAAAACGCAAATGATGGGATAGCCTTTTATGATGAAGCACAATTGAATAACAGCTTACTGATTCTATCTAAAAAGTAATTCCATTAGCTTAAAATTTTTATTATAAGCGACCAATAAGGATTGCCTGTTGTGTGTGTATATATATACATATATATATATATATATATATATATATATATATATATATATATATATATATATATATATATATTTTCTTCAAAAGTATTAGGTTATAAAAGAATAAGATTGGTTCTTTAAAAGTAACTCATGTCCAAAACGAGCGTTTTTCTTTTCATGAAGTAGCATTTTGTTCAAGAAAGAGATAGTATTTGAAAAGAGGTTCTTAAACAATTACATGAGGGCTGTGTGGTTAGAGCTCTAGCATAGCATGTTAAAAGTGTCGGAATCGACTCTGGATTAGATATTGGCTTCATTGCGGTAAAGAATCTACTTAAAGATGTAAGTCCTGGCCTGATTAGCCGTCACTGGACACAAAAATAGGCTTTTCTGAGCTTACAAGTCAACCATTCAATTACTTCAATTCAAAGTAATGAGAAACAAAAGAGCCCAACGCCTCAGAGACTTCTTGACTTAAAAAAAAAAAAAAAAAAGGTTGTGAACTCGCTAATAGAAGCCTTTTATCTTGGTCATTGTAAGTAGCTCACCTTTTTTTTTTTTTTTTTTTTAATTCCTGATATTTCTTAGCGACGGGTAACGTTTAAACTGATAATATTTGAACAGATAAGATTTAAACTAATTAAGCATTTAAAATCTATGAAAATCAATGATGATAATTTACTCAAAGGAATGGATTAGAAATACTTAACTATGATATGCCTTTTCAATACCTGCGATAGTTTGAAAAAGAAATTAATTGAAAACATATAAAAAAGTGCATACACAATACGCTCAGATTTAGACTACATTTTTGTTTAAAAATCCAATTTTCGGTTAATTCAATTGGCATACCCCATGCTAAAAGAGTTTTATGCCTTCATTGAAATAATATATTGCCAAACAAATGCTGTACTTGAAATCGTTCGTTAACGTTATCAAACAAATAACGATTTTTAACTTATGCTTTTATAAACAATTCGATACTAAGGTCCAGAAGATTTTCCCTTAATTTTGAAAATGATCAGACATGACGCTTACGACAAATGGTTTCTGATAGATTCGGACAGATTGTCGGTTTAAGAACTGTATTTATCCTAATCTTTGCTGTTTCCGAAAATACTTTTTACTGATTTTCAATGGAACCCTACAGTCCGACTTTTATTTGAAACAAATGACTGTCAATCAACAATATTTTGACAGCAAGGTCTTTTGGTAAAGATGTAGATAAAATCTCTAACGTTTTTAATGAAAAAAACGTTCTTTAAGCATAAAGTAGCCAATTGGTGTACGAAAATTGTTTACTTAATAAATGCTTAACATACCTATTCATAAACTTATATTTGTTTTAACGATCTCTGAGAAAAATTCTCACGTATAATTATAATTTGTTTTCATAGTTCAATACATGAGCGAGAACAAAATTCAAATATTAAATTTAAACTATCACAAAATTTGATTTTATATCTTCTCCCGAAATAGATTCCTGACTACTCGCCTGCCCGTGCATTTCCATCTGTTTCTTTGTAGTTAAAAGGTCAATCTTCTGAGAAATTAAATCGTTCACGATTCATCACCACTTCGATATGATGAAAATTTTACTTCAAAAACGGAGGTCGATATTCTGTCTTCATTTGTGTTATTTTAAAACATGAGCTAAAAATTTACTTTTTACAAATTTGGATAGTCAAATAAGGATGATTTCAATGTGTTACAACATAGTCTCAAAGTATATCACAAGGTATTGTTTACACTTTACACTATGCTAAATCCTTAAAACCTTCCTCTATGTTGCATGCCTAAATACTCGTCTTGACGAGAACTTGTATTTAAATCTAAAACTGTTATAATATGACACTGCTTATATTATTGGCCATACTGTATCATTCTTCAGAGTCCAAAACACTGACACTAACCAAATTGAACTGAAAGTGGGAGAAGAAAGCAAGTGATGAACATGAAAACCTCCGAGTGATTTTGACCATGATGTAGGAGATATCATCAACCAATTATATCATTATGATATCTGAACGATTGCACGATGCTACATTATGAAACTCTCATATCAAAATGTTTATCGTGACAAGCTCCATTCAAGACTGTAATAAACAGACGATGAGGTTTGCTGACGACCACTCTATGTTATTCTATTCATCGACAAGACACAGTTTTGTCGCCACTCCCCGATCCAAACTGAAATATGAAGAAGAAAGCAATTGATGAAGATGAAACCTCCGAGTAATTGTGACCATTATATGGGAAATATCATTAAGCAATTATATCATTATAATATCCAAGTGGATACACAATGTTACACTATGAAACCCCTCATGTCAAAGTGTTTATCTCGAAAGGCTCCATTCAAAGCTGTAATAATGAGACGATGTGGTTCACTGAAGACCACTCTATTTGTCAAAGTTCTTCTGTCCACAATCCTTGAACAAAACTGATATCACAGAGGTGAAGAAAAAGGGATGTTGATGAATCACTCGGAGGTTTCCATCTTTTGAAGATGCTCACGCCCATCGAAGAAGGATATAGTCGCGGGATCCGGTTGAAGAAAGGGTTATAAGATCGGCAACCCGGACGAACCTCTGCTCTTTTAAATTCATCATTTCTGAGGAGTGGATAATGAAGAGGGAAGTCGCGTGCTGATTTCATCCCAAGGTTGGTAGATGAGAAGGTGGTATCAATGTCATCACTTTAGTGAGGTGAAGGGAGAGAGAGGGATTACCAACGACGTAAAAGGAATGTCGTTTATAACAAGAAGCATGATGGCTTCAGCAATATAGTTATATAGCGTCCTTAATTTAAAAAGTCACTAAACTCAAGTTTTAAAAAATCATTTTTTCCCCTCATCTGGTTGTTGGTTCGTCCTTAAATATACATCTCATTTTACTGCTGTGCTAAGTACAGAAGTCGTATCTGTAACTGAACTCAAAATGCGAAATTGTATTTCAAATTCCAGTCTTCATCTAGTTGATGCAAATTTATTGACTAATTTATAAACTTATTTGCTATTGACCGTGCAGAACTTTACCATTATGTAGAATAAATTACAGAAACTACCTTATAACAATAACTCGGTTTGGCCAAAATATAGAGATATGTGGGCCTGAGAAGCAAAGGGGTCTAAGTGACTTTTCTCAACTTTTGAGAAAATGCACTTTAAAGTATTTATATTAAATTCTATGAAAACTAGTGATATCTTCATTCTAGAGGTTAGTATTTGAACTACAAATAGTTTTCATACGAATTTAATATAAACAAGAAACTTTAAAGTGTATTTTCTCAAAAGTTAAGAAAAGTCATTGGACCCTTTTGTTTCTCAGGTCCTCATATGACCTTTGCACAATAGTGTATGATTACTGTGTTTTGTCAGAGAACCACTTGGTAACAATAACTCAGTTTGGCAACAAAAAAAGAAAGAAAATGTAAATACGACTTTTGTGCTTAGCACGACAGTATAATTATTGTGTTTTAACATTGGTTTCTATTATATTTGACTTCGGGCTTTTTAATGGAATCAAAATATTAACACCTGAGGACGCGTCAGATAAAAAATTAAACATTTTGAAAACTTGTATTTAGAGATGTTAGTGTCATGAGGGTAGAGTATGATGGTAAACTATAGTTTGATGTACAGACGCACAGAGAGGGTTCAGAGTTAAAGAAACCGTCTATTGCTTAGTCTTGTTATATAGTAAAGCTTCTGTGTAAATATCACACTTCTCATAGAGGTAGGTAAAGCAAAATTAGATAATTAATTAATAACAGGAGTACATTTAATATTCCACTGAAAAAACAATAGTGTCCTTTTAGAGAACACTTCAACAACCATCTACGGAGAATTGCTCCTTATGGACTTCGCTGTTTATTGAAGCTGCAAGGCCAATTTCTGACCTTCCAGTCTTGGGTGTTCCTTTTGAGGCTGAGAAATACTCATCATTTATGGACAGAGGATAATTTTATTGGGGGGAGAGTCAGTCGCGTGTCGACCACCCACGGAGAGTTACTCAGGAGGTGACAGGAGGTAAAAGGATATGGATATGCAGAAAAGAAAATATATTTCGTTGGAATTTTAAACAGTAATTAATTCTCCAAACAATTAAATAAGCTGGAATAGGCCGCAGTTGAGAAATTCTGATCAGTTTCGTACAAATCAAGAAAATTGATGTATTTGTACTTAAGACGGAGCTTCCAAAAATCTAATTTTGCTTATATCTAGATAAGTATTTAAGATGATTAAAAGAAGTTAATATCAGTTCTTCCACATACATCGCACCCTAATTGAGAAATTATCCCTGAAAATACACGGTTTCTGTGTATTTTTGAAGAAAAAATTATTCAACTCACTAAACTATGTATGATCAATGTAGTCCAATATTTCTGCTTATGTATTCTATAATAAGTTGCAAATTTAAAATAATTTTTTTTATAACTTTATAATTTCTTTTTATGATGATAAAGTTATACTTTTGTAGAGTTTTTGGAATTTAATTTGCTTGTTTTCATTAATTTGCATGTTTACAATAAGTGTTTATTACGGGATAAGTTACTTAATGCACTTGTTATTTTCTCCACTAGACTAATATAGAGACATTCCTAAATAAAATAATAAACACTATTGGCACATGGGATATTTCTAACGAAAAATCATTTCCAGACGCATTTTCGTTCCAAAATTCAAATGAAAATCAATAAGCAATTAAATCGTTAAATGTAAAAAGGGAACATGTTGATAAGTTTTCAATTGAGGACTAGAAATAGAAAACGACCCAAGTCTAAAAAAGAAATATTTTCAGGAGAGCCGAAAAATGAAAAACACTTGCATCTAGTACTACTAAGGCTATGACTTAGTACCAGATTGAATTTGAACTATTGCTTCGAAAATTCGCACTTTGGGCAATTTCCACTTTGTTTAGCTTAGTTTTTAGGACATTTTTCCGTAAAACAAAAGATTTTCGATTTTTTTTTGGTACTGAGGTAGTTTTCCATTTCTAGTCCTTAATTGATTGGTTGGTTTATACGCTCAACGACCAATCTTTATGCACAATGAGGGCTAATCAGGCCAGAACTTACATCTTAACGTGGATTCCGAACCACAACGAACATCCATGTCTAACCCAGGATTCGAACCCAGCACCTTTGGCATGCGAGGCCAGAGCGCTAATCCCACAGCCATCAGATGGACGTTTTCAACTGAACATGTTCCTTTCTAACATTTAGTGATTCAATTACTCAAGCCAAAACTATAAAAGCTACAGACATGCGTCATATATAAGTTAGTCGGTTTCTATAGGTTTAGCAGGATTATGCAAAAGGACTAAATGGTTCTACTAAAGGAAAATGGTTGACTAAAGGACTTAATGGTTCTAATGGACATGCGCCAATCCTGATGTGAAACACTGAAAACCGTCCGTTGTTATAGATATTGGCCAATCTCAACTAATGCTGGTTAAAATGTACTGAAAGGTTCGAAATGTTAATGCAATATTTTAAAATTGAAATATTTGATTGATAAGAAAGGGCGGAAGGTAAAAAAATAAGTTTTGTGATATTTTTGATATGTTTATTTAAAAAAAAAAAAAAAAAAAAAAAACGTTGTGATTTTTAACGATGCACAAGTTACGGCTAGAATTGGCCAATCTTCTAGAATCCTTATCACTGGCATTAGCCAATCCTGATTCGAATAAACTCTCTAAATTGGCAGAGATGTTGTTAGCTTGTGTTATCAACATTAAAAGTAATTTTTCTGTTATTGAATGTTTTTAAATTGTACAGACTTGGTATGTTGATTAAATGCGCCTTAATACACATATATGTAGAAGTATGTAAAAGAATATATGTTTAGTGATAGGGACTACCACAATTTATAACTTGCTTTTAAAAAATAAATGCAGGTACTCTTATAAAATAGATACCTTAATAAAATTTAGTTGTGTTAATAAAATGTTTATGATACGCAAAGAAATCGAAAAATCTAGACAGAAATTTTTAGGTTTAACAACTCATTATATTCCAGTATAGTGTCATATAAGTTAAAATATTAAGAAATTAAAAATTATAATTGTTTTATATTCGATATTTTAAACAGGTACGACAAAGGGGCCGTTTTTTTTTTTTTTTTTTTTTTTTTTTTTTTTAATTTCATTTAATTATTTATGGTTGGATTATTTTCGGGACTTCAACGAAGTAGTTTCAAAATACTTGTCATCATTTTAAAGTTTTCTTTGTTCTTTTTAAGTTTAATGTGTTAATTAGAATCCTCCACACAACAACAATTTTTTTTTTTTTTTTTTTTAAATAAAAAAAGAGATTGCATAAAATTTAAACTTTTGTGTATTTTATGGCTTTTGTTTTGTGATATACGTAGAACTCAGCTATTCGGATTACAATGTTGTGGGGTATTATGATTACTGTAACCTGATTCTACTGAAGTGGTGGATGAAAAATAAGTAACTTTTGACATTTTGACACAGACAGTATCCGTTTGAATTTCACCTTTGATTTTTAAAGCATAAAATACATTTACATTTGTGAAAAAGTTTAAAGATGGTGCTGCCATTTTTAAAGCGTACCTTGACCATATCCTTTATTTTGCTGTTCATAGTACACGGCATTTATTTTCGATAATGGAAAAGAATGCATATTCTGCCCTAGTAGTTTAAAATCTGCCATTTTTAAAGCGTACCTTGACCATATCCTTTATTTTGCTGTTCATAGTACACGGCATTTATTTTCGATAATGGAAAAGAATGCATATTCTGCCCTAGTAGTTTAAAATCTGCCATTTTTAAAGCGTACCTTGACCATATCCTTTATTTTGCTGTTCATAGTACACGGCATTTATTTTCGATAATGGAAAAGAATGCATATTCTGCCCTAGTAGTTTAAAATCTGCCATTTTTAAAGCGTACCTTGACCATATCCTTTATTTTGCTGTTCATAGTACACGGCATTTATTTTCGATAATGGAAAAGAATGCATATTCTGCCCTAGTAGTTTAAAATCTGCCATTTTTAAAGCGTACCTTGACCATATCCTTTATTTTGCTGTTCATAGTACACGGCATTTATTTTCGATAATGGAAAAGAATGCATATTCTGCCCTAGTAGTTTAAAATCTGCCATTTTTAAAGCGTACCTTGACCATATCCT
Organism: Linyphia triangularis; assembly: GCA_963978545.1. Taxonomy (NCBI): domain Eukaryota; kingdom Metazoa; phylum Arthropoda; class Arachnida; order Araneae; family Linyphiidae; genus Linyphia; species Linyphia triangularis. The sequence goes on from OZ021722.1 coordinate 89,866,935, forward strand.
TTATTTTGCTGTTCATAGTACACGGCATTTATTTTCGATAATGGAAAAGAATGCATATTCTGCCCTAGTAGTTTAAAATCTGCCATTTTTAAAGCGTACCTTGACTATATCCTTTATTTTGCTGTTCATAGTACACGGCATTTATTTTCGATAATGGAAAAGAATGCATATTCTGCCCTAGTAGTTTAAAATCTGCCATTTTTAAAGCGTACCTTGACCATATCCTTTATTTTGCTGTTCATAGTACACGGCATTTATTTTCGATAATGGAAAAGAATGCATATTCTGCCCTAGTAGTTTAAAATCTGCCATTTTTAAAGCGTACCTTGACCATATCCTTTATTTTGCTGTTCATAGTACACGGCATTTATTTTCGATAATGGAAAAGAATGCATATTCTGCCCTAGTAGTTTAAAATCTGCCATTTTTAAAGCGTACCTTGACCATATCCTTTATTTTGCTGTTCATAGTACACGGCATTTATTTTCGATAATGGAAAAGAATGAATATTCTGCCCTAGTAGTTTAAAATGTCCTACATTCATGTCCTTTTAAAAGTATATTTTTACACTATATGATTAACTCCCTTTTCTAATACACATTTTTAAGTTATTTAAAAGTGTTATTATACAGTGTACTGAAGATTAATGAACTGAAAATATTATCTTCCTACAGAAATTTAAATAGCGTGAAAATAGGCTTGGTAAAAAAGTTGGATTTCCTATTCAGTATGTCCAACCTATTAGTTGGTGCTATTAAAGTATGACAGCAATATTTTTCGAAATCCCCCAATCTAAATGAATAACACCAAATGAAATGCAAGTTAGAAAACTGCTATCAATTTCTTCAATTATTAGATTTTGAGAGAGATTTAGCAAAATGTTAAAGTTTTTTATATTTGTTAAGTAAATAGTTATATTATATACAGGCAAAAATACACTTAACTTAACAATCTAATGTAATTAAAATAGGTACATTTGTACCTTAAGGGGTAAATGAATAGATGTAGCTTAGATGAAACGTTTCCAAAACAAAGTTTTATCAATATTTATATGCTTGTCATTTTTATCATAATTAGAATTGAACATAAATTTTCCAAAAGTTCATGCTAGTTACACAATTAGATTTTTAAATGAGTATTTTAATAGATAAACAATATCATGTATAACATCATTTGCATAACCATTATAAAAGCCTATGATATACTTAAAGATCTAATTAATCTCTTACAGAAATTTTTCAGTAAAAATTGAAAAACTTGAAAACCTTCAATAAAATTGTAATTTAAAAAAAAAAAAAATATTGTAATATATAATAGCATTTTTTTACAATTATAATGGAGGTTTTCAAGAATTTTAATTTTTATTGAAAATTTTCGAAAACTATTATTTAAAACCCCCTGATAACGCGTTTAACTAAAAAAATAATATTTTTTTTAAGGATTTCAAATACATGAATTTTTTGCTTTTACCTCTGAACATAAAAAAGTTGAAGCAAAATCTCCAATATCTCTACAAATACTTCTTGAAGGGCATATTTAAATAACACTACGGAAAATAAACCTAATTTAAACAAGTTTCAAACACGTGTACTTCTTAGAATATGTGGCTGATTTATATTCATATACGATATACTTTCATACGTTGTTACATTGTTAAATAAGTATTTATTTAATACAAATTCAAGTATCAAAATTTCTGCTATGTAAAAGTAGCAGAAAAGTTAAAAAGTACAATACTAATCAGTAAGTAACTTTTTTTTAATAATAAAAAAAATAAAATAACCCATACCTGCTTTCTTCTTTTGGAATTTTTCTTCGAACTCTCCGCCAGCGAACCGATCGCGAACAGCAACGAAGCGATCAAAACAATACACCTTTGGGTCTTCATCACACCACCGACTGATAGTAATCCAAAGCAGTTGTTGCACACTAGCTCGTCATTCGGACACTGGACGTTGAGTGTTAAGCCGGGGGGCGAACTTCATGCAGGTAAGTTCATACGAGGGGGAGTTTTCGACAGGGTTTGCCAACACAGGGGAGGGTTGGCGACATATACAGGTCGCCAAGAGGTGGGTGTGGATGAAAGATGATGGGGATTGATGACAGATCGTGTGGTGAGGACCACCCCCACCTTTGGAATGTGGAGGAAAGGGTTTGATTTCGATCAGCCGGTTTTTGTTGTCTTTTATGTTTGGGTCAGCTGCAGTTTCGGAATTTGGGAGGGAGTACAGAGGAGAAGGCACTTTTTGTACTTTTAGGTGCTCTTGTGCTTAGCCATTAAATTTTAGAATGCTTTCGATGTATGTCTGTTTGTCCTTCTGAAGCATTAAATCTTGATAAACGCGAGAACTATTTTGATAATTTAAATTAAATTTGGCACACAGATATTTCATACACACACAAAAAAATATTTTAATATATATATATATATATATATATATATATATATATATATATATATATATATATATATATATATATATATATATATATATATATATATATATATATATATATATATATATATATATATATATATATATATATCGATTCGAATCCCAGCCCACTTTTCTGTTTTGCTCTTTTGAAATAAGTACCTCAGTAGAACAAATACGCTGACCGACATCGCTCAACACTAGCCAATCCCGATGTGGACCGTTGTATATATATATATATATATATATATATATATATATATATATATATATATATATATATATATATATATATCTTTTAAAATTTTACAGTTTGTACATTTAATTAAAATTTAAATCTTCAATAACGTTGTTACCGAATTCAAACGATTTAAAAAATATATTATACGATTGGCCTGTAATTATTTTTTAGCAAAGCATTTAATTCAGTTCGAAAAATACATAACTCCCTTTAATTCCGGAACTTAGACGATTATGGATAGTTTCAAGGAAAATTATTTTGATTCATCAAAATTTATATTAGATTCCATGAAATAAATTTAAACTTTTAATAAATAAATTATACGTAATTAGATAAGAGCTGTTTATTGTCTTCCTTCCAATGAACGTACTGCCTTATTTGATATCCTATTACGCCGATAAACGTGTCCGATTCGATTCGAATCCCAGCCCACTTTTCTGTTTTGCTCTTTTGAAATAAGTACCTCAGTAGAACAAATACGCTGACCGACATCGCTCAACACTAGCCAATCCCGATGTGGACCGTTGTAGATCGACCGTTGCTACGGAACTTGGCCAATCTCGCCCAGAGCTTAGTGAAATATACTGTAAGTTTTGAAATGATGATGTAGAGTTTTAAAATTGAAATATATTTCATAAGAAAGGAACGAAGAGTAAAAATATTGTTTTTTAATTGTTTAGATATATTTATTTTTAAAAAAATCGTGTATTTTGGAACTACACTAGAGTTTCGGCATGAATTGGTCAATCTTCCCAGAGCCCCTATTTCCGATATTGGCTAATACCGGTGTGTTACCTGGGTAGTAGAGCTGTTCTTAAAAATCAACTTTCGCAAATTTGAAGGGCACCTCCCTTTTTGTTTTATGGCCCAAAAAAAGTATCTCCACAAAAGTTTCATATTTAAAAATATTATTTAGGAATCCCTGTTAAGCCTTAAAGATTTGAAAACTCGAGAAAATTTCGAAAACGAATGAACTTCACATGAAACTGATCGACGAATAAGCAATAATGAATAATAGAGAGTGTAAAATATATAGTTTTGATGCTGTAAAGTTGTTTATAAACAGTTAACAACACGCCTAGCAATACTATTATTTATTTAAAATCCTAAATATATGTGTCTAGTATCACTTACTGATAACTTAACTGCTGAAAATACATCAAGCATATCTGTATCAGGAATTACAATTAAAAAAAAAAAAAAAAAAAAACTACTGTTTCGTTCAGATCAAATGGCTATGAAATTTTATCTTATATAAAATCTACTAAAAATACAACGGACTATTGTTTAAAATTTGAAAAGAAAACAATGTAGCATGCACGCCTGATATGCAAAATAAATACTGGTTGGCACAGAATAGATTGTAACTGTATCCCTGTATCTTTAAAAGATATCTACCAAGGAGAATCGACGTTGCTCTACATCACGAAGAACATTTTTCATATATCCATCATTGCAAACAACGTAATAACAAGACTATGGAATTAATTCTATCCATTTAAATTATACTGTTCTGTATCTGTATTTCAATCATACTGGCCCTACATGCTCAATATTGCCAGTCGTGAATTTAGCGATCAAGTTGTTGAATGCTTTTCAAAATATTGGCTACTTGTAATCAAATGATCAATTTCCTACCAAAGAAAGAAGAAAGCGGTAAATTTTTTTCGTATCAACCTATAAAGATCTTTCCAGTTTAAAGTAATATAGATGTTAAATGTTGGTACCATTTTGCAGAATATAGACAAAGTAATATTTTTGTGATCCTGAATGTTGATTAACTCTTATATGTATTACTTGTGCCTAGACCCTTAAGACAAATTCTATACATATTTGTAAAACTAAAACTTCCTTTTAAGTTTATGTAAAATTTTATTTTATGGTTTCCTTTTTGTAAATATATAGGGCCCAGACAAAGGTTCATACTACATGCTTGTCAGGAAGAACAAGATATGATTTTTACCAAGGTGGTCTCAGGAATGAAGTACTTAAATGAGAATGCTAAGCTCTTGTTAAAGATATAATTTTCCCTTTATAAGCTTATTGTTAGTGGTAGCATCATCGTTGGAAATTTTATTAAATGGTTTGGGAAATCCTGTTATTGTGAATGATATTTTCACATTCTGCAGGGGTGAGAATGTTCGTAGTTTTAAATACAAAATTTGAAGAACTAATATCGCATTAAATTTTTAAAAATGCAACTTTTGAGTTTGAGTATTGACAACACAAATTTTCAGTTTCATGTATGATTCGGAATTGCAAGAATTGATTGAAATCCATACCTAGGTTTTGAACAGTTCACATTTACATTGCAAGTGGTCATTTCTTTCAATGGGTGAACCACAATGAAAAAGTATTCCTTAGACCCATTTAATAAGATAATCACAGAAAATTATCTCCTATTATTTTAAAATGGTATCTTGTAATAGTTTTTCAATCCTATATTTTTACTCAATCTGAATCAATCTATTCAGATTGGGTAAAAATACTGATTTTGATTAAGTATTTTGCAATACTGGTTAATTAGGCCTCCGCAGATTTTCCCGCCATCGACAAAACCACACACAAAATCGAAGTTAATATAAAGGATTTACTAATATAGCCCATTAAAACAAAAGTCTTTAATATAAATCCTCTATAAACATTGCCAATTTTTATTTTCATTAACACAGCTCCGATTTTGTAAACAGCGCGTGCTTGGTGTTTGCATCTAGTTTTAAATATCAAAAGCATTTCTATCAGCAAAATGTGTGGCAAAATATTTTTCAAAATTTATTTTTTAAAAATGAACGTCGCTCTCACATTCACATCCAAATATTTTTAATTTATTCTGATTAAAACAATTTTATTTATTTATTAAAAAAAAATTTTGGCTGCAGGAAAGAGTTTCGACTATAATCGGTTCAATGCTATTTAACGCGATCGGATGACGGTAAGCCAAGTTTATTAGTATTCCGTAAAATCGACCTTTTAGAGACAGTAACAGCCCTGAAAATTGGTAGAATGCATTATCATCGACATCAAATTTATCTGCCAAATTTCAGCCCCATTAGATGACGGCAAGGGGGTTAATTATGCGCCCGCAGATCCCCCCCTCCCCATCTCCCCATAGAACTCTTAATAACTAGGGGTGTGGAGCATCGCACAACTTTCAATTAAACTATAATACTGATGTCAATTTGTGTAATTTACCGTTTTTACATTGTCGTCGTTCATTTAGAAAAAATGGCCAGTTTAGCGCTATTTTTTGCGATAATTCTTGTATTTGTATGGGTCTTAAAAAAAAAAGAGAAAAATCGCCGAATTGGTGATAATCCTTATATTATCCTTTATTATAAGCGAAACTGAGAGGAGAAGAAAAAACGATCGCTGATGAGATATGCTCAAGGAAAGAGAACTCTGTGTTGAAGGCATTCATTTTTACGCCATTAAAACATTTTTACGGGAATTTCGGAGGTGGGGATGTTTAAAACACTAAAGAGGCATTATATTTTTAGCAATGATTGAAAAACATGATTTTTTCAATGGCAGCTATCTTATGTGCATGCGTGATTTTGATGAAAACCTTAATGGTAGGTCCCAAGGCCACCAGCAACACGCATACCAAATTTTAAACATCGTAGGTCAATTTGTTCGGGAGTTATGCTGACCATAGACACACATACATACACACAGACAAAACATTTTTTCTAGAACACTTTTTTGAGATCAGGATGTTCCAAAACGTGGAGAAATGCAAAAAAAAAAAAAAAAAAAAAAAAAATTGATTTTTTTTTTTTTTTTTTTTTTACTGAATTCATTTACTTTCATTACCCTATGTATACATATGGATAATTGAATGTAAAAAGGCATAATAATAATAAAAAAAATGCATATAGAGTGACACGGTGAACATAAATTAATTGAGGAAAAAGAATGCTTTATAAAGCCTAGTTATTAAAAGTTTTTCAGATGTATTTGAAATCCATTACCCGACAAATTTATGGACACCAGATATATAGGATTCAAGAAGTAATACATTTGTTCCTATTAACTTAAAAAGCTTTATTAATATTCATATGATCGACAGTATCGTAAGGCAATGATAAACGACTACACTTATTGATAAGTAATAATCCTATCCCATTCCATCATTAAAATTAATCGCAGCTATTCACCATCAGGTTAGTGATATAACAACCCTTATGCGAGAGGTAAGTTGCGCTAAGTCGCCAAATGTGGTCACCAGCTAGTAGTGTGTCCACAAGTGGTCAGTATCTTCTGCCGCTGGCAGGTGAGGCTTCTTTTGCAGGTGCCTCTTCACACGTGTTATCAGCGATCATTAGGGGAATGCAGCCGAAAAGCACGCACCGCGGATTGGGTAACACATCCAAATGAAAAGATAAGCACACACACCGGGATGTGTTTGCTCATGAGCATTCCGAAGAGGTGGGCTGCGAGAGCTATGGGCAAAAGCTGCACATTCTATATTAATTTTCTTAATACTAAAAATGAAAAGGTTCCAATTTAAAAAAAAATTCACAGCTTTATTTTCACTATTCTACCTGGTTTCGGTCTGCATTTTTTAATTTATTCCATTCGTATAATTGAACTTAACATATCTATTTTTTGTTTTGTTTAATTCCACTTGAACTTGTCTCCAACGAGTTTGATAAAAATTGCTGTGGTAATGTCTCTTAAGGTGTTCTAAACATCCCCACCTCCGAAGTTTCCATAAAAATGTTTTAATGATGTAAAAAGTTGAAAAATGAATGCCTTCAACACAGAGTTCTCTTTCCTTGAGCATACCTCATCAACGATTGTTTTTTCGTCGCCCGTCAGTCTGCCTCTCTTTTAATAAAGAATAAGAATAATATAAGGATTATCGAAAAATATATCGCCAAAACTACCATTTTGGGGAAGGTGGTGTTTTTTTTAAGACCCATACAAGAATTATAAGTATCGCCAAACTGATCATTTATTTTAAATGGAAGATGAAAATATACAAACGGCAAATAACACAAATCCAAGTCAATATTATAGTGCAATTGAAAGTTGTGCGATGTTCCACACCCCTAGTTTTTCAATTAAATTAGATGCTTTTCTGATAACACGTGTTTAAAATTTGAGTTAGTATACCAGTTTAATTTTAAATTAAAGTTTTACTACATCAAGGTGTCGATCGGCTTTGAATCACGCACCTTCTGACCACTAGCTTGCTACCTTAATGACTACACCATCGAAAAATTTTCTCAAAATGACAACAAGTCTTATTTTTCAAACTCTAACCGAAAGTTGCTGTGAAACAATTTTTTTTTATATATTTTCATAAGTAAAGCTAGTAATCCTCTATTTCATAATTAAAACAAGTACTAATTTTTTTAGTATGCCATATACTTATTTTTCATTATTTATTATTTTTAGTATATATTTGCATGTTTTTGCTAAAATAGTAAAACTTGTAGGTACATATTTTTAAATTTAGAACAATTTTTTTTTTTTTTGTGTGGTAAAGAGAATTTCTACTTGAAAGAAACGAACAGGATTTGTACTGCTAACTTAAATCTCTCTACAATATTGTATCAAAATATATTTTTTTTTTCAGTTGCAATACAGAGTCGTGTGTGAATTTAACGCTTTTGTCCCCATTTTGCATTTAGAGAAGATGTGATTGTTCAGGCTAAAATATTCATAGACCGTATCTTACTCATTTGGAATATAACAAACCCAACAAAAAGAATTGATAACTCTCAAAAGCAAATGGACGTTGCAAATAATAATAATAAAAAATAGACAATCAGTACTTGGCAGTCTAAGTTTCTTATACAATTAAAATCAATTCAATGCACTAGGTATAAAATAACTCAAACATATCAAATGATATTATTTCGAAATAACTCTACCCCGCCAAGTACTGATTGTTTAAATGGATTACTCCCAGCAATCTATATATTTAATAGGCAATACGCTTTTTGGGGTTAGTCCGTCCGCCTAAACTGCTCAACCAATTTCAATGATCAAGGTGTCATTTTAAAGGAAATAAGCTGTAGATTTGCCAAAACGTGCCAAAATAATTTATTAACACTTTATTAATTAGTTAAATTTCAATATTTTTCATCATTAAGCTACTACAAAGCCTCAATGATTTTAAATATATGAATGGCAACATCCTTACGTATGTAAACAACAAACCCGTTGCTAATTTTAAAGCTCTTTTTAAACTCTTCGTTTTAAAGTTGATTTTTTCTTTTTTTCTGAAGCATTTTTGTATTAGAGTAATTATTATTTTGAAGTATTTCTATCCAGAAAATGCCTCGCGTTGGTCGTCGTTTCTAACGGGGCGACTTATCAGAATAAATAAAAGATATTGGGACTTCAATGTAAGGGCATAGCTGATGAAGTTTTAAGTCAGAATGTTGGCGGATAGTATATTTAGCTTTCTATTATGAAACTTGCAATTTGGGTGTTTTCTCTATTAGGCCTTACATTAGATTTATAAAAATGTGGTTACATTTTTTATGGCTGGCAAACCTATTCGAGCGCAGCAAGATGTTTTAACCACAAATCCGAGCGCAGCGAGGCGTTTGGGGGTTGGCGAGCGTTAGCAAGCAGGGGGCAAAGCCCCCTAGTACTACTGTAATTCATTGCGCACAAGTACCCCAAATAAATTAAACACAGCCATTTGGCAGCAAACATTAGATTTCATTTTTTCTGGCTGACTATTTTACTTGACTGTTTTTGTACAAAAGTCTAGAGGTTTTTTTGAAGTTATATAATACCAGAATGATGAATCTCTCCTCACTCAAATTTTGAACTTTTAATGACATTTGTGGTGATTTTTATTTTAAAATTTATCGGCTCTACTTTTGGTGATCTTTGACCTTCTAATTTCCAACATTGCATGGCAGAATTTGAAAGTACTGAATTGTAAATTGAGCAGAGGGGCTCCGTCTTCTCGTAACTAAATGCTCTTTCAGGCTGTGCGGACGCAGACTTGGGTCCGCAATGGCATGCCCTTTCACATAGTTGCAGACGTTTCACCCGCATCTTTGAAGAGTATGATTATTACATTCTCCCTTTGAATGCAGTACGGGGATAAGCATTGATTAAAAGTATTTAGTTATTTTTTAAGTTTTACTTTATAATACAAATGTAAAATTTAAGTATGGACAAAAGATGGTTACTGTTGTTATATCTCCTATATCTAAGAAGGAAATGAAGAGATAGGCGCTTATTGGTTTATCCTATTAATGAATTGAGACATTCGTATGGTGCTTCTAAGGGTATTTACGGCAAGCTTAAGGAGGACAAGGGTAAATTCTTCAACTTTTTTCGCAAGAAAAACCGAAACCATGTTCAGAAGACTTTGAAAAACATGAGAGATTAGAAACAACCAGTGGAAAGACTAGCAGTTACAGCATATGAAAAAGAAGCCGAATATTTTTCAAATGTTATAATGTTGTTTTTATATTGGCGAAATTTATTTGAATATATAAGTAATCAGTACAAAATATACGACTCTGAAAATACAATAAACAACACTCTTTATTGTTTGCAATAATAATGAGTGAATAGTAGTAGTTCAACAAACAAATTAAAGAAGACCACAGTAATCAAATGAACTGATTAGCAGTATTAATATATAATCGACAGATTTTACTTATCGATGGATTTCTCTTCCTTTTTCCAAAATTTAAAAAAGTAAGTTGAGAATAAAAGTGGACGTTTGACCTTTCACTCTAAGCCGAAAATATAACTTAGAAAAGAAAAAAAAGGTTTAAATGCTAGTATACATTGTAAAAAAGTTTCGTTAACTTCTGAATTAGAATTTTTTTTTTTTAATAAAAGTGCTAAGAAACTAACACATCTGCATAAAAAGCTAGGGGTGTGGAATATTGCACAACTTTCAATTACATTATAATACTGACATGGATTTGTGTCATCTACAGTACTTATATTTTCATCATTCATTTAGTTAGTAAAAATGGACAGTTTGGAAATATTTTTTGAGATAATTCTTGCATGGGACTTAAAAAAAAAAAAAAAAAAAAAATACTCTGCCAAAATGATGATTTGGGCGAATATACTTATCGATGATTCTTATATTATTTTTGCTTGTAAGTGAAACTGAGCAGAGAAGTAAAAATGATTATTTTTATATCTGAATATTTTTTAATGTTTTGAAATAATATTTTGGTAGATATTATCTTTAAAATAGCATATTACATTAGAGCAATAAAGACTGGAACTCTCTTTTAATCAATAACGTAGCCTGAATTTTTTAATTTTTTTCATCAAATATTAAATTATATATTTATAAAAAAAATATGATACTTAATGTTGAATTTTCATGCAGAAGGTATTTCAAAATCAATGCAGTTTATAATTCTTCGTATGTTTCGTCAGTAATATAAAGCAACTTACTATCATAAAATATTGTTGTATATCGTTTTCTATAGCTTTTTTTAATGTAAAAATATTCCATTGAATTTTGTGTTCTATTAATAAAACCCTCTAAGATACATCCCCATTTCCCACACTTTGACTACGCGGTGTCTTTCGATCACAGGAGGGATCATATTGTTTCCTCCAGGTTTTTTTTCTCGATGTAACCTGTCTATGCACCATTCACTAACACCGCGTTTCAATGAATGGAATCCACCAAATTTTGGTCCCTTACCTCTGGGTGTATAATGGGCTCAAAATGACAACGACCATTGTTTGAAAAAAAGGGGAGATTCACTCCATTCCTTCTGAATTCTTCGCTGGAGAGTCTCCTCTTTAAAGATTTATTGGACAGGTCTTGAAGTAGAAAAGGTCATGCAGAATGGAAGTTAAAGGAGGATTCTCACACCTGGAAGTCATTGATTAGATTGAATGCCGTGCGACTTTCTTTTTTGACGGCACCCAAGGCAACCACATAAAAGTAGCGCACTACCAATGGTATAGTACAATATACTAAAAGCACAACAGGCTATATGAGTCGTCCATTTCCAAAAGTGCCTAATTGACAAAATTTGAAAAGTTGAGATTTTAGTTGCATGTTGTTGGCACAACTGAAATACACATTTTAAAATAGTTTTACAGTGGCAAAAGTTTCTAAATTCTATTTAAAAAAAAGACTGACAATCGAGTATAAATTCAAACCGGGCCTAATAGTTGCATTTTGTTCTATTTCCAAAACTGTCTAGTTGCATATTAAAACAGCTTATTACTGCTTTATATAAAATAAAACCAACCAAAGACCTTGTAAATTGAGGACTAGAAATGGAAAATGACCTAAGTATAAAAAAAAAAAAAAAAAAAAAAAAAAAAATCGAAAATCTTTTTTTTTTTATGGAAAAATGTCCTTAAGACCAAGCTAAACATAGTGGAGAACAACCAAAGTGCGAACTCCAATAGCAATAGTTCAAATTCAATCTGATACTTAGTCTTAGCCTAAAGTACCAGTGCGAGTGTTTTTCATTTTTCGGCTCTCCTGAAAATTTTTCTTTTTTAGACTTAGGTCGTTTTCCATTTCTAGTCCTCAATTGTGTTTCTAATTTATTTACAGATTTTTTTTAAACATAACAGCAATACAAGTTTTTTTCGGAAAAGCTTTCCCCGAGGCAACTAGGCACTTTTGAAAATGGACGACTCATATATAAGTCCAGTAGCCAACATTAAATATACACAGAGCTCTTTAAAAAAAACTTGCAATTTATACCAACTTACTCATTAAATTTCTAACTAACCGAATCAATAAGATCAAAAGAAACATAGCCGCCACCAGGGTCAAGCGGGTACTTACACAACCCTGGAGTGTGAAAATTAAAAATTAACTAGCGAAATGTAGTGAAAACTAGGGGTGTGGAATATCGCACACCTTTCAATTACACTATAATGCTAACGTGGATTTGTGCCATTTAACGTTTTTATATTTTCATCATTCATTTAGATAAAATAGCCCGTTTGGCGATATTTTTTGCGATAATTCTTGTATGGTTCTTAATAAAAAAAAAAAAAAAATAAATAAAAAAAAAAAAAAAAAAACACTCCGTAAAAATAGTCATTTTGGCGATATACTTTTGATAATCCTTATATTATCCTTTATTATAAACCTGAGATGCGAAGAAAAAACGATCGTTGAAGACGTATGCTCAAGGAAAGAGAGCTCTGTGTTGAAGGCATTCATTTTTCAACTTTTTACGTCATTAAAACATTTTTATGAAAATTTTGGAGGTGGGGATGTTTGAACATCTTAAAAGGCATTACCACAGCGATTTTTATCAAAATCGTTAGAGCTGTATTTTAGCAATCATGGGCTCACCCAGGAATATTTGCAAGGAGGTGCAAGAATAGATTTTTATCAAAATCATTATTTTTTTTAGAAATGTTAACTAATAATTATGCATTATAAATTATACTTTTTGAGAATAGTTAAAATTCATGGTATATATTTTTGAAAGCGCAACCTTGTTAAAGAGAGAAAAATACAAAATAGTAAAAATATTAAAATATATATTTTTAATGATTTCTTTATCATCGAACTACATCTCACGGCATTCAAGAGACAGTATTTAGAGTAGAGGAACTCGAAGATGCAAAAATACGGAAGAGTGACATTTTTTATTTCTTTCAAGTTTCGGATATAATGAAAAAAAAAAAAAAAATTCAAATTGAAACACGAAGGCAGTGTTGGAAAATGTTCAATTGAATTCTAGAAATAGATTTCAAAATAGTATATCTGATGATATCAAAACTTTTTCCTAGAATTTTGAGAACTACACAGGAAATGATTATACAATAAAAAGGAATAAATACTTCTACTTATCAGCCTCTAATAATCATAGACAACATCTCAATATATAATATCAATCATAGATATCAATATTAATCATAGACCCAGAAAATCGTCATGCAAGCAGCTAGAAAAAAGGACATAGGAAAGAAACAAAAGACTAAGGTAATAGGGGAAAAATGCTCATTGTAACATAAAAGTACAAACGGCATATGTGCTTTTTTTTTATCTTGGAAATCACATCTTTTCCTTCATTTTTTAAAAATTTTCAAGAGCCAGGAGGGTGCAAGTGCACCTCCTTGCACCCTCCTGGGGGCGTCCATGTTAGCAATCATTGTAAAACAGGATTTTTTCAATGGCAGCTACCTTATGCGCATGCGCGATTTTGAGGAAAACCTTAATGGTTAGGTCTCATGGCCGCCACTAACCCTCATACCAAATTTGAACATTGTAGGTCGATTTGCTCGGGAGTTATGCTGACCAGAGACACACACAGACAGAAAATTTTTTAGATCACTTTTTTGAAATCAGGATGTTCTAAAACGTGGAGAAATGCAAAAAAAAAAAAAAAAAAAAAAAAAAAAAATCGATTTTTTTTTTTTTTTTTTTTTTTGACCGGATGCTATACTTTCATTACTCTATGTATATATATACATATGGGTAATTGAAAGTAATACTAATAATAATAAAAAAAAACATAAAAAAAAACATAATACTGGTTTTAAATTATTGATCGTAGAAAAATTTTAATGCATAACTCTTAGTAAATGTTTCAGAAGGAAATTAAATTTTCATTTAAAAAAAAAATCGAAGTTCGAAGAAAAACTAGGGGTGTGGAACACCGCACAACTTTCAATTACACTATAATACTGACGTGGATTTGCGTCGTTTACCGTTATTATATTTTCATCATTTATTTTTTAAAAAATGGCCAGTATGGCGATATTTTTTGCGATAATTCTTGTATGGATCTTTTAAAAATAAAAAAATAAAAAATAAATAAATAAAAAGAATTTAAAAAAAAATCCGTTTTACGATAATCCTTATATTATCCTTTATTTTAAATGAAACTGAGGGAAGAAGAAGAAGAAACGATGGTTGATGTGATATTGCCAAGGAAAGAGAACTCTGTGTTGAAGGCATTTGTTTTTCAACTTTTTACGCCATTAAAGCATTTTTACGGGAATCTCGGAGGTGGGGATGTTTAGAACACCTTAAGAGGCATTAGCACAGCGATTTTTATCAATTTTTTTTTTTTTTTTTTTTTTTTTTTTTTTTTTAGCAATCATTAAAAAAACATGATTTTTTCAACGACAGTTACTTTATGCGCATGCGCAAATTTGACGAAAATCTTAATGGTAGGTCCCATGGCCACCAGCAACCCGCATACCAAATTTGAACATCGTAGGTCAATTTGTTCGGGAGTTATGCTGACCACAGACATACATTTTTTCTTAATCACTTTTTTAAAATCAGTATGTTTCCAAAACGTGAAAAAAAATTTTAAAAAAATTATCTGCCTTATACCCCACTGTACACAAAATAATCCAACCGGAGCCAATGAAAAAACTCGTTGACATTTGTGATATTCATAAAATAACAATGGAAATTTACTGTTAAAAACATTTTGAGTAACATGGTTACAGGACTTGTGTAACTTACGTAAAAGCGATCAAAAAGCACTATTAAATGAAAGTATCTACATTAGAAGACGTTTGATGGGGTAGTAAAGATCACTTAAACTTTTTGTAGAGTGAATTGGATAAATAAATTTCCTTTAAACATACGATATACTTCAACTTTACATGTTCCAGTTGTAAGGCTTTTATAACGTTTTTTACATTTCTCCCAAATTGAAAATAAATAAAATACAAAGTAATAAATCACAGAAACATTATGGAACTTCTACATTGTAATCAAAGATGGAAAAAAAACTATTACTATTTTTGGGTCAGACAAATTACTACGTCTGCTGAGAATCAGGATGTTAAGTAGACTAGTAGAAGAAAAGAATGGTGACACTTTATATTATTTTTATGGTGTTTAAATATCACAAAAATGATGCCTTTTTGTATGCTTGTCGGATATTAGGAAAGCCAAACTGAAAACTGATACGTTATTTGAATAGGGTAAAATATATTCAAAACAACTTTGTTTTGTCACTCAATCCGTTAAAATAATGAACAGAGGTGGCTCTAGGAAGGTATATGGGGCACGCTTTCATCCTCCTAGCTGTTGAAAATTTTAAAATTGGACAAAAGAGGTAAAATTGACAGGAATAATAAATTGTGAGTTGTTTAGTAACAGATTTTAAATAGGTCATTGAGAAGAGAAATAGCTTTGAAATATCAAGTTTGGAGTAAAAAAAAAGTGGTCTTTTGCAACCTTCTGCAACTGCCGGTATCGATGTTAATGAAAATGTCCTTTATTCGAAAAAAATGAATGCATTCCCTAGTTTCAGAAAAGTAGGAGTAAATGGAGTGTCGACGAACACAGGTTGCCCTCGTACTTTTTTGAAACTTTAAATGATTTTGATTATAATATCGTATAAATTTTACAGTTTGCCCCACCTCTCATTCATACCCACTTTAACAAATTTTCACCCATTCACCACCATTGACTAACTGACAAACCGAACTGGATAAGATTTAGAAACCAAGAGTGTTCCGAGCCTAAATTTGGATATCTCCCGTTAAAATTTGAAGAAATATGAATCAGGATGGTGCACCAAAAAGTTTTAAATAGACCGATGGCTTTTATCTTTACAGTTGAAGTTCCAGTTGAAATTTTGAAGGGGAAAGAAAGGGTTTATCAAGCACGGGGAACTTCTCTACATTTGCACTTCGAAGAGCAGCGGAAAAAACAGTCAAGCAACATTCTTAATTATCGTAATCGTGTCAATTAATTTCGAAAGAAAGTTTTGAAGAGATACAGAATTTACGAGTTTTTCTCGAACCCCTTGCTTTTAAGGCATGTTCTGCGCCTCATTAATCGATTTATATCAACGAAAACGAATTTGAGTGTTAGATAGATGATGAAGAAAGGATTTTAATGAGTTTCCAGGGCACTTTTCTTTTTAATAATATACATTAAATATATAACAATCTCTATTTATTCATTTATTTATTTATTTATTTATTTATTTATTTATTTATTTATTTATTTATTTATTTATTTATTTATTTATTTATTTATTTATTTATTTATTTATTTATTTATTTATTTATTTATTTAAAGAAAAAAAAATAATCAGTTTTAAAGGGCAAATATCAGTTTAATAGTTTTTTGGATCAATATGAACACAGCAAATGAACGGCTGTATCAAATATAATTCGAACGATATTGGTCCCTTTTCAATTCCCCCCCCCCCCTTCTCTCCTTTTTTTTTTTTTTACTTTACACTACTTTACTGTTTTTAAAATTTCCGATTTTATATTTTATTCAATTCCAAATTTGAAGAGCTTTGCGGAGCTGCAAGACTTTTTTAAATCGAAATAAATTTCGAAAAAAGTTATTTTTGATCTAACCTTCTCTCTATTATTATAGTGGCTGGAGGGGGTAGAGTGCCGTTCCTTATGGGAGCAGGGAGAAAAATACGTCGCGAATCAGGCGAATTCCCCTAGAGGCGCTGCAATCGCATAAGATGTATTGTTTACAAACAACTACAGCATCTGTCGGATTCTGTCTCTTGAAATTAACTACATTTTCGTAGGTTTTTTTATACTTAAAATAATTAAAAATCATTTTTCCATTTCAAGAGATATTTCTTAAAGGCTATGGAGGCCGATGAATCGGTTGAAAAATGACTCAAATTATAAAAAAATGAAAATCTAATAGAACTTGTTTCGTTCCGAAGTGCACATCTGGTTACAAGAGCAAAGCCGAAAGAAAAAAAGGAAGGAAAAAAACCGCCTTTCAATGTTCCAAAAGATATTGAACTACTTCAAAAATGGAAAAATATTATTCCAAGGAAGAATAAAGAGCTTGGGGTGTATGACGTAGTGTGTGAGAAGCATTTTAAAGAAGAATATATAGAATGCTTTTATAGGCATGTGATAAATGGTGAGGAAATTTTAAGGGGGTCCGGTACCAAAAATAAAAAAACTTTATTTATGTACATTTTTATGTCAAAAATTTATTTTATGTATGAGATACTATTTATATATCTTTGAGAAAATGTTTCTTTAAATATTGTGTTTAGTTATTTAAAAAAAAATTAAAAACCAAGAAAAATCCATAATAATTGATGTTTGCGTATTTTGATATAAGTCAAGAATTTTTTATTTTTTTTTTCAATGTGAAAGCTTTCTGTAATATATAATTATATAAAGAAAACTTCGTCTTCACAGAATTTTGATAGGTGAATTAAAAAAATTAAAAAATTCTGAAAGTTAAAATATTGAAATTTTTGCTTTTTTTTATCTTATCTTTTATGCTAAATATTATATTTTAAAACAGAATTAAAAATATAAAATTCTGTGAAGACAAAATATTTAAAACTATATAAATTAAATGCTCCAAAAATTTGAATAGCCAATTGTTAATGGTTCTGGAGATATATCGATTTGAATATGCAACATCTGTGAAAAACACTAGTGCTCGAAAAACGCACTTTAAGCAGACGCTTCAATGTGTTACGCCCATTAGTGATGTTTAAATCACAGGTAATTTTGTGGCGTTCTAATCACCGGAGGAATAAGATAAAAACATCATTCTCTTCAGGAATGTATGAACTATTTTTTAAAATCAGAAAGAAAAATAAAAGAAAAAAAAATAGGGATTTTTAAAGAAATTTCGAGTACTGGACCCCCTTAATTCTAAGAGGAAAGCCAAAATTGATTGACGGTGCCATTCCTACAGAATATCCCCAGCTCCCCAGTTACTACATAAGAAATTACCAGAAAAACGAAATCCAAAATGCCGGGAGCCTGAACTAAGAACAGAATAGATGAAAGCAATATTATACTTAATGGGAAAAAAATGCCTTTTCTCTGACCCAAATCTGCCCTCTGCGAATTTTGGACAAAAATTACTTTTCAAAACCAAAGAAATTTTTACGCTTTTGCCCTATGGACATATATTGATACAAATGTACCTGTTGATTTAATTTTAAAACCCGAGAGGCTTGTTACTGTAAAATAAATTGAAGATAAAACTGCTCTTTGTTCTATTTATATTTATGCCCGCACAATGGTAAAAAAACCAAAATTCTCTTGACTGCGGATGATCTACAAAAGTGTTGTTGTTGTTAATCTTCACTGTCTGACGGAGTCAGACAAGATCCACGAGTTCGTTGACTAAAAGGAAGTCGAAGACTAGGAGAGGATTGCTAAAGAGATCCTCCTTAGAGAGTCCCATGCAATCCAAGAGGTGCTCAGGAGAGGCCTGATGATTTTGGCACTTGGTGCAGGTGGAGAAGGTTTTCCTGCCCTCGTTGAAAGTGAGGCATTTGATGTGACCGCTAGCAAGCCTTGATAGAACAGTCCGGGTACGTCGGTCACACTGGAGGTCAAGGGCAAACCCGGTTTTGAGCCCTTGTACCAATTATGGGTTGGGGGTGTTTTCCACTCCTCCGAGATCTTTGATTTTTCCAGAGAGTATAATTGCAAAAAAGTAAGTATGGAAGAGGGAGATGTTGAAATTCTGCAACCCTCCTTAGCAAGAATATCGGCCATTTCGTTCCCGTGGAGATTCACATGGGAAGGTACCCATTGCAAATGAACCTCATGATTAAGAGAAATGAGCTTTAATTTAAGCAGGATAGAGTTGTTGATCCTGTCACCCACAAGGAGCCAATTACTAAGATGGCGGAGAGAGCTACGGCTGTCAGACAAGATCTATAGGTCACCATAATCCTCTTCGGTTAGAATAGCTTCTAGTCCCAGGTCTATTGCAATCAATTCACTTCTGAAGACAGAGCAGTGATTAGGATTACGATGAGAAAGAGTCAGATTAGCTTGAGGGGTTTCGATATATATGCCACTGCCAGCAAGATTGTCAATTTTACTACCATCAGTAAATATTTTAATGGCATTGTTAGGAATATGGCTCAGATTTTCTAAGGTCAGCTGTCTAAGATGTTCTGGGCTGTAGTCTTTCTTGTTAACCTGAGAACTTAAGTTAAAGTGAAAGTGATCCCTGGGGAGTCCTTCTGCTGGATTTAAGCAGCATTGTAGTGAGTTGGGTTCAACATTACTATTGGGTAGATGAAGAGAGGCGGCCAGACTGAAAGGGTTGTTCCTCTTTAATCCCCAGGACTCCCCAGGGATCACTTTCACTTTAACTTAAGTTCTCAGGTTAACAAGAAAGACTACAGCCCAGAACATCTTAGACAGCTGACTTTAGAAAATCTGAGCCATATTCCTAACAATGCCATTAAAATATTTACTGATGGTAGTAAAATTGACAATCTTGCTGGCAGTGGCATATATATCGAAACCCCTCAAGCTAATCTGACTC
This sequence comes from Linyphia triangularis, assembly GCA_963978545.1. Classification (NCBI taxonomy): domain Eukaryota; kingdom Metazoa; phylum Arthropoda; class Arachnida; order Araneae; family Linyphiidae; genus Linyphia; species Linyphia triangularis. The sequence continues at coordinate 89,886,829 of OZ021722.1, forward strand.
TTTCTCATCGTAATCCTAATCACTGCTCTGTCTTCAGAAGTGAATTGATTGCAATAGACCTGGGACTAGAAGCTATTCTAACCGAAGAGGATTATGGTGACCTATAGATCTTGTCTGACAGCCGTAGCTCTCTCCGCCATCTTAGTAATTGGCTTGATGATTACTCTAAGATACATTGAGGTCTTGTTGCAGAGGCCATAACTAGAGAGTTTATTATAGTATTTAACAAGACCAGCTTGTCTACAAAAGTTGTTGATTGATGTGAATGCTAATACAGTGTGTAAAGGGGCAGGATTTCTAAATGAATTTTCTGGAGTGGAAGTTCATCCAAATGACTTTCACATTCGGGATAATGTCTTACGACTCAAGTCATGCAAGGATATTGTGGATCGCACTTCTTTAAGTATATGTTATTATGTAAATGTGCACGTAAACAATTATTTGACAAAAGTTTCAAAGGTAGGAGAAAGAAAACAACTAAATATTTAAAAATGTGTACAAAATACAGTTCTAATCGTAGACGTAACCATGAGTTGAAGTTAAAGTTTAAAAAGTAAGATGTGAGGACTGTAAATTTCTTCTTTCATCCCAGAAAAACGAGATTGATAACGAAGAGTCTTCTTATACAAAGGAATTCGACTTGGGTGTCTTTATGCATCCCTCAAAGCAACTATATGATTTTATTTGCTGCTTAGGAAATATTTTTACTGAAAGTCTGAGCATAACTAGCCTACACAGGGACATGACATTTGATGAAATCGAATCTCTTCACAAAATAAATTTGTCATTTGTAGGATGTAAGAACATAAATATGAATTGACGAAAAGAATAGTTAAATTCCATGTTCTTACAAGGATGCATTTTTATTTGAAGAGTAACAATAAGTTTGAAGAACAAAAAAGGAAACGTATGAAACTACTCAAGTTAAGGAGAGCAGTATAAATCACTTTTTATTGTATTATACAATTATTTAATGTATAATAATTGTCGATGAATGTCTTATCAATTTTCCCTTCCTAATTCCTTAAATTGATGTGTGTGCGTGAAAAATTCACAATAAATAAACAAGATTCTTCCTTTCTAATTAAAATCTGGTGGGAAGGTTTCATACGAAATTTTAATACCTTTATTTATTTATCTTTTATTTAGTTTTAATTAGATGTTATGCTGATTTTTTTTATACAAAAATAAGTTTGGTTAGATTAACTATATTGAACTGCAAAATGGAGTATTGAATTCATGTGTGTGTGAAAAATTCACAATAAAGAAAAAAGATTCTTCCTTTCTAATTAAAATCATCTGGGAAGGATAAGTTTAGTTAGATTAACTATTGAACTGCAAAATGGAGTACTAAATTCATGTGTGTGTGTGTGAAAAATTCACAATAATGAAGAAGATTCTTCCTTTCTAATTAAAATCAGGTAAGAAAGTTTCATATGAAATTTCAATACTTTTATTTACTTTTAATTAGATGATTTGCAATTTTTTTTAATTGAATTCATGTGTGTGTTAAAAATTCACAATAAAGATGAGATTTTCCCTTTCTAACTAAAATCAGATGAGAATACTCCTCGTGAAATTTCAATGCTTTCTTGTATTTTATTTCTCTTTTATTTAGTTTTTATTAGATGGTATGCTACTTTTTATAAAAAAATTTAATATAGAGAGAGTATTTGAGTGGATGGAGTATTTGAATTTATGGGTATGTGTGAAAAATTCACAATAAATAAAGGAGATTCGCCCTTTCCTATTAAAATAACCTGGGAAGGATAAGTTTGATTAGATTAACTATAGAACTGCACAATGCAATTCTTTCACGAAGAAAATCGGGACCTCGTAATTGTGTACCACACAGACACATTTTAAATGATTCCTTCTGCATCTTATTATTGCATAAATTTATCATCTTTTGCCTTTGATAATTGCTTCAATTTAATTAAGAAAAATATAAATCCAAAAAAGGCTTAAATGTGCGTGAATTTAATTCTAAGGGACGATTTCTCCCCTCAATAATTTCTTCTGCTCTCGCAATAGTTTCGCTCTTCCATGCATCGGAAGCGATTACAGCGCCATGGTGCGGATTTCGTCCGCTCCAGGGAAGAATCGCTATCGTAGGAACGGCACACTACCCTTTCTAGCCACTATACTATTATTGCATTGCAGGGATTTATAAACTTAAGCACAAAGGTAAAGAAAAGATTTAGGGTTGCCATCTACCGAAGAGTTTAGCAACTAAGATGTAACCCGTTCAATACTCTCTTCCTAACAACAAAACGGACATTTATGAGTTCAACTAAGGGTCACAGGGGATTTTTTTCTGGAGGGAATATGAAATTATTATTCTATAAAATCATAAGTAATATTTTTGTTATTAATGCCAAATGTATTTAGTTATCTCGATAATAGGTAATTTTTTCGTATGTTTAGAAATGTAAGAACAATTTAATAAATTTACAATTTTAAACAAAAAAGAACTTTGGATTTTTGCGTTCTAGTAGCGATTAGAAAAATTTCGGGAGGGGATATATCCCCATATCCCTCCCCCTGGCTACGCGCCTGAATGGTCTCATTGTCTCGAATGAAAGAAAACCCAAAAGAAACTGCCATCAAATGCTTTAATATGTCATATTTTACCGTCGTATCATCTCACTTTGAAAACAAAAACTGTAAAGGACCGAACGGGGTTAGATTCTGTTTGATCAATCTCACGAAAGTTTGCCACAGTGGGTGTGGTAACTCGGTAAATTATAAATTAATAAATTGTAAGTGTGTAAGAAGGGTGTAATTGATAAAAAATTTAAATCAATGTCAAATATTTTTTTTATAAGAATCCTCTCCTCGTCACCCAGATGGTAAATATGTTATATCCCATATATTATTTCTATATCTTGGGAGGTCATAAGTTGTAAGGACGTTGTCAGGAAGTTACATTGTTTGTCACAAGTAGACAAGTCTTAAGTTTGTAATTCATAAAATATAACATCGTAAGTCAGAAGAGTCTGAAGTCATTTTATATTGGAGAAGAGGGGAAATTTTGAAAAAAGTTTAGATTTTTTTTTTTAAATCACAAAATGAAGACCTTGATATGTGATTTCCCCCCCTTTTCTCGTTAGATGTTTACTTAAAATAAACACAATTGAAATAAGCAATACTTAAAATGAATACCAAGATGAAACTCATCAAGATGCTCCTGCTGAATGAGATGCAGTTGTTTTTGAAGCTGCATCAGTGGCATAGCTTTAAAGCGTATTCTTTTGCAATGGTCTTGGGATCGAGACCCGTCGCCCTCAGCGGAAAGCTGCATTACGCTTTATTGGTGACATCAGATTAAAACGAATCATGCTGCCATCTATCGGCACTTTCTGAAAGGAGAAACTTCATCGCAACAAGCAATCAGATACGCAACACTCGCAACAAGCGATCAGACACTACATCGCAACAAGCAATCACATACGCAACTCGCGTGCAACACCGCAACAAGCGACACAACGATGCAACAAGCATCCCAAACCTCCAACACCGATCAGACGTTGATCAACAGCATCGCTTCTTCGTCGCTGGGAGGAGACTGTGTGGCGACCTCAAATAACAGATAAAACTTCTGTGCAATGGAGTACTCTTTTGCACAGCGGTAAGGTATCTCTCTCGAGTTCCAATGGTCTTGGGATCGAGACCCGTCGCCCACAGCGAAAGCCTATTTAGCTTAAAGGTTCAATGTAAACCTCATCGTATCAATGCTCAATAATATAGTCTCGCATACTTTATTGAGAAAATTCTGGAATATTTTTTTCGATATTCCTGCTGGCTGAATTTTTACAGCTCTTTAAAATTTACGATTTTGTAAAATTTTGGATTCCTGAAATTTAAGGGGGAAAAAAAAAGACACGGATCAGAGAATTTTTTTCCTCGATAACTACAGATTATATCTATACTAGGGGACTTCGCCCCCTGCTCGCTAACGCTCGCCAACCCCCAAACACCTCGCTGCGCTCGGATTGAGCGGCTTTGCCGCTCGAATTTGTGGTTAAAACATCTTGCTGCGCTCGAATAGATTTGCCAGCCATAAAAAATGTAACCAAATTTTTATAAATTTAATGTAAGGCCTAATAGAGAAAACACCCAAATTGCAAGTTTCATAATAGAAAGTTAAATATACTATCCGCCAACATTCTGACTTAAAACTTCATTAGTTATGCCCTTACATTGAAGTCCCAATATCTTTTATTTATTCTGATAAGTCGCCCCGTTAGAGAACGACGTCCAACGCGAGGCATTTTCTGGATAGAAATACTTCAAAATAATAATTACTCTAATACAAAAATGCTTCAGAAAAACAGAAAAAATCAACTTTGAAACGAAGAGTTTAAAAAGAGCTTTAAAATTAGCAACGGGTTTGTTGTTTACATACGTAAGGATAGCTTTAAAATTAGCAACGGTTGGTTGGTTGGTTGGTTGGTTGAACCCCCGAGCAGCGGGTTTGTTTACTTAAGGATGTTGCCATTCTTATATTCAAAATCATTGAGGCTTTGTAGTAGCTTAATGATGAAAAATATTGAAATTTAACTAATTAATAAAGTGTTAATAAATTACTTTGGCACGTTTTGGCAAATCTACAGCTTATTTCCTTTAAAATGACACCTTGATCATTGAAATTGGTTGAGCAGTTTAGGCGGACGAACTAACCCCAAAAAACGTATTGCCTATTAAATATATAGATAATTTTTTTTTTTTTTTTTTTTTTTTTTTTGTAATTTAATAATGCTATGCAAAATTCAGAAAAATATATATTATTACTCCAATTTAATATAAAATTTCACAAAAAATTATTAAATGGTTCATGCTCGATTTTTTCTAAGAAAAACATGTTTTTTATAGTAAAAAGAAGTCGAAAGTGAGTCCTTCAAGAACCATTCTTTTTTTATGCATGAATGTTGTAGTACATTTTTCCTTTTGTCAATTTTTTTCTGGAAATAAACGCGTTTTCTAAAATTTAAGTTTGAAGCATATGAATACTAATTTCTTCCATAGAATGTAAAGGTAAAATCAAATTTTAGTTATTATGTAAATTTTTTTTTTTTTAATATTTGATTAATTATCTATTTACTTAAATAATAATCTATAAGCAAATTATCAAATTATTTCCAGCAATACTAATACTGTCATATTTTTTTTTTTTTTTTTTTTTAAGTATTTAGATATAGTGAACCATCGGTTATAGTGGACTCATTATTGGGTCCGCAGACTATTCACTAGCGCGGGGGGTTAGACTGTATTAATAAATCTGATGATGTTAAACATGAAATGTCCGTGAATATATGTACTAGCTTCGTGAATAAAATTAATCTAATTTTACATCTTTATAATCAAATTTTGTAAATTTTTCTTAGTAAAGTTCGTTTTCAGGAATCTAAAATCTTCAGAAAACCTGCCGTTTGTCGTGATCTTTTGAAGAAACATAAAACACAAGTCAAAAAGAATTAGAGAACTATTACTTTACTGCACAGTCAAATAATACTTAGATAATTAATTTGCAGTATCTGTCTCTCGACTACATACACTACAACTCACATACACTACATTTGGAATTTTCCATTTTGACGATTAAAGCTATATGTTGTGAATTTAATAGCGAATACGCTTCAGCAATCCATGAAACTCTCTGTCTCTTTGTAATTCAATTTGGCATACATCAATTAACTGGTGTGTGGTCTGTGTTTCGCTTTGATTTTTTCATATTTAACCAATGAAACTTAAATAAACGCACTGGGTTCTTAAGTTTGAGGTAAAAAAATCGATTTATTTTATTCTTCACGAAGATAGTACATGTTTTCACGGTCATTTTCATGCATAACATCATCAGATTTAGTAATATTCGTATATGCTTCAAATTTAAATTTTAGAAAATGCGTTTTTTTCCAGAAAAAATTGGCAAAAGGAAAAATTGGTATTACAACAAGACCGAAACACATTAATTTTATTTTTTAGAAAGGTAATATATATCCAGCAGTAATTTTCATGTGTATAAAAAAATTGGTTCCTGAAGGGTCCACATTCGACTTTTTTTAAATTACAAAAAACATGTTTTTCTTCAAAAAAAAAAAAAAAAAAAAAAAAAAAAGTATGAAAAATTTATCATTTTTTGTAAAATTTTATCATGCTAGTAATTTTATCATGCTATTAACTAGGAGCAATAATATTTTTATCTGAATTTTCCATAATTTTATTGAGTTGCAAAGAAATTCATAAAGATATAATCAGTAGTTACGAGGCCGTGCGCGAAAAACAAATGTCTTGCTAGATGCTCAGTCTACAAGGCCATAATCCTGAATTTTTAAACGAGTTTGACGTCACAGCAAAAAACTATGAAATTTTGTGTTGATGTTCTGTTGACATTGTTTGCACTTGTAAATGGTTCACTTTTTTTCTTACGGATATTATTATTTACAATATTTTCGGTGAGTAAATTTTTTTCAAAATGTTAATATAATAAAAGTATGCTATTCATTGCATTCTACTTCAAAAGCAATTTCTAAATAATGGTCTTTGAAATCTTTAACGTATACTGCATTAAATATGTATATATTAAGCCTAAGCTGTTTTCTTGTCAGATTTTATTAGGTAGCAATTTATTAATGATTTTTAATATTTGAACTGAGGAATCTAACCAAGTTTTGGGGTAATTTTCTAGTTATTGTTCGTGACATTCTTAATGCAAGTGCATTTTTGTAAGGATTGAAAGCAGATGTGTTATATGACGTTTAGAATTTTTTTTATCTTCTTTTGGCGTTTAGAAAATTCGCCAAAATTAAAAACACAGTAACTGAAAGAGGATTAAAATATAAGTAATTAACTGAATTAAAATATAACTTAAAATAAAATCCATCACCAAAAGCAACATTTATCTGAAAAAAAAATTTAAAAAATGCCAAATAAAATTGCACCAAAGAAATGTCCTATACTACATCTGTACCAAGGATTGTTTTGAGATCTTTCTATGGATACTTATCTTCTTTACCAATTAAGTAACATCTCACTAAAAAAACTTAAAATAAACAGTACTGTTTGTTGACATTGTTTGGCAGTGTTTGTCAAGCAGCTAGAGTTAAAATTTACATTTGTCCTGAGGATCACAAGTTTAAGCCTTCACTTCATTTAAATGTTGGCTTGGTGAAGAAGGTGGGATTCTATACTATAAGTTTGTATAGATGTATAATGATAGTATAAGTACCGAATACTAAATAACAAATTTTCCTACAAGAAACCAAACGTATGATGATTTGTATTCGCATATTCTAAAAATATTAGAAATGTTTATTTAAATATTGTGTAGTACCGAGGCCATATATTCTAGAAATTTCAAAAAGTTATCGGAGTTAAACATGAAGAAATTTTTTTGAAATTCTAAAATCATAAACAGCTTTTGAAGGAACTAGTTTTGAAAAAGATGGATCTTCTTCCTGACATTCCTGATCGACAATGTGATTGTGGAACGAAGATGAAAATTTGAATAGAATTTTGTTTGTCAGTGAGCATTACATATTTGCTTAATTAGGCTCTTCACGCCGTGTATCCAGTCTACCTATCTATACCTTCCGATCTTTTGCCATGGATCTTGCTTCCTTAGGACCATTTAAGCGATCCTTTTTTAGGTCTGATTGCATTTGACTTTGTCAAGTTGTGCCAGGCCTTCCTCTTTTCATCTTGCCATCAGGAGCCCAGGAGAGAGAAACGTGTGTTAGATTCTCTTTAAGCACTCTTAATGCATGACCCGTCCATCGCCACCTTCTCTTACCGATTTCTTCTTCGATTGAAGTAATGTCTGCCCTTTCTAAAATTGCTTCGTTAATAATTTTAACAGGCCAAAAGATTTTAAGGATTCTTCTAATACAATTATTTTGAAAAATTTCAAGTTTAGCTTTAACATATATTTAAAAAATTATGTCAAAATTCATAATGACAAAGTGAAATCTCAAAGAATGAAAAGAAAACTAGCCACTCTTTCTGCATGATTATATATGCAATTTTTTTTAATTAAACTACAAATTAAGTCTTGGTATCGATGAGTTTGATTTCTTTTGTTAGCTCTATGCAATTTTTGATTTTCGAAACAGACATGACAGCATATCGAGACACTTGCGTCGATTGTCGAGCTGCCGTCGGAGTTTTCTGGGTTTCTTCCTAATCAAGACGTAAATGTGAGGCAGCTTCAATTTAAAAGTCCACCCAGAAGGTATCCGCCCTAGATTCATGGAAATGTATATTGTTTGGACATGATAGTTTCACTTTAGATGAGATATTCTTTATCATTCTAGAACTCTGTTCATGGAAAAGCAACCAATTTCTAAAAAATTAAAATGAATTTAATTTACTTCGTTATACTCTTAAAAGTTTTGTAAAAATGTCTTTGAATTATAAAAATATAACTTGTTTAATTACACACTAAATTATATAGACAATGTTTTGTTTTAAATCTAGATAAGAGAAGTTTCTTAAATATTAAAAGATATTTTTATAATTAGTTTCTTTAATGGAAGAACTTGTGGGTAAATGTTAATTTTTTTCGTAAAGGAATTTCTGGTTTTAAATAAAAGATTATTTATTGAAGTAAAAATTTATTTAAATCATTTTTTTTTTTTTTTTTTTTAAATAATATTGTTTTTGTATTTTAGTTTTTAAGAAAAATTAAACTGAAATTATTTCAGTGTAACCACCAATCAGTTTTGAAACAACAAGCTTATAAATAAATTAATTTTGAACAAATTAATTTTTTTAATTTATTCTCTAAAATTATAAGAATTTAAAATTTATTTCTATACTTTAATTTAGAATAGATTATGTAGTTAGACATTGTAAATATTAAAACTTTGATGCTTCTTCATCCATCTTCGTATGCAATCTTACCTAAATAATGATTTGTGATGGGTTTGTGCTGTGACGTCACGATCTGGTTGTTTCGGGCCTTGATACAACTAAAACGACAATCCGCTCGTGAAAAGCATCTAGCAAGACAATTGATTTTTCGCGCACGGCCTCGGTAGTTATTGAAAAAAAAAAAATATTTCTCTGACACGTGCTTCTGTTTTCGAAAATTTCATGAATTCTAAATTTGACAAAATCGTAAATTTTAAATAGCATTTAAATTTGAACAGTTGGAATACCGAAAAAATGTTCGAGATTTGTTTTAATAACTATAAGAAAAAGGTTCACGCCAAATTTCATAAAAATTAGGGAAATTTGTTTTTCTTTTTTTCATTTTTTTCTCTTTAATATAAGTATTTGCCTTCAATAACGTTTTTTTTTGTTTTTTTTGTTTTTGTTTTTTCCTTAAAACACCAATGCATTGAAATTTCAATTGATTATTGGAATTTTATTAATAAAAATTATTAAAATTTAATTAATGATTTTGATTACATGACGAATTTAGAAGCCTATATAAATTTAATACCACCGATCTAAGCATGAAGATGTCAAAATCAATTGCTGTAATTTATGAAGAATAAATTGCGCATTCTGATCAGTCAATAGAATCCAATTTTTTTTTAAAGGTGTTTTATGATTGGATATAATTATTTTGCAAGTTTCACTAAACGATAAAACTTTAACTAAAAAATAAAGTCTTGTACATAACGCAGGATAAATCGGAGATAACTTAGGATTTTTGATGTAGAAATAAAAGCAACATTTGTGACGTAATGTAACCAATCACAATACAGCTGTAAAAATTAATCAAAACTTTCACATTTTATTAACCAATTACAATCCACCTTTTGTTAAATTTTATTAAAAAAGCTCATATTGACTTCATCAAACATAACAAGCAAATAGTATTGATTAGTCACTACCAAGGAGGAAGGAGGGGGGTATGGAGGGGCCCTGCCCGTTTCGGAATTTGAAGCATCGCCGTCAGGTTTTTCGAGGTTCTGCGCATAACAAAACGCTATGCATTCTGGGATTCATCCTAGCTCTTGTAGCTGTCGCGGACTTTAGAAATATCAACGCAATTCAAGGAGAATAAAGTTTAAAATAAATCTTTTTAGTATTTTAATGTTCGAATAACCAATTATGGCTTGTGTGGCCTACAAATGTAATAATAGATGTTCCAGAAAATCTGAAAATATTTCATTTCACAGGTAAAAACAATTCTGAAATTAAATTAAAATTAGTTTTATACTTTATGTAGCATGCGGTAATTTCTAAGTTAATATTGTGGTAATATTAGGATTAATGATTACTATTAATGCAGTGTATAAAATTTTTCAATGTCTTGTATGGATGTTTAATTTCTGAATTTAATAAATATTATTGTTTCATTATTATTGATTTCATCTGCACGTGTTAAGTAGGGATAGTGGTTGCTGATATTTCAATCGTTGGATTTTGTATTATAGTATTCTAATAAGTTAACAAAATCTAAGCAAGCACTTTATAAGGGGCAGAAATAGACAGTCCGTAGTTCCAAAAAACAAAACAAAAACAAATCTAAGCAATTAGTCTAGATTTGCGTAATTTAGAAATCGAAAGTTATGTTTTTAATTAAATATACTAGTTAGTGGGTTGAGTGAATTATTTCAGTTATTCCACGTCTCTAAACATAAAATGCTCTTCTGTATTTTATTTTTAAAGATATGGGCTGTAATTGGGTAAATGAAACTTTAACGTATAATAATATAAATATTGTGTGGAATTGTTAATGTTTCAAGGTTACTAAAAACTGCTCAGCAGTGATTCAGGTTTATTTAAGTAGCAAAATATGTAAAGATTATGTGTCTAATTTTCCATACCATTCAAATAGTATTTAGGTAAAATTTTATATTCTGCAAAACTCGCACTGATTATGCCTGATAATGATAACCACAATATATATTATATGGTAAACATAAAATATACACTAGTGTGAAATGATTTTTCTCTTATTGCATAGCCTTAAATATATGAATTTAATATTTTTTTCTTATTTTACATTTCACATATTTTTCCCCTTTTTTTTACATTACGATTGATACCTAGTTTCAGTGTGTAAAATGTGAGGGACAATAAGGACAAGTAATTGAAAATTGTAATTAGTTAAATATTCAGATCAAAGTATATGTTGTAAAATAATAGTTATGCAAATTCAAATTGTACCTTATCATGTAACTCATATATAGAACTAGGTCCTTAAATAATATATTTAGTTTTGGGAAATTATTGTTTCAAAATTTTTTCAGCCAATCTAGAAGGAAAGGTATTGTTAAATTTGTATGTCTCTTCTAGCATTCCTTTAAAACCAAAACCTTTTTCACATTCATGCCATTTACAAAATGTGTGAATAAAATCAAAAAGGCTGAACATGCTTTCATATATTGTTAAAAAATATTTATTCAAATATTTTTATTATGTTTGAATATTACTAACGCATTTTTAATTTTGCTGAACCAAAAACATATTGCTGAATAAAACTTTGTAACATAGTATACATATATTTTTCACACTGCAATAAACTATTTTTTATATATAAAGTGATTTTTTTCTTGTTATCAATACTAAAAAACATGTGGTAAACTAATACATATGTATAAAACTTTTTTTGCTTATAACCTAGTTATTTTTTGACAACTAACTCTACTCTTTTCCCTCGCGTTTTACTTTAAAATGTACTTAAGAATCACTTCAACAAATAACCTTAATTATTAAAATATATCTTCAGTAATTTATAAATAATATGCAAATATTTAATTCAGAAAAGTAAATATTTAAATTAAAATATTTTATTTAATTTTCAGATGTATTTAAATTTGCCACTACAATGTTGTAACGAAACTACGATAGCCAGTTTGGGCCATCGGGTTCGTCTGCACTTGGCTATCAGAAAGCGAAACTGCTAGGATGTATCCCAGATGCATTGCGCAGGCTGCTTCTTTTGTGCGCTACTGCGCATAAACCGGGCCGGCCACTCCTTACCCCCCTCTTTCCTCCTTGGTCACTACTTACTTGATAGTCATAGTGATAGAAATAAGCAGCCGAAACTTTGCTAACAACAAACAATTTTTTGTATTTTCATTTTCTGCACATGGAAATATTAAAGTAGTTAATTAAAACATGGCGGCTTATCGTTTATTACTACAGAATTTCTGCAAGCAATTCAATAATCGTGTTTTGACTGAAACAAATCGTAATTATTATCTCTTTTCTTGAACAAGGCCTGGACAGTCGAACTTTGTATACCTCTCGATTTATGCTTCTTTTTATTTTTCAGGTAATTTACAAATCATCCAGAATAGTACAAATTTGCCGCAAATCCCTTTCTTGCCGATTTTGTCATGGTGGCGACTTAGTCACACGTTCTTGTCGAGAGGTTGGTAACTATTTACATTCAATCTACACTATGGGGTGATTCTCTTTCTGACGCATAGGACATTTGGCGCCCTTTTATCTACTGTAAACGAATTAGAATCATTATTGGGGTAAAAATGTAAATTTAAACTTGTTAAAATAATTATTTTCCCCTTATAACTTCATTGCCAAATAAAGTCTATATAAAACAAAACATAACAAGTAGATTCATCATAATTTACAATTGCAAAGTTTTTATGAGTGAAAAAAAACAGTACAAGACGTCACTGAAATGTTTTCTTTTTTTGTGTTTATTAACACTGATTGGATTTCTTGCTAAAATCGGTTTTAAAAATATTCGAATTCAAGATACTTATTATGGTTAAAATTACAAGTCCGATACGGATTCTACGCCAAGAATTGTTTACATAAAGCTGTGCCAAATTATAGTAACCATAGCCAGTTCACTTATTATTAAAGAAACGGTGGGACTTTCATTTTTTGGCGAAAATCACCTTGGCATAGAATCTGTACCGGACTTGGAATTTTATCCCTTATTCTCTTTATTTAGCTAAAAAGTAGAAACTATAAACTTTCTGGTACAATGTACTGGTATTATTGTCATACATACTACAGTTGAAGGAGTAATTAAATGTTTTCTTAAGTCAGAGTTTTTACTATGGATAAAGGTGGCGTGTCAAGCTAACTTTTTGCTGCTACTTAGTTTAGATAGAGCAAAAAGGGGCAACTGCTCCTCTCCCACACACAGATGCTTTGAATTTTACTGGTTTTGGTTGCAAAATCGTGTTAATTTTACAGATTGCACCTTCATTTATGCCACCCAGTTGTTGCCTTTCAAAGATTTTTAAAAACAGACATTATGATCAATAAAAAATGTCTGTTAAATGCAAAGTAATATTAAAGAAAACTTCAAGAGCTAATATATCTTCTTCATAAGGTGCAAAAAAAGAAAAGAAAAAGGATTGTTTTGTGTAACATAGGCTAAAATATTAGGGTAGGTAGGAAAAAGTTTTTTGTTTTTTTTTGCGGAATATTTTTAGCAAATATACAAAATCAAATCTTTTCCTATTATTAATGTTAGATTTTAAATTGATCAGGTGTGTTAACAGTTGTATAAAATACTTGGGTATATATATTTCTACTATACAAATTGGGCCCAGAAATATTCAGTTTTTTTCATTGTAGTTCATTATAGTTTTTTTCATTATAGTTTTTCATTATATTCAGTTATATTCATTTCAATTATGACTCATTAAAGTCGTAATTGAAATTTGTGTTTCTTTTCTGTATCTATGTTATTGAATTGCATATTTTTTCTGTAATGAAGTTTTTTTTTTTTTTTTTAAACTTAAGTATATTTTTGAAAAATAAATGTTATATTTTTTTGATAGTTTGAAATGTTTTTAAGATCAGAACTATTCTATTAATTATCATGTTACTTGTTATTGTTTTTGGCAGTGACTGCTGACCAGCTATGGAAGGGAGTGACAAGTGTAAGCCCTGCTGGACGCAGGAAAGGTAGGGGTAGGGGAAGCGGAAGGAAGGTGGCGAGAGACCTCAACAGGGGACAGGTCATAGGAGTCGGTAAGAATGTTTCTACTGTGACTTTGTATTGATTTTGTTCTGATAAATTTTCTAGATTTACATTTTAAGCATTTGTATTGGATAGATATGATTAAGTGCTACTCAATTTTAATGAAATATTTTTTTAATTTAACTCTCTGATGTTGATTTTCTATAAAGAAGTGATTTTAACTTGAGTAGTAGCATTTTTTTTCTATAGCACACTTTATTTGCAGTCACAGGTTAACATAGTTGTGTTTATCTGTAATATATGTCACATTTTATAGAAAAAAAGGTTATACCTTCGGTAATATTATATTTTATTAGCAATCAATTTCCTAAAGTTAAAAATAAACAATTTTTATTAAAATTACTTCCCATTCAACCCTATTAAATAAAAGTGCTTCAATTTTTTTTTTTTTTTTTTTTTTGCATTTATTGAATTGTCATTTGTTTAGTTATATTTCTGTGTTGATTGTCTTTTTGTTGCTTTGTCTACTCCTTAGGGATTTCAACATAGAATAACAGGATATTTGCCCTCAACCCACTTTCTTTAGTAGTGTCAATTTAAGTAACTAACTGATATTTTTCTTAACATTTGTGTTATATATTTAGCATCAACAGTGGTTTAGTACTAGAAACAATTTTTTTTAATCAGCGTTTTTGGTTTCATAATAATGATAAAAAAAAAAAAAACCTAGTTCTGTATAGCTTTATCTGTTATTTTAAAGGTTTTTTCATTGATTTCAGAATTACAAATTAATACTATAAAGTGAATTTGTAACTCTTTCTAGGATAAATCTAATGATACCAACATCTCAAAATTGAATGTATTATTGCATATCTGTTGTTTAGATACTTATATCTCTCTCATTGCAGGTAAGAAGAATATGCTGTGGCCTGGGCTGACTGCCCCAGTCGTTCAAGGTCGTGAGGTTCTCCGCCACCAGGAGCTGCCCTTTGATGAAAATCGTGAGAAGCGTCTCTTTGAGCTGAGGGACAAGATGGCCACTCGGAAGTCATTCAAGATCCACCCACTAGAGAGGGGGTGGTCAGGGACAAAGCTCCCGGGAAGGAGTCTGGGACCACCAGACCCAGTGGGGGAAGGTGGGTCTTCTTTCACATAGATATACTGCCGTCCAAATTAAAACATCAATACATCCATAAATATTATTTTCAAAAAGAGAGTTCAGAACCCTTCACTGCATTTCTAATTGCTACCTCTAGAAATGATAAAATAAAAGAATTGTAGTAACTTAAGGACTTGAAGCATTATTTGAAAACTCTATTCCACAAGAGTTGCCTTTGGAGTTTTTCTTGTTTTTGTACTTATATTATGTGTAGCAAGTTCTCTGTTATTAGACTATCTCTAATAGGTATCTTTTGATAGGTATGCTTAAATTAGAAGTTCTTTGAGAAATGATGTAAAACTTTTTTTTCTATGCCCTTCTTTTTATATGATAGAAAGGATATCAATAGTTTTTTCTAATTATTTTGATTAGTTTTTAAAATTCAATTTGAATTTAAAGTCAAATCCCATTAATGCAAAGTCGATGAGCCAGCTGAAATTGTTCGTGTTAAACGAATAAACTAACTTTAAGTTTTAAGTACGGAGAACTGCTTTTACTTTGTGTTAAACAGGATTTCGTGTTAAGCGATTTCGCATTAACAGGATTTAACTGTAATTATTTATTGTTGCTGTTATGTAAACAGTTCATTTTGTTGCATGCAACACATTTCTGATCATTGCATGCAAGTGCATGCTCTAATTTTGTACATTTTAAATTTTTTTAAATTGTACATTTGAATTAGTTTTCTACGAAGTGCATTCGGAAAGTTCCGCTGCAGCCCTGTGATGGCAGTTCAGCGCATGTGCAGTAGTTACTCTGAGTCAAGCAGAACGAAATGGCGCCATTTTGAACTAGCTCTGTTTTGTCTCCCCTCGTGGTAATGGTTTATTATAGCGGCGTTGATTGAAAGTCCCGCCGCTAGTGAAATTCGATCAGTAATTCGTTTTCTGAATGCGAAAAACGTTAAAGCAATAGAAATTCATCGACAAATCTGCGAGTCTTACGAGGAATCTGCAAAGAGGGGTTCTGTGGTGAGAAGATGGACCCGATAGCTTAAGGAAGGGTGCAATCAAGTGCACGATGAAGAACGAAGTGGACGTCCTTCTGTGGTTTCTGATGAAGTGGTTAGTGCAGTTGAAAAAAAGATTAAGGAAAACCTTAAGTTTATGATTAATTTTCTTGCTCTTGATTTCCCCAAAAATTTCACGAATAGCAGTTTCACGAGATTGTTACTGAAAAACTGGGTTACCGCATGGTTGACAATTCAGGCAGCAACACTCTATGAAAAAGAAATACAAAAACTTGTACCACGCTATGATAAATGCCTGGAAAATTACGAGAGCTATGTCAAAAAGTAGTTTAAGTGTTGTAGATTTTTGTGAAATAAATTGCTTGGCTGTACCTGTATTCATTTTCTTTTCATTACCAAACAAAACTTTCTTTCCGAATGCCCCTCGTATATTGATTATTCTCTTTTAGAAGTGTGTAGACCTAGTAGTTAGTAATTTAATACATAAATTGTTAATTATGATCTAGTATAAACTTGCTCACATACAAAGTTTCAGTTTATATTTTTAACATTTACTTGTTAAATATATTTAAAATACTTTCTTTCTCTTTCAGAAACGTTTGAAGGTTTTGATTCAAGAGTTTTAGAGGCAAGTACCTAATACATAAAAAGGAGCCATGTATAAAAAAAAATATGACTAAAAACTTTTTTGTTGAAATTCCTTTAATATTATTAAAAAGATTTTTTTGTTTTTAAATATTGAATGTAGCATATTTTTCAAGTTTTTCCCATGAAGTCAATTCATATTTTATTTGTCTGTGTTGTAGTTCAAACCTGTCTTGCACATGACTGCTGATAGGGGACGACTTAGATCAATGAGTGCACTTGTTGTTGTGGGTAATAAGAAAGGTCTTGCAGGTAAGCACTTCTATGGCTACCAAATTGTGAATGGATTGCTGTAACTTTGCATTAATTTCTTATAAGGAATGTGCATTTCATTGTTATGAACTTAATATATTTTGAAAAAATTATTTAAAAAAATAGTATTTTGTGACCTTCTAACCTAAGTAATATTCATATGAAAATAATATTTTTGACAAATACTGTCATTTTAAGTGTGCATAAAAATACATCTAATTTAGATAACAAGTTTTTGGGGGGGCTTCTCTGAACGTAAATACCCTTGCATGTCTATTAGCAAGTTTTAGAATAGCTAACGCTATTTAATAATTAGTTTGATTTTTAGTCATATAGCTAAAGCTATTTAATAATTAGTTTGATTTTTAGTCATTTATGTCACTTAAATCTGCTTCTACATACTTTATGATCTTGTGTGCATCCTAAATATGTTGTATAAAAAAGTACTATTCTGCGCTTTTTAAAGACAAATGTTGTTTCTAAATTTTAAGGAATTATGCTTATAGATGCTTTGAATTTTATCATTATAAAGGTTTTGCTAGTGTAAGCATTACTTAACAAACAAATCAAACTGCAGCGCTGAATACTTTTATCCTGATAATTATGTAGACTACTAATTAAAATTACAAATTAGTGTATCTTAAGAAAAGCACTAAAATATTTTAATAAATAGAAATGTGCAAATATTAATGTTTTGGTGAGTGAGAGAAATAATATCATCTGTAATCTGCTAAACTGGAAGTCTATTAGTATTAAAAAATAGTGAATGCTTAATTATCTAGGGTTAAGATATTCCAGATTTTTTGAAAACTTATCACTATATGCTATTAGTCTGCATATTTTCAAACTTAAAATTATTTTTTTGTTCCAAAATGTTGTGGTTTTGGACCTGTACATAGAAATTTTGTTTCAATGTGTTGTCTACAAATTTCATTTAAGTTTTGTGTGGAAATTATCTATTTGTTAATAGAGTATTAAAGTACAAGTTTTATTTCAGGTTTTGCTATGGCGAAATCTGTGAATGGAAGTTCTGCAGCCAAAACAGTAAGTAAATCTTGTTTTGAAGTAAAAAAGATAACAAAATCGAAAAACATTTATTAGTTTAAGTAGTTAAAGTTGTATACAAATTTATCTTTTATTAAGCATTTTTTTTTTCTGTTAAAACTATGTGTAAAATTAACTATATTTTTAGTTTTTATTCGACACATCTTGCATTGTGTTTAAAATATAAGAAATCATTTAAAGCTCACTTTGTAATTTCAAAAAATTGAAAGCATCTATTAGTTTTATATTATAAATCTTTTACTAAATTGTAGATTGATAAGTTTTAGACAATCTTTAAAAAAAAATTTATTTGAGAAGTTAAAATTTTTTTTTAACTGATAATATGTATGTAGTTTAAGTGTTTTGAAGATTTTTCCGATTATCATTAAAATATAACAAACTAATTCATTACTCTGCTTTTTTACTCAAGATGATTGTAATTAATAGAAAGTTGCATAACTTATTTGTTTCATTTTTATATTTTCATGAGATTTTGTGTGTGCTTATTTTGATTATAATTACTTTCTAGGCTAAAAATAGAGCAGCCAAAGTTTTACGCTATGTGGAACTTGACAAAAACTCAGGTAAGGATATTATAAAACTTAGTTTATAATAACAATGCTTATAGTAGTTTAACATATCTGGTATATTAAGGTCTATTAATTCTTTTGAAATATTTATTAAATAAATAGGCATTGTGTTCATTTTCTTTCAACTATTTTCTGATTTTTTTCATCATTGTTAATAATCTAAAATTTAGAATGTTAAAATAGAGTTATCTATTTTTATGAGAAATGTTCTGCCACTTTGTCTTTGAAAACTATCTCTTTATAAGATGTTTTATCCTTTTATTTTTAGTTATTCATGACTTTTATTGTGAGTTTGGTGCTGTAAGAATATTTGTTCAAAAGATGCCTGAAGGTATTTTTACTTAATTTTTTCCCTCTGAGTACTAAGTTATTGTTTGTATGTATTCTGTATAACAAGGTTTGAAAATAGTTGGTGCACACAAAATTTTATTCGGGCAAATAAGTTTTCAACTTGGGTACACACAGTAAACCTTTAACATGAAGTCCTGAATAAAGTGTATTGTTTGTGTGAGAAAACAGTAATAAAATGGTACTTTAAGCGTTATCAACCCTTCTAAATAACATACAATAAATGGGATAGTTAAATTATATTTCACCGCACCTGAATCGAATGCAGAATTATTTGAAATTCAGTTTTACTCTGTTTCTATTGTGGCACAACTGTTCTGTTACCCAGTTCAATTGCTCTAAAACTTGTTTTAAAAATAGAATATGAAGATAGGTAGCTATAGCAAACTAGATAGAAATTTAAGAATCTGTTGCTATATAGTAAACTTTAGCATTATTGATTATAAATTGGGTAAATAAATTCATGTACTTAGCAGCTTAGGTTTAATTCTTTGCATGCATAACCATGACAATGTGGCTTGTTTTATGCACACAATAAAAAAGTTTTATGTTAAGCACTGGAGAAAATTTCATTGGTATTTTATTAGTAGTCTTTAAAACAAGAGAATTGAAGGGTAAGTGGATGGAGGGGGTATGTGAAATTTTTAAAAAATCAACGAAAGGATGCGTTTTAGACTACTTTCTGACACTTACCCTGGATCTCTTAACTGCCTAGCAACATATATTTTGTGAAATGAATAAGGCATGTTATAAAAGAATACGAAAGTAAATAATGCTTTAAGAGAAAATATCTCAAAAATTACTTTTTGTTGTATATCTCCTTCATCCACTTACCCCTTTAATTCTTCTTGTAAATACCATTGGATTTACAATAAATGCCCGGTAAAATCACTTAACCTAATGGTCTATATTTTTCCGGATATATACTTCTGAAAGTATTGCACAAAAGGTTTTGAGCTGTTAAGGTATGAACCCTTATCATGCCATTACCTATTTATGAGTTTCAAGACAGATGAGTTGATTGTGAAGATGGTAATATTTAGTATGCTCATATTTCAGGATATGGAGTGGTGGCCCATCGATGTATTAGAGCCATCTGTAATGTGCTGGGAATCAAAGATTTGTATGCCAAAGTAGAAGGACCTACAAATAACTACCAGTGCCTGACTCGAGCCTTTTTCATTGGCCTCATGACACAGGTTAGTTTTCTTTCTTTGTGAAGGGCTATTCTGTAATGCATTAGTATTTTTTGCTCCTAACTTTGCAATCGATCTGGCATAGGTCATTTATGGCCACACCATTATCTGAAGAATTTAATATCCTTATCTCTTTTGTAGAAAAAGTACTGTGGACTCATTTCTGTAGACTTATATAGGTTAAGAAAATTCATGACATAATAAATCTAATTATTTGGGTCTTTACCATTTAAATTATAAGTTTGATGTAAGATTACAAAACAGGTTTGTTTATGTTTATCCAAACAGAGTGTGAAATTGACAGTGACCTTGGCTGTTAATAATGTTGCAGACTTGCGCCACTGCACTAATGGTGTTAGACTGTGGTCCATAGAAACCTTTTAACCACTGCTTGAGAAATAGTTGGTTAATTAAAGCAAATTAATATTCATAATTTTTTTATATAGGTAATAATAAAAGCAAATATATTTTGACTTTATTTAAGCCACAATTTTATGTTAAAATATTGTCTTTAACATTATTTGTAAGTTCATTTGTTGCTCATTTCTGGACTCCCAAGTTCATCACATAAATAGCTTGCTAGGCAGCAACAATGTCTTTGCTTGGTCAGCATCTCTGAAATTGATTTTTGCTTTCTATTGACATAATGCTACAGTATAATACTTTTTAAGACAGTTTCAAAGTTTTTTTTCCGGTTTGAATCTGAATAAAAATTATTTTAATTATTAAATAGCTTTTCAAATAAGTTTTAAACATTTTATTGTAAAAGTGTTGAGGAAAGCAATTCTTGAATTTCTTATTTCTATCTTAAGAATGTAATCATACTAGTGGTGATCATCAGTGGGGATTCTGGTGATTAAATAATTTCCACAACTGATCAAAGCAAGGTTGGCATAGTTCAAACCAACTGGTTAAACCATGGTTTAAACCAAGTGGATTTTTTTCTCAAAAAAATCCATTAGCTTTTTTTTAAAAGAATAATTTAAAATTGTATTTTTATTTGTTTATTTATAATTAAGACACTTTAAATTATTTGATGTTTTAAATAACTTCTAATTTTAACCAAAAGTTTTCTATTACAAATATATCTCTTTTAAAAGAAATTAATTGAAAATGTAATAGTTATAGAATGATTGCGAATGCAAGGAAATTATATAAAAAAGTTTATTGCTGATACATTGAAGGAAGTTTAAATAATACTGCAAAAGCAACTACAGTAGATGTTGAGAATTTGTTTTCTTCTTTTGGAGTTGTACAATTGTTTCGTAACAGACTGGGCCGCATAACTCGTTTTTTTATTCAAAATATTAAATCCTAACTGTTAAATCTTAAATTTGTGTTTAAATGGGAATAAATAAATAAGAATCTAATTTTCTTTCTATTATTTTTAAGAAAATAATTCACTAAATGAAATATATATTTTTGGTATAACATGACTGAGTGATGATTTTGTAAATGAAAAATTATCTGAATACTATAGATAAAATAAGTTATACTAATCTATTTTAAAATAAATCTTGTTATTAAAGACTATTGAACAGCAAGTTTTTATATTAATCTAATAGATATATTAATATTTTAAAATTATTCAAAATTATCAATTAAACTTAAAATTATAGGCTGCATTTTAAATTTGTTTCTAAAATAGAGGTTTTGTGCTTTAACAACTTATTTTTAAACCTTAAAAATATCAATTTGAACAATTTTTCACCATTACTGATGAATCTAAGAGCAATATTCCATTCATTATGTAGTAAACAATTACCATTATATTATACTGTGTACATTGAATTTAAAGAATAGTATTTCTGAATAAAATATTTAAATTGAATATGATTTGAATGTCCACATAAGTAGCAACAATTGTTTATTTACTTAGTTTAAATTATTTTTGGAAAGAATATCAACTGTCATTAATGTCAAATTTTATTTATAAATATCTGGTTAATGAAATTTTTTATTTATAAATATGTATGCATGTAATTAGAAAAAGATTTTCGAAAACCCCGGTTTAAACCAAAAAACCTATGTTTTTTTAATTATTTTTTTCCAACCCTGCATCAAAGTAATATATATATATATATATATATATATATATATATATATATATATATATATATATATATATATATATATATATATATATATATATATATATATTAAAACATATTCCATCTCCTAGATAAATAATAGATAAATTGAACTTGTTCACAAATGAAATTTAAGTTAATTTATTTCTTTTAGTGTTTCAAAGGTCAAAAATGAAATACTTTAATAGAATAGATTTTTAAAGGAATATTCTGGTTTTGATGTCTGTTCTTTTAAAACACTTTACTAACATCATCATTTACTAGCATTTACTAACATCACTACATCTAAACACACGTTACAAGTTTAAGGTTACGGAATAATTTAACTTTTAATTACCGTCAAAACTATATTTTAAAAATTGCCATATTGTCTCTTTAACATACATGTTTTATCTGATCACGCATCTGGAAAAATCGGGAATTTTTTTTTAAAATTTGCCGTAAAATCAGTGAATTTTTTAGAAATCTATCAAGGAACTTTTTTTCTTGAATTTTGTGTCCACCCTGTTATGTATTGTGTTAATTTTCAGAAAAGCCTTAAGCAGATGGCCGACGAGAAGGGTCTCCATATCGTTGAGATGCGTGCAGAGAGAGACTTCTATCCCATTGTGGTTGCATCTCCCTCCACGGAGTGCCGCAGCGAGGACGATATCCCACCAAGCGAACAGCTCGATTTCAAGCTCCATCTTCACGAAGGACGAGTGGAGGCTGAGCGGAAGAAGTTCCAGCCTTTCTACATCAACTTCCCGTCCCACATCAAAGCGATGAAGGACCGGGAACGAATGAGGAACCAGGATCAAGTGAAAGTGGAACTGATAGCCAAGTACGGCGAACTTAAGAGTTTCATTCAAGTCAGAGAAGAGGAGAGGGAGAGACAGGAGAAGCTGGATGCGGTGAAGGAGGCGTAGTTCTGGTATCATTTATTTGTGTTGTCATCTTCGCCTTATGTAGTGTAATTTACGAAATAAATGTTATTACTTGTTGTTCCTTCTCTGATTTTAACAAATAAGCATATTTAAAAACAGATTATTTCCTGCGTTGATCTTTAGGAAACGTAATCGTCAAAAGAAGATTGACTTTCAGCAAATTCCAACCCTCTAAATTATTAGTTAGCTTCTGCATTGCTTTTAACAAATTAAGTACATGAAAACAAGTCCAATGAATCCACTTTCTACGATGATTTCGGCTAAGTCTCGAAAATTTTCGATGAGTTGCCAACAACGAAATTGGTAGGCTTCTTGGTACCCTTCCACAGTACTTTAACTAAAACACTTTTTTTTTTCTGCATTGGAAGTTGCCAAGAATACCGGTGAGATTAGAGGCTTTTTACTAGATCATATATCTGAAATCTTATGAATTTGGTATAAGCAGCAATCGTTTATTCTTGGTGGTCGATAAAGTCACAACCGGGTAACCGGGTTCACTTGACGAATGTAACTGAGGGTGTAGCGGTAAATTACGTGGAATTTTGTGCCTGCCGCAATGTTATTTAATTTCAGACATGGTATTATTCAGCTGAAGCACTGAATTTTTTTAACAAAATTTCTGTGTTTTGAATGAAGCTTAAAAAGAAAAAATCTGTAAATAAAACTAGGTTTCAATTAGATTAACTTATTTGTCAATATAGTATAATTGTAAAATTGTTCGACTTCGATTTTTTTTGAAAATTTAATATTTTTCCTGGTTTTTATCGCTTTTGCTTGAAGTTCCGCTTTTTTTGCTTGGGCGTTTTACTATGTTCGAAATTTGTTGGAACGAACCTGTGTATAGAAAATTGTGGCCATTTATTATATACATTTTGAAATTTACAATTTTAGACAACAGTATCTTGATATGATAGAATTGAGTAAATTGGAGCGTATCCACTTGAAATGATATTCTTGAAAACCCTGCTGTCCCCCTTGGCACTTTTCAAAAAAGTCGCCAAATCAAAGGTGACGTCTAAACGCCGAGTCGCCAAATCCAAGATGGCCTAAAAACGTTGAGTTGAAAAACTTTATGCCTAAATTTAGTAGAAAAACGTTATAATTAAATCGCGTAATCCAAAATGTGGTGAATACTAACTTGCTATCTAAATTCTACCGGGACTTTTTCTACAGAGGTAAATTTGTGACTGATTTGGCGCCAAATCTCCAACTTTTGAAAAATAGCCAAAAGCGACAGTAGGGTAAAGGTTAACCAAACCTTCTTTCCATATTAGTTTGATCAATTCATGATTCAAGTCTCAATAACATAAAACGCGATTTCACTTTAAAATATCCGATATCGCAGCTATGGAAGAACAATAAAGCAACTGCGCAATTTGATACCTATTCTTCGCAGATTTGGTAACCTTTTGACTGATCATTTTACTTGGCGAGTTTACAATGTCCAGTTATTTTTGTGAGAAAAATATTTGTTTAGTACTTGTTATGTTCTATGCGGTTCTATGAGTAAGATATACGGTCGAGGTGGATGTTTTAGTAGAAATAACCATTCGTTTCCAACACAGGGTAAGCGACAATTAAACTAGACTAGCTGAATATCCATGCTTTGCTACGAAATTTTACCATGTACATTTTAGCAATCAAAAGACATTAATGTATTCCATTCAGAAGTTTGATCCCGTTTCGATCACGACAAATTCATTTAACAAAATAGGAATACCTAACATATATAAACTGCTTGCCTTTGTTGACATTCTTTCCAAAATTTATAAGTGTGAATATATTGGGAATGAGCCTTTTGAATATCCCTCGTTTAGAACGTTTGACCCTTTGTACCCTTTTTAATTAGTTAATCGAGATTGTAATGGTTTATTGTGTTTAGTTTTGTTCTTACTTTTAAATTTCAAAATTGTAACTGTATTGGAAATGAGAAAAGATATTCCTCATATAGTTTCAATGTTCCGTCCACTCTTCATCCCTTAAGAATTAATCGATATTGAATAATTTACTTTTTCTACATGGTTCGGACGTTTTTTAAAAAACTTGAAAAGTGCTTGAAAAAAAAATCTTTCATTTTCAAGGGCTTGTATTCTGTCCTTGAATTAAAGTGCTTGAATTTCATTTTATTTTTTAAAAATATATCATCTTAAAAAATTTTGGTCAACAAAGTGAGCAAAACTCTGTAAAAATTAACCCAACGAAAAAACAGCTAACCCAATCATCAACTAGGAAAACAGCGCAGTTGGACATACAAAGATTTCGTCATTCCTCCCCTTCCACTCTCCTTTGAAGAGTACAACGCTGCGCTTGCGCAACATATCTTGGAATATCCTATCAAGTGACGTAATCTCTTGTTTCTTTTTTGAATCGTGTGTGCTAATTTTTCATTCACTATTTAAAAATGCGGGGAAATGCATTTTCAATTCAAGTTGATTAGAAAAGCCAAAATATAATATCATGGTTTGAAGCCTACGTGCTGGCTTCGCACGTTGCACGATGTACTTTGTGTGTCAAAAATATCATAGAAGTGTGACCATATGGGAAATGGAACATTCGAATATCCCTCGTTTGGAACGTTTAACACCTTTTTGACCCCTTAAAGTGGGTCAATCGAGATCGAAATAGCTTACTTTTTTTTATGTTTATCATAGTTGATATTTTTACCAATTTTCAGAGTTATGACCATGTGGGAAGAGGGGGAATTAGTGACTAGTGAGTCAGTGAGGGCTTTGCCTTATATATATAGACTAGCTAAATACCCGTGCTTCGCTACGAAATTTTAACATGTGCAATATTTTAGCTAGCTGTGAGACCTCGCGTTGCGGAAATCTGTCATTCGTGTATAAGACCCAGTTTTTGGCGCTTCGCTCGCAGGAAGGTTCATCGTTACGCAAAATCGAGCTCCTTTCGTTCGCTGAAAAGATCATGGACACATAAACACAGGCTTATTTCACTCGTTAAAAGGTTCATTGCTATGCAAGCATAGGCTCGTTTCGCTCTCTGAAAGGTTCATTGCTGCGTAAGCATAAGCTCGCTTCACTCACTTAAATCTAATTGCTACGTAAAGACTTAATATTGGAAGCTTCTTAAATGTCAAAAAAAAAAAAAATTCCCCTTTAATACAATAGTACAACACCCCCTCAATGTTATTTTCAAACGTATTTGTGGAAAGCAAAATTAGAGGCTAAAACTACTTATGTTGAAACTTTCAGAGATCTAGGCCTATTCGAAGGCGCTTTTTGTGAAATAATTAATTGAAAAACAAATTAAAATTTTAATATTCTTTTTGTCAGTATAATTAGAAGGCCAAAACTACTTGTGTTGATAATTTCAGAAATGTAGCCCAATTACAAATCGTTTTGTAAAATATTTGTTTAATAATTAAAAAAAAAAAAAAAATTCTGTTTTTTAAAAATCTAATTAGAAGGCCATAACTATATATGTTGAAAATTTAAAAGCTGTAGCCATTTTTGAAATCGTTTTGTAATATATATATTAATTAATTAAAAAAATTAATTAATAACGAACTAAACAAATATTTA
Organism: Linyphia triangularis; assembly: GCA_963978545.1. NCBI lineage: Eukaryota > Metazoa > Arthropoda > Arachnida > Araneae > Linyphiidae > Linyphia > Linyphia triangularis. Next base: position 89,913,458 of record OZ021722.1, read on the forward strand.
AAATTCTGTTTTTCTAAAGTCCAATTTGAAGCCCGAAACTACTTATGTTGAAAATTTTAGAGCTGTAGCCTTATTAGAAATCGTTTTGTAGAATATTAATTAATTAATTCTAAAAATTAATTAAAAAGAAACTAAATAAAAATTTAAAATTTTGTTTTTCAAAAGTCTAATTAGAAGGGTAAAACTACTTATGTTGAAAATTTCAGAGCTGTAGCCCAATTAGTAGTCGTTTTGTAAAATGTTTATTAATTAACTAAAAAAATTAATTAAAAAAGAACAAAATAAAAATATAAAATTCTGTTTTTTAAAAGCCTAATTAAAAGGCCAAAACTACTTATGTTGAAAATTTCAGAGCTGTAGCCCTATTAGATATCGTTTTGTAACATATTTATTAATTAATTAAAAAAATTAATTAAAAAAGAACTAATTAAAATTTTAAAATTCTGTTTGGGATGCATAAAATTAGAAGGTTAAAGCTACTTATGCTGAAAATTTCAGAGCTCTACTCTAATTTTAAGTAGGTTTCTATAGATCCACAGACAGATAGACAGACAGACACACAGCTTGTTTTATTATTATAGAAGATTCACACACGCCTTTTTATGTATGTTGAGAGCTACAATAAATACCTTGATACAATATTGTAAAAAGAGCGATATTCATCTCAAAATTTTAGATATGTTCAATTGTTCATCTTCTTGGTCACTTTTAAAATACTGATCCTACTTTGAGACGACGTTTAAGGTTGCACTCGAATTCCGGTTCATTTTACTCGTATAATAAGAAAAAAAATTAATACACGAAAAAAATTAATAAAGAATATCCACCTCTTCGTTTTAACGTGAGAACAAAAACAATGGCATACTAAAAATAAGTACTTGCTTTACACTTGTAATACATTAGGAATACTTGAATATTAACTTTGAAAAAAAAAAAAAAAAAAAAAAAAAAAAAAAAAACGTTTGTAAAATGACCATCACATTGAGTTCCAAAAATAATATTTGCTATTACTATGAGGCAGATTTAAGTGATTTTAGATACTGTAGTCGTTAAAAGAACAGACAAGTGATCGGATATGTTTTTCAAAACCAGCTCATTGGTCCCATTGAAGTATTTAAAATGTAAGAGATTGTCTTGTGAAAATTTGAATGTAAGTCAGGCCCGCGAGATTTTGGGTGTCAGGATTTGGTGATGCCTTAAAGATAACGTCTGGAATTGTGCAAAAAATCACAAAAATTATTGAAAAATATAAACGTTTGTGACATTTTGGAAAAAAGTATACAATTAAATATACTAAAATGAAAACTCATTCTTCGACTAAAATCCAATTTTTCCCGAGGGAGAGGTATGCTAACCTTGTCTTACAGTTGGACTACAGCTCCCTTAAACCCCCAACTGGTGTCCCCTTTATTGTCCATGTTGATATTTGTACTACATTTCAGCGTTGTGACTACATTGAAAGTGGGAGAATCAGTGATGAGTCAGTGAGGACTTCAGCTTTTATATATAAAGATTGCCAAATCTGCTTATACACTTTTATTTAATACATCCAATAAAATATATTCAATAAAAATAACATTTCTCTACAACACACAACATTTATATATAATTTTACTTCTATATCTCTAACGGCTAGTGTCAATAAGTGAATCAAGAATTCACTTCATTCCGTTGACCATTCCATCTTCAGTGGCCTGCTGGCCGTGGGGGTCGGGCAGTTTATCTCTCGTGGGTTCCACCCCCCAGATATCTCGGGCATACTCTTCAATGGTGCGATCACTGGAGAAGAAGCCAGAGCTAGCTATGTTCCTGACTGCCATCACTGTCCACTGGTTGCCATTCTAAGGGAAAATATATTCTTATGAGTAAATCCAGGAGACAAAGAGGTCCACACAAAAAGCGGAATACCAGATTTTTAAAGTAGTAATGAGTTTTCTCAAAATCAATGCAGAAATGTCACAGTGGTAAGTTCTATAAGCATGTCACAGAGAGGGAGTCTTTTTTTTTTACTGCGAATTTTTCTTGTATCAGCTATTAGGGAATTGACATCAGATTTTACATTTTCGATGGATGTGCGCCCTATGCAGGCGTCAAAGTGACAAAATAAGAATATATAGGATTTTTAAAAAAAAAATATAGGACAATTTAAAACATCAAATAACTGCACACAGTTGCTACTGAACTTAAAAATTAACTAGTTATACATTTATAAACTCGTTATACTGTATTTAAGAGAATAGAAAACACACCTTTAAAAAAAAGAAATGGCCTGATTCTGAATATGTCATCCGTTATTGCCTCAATATTCCATCCCTAAATCAAGTTTTATTAATTACATTATTTGCAATCTTGAGTCTTTTGCTCCCAGTATCTATAACTGCTTGAACTGCTCCAATTTCTTTAAGTATTTTCTTTTTATTCCTATTTGCAGTCTTTTGTTGGTTCAGATTTACTGTTCAATGTCGGTTGGATTGGGGGCGAAAAGTGGGAGATTTAGTGACGAATGTGGCGAACCGGAGACTTGGTTTTCCGGAAACCGTAATGACCGTCTTGATTCGACATCACAACGTATTGACGTCATTTTCAATTTTGGCGACTTTTATGAAAAAATCGTGGCTAATATTCCGAATCCGATACGGATTCTGCGCCAAGGTGATTTTCGCTAAAAAATGGCAGCCCGTCACTTTTTTAAGAGCAAGAGAACTACCTATGGTTGCCCTAATTAGGTGCCGTTTGATATGAACAATTCGTGGCGCAGAATCCGTATCGGATTTGGAATAAAAAAATCGTCCTCCGACTTCATACAGTAAATCTTAACCCTTTTGTTTCCTTCATCAATTATGGATTGAGCACTCAAAATGTCCTTTAGTAGCCCTGCAAGTTAATCACATCAGAAATTCAAGTCCGCGTACTATGGAAAAATTCACATGTTTACAACTCCCGCCGTTCCAGTGGAGTTGAGTTGCAGGTTATACAGCACGTGACATCACAAGAGATAAAACGCCGACGTTACAAGCATTGATTTTGTCAGGTGTTTTTACCTACGATTGCGGCAAAGAATCCGAAATATAAAAAATGGCAACGAACGGCGCCGTTATTACGAATTCGAAGAAAATATAGATCGAATTAATATAGAAATATAGGATATATAGGACAATTGTAAAATATAGGACAATATAGGACGTTTTTGCCGATTTTTAAAAAAATATAGGATTTATAGGATATATAGGACGTCTGCGACCCCTGCCTATGTTAATTTTACAAGTTCTCTTAGTAAAACAGTATCCCTTCTTTTATCCCCCCCCCCCCCTCTTCTTTACCCGAACCTCCTAGAGAAAGTGGTGAATTTTATTTCGACGAGAGACTAAATTCACCCTGTATAGGACAAATGATATGTTCCTGACAACTAGTTAATAATTTTCTTTTGCAGATTTAAATAAATATACATTTAACAAATAAATATACATTTAACAAATAAATATATATTTAATAAATCAGTTGAAAGTTTTTGCTTTTACAATTTTTAGCTTTTTTCAAGCGAATACAATTTTTAGCTTTTTTTTTCTTCTTAAAGTTCACTTTCAAGCCTAGTAAACCGAGATGATCCAAGTATTGGCGAAGAGTAACCACGACCTCACTTAAAAAAAAAAAAAAAAAAAAAAAAAAAAAAAAAAAAAAAAACACTTTAACTGGTTTTCCCAACTTTGCCCATATTTGGTTCTTTTTAATACCGGATCACCAACATTGGATCCTAGGCCAAAGTTGTGACAAAATCTGAGGGAAAAGCTCCTTATTTTTCAGTTTGATTTCCTCGATTTTTATTTTAGTTTTCAAAACTAATATTTCGATTCTAATTTGCTAAAATCTTTAATTTCGTAACTTAAACTTGAATAAATTATACCAAAACTTCAGAGGAGTTTGCAAGTTTAACTTACTTGATATACTTCATTCACCTTCTCCTGGCATTTGATGTAAGCCTCATAATCTGCCAATACATAGAATCTGAAATACCAAAAGGAAAGTCAGTAAACGATGACACGTGCTTGTGAAATGAAGCCGTTTGAAAGTAGCACAATTTATTAAAGCAGATTTTGACATCATAAAATGAGCTATTTGAGTGCAGAGGTGCTTACCTGTCGTACTTGAGGATAACATCCACGAGATCTTGGAACTGGTGCGGGTTTTGAGGGCTGAAATATCCGCATTGGATCTGGTCAATGCATCTCTTCAGTTCAGGAAGTCTCTCGTAATACTCCATTGCATTATAGCTGAAAGACATTTGTTGGACCATTTTAACTAACTGCAGAGTATTTATACATAATAGATATAGCAGAAAATGTTTACGTCACAAAAAATAACAAAGGTAAAAGGATTTATATAAACAGTAAAAAATTTGTATTATTTTTTAACGAAATAAATATAGACTTATAGTTAAGCATGAACTATGAACCTTGAGTCGTAAAAGGAGAAATCTTCATGAAAAGAACATTGAATACTTCTACAATGCAACCATTTCATCCAAAGAAAAGACCGTGGACAATTCAAAAAATTGCTTCCTGCATTCTTCAGGTACCTGCTTCAACAAATTTCGTTTCACCGATACATTGGCGTCTCACAAAGTCTCATCCACATATCCAATACTCTTATGTATAATTATTAAACCATTAAATGTCTCATTCATTTTTACTTACCAATCATAAATTTGTAGAGAAATCTAAATTAAACTGATTTTTTTTTCTGTAATAAAGAAATGCATAATCACCCCTTCTTTTGTAATTCTTTGACGTCATCGACATTCATGCCGAATATAAAAATATTTTCTGGTCCCATCTCTTCTCGCATCTCCACATTGGCTCCGTCCAGCGTTCCAATGGTCAAGGCACCGTTCAACTAAAATTAAAATTCACAAACATTAAAAAATAAATTTTAAAGATATATTAGTTTACATACAATTTAATCTTTGATTTATAAGCAGTTTTTTTGAAAATACGACCATCTTTCAGTCTGATATCGCCTCACAATCATTAAATTCATATCATACTGATTTTTAAAGCTATTTTTTTACATGCAAAAATGTTGTTCGGCACATTGTTTCATTTATCAATAAAATAGTTAAAATCGAGATTCATCAATCCAATTCAATCTTGTAGGAATTGAATTATTGAACCTCGAATTTAATTAGTTGATTGATAAATGGAACAATTTTCGGAACATGTTGATTGATAAATGGATCAATCTCTGATTCTAACTATTAATAGGACATTTGACTAAGTTTCAAAATATATTTTAAATAAATCATATGTATGAAATAAAAAGTATGTTTTTCTTTTTCAAAAGATGGCGGTGATAATAAAGCGTTTTTTAAAATACTGGCCGAAATCTAACTCGAGTATGTGACGTCACGATGTCAGATGAAACATTGCTAATAGTAAAACATCGCATCTCAGCAAAGCTAAAGTGCAACTGTGTGTTTATATTTTACGATTAATTATATTAATTTGATTCAATAAAATGTCTTACGAATATTATGGCTATACACCCTCCCCTCCATCTAAAAAAAAAAAAACCAAATCAACTTTCATATCCAGATTTCTTCTCACATTTGTGAAGATTACTTTGTCTACATCTTTGGACACTTTAGACATTGAAATGTATTTTAATCACCCAGTAATTTCGTTCAGAAAAACACAGCTCTAATTTGATAAGAAAGAGGGGGGGGGGGGGGAAGAAAAAAAAAACGCATTGGAAGTGTTCGAAATGTTCCTATCTCCAAAATTCCCGTAAAAATACAATAGCGCAAAAAATTGAAAAACGGACGCCTTTAACAGAGAGTTCTCTTCCCTTGAGCATTGTACATCCACGACTGTTTCTCTTCAGTTTCACTAAACCGAAATAAAATATTGTAATCCTTGTTGCCAAACATATCGCAAATTAGGCAAAGTTTACTTCTTTTTCTTTGTCCAATGTAATAATAATCGTCAAAAATATCGTCAATTTTTTTTTAATCAATAAAAAGTCATTTTTTCTTAAAAAACAAATTGGATATCCCAAGTTTAAAGCCCAATTAAAATTGTATAAAAATTTCAAAAACATAGAATTTAATTTGTTAGAACGAGAAGCGCCAAAGTCATTGAATATAACATGTGCTCCTATAAAGCCTATGTGAATTTTTTCATCCATTACCCTCCACATCTTCTAAACGGTTAACAGTACATCAAATTTGTATGGATTCCATCACATGTAAATATTAGAGGTCGCGGATAAATTGGCCAAAGAGGACAGTGAGGAATTATCAGGAACTTTACTCCAATGAAAAACCTAAACAAAATTTAATCTGGCGTATTCCACCTGCGCACCAATGGTACTCCGGAACATCTCCTGACACTCTTCTGGAAATCAAATGCGATCGAGGCTTCCAGACTGCTTTAACCAGACTCTCAAGTGGCCACCTAAAATGTCTGTCATTCGAACATGGCACACAAATTTTCCCCACTTGTAAAAAATGCTGTGACCATCCAGCCTCACCGAATCACATTCTGAATTGCGTCGGACTTTCCAGAGCAAACTTAACATCAGATCCCTTTATTATCATCGATTTTCTGGCGGTCAACAACCTTCTGGAGTGGATCTGACAAATGTCAGATCTATTGAAGATAAACAGCAACAACAACAACATCAAATTTGTTAGTAATACCGTGTTCATTTTGAAAAATTATGATTAGAAGCTTGCTTAACTGGGTAAAGAAACATTACATCGATTCAACAGGAGGAATTTTGTTAATGTTATTTAGCGATTCGGACTACTTTGCGAGGATGCTATGAATATCGATTTCATACTTAGTGATCTTGGTATTCATAGCCATGGTTATTAGATGACTAGTTTCTTGATCACGTGATATCCACATCACACCTTTTAAATTTAGGTTTCTTTTTAATTTAGCGATTTCATTCGGGTGAATATTTTTTTCAGATGTTTTTTGTTTAGTATATATTAAAAAAATTTCAGAGTCGTTTATTGATAGCGTCAAATACCCAATTCAATTTAAACACCAAACAAATTAAAGCACACTTATCGAAAAATGCAGATGACATTTAAATAGTATCCAACTTGAAAAAACAATAACAATTAAGAGGGAAAAAAAGAAACTTTCGGGAAAAAGTGCTTTCACGTTACCATGAACTTCATGTTTCCAGTTCCGGACGCCTCAGTGCCGGCCAGCGATATCTGTTCACTGAGGTCTGCTGCCGGAATGACTTTCTCTGCCAGTGTCACTCTGTAGTTCTCCAAGAATACCACCTTCAGCTTGTTCCCGATGATGGGATCATTGTTCACCACTCGCCCAACCTCGCAGATCAGCTTGATTATCTGCTTAGCGGTGTGGTAGCCTGGTGCAGCCTATGGAAATGCAACAAAAGATATCATTGAAGATGTTCTCTTTTTAACAATAGCCGATACTAAATCTCCAAAAATATCAATTATGAATCGTGCATGCTGTTTTATTGATTTGATGTCAGTGAAAGCATAGAAATAACCGTAGACATCTGTATGTGTAACCAAGTGTTTGGTTATCCAATGTTTCCAAACTAATTAGAAATGGGACACACAACAACAAGATTTCAATTGTAGTTATCTTCTTATTGGGATAATAGTTTTATAAGCTATGTAGAAATAGTTTGTGATGAGTAGAAATAACAGACAGCGATTGAGAAGTTTAATCTATTTTCATATTTATAGGTTTTTAAAATAAGATTTTAAGATGAGTCGCCAGTCTATCCCTGCCTTATTGACACAATACTTTATTTTTTGTTCTGCTACAATATGTTATGGAACAAATAAAGGAATTTTTATTACAGGTATTTTTATAGTAGCAGTAATATTAACGCATTAACAACATTTGAAGGAAAAATAAACTGGTGTTTTTTATTCTTAATATTTTTAAAAGATTAATAAGTTGGCTTATAAATACACTAAATTGCAATAAACGATCATTAGTTAGTTTCCTTCAAATTTTATTAATGAGTTGATATTGTTGTTGTAATACTTTGTATAAAAATTCATAAGTTTTGAAACAATACGGCAGATATTATGGCAGAAAAAAGTGAAGCATTTGGTATATAGGGCAAGAACAGACTGACAACCTCTTAAACTATAAAACCACACAAGAATTCCTAAGCAAAGATGCCTTCGCAAATCGATATCGATGAAGCTTTCATTTGTCCATAGTCAACAGCACAGATGTAAGATCAAATTCAAACATAAATTTAAATAATTGGCTTAGGGACGATGTACAGTTTATCTAGGCCAAGTCCAAGCCTATTACAAAGTTTTTTTTATTATTTTATTTGTGTTCGGCGATAGCTCAGTTTCTATAAATTTAACCAAAAAATGTTCACGACGAGTATTGGCAGCTTTGCACAGTTTTATTAATATTCACAAGTTGAACTGTAAAATAGAATGATAACTAACCTAGGAGTTACCATGAGAACTGAGAGTAATCTCTCACACATCCGCCACTGCGCGGGAATCAAGCTACAGTCATTAATAGACGAATAAAAAGGGTGGGGTAGGATGGAAGATGCGCAATAGGGTTGCGCAATAACACAGGCGTTAACAATTTGAGTTTCATAAAACATCGATACGCCAATATAACTAAACAACATCAGAATACATCTCTTTTTATACAAGCAGACGGAGCAGGCGCATGCCCACACAATGCCTTTCCTGCGCATGCCCAAACATCAAGTGGTGATGGACACCGGACCACATTTTTTACCAATTGAAAAATATATCTTTGGGCTTGAGGCCCGCGTAATAAGTTTAGTTGTGACAATCACTGTTACTAAAAAGACTCTTCTATACAAGTTTGTATAGTAATACATCGAATCCATGTAAATACCATTACAACTGGATGACATTTAATTTTCAAATCACTTTCTCTTAAAGGTTAATGGCATGTTAAAAAAAAACCATGCAATTTGTAATCTGCAAACAAAACTTGGTGGACAAACTTTTCCAGAAAATTAAACACCGAATATCCGAGTTCCAGTCTAATAACTTTATTTATAATTTACATGTGAAATTAACATAGAACTTTTAAGCACTTTCATTTGGAACTACTGGTTTATTTTAAGTAATTCTACTAATTTTTAACAAGAGTTTCAAACTGATGTATAGCACATGTCAGTCAGCATTTATAATTTAGACTTAAGAAATAGTAAGTTGGCTGACACGGTCACCATTTTCAGTATTTTCGTTTGAATTTGGGAACAGAACTTATCTCGACAAGATACACATATCGCACATGTATGTGGCACTTAGTCTTTGTGTCAGCTTCTCTCTAAGTGCAGTATGGAAGCTTAAAAATATAAATTTTAAATGTAGTTTTCTTTGGTGAAATGCTAGTTATAAAATAAGGGGAAATCACCGATTTTATATGAAAAGTGACCAGTGATTGGAAGTTAGGACTTTTTACTTTTCCCTCTCTTTTGATTTTACGACTAATGTTGGAAATAATTATGAGTGTTTCTCGAGCAAATTTTTTCAAGCATCCCTAATACAAAAATGCAAAATTCCAAAATTTCGACCTAACATAGTCTTTTTTTAAATGAACAGTTTACGCGGTCGTCCATCAATACATTTCAGGAAAAAAAGTATATTTTTGGAATTGGCAAACCGTGCCTGGTTTCTCGAATAAATTCCAGATACACTGATCCCCGATTTCTGCCATCGAGTCTGCTTGGGTGTTTTTCGGCCGAGTATAGGTTGTTGCAGGAAAGAAGGTTATACAGAGTTTACAGTTAGCGCGGTGAAAATAACCCACGATTTGGAATCATTAAGGTTAAATGTGTTGTTCAGAACCCGTTGTAAAACTATTTAATTATTATGTACTTTGTTGCAGGAAAATAATGTGCGATACGATTCGATAAAAAGTACGAATAAGCAGTAATGAAACATCTAACTATAAAATCTTTTTTCAAGAAACTCGTTTTTGTTTTAAAGTGCAATAAGAAACTACTAACCTTTCAAAATTCACAATTTTGAAGAGAATATTTTTGAACACACATCTTTTAATGTTAAACTGGTTGGATTGTGACTTTAACTATAACCTAAAAGGCCGTTTTTACATACATTTTGTTTTAGTATATCAGTTGCAGACATTTAATAATCGAAATTTTCTACTTTTAATTTTGACTACCTATGATAACAATAACTCTATTGATATCTTTCAAAAACAAAAACGTCGCTAAGTTTTTGAGTTTAGCTATAAATTCGGAGAAAAAAATTGTCTCTGAGCACACAACTTTTCATGCGATTCTCTTTTAAAGCCAATTTAATTAGAACTCGAGAGATGGGGCTGGGTATTTAGGTTAGTCAATTTCTTTGGTTCGTACGCTCAAAGATCTATTTTTATTTATAATAAAAGATAATAAGGACGAGACCTACAACTGAAAATGGATTACGAACCACAACCAACATCGATGGCGAAACCCAGGATTTGATCATGCGAGGCCAGAGCGTTAATACCACAGCCATTTGGTGGGTCAGGCATTTCGCAGATAAATGAAAAGTACGAATTTTTAAACACTAGTCAGTAAGGGTGCATCGTATTTAGAATAATTATAGCACAATCTTGTACTTCCATCATATCTGTGACTGGAAAGTGACCGACTGTGAGAGCTCGTGACAAGAATAAACTGAATTTGTACTCGTAGTTTACCCCGCAAAAGGTTGTAGTATTTAAAAAAAAGCTTACCTTTCCTCCTATCATAACAGTCCTAGGCACAATGGGTGCGTTAGGGTTGTCCTTGATCCTGTTGTACATAGTGATGACGTGGAGGATATTGAGAAGCTGTCTCTTATACTCGTGAATTCGTTTCACTTGCACGTCAAAGATCGAGTCGATGTTCAGAGTGATTCCGTAGTCCTTTTGGATGAGAGAGGCAAGCTTCATCTTGTTCTCCTGGGGAAAACCACAAAAAGAAATATTTGTCCAAAGTTATGGAATATGATGTTAAGGGATCTGCCTTTGCTGAATGTCGGATTACACTACTCAATGTCTGCTAAATTTTGATTAATAACCCAGTCGTACTAGAAACTTTTATTCCAGGAGATACCATTTAGTAGAGTTACAAAACTTTCGTTAGAGTTCTTAAAATATTTCGGGTGTAAAAAATTATTACATGACTCTCACTTGTGATTTTCTAAGTATTCTAGATTATCAGGATAACAATTTTTAACTAGCGTTTCCCTTTTTATCCATTTTTCTATGATCTCGAATATTAAAATATATTCATTATTATGCCATAGACCTATAGATTCGGTATTCCAATTCATGGTCTTTTACTTATAGAACCCGATTTCCAAATGTAAACTTTTTATACAATGTCCTGTGCTTGAGCAACCTTTGGAATAAATATTTCAAACTTCAACCTTCGACTTCTCAGAATTAAAAAAAAAAAAAAAAAAATAGCAAAAGACAACAATATTATGCTTTGGATCTCCTGAATTGTATTGGCAGATAAAAACGTCAATTCCCCTAACACTCGATAAAAACCTTTAGTTAAATTTATTCATTCCTATTGAAATATGTTCCTTAGTTAAAAAATTAAAGAATTCTTACATTTTTAACTGTTTGTATCTTCTGCAAGAAACTGGTTTTCTTTGCCAAAGGAGCAAGTTTTCTTAACTGTGCAAGATCTGTAATCCATTCGTCTCCAATATTCTGGAAAATAACGTTTTGAAAATTCAGTGAAGTTTGTTCCCCCTCTTTTGTATTATTACCAATCTACCTAATTTATTCAATATAAAACATTTATATATATAACAAGGCAAAATTGATTTCTGGACACAGCTACTTTAGCAGAAGGTAAACTATCGTTTTCCTAAAATCAGAATAAGCTTGTAAAATAATGATTACTTAGTAGGAATCAATTGATGAAATCAACGAGAAGCTAAAATCGAAATGTAATTAGTATCATGTAGGCACTAGAGTATCATTAAGATTTGAAGATTTAAACAAGATGACCTGTTGAGACACTTGTCAAACTTCAGCTATAAATATTTAATTGGATTTTGATTTAAAGCGGCAACTGCATCAACACAAGTCAACACCATTATCTCCAAACCATTTCAAGTTGATATGATAATTATTCATTTGAAAAGACAGTCACCAATAAACAGATTTTCTTTGTCATTAATTATGTTCGCGTGGTATTTAGTTGTTATAATAGGTATCAGTGGACTCAATGTGTGCCAGAGAGAATAACAATACTCCAACTTACTAAACAAAAAGAATTTTTAGATTAATTTTGTTTTCATAATTATATGATGGGAAAAATGTTGATCCTTAAAAACGAGCTATTTTCTTGCAGTCGTTTATGGTATCATTTGTTTTGTTATTTAATACTAACAGTAAGCGTATTTAAAGATGTTTTTTTCTAATAAGACTGTAGCAGGAATGGCTACGGGGACCCATCCTCGGCAAAGTTGCCTTAGTATTGCTGGGATACTCCATTTGGAATTCTAAGTTGTATTCTGCAGCCCTACCGGTTGGTTATATCTATTTATAAACAATTATCACATCAATGAACGATCCTAAAATATTTTTTTTATAAATCTTTCCAACAGTGGTGCACGAAAATCTAAGGAAACAGACGTTTTAGGTATGCTTTGTTCAGAACATCATGCAAACGTTCCAAAAGCAAGCTAAACATAATCTCTTATGTCATGCTTTTACTATCAACTGATGGCTGTTTTTTTTCTTGTTTTTAATCAAATACATTTGGCAATGACACAAATATTTAACTAACGAACTATTTGTATACAAAGACGGTGTACCAACTATTGTGACGATCAAACAGTGTATTTTATTCAATAGGCATTTAAAATTGAAATTTATTTTCAATATTCTTAACAGAAATTAGTTCAAAGAAGTTACCAAGATGATCGGATACTAATTGAAACAAGACGTCTCGTCGCCTGCGAGTACTCAATAGGTTCTTTAGAATCAGCATAATTTTTTTTTATAGAAAGAATCACCAAAAAATACAGTTTTTGCTCAAGGGACGCATACCTCTGCAATAGTATCCGCCAATTCTGGATTGCACAGAACTAACCAACGTCGAGGAGTGATGCCATTTGTCTTATTTTGAAACTTCTCGGGATCCAATTCATAGAAATCTTTGAATCTGAAAAAACAAGTATAAGTTTCTTATAAATTATAGAGATTCTGTTCAATATTTCATATCATAACTGGAGTTGCAAACAGATTAAGTCCTTTTTAGTGTAGGGAATTTATAATTATAATTCTGCTTATTATGATAAAATTATCTAAAATACCCGGAAATACGTAGTTCTTGACCTAATAACAATATAGCACATTCGGACTTCCTTTTTGAAATTATAAATCGGTCCACATCAATAAAAAATAAAACAGAGTTTACATAATACTTCTGAATATAAAGTAATATTTTGCATGATACACAAATATTAAGAAGATTTCTGATTAAAGATTGGACTTAAGTTTAAGACAAATGGATTTTATTTTTATTCCATTCAATCGGAGATGGTATATAATCAAGGAGGTATATAGTACTAAGAGTGCTCATGGCACCAATTTGCCCTCACCAACATTGAGAGGTTTTTTTTACTATCGTTACGTGATTCAATGGCGGAAAAATATCCATTGCAGACGATTTTGAATATAGACATAAATAAGAAACTTTGTAAATGGTTTTGTGGAACATTTATATCAATGTGAACATAGAAAAAAACAGAGCACAAGAAAAATGATGATCGTATGTAGTGGTTAAGGCTTGTTGGCTGCGCTTTTTCAAAGAAACGCCTATTACATTTCACAATTAAATTAAAAACAAATTTCTACGTTATTATTTGTGTCCTATTTTTTATTAATGGTATGATGACCCGCCTCCTTCCCATTACTTTTCATCAACCCCCAGCAGTTGCTTCGCAAGCTGTCTATTACTAACAGACCGCTTTTACGCAAGTTTCTATTACGGATTAGAACTAATTTTCCCTCTTACTGTCATCCAATCGATCTGAAGTTTGACATATATATTCGTTGTAGACAATAATGCATTCCATCCAGTTTGGGGGGGGGGGGGAGAATCAGTCCATGGCACGGAATCGATTTCGTAGTAGTCAAACAATATGAAAAATCAGTCTGAGCTCAAAATCAATTAAGTTACAATTTCACACAAAAGTTGGCAATGCATATAATGAATTTATATTAAAAACTTCTTTCATGAGTTAATTTTTTTGGAAGCTGAGTTTTTTTAGCATGCTGGAAATCTAATATAGTTATTTCTAAAAGCCTTCGCCTTGATGATATATTTGTATTGCTGCTTACATGGTTTCTTTGATGATGTCCGAGTGTATCCTGGCCACTCCGTTGACAGCGTGTGATCCCACAATGGCCAGGTGGGCCATGTTGATACACTTTACGCCACCTTCCTCTATGATAGACATGCTGCGCAGTTTGTCCATGTCACCAGGATACTTGGAGGACACCCTCTGAAAGGGAGGCACTTGTTACATACATATTGAAAAATCAAATCAATCAGCTGTACTGCTTAGTACCAAGGAAAGGAACCAATTGCCAGACCTTGGTGGGGTGAAAGCAAGTTTAACATTCATTGCAGATATATGAATGAATAAATATGAAATAAATTAATTTTAAATGCAAATAGAACATAATTATGTAGTGTTTAATAAATATGAAATACTTATTATAGGGTTGGTTGTGCTGGATTTTTTATGGCGTAAGAGCTACTCGACACAACGGCTACACACTGAACCTAAACATCTTTACAACCTGAATTACAAAGTGTACAGAAATGAACAATGTTGGAATAAATTGTCCACCACATTCATCAAAGCATTATTACCCTTAGCAGTCTATTCAGTTACACTATAACTATACCGATGTTGCTATCACAATGACACAATAATAAGAGGCACGGAATTTTCCAAACAATGATACGACAGAACATACATAAAAATTTCAATATTCTTACCTTTAAATGTTGTGCGTTGATGTCATAAATTATTTCCAAATGACGAGGCAATATGTACTCAAACATGGATGTTGGCCACCGTTCCAAAGCTTCTGGTAGGATCGTGTGATTTGTATAGGCACAAGTTTTGGTCGTTATATCCCAGGCCTGCAATTGATTAAAAGTTGCAATCTATGGATTTTGAATAAATCTATATAATAATAAAACAAAGAGTCTGTCGCACAGTTCTTCTATAGAAAGCTACTTAAAATAGGCCTAGAACTCTGAAATTTTCAACATAAGTAGTTTTGGCTATTTAATTTGGCTTTTGAAAATTGTTAAAATTTTAATTATTTTTTCATTAATTTTATTTATTTTTTACGAAATGACTTTTAATAGGGCTATAGTTCTGAAATTTTCAACATTAGTTTCGGCCTTCTAATTGGACTTTTGATAATCAGAATGCTGAAGTTCTAATTTTTTTTTTATAAATTTTTTTATATATAAAGCGACTTCTAATAGTCGTACAGCTCTGAAATTTTAAACATAAGTAATTTTGGCTTTCTAATTGGACTTTTGGCAAACACAATGTTAAAATATTCCCAGAGGGTTGAGAGGAGGGGGGGGGGGGGGGTTATTGAATCAACGGGGAAATTTTTGTTTGCTTCTCCACAGGGGTGGGGATTCTAATATTAAGGGTTTACGTAGCAATTTTGCTCCGAGAAGAACCTTTCATCGAGGGAAGCGAGCCTGTGCTAATGTGTCAATGAACTTCTCAGCGAGCTTAGTTTAGCCTAACAATTAACCTTTCAGCGAGCCTGTTCACGAAGCGCCAAAATCTGGAACCTGTACACCAATGACAGGTCTCGGCACAGTGGGGTCACGCAGATAGTAATATAATATTTTGTTCATGGTAATTGCACAAAACGTGCATGGTATCAAATAAATCTGTATATGTATTTACAAATCTATTGTATGTGCAGCGTTGTTCATTAGCCAATGTTGCTGCAGTCCATCGCAGTGAGCAAAGCAAGTGCCGAATGTTCTGGTGTAAACTATCATCTAAACTTGCATAATCGACACTTTACATACAATTGACACTCTCTTAACCGGTTTCCATTTAACTGCTACTTCAGTTTAACCGATGAATTTTTTTTTATGTATGCAAAAAACAGTATAAATTAAAAACTTTTCTCAAAAGGAATACTTTTCCCTAGTACTGTTAGTACGGTATCGCGCATGATTTTCAATTTAGTCCATCTGCAAATCTTTTAGGACCTTCTACAGACAACTTTGTATCGGCAATTAAAAATCTTAGTGCATGCCAAGACATCGATGCGAAAGACGTGAAGCAATGGATAGAGTTACAAGGAAATCCAAGCAAAAGAATTGTGTACAACGACCTCGTAGAAACAGTCACCGATGTGGTTTAAGATTATGATGACAATATCGCATCTTTTATATCACATACGGATCGGTTAAAAGCATTGGAAACTGATCTATGTTATATGGTGTAGCAGACATCGGCCTCCTTTGTTTATGTGATGCTGATGAAAATGAAAACTTGCTGACTGCTCGGAAAAATATTAATTTTATTTAAAAAGTATTTACTATTCTCATTTTGAAAAACAAGTTAGATTGCAGTAATTGTTACAATAATCGCCTCTAAAAGATCAGTTTTATATAATCCTACTAATATTATAGAAACCTTCAAACAAGTGTAGAACACCTGTCTGTATCATGTTATAGTTTAGATTTAATGAATAAAAAATTGACGTTCATCGTTTCCGATACTTCTGGTCGTAACTTTCCTTCGAATTTTAGTTTGGGAAGCCATCTTGATGAGATCTTCTATTTGACAAAAAAGCACGTGTATACAGCATTTATAATGTTGCTTTGGATTGTTGACTTTGAACAGACGGACAGTCTTTGAAAAGGTTTGTTACTACATTAGTGAAGTGTAAAATCTAAAATTAGTATTAAGTCTTACTCGAATTTAAACAAAATATTTTCGAAGCTGTGACATTTAAAATGAGTATATTTCCCATATTTTTTAAAGCATCATGTTTCAACAGTGATTTTTTTTAGTAAAACGAAAACTTCCAACCCACCTTATCCCAGGATAATCCCTCAATGTCTATCAAAAGCCTCATCAATTCTGGAATGGCGATGGCTGGGTGGGTATCATTCATTTGTAGCGCCACCTAAAATTGATCAATAGGATCATTAACACATTTGACACTCAGTATAATTCATAATAAAAGACTTAAAATGTTTAGATTTACAAACTTGCCTTGTCATGGAAGGTATCAAAGGACATTCTGGTTGGATCTGTAGAACCGAACTTCGTCGTCTTATATCTCCTAATGATGTCCTGGAGAGTTGCGGCAACCATAAAATATTCTTGTTTCAGTCGCAACTCCTTACCTTCAAATGCCTGACAGGAAATAATATTATTGTCATTATGATAATGGAGTTGTATTTGTATAGATTATTGGAATGGATTACAGTTAAGTAGCTTAAATGGAATAGAGCAGCGGAATCAGAATTGCGTTTTGAACTTAAAATTTTGAATGTTAATTATCCTATACAATTCTTCTAATTTTATAAAATAAATTCAATCATGTTTTCTTTATTTTTTATTATAAATGTAATTTTCGAACCCCAAATTTATTGTGTATGTATGGTATTTTATTAATTTTGAGCCTTTTCAAAGACATTCTTTTCATTTTTAGGTACTCCCGTTTGATCACATTTTAGTTCCTTTGCATATGACATTTATATTGTAGTTCTATGGGATTAGGGTTTCCATATGAGAATATTATAGTTTTATCACTTGATATAAGGTTCAGATTGCCCGTAAGAGTGCGTGAAGAAAAATAAGTTGAGATGTATAACGTATAAGTACTCAGTCTTTCAATTGAGGAATCGGAATTGCCAATTAAAACTGTGATTTAAATTTATACTTATATCACTTACTATGACAATTTAGTTTTGAAGTTAAAACATTTCTGCAGAAATGAGAAACGAGAGAAAAGAAGTATTATCCATTTGTGGCGTTTGTTCGTACACTTTTGCAATTGCAATTTAATTCTGATTTTTATGACAAGAGATATATATTCCTATTCAAAGATGAGGATAATTTAATTCGACATGAAAATGCATGCATGATTCTAATATTTTTGAGGAAATATTAATAAAAGAGAGTAAAACAATAGATAAGAATTTGCCATAATAATTGAGATAGAAAATTCTCTACTTATAAAAAAAATATTGTGTAAAATATTCAATGTTGAGATAAAAGAGACAGTGTAGCTAGAAATAAAAATGTACAAATTAACTTAGTATCATACACTAGGAACCTGTACGTTCAAAATATGTATCGGGATACCGGTGAACAACTCATAAAAAGAGAAATTAATAAACAAAACAGGTCGTAGTCCTAACCCGAGTGTTCCTAAGAAGAAAGCAATTTTACAGTATTTTTTTAACTCCACCATATGACGCGGACAGTTTCTGAATAACTTACTTTCTATTCTAAGCGAAAGTGCTTGGATTTCAACTCACTTCGTTTTAGTGGCAATCGAACATTATATCAACCAACCTAACTAAATTGTGTCCACTTTCCAGCCCAATAGAATATTTGACGATTTGGTTTTTCAATGATGGCTGCTGTCCCTAAAGAATTATGAACTGGGATTTTGTTGTCTTTGGTATGAAAATAAAATGATTTTTCGTACTTCTCTGGTATATAATACGCAGGTCGTAAACAATTGATTTCTTGTGCATAAACTTTTATTCAAAACAAGAGTGAGAAAATATGACATACGTTATCGTTGGGATATAGAACTCTGGTGATGTTCTCAGCTAAATTTCGATCCAAAACAGCCTGTATATAATCACCGTTATTAACTAGAAAGAGAACAAATTAAGCATACAATTAAATTCAAAACAGTGTTAAGATATTAGATGAATATATCTATTCTTATAAGATTAAAATATATACTTACCTTTTAATGCATTTCCCCAATAAGTATGCTTTTAAACAACTTTATGAAGCTGTCAATTTAGTTCTTAGATACAATTGAAAGTTTACATAGTTTTAATAACGAAATAAACAAAAGTAACTTACAAAATTTCAAACTAAAGTTATTTGGTGATTTAGCAGACCACAGTCTCAGTGTATTAACGTAATTATTACGAAATCCCGGTACTGGAGTGTCATACGGCATAGCGAATACTATCTGTAAGAAAAAATAATGTAATAAGTTGCAAAGACTCGGAAAGTTAAAATGCAAATATGATTTCAAAAATTTAGATTTTTCACTTGTGGGATTTTTATTAGAAAGGGAATATTATAAACTAAGCAATCATTATTAAAACCCAATCAAATACAGTTGGGTCAGAATTAAACTTCTGTTTAAAGCAGTCTGTACTATTTAAAAATTTACAGATCATAAAATTATATCTGCGCACTACTAAGACCACGAGCAAACGATCTCGAAAAATAACTAGGGATGTGGGACATCGCATAACTTTAAAAAAATTCCTGATATTGTCAAATTCATAAAGATTTAAAAGATAAAATGGGCTGGACCATCTGGTTAGAATGCAGGAAGACCAAAACTACAGAAATCTATTTCTAGCTAAATCTGATAGAACAAGACGAAAAGGAAGTCTTCGTCTTAGGCCGTTATCATACAGAGCCAGTGTAGTGGTGCTTGCTCGCCACAGTTTCAGACGCTCAGACAAGCCATTCTTTAGCGAAAAATACAATCCTATGGAGCTTATTATACTGGGTCACTACTGTGGCTAGGTATTACGTCTGTCACTTGTGGCGCTCAGACTCCAAGTGATATATGCAATCCTATTGACCTTATTATCCTGCGCCACAGCAGTGGCTAGTCCGGGCGACTTTTCTGTGGCGAACGCGAGTCACAAGAGTGGCTCTGTATAATAAGGCCCTTAGGTGAATCGACTGTGGTGAAAACAGTGGTTAAAAAGGCCTCAACATTTTGAAAACCAGGACTTGGAGGATAGTCGCTAAACGAAGGGACGCTTGGAGAAAACTCATAGAGAAGGCCTTGGTCCCCACAGGTCTGCCGTGCCAGTGAAGAAGACGGAATGACGGCATAGAGATGGGTCTGACAATAGGTTCAAACTTCCATCATTAAGAGTGATTTATGGGGTAAATTCACACATTACGCAACATCCAGTTATTGAGCACGAGTGATGCCAAATACCTATAGCAATGACTTAAATACGATTTATATACTTTATTTCTATAGTGATGGTAATGTGAGGACCATTGACTATACAATTAGATATACACCCTATGATTATTGACTATACAATCAAGACTCTAGAATAGATCTCTGTGACGGTTGATTCCTGTGAAAAGGGTGTAAAAATTGTTTCAGGGCTTGTTAAAAGATCTCAGTTTTACAAAAAAAAATGTAGTTCTAAGTAATTTTATGTTTTATATTAAAATGTTGCTGATCTATGTATATTTTGCATCATTTCTAAATTTTTCTGTATGTTTACGCAAGTTCTCTTTTATTTTTAAGCAATGTTTTGGCTGATACTGAATGTTTACGCAAGTTTCAGTTTTAATTTGCATGGTGCCGGCTGATTATTTGTGCCACTATTAAGTGCTTATCACAGTCAAATAAGCTTTGTAATTTTGAACTACTATAACCTTATCGCGAATACCTCAACCCTCCAACCCCACCACCGAGAGGACATTGCGGTCACGATTCGTTTAATGTGATCAGCCCCCATTATCATACATACCAGTATTCGGCGAAGCCAGGACCGAACCCACGATCATTGCGGTGCCATTAACCGCCGGACCACTGAAGCCCTGTATAGATGTTGTTCAATGCACACTGTGCAATGTTCGCACAGGATTGATGTAATAAATAAAGGTAGGGGAATGACTATCAACGTATGTCACAATTCAAAAGAAAAATTGAAGTGGATGAAGCGTGACCCTTTTATGACGAAATGGTAGTGCAACCCTGTTGCACTATGTTCTTAACCATATGCCTGAGTGTACTCACTTGTGTGTCCACCCATTTGGATCGTCCGTCGCTGGTCTTCTCCGTCCTTCCGTAGAAGTTGACTGGAAGCATGAACTCCGGACGAGCTTTCTCCCACGGATTCCCGAATCTCAGCCAGTCGTCAGGCTCCTCGACCTGCAAGACAAAACTCACCATTTGCAAAAACACATAATTTGTATATATTGTATATTATAACTGCCAGTCTAAGTATGCTGATTCGTCTGGTTTGGTTGGCTATCCGGATTTGACTGAATTACTTCTTATGATACGTTTGGAAGATAGCACTTAAGCTAGTAGAATTTTAAGCACTTTCATAAACTTGGGTCTCTATGGTTAGGTTAGCTAAATTTTTTTACTGTTATTTAAACGTGCTATTGGTGTAAGCATGACAAATATTATAAAATAATGACCTATTAAAATATCTTGCATTACAATAATAATGGATTAAAAAAAAGTTAGAACTTCTCTCTTCTTGGTTTCTTTATCTTACTTTTTCAGGATTGAAACATTCCACACAGTTACGGAACATTTTCTTTCTTACCACAAAAATGCGTTCTGCCACATTCTGGCATGGAATAGTGAAAAAGTTTCTATTACTTTTCTACACGAATTTCTATAAGTTATAAAGCTAATGAAAACGTTTTCCCAACCTTATTACATAGTAGAAAAAGTAAATTTTTTACATAAAGTATACAGATGAGTAATGACTTACTTGTTCGCAGTTCTTGATTTTCTGGGCGAATATACCGTACTCGTACCTCAGTCCGTATCCGTAGGCGGCCATTCCCAATGAGGCCATGGAGTCGAGAAAACATGCGGCCAGACGTCCAAGACCCCCATTTCCCAGTCCCGCATCTTCTTCAATGTCTTGAAGTTCCTCGATGTACAGACCAAGCTGGAAAAAACAGGACATGCATTTAGGTAGGTACAGGTTTGATGTGGAATGATCGCTAATGTTTTGCTGATTACACCAAATAGTGTACACTGATCTGGAAGTACCGATCATCATAAATTAAGGGGAACTTATATATTTGGAGACTTTCAAAAGAAATATCATAATATTAGTATAGGATAAAGGCAGTCTCTACAGAAGTTTTTTATGCATGATAAAAGCAGGTTCATGTGAATTTGTGGGTCATACAAGTTAATTAACACAAAAGGTTAATTTTCTACGTTAACGACCTTTCGTTATAAATGTGTCGAAATTTATTTCTTTAAATTAAGAAAAAAATTTACTAAAATAATTTGTTGAGAAACTAATTGTAGTCTTAAGTTATTTTTTCCCCCAAATTTTTCTACCAGAAACTTTCCTACGAAAGGAAAGGAAGAGAGGCAGATATTTTCCGACTGCAGTTTTTTTTTTTTACCCTGAGCCTTAAGTCCAAGGGTATTGTTTTCAATTGGTCAAAAGTGAGGTCCGGTGTCTGTCTCCACTTAATAAATGTTTGGGCATGCGTTGAAAACGCATTGTGAGGGCATGAAACTGCTCCACCTGCTTGTATAAAAAGATATGTATGCTGATGATGTTCAGTTGCATTGATGTATCAACGTTTTATAAAACTCAAATAATAAAAAGAAAACTTTGTAATGGGCTTGGACGTAAGGCCTAGGAAAAATGTACGTCGGTCCAAATTCGATTACTTTCTAAAATATATTCTCTATCTGAAGTATGAGGTTTTTTGGTAGTTGTATATATAAAATTTATAACTTGTATAGCTATTGAAAAAAGAATGTTAAGATTTCTTTTCCTCTATATTTAAGTATGTCTGACTTAGCTTCGTGATAAATTTTATTTAAATCCTCCAACTATTATCAAATTTTTTTATTATATATATTTTAAAAGAAATCAAAGCTGTGAGTGATCTTAAAAAAGCAAAATTAAAGTATAATGAGTTACCTGGTATAAAGCTTCGTCACATGTGCTCTGGATTCCCAAATTCACCATGGTGTTTGTGAGGGTCCTTCCTATCAAAAACTCCAGAGAAAGGTAATACACCCGCTGAAATAGAAATATAATTTTTTCAACGAGGTTCATGTTCATAGTACCTTAATAAATTCTGAATAAATACAATGCAATGCAAGACCTGGCACAGAAACAGATGCAAATAAACATATTGTGTACCACATAAGTAAATATTTGATTACGTCAACCCCTCTGAGGAATCTTCTAGAAATGTTTTCGCAAACAGAATTCCCAAGTACAAAGATTTAAGCAATTTTTAATTTGGTATAATAATGTATAGCTCTAGAGATGAGACAGTACTTCGTACATTCTGATTTTTTTATAGTCTCAATGAAAGGGTGCATGGTAAAGTAAAAGAACTTTGCCATAAACTTGTACTTGCAATAGCGGTGTGAGAAGAAAAAGACTGTGGGAGAACGCGATAAGCAAGCGATGTCCAGTGTTGCAACACTAGACATCCAAATGCAATGCTGATTCTAAATGTCTATGGTTTTGGCCTTTCAATAAGAGTACATACAGTGACTATATATATATGAAGCCCAAACCATACGCAAATTGAAGTATTGAATTACATTATCAGTTTTTATTCAACTTCAGTGAATTTATGAAAATCAATAATTGGACATCAAACGGTATTAGGCAAGTGCTAACTCTGTCGGCGACTAGGTGTAAAAAAAAAATCAATAAGAGTGTAGGGGAGGGGAGGGGGGCTTCAAAAATTTGAACGATTTTAACGATAACTAAACTATGATAGCTAAAAGTTCAAGAAATAGAGAGGGACAAACGCGATTATTCCTAATAGCTTCGCTCGAGTGATTTGATCGAAAGTACCATTTTCGGCATAGCTTTATTCGAATTGAAAGTGGAAATCGCATAAGTAAATCATTTATCATTTCATTCCCTATTCACATCTTGCTTACATATTCATCAACCTAAATGTGTGCAATTCATTCAAATAAAATGTTTTAGAATTACAAATCCAATGTCTAACATCAAACTGAAGGTCGTGGAAACATTAGTACGTATGTGAAAATTGAAACAGTAGTACTTGAAAGAACCCTCTTCCCCTTCTCCCCCGGAAGACAAGACAATATCTCTTTTCACAGATCCAACTCTAGTGATCCTTCAAGGAGCAAGATAGTCCACCTGCAGCTCTTGCGTCAGAAAATACTTAATACAAACAACCCAAAAGTAGTACCAGCCGCATGTGCTGCAAATTTTGACCGGTAGGTTAGCTTCTTTATTAACCATAGGGAAAAGTGTAATAGTTCTACGGTGTTCGGAAATCTAGCAAACATCTTCTCACCATGTTGAGTAGCTAACACGTTGTTTCGAAATGTGCGATTTTTACAGATGTAACACTGCCTGTAATAAACTAATACCTAAATAGAAAGGCCTATATTTAAAATATCATTTACAACAGTGAATTAAAGGCCTAATTTTCAAAAAGACAAATGAGACACATGGCCCCGATTTTTCAATTTATCCTGCATGATAATTTCAAACTGTATTATAGGAGATTCAATAACAGAAACTACAACTAATAAAAAAGTAACAAAGAAATTTATTTAACAATTTTTAAATTTTTTATTACCAAATTTTATTAACGTAGAATTTCGTATTTTGTTCCTCAACATACAATGATATTTCGGTAAGTAGTAGAAGAAGGAACACTGTTATGTTTACTTTAACCCATCCTCAACGAAAACAAAAATTTTTAAGAATAAAATTCTTAAGGAAAATCCTGCCGGATGTACCAAAAAGGAAGAGGCTGGAGAAAGAGGATTTTAGTGGCAGCGACTATCACAAATTAAACTATTTTTGACGATGGAGCAGGGGAGAAATCAGATGTTCCACTTTCCTCTGTGTAAATAAACGGGGTTTTACTTACACAACAATAACTTTTTTCGGAAAACTTTTGCTGTTACTTCTAAGTTTAGACTACGTTATTCTTATTACAAAATTATTAAATATAACTGAAAAACTCTTTAAAGATTTTACATATATCTAGAACTATTTTCGTACAAGAAAATTTTACACTTAGCTTGTTGAGTTGAGCATAGAAAACTCTCGATGTATTTAAACGTTGAATTTCAAATTTCTAACTAAATGAGAAAATAAAGCAAAAAAAAAAAAAAAATTCGCCATTTTTCGAACTAATTTATAGCTTTTTTTAATTAGGACAAAAGATATTGTTGTAAGGAGAAAAAAAATCTCGTTTTTTGAGACGACTCATATAAAGCACAACACAAAAACATTAAATTTTATCATACAATACAGTCTATAATTCACTACAATATTGTAACAAAAATCGTCTGTATAAAATAGTTAACACTGAGGTATTTATTTTAACTCTCTAATTTCATTTAATTTAATTTGTAAACTGTGATAATACAGGTTGGAAATAGGTGGCAACACCTAAATCGTTCGGGAAATTTTGAGGCATTTCAATCAGGCGATTGGTTGACTGGATTTTGCTAGAAATTTCTGCCACGACACTGTTTAAAGGGACCGAAAATGAAATCGCCAGTTCAGTGGAAAATCGTTTGCTTGCTGTTCGGAAAGCATCGGATGCTTTATTTGTTTTCTGAGCCTGAATTAATGCCGCGTTCGAAGTTGTATGTATCGCACCTTGTTTTGAAGTTTGATGGCGATTGTTTTGTTGTTCGAAGAAGTTTTGTGAGCTCTCGAAGGAAGAATAAATTATAATTTTTATTTAGTAAAAGCTGTGTCATAATTTCCTCTGAGAAAACATTTTAACAATATGTTTGAAAACGAAACTATTTGGAAGAATATATTAAATTTGTGGGGTATTTCTTGACTGTTTGTTGCTTTTTAAAATCACTTTTTAAATAAAGGTATAATTATATTTCAAAGTTTTACAGAATCTTTTAATGGCAAAATTATCAATATATCTATCCCAGCCATTCATATAAATTTGAATATGATGGCATTTTAAAATCTGTGTATAATCACACCATAGCTAGTCAATATATTGACTACAATGGTCCCTATTAAAATATCTCAGTTTTTTTATTAAAAAAATAGATAAATGTAGAAGCGACTGACTTGAGCCCAGCATCAGGTTTAGACTACAGTTTTAATGTTTCAAAATCACATAATTCCATGTATTTATTAAGGAGGTTTACACAATAAGAATTGCTGCGGACTCTATCGATGTTCACAAAAATTTAAAGATTGGGGGTTTAACGTCTTACACTCGGTTTAATGTAAGATGTATAATATTTTTACTTGCAAAGGTTTTTACAACATCGAGAGTTAAACACATTTTATACATTTTCGTACTTAATACAGGAATGCTACACCACCCTGTCAAAAAGGAGCTGAACTTTACAGAATGAATTAGAGTAACACAAATCGACTAAGTCCAATATTATAAAAATTTACTAAATTGAGATAAAGTCGACTTTGTTTTGTAACATTGAAATCTGAAATTACTGAAAAACGGCTATATTCAAATTACTGGAAAAAAATTGAATTCCTTTTAAAGAACAAAAAGGAAAAAATATGCTACAATTT
This sequence comes from Linyphia triangularis, assembly GCA_963978545.1. NCBI lineage: Eukaryota > Metazoa > Arthropoda > Arachnida > Araneae > Linyphiidae > Linyphia > Linyphia triangularis. The sequence goes on from OZ021722.1 coordinate 89,940,038, forward strand.
AATCTGAAATTGAATGCCAAATTGTTGTATTACAAATTGAAATACAAATAAAAAAAGTAAGGAATACAAATTAGTAAGAAAAATTATCTAGATTTTGGAAGTTTTTATTTTAAAACTTTCTTTCACATTTGCTCTTGTAATTACATCATCATTTAATTATACAAGCATCCCACTAAAAAATCTTATCACAATTTTATTTTTTAAGACAATCAAGTCCGATTTCGGAAAAATAATAATTTTGCGCAAATTCAAGCAGTAGACGGGATCCAAAGGTAAACGAAATCGCAAAGAATGTTTCGGATAGCTGCTATGACAAAGGCAAAAAGTTTCGACGTAATGGCTACCATAACGAAGAAATTGTCGGGTACAGTGGGTATGATCGCATTGGAATTTTTTTTTTCAATTTAGTTTTAAACACACTCTCTCCCCTTACCCCCCCCCCCCTTTAAATAATATTGCGGATTTGTATAGATGTCAGGAAATCCATGTAAAAAAAAGCGGAAATTCCTCAGTTAACTAGCATGTCTGTTAATATAAGTGTCACTGAGGTTTATAGGTGTATAATATATGTATAAGAGACTTAAGTTTGGTTCATAGGAAACATTGCGACAAAATTGCGATGTGCACTGATCATTCGGTACCAAACTTTATAAAACTTTATAAACTTTATAAATATTGGTTAAATCATTAATATAAACTTCGATTTTGTTAGTGGCGGACAAAATCTTCGTAGGGCTATATAACCCACTGGGTGTCATCCAAACGATCTGAAATTTGGCAGAATCGTTATCAATACCAAAGCAAAAAAAAGATGGTCAATGGCGCGGAATGAATATTTTCATAGTAGTGATCAAATTTAATAACCGAGATCAAAATCACTTAAATAAGTTACAACTACACATTAAATGTTTACAAAGAATTTGTAATAAAAGCTTTGTTTTTATTTGTCTCGCCAATAATATGAATGCAATCAAGAACTATTATAGAACATAGTGTTACGCAGTTTTTCTGTATATAATTGTAAATAGTATGCATATTCCTTTTGAAAGCTCTATTTTTTTTATTTGTCAACAGCGATAATACAGGATAAAAAAAAGTTGGAAACACACGAACAAATCATGAAATTTCGCGATTGTTCTGCGCATTCTGATTACAAAATCGTTTACACTTGATTTTCCGAAAGTTCTCCAACAAGTATTTAAAGGTCGCCAATGGGAGGAATAAAAGTGAGTCGGATTTTGAGCGTTGCTTTGGAAGGAGCTCAGCGCTTGTTTACTTATACGGCTGTCTGAATTATCGCTACGCATTTGAAGTTATGTGCACTGAATCCATTGTTAAAGGTTAATAACGAGTTCACAATTCTTTAAAGAAGTTTTGTGAGCCTCTAACTGAACAAAGAATAAATTAAGTTTTTATTTTGTAAAAAGTTGTGTCGTCATTTACCGTGGAAGAATTCCTTACAATATGGTTGATGCGATTGTATTCTTACGAAAAAAAAATTAACGGTTAACTTTGACGGAGTAATAAACATTATTGAAACAATAAAAGAAGGGTGCTTCTAAATTTTTTGATGATATTTTAACACATCTTTTCTCTCTCGGAGTTCCTTGTTCGTTTCCGGAGAGGAAGATCTGTTCGTACTTTGGTGTTTCTAGTCGCATCCGGACTATCTTTGTAAATAATTTAACGATATGTTTTTTGGTGAATGAGAGCACTGCTATCACCATGACCGATTAACGCAAGCTTCCGATATTTTGCATTTCCAATACGACTTTGGGTGACCTCGTTGCAATTGACGAGATAGTGACGCGGGCGATTTTATCTGCCGGCGTTATTTTTGTGACAGCATGAATTCATGTCCTTGAATGGAGGATGAGGTGTTATCATCCCGAATGGTGATGCAACCCAAGATACAAACCCAATGCATTACCCTATATCGGTTAGATGGATTAAATGTCTCATGGCTCTAAGACTTGTTCCATCGAAATAATTCTAGATCACAACAAGATTAGGATTTTGCAGAATTAAACATGAATGGCAAGGGAAAGGAGTACGGGGTCTTTTAAGGGATTACTAATGCTCCACATTTGCGTCTCGAAAAGTAGAAAAATCGGAACACCAATAGGCAAACAGAAATATACACGGGAACATCTCTCAAAATAGTCGCCAGCTGTGCCTGGTATATTAGCTTTTATACAATACTGATTTCGTGCGAAGCTTATGCAAAATGTTACATTTCTACACATTTTAAAACGTCCCGAGTTGTTAAAAAAATAAAAAAAATAAACACGGGGTCTAGAAAAAATGTCTGTATGTCAATCCGTCATCATAACTTCCGAACAAATTCACATACTAATTTCAAATTTTGCATACGGGTTAGTGGTGGCCATGGCACATGTCATTAAAGTTTTCGTCAAAATGACACGAAAGAGGCAGCTGTCATTCAAATATTTATGTTTTCGGCAATTATAAAAACGGCTCTAACGATTTAAACCAAAATTGCTGCGGTAATACCTTTCAATGTGTTCTAAATATCGCACAACCGAAATTCCTGTAGAAATTCGATAAAGGCGTAAAAAGTTGAAGAACGAATGTCTTTAAAACAAACTTCACCCTTTGAGAATAGACCATCAACGACTGTTTCTTTTCCATTTCATTTATCTGAAAGGTCATTGCCATGATTATTGAAAAACGATCGCCAATTTCCCCAGTTTGTCAGGTTTTTTTTTCTTTTATCAAAGTAATAATTTTCGCCAAAAGTATCGCCTAACTGACCATTTTCTAAAAAATTAATGAAAATATGCAAACAATAACTGTAAATTACACTAAATTTAAATGCAGTGACCAATATTAAGTGTAACTGAAAGTTGTGCAATGTATCGTACGCCTAATTTTTTTCTTTTTCTTTTCAGCAAGCAACAAGTAACTGCTCGAACAGTGTTAAAAAATTAGAAATTAATATTCCACATTGACACTTAAAGCACGCGCACAATTTAATTTTAAGACTGACGAATGGGGTTATAAAACCACAGAAGACTATCGCATGCAGAGAATAAGATTAAAGTATAATTATAAGACCGAATAAAATAGATGAAAAGTGTGATATTTTTACAGTTAAAATTCTACCAACATTTGCATTTTTATATCATTGTTTCTAGTTAAAAAATTTATATGTAACAAAAATAAAATGTACATTAAATTTAATAGAAAATGATAACAAAATTAAAACAAAATATAATTACTTTATTTTATTTGTACATAAAACCGCAACAAAGAATTGACATTTTAAAAGAAATATTAACTTTAGGAAAATTCTAAGGACATGTCTCTACATGTTCTTTGAAACCCCGAATTATCCTGAGAACCAACAAAAGAAAATATTTTCGCAAAAATAGAACTTTGGTATTTTGTCAAAGGTATGTATTAAACTTCAATTTTTGATAAACCATGCAATCTGGAAACGGAAAAGTTCCTTGTATGTGTACTGGTGATCGGTATTTCTGTGATGCAAAGTGAAACGGTAAAAAGAAAATACAAGTAGCGAAATTTTTCATTTTTTAAATATTCTAACGGGTTTTTATTCTCAAGAGACAATAACTTCCTGTAAGTCTTTCCAAAAGGGAAACTGTTTGCAAAAAAACTTTTAATCCTGAAAATTTCAAACTAACAGCCCGAAAATAAATGCAGTTTTTAATTAATTATGTGGTTAAAATTTACACAGATCTTTAATTTTATTATACTAATTTAAAAAAGTCAATAAAGTGTGCTTAAAAAATTCAATGAATTGCTATCAAAACACAAAATTAAGATTTATGTTGGATTTACTGAAAAGGTGTAAAACGTTTTGTGTGTTCCAAGTCTCAAGATTTGTGTTGTGTGTCAAAGTTATAGTTATGCAGTAAATCTAGTATCTTTTTACAATGGTTTGTAGAAGTACAATTTCTTCATCGTAGTAAAGTAGTAGACAAGTGTATTTTTCTCAATTTCAGTGGATGTTGTTTTATTGGTTTTACTATCTCTAGAAATGTTTTATCGCAATGGAATGTTGAAATGTTAAGGAATGAAATGATCGGAAGATATCTTGTCAGTAATATACTTGGTATGGCTTGCATCATGCGCGCCGCCAGGAATATTTGCAAGGGAGTTCAAGACTAGATTTTTATTAAAATCGTTAACTTTTTAGGAATATTAATTAATAATTATATATTATAAATTATACTTTTTGAGAATAATTAAAAAAAATTCATAGTATATATTTTTGACAGCGCATCCCTGTAAAAAAGAAAAAAATAGTAAAAATATTTTAAAATATATTTTTAACGATTTTTTTATCCTCCAACTAGATCTCACGGCATTCAAAAGAGAAGTGTTTAAAACAGAGGAACATGGAGATGCAAAAATACAGAATAACATTTTATTTCTTCAAAGAAAAAAAAATTCAAAATGAAACACAATGACAGTATTGGATACGTTCAAAGAATTGTAAAAATAGATTACAAAATAGTATTATCTGATGAAAATCCAAAACATTTTCTTAGAATTTTGAGAACTACTCAGGAAATTATTATACAATAAATGGAATAAATACTTCTACTCAGACTCCAGCAATCCTAGACAACAAGCGCCAGAAAATTGTCAAGCAAATATGCTATAAAAAACGACATAGAAAAGAAACAAACAACTAAAATAATAGAAAAACAAATGCTCATTGTAACATAAAAACATAAACGACATATGTGCTTTTTTTATTGGAATTTAGACCTTCCCCCAATTTTTTTTAAATTTTCAAGAACCAGGGGGGTTAGTGCACCTCTTTGCACCCTCCTGCGGCGCCTATGGCTTGCAGTATTATTGCCTTAAAGGAGATTTCAATTTGTTATATTATTTAAACGCTGAATTCATTAAGTGCGTTTAAGCATACCAATTTAAAGGAGTAGTATAATTACAGTCGTTAGTTTTATATTATAAAGATGAAAAATTATGAAGGTGAGATTAAAAAGAAATATGAAAACATGTAGACTGATTTAACCTGAATATTGAAATTTTTTTTTAAAATGATGGAATAATTAGACCCTATACAAGCCATTATTTTTAATAGGATAACATAGTATGGCAACACTTGGGGCATACTAGTGACCAATCGCAATGTCATTTCAAAAATAAATTCAAATTTTCCCTTTTCAATTTTAATTGCATTGAAATGTGCAATTACAATGCACATTTCATTTTCCAGCAAATATAGCATCAGTTGACTGTGACGTAGTCATACATAAACTCTTGAGAAGGTGCTTGTATATAGTATTTTATGGTGTAAAAGCTACTAGGGCTGTACTGAGTCAAAACATCGTAGAAACTTTTGGATTACTAAATTCCAAAATTTTAAGGGTGGATATTTTCCCAATTTGTCTTTGAAATGAAACTGTTCCGCATATGTGTCTGAAATGGGAGAAATAGGAATTGAATGAAATAGTGCAGTTTAAAATTTGATAATCATGAAATCGCAAATAAAGAGAAATGCGAAGTAATTTAACATATTTTTCAAGTTCTCTCTCTTGCTTGGAAATTAATTTAGAGTATCTATCCATAGGCACCAACTATACAAGAAGAGGCTGATCGCCCAAGTGCTCCACCAAAAGCGAGAGCAAAGGTATCATTTCACCCTCACTCTAAAAATCTGTAAAAATGTGTTTTAACAATATAAAATATTGCGTAAAAATGACATTGTGTAATGTTCTATAGAAAAGAAAAAAACACATAAAAGTTGAAAGGAAATACAATATTTGTAAGCACACTGACACTATAATTCCTCTTCCCAGAACGAGAATCGAGTGTCGCAGCTGTTTTGTGCAATTGCATAAAAATATTTATTTTAAAGTATTGTACGATATTGGAATAAATAATTTTGTAAAGATGAGATTACTGACATAGGTTCTTTCCTCATTAATTATTATCCATAATTATTATAAATTTCTTTCTTCATTTAGTTCAATATCAAAAAAGTATATCTTTTAAAATAACGTATGATATTAAAATAAATTGGAGTTTACCCACCGAGTCTCGCCGGTGGTGAAACGTTGATGCCTATGACAACCCTGCCCCAACTCATAATGAATCCATATTTACAAGCAAATAAAACTAAAAAAACAACTATAATTTCCAAAATGAACATCATTGGAGGGGTTGACTTGCACGTGATCACACTATTTATGACAACACACCTTGAAATATTTTATGAACAACAATCAAATCTAGCGATCACGTGATCATATATTGAAGAAAATATACGTCAACAATCGAAGGTCGTTTTCAATAACACCGCTGTTTTCAGATAAAGTGGCACTTTCACATTTTTAAAACGTTACCTATTTTCAAAATCCAACGTTAGAGTTTAATTGTCTAAAAATCTGCAAATGGCAGAATTTCAAATTTAAGCTTTATTTTAAACTCGAACAGTTGGAGAGACAAGCTTTGCCAGCCTCATTTAAAGTTTTTTTTTTTTTTTTTTTTTTTTTTTTTTTTTTTTTAAAGGGAAAATACGCCAGAATGTTCCTAGTTAACCTATCGTGTTATTGTTTGAAATATCAGAAAGAACTCTAATATGCCAGAGATTCTTTCACTCAAATACGAAAACAGAATCATCCGCCGACAGAACGGAGATAAGAATGATAAGGTTCTCTAAAATGACCTTCAAATTAGACTCGCGGAAAACATCTTGACGAAATTAGAAGCTTTTTTATAAACTGCAATATTAATTCTAAAAAGTTTGAATTCCACCGAAAGCTGTCATTTCTGGAGATATCATCCAGTCGAGTTGAAATTGCCAGATTCGTTGTCAATGAGAATGATTTCTATCAAGTTTGGGGGACTGTCCCTAAAATGCCACTTTTACATACGCTTTAATTGAAGGACTCATTAACACACCCGTGGTCATCCATTCGAGCTGAAACTTTTTCAGATCGAATGCGTTATCATCGATAACGAGAGTCTACCAAGTTTTGGGAGTAAAAAAAAAGAGTTATTGGAACAGAATTAATAGTTTTCATTAAAATCATCAGACACAATGAAAAGTGGATCTCAGCTCAAAATCACTTAAATAAGCTGCAATTGCACTTAAAAGTCAGCAATGCATATCAAAAAATTCATTTAAACATTTTGTTTTTATGGATTAATTTTTCATCCAACTATTTGAAAACTTCAAACAAAGAGTTAAAAATCTAACTAGAAATACCGGAAGTGTAATCTAAAACGTGTGTAGAAGGGGTGATTTTATACCGGTTAATCACAATCCGAATAGTATTAAACAGACCATCCAGACAGAAGGAAAAAATTGAGTTGTAAGCCGATGTCCAGGACGGCTCTACTGCGAAAATGAAGAGGCGTTTTTTAATATGTTCTTTTCTGGAAGGGTGCCAATATACATGCGCGTATAAAGATGGTGATAAGATGACAGTTTTTAGCACCCCTTCAAATACAAATTTACAACAATAACAACCAAACAAAATTCTATATTTAAAAAGATTATCACGTTATCATTTCAATTTCTGAATAAGAAATTACATTTAAAGAACTTAGAGCTCTTTAAAAAAAAAAAAAAAAAAAAAAAAAAAAAAAAAACACTTTCCGTAGTTTTTAATTATAGGCGAAAAAAAAAAGTCACCACTTCATAGGAAAAATTACGATCAGAAATAAAACGAGTCAAAATTGCGTTTTTCGAAGTTTTTTTTTTAATGGAGCTTCAAATGAATTTATTTCAACTCCAGAAAATTATATAATGGCCAAATTTCAAGTATGTTGTAATGATATAAGAAACCGATTTTTAGTAAAAATTCAATTAAGATTTATTGAAAATACTGCTTAGTTAATTTCACCACGATAAATCAAGAGCCTAAAATTTGCAATAATTTTTAATATTAAAATATTATAAGCAGGAAATATAAATATGTTTGTTTCAACTTAAATTGCCCATTATTGAAATTACAGATTTCAAGTTTAAATCTATTCACACAGATAAGTTATCTTTAAAACAATAACCTGTTACGTAATTATAATAAGATACTAGCAAGCTATAAGATAACATGTTCATTGACCTATGCAGGTCCTCAATCATTTTAATACGTTAAAAATTCCTCTTCCTCAAGAACCTTTTTTCACATTTATAAAAATATAAATCCCACTATGTCTGAATTGGTTCAATTGTTTTACGAATTGACCCAAAATTTCTGTTCTGTTCTGGACACTACTTTTTTTCATGATCAACCTACTGAATATATTGTATTTACCAACATGTCACGCAATAATTTTTCTCAAACTGATTGATTTATGTAGCAGAGTTATTTGTATAAAATTAGTTCAGTATGGAAAAGTAAGAGAACTAACCAGTTAATTCGTCACTATAAAATAATTTAGTTTAATATCATACATTATTTTAAAAGATGTACTTTTACGACATTGCACCCAAAATGAAAGGAAGCAAATTTTAATAATTATGAATAATAATTAATAAGAAATGAGCCTGTACCAGTAACCTCATCGTTTCAAAATATTATTTATTCCAGTATAACATACAATATTATATATATATATATATGTGTGAATAGAGGGGTGGATAGTGTCAAGGTGCTTACAAATATTGTGCTTACTTTCTATTTAAAAAAAAATTCATTCTTTTAAAACGTTAATTTTTTTTTAACACAATATTTAATACTATTAGAAAAACACATTTTTACAGATTTTTGGAGCCGGGACGAAATGATACCTTTGCCCCACTGTTGGGTGACTACGGGGGTAATTGAACCCTTTGTAGTTGGCGCCTATGAAGGTTAGGTTTTCCTTGTATTAGATTTTTCATGATGCTAGACCCAAGTGTATCTTGCCGAAATATCTACATCAGACTGACACTTCACCGACAGTCCTTAATATGGTTGGGTTGGTTGGTTGTATTCAGATTATCTGGCGCCGTCAGCAACACGAGGGCTATAACGCGCCGAAACATTCGTCATTAGACAAGCCAACATACATTTACAAACATCCATGCCAACACGGGACTCGAACCCGCAACCTCGCGGTCTAGAAGCTAGCACGCTAACCACTATACCGTTTGGTCGGCCAGTCCTTAATATGAATTTCGAATAGGGATGCACCGAATAGTGATTTTGGCTGAATAACGAATATTCGGCCAATGGACAAGTCGAATATCTGATATACCGTAAAATGGGGTGAATCGGAACACTTTTCAACTTTCAAAGTAAAAATCGGTTGTAATTAGATCGTTAAGGAACATATTTTTGACATTGAAACTTGGGTCATACCTTCTTCTTTGAGGATATACCCAAAAAATGTTGAAAAAACTAGGACTTTAATTTATTTTGAATTTTTTCATGGTGTTCCGATTCACCCCTTTCTGTGGGGTGAATCGGAACACCATGAAAAAATTCAAAATAAATTAAAGTCCTAGTTTTTTCAACATGATCTTATTTAAATGTTTACAGGGTGACAAAAAACAAGTAATAATGCATTGTGGTAAATAGGAACACAAAATTGTTATTAAAAAAATCATTTAATATGACGGATAAAATTTGTATTTGTCAATTATTGCCAAAACAAATCGTATTTTTGAAAGAGTATCAACTCTTCTCCTATAACTCAACCAAATAGTCTTTAAAATTAATAATATATTTTAATCTACTTTATGTTTGCGTGGTGTAAGACTTCAAATTCCTTAAAATATTTTGAGAAAGGAGAAAAGCATCCTCATTTGTTCATGGCGTTCCTTCGTTCATGGGCGCTTTTTGTAAAACACATTTATATAGCAATAATCTTGTGGGTGTAAAACTTTGCTCACATAGAGTCTTCATACATTTCTCCATATAACTTAAAGATAACGAAGTCATTTAGAGAAAAAAACACTGGAACAATCGGGTTTTCTGCCATGCGGAAACTAGACTCCTCTTCTGACATTTATTCAAGCATGCAATCTTGATTACTGTCTTGAAGGGAGTAATTAGACTCTTCTTCAGTCGTTGAATCTTGTGTGGAACATAATCTTGCCAAAAACAGCTCTTTAATATCACTTTTCAAGTGTTCCGATTCACCCCGCAAATCTCAAAATCGAGACGAGGCAAAACATAAAAATTCGTAAAATAAAAAGTTTTTAAAACCAAGTTAAATTATGTATGGCATGCAGTTGTGGATGTTTATTTTTATCTAAAAATATATTAGTTAAGTCTATAGATGGTACATATTATTAATTACGAGATAAGTTTTGGAGAGGTTAAAACTCATTGGACTGTATGCACGCTGTTTCAGAATTTAAAAAAAAAAAGGACAGTGTTGAAAACCCCACAAAACATGTTCCAAGATTAAAAACATGTTAACCAAATGAAAAATATATATATAATTAATAAAACTGCTTTATTTGTGTAAAATAATAATTTCTTTGTAATTTCATGAAGTTTCGTTCCGATTCACCCCCGCTGTTCCTATTCACCCCATTTTACGGTACTGTTTCAGATAAAACTCTTCTTAGTTATAACTTATAGTAAAAAATAAAGTTATTTTTAAATCTGAAAATATCTACTCGCTACAGATCGATTAAATGGTGCGATGAGGTGAATAAATAAACTAATCAACCGGCCACCTTTCGTTTTTTCCCTTTTTTTCTTCTCCTGCGAAAGAATTAAAAGATTCACTTTATTCTCCTACATCAAAACGTTTTAAATTATTGTTTTGACAGTTTACAAACGAAAAACTTCTTTCCGCAACTATCCAACTCATATCTATAGGGTTAACCTTTAACTGCTGTAAGCGGTCTGACCTCGAGTAATTTTTTGTGGAATGCTTCCACCCCCTAAAATATCGCATCTTTGACTGTTATCTTAATTTTTCTGATACTATGTTTCTTAAATTTTAAACCTATGTTCACCAATATATTTGGCGCAGTATGAACCATGTGTAGCTCTTGCGCCAAAAACTTCAAACCACCCAACCACAGTAGTTAAAGGTTAACAAAAATTGTTTTCATCGGTCCTTCTCAAAATTGTTAACATCAGTGTTGCTTACATTGCTTTTGGTATACATGGCCAAATGCAATACCTAACAAATTATATTTTGACTTAAAATATTGAAAACATGACCCATCTAAATTTGAAAATTCGGGACATTACTGATGAGACGCTACTTCTAAAAAAAAAAAAAAAAAAAAAAAAAAAAACTAACAATAAACAGAGCTAGAAGTGTGGGTAGACGCATCCCTCCACTTTTCGAGAAAATACCCCATGTGTCTCCCCACTTCTAAAACCACTCAAATTCATTCCCCCCACTTTTAAATACACTCAATCTGTCTAAAAACTACTAAAGAAAAATAACATTAACCTTTAAATGTAGTGACACTGAGAAAAAGTGATTTAAAGTTTTCAAATGTGAAAAAAAAAACTATTTATGGTTACATATATATACTTGTTACACTTGGTCAACTTTCTACTTTGGAGGTTAAAATTTTATTCTTGTTTCATATAAAGACAAGCTATTTTTAAATTTTTTTTTTTTTTTTAGAGTTGTCTATTAATTTTAATTCATGAAAGTATTCACATATAGAAGCACTGTTAAAATCTAAATAAACAATTATGTTTATATTGTTGAGTTATAGTCCCAGAATATTATAAGAAGGGGGGTGGCACTTGTCAACAACTTTTGGGTGTCCCCCCTCCCCCCACTTTCTGTTTACCCACTTCTATCCCTGATAATAAAAAGAAACAAGAAAGAATTTGTTCGAAACTATAAACAGTTTTGCCCTTTAACATAAACATTAATGTAAAAACTCGTGAACTATATCCAATATTCCAGAATATGAAATTTTGTTTAATTAGTAATAGTAATAAATTAGTAATGATACGTTCTATTAAAAATTAAAAATAATACATATGATCGATATTTAATTTAACCTCTAATGCTATTGATATTTAAACTCAATATTCATTTTTAACTTAAAGTTGGGATTGCAAGGGCGCAACAATTGTATCTCGAATGCACAAAATCCAACCCTGCAGCCAGACAATTGATATAAGGACAGTTGTCACAATCGCCATCATAGCTACTCATTTTTTTTTAAAACAAAGTTCGTAGCAGAGACCCTCCTTCCGCCTGGTTATTGTTTGGGAAAACGAAGTCATCTATGAAAATTAAAAAAATAATACTTTTGTTATCCCACCTTCGGATCCTTATCATAGTAGTGTTGCTGCGTCCTTATCCACCGGCTGACCAAGTTGTCCTTGACAGTGTGTGCTAGCGCAGAGTAGTAGTCCCTGGTAGTCGCCACATTTCTGTCCTTGACCAACGTGTAATGGAGGTGCCTGTTGAACGTGCTCTTTACGTTTTTGACGTTCTCCACCAGCGCAATCCCCTTTACGGAGATCTGGGATCGCTTCTCCTTGTCTGTGCGCGGCGTTGAAGACATCTTTACAGCGACTGATGGGAGATTGTTGTTGGGATGGGCATGGGGGAAGGAGATTGGCGAGGTTTGGCGGAAAAGAGGGCGGTCGCCAATGTACGCTCGATGCGAAAAATTTCGTTTGAAGGTCGTTTGTATTGAAAGAGAAAGCGCTTTCGACCGATGTTGCGAGGTGGAAGGCAGTGGCGTAGCGAGAAGGGGGCACCGAGGGTTTTCATCTCTCTCCATTTGAAATGAAGCAACGTTTTGTCGCTGTCAAGGAGGGGGAGGGAGGAGTAGGGAATTGGCTTTTCTAACATCCAATTTTAAACAGAAACTGGATTTTCGATTTTTTTAAATCATAAATTTCTTATTCCTTAAATTTTCAATGTTACTTTTAAAATAAGCATGTTCGAATAAAACAGTTGGTTTTTCTGGATTATTCATGGCGAGATATCGTATAGTAGGGCAAAATAATAAAGTAGTGGTACATTATCATAAAGCACCGGAATTCGATCACCACACTGTTCCGTCACTTTCCTTCTACTATATCTATACAAAACCCCTGAACGAGAGTTACATAATGTCCTACTAGACCTAAATATTTTTAAAACAATCAAATATCTAAAACAAGATCTTAGCTATTGACAATTATCCGGGTGGAAATTGAGAACGCATTACGATTATCGATGATTACGATATGTCTTCCAATCAAGGTGATCTTCCTCCGAGCAGCAGCCGTGTGCTCCTGAAACGCGTTTCGACTGCGACGTTGCCATGGTAACCAATGGAACCCAATAAAGCCTTTCCTTCCACGTAATATGTAGCTTGACAGCCAGTTGGCAAATTTTTCAACTTTGGCTGCCCTTGAGAATTTGGAGAACTAATTGGATCGTGTGTGATCATGTGTGGATGGAAGAGAAACGCGCATTTGTTAGAATTTTTTCCACAAAAGCAAATAGTTTCCGGGATAAATTTATACTTGTGGTTTCTGATTACTTCTTAAGTTAATACTAAAACTCATAATTGAACCATTTTGAAACATGGAGCCCAGTTATAAGTAAGTATAAATAATTTTTTTTTCTATTTTCTTTCTCATATTACTTTGTAAATATTGAAGGGAAACTTCGTGTTTAAGTAATTAAGATTAAAGAATTTCCATTTCATGAACGATCGTGGGAAGTGGGGAGGGGGCACGGTTTTTGAAGGGATTTAATCAGCACAATGTTAAAATGTTTGAAATTGAATAATAATTGCTTTTGGGAAAGGGTTAAAAGGGATCGTCAGTTTGTCACTGTCTCAAAAATCTAATGCTTAATTCCCCCCCCCCCCCCCACACACAATATCTTCCGAAGTATTACTTTACGACACATGAATTTTTCATCAGATGTAGCAACAATAATAAAATATCCTTAACAAAATTTTGAAGAAAAATAGTTAGTGGTTTGCCTATTACTAATTTTTAAAAAAAAGTTTTTATGAGTTGGCTTATAAAATTTTTCATAGTGTGATTAAAAAAATTAATACCCAAAGATTTTTCTTCACATTTTTCAATGATTACTGTTATTGATAACAACAGTAATGAAAAATCATATGTTATTAAGTAATACTTCTGAAGATATTGTGACCAAAATGATAAAGCATCAAGTCTATGGGACAGTAACCAATTGACGATCCTTCTTAAAGTCTGAAAAAGTTCTAAAAATAATGGTGGGTTATTTGAAATTTTCCGATCAATAGAAAAATAATCTACAAGATGAATTTATAGTTTATTGATAAGATGTCATCCATTGGTGAATGGTGATACTTAAAAAGTACAGTATAATATGAATAGAAAAATATGTACTGTAAGGCATTACATAGCAATGTCAACAAACGGGAACACTATCGATATTGCAGATTCGAATATCGATAAAAAGTTATGATTGATGGCTAAGGCAGAAGAATGGTGTAATTCACTTAAAAGCGCTTCTGAGAAAACTTAATTTAAAGGATTGAAAAATTATGTAAACATGCTGGGACGTTTACTTGTCTTCTTTAAAAGATTTCATAAACAGTATCGATTTTCCCCCTCGGCGCTAATGAAGCTGATGAGTAACGCTATATGGGCTAACACGTAACACTCTAAGTTCTATTTTAGAGATAAGAGGACTTGAATGTATCTGTTATGTCTTCATTGTTTTTTCTGGAACTTCAAGTCAGCCATTTTTCACCTCTTTATATTTTTAGTTTTCAAACTTAAAAGTGGACGAACTCGTTTTTCCATCCCCTTTCTATGTGAACTTTTCTCATCTTGTCAGTTAGGAACTATTACGAAAGTTGTTTGGCTCGCCGTTTAAAGGATATTAGATGCTTTTTTCAAGTGAATTTTCGTTGATGAGTTTCTTTGAACTGAAGCACTTCTTGCCAAGTGATCATTCTATCAACCTCAGTTTTGCATAGTACTATTTTATGGGATGTATGCTATATGTGGCTGAATCTCTTCAGCTTTACATTATCGAAACTCCAATAATGATTACTGAGAAATTCTGAGGTACGTTATGATTGATCACAGGTTGCTTTATATCGTATAAGAATTAAACAAAGTAAAGAGTTCAAGTGAGGCATTGTGGTAGTGAATCATAAAATTGTAGTATTTGTAAAAAATAGGTAATACTTCATAAAAATCTAGCCGCATCAAATATTTCCAGAAAGAAATTCAAATAACTTATACACGAAGCTTACAATAGACTTTTAAAATACAAATTACAAGTTTTAGACCATGCTATTCTGGCTATGTGTGCTTAAGTGCAAAATGACAATTAAAAATTATTATTTCATCAATTAAATTTTTTATCATAAATAAAAAGAGTTGTGCATTCCTTATAAAATAGGGTTCATTTAAGATTGTAATATTCCTTTAGGTATTCATCCTGAGGGCTTAAAAATTTAAATGGTACATAAGTTTTTAATACGTACAATAAAAATGATAGAGCATTTGTAAGAACTATTCTGATTACTGACAAGTCTGAAATCTTCAATTATAATAAATTGCTTTATCATGACGTATAGTTTCATTATCAAAGATGACTGGAATCTGCTAATTGTTCTCTCTATAGTTTTTGGTGGCTACGTCCCAAAAATGAAATCTCCGACGCTATTTCAGAAACTGAAAAGAAATTTATGGTTTGTATTGAGATATGTTTGGGATGTGGTGTCTATTTTTCACCTGTCAGTAGTAATTTTCATGAGTGTAAATCCATTGAGAAAATCTCATTATGTGCATATAATGGACATGAGTTTGCTATTACTACTGCGTTTAATCTTAAGACTGAGAATAAAGAAAATAATCAAGGCTATACACGAACTGAATTCTGCAAGAATTTTTATGAGTATGAGAGAGATCAAATTTCGGAAATTCATTTGGCTTATACGCAGTTTGCTTGTTACTCAGTTGTTTTTTAATATTATGCTAGACACGGTGCGTTTTTTATTTACAGAAGGCACCATTAATATATTTACCGAACGGTACACATTAGGCTGGATTAACGACCCTTCCAAGGCCAAATATTCTTTCATGATAAAGACTTATTTGATCACAATTTCGTACATAGTGAATTTATGGTGCAACTCTACTTTGGCCATTTCAGTATCTATCTGTTGTTTCGCACAATTCGAGATTTTCAGACTTTTCAACAGCTACAACATGTCACTGAAGAATATCCAGGGACTGGTCAGGGTAACAAAGAAGGCAATCTATGATGGATGCAGTTCAAAACTTAGAAGACCTCCCTGCAAGTCACTGAAGAAAATGTTGGAACTGGATAGCAACGGATTGTTCAGAAAGACAGTCTATTTTGGAAAGAATTCGAAACTGGAAAGACATTCCAACCAGTCGCCGATTAACAGACTATCAGGAAAAGCAATCTGTGATGAAAACTATCTACGACCGAGAAAACAGTCCAACCAGTCACCGAAGAACACGTGCAAACTCTCGAAGGAGACGCTATTCCATATCTCTTACACTTTCCAGAAGCTGGCCCTGCTTACCAAAGGGACCAACAACCTTCTATCTCATATCGTTTTTGTTTTGATCGGATATTATGCCTGCAACATCTGCTACGTTGTGAGTAGGGTCACCGAGACATACATGGAAGGCACCATGAACACCCTCATGTCGATCAGTAACGTCTTGCAGTACAGTCTCCAATTTATGGCTCTAGTCCTGTCGTCGAGTGAGGTGGACAGTGAGATGTCCGAAACAAAGGTTGTTGTCCTCAACGCAGCTGATTCGGCAGATGATGCGTCTGATGTTCTTCTGATAATGACTCAGATGGATTACTACCAGAAAGAAGCAACCCTGACCCCTTTGGGAATGTTCAAAGTTGAGAGAAAGCTGATTCTGGTCTTCATGGGGTTGGTGGTGAGCTACGAAATGATGATGATGCCGTACTTGAAATAAAGATTGACCATTTCACAAAATATATTAGCCTAATTGTATTCGCTCCCTTAATAATTATGTTGCACTATATGCTATTCTGGTCACTTCAGTTTAATTATGCTGTTTCGCTTAAATAGTAAGCTCTAATACGTTACTTGCATTTAGTCAATCCTCTTATTAGTATAGTTAGTCTGATTCTAGTCATGTTTAAACTGTCTGGGCAAGCACTGATGGAAGCACTTCCGAACTGAGTAGACTGTTCTAGAAGATAGTGTTCTGTTCCACATCTACAAACAGTAAAATATAAAAATAATAGTTATAGAAGGTTTTAAACTGGTTGAAACCTGGCATACTATTTAGGAATCCAAAACTAGTAATAAGATAAAGAAAGACTGAAAACCATTCGAAATTGGCACGAATATGTGGTATAATACTTTATTGATTAATCATTAAAGAAAAGTCTGATATCCGTCAACCTATAACTTGTAAATCGCACATTTAAAACAGTTTGAAGACATTTTAAACAATTTTATTAGATTAATAACTCGAAATAAATCCGTTATGAGAGAAAAGCGGGCTGCTTCTCTCTGAGGATCGCGACAATCTGATGATTTCTATGCAGGGTTTGAACTTCGATGTAAATATCACGTGCACAGAGCGTGGGAGCATCTTATTGACTGCTTGAGATGTTCACGTGATCAAAGAGTAAGATTGGATTCCCTGCATTCCCCTTCCCAGTGTCAAAGACACGATAAAAAAAATCAGAGAACTTGATCCGACGTCAGAATGCCCGGCTGGTCACAAAGATGACAGACGGGATGCTCAGACACAGTCGGAGAAGCGAATAGGATGGTAACTGACGAGGTGATGGGGATGTAGGAGGTGGTCCATCACTCTGTAGAGAGAGAGAGAGGAGTAGTGCCGTCGAAGATGATGGTTATGATGAGAGCGGAAGTTCCTCTGATGTGCCACAAGTTGGAGATGCGCTGGAACGATGGTGATGGTGAGTGCCAGGGAGATCGTACGAGTGGACGTCCTCCAGTGGGGTTGTGGCTGACTGGGGCGCGAGGGCGCCGGAAAGCCCAGTGGCTGGAGTGCAGTGGTGTAGTGCCCAGTGATGCAGGGAAAGGTTGGTGGCTTGTGCTGACTCGTATGCCGTGATAACTCGTAGTGCTGGGTGACGAAGCAGGAGTGTGTTGCTTCTCGTTGGGACAGGTACCGATGAGAGGGAGGTGTGATTGGATGCGGGGGATCCGTGATCCCGGTGTGGCCCAGTGGAGATGCGAGGGATCTATGATCCTGGCGAGGGCGTGCACCTGAGAGCATGTACAGAAGCAGAGTGTTGACAACAATACACAAACTCGTGAGACATAATACCAGAGGCAGGGAAAACTCGTGATAAAACTGGTAGATCTGCGTGATGCGTTGTTGCACTGAGATCTCTGTCATTCGGTGGATGAGGATGTGGAACATTTTGTGGTGGAGGAAGAAAAATGATAGCCGAGTAAGCGACACCGCGAACTTGACGGCAAACACAGCACATGAAGTGCAGTACAGAATAGCACACAGGTGATCAGGCAGAGCACTAGCAGATGTGGTGTGGTGTTGGTACGGACTCCAGTGTGTGTCGGTCAGTGGTCACCGTTAGTAGGAGAGATGAGGGTGATCCTTCTCCATCGAAAGCGATGTTTTGTCCTTCCGGGTGGCATGATGGAGAGCGTGCCGGAGGCCTCAGAAGCCGGTCGGAAGAGACGAGGCGGTCGAGGGGAGAAGAAGGGCCTTGTGGAAGCTTTTCGCATCGATGGAATGACAAAAAGGAGAGGAGCCTTTAAGAGTGTTCTCCGTTGCGTGGCGATTGATAGTGATTGAGTGAGGTGTGGTCGTTTTAATTTAAGTTGAAATTAAGTGCTTCTTCGTGAATGTCCGGGTAAACCAATGCTGGAGGTGCTGTTGAGGAAGGTTGCGCTTAGGATTAAGTGATAAGGTTGATCGGACTCCATTTAGAATTAACAAATTTAATAGAAACTAAGGTACAATATTCACAAAGGGAAATTAAGATGGGTGGAACGACACACACGTCTGCTTCTGGGGATCGTGGCAGTCTGATGATTTTTATGCAGGGTTTGAACTCTGATGTCAATATCCCGTGCACAGAGCTTGGGAGCATCGTGTTGCCTGCTTGAGATGTTCACGTGATAGAAGAGTAAGATTGGATTCCCTGCAGTACTTTAAATGTTTATTGAAATGAGAGAACATATACTAAATGGTTACAGGAAAAAAAATGTATATAAAACAGCATTTAGGTACTTAAAACTGCTTCTGAAGTATTAAATCAAGAAAAACCTAAAAAAATCTTCGAAATTACAGTTAACGGTAATCACGTTTGGTGTTGACAACTGGCCATAGGTTTCGTGATTCCATGCAGTGGCAGCCCTTGGTTGAAAATTTTGGTCCGGAAACATGCTATTTCCAAAAAACCCTTAACTCCCCCTCCCTCCTCCCCAACCGCACACGCACTTTCCACAACCATCACTTACACTTTTTTTTTGTTAAATTATCATTTAAAAAAATGTATTTTGGCACTTAAAAGTGCATAAATAGTAATGGTATTTACATGAAATTTCATTCTTTTTATTCAAAAATTAATTAACTAATTCACATTTAACTCGTTATAATTAACATGTTTTTGAACAATTTCTCGAGTTTTATGGGGCCAAGAAAAGAAATTATGGTTGGAAATTGTTCATAATATCATTCTTAAAGTTATGAACCTTCATCTGCTAGTTTCTAGAATATATAGTTTTTTAATAGAATTTTTCTAACATTGAAAGTAGAAAAAAAAAGTAGTTTTTCTAAAAACTTATGAATTGAAAAATCTAGCAAAATTCATTTTCTTTTCCGATCAATTTGACTGAGGTTCAAAACATCTAATAGTTAATGCAGATTTTAATTCTCAAATAATTTTTCAAAAAGATTATATCAAACTTCAATTATCACTATTTAAATCAGCGTCAGCCACTACGCGGTTCGCGGGTCGGATTTGGCCCGCGACAGATTTTTCTGAGGCCCGCCAGCTGTACAGAAGATTAAAAAATCAAATTTAATGGTACGGACTTTTTTTACATAACTGTAATTTGTCCAGAATAATACGAGTTTACTATGTAGGACAGAGTTATCCACTCAGTGCCCAAGGAAACTATATGAGCAAGCTTTCAGCAAGATGATTTTCATCAAGAATAAATACAGGAATAACTGAACTGAATCGCATTTGGACAATTTGTTAAGATTGGCTGTAACAAATACTGTGACAGACATCGATTCCTAGCATAAAATAAACTGAACGATTTCGACCCACATCGTCTCGCAATTGATATCGACTAAAACAGAATAATTTGGAAATGTAGTTTAAATACTTTTATTAAAAGTTAGATCAAGTCCCTTTGTCACGTTGGAACAAAAGATTCACTTCTTTCTTAGACTTTAATTTACTAATTAATAATTTTTTTTAATAATTATTTGAAAAAAAGTATCAAATATCAATATTTTTTTCAATTTTTAGAAAGTTATATATTATAAAATCGATAATAATTAAATATACTGTTGCATGGACGGGTTCGAAAGATTTGAAGCAAAAGCAGATCAAAACTTGCAGAAATTTATTCCAATATAACTCTTCACAGATTCTCTCACAACTCCAGAACTTCTCGTTCTAGTAGACACAATACAGCTCTTTTCACAACAATAGAGCACAAAACAGCAGTTAAAAACTTGACAACACAACTGCTCAAATCGCTGCAAAAGACAATGCAATACAGTTCGCTTTAGAACTACTCTGAATGCTCACTGAGACTCAGTATCTCAACTCAGTAATTCCAGTCAACTACTCAGTCAACTAATTCAGTGACTCAAAATCACGGACTCAACTCACGGCCGGCCTTATATAGAAGTGAAACCTTCTTGAAATTTCTAGAGGTTATTTGGAGAATTTTCCAGATCGTAGTCGAAAAGTCCTATACATGTACATGGGGACCGAAAATTTCGCCAAATGGTCGCCAAGTTTGGCGACAAAAATTAGTCATCCTCTGGCAATGCATGCCAAAGGTGCCAGGTTCGAATCACGGATAAGGCATGTATGTTCATTGTGGTTCGGAATCAACTTTAACCTGTATGTCCCATCCTCCTTAGCCGTCATTGTGTATAAGAATAGGTCGTTGAGCTCATAAACCAACCAACTTATTTGTTTAAAAATGAAAATACCTATTTGAAATAATTTATCATATTCTTCTTGAGGAAATACGTTGCTTAAAAAGGAAATTTTAATCAGAATATTAGGTACTAGCATTTTACAACTTTTAAATTCCTATTATATTTAAAGTTGAAATACAATTTTTGTATAATTTAGTGTTTGTATTTTTGTAATGTTTATTCTTTTAAATACATACTGTTTTAACGTATTGCTTGTTATAGTATTGAAATTATTTAAGATATATTAGTATATGAATATATTTCAGAAAATTTTGAACCCGAATAATCTACTATAAAAGGAATATTAGTAATATTGAAAAAATATAGTTATAATTTCAAGAATTTGCCGCAGTGTTTTAATTTAAATCCCACTCTCGGTACTTTTACTTTATGAAATTAAATGTTGTATCTGAATATTCTACAATTAAACAACTTAACGTATTAAAACATTTAATAATTCACTACATAATATTTTATAGAAATTACCAGAGATGTTTCATTACATCTGTGGATTACGGACTACGGTAGACGGCCTTCGTGTTTTCATCCATCGCTTAGCGTGACGTCATCAAACTTAGTACCGGGCCCTATACAGAGAAGAGAGTCTCTTAGTTTCGCGGCGGTCCCGCAAACACCCTATATATTTCGTGGAGGGAAAGGATCTGTTGGGTTCTATCGGTTACCATGCTAACGCAGCCGAAACTCTGTTCCAGGGACACTAGACTGCTGTTCGGAAGAAGATCACCAGTATAGGTTGATTGAAAGCGGATTTTTTCTTTCTTTTTTCCCCTCGTGAATTTAATATTGAGGTAACAAGTTTGCTATTTATAGGATTTTTTTTACACTTACCGTAGAAATCGGATCATCATTTTAGAAAATTGCAAAATATATAATTTTAGTTTTGAACTAATACATTTAGATGCAGTCCGCCTGTACTGGCTGTATTGCAAGAGCCGCCACTGATTCCAGGCGTTTTCTTATTAACTCGTCTCTTCTATATAATCCGCGGACAGCAGCAAATGCTTCTGAGTCTCTTCGTTCTGTAGCTTGATTATGACAGGGAAACCTCTTGATAGGCCATTATTAATTTTTTAAGTTTTTATGAATTGGCTAATAAAATTTTTCATAGTGTGATAAAAAAAATAATACCCGGAGATTTTCCTTCAAATTTTTTAATGATTACTGTTATTAATACAATAGCTATAATAATGAAAAATCGTATGTTATAAAGTAATACTTCTGAAAGTAATGTGGCCAAAATCATAAAGCATTAAATCTATGGGACAGTAACCAACTGACGATCCTTCTTAAAGTCTGAAAAAGTTCTAAAAATAATGGTGGGTTATTTGAAATTTTCCGATCAATAGAAAAATAATCTATAAGATGAATTTATAGTTTATTGATAAGATGTCATCCATTGGTGAGTACATTATAATATGAATACAAAAATACGTACTGTAGCAATGTCAACAAACGGGAATTCACAATCGACATGTAGAGTCGAATATCGATAAATATATATATATATATCAATAAAAAAAATGATGAAGGCTAAGGGAGAAGAATGTTGTAATTCACTTAAAAGTGTTTTTGAGAAAACGCAATTTAAAGGAGTGAAAACAAGTTGAGACGTTTACTAATCTTCTTTAAAAGATTTCATAAAAAGTATCGTATTTCCACCCCTTTGACCGTCTAGTTTCGTTTAGTACCGCTAAATGGGCAAACACATAGCACTCTGGTTTCTATTTTAAAGATAAGAAAACTTGAATGTATCTGTTATGTCTTCATTGTTTTCTCGAACTTCGATTTCGAACGAGCCATTTTTCATTTCTTTATATTTTTAGTTTTCAAACTTAAAAGTAGACGAACTCGTTTTTCCATCCCCTTTCTATGTGAACTTTTATCATCTTGTCAGTTAGGAACTATTACGAAAGTTGATTAGCTCGAAGTTTAGAGGATATTAGATGCTTTTATCAAGTAAATTTTCATTAATAAGTTTCTTCGAACTGAAGCACCCTTTTTACCAAGTGATCATTCTATCAACCTCAGTTTTGCGTAGATTGTACTATTTTATGGAATATTATGCTATATGTGGCTGAATCTTACATTATCAAACTTTACATTATCAAAACTCCAATAATAATTACTGAGAAATTCTGAGGTATATTAGATGCTTTTATCAAGTAAATTTCCATTAATAAGTTTCTTCGAACTGAAGCACTTCTTACCAAGTGATCATTTTATCAACCTCAGTTTTACGTAGATTGTACTATTTTATGGAATATTATGCTATATGTGGCTGAATTTTACATTATCAAACTTTACATTATCAAAACTCCAATAATAATTACTGAGAAATTCTGAGGTACGTTGTGATTAATTACAGGTTGCTGACATTGTGGTAGTGAATCAAAATATTGTAGTATTTGTTAAAAATAGGTAATACTTCATAAAAATCTAGCCGCATCCAATATTTCCAGAACGAAATTCAAATAACTTGAACGCGATACTTACAAAAGACTTTTCAAATAAAAATAACAAGTTTTATACTTTGCTATTTTGGTTGTGCGTGTTCAAGTGTAAAATGACCATAATTAATTTTTTTTTGATGAATTAAAATTTTTATCATAAATAAAAACCGTTGTGCATTCCTTCTAAAATAGGGTTCACTTATGAGAACAATATTCCTTTAGATATTCATCTTGACAATTTAAAAATTTAAATGGTACATAGGTTTATAATACGTACAGTAAAAATCATAGAGCATTTGTAAGAACTATTCTGATTACTGACAAGTCTGAAATCTTCAATTATAATAAATTGCTTTATCATGACGCATAGTTTCATTATCAAAGATGACTGGAATCTGCTAATTGTTCTCGCTATAGTTTTTGGTGGCTACGTCCCAAAAATGAAATCTCCGAAGCTATTTCAGAAACTGAAAAGAAATTTATGGTTTGTATTGAGATATTTTTGGGATGTGGTGTCTATTTTTCACCTGTTCATAGTAATTTTCATAAGTGTAAATCCATTGAGAAAATCTCATTATGTGCATATAATGGACATGAGTTTGCTATTACTACTGCGTTTAATCTTAAGACTGAGAATAAAGAAAATAATCAAGGCCATGCACGAATTGAATTCTGCAAGAATTTTAATGAGTATGAGAGAGATCAAATTTCGGAAATTCATTTGGCTTATACACATTTTGCTTGTTATTCACTTGCTTTTTAAAATTACGTTAGAGACTGTTTTATTTACAGAAGGCACCATTAATATATCTATCGAACGATACACTTTTGGCTTCATTAACGATCCTTCTAAGGCGAAATATCCTTTCATGATAAAGACTTACTTGATCACAATTTCGTACCTAATGAATTTATGGTACAACTCTACTTTGGCCATTTCAGTATCCATCTGTTGTTTTGCACAAATCGCGATTTTCAGACTTTTCAACAGCTACAACATGTCACTGAAGAATATACAGGGACTGGTCAGGGTACCAGAGAAGGCAATCTACGAAGGATGCAGTTCAAAACTTAGAAGATCTCCCTGCAAGTCACTGAAGAAAATGTTGGAACTGGATAGCAACGGATTGTTCAAAAAGACAGTCTATATTGGAAAGAATTCGAAACTGGAAAGACATTCCAACCGGTCGCCGATTAACAGACTATCAGGAAAAGCAATCTGTGATGAAAATTATCTACGACCGAGAAAACAGTCCAACCAGTCGCCGAAGAACACGTGCAAACTCTCGAGGGAGACGCTATTCCATATCTCTTACACTTTCCAGAAGCTGGCCCTGCTTACCAAAGGGACCAACAACCTTCTATCTCATATCGTTTTTGTTTTGACCGGATATTATGCCTGCAACATCTGCTACGTGGTGAGTAGGGTCACCGAGACATACATGGAAGATACCATGAACACCCTCATGTCGATCAGTAGCGTCTTGCAGTTCAGTCTCCAATTTATGGCCCTAGTCCTGTCGTCGAGTGAGGTGGACAGTGAGATGTCCGAAACAAAGGTTGTTGTCCTCAACGCAGCCGATTCGGCAGATGATGCGTCTGATGTTCTACTGATAATGACTCAGATGGATTACTACCAGAAAGAAGCAACCCTGACCCCGTTGGGAATGTTCAAAGTTGAGAGAAAGCTGATTCTGGTCTTCGTGGGCCTGGTGGTGAGCTACGAAATGATGATGCTGCCCTACTTGAAATAAAGATTGACCATTTCACAAAATATATTAGCCTAATTGTATTCGTACCCTTAATAATTATGCTGCACTATATGCTATTCTGGCCACTTCAGTCTAAATATGCTGTTTCGCTTAGATAGTAAGTTCTAGGACGTTACTTGTACATAGTCAATCCTCTTATTAATACAGTTAGTCTGATTCTTGTTATGTTAAAACTGTCTAGGCAAGCACTGATGGAAACACTTCTGAACTGAGCAGGCTCTTCAAGAAGACACTGTTCTGTTCCGCATCTATAAACAGTAAAATATAAAAATAATAGTTATGGAATGTTTTAAACAGGTTGGAACCTGGCATACAATTTAGGAATCCAAAATTACTAATAAGATGACAGGCGACTTGAACTTTACAAAGCGTCAAAGAACGGTGGAAAAAGAAACAAGTCGCAACAAATTGTGGAGAAGGGTTATATTTCGAAGACAATACCAGCCACCGATACACAGACTGGACAGAGCATACTGATGTCATTATCAAGAAAACTGTAAATCATTCGAAATTGGGAAGAATATGTAGCATAATACTATATTGATTAGTTATTAAAGAAAAGGTTGATATCCGTCAACCTATAAGTTGTAAATCGCTCATTTAAAACAGTTAAAAGATATATAAAAAAAAAAATGTATTAAAATAATAACACGAAATAAATCTTTTATGAAAAAAAAAAGCCTACAAACAACTGGATTTCCTTTGCAGCATTTTATCGTTTGCCGTCAGATGAAAAATAGCAGTAATAAGACATACATTTTTTATGCTATTCTTTTGTTGCTGAAACAATGCTACTGAAATAGAAGTTTTAAATTTAAATTTACGCGGAACAATTGTTCTTAGGCATTAAAATAAATACACGCTTTCGACTTTAAAAGGTAAAGACTGTATTCTTTGCTTTAACTACCATAATAAAATAGTATGTGATTTTCAATCGAATGGTATATGTTTCAATAATTTCTTTTAGCTTCTAAGATACAGTGAAGTTAGAATCTTGTACAAAAAGTCACACAAATGTCTGCTCAGTTGAAGAAAATCAACCTTTCGTAATAAAAGCCACAAATTTTAAGTACATGCTATATATCAAAATAAAAATTTCGGTATTGGTGAGATGAATTTGCCAACTAAAATTCATAAAAATCATAAGTAAAGCCCTAGAGAGAGTTTATATTTTTTTGAAAATCGTAATTTAAAATCTAAACTGCAATAAATTGTCAGGCACGTGTAATCGTCTATATCAAATAATAAATGAACTTATTATATGCTATATGGTAAATAATATTCATAACAATTATGATACTGATAATAAAAATAACAATCATTATGATAATGATAACGACAGTGATAATAAATTAATAATAACTGTTGACAATAATAAAAATAATAAAATATCAATAATAATAAAACATTAACGATAATTGTATATTGTTGTGTATTGTATATTATTTTTATAATTATAATAATTGTTAAAAACATTCTTATTAATAATAGGTACTATTAATAATAATTTATAACATAAAACTGATAATTATTTTAAATTATAAATATTATCAATAATACTTACAAGAAATCTATTGCTGCTCGGCGAGCAGTATCACACCTATCTTACTTCGGCAAACTCAATTGAGATGACAGGAATGTGATTCTAACAGAGGAAATCCTTTAATAAAAGAAAAGCCATCGGACAATCTCATTTACACCCAAGAACTACACCAAAAAATGACATATCATACACGCAAATGACACATGCTGCAATGTTCAATAAAGAATATCCCATTTGATGTACGTACGCAAGTACCTTTATTAATTTCTGCATTTATTCACTTTCTGGAACACTATGTTTAATGCGCAAGTTCCACTACTTCAACACGAATGAAATCAATATTTGATATGAAATAGTAAATTTTTTGTTTCAGGTTATAAATTTAGAAGAATTTAAAAGCGACAAGTCTAAAAGCTTGTCTTGAGAAATAGAAGAATCTCATCTAACACATGGCGGTCTGTAGAAATCAATAAATTCGCTTTTTATGGAGCTTTTTCCCCAGTCACCACAAATGCCTTTAAAACAATGAGGTGATCCATCGTATCATTCAGAACTGTATTCTTTAATCATTGACCTTGAATTAATTGGTAAGTTTCTATGACTGTCTTAGGAAAAGGAATGCTTCGTCCCAACTGTTATATTTAGTTATTAGGAGATCCACAACTTATCAAAGTTGAATTCCCTCCATTTTATCACATTGTTCGTCGTATTATTAAATAATCAACCATAAGCTTTTCACAAAACACATAAATGGAATCAAACTTCGCTTTTCTTTTTTTTTAGCGTCCCATTAATGCTTCGGAATATCAACCCAGATAGCACAGCGGTATTGGCCAATGTCGGAAACGGGGACTCTAGGAAGATTGGCCAGTCCATGCTGAAACTCGAGCATCGTTCCG
Organism: Linyphia triangularis; assembly: GCA_963978545.1. NCBI lineage: Eukaryota > Metazoa > Arthropoda > Arachnida > Araneae > Linyphiidae > Linyphia > Linyphia triangularis. The sequence goes on from OZ021722.1 coordinate 89,967,812, forward strand.
AAATTCTCGATTTGATTTTTTTTTTTAAATAAATATGTCAAAACCATCACAAAACTTATTTTTTATCCCTCCGTCCTTTCTTGTAACGCTATATTTCAATTTTAAAACTTTGCACTAATATTTCAAAACTTTCAATATATTTTACTCGGCACAAGGCGAGATTGGCCAAGATACGTAGCAACGGTCAGTTTACAACGATCCGCATCGGGATTGGTTAGTGTCTAGTCGATATTAGCCAGCGGATTTCAGCTACTGAGGAATATTAAAAGTGTTTTATATCCAGTACAATCGTTGAAGATGGGGAAAGGTGTGGGACTGAAATTTAAGATGCTTTTGTCGTCAAAAACGCTTAGTGCTCGCTGCCCCTCCTGAGCTTGCTTATTATTCGTCTCGATATTTTCTTTTCTTAAGACGCGAACAATCTTCTTTTAAAGACTCTACAGATACCCTTTCTAAAGGTCTACAACAACTCTTTTAGAAAACTTATCTTCGGCAACCTACTCTTTCTAATTCCCTCACACATATAGTGCAATCAATTTCTTCAGGAATTCATATACCAACGAATTGCATACAGACAAAGGCGGATCCAGAGTTTTTTTTTTTTTTTTCTTTCTTCACGTAGGGGGCGGTGGCTGTTGAATAGTTAGGTAAGTTGTGTTGCCCTTAAGTTATATTACTATATCATGGGATAACTTAACTTTGATTATACAGAATATGTTACAAGGAAGTAAAATATCTGAATAACATAATGGTCTGAATAACAATGGTTGGCTACGTTTGAATTTACGACAATAAATTAGAGTTGTATACAACTATTTGATTTAGGATAAATTATTGTAAAATATGATAGACAGAATAATCTAACAACGAATACTTATACACGTTGAACATTTTCAAACTATAATTTGCTTTGATCTGTTGTTCTGTCCTCGGATTTTTGATCAACATTTTTTGGGATGAGAACATATATATTAAAAATGTTCAGTGCGAATTCGTCAAATCTTGATTGATTTCATCCAAAGCCTGAGAGCAGCGCACGTTAAAACGTGAGTGATCCATGAATAACGGAGGGGGTGATCGGACCCTCCGCCCCTCGCTGGATCCGCCAATGCATACAAATGATATTAAAAAAAAAAAAAACGTAGCGGTATTGAACATCGCACAACTTTTAGTTACAATATAATACTTAACATTACATTTAAATTTAACATGGATTGGTGTAAGTACCATTACCGTTTCTATACTTACATTCACGAGAAAAGATCTCCAATTGGAGAACAATTTTGGTTATAATTATACAATGAAAAAATTCAAACTTGGTTACATGTTTTTCGATAATTATTACATTATCCTTGCGGGTAAGTGAAGAGGAGGGACATTCGTTGGTGGTCGATGCTCAAGGAAAGAAAACTCTGTGCTAAATACATGATTTTTAACTTTTCATGGCTTTATGGAATTTCTACGGGAATTTTAAAATCAAAATCGTTAGAACCGTTTTATGGCAATTTGCTAAAAATCAAATTTTTTAACGGCAGCTACCTCATGCGCATACGCAACTTTGATGACGGGTCCCATCAGTGGCCCTTCCACACACATTGTCTTCTGGGGAGGGGGGGGGGGGGGAAGCGCTGAGACAGCCTTACTATTTTTTTAAAAGTATATTGATTTTTGAATGTTTGAGGAAACTGAAATAGAAAAAAAAAATTAATTAAACACACATTTTAATTAATGTAAATTTTTGATAAATAAACGAAGAACAAATTAAGGTAATAGTTACTTTATTTTTGAAGAGATACTCAACTAACTGATTACTTGTTTACAATATTAAATCCAACCTTCTAGTTTTTTTGTTGAAGTTTTATCTAGTCTAGAATCATGTTATAGGATATTTTTATGTCTTTGTGAACTGACAAAACTGTCATTGCGTTCAACCTCATTTCGCTCATAGAACTTCTTAAATATGGTTTCAATGATCATAAAGTGAAAAGCTTCTTTCAGCAACTGAAACTAGCAAAATGCAAAAAAAAAATTAATAATTGACGTAAATTCGGAAATACGTATATAGAACATTCGGTGAAAGCATCAATAGCAGTCGAAAGTTTTTTTTAATCGACGAATAGAGTTCCATATTGTCTTCTAAATTTGCCATTCTTGAGATTGGTCTATAGAAGCGTTCGCCACAAACTTTCAGAGGCGGGCCGTATGATTTATGATGGAGCTTTTCGCGGGGCGGATACACCAGTATATGTATCGTTTATTATTAAAAAACTGAAAACAAATGTTTTTTTCAAAACTATAATTATTATTTGCTTCCCCCCCCTTCCCAAATAATTAAAAAAAATGAGAATTTTCATTACTAGTAAATCAAAGTATAAAAATTAAGTGAATCTTTTGTTTCGACATGGCAATGCGACTTGGCTTAACTTTTAATAAAAGTATTTAAACTGTACTTCCAGATTACTAAGTTTCAGTTGATATCAAAATTGTGCGACGATATTGGTCGAAATCGTTCAGTTTATTTTATGATAGATGTTCTTTCGGAGTATTTATTACAGTAAATTTTAATAAATTGTCCAAATGAGATTCAGTTAAGTTATTCCTGTGTTTATTCTTGATGAAAACCACCTTACTGAAAGCTTCTTCATATAGTTTCTTTGGGCACGTAGTGGAGAACTCTGTTCTACATAATTAACACATACTATTTCGGATAACTTTCAATGATTGTGGATTTGTTCAATTGACGTGGTTTCCCTGATTTTAGTACGAAAACTGAACAGTTAAAAAAAAAAAAAAAAAAGTGACAAATATATTGCAAGAACTTCTAATTGTCAATTTTAACAAAACAGGTTCATGTCTTTTAAACAGTTTTGTGATGGTAATTAAATATCTTCTGTTCGTATGAGTCGCTCTGTATCAAGATCGCACGTTATGCACATAAAATTGCGAATACTAAAACGCGCATTAAATGAAAAATACGATGTAAAAAGGAGTATTACCTTAAAAAAAAAAAAAAAAAAAAGGATTGGAACAGTTTGTTGGACAGATAGCCAGAATTGTGTCAATTTAGTTGGATGATTAAAATTCAGTTTTAGTAACATATTTTCAAATTGGTCGATAAGTTCATAAGCTTTCGACGATATGCCAGTAATAATGTTTTTCTGGAAGTGATGAGCAATCCAACTTTTATCTTTGCATTTTTTCATTTCTTCAATAAAGTAATAATTAAAATGTTCTTTCAATGACAATATAGCCACGACCCAACTAAAATTGATTCATGGCCCATCAGTAGGTCTTGAACCACAGTTTGTCAAATACTAACTTTTTTATTTCAGGTGTCTTTAAGAGCCGAAATCATCGGGGTTAGCTACATACGTTTTTTTTTTTAGGTGTCTACTTTGATCAATCATAATAAAACGTTGTTAAATTAAGTCCATTTTTTATCCACTAGATATCAATAATATACTAAAAAAACAAAAGCGATTAAATTTTATTTTCCCCATAAAAAAAAACAAAAAAAACTCCCAATCAAGACGTAAAAAAACGTGCAAGTTACTAGACTACTACTTTGAAAATGTATAACCAAAAAACTAGTAGATCCTTTAATTTTGCACACTTATCGATATAGTTTTCTTGATTCGTCTAGGTTTCAAGTTCGAGCATAGTGCTAAGAGGGGAGGAAATATATTTTGGAGTAAACACTCAGTTTAGAAGTTTTGCCTAAGTTCACAATATCTGACACCAGCTGCTGTTTTGAATAACAACTCGTAAAACCTAGTTACGGGGACTTTTGACATTAATGTGATTTTCGAACTTATAAGGTCTTTGTAAACGAGGATACTCTTTGGCTATACGCATCTAGTTCCCACCGGTTATATATTATATATAATTTTGGGTTTTATGGATTTCTGTTATGTAACTTAACAAAGAGTATCTGGGCTGAATTTGGGGGACATTTTATATGCTGGACAGAGGAATGTTTCTCAGATGTTCCCCTGCGATTTTGTGGTCATAGCCAGGTCAGCTGCCTCAAACAGAATGGAAAAATCTGGACCAATAATGTATATGGTAAACGCGTAGGAGGACCATGAGATAGCGAGTTAAAAATGATCTTGATATATTGAAGGCGGACCCAAATCTGCTATTCGAGAAATAGAAAATTGAATAGATTTTCGTAAAGTTTAAAACCTGGGTACACAAGAAAATATACACATTCAGATTCGATATTAACATTCAGACAGACGTTTTAGAGGTTCACGTTCATAGAATAGTAACCCGTCAAAATGTAGTGAAAACGGCAGGAGTTCTTCTCCTGTCCCGTCAACTTGTTGGATGCTGAACAGGAGCCTTGATTATCGGTGCCAAAACCCAACGATATCATCAACAACAAAAGTATCATCGATTCAATGTATGGGTGACTACAATAAGTGTCTTTATTTGTTTCATCAAAAGATATAATGTGCGGTCAGCGAGTTTTCACGCTAGTGATTGGATTATTACGATTGTCGTGATATCTTTGGAGTCGGGGTGAGTCAATCAATAAAACTATCATTCAGAGTGGAGCATTTTCACATTTACATAAGGATTTAATTTAAATAATGAATTTGTTAAATATTGAATATCCACATTGATTTAAAATTGATAACTAGAATTTTTTTATGGTAAAATCCTAATAAACTTGTTTGCGAGCCTTAATATTCCATTGTTGCAATTATTATAAGTGTTTGAATAAATATGTTTTTATGGTATTACTTATTGTCTTCTATCTCAGAGTTCAGTCATGCTTGGGTTGTATTGCGGATATAAGTTAATTTATGGCAAACGCAATGTACTACCACTATACAAGATACTTACCGTTAAAGTGAATTATTAATCACTATCCACACGAAAAGAAGCTCCCTAGAAATAGCTTGTGGTAAGAAGACTAATTACTCTCAATTATCCATTATGCATATAGGGTAATGAAAGTATTGTATTTCTATAAGTTTTAAAACGTCCCGTGTCCACAAAAAGAAGTATAGAAAAAAAAATTGTGTTGAAACTTCCTCAACCGATTAACTTATGATGTTTAACTTTTGTATACGGATCAAGAGTGGCCATGGTACTAATCAATCATTACGGTTTTCCTTGTATTAAAAAAAAGTGGAATAATTTCTCAGGGGTACTAATCATCACTGAAATTTTTTTAAGAATTTGATAAAGGAGTAAAAAGTTGAAAAACGAAAATCTTTAACACAGAGATCTCTTCCCCTGAGCACTGCCCATCAAAGACTGCTACTCCTCCATTTCACTTACCGGAAGAGAATAATGAAATCATCATTGCCAAACTGCTTGATTTCCAATTCTTTTTAAATTAATAAAAATTTAAAAACGAAAGAGGTAAATTACATAAATCCACGTCAAATCTAAATGCAGTGACCAGTATTATTAAGTGTAATTGAAAGTTGTGTGATGTTCCACATCTTTAGTTATTATTGAATTGATTGTTACGCATGGGATATACTGCATCAGAACATTTTAAGCTAATATCAGTGAGGAAGAGGGAATTACGCTTAGTATTTCAAAAAGAAACATCTGCGCATTTGCGACACGAAAGGGAGTAAACCTGAAAAAATCCTACCAGGCAACCCGACATCCCATACAATATTATCTGTCATGATGGCCAGAACGTGTACTCAATTTTCAAAAATAAATTAACAAGCAAGAACTATTTCAAACTATGTAACAGCTCTTTTCAGAATAATTAGACTATAATCAATACTGCAGACAGATTCTATTCTAAGAAAACAAATTGAATAAAAATTAAATTTTATAAACAAACTTTTATTCCATATTATAAGCGATATAGTACAAAAATGCTCCAAAATATTTATTAATATAATTAATTACATAATAATCTTCAGAATTATAGATGAGGTATTAGAAAAGAACAAGTTATTTCAGCCAATCATCGTCATCTTCTTCATCATCGTCATCAAATAGTGGAGGGGGTTGAGGCCTCCAAAAGATCTAAATGATTTACATTGTGAAATTTAATTTAAAAAAAACATTAAATAATATAAAATGTGTTCATTTAACAAGAATCAAAGTTGAATTGTTTAATAGACCATTAAAACAAAAACCTACAAAATTGTGGTAATACTATCTATGAACCAGAGTAGTTTTCAGATTGCTCACTAGGTGAGAAAGATGTAAGTAATTTATTTGCAATTTAGGTGAAATTTAGTGGACATGTGATGTGTTACTTTAAAGTCTTAAAAAGTAGGATGTGAAAATTTTCTGGTAACAAAAAATGGTTAAGTAATATAAAAAAATATAATGTTATTAAAAAGTACAGTTTGAATTTTTAAACAGGCTATGTTACAGTAAAAGATATAAAAATTTCTTGGGAAAAAACATTGCATTTTAAAGTCAAGTGAAAACATCCCTTTAGTCTATGGTATTCGATTTCGAAAAAAACGTAAATGAAAGTTTATCATCTCATGAAATGGATTGAATGTTGATGATAGCATAAATTTAAACTTTCCCTCCTGAGCGACAAAATCACACCAATTGTTCAATTTCATTAAACAGAAGGCTAAAAAATCTTTCAAGTAAATTTACAATTAAACAGAAGTGATATTCTAGATAAATTTATACTTAAACAGGGTGGCCACAAAATTCAGGAAAAAAAAGTTGCATGATAATTCCCTGATTTCCTCGACAGACTTCTAAAAAATTCCCCGATTTTGAGCCAAACTTTTTTTCAAATTTCCCCAATTTTCTTAGGTTTTCCAGATGTCTAGACACCCTGATAAAATAGAACATGTATGCTAAAGAGATAAACAATATAATTTTTTAAAATTAGTTTGAATGAAAAGTTTAAGCTATTCCCTAACATTAAACTTCTAACAATTACCACTACCAATTTCCGGGTAAATAGCGCCAAAATACGGATGAACGTGCATTAAACAATACAAATTTGCCCTGATTTTCAAGAAATTAAATAATTTTTTCTAGAATCAGAAAGCTCCCTGACATTTCCCTAATTTCCAGATTTTCCCGGTTCTGTGGCCACTCTGTTAAAGTTAAACTATTACTATAGTCAGTTATTTATATACACCTTAAACAAAATAAATTGTGGGTCATTGGGAAAGATTTCTTTGTTGAGTTACTGCACGCATAGAAATCTACTTCAATTTTGTTTGTAAATTATCATGAAGAAAAGCAGTTCCACATAATCATACTTTTGTAAAAATTTAATTAAAAAAAGTTTTCTTTATAAAATTCAATTACATTGTAAACTTTATACATTGTGCTGCATAATTTGTACATAAACTTAAAAACAAAAGTTTAATTTTGCAGTATAAATAAGGCTACAGCTAATTGATTTGTATGTAGTATTTCCAGTTTAAAGTGGTAGTTAAATTTAAAAAAAGTGAAAAAAAATATTGAATAATATCTCCTTGAAACTGCAATTTCAATTATGAAATTCTATAATACAAACCAACTGCAAATTTACATTATTTAAAAACAATTTTTGATTTTACAGAACTTTCAGAAATATGATCTACTTTGCGATTTCTGGAACTTATATTAGTTACATTAGTAACAGGCCCTTTTTAATGCAATGTTTTTGTCATTTACAAATTACATATACTGTTATTTTAGAAAATATGAGATAACAATTAATTTTTTTTGTAAATGTTATTAAAAAAATTCAGAAATTGAATAGGGTGCGATGCCTTATTTAATAAACTGATACACATATTTACAAATAAAAACATGCATACATGACACTGGAACCTTGCATAAATTCCCATTGAGCTGAAATTTTGCAGAGTGGCTCTATTTGATGCCCTGAGCAACCCACAAAAAGTCCCCTACTCTCCCCTTTCGGCTTCCTGGTTTTTTAGGTGCTGGAATGCTGGGGCGCTGGAGAAATGCTGGAGCAGCTGTTACTGACGAACGGCTAGTCGCATTGAGCTTAAATAGAGCTCAAATGAAAGGTAAATAAATGGGCTTTAATTTAGATATAAATTTGATATCATTCATTAACTTACAAATTGATAAAAGCCTGTCAAAGTCGAAAAACCATGTATTTTTCTATTATTTTTCGATTTGAGCGCTTCTATTATTAATAAATGATTTAAACATTTGACATAAAACTATCAAACTCTTTTTCAGATTTTTAGAGATTTATAAATATTACTTGTGTGATAAATAGTTGCAGATATATGAGCGTTTCAGTGAAACGCAACCTCATAATGAGAGTCTCATAATAAAAGCGTGCGGTGTTTCACAATAACCATTTTCCTCAAGTCTTTTCCATTTAAGACCTTTTTTAAACTGGAATACAATATCATATTACATAGATATGTAGATAAACATGACATACGCATCTATGAGAAAAAATATCTCTGAATAAATATTTTCCTTAGAAAATTTTAATTTTCAACTATTTACATATTGTTAAAATGCAATAACTAATAATGCATAAAAAAAAAGCAATAAAAATACTTGTAGGATATAATTCTTATAATCCACGTCCTTGAAATAAAATAGAAAGTGATATTAAATGTGGTTGAAGGGTTATACGACTAGAAAGACTATTTTTTTATTTTAGAAGATATATATTTATATGTTTAAAAATCTTTTTTGTCATTAAAGCAGAAATACTAGGCTGCTTTCTTCATCAAATAGTATACTAACTACGAATTTGTTTTTGCACATCCCTCGGTATTGTCCTCAAATATTTGAGCATTTAAGTTCTGCTCTCCTGCAATCACACCCGCTACTCGAGTTGCAGTTACACTTACTGTTGCAAGGTATAATTTATAACAGTTCATCTGGAAAAGTAGGTAACATTGTAGGTTGAGGAACATTTCTTAACCACTGTTGTATTTGATGATAAACACAAAGTGAATGATGACGTGCCTCAGCTGACGTTGGAGGGAGAGTTTCTAATTTAAAAGTGGTGGTTATTGCAATTTTGGCTATACCTCTGCTGTACATGTATACCTGTAATTCGTTTAGTGTTACCCAATTTTGGCCTTTGTGAAATGTTATCGTGAATTTTTCTCCTGCTTCTGCTTTTTTATCACAATCTGTTTCAACCAAATTAAAAATTTCCAGCGTTTTCTGTATTTGAAAATTTTCAGATAGGATACCCCTTTCCTTTATTTTACAGTGCAGATGTTGTATCGCATCCAGTCATAAAATGGATGAAAAGTATATGGTTCTTCATATCCCTAAAAATCTTTCTGTGTATACCTACAATATAGTGCAATTTTTGATCCGACGTTCGATACAAGAAGCATAACGTTTGCTTTATTTGGAGTTCTAGCTTCTAGCATTGTCTATCACTAGTTTCTATCTATCACTATAGTTCTATCAATATATCTGTAACAAGAACTGTCACCTTTCATTTATATTTAGATTTTTCCAAAGTAGTGGCAACAATTAAGGCATCAACATCTCCTACAGCTTCTTTCACATCCATTCCTCCCTTTTCAAGACGAATTTGTAGTTGTTGTATGAGCATGGTTTAATTGCCACTATTTTGACAGAAAATCTTCATGTTTGCATGTAACTATTTGTGTCATATACTATTATGTTAGCACATTCACATTTCCGTGCTCTTCGAATTTGTTCTTGTTCATTAGTAGTACGATCACCTTAACCTCAAAATATTTATGTGATGAACACAAGATGGGGGTAGCAAAATAATGCTATCACTATCTATCAGACATTGAGACTGTATTTTTTAAAGCTTTTCGAATACAAGAGGGGCAAATATAACTTTTTCTATAAGCGACATGAACAATGAGACCACTTTTGAAAATTTCCTTTAAGTTATCATTTTATTGTAAGCTTGTAGTTTAAAGCGTTTCTGCAGCTTTTCTCCAATAGTCACTTTCAATGGGAATCCGCAGATTATGCAATTTTCTCAGTACATTATTGCCTTTGTACAACAGTCTTTAAACAGCGTGTAATCTTAAGTTATATTTTAACTATCAGCAGAAAAACCCAATGAAAAGAAAAAGAGTGATACTTTTCAACAAGCAATCAATAAATTGTCACAACGAACAGCGATATCAGCGTTTTAAAAAATCCCGGACAATTGTGAAACTTCCTATATCAGTCCTGTTTCCCCCATTTCCGGTCAAAGGCACTCCCGAGTTCTTTCAGATTCCGCATGTTTTTAAATTCCACATGTTTTTTAGAAAGATGGGAGCCAACTTTTGAGGCTAAATTGGTGTAATGACCCTTCAATTCCAAATGGGAATAGTCTCATTTAGTCTAAACACTTGATAGTCAAATGAAAAGGGGAAAACTTCTATTGCGTCACTGAAACCCTTACATATCTGCAACTATTTATCGCACAAGCAATATTTATATATTTCTAGAAAGCTGAAAAAGAGTTAAATAGTTTTATGCTAAATGTTTAAATCATTTATTAATAATAGAAGCGCTCAAATCGAAAAATAATAGAAAAATACATGATTTTTCGACTTTGACAGGCTTTTATCAATTTGTAATTTAATGAATGATATCAAATTTATATTTAAATTAAAGCCCATTTATTTACCTTTCATTTGAGCTCTATTTGAGCTCAATGCGACTAGCCGTTCGTCAGTAACAGCTGCTCCAGCATTTCTCCAGCGCCCCAGCATTCCAGCACCTAAAAAACTAGGAAGCCGAAGGGGGAGAGTAGGGGACTTTTTGTGGGTTGCCCAGGGCATCAAATAGTGCCACTCTGCAAAATTTCAGCTCAATGGGAATTTATGCAAGGTTTGACCTATTTTTTGCCTAGAATGACTGGGCTATTAAGCAAACCATTTTTAAACTAAATCTCTATTTCTACTAATAATAATTTAGTTTACCAGAATAATTTCTTATCTTAATTTAAAAAAAAAAAAAAAAAACGTTATTACCACTTTAGAAAAAAATCGGTACAAACCAGTTTTGATATCAAGTGTTTACTATTTTCAATCAGTGTAAATTTATATCTAGCACCATACATCTACAAGGATAGTTTGGAAATTAAAACACATTTGAGAATCATGCATGCTTCTAGGGTGAATCCAAACAAATAAAGGTTAACTAGATAAAGCATTTGCTTGTTCATCTGAGCATTATTCTAAAATTATAGACAAGATAACTCCATATTGTAATCAGATGCAAAAATTTTTAATCAGTCAAATGGTAGAATATTTTTGACAGCGCAAGACCTACAGGAGGGCCATATGGTGTCAAAACATTTCTGTAACAAGATTGGGACTACCGATATCAACCTGAATATGAAGGGATTCGGAAGGTCTTTCAAAGGAAATTAACTTTGCATTTGCGTCTCATATGAAAAGAACACATGTGGGGCGGAACACACAGTCCACCGATCAATAAGGACAATCTGCCACAATAGATACTGGTTATCAAATACATGTTTTGTTACATTCTAAGTGAGCATTCTACCTCCAAGCTTTTATTTTCAACCAGAAAATTCCATGTTGAATTGTATTAAGAGAGAACATGTTCCTATTCCAACAAAACAACTCTGGATTAATCTGGTATAGTTTCTTCAATGTGCATTCAATTACTCATGTAGTGAATTTTGTCGCAAGAATATTTCATTGCAATTCAACATGGTTGCATCTTCAAGTAATAAAGGCAGTTGCCATCAGTAGCAGAACTTAAGAGTCGTCTGTCCATAATTTGCTCAGTAACAAAGTTTTAACTTTGTACTTTCTGTCAAGCAAAGTTTAGCTGACCATGACATTAAATTATTGGTATTTCAATACATCTTGTATGAATATCAAGTTAAATATAAGCTTTGTTAACGAATCTTCGTTATTGATTCAGAAAAAGATAACATCCAAACTACCCTTGTGTGAATAATAATGTTAAAAGCATCTGTCATGCACTAACCATGCACCCAAGCACCAATCCAAAGCACTACAAAAACAAGGAGAAAAGCATAAAAGATATTCCGGCCATAACTTCCAAGGTCGCGAAGCATCCATGGCAGCTACATGCACAGAAAAGCAAAATAAAATAAAGAGCAGACAGAATAGGGAGAAAACTAAAAATAAAGGTCTTGTGCAATAACATATTTATATTGTGGTAGAAAAAGAGCCAATGACCAAAAGGGAAATTTTAACTTATTTTCTTCAAATGAGGGTCAATGTAAAAAATTCTAAAAAACAAATGTATTTTAGTTTTCATTTTCCTAATAAGTCATTAATCTATAGTAAAAATATAAAAACTATGCCTTTTAGTTTATTAAAACATGCAAAAATATATAAAAGTAGGTCAATATATATTTCAATATACATTTTCTAATTATACACATATTATAAGATAAACATTTCTCTTTTTGAAATGATTAGTTGAAGTGCAACTCAAAATTTCCAATATAAGCAATGGCTTCATTATCTCCAGAGTACACATATATATATAATATATTTTGCAAACACTTAAATGACTAGAAGTATATAGTTGAGCATTACAAACAATTTCAAATAGGAAGTAATTGATGAATACAGGTTTTACATAACATTGGTAATAGAGATCAGCAAAAAATAATCAATTGCATTCGGTACACATGAAAGGTAAAATACACTCTTGTTAACGGAAATATGTATAAGCAGTTAAAATAAGTATAAAACTTTATTTCATTACTTGTGTTGAGTTAATTTAAATTCGTTATGTTTTAAATTAGTTTCACCTCAATTGGAAAACTAAAAATTACTATTTAAAAGAAAAAAGAAATCCCATTTGTGGTTTGGAAACACTTCATAAGTTTCTTTATACTTGAAAATAACTTATAAAACCTGAGGTAATTTTATCAAATGGTTACTTTTTAAAGTATAGTTAATACATGGCTTTTAAGTAGGATGTGTATTACACAGCTGTAAAAGTGGTGAATGAAGGGATATCGCATTTAATGCAAAGAAAATAGTAATATGTATCACATCTACTTTTCTACATAATCAGAATATTGATTAAAAAACATCATTCAGTGGTATAATTTATCCTTTATCTATCAAATAAAGTTTCTATTGAACTTGATGCAAAAGTTGTATTATATTCATTGATATGGACTAACCTAATGGTAATTTAGTTTCAAAACTCTGAGATAGGAACTGAACTGGAATCTGAACATGATTTAGTATGGTGTTGTTATGACAGTATCAAAAATTGCTGCATTATTGTTATCCAAAAATATTAAATAACATTATTAGACTTTCTTTTGTAAAATGAATGAAGAGACTATCAAAGTTGTACTGCTAGCAAAAATTATCCTTGGATGCATAAGGTGTTTCCAAACAGAAATTTATCACTAAACTCATGGATGCACTGATGGAATGCCATAAAATGTGAGCAGCAGTCTTTTGGTGACAGTTACCGTCATAATCCAACATATTCAATACTTACCAAGACGTTGAACTTTCTAATTATGTTTAATTATAATTTCATTACAAGAGAAAAGCAGCATGATAAAAAACTATTTATTTCTCTATAGCTTATAGTTCTACAATATTATATATATTTTTTTAATTACTTAACTTGTTGAAATGAGACATTAGATGATAATTTTTTTTCCTTGATTATCAATGAAAAAACAAAGAATTAAGCAAATTATAAAAAGGATTATTTGAATAAAACTTTTTTACTAAAGAGTGCCATACTTCAACTGTAACAGTACTGTAAAGTGCTTTCTTATCAGATACAAAGTAAACTACACTACAATGCAAAGATCAAACATTAACACATATTGCAACAACACACAATGATCATTCCAAGTAAAGCCATAAGATCAGTAATATTTAAAAAGTAAATTATAACACAAAGGCCTTACATAGAACTGCAAAAAAAAAGGACATACATTAAAATTTACATAATAGGGAGTCATTTGTTTTCACGTATGAAGCAAAGTGAGAGAGAGGCAAAGAAATAAAGAAAAGCTGATAGATTAGAGAAACGGTTATCAAAACCACCAAGGGCCCATCCATACACCAAAAAGCAGAACATCATGCAAAATGAAAAGAAAAATATGCCCAAATGCCACTGAATAGATACCTGAACAACTACTACATTAACATGCAGGCAGAAAGACCATTGCCTATACCTTGCTCCCCTCAACTGCAGAAGGTGGGTCAGCTGTCGAAGGGCAGTGCTGGCTGCTCTACATTGAAGCTCAGTGTTAGTATAAAAGCGATTGTTAAAATAGTGAACAAAAGCAAACATAAAACATTTTATTCAGTGCAGCTTTAAAACACAAATTTTATAATTACCTCAAGAAAATTGAATAGAAAGATTGAATGTTTATTTTAATATAAAGGAATGACTAATTTGAGACTAAATAGGTATTTTGGCCATCGGAATAAATATGGAAGTTCATCCCAAATTCATTAAAATCAGCAATGTGTATAAATAAATTACCTTTCGGAATTTTTGTTTCTTATTTTTTTTAAATTAATATTTCACTAGCTTTGAGTTGTTATAGCCACAAATATAATGTAAATATAAAGCCAAAGGGTTTTAAACATGAAAAGTAGAAGGATTATTGTATGTTCAAGATATTTAGTTATTTAAGAACAATATATATTATAAAAAATACTATTTTTCCATTGACATGATTAATCACTACACAGTTAATTTTAAGATTTTCAAAATCTTGTAAACTGTTTTTAAAATTTTCTAATACCAGAATTTTAATACAAAAGAATATTACAGTAAAACTGATGTAAAAAACTTAAAAAAAAATTAGACAGTATTATAATTCAAACAGAATAATTTATCTATCGACTATTTAAAAAAAATCCTCAAACAAACCCTCGAAACACAGAAAACGCACTTGAACATAGATTAGGCTCAGCATAGGCCAATATATCCTAAGGAGAATATGCACACTTAAATATATGAGTGACAGGGGGAATCAAATCAAAAACCTTCATTAGACATCTAAGTAAAAATAGATAGAAATGATAGTATAAATAGTTTACATGCTCTTAATTGAGTCATAAAGTAAAAATTACTTACATCGGGGGAAGTTCGTACTTCGCTCTGAACCTTAACTTCTTTAGAATCTTTAATTATATCTGGAGTGTCTTCCGAATTACAATTATCTTGAACACTATTTGAAGCATTTGCTGCAAGAAGTATATAATTATATTTAAAAGTGTAGTAGAGCAAAATCCAGTAATTTTTAATTATTTGGTTTGAAAAAAGAGAACAAAAAAACAATGTTAAGGTTGAATAAAATATAACTGTTAGAACTATGTTCCAAAGACATCAAATCAATTAGAAACATATGTTATTATCTTCTGTAACCAGTCTTCAAGAAGCTTAATAATTGCTATTCATAGGATATATTTAACACTGTCTTCCTATTTGATCATGCTATCTAAAATGCCATTAAACAGCAATGCCATCGATTAGCCACTGGAAAGAGAAATATAATACATTAAAGCAATTTCTTTGTAATTAAAGGAGCTAGCTTTTTAAAAAAATCAGAATTCATATGATTCCTAGTCAATTTTTTTCTGTCTTTATCTGAAAGAAACTACTGAACAGGGCTCTTTACAAGCTTGCTTAGAGTTTTGCAGAACATATTCATAAAAAAGCAGTATTTACTATATTTTTCTCAATACATATCATTTCACCCCATAAAACAAAATCATAAAAGAAAAAATGAAATAAGAGCTTAAACACCCAAGAGCTTCTCAATGGGATTGCTGAATTCTGCTATAACTTTGCATCTACAAAACCAATTTGAATAACTTAAAGACCAAAACCTGTGATATTAGACACAGCACAAAACTATGAAAACTCAATCAGGTCAGTAGTTTACAAGATTATCCTAATCGTTTCTCCTTATTCAAACAGATTCCATTTAGAACATCTTCCAAGAACAAACCTGAATTATTTATTGTAGAACATTGGTCAGATGCACTCTCTTCTTCAACTTTGCTTTCAGAGTCCAAAGTTTTGGGATCATAACCATCACTTGTTGAATCGCTTACAACTTCAGTAATATGGTTGACATTTTCGGGTACTTCTGAAACCGAAACGACTTTCTCAGATTCAGTATTGGAATGTAAAGTATCTTCTCCATTTTGATGGACTTTAGTGACAGAAGAGTCATCACCTTGAGTATTACCCTCTGTGGAATTATCTTCATTAGATGGTTCTTTCAATGCATTAGTGCTTACATCTGAATTGCTTGAAATTGATTCTTTTCCTAAAGAAAAGACAGAAAATATTTCATGCTTTCATAGTGAATTATCAGCATACTAAAAGTCAGAGAATAATTAAGTAGTATTTTCAAATGAAGATACAGTTTTAAGCATTTACATATTATTCAAAACTTATTAAATTATTGCAAACCAGCAACTTTATATTGATCATCAACAGTTTCATTTCCATTGTGGTTTTTAAATGTGGCATTTAGACTAACCCATAAACGAAGGTTGGCAAGAAAACTTGCCATTTAAGATTTTAGTGTTTTTCTTTGCTAATAAATTGCGATTGTGGTTCCACTTAGTATTTTTAAAAATCATACAAATAATTTTCCAAATAATCTGAAAATTTTTAAATATAATACCTTAAATGATCTAAATCAGTGTTAGCCACTATGCGGCCTACAACAGATTTTTTTTTAGGCAAGCCAGCCCCACAGAAGATTAAAAAAAAAAAAAAAAAAAAAAAACATGGCATCAACTCTTTTTTAGATAATTGTAATTTATCCAAGATAATATTTGTAACTATGTAGAACAGAGTTCTCCAGTACGTGCCCTAAGAAACTATATGAAGAAGTTTTCAGCAAGGCGATTTTCATCACGAATAAATACTGGAATAACTTAACTGAATCTCATTTGGGCGATGGCTTGGGCGATGTTAACATTTCTGCATTGCGATATATCAGGAAGCAAACATCACGATGTCACGATATATCGCGATGTTAACTATATATATTGTAAAATTTTATTAAATTCATGTATGGAAGGTTATTTTAAATAACATGAGCAGCGACAAAATTATTTTCAGGGGGATACACAAAGCACCCGAGGAGTATAAGCCTGTTATTTTTTATTTTGGTTTAATCTGGATTTTTCAATTTCTCTATCTTAAGGAAATTTTACTTCGTTATTATCCAGCAGAAGGGAGGGGGGGGGGGGCAAGTGCACCTCCTTTCACCCTCCTGGGGCGCCCATGTGGGTAATTGCCCTATCGCCTGTCTTCAACTAATAAACAGTCAAACTCCGTTAATGCGAAATTGCTTAACACGAAGTTAAAACAAGTCTCTGTAGTTAAAACATAACATTAATTTATTCACTTAACACGAAATTCGGTTAAAGCGAACAATTTCAGCGGCCCCATTGATTTCCCGTTAACGGGGTTTGACTGTAGCATATCACCTAAGTTGAATTTGGATTTGAACCGGACGTATCAAGGACAGCATTGTAACGTAGTCAAATGGAGTCCTTACGCAAATCATTTTTCGATCCAAAAAACTTTTATGCTTAGCAATTAAAAAACATTAAGAAAAGAAAAAAAAATAATTTTGGATTGAGTAATTAATCTCATGGAAATAAATAAACTTTATTCAAATTGTACTAACTATAAAAATTTATAAAGCATTTATTTACTTACCAGTCAGAAGAGAAAATCTTTTAACTTAAATGTAAAAAAATCTTTTATATGTAATCGTTTATACGAACAAGAGAAACAACTGTCCATGTGCTAGTTCACACTGATTTTGGCAGATATAACAAACAACTCATAGTAATAAATAACCAGATTAACTTAACTGGGTAAAAACTAGACATAAATTACCGAGGCCGAATGGTGCAATCTCCTTGCGTTAATAAATAAAGCAAAATAAAATAATAGCAAGATAAAAAAAATCTTGAAGTTAATATAAAAGATTGCAAAATACAAAAGTGTAATATTTTATTTCTTCCAAGTTAGAGAAATAATAAAGGGGGAAAAAAATCAAAAATGAAACACAAAAAGTGTAGGAAATGCTCAATTGAATTCCGAAAATAGACATCAAGGTCTTATATCTGATGACTATTAAATAAAAATCAAAACGTTTTCCAAGTGTTGAGAGAACATAAATAATGTTCAAACAATAAATCGAATACTTCTTTTATGGAATCTCCAATATTACTAGACTGCTGCCAATTTCAATACTCATCCCACATGCGTAAGTGGATACAATTACCACGATACGGTTTTTTCTGATGAAATATCGGGCATCCGCAAAAGCAAATGGAAATCGTCTCAAACGGCCCGATGTCGACGGTATCACTATATTTCTAAACAATATTGGGAACATCTCTCATATGCAAGGCAGGGTGGATACGATTAGCACGATGTTAGCTTGCCGATGAAGTACCGCGCAAAAGCAAATGGAAATAGTTTCAAACAGCGCGGCGCGGTGTCAACGGTTTCAATACGTTTCTATAATGCTTTAGAAACACCGGGCATGAATCGTTGCCATGGTTCTTCGTCCTTGAAGTGCTAGGCAAGTATCTCTCGTCAAAAGAGATCGCGATGTATCGGTTTGGAGAAAATAGTGACACTGGTTTGACGAAGTTGATTTCATACCGTTTTTTTTCGATATATCGATACATCGCCCAAGCCTATTGGGCAACATATTAAAATTGTCTGCAACAAATACTCTGAAAGAATATCTTCATAAAATAAACTGAACGATTTTGACTGCCATTGTCTCACAATTGATATCGACTAAAATGGGGTAATCTGGAAGTATTGTACAGTTTAAATACTTTTATTAAAAGTTAGATCAAGTCGCTCTTTCATGTTAAAACAAAAGATTCTCTTCTTTTTTAGACTTTGATGTACTAATAATGAAAACGATCATTTTTTTAATAATTAAAAAAAAAGGAAAAAAAGAATCAAATATGAATTGTAATTTTATTAAGATAAAAATTTAATATTGTTTTCTAGTTTTCAGTTGGTTGGTTGTATTCAGATTATCTGGCGCCGTCAGCAACACGAGGGCTATAATGCGCCGAAAATTTCGTCATTAGACAAGCCAACATACATTTACAAACACCCATGCCTAACACGGGACTCGAACCCGCAACCTCGCGGTCTAGAAGCCAGCACGCTAACCACTATACCGTTTGGTCGGCTTTCCAGTTTTCAGAACTACTGAATATTATTAAATTGATAATAATTAAAGATACATATTTTGGTATATCCGACCCAAGAAAAACTCCAAAATAAGTCATACAGCCCGTTTCTAAAATTTAGTGGTGAATGCTAATCTAAATAAACAAGGTAAAAGTTATAAACAATAACTGTTTATCCATTTCAAAATCGTCTTTAATTAGTTAAATATGTAGTCATCTTTCTCAAACCCAGACACCAATAAATATTGGGAAGAAAATAAGAATGATTTAACAGTGCATCTCCTTATTTAGTGGTATATATAAATTTATATGCAGGCTGTCCTAAAATTGACAACTAATTTTTAAAAATGAACATTGAAATACTGTTACTTACTGAGGATAAAAACTACTAGTATGTTTAGTGGACAGTAATTAAAATTTGGGATTGATTTTCTGAATTTTATTGATTGTTCAACAAACATACCATCAGTTTTAATACCCTGTGAGTAATGGTTTTAAAGATATTCATTTTTAAAGATCAAATCACTTACAGTACATCCTGTATATTTACCATAACAGCAGGTATAAAATTAAAAAAAACTTTCTTAAAAATGTAATGGCTTCGTTGTTGTTTTTTCACACATTCAGAGGAAAGAATATGAAGAAAAAAGAAAAAAAAACTTTTTTAATTATAAAATAAAAGGATTGTTAATCTTAAGTAATTACTTGATTCATTATCTCCTTCTGAAGAATTAGAAGGTGCTCGACTTTTCCTTTGTAGCATTTGGAATGTTAACCCCTATAGAGAAAAAGAAATAAAAGTTTAAACATAAGTGCCAAAGGTTGGGTTAATTTTAGTTTTCAAAATAGAAGATTCAATACCCAAAATATAATCATAAACTAATGAATACAATATAATATTTAAGTTAGAGGGAGAAGAATCAATATAAAACCAACTCTTATTGTTTGAAGAGTCATTTCTAGCACTTTAGCTCCAGGGTAAGTAGCAGTTGGTTCAAATTGTCCTTGAAGGAGTTTGTAAAGCACATTCATAACTTTCTTTATCTGAAGAATGAAAAAATTAAAAATTAACTTAAAAGAAAACTTTTATGTAATAAATATCAAAGACATTGACAGGGCCTGATCATGACAAGCTGGAGCCCAAGGCCAGAATTTATTCGGTGGCCCCTTTTTCAAATGCGTCATTTATTGGCAATGGGCTTGACACAAACTCAAATTAATTAATATTAAATATAGAAAAAGTTGATGAATTAAACTTAAATTTTTTTCTAAAAGTAATTTTTTTAACACAAATAAAGAACAAATTTTCTACCAATCAAATTTATTAATCAAAAGAGGAAAAACTTTGTTATGTATAGCATTGCATTTCACTATCACAATGTGTAGTAATATCTGTGATAATATCTGTAGCATTATTTACAACTTCAGAGTTGACATTTACTGATCTCACAATAAATTCGTCAAGATATCCTTTCATTGCCCCCCCCCCCCCCCTCTTATCTTTTAAGGAAGCTTTTTTTTTTTACGCTTTTAAATGATGGTTTAGTATATTTGAAGAAATGCACTCTGGGATACTAAAGACGGTTCAATAGGAAATGATTGTTATGAAAAAATTCATTTATTCTACTATAAAACATATTCACAAAGCTTTTGTGAAACAAAAATGGTTTACAGCACATTTCGGGGCACCCTAAAATCATGGGCCCAAGGTCCGGGCCTTGTGGGCCTAAGCGATGATCAGGGCCTGGACATTGAAGGAAAACTTGAATACTTATGAGATGCTTTTCAATATATATGTAAATTAAATTCATCCTTACCTCACCAGCGAAATTTGAAGAAACAGGCGCATCAGCTTGTGACTGTTTCACTTCATTTGTTAGCTGCACAATTTGATTATCATACTTTGTTTTCATCTTGTGCATTTTCTCATAAAATACTTCATACTAAGAATAAAATTAAAAAATAAATAAAAATTATTTAACACTAGAATAAGATAGAAGTAAATTCTAAAGAAATAGAACAAACCTTGTTTTTCCAGGTTAATGATTCTTTAAGTTCAGACTGCAATTCTTGAAGCTTTTTCTCATAGGCTGCTTTGGAGGTTTCAACACTTTTCAGCTACAGATTAATAGTAAATCATTTGAAATTACAATTTATAATTAATACTACCAATGCAAATGCATCATCAAAATTTAGCCCACTTTTGTCAAATGTAGCAGCTATTACCATCCAATGTTTAGTGCATACCAAATATTTCATACATTATAAAAAGTAGCAAGAAATGGTTTTAACAGCTTAGAAGAATTTTCGTCAATGTACTGGATTTTAAGTTCGGTGCAATAACCCTTTGGCTCTTTTCTCCTATCAAGTTATAAAATTGTGTAAGAAAATTCATATAAATCTATGTAGAAATTTTTCTTTAACTGAAAATATTATCGAAAAAAAAAAATCATGGCCTATGAAATAATTTAGTGAAATCTAAACTATTTAAATAGACAGTAGTGGCAAAACGTTCATTAAATAAAATATTTGGTGAAGTAAAACCCTGCTGATAATAAACTATCTAAACAGCATTTAATATGTCTTACATGTTTTTAATGTGATTAAAAAAAACTCACACGTAATAAACAACTGTGATGATTAAAAAAAGTATTTACCATACCTGTTTCTTTAGATTTTCTGTTTGTGATTGTAATTCATCTTTCTCTTTTAAAAATAACTCATTTTGTTTTTTGAACATTTCAATTTCATTGTTTTGTAGCTCCGTGGAATTTTTTTCCTACAATGCAAGCAAAAGTACAGAAATGTTTGAGTTAAATGATGTTGAATACAAATTAAAGAAAATTTACTATAAATTAATAAACTGTCAAAGCGAGTGGGGTATTAATACCCTCATGAAGAACATTTCAAACCACATTTATTTCATAAATATCTTAATTATTAAAATTAGGCAGTAGATACTTTTAAAAATTAATTAAAAATTGAGTAAAAAAATATACATAACTTTCTTTGAAACCAAGTGGCTAGTGTAAACAAAAATAATTTTCATAAAAGCACATTTTTTTTCATGTTAGTTTCTCCAAGAATGTGAAATAACCACACTTTCAGGTTTAAATCAATACCTTGTAAAATAAAGCAGTTTATAAGCACTGTATGCCAAATCGTCAAATAATTTCATAAAATATTTATATAATAGTACCAGCTGAATACCCTTGCTGCTCTAAGAAATTTTACCTTGAGCATTTTAGCAATCAAAAGGCATTCATGTATTCTACATTTCAGACGTTTGCTCCCATTTCGATCCCGACAAATTGATTTATCAAAATAGGAACTTTCCTTTGTTGAAATTTTTTCCAAAATTTATAATTGTGAATATATTGGAAATGAGACATTTGAATATCCCTCGTTTACAATGTTTAACCCACTTAGGGCCCTTTTTAAGTAGTTAATCGAGATTGCAATAGTTTATTAAATTTTATGCTTGCTCTTAGTTCTAAATTTCAAAGTTGTAACTGTATTGGAAGTGAGACATTAAGATATTCCTTGTATAGTTTCAATGTTACATTGACCCTTAAAAATTCATTAATCGATATTGGAATCACTTATTTTTTCTATGTTTGCCCTTCTTAACATTTGCACCAATTATCAGAATTGTGACAACATTGGAAGTGGGTCATTCGGATATCCTTCATTTGGAACGTTTAGCCCCTTTAAAGTTGGTTAATTGAGATCGGAATAGCTTACTTCTATATTTGTCTTTGCTGACATTTGTACCAATTTTCAGAATTGTGACCATGTGGGAAATGGGACATTCGAATATCCTCGATTGGAATGTTTAACCCCTTCTCGCCCTTAAAGTGGGTTAATCGAGATCGAAATAGCTTACTTTTTTTATGTTTGCCTTTGTTGACATTTGTATCAATTTTCAGAGTTGTGACCAAAAGGGAAGTGTGGCATTCGAATATCCCTCATGTGTAACATTTAACCCCTTTTTGACTCCTTAAAGAGAGTTAATTGAGATCGGAATAGCTTAATTTTTCAATATTTGTCTTTGTTGATATTTGTACCAATTTTCAAAATTGTGACCATATGAGAAGTGGGACATTCGATTATCCCTCATTTGGAACGTTTAACCCCTTTTTTACCTCTTAAAGTGGGTTAATCAAGATTGGAATAGCTTACTTTTTCTATATTTGTCTTTGTTGTCATTTGCACCAATTTTCAGAGTTGTGGACATGTGAGAAGTGGGAGAATTAGTGATGACTGAGTGAGTGAGTCAGTCAGTCAATGAGTGAGTGAGGGCTTTGCCTTATATATATAGAGATTAAATAAAAAGCCCATACATCAGTTAACCTTCCAAAATGTATTTATCTTTAAAAAAAAAATCCTGTATTTGGTTTCTAACATTACACTAAATATGCATCAAATCGAAACTAAATTTTTTAATCAGTAATCAAATATTATTTAAACTTTTTTTAATTCCAGACAAATAACATGTACTTGTCTATTTTATATAAACATTTGTTTTTCTCTTTAAAATAATAATTTAATGCTTTTAAGTGAAGGTTTTATAATTAAAGATAGTTCCAACTTGAACATGTATAATATTAATAACTTGGATAGAAAAATTCATTAATATAAATTAAATGTACATATATATGCATCAATTGATCCCAGTTTTTACAGCAATACTCATTTTTCAATTTATATATAAAATTTAAAATAAAATATCTTTTAAATATTTTTATTAGGATGACAGTTTATAACCTATCTAAAACAAAATAAATAAAAAATTATACATTTGATTTAGAAATATAATTAAAAAATTATTGCAGGGAAAACAACCGTACAATTTCACCCATTCATTGGACCGTCAGAGTAATTTAAACTACAACTTCAATACAAGTTTCTATTAAATAATAAAATGAAAAAGAACCTTTAAAGTAATCCAGAACTGTATTAATTTATATATATTTAAGACAATTCAAACTTTTATATAAAAATGCTATAAATTGACATCTAGGCAGAATTGAAAAGAGAAAATGGAAATTTACATTGTAAGATTCTTTTATTTTCTTTATTAACATTTGCTCTTTGGACTTATATTCTTCAATTCTTAATTCACTATCTTCTGAAAGCTATAATATTAAAAGAAATGAAATAAAAAAAGTGACTTCTGATTACATAGTGTATTATTAATTTAGGATGTTACACCATATATGTGTGAGCTTTAACTAAATACCTAAATGTTTGTTATCTAATTTTCCTTAACTTCATGGAACATTTGATTTTTTGAAAAATGTATATACTTTCCTAGATAAATTATGTTTTTAATATATTCATCTTGACATTTACATAAACCTTCCTAGTTGTGTATTTTGGCAATATGTTTCAAACTAAGAGCAAATCAATTTCTGATACTTTGTTTTGTTTTCTGATTTAATAGAGCTAACTACTGTATATGAAATAAATTAATAAAACATGTATACATCTTGATATGTGAAATAAAATATGCATACATCTTGATATATGTGTTTAGTACATAACAACTAAATACATTAAATTCAACAACAACTTGAATACAAGAACATTTTGGATACATACCTTGAAGAGTTCAGCATTAGAGTTTGATAATTCTTCTACCTGTTTCTCTAATTCCCCTACCTTTATCCTTAAAGCCTCTTTCTCGTGATTTAAGTTTTTCACTTCACCATGTAATGAGTTCACTAATGAATCATTTTCTATATTTGAGTCTGAAAATCGAAAATAATTTATTTAAATTTAAGAAAAAGTTTTTTCATTAGGTCTTTAAATTGATAAACTTTCATCAAAGTAAATAAAATACCATACTACAATTTAAAGTTAAATTGAATACCATACCAGAAAATAAAATACCAGAGTCAGTTAAATAAATTAACTATAAAATATTGAAAGTAAATTCAGTTAAACTTACAATAAATAATTTTAACTAAAATTTAATAATTTGAATTAACATAATCTAAACTGATTTTAGTAAATTTAAGTTACCCAGAGTTTATTTTATAATAAAAACCACCCACTTCATTTGAGATGATGAAAAAATTACATTGTCAAAGACCAAAAATATAAATTATCATAGTGCTTAATTTTAAGGTAAAATGCTGTACCATTGGCTTGATTTTTAGCTTTTTCATACTCTAGCAGCTTTTGCTTTGTTTGGCTTTCTTGACTTTGGAGTTGATTTAACTCTGCTTCCATCGCATATAGTTTAGATGTAGCATCTGACAGATCAGATGCTAGTTTGACCTAAGATGTAAAAAGAGTTTATGTTATTACATTGATTGGATTCTTTTACTAAATAACCATAGTGGTAATGTACAAATATACTATGAACAACTTTTAAAATTAAAATTGGAAAGGCAAAGACTTACACCAACCTTCGATTTCAACACATTTTAACAGCTGAACACAGTATCGAGTTGATCATTGAATTAAACTTATACATTGATAATTTATACAAATACAGGTTTGCTTGTGACTAAGATTAAGACACAATCAAGAAAGGGAAAATTAAATAATTGTAAATGAAACAAAAATGAATAATTGGAAAGAGAAATACAACACATATTAGAGAAAATCAAGAAATACAATGCCAGTTGACACCATTTACAATCCTACCACATAATTTTTAACTTGATTAATAAAGAGATTCATGAGCTAAAATTTCTCTCTCCATATCCACTGTATAGGAATGAGAGTATGAACATTGAGAGTTTTGTGGATTTAAGGTGCAGCAGCCACTATTAATTCTACACACCAGTGGAAGCACATTGACTTGATCCCACAACCTATTGATCATGAGACCAATGCCTTAGTTAACTGAACCCCAAAGAGCTTCAATTTGTGCTAAATTTATTTTATGTGATTGCAAATATGAAATGAACAATTAAAATAATTGAGCTTGGTCTCTTTTTGCACATTAATTTTTTCCATATACATAATATAAAATGTGTAATACATAATAAAGTAAGTAAAATAAACAATTTAAAATATTTTTATTCTAAATTTCCAACTACAAATTATTGTAGATATTGCAGCATGTTCTATACTGTATGCGAGTCAAGTCCTAATCTGATAAATTGATCACTATGAGTTTTAGATTACATGCAAGAGAAAATATTTTTGAGTAATAAAACTGTGTCAAACCTTTATCTTTAGACAGAGAAAATTCCAACTCTTACTCTATGTTAACAGAAAAATTCTTACACATTATCTGAATGGCATTTATACTAAATTCCCCCCCCTATAACTATAACCCAACTCAAGTCTTTAAAACATTTCTGTTTATAAATCAATAATGAAGAAAAATAATACAAATTGTTTCTTCAAAAAACATTGAATTTTCCTCAAAATAATAAATTTTTTCCCCAATTGATTAAAAAACAATTATTTTTAAACATAACATAAATAATAAAACTGATACAATCAAGTAGATACAAAAATAACAAACAAGCAATAAAAAATAATAAAGAATCTGACATTTTTAACCTTTAATAAGCAGAATAAAGTAATTCAGGGTGGCCATAAAATTCAGGGAAAAAATTCCTTGATACTTCTTGGATAGATTTCTAAAAAATTCCTTGATTTTACAGCAAATTTTTTTTAAAATTTCCCCAACTATTGCAGACACCCTGATCAAATAGAACATGCATGCCAAAGAGACAATATGCCATTTTTTTTTAAATGTGGCGGTAATGAAGGTTTTAATTATTCTTTAACATTAAACTTCTAACAATTACCACCACAATTCTCCCGGTAAATGGCATCAAAATACAAATGAACGGGGAAATGCATCTTTAAAACTATGATAGAAAATTTCCCTGATTTTCGTGAAATTTTAAAAAAATTTATGGCATTTCCCCGATTTTTTCTATAATCAGAAAGCTCCCTGACATTTCCCAGATTTCCAAGTTCAATGCCACTCTGGTTATTATAACATTATAAAATGAGAAGATACAAATGCTGAACAGTTCAGGTTGTTTACCTTTTCTTTCTCTAAATTTAAAAGTTTTGTTTGAGACTGAGAAGAAACTGCTTGAATAGAATCACTTCTTTGCTCCAACATGCTGTTGCTCTCTTCAAAAAACCTTCAATATACACACAAAATAATTATGTAAAATTACTTTATAATAATTTTAAACTAAAGCATCACATATTAAAATGGATTCAAATAAAAACCTTTGATTCCTTTGCAAGAGATCACAGATTTTTTCATTAAGAGCTTGAATTTTTGAATTTTTCCCTTCATTATCTTCCTTTAGTTGATTATTTTCCTATAAAATTTTACATAGATTTATTTCTTCAAAACAAAATATTAAAACTTTAGAGAGCTATATACATGAAAAAAGTTCCTGAAAGATTCAAGTTATACACATACAGAAAGTAGCTAAAATGAGATTTTAATAAATGCAACATTTTGAATGTTCTGTTTACCTGAACAATCCTTTCTATATTCTGTATTAAAAGAGTACTATCCATGTAGGCTGCATGGCCCAAACTTGAGTTTCGACCTTGATGTATACGCAAATCATCAACCTAAAATAATAGATGTCAATAACATTGGAAAAAGTTTAGACTTCATAAATATGTTAATACATCCAGAGTAGATTTTACTTTCACATAATCAAGATTTTGGATTTAAATTTAGATAATCAATTCATCCAACTTCAATTTTAAGATACAGACATTTTTCTTTTTCTGTAACTTCCTTTAGTTTGACATTAGGGTTATCAAAGTTTTAAAAATGACTAATTGTTTGAAATTTTATTGTTTACAAATGTATTAAATTATATCAATGAATTAAGCATTTCATTTCCTCAATTATAAAAATATTAATTACAGATATAAACTCTAGTCAATTAGATTTTCTAAATTTATTTGAGTTTAAAATTTAAGAAAAAATTATAAATACATAATTAAATTTTCTAGCAAAATAAGAAAACCATTTGCTTTTCACACTATGAGGTCGATTCTGTCTTTTATTGTGCAGAAACAGTAGAATATAATTTGAGATTATAACACACTCTCATTGTAAACTATGAATATTTCATTGTTATTTTGTATACTATCATGCAATATTATATTGTATACTATTTATTATACACTTATGTATATTTACAATAATAATCAATTTAGTATATACTGTTATTCTTTACACTATTGTACAATTTTAAGCAAGAAGGTAATATTTCCAATGTATGTTATATTCCATTTATCTTGTCTTTTACATTCCTTATATCATTATTTTAGATACTAATCAAAAAAGAAAGTCATAACAATAATTTAACATTGATATCTTATTTATAATGCAACAACCTATGTTACCTTGAAACTTATAATTTCGGAGATAAACGTTTTTTAGTTTTGGCAGCAGTATATAAATTACTATATACTATTACACTGAATATTAATATTTACCAAACTGAGAGTAGCAGCATACTGATGTATCATTAACTAATTTTTGGAAAGTCATGAAATGTTAATAAATTTTACAGTTTTTTTAGATTTTTTTTTTTTTTTTCAGATTGAATATTATTTGTCACTAGCTACTAGGACTAACAATTTTAAAGATGGCAATTTTAAAACAAATTACTTTCACTATTTTCAAATCTAATCATTACAGAAATTTAAAAAGCAAATTAAATTTATTATTGGATTGGGTTTTTTCTTATGAATATTGAAGCAAATTAGTTATATAATTTGCCTTAATATTCATAAAATAAATATTAAAAAAAAAAAAAAAATTAAAAAAATTAAGTATTTTTTTTATTTTGTAAAGTATTGTTTTGCTATTATTAAAGGGATGCCATAGCAAAAATAGGTAAAAAAAATAAACTTTTCAAATAGCGAGTCCTAACCTTTTAATGTTTGGGAACTGCTACATACTATTAAACTATATCCTATTTTTCTGTAAATATAAAGTTGAGTTTAAAAAGCTTTAAACAATAATGCAATTGCACCTTCTGTATCACTGTATCCACTTTATCTGTAATCTTAGCCAGACTCATTCTCACTTCCGTGTTCTGGCTTCGGGTTTCTGTGATAAGCAAGGGAAGGTGGGTGTCTGCCATACTGGTGGCTGGCATCATTCCAAACTGAGGCTGAGGAACGTGAAACGGACTTTGCATTTGTGCTTGATATGGAGGGAAACCTGGTGTTTGACCCTATAAAAAATTGCAAATACACTAATTAACGACAAAATTGTAATAGTAAAATTAAAAAATGCAGATTTCATATACTTGAATTTATATTGTTTCTAAAACATAGTGGCAGCAAGCTAAATATTATAATTGTGAAGGATATTTTTCAATATATTCATTAAACACAATATAATTTATAAAAATAAAATAACAAAAGATGGCTTCACTTCTAAAAGTTCATATAAAAATATGTTTCTTTCATGCCATCCAGTCAGTGTCCAAATTATTTCACTTAAAGAGTTTAACTACCAGCTCTAATAATTTAAAACATCAAAAAAAAAAAAAAAAAAAGCATTTAAATGCACAAAAATCAGCAGATATAATTAAAATAGATTTAAAAAATCCAATAAAATATAATTTTTATCAAGAATAAAAGTTTATTACAAAAATATTCATTTAATTAAATTTATTCTTCTTCGTTCAATTTAAGTGGGATTTGAAAATTTCCATGCTTTGTAAAAATGTTTATATCACAAACATAATATTAATGTATAAGCATTTTTAAAAAAGTGTGGAAAATTTAAAACTCCCACAGGGACTATTCAAAAAGTGATAGAATTGTATCATTAACAATACTTGCCATATAAGGTTGTTGCAGTGGCAAAGCAGCTTGAGAGTACAGTGATATTTGACTAGCATGTTGAGTGACTTGCAATGGGATAGATTCTATGAAACAATGATTATATTGTCAGTCAATACAAATAACAAATATTAGTATAAATAAACACATAAATTACATTGTAAAAAATTCAAATGAAAAATCAATATATCAATATGCTATTCATACCTTCAAATATTTATTTTGGACTTTTAATTATGTCAAAGCAATTATTTTTAACAATTTATTTAAAGTTGAAATATATGGGCATTATCCAAATTTCAACAGTGAAAGAAATTTATTTCTCAACTAAACTAACTAAAATATAGTAACTATAGTAAATAACTAACTATTATGGTACACAATAGATGAAGAGTATAAGAAAGAAATGGACACTATAATGAAAGAGGTGTCTCCTACACAAAATTTAGCTTTTATAATTTGAAAAGGTCTTTTAAAGTAGTTCACAAGCATTTGAATTATACCAGGAAGAAAAGGGTTCTGTAGAAATCAAGGAATCGTGAAACATACAAGTCGCTCCAAAGTGCACTCAGAAGTTTAAAAGAAAAAGCATTGTATTACCTTGTACTTGAGGTTGCATTGGCTGGACTACAGCACTGGACACAGAATTATTCCTGGAGCTGGGCTTTGAGAGAGGCCTTGGGGATGCTGTTCTAGAACCAGCTGATTGAACAGGAAGAGATTCTTCAGGGGGATCCTCCTTAGAAGAGGGAAGAAACAAACATACATGAAGTCAGTCATAGGGTGACAGGAATAAAGCTAAATCCCAAAAGAAAATTATGCTGTCATTGCTATGTCTCGAGCCACTGTGTGCTTTATGGGCGAACTTAATGGGTGTAATACTTTCATTTATTCAAAGGGCAATCGAATCTTATATTTCTTTCACTTCCTCATAAGAACAGTAAATTGTGTTGAGTGTTCTTTTAACCATTATGTCGTTTGATATTTTAACTTTGTCAGCTGTCCGTTTGATTTTGGATCTAAATCAAAATGCAAGTTCTATCTTAAAACATCAATGGAATTGTTTAAAACGTATCATTTGTCTACCATACAATTAACATGTTAATTTTAGAAAAAGCAAGATAAACAAAAGAAACATGATTAAGACTGTTTATCTTCAACAGGAGAAATGTAAAATTATGTTTTTTTTTTAACAGAACTTGAAATTTGGCACACAAAAAAATGTTTAAAAATATATTTACATACAATCTGATAATTACCAGTTTATTTTATTTAAAGATGACATTATGGTGGGAAAATGTAGCAAAAAGCAAATGTAACACAAAATAATGCACATACAGTTTTTGTTCTAGAAATGCTATACAATGTCTACAATTAAATATTTTGAAAATATATTTATATAATTGAAGTGAAACTAAAAGCAAAGACAGCAGTTACATGGCAAAATCTTTATTAAAAAACAGCAATAAGATACACATCTATATAATGAGTGAAGTAAAGCATAAAGATTTAAAAATATACTCGAATACCTCATTTTCAGAATCGCTACTGACTTGAGCTGGAATTGCACCTTGCAAGGGTAATGTTGCTGTTCCCATTTTGGCCATACGGGATATTAATTGCGCCTTATCTCTTTTAGGACTCTGAAAGAAACTTATAGTTTTAAAAATTTGTAGAGCAACTATACATCTAAATTTTAATTGCTGTATTTTTTATAATTGTTGAAAATACTATCATACAACATAACTGTAATAAGCATCCTTCAAGATAGTAGATTTTTATGTACATAGAAGCTAATGAATGCATAGTTGGCATTTCTAAATTCTTTCTGAAACTGATGAGTACAAGAAAATTATGTCTAGCTTTCAATGGCACAGTTGGAAGTTATGAGTCACTTCATACAAGGTACCAATGCAGGGTCCTTAACAGCATTCTCAAAGGACACCTTTCCTCTTCCTTAACAAACCCTTGCCAGAAATTTTTTTACCAAAAATTGAGTTTCTGCAGACAAGTGGTGTATAAGAATAAGAGAATCAATATGCGATTTCTTCTACAAAAATTCCTCCTCAAAAGCAATGTAGAAGTAGCTTTTCATAACTTCCCATACTGTAGTGGTCACAGATAGCAAAGCGTAAATAATATATAGTTAATTCTAAGCCCATTTATAGCTGCTTGTGGCCAGTTTTGTTATAAATAGATTTCTTATTCTGAATAAGTGATAGCAACTATGAAAAGAGATTGGCAAGGTAATAACACATATAAAAAATGCACAATGCCTATTTTAAATACATTATTAAATAAATTAACTCACTCATAATGATTCATAAAAAAATTCAGTGCAGGAGTATAACTACATGATACAATGCATCTAACAAAAATATAATTACATACCTGCCAACATTGGCATTATCAAATTAGTAAAATTTTTACGGAACAAATATTTGCATTCCTATGACTCATGGAAAGTCAAATAGCGACAATATTTATGAATGTAATATAGAAATAATAGTAATTCTATTACAAATGCAAAAATAAAAATAAAAATTGCATAATATTAAATTGCTCTCAAATATAACAAATTGTTACATTTTAGCACAAAATGGAAATTATAAAATAAAAAACTAACTTGGATTTAAAAATAAATCAAATTTAAACTTTACGATGAAATCTCTGATGAGGTTTATGATTTAGTCTACATTACACCTAAATAAAACATGCTTTATGACACAAAAACTCTAGTGAAACATACAATGAGTTGGTGGTATTCAAAATGTTTAATCACACGCACAAATATCAATTATGCAGGCTTTCGAATTCTTATTATTACATTTGATGTTGTCACTGCGCTTTTTAGAATTGATATGAACTTCGACATCAGTAAATCCTCCATGAGAAATCTTAATATCAGATGCATAGATAGAGCAGAATGCAAAATTTGTTTCTTTGTTTGAATTTCTGATGATTAGAAGTAAACTGCCTGGTTTGAAGTAAACTCCAAAAAAACTTGATATTCTTGCACCAGGATTGTTTAACTTGGATATTTTAAAATAAATAACCAAGACTAACAAAGAAGCTGAAAACCGAAAGTGCTTTAATCTCTAAAGTCCGAGAAAACAAAACAGTCGTTCGGTGAGTGCCGCCAAAACAATTGAAAACGACGGAGTCGCGATTTAGTGCGCAGCGTTGGAGTACGGTCCAAAAGAAGAAAGAAGAAAAAAAACTAAAGCACTTTCAGTTTTCTACTTTATTAATTTCTAAAGTGCGAGACAATGAAACAGTTGCTTGGTTCGCCAAATCCCGTCGGCAACACAGATGAAAACAATGAATTTCCAGCACCGCGCTTAAGTGCTTTTATTATATACGAGCAACATATTATTGTACGGTCCAAACAGAAGGAAGAACTAAAATCTAAAGCATTTTTGGTTTTCAGATCTTTGTTAATCTCTTAAGTCTGAGGCAACGCAATAGTTGTTTGGTTCGCCAGGTCCCGTCGTCAACACAAATGAAAACAGTGCATCCCGGCGCCGTGGTTTAGTGCTATTATTTATGCGCAAGTCCAGTACTATTATTTACGTTTTGGAGTCCAGTCCAAAAGAAGGTAGAATTAAAAAACTAAAGCAATTTCGGTTTTCTGCTTCTTTATTAACCTGTAAAGCCCGAAAAATCGAAGCAGTGGTTTGGTTTACCAAATCAACTCGGCAACAGAAAAGAAAACAAGGCATCCTCGCCAACGCGCTTTAGTGCTGAACATATGCGCAATCTTGGAGTGTGAATAAATATTTTGACTGACGCGGCAGCTTTAGAAAATCGTTTCGGTTTCGTCGTTGGTGACTTTAAAAAAAAAAAAAAAAACGGTTTTAGGGAAAAAACGAAAAGTACAGTGAAATCCGTACGATTTTTTTAGCTGTTCGTACACCCGTACAAAATAGTAAAAATCCATACATTGTACGAATAATTCGTACAAGTTGGCAGGTATGTAATTATTCCGCAGAAAGATAAGGTACATTATTTTTTACAAAGTTGCACTGCTTTTAAAGTCCAAAGAATCATCTTGTTTATGATGATGAAGCATATTATTTGTATCTATAAAAAATTTTAAATGAATGTCCTAAAATGCTCAAACCAATCAATTAACAAACCAATCTGGCCCAGCAAATTTCAATAAATTCAATGCATTTTATTGCAATTAAACAAGTCAAC
The DNA here is from genome assembly GCA_963978545.1 of Linyphia triangularis. Classification (NCBI taxonomy): domain Eukaryota; kingdom Metazoa; phylum Arthropoda; class Arachnida; order Araneae; family Linyphiidae; genus Linyphia; species Linyphia triangularis. Next base: position 90,001,975 of record OZ021722.1, read on the forward strand.
AAAGCCCTCCAAATTTCTTGATAACAATTTTTTGACCCCACACACATTTTGGTTAACTTTTTGAAATCAAATTACAAAAGATGATAAATTTACATAATCACTCCTAATTTGCTTAAGCATTACATATAGGAAACTAAAGAGTGTTGCAAAACCATTTGTTATAAAAGATTAAATTAAAGTTATAAATTGTTTTGATTCATCAAGTCAAGGTTATAAAAAACTGACAAAATTGTTTAACACACAATTTATAAAGAAAGTTCACACAGAGCTGTAAATGGATCGATACTAGGGCACCATATACTTATGTTTCACAAGCAAAGAAAATCTATATAAAAATAAGAATGATATACACCTGTGTTAGCTGCTCTGAGATGGAAGCTCCTCGCATTCGAATGTTATCTTCTTGACTGAGAAAAATAAGAAAAATGAGTTACTAACATTAAAAATTAGCAATTTGAATACAAGATTATATAACTTATAATTTGATAGAAATGGGAGTTTATCCCTATTTCAAGTAATTTTGCAAAGAAGGAAGAAAAAAAGTTTTGATTGGATTCTTAACTTTTTATAGATTCATAACTTATAGTGCAAAGTTTTGTCACTATATCTGTTTTTGCTTAGTTAGCAGCAGGAAGAAATTTGAAATAGTTTGCTTAGCAAAGTTATGAATTTATGCTACTGGTCAACTCATATATTGAAAAGAATATGAACGTGAAAAAAATCAAATGTAACTGATAACTCACCTAATAGATGAACGAGGCAATACCTCAGGCTTTTTATCAGAACTTTCTGGTAATTTAATTGGAATAGGGGAGTGGGATGACTCACGAGATATTTTTACCTAAAAGAAATGCATTTACATTCATATATAACACATGATTTAGTTGTTGGTTGATAATTTTTACATATTCATACCATTTGTTTAAAAATTTAAAAGAATCAAAGTATTGTATCTTTGGAAAAAGTTAAAATTACAAAAGAGAAAGATTTATCTTGTACAAGGGCTCTGAAGTTTTTAGATTAATATAACATACCTGCCAACATTGGCATTTTCAAATTAGTACAATTTTTACGGAACAAATATTTGCATTCCTATGACTCGTGGAAAGTGAAATAGCGACAATATTTATGAATGTAATATATAAATAATAGTAATTCACTAGCAAATGCAAATGCAAAAAAAAAAAAAAAAAAAAAAAAAAAAAAAAAAAAAAAAAAATGCATAGTATGAAATTGCTCTCAAATATAACAAATTGTTACATTTTAGCACAGAATAGAAATTATAAAATAAAATACTAACCTGGATTTAAAAATAAATCAAATTTAAACTTTACAATAAAATCTCTGATGAAGTTTATGATTTAATCTACATTACACCCAAATAACATGCTTTATGACACTAAAACTACAGTGAAACATACAAGGAGTTGGTGGTATTCAAAGTGTTTAATAACACGCACAAATATCAATTATGAATGCCTTCGAATTCTTATTATTACATTTGATGTTGTCAGTGCGTTTTTTAGAATTAATATGAACTTTGACATCAGTAAATCCTCCATGAGAAATCTTAATATCAGATGCATAGATAGAGCAAAATGCAAAATTTGTTCCTTTGCTTGAATTTATGATGATTTGAAGTAAAATGCTTGGTATAAGATTCCAAAAAAAAACTTGATATTTTTTGGAGTCTTAACCAAGATTGTTTAACTTGGATATTTTAAAATAAATAATTAAGACTAACAAAAAAGCTGAAAACCAAAAGTGCTTTAATCACTTAAGTCCGAAATAATGAAACAATCGTTCGGTGCCGCCAACACAAATGAAAACAATGCATCCCAGCGTCGCGATTTAGTGCTATTATTTATGTGCAACGTAGAGTACGGTGCAAAAGAAGGAAGATGAAAAAAAACAAAAGCACTTTCAGTTTTCTATTTCTTTATTAATCTCTAAAGTTCGAGATAACGAAACAGTTGTTTGGTTCGCCAGGTCCCGTCAGTAACACCATTGAAAACAATGCATCCCCGGCGCCGTGGTTTAGTGCTTTTATTTACGTGCAATGTTGGAGTCCGGTCCAAAAGAAGGAAGAATTAAAAAAAAAAATTAAGCACTTTCGGTATTCTGCTTCTTTATTAACCTGTTAAGTCCGAAACAGTGGTTTGGTTTGCCAAATCCCGGCGGCAATACAAATGAAATCATGCATCCCCGCCAACGCGCTTTATTGCTGTACATAGCGCAACCTGGAGTGCGAACGTTTTGACTGGCGCGGCAGCTTTGGAAAATTGTTTCGGTTTCGTTGGTGACTTGAAAAAATATTAAAAAATTCTGTTTTAAGGAAAAAACAAAAAGTACCGTGAAATCCGTACGATTTTTTTAGCTGTTCGTACAACCGTACAAAATAGTAAAAATCTGTACAAGTTGGCAGGTATGATATAAGAAGAAACTAAAAGCAAAAAATAAGAAAAGTTTAAATGATACGTTGCAATGTTGTACTCTGAAATATAAAAAGAGTAACACATTCCAAGTGTTAGCTGTACATGCTTAGCATTTTAATCACACTTAGACTGATTAAAAGGTGCACCCAAAATGATTGGCCAATTTGAAAAACAAATTAAAAAAGAATAAGGCCGATACTGAAATATATAATGTGTTGACTGAAAATGTACTATTTTCTCAAGCAGATTTTAAAATAAATGCTGCCTATGATGGCTATTGCTTACTTTTTTGGATATTAGAACCACAAATTGTAATAAACACACACAAACAACTGTCAATGAATCTAAAATATATTGGTTCAGCAAAATATTCTTTATGGAATCTAACATCTTTCATATTCATGATTTTTTAAAACTTAATGTTATGCTTTCAAGTTACAGATTTAAAAGAGGCATGTAATAAATTATATGAACTAATTCATTATAAGCCCTACATAAACTTTATGTTTGAAAATCCCCATTAGAAACTTTCCAAAAATATCCAACAGAGTGGAAAACAAAGATAAAAAAAAAATTAACAAGTTCACAAATGTCTTTTAAAGTTACTTTTTATCAAGTTTTAAGAAGTTTATATGTATTGTGTGTAAACTAAATTTCCTTCATAGATCAAGATAAATAAGATTGCAATGTTTTACAGTTCTAAACTAATCAAAGATTGCAGAAATTATCAACTGAAATCGGATAAAAATTTCCATCAACAGAAAAAATACAAATTGAATACCAGCAACTGATACCAAGGTACATTAAAAGTACAAAAAATAAATATTTATTTTGAATAAAAAAGTTTAAATATTTTCTTTTACAGTTTTTAAAATTTCAAAGTGGTCAGTTTTTATTTATACTAAGAATATATTTTTATGAGAACTTTTAGCACATCCAATATTATTATGAATTTTCTTCACAAGGAATGATGGCACAGAGATTTACAAAACATAACTTAGTAAATCTCTGTGCCATCATTCCTTGTGAAATTTTTTTTTAATAATATAGGATGTGCTAAAAGCTCTTATTATTTTTCTACACTGATTCCACTACTCTTTCCACATCAGCCATTTGCTATCCAGTTAAGTCGCAGTCAATACTGACTTCCTAGCAACAAAAACTTCTTGCTGTTTAAGAAACTAAAGTATTTGAAATGTCATTGCAGTAGAATTTCAAAATAGCAATACTATAACTCCATAAATTTCAACACAAGCTTTTATAGTTTGGTAACTTTCCACAATCCTCTAAAAAAAATTCTTCAAGAAAATTCTTAATAATATAGGATGTGCTAAAAGCTCTCACTATTCTTCTACACTGATTCCACTACTCTTTCCACATCAGCCATTTGCTATCCAGTTAAGTCGCAGTCAATACTGACTTCCTAGCAACAAAAACTTCTTGCTGTTTATGAAACTAAAGTATTTGAAATGTCATTGCAGTAGAATTTCAAAATAGCAATACTATAACTCCATAAATTTCAACACAAGCTTTTATAGTTTGGCAACTTTCCACGATCCTCTAAAAAAAATTCTTCAAGAAAATTCTTAATAATATAGGATGTGCTAAAAGCTCTCATTATTCTTCTACACTGATTCCACTACTCTTTCCACATCAGCTATTTGCTATCCAGTTAAGTCGCAGTCAATACTGACTTCCTAGCAACAAAAACTTCTTGCTGTTTAAGAAACTAAAGTATTTGAAATGTCATTGCAGTAGAATGTCAAAATAGCAATACTATAACTCCATAAATTTCAACACAAGCTTTTATAGTTTGGCAACTTTCCACGATCCTCTAAAAAAAATTCCAACATAATGATTGGCACTGCTTTAAAGTTTATATTTCGGCTACTAATTAGAATTTTTGCATTACCAAAAAACTATAGCCATAATTGATGGTACAATAAAATAGAATTAATTACCTTTAACAAAATATCCACATTATATAAAATTCTTCACAAAATATTGTTTATAAGAATACTTAAACTAAAGATAAAATAAAAATATCTATTTAATTTTAGTTTGTTCTTACTTTAGTGACCAGCACATCAAAAATAAGAGTGGAGTTAGGTGGAACAGCTGAGCCCATACCTTCAGCACCATATGCTAGATTGGGAGGAATGATTAATAATCTTCTACTGCCTTTTTGAGCACCAACAAGACCTTCAGACCACCCCTGCAAGAAAGATGAAACACTAAAAAATTTTACAATGCAGAACTAAATTTATGGCATTCTATTTCTTTTCATAAAGAATTATTTTGTTATATTTTAAGCAGTAGTAGGGCAATTCTCTAATGATTTATGAATAATTTTGTTTTGTTGAAGTCAATTTTAAGTAACAAACTTTTATTGAAATTTCCAAGCAGCATTTTGTTTTCGAGCATATTACTTGGTGACAATTTTGAATAAAAAATTCTTCTTCTAAAAGGTTGAATGGGAATTTTTAAGAGGATGATGTACAAACACTAAAAATAATGTGTTCACTATTGAAATTTAGATAATCTAAATTATATTCAAATTAGCTGTTTTACTGCTTACATTTCAAATCAATAAATTTTATAGCTGTTTTAAATATTGACAAATATTAATCAGATTCAAGTTTAAAATTAAATTTATACTGTAAATTTCCCATGTTGTTGTTGACTATTAAATTGAATAGTCAACATGCAAAATGTAATGGACAACAACTAATTTTTTAAGATAATAATTTAATTAAGAACTATATTAAGGGTTTATAATGAATATTTCTTCATTTTTAAAACAATTTGCAGCAACATGATAAAACTTTAAACTATTTAAAAATATAAATAAGTTTAATTGAAATTCAAAAGAAATTTCATGTCATTTAGATATTTTAACATGAACAATTGGGAACTGTACTGTACACTGCACTTACCTTGATTACTTTACTTTTTCCAAGGCGTAAGCGAAAAGCTGATTCTGACTTCATATTACTGTCAAATACCTGAACAGAAAAAAATAGTACAAGTTTGGTACGAGAAATACATGTTTTTAAATAATAATCAAAACAATGCTCTTATGTTTAAAAACTGCAGACAATTTACAATATAAACTACTAAAGTTTGCATGATATTCACAATGAGACTTTACATTAATATTGTTTTCCCAACTAAAAATAGATGTTTACAGATGGAATTAAGTGCAACAATAAAAATAAACGTTACCTCTGCAATAACAAAGTATTCTGCTTAATTATGCATATAAACAAATACATTTAATACATAAAAAATTATTTAATAACCAATAATTTGATACTAATTGGCTACTTTAAATAAAATCATAAATCCTGATTAGAATTGAACATTTTAAATGGGTTTCTCTTTCATTACTATAACGGTTTTGAACTTGGCCAAAAGAGGACAAAACGTGTTCCATATCTGAGAGAAAAGATGCAAACGGTTTTTTGTTTTTAAAGGACTGGTTTTTTAGAATGAAGGCTAAAAAATGATTTGAACTGTGGTGATTTGGTGGTGGTTTGAGGATGAGAATATGTCAACATGTTGCTTTGAAAATATGTAAGAACTGTCCAGTTTTATAAGTGTGGTCATCAACGAACTTGATGGACGTGTGTGTGCGCGTGGTTGTAGGAAATTATACAATGTAGTTCATCAAGTCTGCGAGTTATTGTGGATGTAGTATTTAAAGAAATATTATGATGGACATCACTACCCTTTTCCTTTCCACAAGACCATGCTTATATCATTTAAAGTATAATCAATGGTAGAAGTAGTGAAAAAAAAAAAAGGGGGATGCCCAAAAGTAGCTTCTCTCCCCTTCTTCAAAGATAAATTTTATAATTTTGAAACTTATAATAAAAATATTAACTAATAAGGAGATAATTTATACTTCCTAACATTTTTAATGAATATTCGACTCAGTTTTTTTACTTGAAAGAAAGAGATAAAATTAAGTAATAATTCAATGTTATATATATAACTTCATATTTAGATTTAAATAGTGCTTATAAATGTGCATACTTTCATGAAATTAAATTAATAGAGAATTCTTAAAAGTTTTTTTTATATATATATATGAAACAAGAATAGAAATTTAACTTAAAAGGAAGTTCCTACAAAGTTAAAAGTTGAGCAAGTGAAACGTAATTTGTTAATATAAATACTTATAACTTTATACAAAGTAGTATGATACATTTTAATAATAGTATGATATATACAGATATTTTCTTGAAAAACCCTACATCTACCCACACTTCTAGCACTGAGTATCATGCAAAAATAAATTGAAGAATGCAGAAAGATAATAATCGTTATGCTAATGAGTAAACCAACCATAGGTTAAAAAGTTTTAAAAACAGCCAGAAATGCTTAAATCATCTCACCTGGCCAAATGAGTAGTTTGATAGTAACCACCCTGTGTATTTGACCTCAGCTGAGTGACCGGTCTCTAAGGATGGTCCTTCTCCTAATGTTAGATCTTGTATCACAAGTGTTGACTGAGATTTACCTTCGCTGTTGGCTTTGGCCAGGGCAATCTGTAAATCAAAAAGAAATGGAAACAAGTAAAATTAAAATTATTGAAAAATCCCAAGCAAAATATTCTGTTTTCATCAAATTCTTTAGAAAGCATTTTAATTTTGTAAATGTTATAATTGTCAATTTAATTATTTTTCATCTAAATAAATAGTGTGTCTGTCAGCCAAAATAAAAATTTTAAAATTAAGAAGTAGCTTTAGCTAGACTTAAATATCTCAAGAAAACTTAATAAAAAAATTTACCACAAAATAGAATTAAATTAACTAAATTAAAAAAACACTACACTTAAGATTAGGCTACAAAATTCAACAAAATTACTTTTAAAATTAATATAGAGAACTCGATGAAACTCATTCTCTAATTCTTTATTACCATTACCAAAATATAATGAAAATAAGCACAATTCATCAAAATCTGTTAATTATGGATCAAATGCATAACCCTTCAGTGTGTCTTTGATAGTTAAAAAACTATTTGAAAACAATTTTCATGAAAATAAAAAAAAATAAAAAAAAAATAAAAAATTTGATAAAAAAAGGGCAACATAAATGCTCAAATAAGATACTCACCTGTTTTGCAAATTCTATGAGGGCTGTTTCATTATCAAAATTTAAAGACCAGTTCTCATTTTTTTCATCATAGAAATTAACATAATTATTAGGCTGAACCTACAGATAAAAATATTACTTTTATAATTTCTGAAAGGAATAAGAATCATTAAAAATATATGTGACATTAACTTCAAAAGCACACATATTTATGCTTTGATAACAATTTTTTAAATGTAATAAAAGAATATACCTCTAAACTATATTATAATTAATACTATGATAAAATGCTTATTTAAATTATGAGCATGATATATGGCTATATGTTAAGAAAATATAAAACATACATGAAATTTGAAACTGGGAACAATGCTGCAGGATGTAACTTGTACTTGCTTCCCTTTATACAATAAAAATTTATACTGAAAAAGAAGAAAAAAATATGCATTAGTAACACATAAATATATAAAATAAATCTTCATTGAGCACAAAAACATTTTATATTAGGCGCATCTCAATAAATATCAGTGTAATCACATTCAAAATAATTTTCAAAATACAAATAACAGCCTTCTTAGATAAGCTTAATATTTTAAAATATCGAAAGTGTGATAAAAAAAATTATTGTAGCAATAAGATAAAATACTTTTTTAAACTTATAGACAGTTCATGGAAATAATAGAAATATATTTATTTCTTGTGATTTATATGATTATATGTGGTTAGAGTCAGTGGTGAATAAATTTTGAAATAGTAAGCAAGTATTATAATTTTAAATAATTGCAATCTAAAAAATCGTCCATTTTATAAAATGTAGTATCACTATTATTGAAAAAATACCTACACTACAACTTTCATGAAGCCCTAAGATTGCGCAACCCAACTTGCCTTGATTTGCATAACTTCCTTCTATTCTAAAACAAGTTTATAAAAATTGTATTACACAACAGAAAGCAATATTAGAAGACAACATTTAAAGCAAATCCTTCATAGTATTTACAACTCACTATATATAATAGAAATATATAAGATACTTTAAAGAGTAAATATTACTTACAACTTGTATGCATGAACAGTAGATGCATGCATTAGTTTAAATGTTCCAGTACTACTCTGAGTGTTATCTATAAAAAAGATTAAAAAAAACAAACATACCTATTAACATAGTATTTTAGTTGAATTCTTATAATTGATCAAAACCATTTGAAATTTCATAGCCTAATTCAATAACTCTCAAAATCGTATATTCATTGAAACAATACGACTGAAAACTACAAGACTGGTTCTGGGATAGAGTACTGTCATGCATTCCACGCATGTTCTTATTTCAGATGGTTGCATGCGGTAAAGAATATTCTGAATGATTTTTTTCTAGTTTTAGTTCCCACTAGCTTCTTTAAAAAAATAGTAAACATAAAGTTTTCATATGGTCTTGTCTAGGTAAATCTGAGCAGCAGAAACCAGTTTTGCATGTTAATCGCAAATCACGCCAAGCTGACAAGAATACAGAAACTCTCCCCCTTAATTAGTAATAATGTGCACAAAAATATCTACTCTAGCACTTTACAAGGTTTTTTGCATTCCCATCCAACTATAAAAGTGAACTGTGATTGGTTAACCATCCCACCAGTGTCATCAACCACCAAGGCATTTTTCTCCTTGCATTGACATCGAAGCAGTTACCCAGTTATTTATTTATATTGATGCCCTAAAATTACAATAAAAAATTTCGACCCTACACTTTTTTTTAGACTTTCAATTTTTTTTAATTATTTAAAAAAAACGCTCGTTAAAGCAATTAATTGATTGTCGCATAATGAGCAGTTAAACCTGAAGAAAAATTATAAATACCCAAATTCCGTAAATACCCGAGTATATATCCCGCATATTGACCCACAAAAACAAATATACCCAAGTATATTACATCACTGATCAGTTTTAAATCTTGCCCAATAATAGTCTGATAATATTTATTTTTGTGTTTTTGCAAAAAATATTTAGCAAAAAAAAAAAAAAAAAAAAAAACTTTTCCCAACTTACCAACTCTAAAATGTTACTCATGTTATAGGAAACATGATTTTTTTTGTTGGCCTAATGATGCAGTATTTATCAACTTCAGGATTTACTCAGAAAAACTTAAATGTTTATCAAATGGATAGTGACAAATTAAAATTATATTCAATTTGATAAATTTTCTTTTGTCAAAGTAAATAGGATTCTAACAAACTTTTCGATAACTACTACTGCAATGAAGTTAAGAAATATTTTGACTCCAGCATACATACCATTTTTCCTAGGTTGTTTGGGAGCTTGAAAGGTTAATGCTTGGTTTACATCTCCACTTGCACTTTCCCCTTGGAATAGACTGGATAACCGAGACCTAATGAATTATTTTGGATAAGCAAATTAGTTTAAGAAACCAGTAATCATTTTCTTGAAACAATATTAGAAATTGTAGAATTTACCTAGCAGCCGTAGTTAGGGTGAAGTCGCCTTCATCTTCATCTGTATTCGGAAACTGCATACTTATAACCTATTGATATCTTTTAAAAATGTAAATAATTCAGTAATCTAAACAAATTTTAATACTTTTTTATAAATATTGCAACAGAAAATTAGGAAGAAAAAAAAAAACTTTTGTGCTTGTGTACCTACTATATAAAACTTAAAAATGATTTTTTTTGCTCAAAATTTTGCTTTAATGGAACACTTTAAAGATTTTGAAATCAAGGGAATCAATAAAAAATGTGTAATTAAAAAGAATATAGGAAATTTTGAACATTAAATCAACAACTTTTTATAATGAACTACAGTTGTAGCATATTTTAAATATAAACTCATAAAAACAAAGTTATCACCGGTCAATGAAATAAAATCCAACAGTAATTTTATAAAATTTATAAATAATTAGAAAACTGATAAAGCATGACTCAGATATGTGTGTGTTAACAAGTGAAATCAGAAAACAAATGAAATGTCCTTCAGGTTAAAAAAATTAAACATTCCTATTGTTTAGGGATAATTTTTACTTAATATAAGACTGAGATAGCAAATTAAAGAATGTGGTTTCCCATTAAATAAACCACGATATGATCGAGGCCAGATTAAGAAAAATATTCAAGCAAATGCATTACACCCTGAAAATATCTTTCCAAAATATAAAAAACACTACACTTTGCACAATACTTCACTTTTGTTTATATGTAGCACCTTTTTCTGTGTTCAACAAATTCACGAATGCATTGGGGCATTTATCAAAACTAAACGTCTTGGTTTTCAAGTATTAATTTTTATAAAATACTACCATCATAATTTTCCCTAAAGTGTATATTTTATTCGAGAAATTTTTTACCCCATATTCCAATAAAGTAACTTACGAAAATTCTTCAATATTTTAAATTCAAGGGTTTTTTTTAATCACTAATTCAAAACCTAAATAGACTACAATTTTAATTTCACCATTCACTTTCTCCAAGTTAACCAATAACCACTTGTACTATTACCATCTTATTCAATATTTTCCTTTGAATTTATTAGAAATAAATTTGAATAGAAAAAGGCGCCAATTAATTTGTAAAGGGACTAAACGCTTACTTAAAAAAAGGGGACGTTTATGTTTCCATGTTTATTGTTTTGCTTTCGCTCAGGTGACAGATAAAGTGGTTGCCATTTCTTTGCCAACAAAGTTTTTTTTTTTTTTTTTCAGCCAATGCAATATTGCAATTTCTTTGCGCTTTTAAAAACAAAATTCGCCTTGTGATTGGCTATAGAATGTGAAAATTCGAATTAATTTTTATATGTGCATTGTGATTGACTAGAGCAGCTAAAGCGGTTTGAAATTTCGGTCACAAAATCAGGGAAATCACGGTTCGGAAACGAAATCACTGGGAAAAGAGCTGACGTCGCGCCGTTGCGATATTGGTTGAATTGTAGAGCATAGCCTGTTTCATGATGTTACGTTCTCCTCTTCGAGTTAGTTGAAACTGATTCTGGGACGTTCCGGATGGGCAATTACGATTTCTACAGAAAATTTGGAGGTGAAAATGTTTAGAACACCTTCAAAGACAACAGCAATTTTGCTGAAAATCGTTAGAATTGTTTTTTGGCAATTGCTCAAAAACAATTTTTTCAATTGCAGCTACCTTTTGCGCATGCGTTATTTTGACCAAAACCTTAATGACAGGTCCCATGGGCACCATACTAGCCTGTGGACAAAAGCTGAACATCGTAGGTATCAATCTTTTTATGAGTGATACTACTGACCACCGGCACACAAACACACAGTTTTTCTCGAACTCATAATGTTTCAAAACGTGTAGAAATGCGAAAAAAAAATTCATTTATTTATTTATTTATTTATTTATTTATTTATTTATTTATTTATTTATTTATTTACCGATTGCAATACTTGAACCACCTTTATCTCTATATATAAAAGACAAAGCCCTCACTTACTCATTCACTGACTGACTGACTGATCAGTCATTACTAATTCTCCTACTTCCCAATTAGTACACAACTATGAAAATTGGTACAAATGTTAATAAGGACAAACATAGAAAAAGTAAGCAATTCCGATCTTGATTAATCAACTTTAAGGGATCGACAAGGGCCGTCAAACGTTCCAAACGAGGGATATTCGGATGTCTCACATACAATATATGTATAGTCCAATCAGCTCTGATATTCGGTACAAATGCCAACAAGAGCAAGCATAGAAAAGTAAGCTATTCCATATCGATTCACTAATTTTAAAAGGTCGAAAAGGAGTTAAAACGTTCTATAAAAAAGGAATGTTCTACTTCCAGTGCAGTCACAACTCTGAAAATTGAGACAAATGTCAACATGGTTAAGCATAGAAAAAGTAAACTATTCTGATGTCGATTTACCAGTTTTAAGGAGTCAAACCTGGAATATTCAAATGTCCCACTTGCAATTTAGCCACAACTCTGATATTTGGAACAAAAGTTAACATATGGTCAAGAATAAAAAAAAGTAAGCTATTGCGATCTCGATTAACTTATTTTAAAGGGTCGAAACGGGTATTAGGAATAGCGCAATGTCCCATTTTCAAAGAAGTTACAACTCTTCAATTTGATACGTATGTGCCAATAAAGTGAGCTATTACAATATCAATTAACTAATTTTAAAGGGTCGTAAGGGGTCTAAACGTTCCAAACGAGTTCCCCTTCCAATGTAGTCACACTGTAATTTGGTACGAAAATCAGGAAAGCGAAGCATAGAAAAAGTATAAGATCATTCGATTTTAATTAATTAATTTTAAAGGGTCGAAATGGGATCGAAACATTCCATATACGAGAAATATCCCTATACTCTGCTTCCAATATAGTCACAATTATAAAATTTGAAACAAAAGTCCACAAGGACAAACATAACTAAACTAAGGTATGATGATTTTGATAAAACCAACTTTCAGGGGTCGAAATGAAATCGAACATCCTAGCTTTGGAATCATGAATGCCTTTTGATTGTTGAAATGCACATAGTAAAATTTCGTAGCGAAACACGGATTTTCAGCTAATATTACACATAGGGTAATTGAAAGTAATAGATTTGTCAAAACCATTAGAGCTTAGTGTAGCATTCTCTTGTGCAGTGACAGAATTCAAGGCTTAATGATAGAAATACTCCCCAGTAAGCATACCTGAAGTCTTCGGATAGAACTTTGCTAGACGCTCATAAATATTTCATCACTTTAATGCTATATCTAGATAACTGCAAAACCATAATTTTGAGAAAAAGTCATTTAAATTTTTTTCCAAATCATTGAAATCGCAATAAAGCCTACAGTGACTTTAATATAAATATAATAATAGGACCTTTTGCTACAGTTATCCACTTATGGCTTATGGCATACAATAAAGCAGGGGATTTATGACTCATAGTGCAAAGAAATGATAATTTTGGAGTTATTTAATCGTAGCATTGAGATGAAGATGTGTTTTCAAAGCGAGTAGACGTGGCAGAAATTGTAATAGGTAGTCTCAGATCGTTAGATTGCCTGGGAATAGTTTTACTAGTTTTCTACCAATCGAGACGCAATTGCAGGACATTTTAACCTTGAGGGACTTCACAAAAGATATTGAGAATCAGGCTTCTCTCAATTCTCCACCTGTTATTGGGATTAAGTCATTATGAAAAATTCTATACAGTTGCATGGATTGGGTTCTCTTGTGTTGTGACGCATCTATTAGGGTTGCATGGATTGGGTTCTCTTGTGTTGTGACGCATCTAGGGTTGCATTACAACGCAATGACGGTTGATAGCATCCTTTTCACAACTCAAGCACATTTTACTCTATCATGCCGCCCGGAAGGCGATCCTCCACTCTCAATTTTAAGGTTACACCTAATAGTTATCCGGTGCAGTATATAGCTCACGTGAAGCCCTTGCTCCAGAAATAAAACCAACCAACCAATCTAATATAGTTATCTACATCGTGTTTATTTTATGCTCGTTATTACCCTCGTGCGATTCTTATGCCAGCAAATATCCAATACAACAAACTTCACAGTCAATGGCAGTTGTAGTGACATTCCTTTAACGTAATGTTTTTGAGAGTTGGTTGATTGTTTTCAGATTATTTGGCGCCTTCAGCAACACGAGGGCTATATGCGCCGAAACATTCGTCATTAGACAAGCCAACATACATTTACAAACACCCATGCCTTACACGGGACTCGAACCCGCAACCTCGGGGTCTAGAAACTAGCACGCTAACCACTATACCGTTTGATCGGCAATGTTTTTGAGAGATAAAGTACTAGACAATCTTTTCTATCTACCATCTATGCGCATGCACTTAAATCTTAACCAATCCGCAAGAATACCGACCCTTTAAATGCGCACTTGATCCACATCCAATTTTATGCGCATGCACTAAAATTCTAACCAATCCGCAGGCGATGCAGATTCTTTAAAAATCCACATCATCAACATGCAATCGGAAGGATAAAAATATCAACGACCATGGACTTCCGAGGTGTTTGCAAATCCGCGAGTACTCGTTTGGCAACTCCCTCTACTGCAATAACTCCCCAGTTGGATAACTATGACCTCTTTCAAGACTATAGTGACAGGGACTCGCCGGTTACCATGCCTTCCAATGAAGAACCCTTCATGTTGGTTTTCAACCTCGCCAGCGTCAACGAATCTGAGCTGAAGATCACACGGCAGATGAACAAAAGTGATAGCCAGGATGTCCTCCAAGTGGAGGTTATACACTTGAGAAAGGAAATGATAGGCGTACCTCCATTCACAAGGGACTGCACTTATAGGTGGGTGAAAATTGATAAGAAAATATGACTAAAAATCTGCTTTAGATATGAACGCGCGCTTAGTGCAGGGATGTCCCAGGTTATGAGATGAAAATTGCTTTTAAAAGAATCTCCCGCGTTATTTGTATGTTTTAGGTATTGATGCAATTGCTTTACTGAACTGTTAACTGTTAAATCACAGTAAGTTGGGGTGATAAAAGCAGTTCCTTTTTCTATGGGGGGAGGGTATTTGTTTTGAAACGAATACCCCCCCCCCCCCTCCCGCACCACATCTAATCAATTTTTTTTTTTTTTTTTTTTTTTTTTAATTTGACTGGTACTCTTTTCTGATGTAATGAATCTTGTAGTTTGCAATATGTTATATAAGAACATGAATACATCTCTAGGTGCAAAGAGGTGAGCTTGCGCTTCTCTGGCTTTTGACTATACTGAATAAAGCCGATAAATAACCCAACTTACAGAAATAAAATGTAATGAAAGTTTTAAATTATTGATTTGAACAGAAATTAAAATGTAGCTTTTACTTCATTATGGAGCCTAGTTTACAGTTTTGAAAAATCAAGGTTTGAACATAAGCTTTTGCCGCATTGCGTCCCCTTGTAAGTTATCCTGCCAGAGCCCTTCAAAGTGAGCAGAAACTGTAGCGATCATGAGTCTCACGTCAATTGTCGTGCTTTTCTGTTAGTTTTTCAGTGTTTCTCTCATTCATTACGCAAATGCAGGTTACTTTGAAAAGACATGAAGGCCTCTTAATATATTCCCAAGTAATAACACCCATGTTCCGACGCAGTATAGCCTTGATGTAGTATTACCACAAGTAAATATCTAAGACAATCTATTTAAAGAAGGGTCCGTTTTGGGTCCCAACACAAAAAGGACAAAAACAAAAGGCGCGAGTGGAAATGTCGATTCCCCTGCCAAGCGCTAAATGCCCGAATTTCTTGATCTAATATTGTTGAAATTGGCATAGTTTGTTCAATTAAGATTTATATATTTTTTTCAGCTGATGTAAAATATTAATTCTTAATCCTGCCTGGGCGTCAATCCACTTAACCCTATCTATCGGTGTCCGTAATAAAAAGTATCAATATTTGTACAAAGGTGTATAAATTTAAATGTCAAATTATTTTATAAGATTGTTTATTTACTAACTAATAGCACTATTGAATGTCATGTAAAAAAGAAGTAAATGTGCTTTGCACAGCAATTTGTGAGAGCGGATTTGGATAAAAAGTATATTCCTTTTTTCAACAGCCTTTTAGTTTAATATTTGGAACACTTACCACCCATTTTTTTGGCTGGCAATAAATACTGTTTTTTGTAAAACAACGAAACTTTTTTTTTTTTTTTAGATTCCTCTTGCCAGAGGATTTGAACAATAAGATTCTGATTGCCCTTTGGACAGCTGATCATCACTTAATCGTGTTCGAATCCTCAAACTTAACCGATGTGCAGATTACACAAAAGGAGACTGAAGAGGTCATGGATGTCGGCATTCAAGTTGAAAACACTGTGACAGTCATCCAACCGAGAAAGGTAGATCATGTGTTCAAGTCTGCTCTCAATATTGGCATTCTGAGGCGTTCAATGGCAGTTGCCGAACTTGGGCTCTTTAATGCCAAAAGAATTGTCCAGAACTTTTCGTTTGCTTGTCCCGATATAGATCGCCCTGATGAGAAAGACAATTCTACAGTCAAGAAAGATGACAAGCCTGCAGTTACAGACGCCACGATGGTGTGTGAAGGATTTGTTCAACAATGTATTAATAAGGTCGTTGCAGAAGAACTTCGACGTAAGAAGTAAAGCAACTCATTAATGTCCAAGACTGGAGGTAATGATGGCAACTGAAAGTTCTGCTGGTCAGAACTTTGTGTAACTCGTTGGTGTTTACTTAGTAATGTTTCTAATAAAATATACTTTAAGTATTTACTGTTATGTTCACGGGGGGGAATGGTTTTCTGAGAAGAGACTCCAAAATTTGAGAATATAACTTTTTTTCTTGATAATTGCAACTTTTAAAGTAATTCACTTATAATTGTATTCGTGTTTTTAAATGTACACATAGTAACTAATGTAACACAATTGAGGAAAATTCAAAGAAAGTATTTAAAAATAAAAATTCTAGAGTGTTAAACATTTGCAGATTTTTAATTATAAGAAAAATTGAGAATATAATACTATTAAATTAATGTTGCAACAAAATAATGACTCATATTTTTGTAAAATGTGTGTTCTTTCTTTGCTTTAAGTTATATGCTTCCAACTATTGCGTCGTCGACTAAACGGTATAGTGGTTAGCGTACTAGCTTCTGGACCGCGAGGTTGTGGGTTCGAGTCCCGTGTTAGGCATGGGTGTTTGTAAATGTATGTTGGCTTGTCTAATGACGAAATAAGCCGACCAAACGGTATAGTGGTTAGCGTGCTGGCTTCTAGACCGCGAGGTTGCGGGTTCGAGTCCCGTGTTGGCATGGGTGTTTGTAAATGTATGTTCGATTGTTAAATGACGAAATGTTTCGGCGCATTATAGCCCTCGTGTTGCTGACGGCGCCAGATAATCTGAATACAACCAACTAATGACGAAATATCTGATGCTAGAAAATCTAGAGATATGACGGATTTTTTTACATTACTTCAATTTTTGGAAGATTCCAATCCATTTTATTCAGAATGCGTTGATCTTCGTATTATACTGCAGATGAAGCTCAGTTAATGGGTCTTCGAATCCAATAATAACTGACAGTTAGTCATTAGTTAATCCAATAAAACTGACTTCCCCTCTGTGGGAAAGCTTTCAACTCTGTTACTATGGTAAAAAAGGACCAAGCTGTCACAATGAAGATATTAAGAAAAGGTATTGGAGCTATTCAACATATTGATACAGAGGACTCCTCATTCAAAAATTCTAGTATGTTTGTTTGTAAATCCTGATCAACAAAAATTAAATTAAATTTATATTCAATTATGGGGGGAAGGGGAACTATCTCTATTCGATCCAGAAACTCAGTTATTGAGAAAAAGGTTAAGCTGTAGGTGCCGGCCTGATTAGCCGTTATTATGCACAAAAATAGGTCCTTGAGCGTACAAACCAAAACCAAACAAACCCGTATATCGCCAAATTCTCCATTTTGAAGAAGTTTTTTTTTTAAAGTGCATATAAGAATTATCGCAAAAAAAGTCACCAAACTAGCCATTTTTACTTTCAATTACCCATATGTATATATACATAAGGTAATGAAAGTATAGCATTCGATCCAAAAAAAAAATTCGAAAATGTGTGTGTACGTGTCTGTGGTCGGCATAACTCCCGAACAAATTGACCTAGGATGTTCAGATTTGGTGTGCGGGCTAGTGGTGACCATGAGAACTCTACCATTAAGGTTTTCGTCAAAATCGATCATGCGCATAAGGTAGCTGCAATTGAAAAAATCATGTTTTTCAATGATTGCTAAAAAACGGCTCTAACGATTTTGATAAAAATCGCTGTGGTAATCTATATATTTAATAGGCAATACGTTTTTTGGGGTTAGTCCGTCCGCCTAAACTACTCAACCAATTTCAATGATCAAGGTGTCATTTTAAAGGAAATAAGCTGTAGATTTGCCAAAACGTGCCAAAATAATTTATTAACACTTTATTAATTAGTTAAATTTCAATATTTTTCATCATTAAGCTACTACAAAGCCTCAATGATTTTGAATATAAGAATGGCAACATCCTTAAGTAAACAAACCCGCTGCTCGGGGGTTCAACCAACCAACCAACCGTTGCTAATTTTAAAGCTATCCTTACGTATGTAAACAACAAACAAACCCGTTGCTAATTTTAAAGCTCTTTTTAAACTCTTCGTTTCAAAGTTGATTTTTTCTGTTTTTCTGAAGCATTTTTGTATTAGAGTAATTATTATTTTGAAGTATTTCTATCCAGAAAATGCCTCGCGTTGGACGTCGTTCTCTAACGGGGCGACTTATCAGAATAAATAAAAGATATTGGGACTTCAATGTAAGGGCATAACTAATGAAGTTTTAAGTCAGAATGTTGGCAGATAGTATATTTAACTTTCTATTATGAAACTTGCAATTTGGGTGTTTTCCCTATTAGGCCTTACATTAAATTTATAAAAATTTGGTTACTTTTTTTATGGCTGGCAAACCTATTCGAGCGCAGCAAGATGTTTTAACCACAAATTCGAGCGGCAAAGCCGCTCAATCCGAGCGCAGCGAGGTGTTTGGGGGTTGGCGAGCGTTAGCGAGCAGGGGGCGAAGTCCCCTAGTGCCTCTTAATGTGTTCTAAACATCCTCACCTCCGAAATTCCGGTAAAAAGGTTTTAATGGCGTAAAAAGTTGAAAAATGAATGCCTTCAACACAGTTCTCTTTCCTTAAGCATACCTCATCAACGATCGTTTTTTCTTCTCCCCTCAGTTTCGCTTATAATAAAGGACAATATAAGGATTATCAAAAGTATATCGCCAAAATCCACATTTTGGTGGAAGATTTTTTTTTTTAAGACCCATACAAGAATTATCGCGAAAAATATCTCAAATACTGGTCATTTATTCCATATGAAGGGTGAAAATATACAGACGACATAAATCCACGTCAGTATTATAGTGTAATTGAAAGTTGAGCGATGTTCCACACCACTAGTTTTATATAAATCCCATCAAAATACTAAACAAAAGCAAGTATAAATGAATTTTTAAATAAAAGTTTAAATTGTAATCAACTCTCTACCATGCTCTGTTTCCTGTTTAAATGCCTGAACAGGCTAATATTTAACGACAACGTTAATGCGACAAAAAATTCGTTCGGTGAGATTTTTATTAATCTCTATCCGTGCGGTAAGAACATTACAGAGTGTATTTATTTTGTTATTAGATTTAAAATTTAAGTGCTCACAACCCCTCCTTTTGGTACGAAAGATATAAATGGTTGAGATTTCTGGGGATAAATACACTCCGCCGGATTCAGTTGTATTCAGATTATCTGGCACCGTCAGCAACACGAGGGCTATAATGCGCCGAACATTCGTCATTAGACAAGCCAACATACATTTACAAACACCCATGCCAACAAGGGACTCGAACCCGCAACCTCGCGGTCTAAAAGCTAGCACGCTAACCACTATACCGTTTGGTCGGCCCACCGGATTCAGACCCATATGGGTTTCATGCACAAACTGCACTGCTTTAGCACGTGTGCCTCTCAGTCTGATCAGGATTCAGGTCATGAACAAAACCATTATCGGGTTAGTTTTTTTTTTTTTATATCCATTAAAAACTCTTTGTTAGCCTACTTTTTTCCTACGATCTAGTGTTTTTTAAACAATCGGTGGCCAGTTAAAGTAGGAACTCGTGCTCAGAGGTTCAGAGGATCGAATTTGTGATTCGGAGCTTTCCGTAACACTAGTTCGGTGCAGTATGGCCCTTGCGTTTCCCTTGCGCCAGTTAACCTTAATAAACCAAACCATCCGAAACCCTGGTGTGTTAAATTGTTGAAGCCCCAATGTAGTATTGTTAAAGTGGTATGGATGAGGAAAATTGAGTTCTAGCTCTCAGGTTCCGATCTGTGTATATATGGAGGAGTCTCAATTTACAAATTGTGAGGAATAGTTGTAGATGATGTTACGATAGGTATAGCCCTATATGAACTTTGAACAAAGAAAATTCAAAACAACTTATCATAAAAGTTATGTTACAATTGGAAAGTGGCTGGTAAACTGGCATGCCAGCGACAAATTAGCAGCTAGGTTGTTTAAATATTTTCTATTTGCTGGCCAGTCAAATCCTCTAATTGCTGGCACCTATTTAAAATAGTGCTGATTTTTCGAATTTACTCTTTTACTTTCAATCAAGTTACCAGTTAGAAAGGAAGCCACTTTCAACGCGTAAACCAAATTAGAGTGTAAGCAAATGAAGTTTATGAACAATGGCGCATTTCCCATGATGCAGCAGTCGGTGCAAAAATATAACCCGTCTACTCTTCTTATATAAGTTTGGAATCTGTCAGTCAAGAGTAGTCGCGCAGATAGACCGATTTTTAAGTTACACCGGCGAACCGTATATTGTCTTCTTGATTCAACGCAATCCTCCAGTCATCATGAGTGAATACAAGAAGCTTCTCGCTCGCAGCGGAATCAGGTTCTCTGGTTCCCCGGTCATCCTATCCCCGCAGTTGGATGATTTTGGAATTCAACATCGGCTCTATCATCTGTCCAGTGAACATGACGTCGCCTTTCGAGTAATCCTCTACGTACCGAATCTCGAATCGCACGAAGTCACGATCATCTTCCCAAGCGATCACATTCTAGAAGTAAGAATCCAGCATGACTTCAGACCCATGGGAAAGAAGCATCAACAGCAACAGCTATCCTGGAGTCGTGACTGTAGGTACCTCTACCGTCTCCCCAAAGACGTCAATAAAGAACGACTGACGGCTTCATGGACAAACGACGAATTCCTGGTTATCCAATCTCGTGGTCTCGAGACCCAGACCCCACAGAATGAATGCAAGCGGTTGGTGCCAACTAAAGTATGCGCAATCTTGAAACCCTACATGGACGTCGGGATCCTGCTCGACTCGTTGCAAATGCATAAAACTGAAATCGATTCCATTATCGAATATCTAGAAAGGAATGGATTCGTCTCGAAAGAAAAGGACGTCTTGAGATTGCTTCTCGATTACCCGGGCCGACCCAGGCTCGCTCCGAAACCTTCAACTTCAAAAAAAGCTTCCGAAGGGCTCTAATTGAGATGAATTTGAATATCATACCTTACTGTTTCTCAATCTTGTAGACATACATGGTCTGAGTCGTTCGTCAACTTTATGCTAAGAAAATATAAGGCTGAGTTGCGTATGTTTTCAGATTTTTTATTCTTTCGGAAAAATTAAAGTTCTGTTCTAATGGACATGCTGTTAAAAACAATTGCGACTTGCGATTGTTCCTGAGCCATTGCTTGTTGCAGAATTTCGGGAATTATTGTTCCATACTAATTGTAAACCTGTTTATACTTACAAGTTATTCTATTTACTGAAGCTGTAATTCATTTTAATTGTTTTGTGTCAAGCATCCAGTTCAAAATAATTTATTTGCTGTATCAAGTCATTTTATGCAAGTTCAGAGATTATCTTTGAAGTGGTAGATAATTCAGTCTAATAAAATTAGCATTGAGTACAAGACTATTTGACTTTTCTCTTATGATCTGGCATAAATAAGAACTTCTAACAATCTTTATTCTTACAAGTTTCGATGTATTTGATGCGCTTAAAATTTCAATTTTATGTCATACATAGCTTTAATCGAATTTAATCTTTTTCACATATATTCTCAGTAGAACACCGAAGCTTATTTTAAATTGCACATAAACAAGATTTTATTTAATCTTTCACTGCTGTATCTGTACGTGGTTGGACAGTCAATTATTATGGAACGCTTCCACCCCTTAAAATATTTAACTTTTGTTTACGTTTTACCTATGCTATTTTCTAAAATAATATTTACTAATTTGTATGGGCCCCTTGCACCAGAATTATTAAACCGACCAACCACAGCAGTCAACCTTTTGCACTCGGTGCCTTTTTCGCGAGGAGGAACCAGCAACTCGAGACATTTCGTGGCATTTTTTATTCGATTCTAGGTTACGGATTCGCTTCATAGAAACTAAGCAGTCATTGGCCATGCATCGAATTTCCGCATCAAACCTAGTGGTCATATCGTGTTGGGGCATCCAATCTTGTGGTACCCGAGAGGCGCTGTGTGAGCGCAAATGGTTAAAGGTTAAACTTCAGGAAACTAGGTACCAAACAATTTGGGAAGTTTCATTAAGTACAGTCGGCGCCAAAAGTGAACGTACACTTTCAAATACTTATTAAAATGATAAGTATACATTTCAATACTATTTTTTTCCTATTTACTGTAGAACAATTTTATATCCCCAAAAGCAAATAATACTTCAAAATTTTTACATAAATATGAAAAATAAACATTTTTTTATAACATTTGTTTTATCAAAGTGAAAAATAAATCAAAAGTCACCGTAGAGCGAAATTGCTGACTTTGTGAACTTAACATTTTACAATTTTTGTTTGGCATACCACCAAGGCCTATTCTAAGAAAATTTTACGACTGCCCAAACGTCCGACGTAAATTAATTTTTTTGGATTTATGACTTTTTGTTTATGACGGCAGTATAGCCCCCGTACATATCTTGCTCCAAAGAAAATTCTACCTACCGACCAAATCCGATTTCGCTATTTGTAAACTTTACTAGCGCTATTTTATGCCTGATATATAACTTAAAATAGAGATAATCCACACTTCTTCGGTATTGAATGAACACAAAAGAAATGGAATATAAAAGCCATGTCGAGATAAAAAAAAAATTCATAGTATTGAAAGACTTTTGTCCCGAACTTTCAAATTACCTTAAAAAGATATAAATAGTCGAATGAATTGACAAACTAATTTAAGTATTTAAAACAACTTGTAAGTATAAAAAAAAAAAAAAAACTCTGCTACTCAATTATGCGAGACCTTTATACAGATAATAACTATTTCCAAAATATTCAAGATTATATAATATATCATGTAAAAAAATTGGCATATCTTTTCACTGTGGTATAGCACAAAATCATGGACTTAATGTAGTTCTCTTACATCTTCAAGTGTCAGTGACTTTCTTTTCAAACTGTGGAAGGTGGTCAATTAACCAAATCCAGCTGAAGAAAAGGGCGTGGTATTTCTGGGGGTCATTCTACACCCGCCAGTCCCTTTCCCCCTCCTCCTCTCTCCACACAACACCACATATTATTTTTTTCCACTTTGATGGCTATCTTGGCAGATAAGGATTGAAAAGGTGGACTTCTTGAATGGGGATGATCACGGGGGACGTTTACGAGAAACTGTCGAATAACAAATATTGTAACTTGAAAGTCATCTACAATGAGGCCTCATTGTATGGAGGCTATTAACACTTTGTACACTCTTCCAGCTGATGGTATAGTTGGATTAGAGGGTAATAAAAAAGAGACTTGAGTTATAAAAAAAACTGAGGAGGGGTGGATCCACAACATATTTCAACACTGTCCGAAGATCCTTTTGTTACATTATTTCAGCCTGTATACATTTCGATTATCACTTGTATCTAATTTTGTTTGGAATTGATGTTTTGGTTATTTTGTTTCCATTTATTATATTTTTAAAATCCCGTAGATGATTATTTAGCAGAATTTAGGTTTAAGAGAATATGCCTCCACTGAAAGAGTGGGACCGAAGGGATGCAGTCTTGATATGGCTGAATACAAAATGTCGTGTAAAAGACACTCCAAGTTTCAAGATTGGTACAAAGGTATATTCAGTGAAGCTGAAACTTCAAAGAAGGAAGAGTTGCATAATAAACAAGTAAAAAAGCCATTTTAAATTTTATTATCAAATTTAAATAGATGAATAATAATTGCACTCCTTTAATAAAGTCATTTTTTTTTTTTTTTTTTTTTTTTTACGACTGCCCAATTTCTGATTTACGACTGCCCAAACACAATTTACGACTGCCCAAATAAGCCACGACTGCCCGTTAGAATAGGTCTTGCACACCACGAATTTTTGACTGCTTTGAGTTTTATGCGCAGGAAATTAACTAATCTTTGTTTCTGTTATCCCAATGATATCCCAAACCCCACAGCATTTTCTATACATTTTGAAGTGATTCCTTGCTTGCGATAGTTTTATTTCGTAATTTTTGCTTTCTTATTCCTCAGACATGTTCGATCGGATTTAAATTTGGGGACTGGTTTAGACTATTCAGTTGTTATGGAAATGTGGTAAATAAATAAGCCATAACTTTTTTCTATTGTAGCTCTATGCTTGGGATGGTTGTACTGCTGAAAGATACAGGAGTTTCGAAAACCCAAATTCTTGATAACTTTTACAAACGGTCTGTTTCAGTACGTCTGTGTATACAAAACTATTTATTTTAGAGTCTACAAAAGCGAATTTACCAACACTGAAGCCGCTACGCACCTCCAAACCATTTGGTATCCTCCACTGTCGACTGTTCTTTGCTGTAGTTCGGAATTTGCAGTCCGACAAATTTTTTAGCGTTTCTGATGTGTCACGATGCCGCAATCTTAGATTACTCAGTAAATAAAAGTACCCTATGGGGCGGTCTTTGAAGCCTTTGGAAACTTATAGTAGTTCACGAGAGAGAGACGATTCACTTTATTCATTATTGAATTAATAATGGAATTTCTTCTTGGGACTTTGCGGTTGCACTCAGCAAAATTCAGCGTCATCCTTATAGTACTTGCACTGATTAATTCTTTTACACTGGAAATACTTTTCGCAATTTTGACAGCACTAATGCTCGGGTACTGTTAAATTTCTACGAAAAAATGTGCGTACATCCATATTGAACAATTTCTTTGGTTCTCCTCAACGTGGACACATCGAAATAGTTCCAGTCACCTAATGTCTTGGGATGATATTCTTGAACAGTCGAGTGACTTATTTCACAATTTTCTCTATTTCTCTTTATGATTTACCTTCATTTTTTTTTTTAACCGCACGATGAGTTGATGTACTTTTTCAATAATTTCTTTAAGACGCTTTCCCATTATTTCTCAATAATAAGAAGTAGAGTTTTATTTTAATACTCTAAACTTTCAGAAAACCTAATTTTTTTAACTATCCCGATTGCGTGCCAGGAGCCGACGTGTATCGAGCCAACAGGGTAAAATTGTACAGTACGCAAAAAAAAAAAAAAAAAAAAAAAAAAAAAAAAAACAGAACGATGTCTATATCTTCGGTTCTAATTATCGTAGAATCTTACGGTTTGCACCAAAATATTTTGCTTACGATTTTCTATATATCTGATGCAATTTTTTTTTCTTGAGGGACCGTTTACTAAGTAAAAGTAACGCTATCTTCGAAAATTTCAATACAAACCCTTATTTTTTATCATTTCATTCGACTCAGAATACATCATTTACCCTATATACCAAATTTCAATGCATTATGTTGAAAAACACGTCACTTATGAGCGAAAATATTTCGACCATTTTTTGACCGATCTTCAGGGAGAATTTCCATAAAACGAAAGGTATTTTTAAGGTTCTTCTTCACAGCGGGAGAAATCGAACGGCCAATGTGGCGTGTTTCACGAAGATTAAAAAATGCAAGTATTAGTCTAAAATTGCATAGAAACTACTTGGATTTATAGTGTCATGTTTAAGATTAATACAAAAATAGCAAGTAAACGCAAAAGTAACATAATTTATTTACAACATTAAAGATGTGCATTCTTCACACGAAATAAATAAAATATCGAAAACTGTAATTGCAGAAATATAACGAATACTACTGATAATTAGAAAATTAATAAACATTAAATGTAGGCATTAGTAAACAGTATTTAGCAAAGCATGAATATTTTACAGAAATATTTCACTATAAACACAAATGTAACTAGATCGTTGAAATTATTTATAAAATGAAAAAGTCACATGATTCAGTAAAATTTTTAAAGGATAACTTATTGAAATTGCTTAAAATATGTTGTTTTAAATAAATGGAATTTAAGAAAGCAAATTAAAAAAAAAAAAAAAAAAAAAAATTGATAGTTTACAGAAAAAATAATTAATAATTTAAAAAACTAAAAAACACGCTTTAATAGAAAATCAAACTAAAAAGTAGAAAATAATCAATAGATTAAAAAACTAAGAAACACGCTTTAATAGAAAAGTGAACCAAAAAGTAGAAGATAATTTTAAATAAGTTTGAAATAAGAATAGAGTGATTAACAAGAAATATTTATTTTATCGTACAAAAGCGTGGGGTGCTTTTTAAGATATTTTCATAATGGCTCTACTTTTACCAATATCTGTCATTAAATATTTACAAAAATTGACATCAAGCACCCCACGCTTTTTTACGATAAAATAAATATTTCTTGTTAATCACTATTCTTATTTCAAACTTATTTAAAATTATCTTCTACTTTTTAGTTCAATTTCCTATTAAAGCGTGTTTCTTAGTTTTTAAACTATCGGTTATACGATAACTGAACGTTATGCGATTTTCCACACCTCTAGTTTACCTTGAATTAATCTTTGATAGTTTTCAAAAGTCGTCTACTATATGGTCCCTTAAAGTGAGCGTTTTTTACATTTTCTCTAAAAAATCGAGAACTAATAGTCAAAATGGAAAGAAAAAAATTATGGGGGGGGAGGGGGTTTAGACCATGGTAAATCTAATGAAAGCAAAAAAAGTATATGTTTCTATTCAATTTTTTTTAATTGCTTTATTAATTAATAATTAATTATTAAAAAAGAAATTGATTCAAAAGCTGATTGCTAATTATGTTTGGCCATTTACAAACTACCTTTTGAAAAAAAATGACTGAAATATATTAATTATTTAAGTATTTATGGCCAAAAAACCAACTTTTTTATTTAACATTAATTTATCATTTTCTTTTTATCATTTAAATTACAAACCATTCCTTAGAAAATTACGAATTTTTGTATTTCGCATTCTTTTTTGATGCTGAATCCAAATATGGAATAATATTATGAGGTTGTTATTGAACTTTTTAAAGTTTGGTTCTTTTTTAATATGTAGATGACCCCTCATGATAAAAAAAATTACATACAATTATTAAAAACCTTTCACGATTTACAACGGTACCTTTTGTTTGTTATTTCAACAATTAGAACAAAAGATATACCCATCGTTCTGTTTTTTTTTTGGGGGGGTACTGTACCATTAGCGTACAAACACCTGTTTATAAGGGGAAGGAAATCCGCGTCAAGGTAACGGTACCACGAGGGCACTAACTCTAGTTTCTCAGGGGATCACTTCTTCATTTTACAGGAGCGAACAAAACCAAATTTATTTTACTAAGTAAAGGATAGGTTTTCTTTATTTAAAAAAACCAAATCTCCAAAACTGGTTTTTTGTGGGGTTTTTTCGGCTAAATTTGTTTCTCAGTGTATGCAGTACATATTAATTGAACTTACAAAGCCAAAATACGCATTTTTATGTTTTTGTCAGATACTGGATTTTTAAATTGGACAGCCGATTTATATTTCTTATGATGATTATAAAAAGTCATACCTCTAAGTTAATTACAAATTTACTTAAGTCCGTTCTAATAACACCCTAATTAGTCATTTTAATTATTAAAGAATGGAGATCCTACCCTCTGCATATAAACTAGCAGTTTGTGCGCTCCTGATACGATGCGCTTGTGACACGTCGGCTCATGGCACGACACCACTATCACAACACATTTAAAACAAAATCAAGAATATGTGTACTGTATGATCACTTTTGATTTGTAGATTTGTATCATTTCTCACAAATACGGGAGTGGCGTTCTTGCATATCTCAGGATTACTTTACATAATGATTGGCCGCGAGGTTGTGGGTTCGAGTCCCGTGTTAGGCATGGGTGTTTGTAAATGTATGTTGGCTTGTCTAATGACGAATGTTTCGGCGCATTATAGTCCTCGTGTTGCTGACGGCGCCAGATAATCTGAAAACAATCAACATAATGATTGGCACATCTGCTCTACATAAATTCCAAGTTTCGGTTTAATGTTTGCTTTTTCTCGATGAATTTGATTCTAAACTAGGGGTGTGGAACATCACCTAACTTTCAATTACTCTATAATAATGATCATTCATTGCATTCAAGTTTGATATGGAAATGGTGTTATTTAATGTTTTTTATATTTTCACTACTTTGCTAAGGAAAAACGGTTTTGAAAGATCTCAGAAAGTTGCACTGAACTAACACTTTATCTTCTGCTTCGTTTTTGTGCCTCAGAATCAAATGAGTCTAGTGTGAAAAACTTAATCCTACTCCCATTATAACTCCCTCTAAATGTTTTAAAAATTATATTTAGTATTATCCTATGATATTATGGTTCGATAGAAAACAAACTTTAAAGAAATAATCTACAAAAAACGAAAATCACCAAATTAAATATGTGGCAGTTAATGCAACATGTTATTTGTTAGATTGAAAGGTTAGAAAATAAGCTTTTATAAATTGCACAGAAATGAAGAATCCCTGTTGCGGAATATATAACCGTTTAATTATAAAAAAAAAAAAAAAAAAATGGGCCAGTCGATTAACTACCTCAAAACGAATGAAAAAATCATGTTTTAAATATTGTCTTTCAACAGGATTGAACTAGACTTGTATTGTTTACCAGAAGAATGTGAAGCTCCTGGAAGAAAGTGGTTGATGGCGGTTGCTATAGAAACTAGGGATGTGGAACATCACACAACTTTCGACTACACTATTATACTGACGTGAATTGGTGTTATTTACCGTTTTTATATTTTCATCATGCATCTAGAAAAAAATGGTCAGTTTGGTGATATTTTTGGCGATAATTCTTATATGGAGAAAACAAAAATACCACAAAAATGGCAATATAATTTTCGACCATTCTTACATTATGCTTTCTTGTAAGTGAAACAGAGGAGAGGAGAAAAGCGGTCGTCGATGAGCGATGCTTAAGGGAAGAGAATTCTGTTGAAGACATTATTTTTTTTCAACCTTTTAAGCTTTTATAGCATTTTTATAACAATTTTGGAGGAGGGAATGTTTAGAACAGCTTAAGGGGCATTATCATAGCGATTTTGATTAAAATCGTTAGAGCCCATTTTTTAGCAATTACTGAAAACATGATTTTTTCTATGTAAATCAATGTTTTAATTTATGCGCGGTTTTGAAGAAAATCTTAATGGTAGGTCATACGGCCACCACTGATCCATACACCAAATTTGAACATCGTAGGCCGATTCGTTCAAGAGTTATGCTGATCACGTACACACAGACATATTTTCTAGACCACTTTTTTGAAGTCAGAATGTTGCAAAACGTGGAGAAATGCAAAAAAATTAAAATAAATTTTTTAAACCGAAAACAATACTTTTGTTACACTATGTAAACATATGGGTATTTGAAAGTAACAAGACATCGATTTAGCATAGGGGTGTGCTTGTAGGAAACTGACGCTCGAAACCTGTAAAGCATAGATGTCTTTCTTCTGAAGTTCCCAAAGAAAAATGAGGCCACTTTTGTTTCCATGGCAACGGACAATGCTACACTATTCATGTGATAGACAGGTATTAGATGCAAGTTTGTTTCACTGAGAAGTCTTACGGCTGCAAATTAAGTCTTAATACTATTAAAAAAATCATAAGTATTCTAAATTTCTTATAAACAATAAAAAGAAACAAAATTAATCAATATATTTTATTTTACAGAAAGTTACTTCCAGTTTTGTATCAGATACATAATACATCTGCATTACTTGTATGTACAAAAAACCATAAGTAATGAATATTACACAATATATTCAGTTTTGTCACAAGGTGCTTTACAAAAAAGTCTGTACTGTTTATAGTAACACATATATTAAAATATAGATCTCTGTACAGTATATAACACTATTTTCAATCAAAAATCTTATCTCCTGTATTTAAAAAAAAATGCACATTTTTTTTTTTTTTTAATCTTTTGTGTTTATTGCAGGAATGACTACAATAAATTCTGACTTATTCAATGATAAAATAGCTACATATAAATCATTAAAAATTTGTTTATCACAATATAATCTATCAACTTATTTAACCCCTTGAATACAAAAGCATACAATGCTATTTATTGAGCGGAAAGTTTATTAATAATTCAAATGTTTTCCATAGATCAATGTCTTTCAGCATTAACTAGCTTTCTTAATATTCTTTTTATGTCCAACTATTAATGCTTTCGTGATCAAAGCTATTTAGATATAAAGTTGCTATTTGACAAATATTATTAAGAAAATTAAAAATGATGTTACCAGTTATAGGAAATTATACCTTAGTTTTTAAAACTCAGAAAAATCTAAGGTTAAAAAAGTGACAAGGAAAAAAAAAAGTTAAAATGAACTTGAAAACATAGATTTTATCTGGAATATTGAGTCCCAAAAAGGTTAACAAATTTGTGACAAATATATGTGCAGGAAATAATTGCTGACACAAATAACTTATAATAAAAAGCATAACCAATTTGTCAAAGATTATCAGGGAGCTCTTACTGTTATTACTAAGAAACCATAATTTAAAACAGATTGAGGATTATGAATAATCAGGAAATTAAGTGGACCTTTTTATCCAATTTTTTCATAAACCCTGGATTTACTAAATGCAGTTGGACTTTCTACGAATTGAAATATATAATGAACAATTTTAATGTAATTAAATATATATCTGCCTAAGGACAAGACACAAATTCAATAATAAAGTAACGAATGTTAACAAGAATAAAATCACCATTAGATGGTGTGCTGCAGCAATACTTTATTGATAAGTAACTTTGTAAAAATGTGTGTGGTGTAAAAATTTACAGTGATATTTTTGCATTCCAGTTTTGCTTTTTTAAGACCAGACTTATTGCGACTACATAACTGAATTGACTCAATGGGACTTTGTAGTAGTCAGCCAAATACATATGGTAAACTTAAAGTTGGTTACTTTTTAAAGTAATATTTGGTGGCAGTATGGCTATAAACTCAAGCGATTGGTCGAGTTGTCAGTCATAGTATACAATTGAAAATATATTTTACCACATGAAAAGGTGTTTAAGAGACCATCTGGGACTCAATTTATTTATTAATATTTTGCTCCTAAGTGATTTATTTTTGGTACATTTTTTAAATGTAGGTTAAAAATGCAATTTTAAACTGTAGATAAACGTTATTTGTTATCACTTAAACATTAATTTTTAGTGTGACGCATAAGTCACAATGGGTCTCTAAAGGTTAAATGTAATAGCTACTAAATAAAACTGCTTATGAATCAAGGGGTTAAAGCATTGCATATAGTTCCGAGTTTTCCTAAGACCTTCATGTGCATTCTACACAGTTTATAAACCAAAGATTTACTTTTGTTTGAACACACATTTTTAACATTTTATAATTATATACAGAATTTATGTATGCATGTGAATTATTTTTTTAACTTTTAAAAGCAAAACGTCACATTGCGTTGTAAGAAATACACATACACTGATTATACAATAAACAAATAACTAAAGCTTCAAACTCACCAACACATAATTAAATAAACATTTTATCATCACATATACTACAATTTTATAATTTGTTTAAGATATGCTTTATTTTTTTACAAATATTAAAATGTATTCAAAAAAAATTTTTGAGCAAAATATCACATTTTTCTCATTCATTCGAGAAATTGATCTCAAAAGTGAATTTTTAAGATACTATTATAAAGTACACTAAAAACTTATTCATTGAGGCAAAAAATAAAATTTTCATAAAATAAATATTATTTTCTTTTTAGTCTTATTTAAAGTTAAGGATAACTAATAATTCTTTGTCGAAAATTTTAGCCAATCTTTCAAATAACAACAAAACTGTTGACTATTTTCAGAATGGTTGATCATACAATTAAATGTTGTACCAAGCTTAACAAAAACCTAATGCAAGCTTTTATGCAAACACCATTACTAAGCAAATAAGAAAATAACTTTGTAATCTATCATATATAATGGAATATGTATTAAAATGAATTATAATGTTAGTGAATCCCAGTTATATTTATGAATCTATGATAACACATCAAACCAGCCGAGTGATAAAGCTATAAGCTATAACTTAGTTAATATAGCTTTCATTAATAATATTTGCAAAAGGGGCAAATCTGAGTTAATATAACTTTCAAAATACTAATATTTGCAAAAGGAGTCCAAGATTACAAAGAGAAAAAGCAATTGTTACTGATTTTTTAAACTGACATTTCAGTTAATATATCTGCAATGAATATTTAGCTAATGAAGAAACGTATGAATTTATATATAAATTGGTTTTCATTTAACATCTTTGAAACTCAAATCCATAACTTGAATTTATTTTATATTGAGATATCATTAGGTAACAGATACTGATATCCAAATGCTATAGCTTGCTGATCACAACTAAATACACACACTCACAGTATATAATAAAAAAATCCACAGGTTATTAATGGATAGAAACTTCCCTTGTGTTGAAGTTATTAATGACTGTAAATATAAACCAATCACTCAATATTTAAGACATTACAATGTCCACTGACTCATGTTATTGAAATGGCAGTAAAAATGACTACCTAGCCATTTGTATTCTTTAGAAGATTCATTCGGTCATTAGCTACGCTTGAGTCGTTTGAATCATTTGGCCGTTTGTCTTATCTTCTGGCCTTTCCCCATCATATGTCTGGAACAAATTAATAATCTACAATAGGTAAGCAGAACTAATATACTGGTGCATATTTTTCATGCCAAAAAAATCAAAACATTTTTCCAAGTATCAACAATTAACAATGTTTATAAAGTCAATGTTTATAAATAAGTATTGCATGCTTCATTTAGTATATTAAATACAGAGTGTTGTTATTATACATTATGTGTTTTTGTGATCGCTTTCTTAAAATTAAGTACCTTTTTACTTTAACATTGAAAATTATCTATAAAAAGTTTTTAACTGCAATTTCTTTTATGCATGTGCATGAACCCATAAAGTGTTGAAATTTAATAGATATTGCATTTTGAATGTGTCAGAAAATAAAATATTTTTATTTAATTTTTTTAATTTGTGTGTTTATCCTGTAAAATACATAAGTATTTCTACGGGAAAAAAGTAGAAGGACAGTCATATTTTGTAATTTATGCTTTGTATTTCGATCCTCCTGATCTAAATTTCTTTTTTTATGTAGTTTGGCTATTTTTTCTTTTTTATAAATGAGTAAATTTTATCTACCACTTGTAAAAATTAAGGAAAACAGTACTTAACGATTTTTGGTGTGTGAAAAAAGTAGAAGGACACGTGCTAAAATAATTTGTTTTGGAATATTGTAAACCTCAAAGGTAGGTGTTTCATTCTTTTTAACTGTTTTTGTTAAGCAAAGCATACTATTTTAATGAAAATCCGTCATTTTTCATCTTTTTAGAATACCAAGAGGAAAACCTTTAAGTGAGTTTGAAAAAGGCCAAATTTATGCCTACAAAAACGATGGCAAAGGTGTGAGAGAGATTGCATGCCAGCTACATATTAGTCCAAATACTGTTTCAAACTATATAAGAAATCCTAGTAGTCAGGGAACCAAAAAGAAGACTGGCAGACCTAAAAAAATGACGCAACGGGATCAAAGAAAAATCATTCGGGAACTAAAAAAAACGGATGGAAGTATTGCCAAAGCTCAAAATAATGCAGGCATCACACACGTTTCAAGAAGAACTGTCTACAACTACATAAAAAGGTCCGAAAATTTCGTATTCCGAAAAAGGAAGCACCATCCCAAATGGAATGAAAGGCACATTGAACATCGACTGCACTGGGCTAAAAAACCACATGTCCTGGACGTCAGAATGGACCTCCGTTATATTTTCTGATGAGAAAAGATTTAATTTAGACAGTCAAGATGGCTACAAATACTATTGGCACTGTCTCGGTACTGAAGAAAAGACTTATTCTACCCGACAGATGGGAGGAGGGAGTTTAATGGTTTGGTTGGCAGTCGGGTACAGAGGAAGAACAAGCCTAGTGTTCCTGAGTGGCAGGCAGAAACACACAGATTACATCCAAGTCTTAAATTCAGATCTCCTTCCCTACGGCGTTGAGCTAGGCGGAAATTACTGTTTTTTTCAACAGGAAGGAGCATCAATTCACACAGCTAATGGGGTTAAGAATTGAATTGCAGCAAATAATGCTCGGGTTTTGCCATGGCCTACTAAAAGCCCGGACCTCAACATTGTAGAGAACATATGGGCAATGATTGTTTGTCGCGTTTACGCAAGCAGTTTGAATCTATAGTTGAGCTTCGGAGAACTTTGAATTATGTATGGGACAATTTCTGCCAAAAAGAAATTCAAACTTTATATGATTCGATGCCAAATCGAATTTTTGAAGTAATCAAAGCAAGAATTCCCTATTAATAAGACTTTTATTTGCATTATTTAGAAGTGTCCTACTTTTTTCACAGAGTATGTAACTGATTAATTGCTGTACTTGACCTGTATTTTTTTTGTTTCAATTTTCAGATATAGTTACCTGTTTGTAATTAGTAATTTTAAGTGTTACTCATTAAATTGTTATGGAAAAAAATCAGTGTTTCTTATTTAAAAAAAAAAAAGCATGTGTCCTTCTACTTTTTTCACGCAGTGTACAAAGGCATTCTACTAAAGACACTAAATAAAGTATTAATTTTATTCACATATCATAGAAGGCATAACATTTGGAAGTTTGTTAATAAACTTGAACTAAGTTCAGTTTTATTCCATATAATATTATGCATTAAAATTGACTACATGACTGAGTAAAAACATAACAACATTGAAAACCACCAAGTTTGTTCACCAAGCTGGTAATTTAATTTTTACTTTTATCCAGCAGATCTATTTCATTAGCACTCGAAAAAAAAATGGGTTAGCCAAAATTGATATTAACACTAGTAGACAAGCTGAACACAAGAAGATTCATTCTGCTATGTACTGAACTTATGAACTAATATAAAGAAAGTGGTGGATGAATATTTATATGAATAGCAGATATTTATTTAACTTTCAGATTTCTTTTTATTCTATGTAATACACAGTTTCAGTTCTAGCTTGTTATTGTATACAGATTGGTTATAATTAAACTGGTTGTTTTGAGCTGTCTAGAGCTTGTCTGATCAACACATATTCACAAATTTTGGAGGAAATACACAATGGGGAAATGATATCTGAAGAAAAACATCAGACCAAATTTTTGCCACTACATGCAAATGTGACATATTAACAACTGAAAAATGACAGATGGTCTTAAATTTATTGGGAAGATTGTGAGTGAAGTTTTAGACCAAAAATAAAATAATCAAATAAAGTTTAGAACATCTATCAGACCATTGCTTTATTTGAATGCATGTGGATATTGTAACTAATTTTTTAATTCTTATCTGCTATTTTTAGAGATGATTTTCTTATGGAACAAAGTACTGGATGGACTTCGTAGCAGTGATCAAATGCTCAGATTAGTCTGAACTGACACAGTTAGAAAGTAGTTAAGTAGAGCTGCTTTCTGGGATGTTGTCATAATTACAGGGTTTTGCTGGAGTGGAAATAATGACCTTGAGTTCTGTTCTAAAGTAACCTATCATGTTCTAAAGTAACAGAGTATTAAGTTAAATACATAGTGTTCATTTGTGATGCGACACAAAAGATCTCTTCAAAGAATCTCTCAAGATCTGCTTACCTTGTAGGTAGGATTATCATATGCTGATTCAGACGGCGTCCTTGAAATGGGTGCTTTTGCAGACGCCTGTCTTTTCACCAGGATGACTAAAAGAAGAATAAATCCAAATGCAGCCACCGCAGCCACTACAGCCACCACCACCAGGGCGATGAAGTATGCTTCGCCTCCACTTTCACCTGCTGTGCTCTGCAACAGCTCAGCTTGCTTACCACCTGAAAAAGTGGAATCAAAATTTTGTCAATAGTGAAACATGTTACAAACTTAAAGTCTTCGAAGAAATCAACACAATTGTTGCTGACAAGGTGGGTAAATGACACATTAAAAAAAAATAATAAAATCAACCAATTGGTGCTTGAGAGTGTGTTTTTAAAGTAAAATGATTTTTAATGGGGAAGGATTATTTAAAGAAACACAAAATAATTAGTGTTAAATGTTATACATAAATTTTGATACATGCAAACAAAATTTATAAATTTTTAAAATTCTTTAAAAAAAAACTATCTTGGCTTACAGTTTTGCATATAGATTGGTTGATTTATTATTAATGAGCCATGGACTTCTAACATATTTTGTATAACCTCACCTTCAATAGACAGTTATAGCATCTGTCAATGAACAAAATACACAAAATACTTTAAGAACTTTTCTAAAAGGCCTAGAAAGTGAAATGGTTTTATTTAACTCAATGTAAAGGAATTTTGCTAAAACTCATCTTATCAAATTTAGATTTAAACACATTATTACCATTGCACTATCCCCATTAGCATGCCAATCTTGGAATTAAACAAAAATTAGAGCAATTAAACTTTATAAAAAAATAATGCCATTTTAAAATGTTTCAAAATAGACATAAGTTTACTTACCATTAGTGTGTGGTTCTTGACTAATAATGTTTTCAGATGTAGAAACATTTTCTGGTTTCACTTGCTTTGTAATGAATTCAACCTCATTGGAAGTTAGTGTTTGCCCATTTGTTAAATAGAGCTCTAACTGTGCCAAATATCTGCAATAAAATATTAAGATATAAGAAAATTTAAAGAAATTTATGCCACAAAATATTTTGAAATTTTCTAAAATATTCAATTTATTGGTTAAACAACTGATAAAAATTTGAAATAGATGAATTTTTAAAACTTATACATTGAAACTTTTATGAAGAAATTAATGATAAAAATAGGAAATGAATAAATGATTAGGAAATTGCTATTTCCTGATCTTGTTAAGTTTCTTTTTGTTATTAACTTTTAAATGGAAATTCTTTAAACTCCTCTAGGTATTGAAATTTTTCAAAATGTCCCCAATAAATTCCTGACAATTCCAGAATTGCTTGTTTTCCAACCTTCCATCTTCTCTCTTCTGTTTTATTACAAAAGGGAAGAATAAATTGGTAAAAGAAAATGAATGAAAATTAATGGATTTGTGTACTTTTTTCCAGGCTTCAAGTGATCCAGCATGATGTGGTTAGTCTTGGGCACCTTGAAGCTGTAAGACTGTTCTCCATCAGTGCTCTTGTACATGATTTTAATCACATGTACATATTTTGTGACGGGTTCTGGGATTCCAGCGAAAGAAAACGAGGATTTGTCTTCTTCGATCTGGTTGTCATCAACAGCAACTTGCAAGTGGTAGTCATCTGAAATAAAAGGCTGATTTTAAGAACTACAAATAATTCACAGTATTGGTAAAGTACCTACCTACTTAAAGGTGAAAGTAAGCACTTAGAAATGAAATAAAACAAGATTTTTAAATAACTGCATATTGATACAAACACATTTTATTGAATACTGTAAATATTTGTGATTAATAATTTTCTAGTCGTAAAAAAGTAGTGAAAATATCTCTCAAAATGTACTTTTGGTCATAGTGTAGATTTTTGTATTTAACTAATATTAAAAACAAGCTGTGGTTGATGTTAGGTTTAGTCTTGTCACGAAAATCATTTTAAGTTCACAACTATCAAGATTAAACTTTATAATACGAAATTATCCAAATTTGTGTAGTGATTATGAGATTAAAATCGGTTTATTGACTGGAAATGTGCAGTAACTTGATATTTTCTGTTTTATATATAATTTTAGAAGCCTTTCTGAGGAGTACAATTCCTTTTGTAAAACAATAATTTAACGAAAGAAAATAAACAACTTAGAACATTCAATCCATTTACCCTTCATCTTGCCAGTTGTTCTAAACTCCAGTTCTTTAGCTGACATAATTGTCGTTGGCATATCCTTTGGTGGTGTGAAGACAACATCGACAATATAATCCGCAGATGGCTCAAGGTCGTGCAGGAAATATGAAGTGACGTCTCTATGAATCATTGGAGTTGTGGTCCACTTGTCTTCCTGATCTTTTTGAAGCTTATACTTTAATTGGAGGGCATAGATGTACTTCTTTTCGGAGGGATCAAAATTGCGCCAGGAGATTCGGACAGTTCTGGAGTCAATGATGTGGGCTTCTGCTTTTGCATCAATGGTCAACATTGGGGGTAGAGTGGTGGTAGTTGTGGTGGGAATTATTTCTAGAGATGAACAAAGAGATGTTAATAGAGAATCTTAATGTAGAGATAAGGTATCTAGAGGAATAACATAAAAATTCCCAGTCAAACATACTTTCACAATATTGCAACTGCAAACAATTAAAAGCTAAATTTTATCATACAAAAAAATCATTTTATAAAAAGTTCTCTAAAATTATTAAAGTAATTGATCAAGTATCCAATAAAACTCAGGGTAGACGAGTCCTCAAAATATAATATTTTTTTTTATTGAAATGAAATGATAAATATAAGAATGGAATAAGTTGATTGAGTGAATGTTAGTTCCTGCACTTGCATGAAATTTCTTTCGGTTGTTGGACATTTTTTTAAATAAAAAAATTAAAATCTCTGATGTATTAATTTTTTTTTAATTTCTAGAATTCCTGATCCCCTGTTATTTCTTTGTTACTGGAAATTCTGGAGGATTTATAAATACGTATTAGTATCTGCTAAGGCCCAGTGTTTAAAATATATTAAAAATAATTATGCAAAAAAATTATAATTTAAATTTGGGAAAAAAACATTGTCAAGCATACCATAGGAAATTTTTCACATGAAAACATGCAGTTCAATCTATATCTATAAAGAAGAGTGCCCTTGGTTGTGCACAAGTGTTTGCCATTTATAGAAATCTAGTTTTATTCTGATTGTGACGAAATTTTGGATACTCGATTCACTCGATCTTCAAGTTAAGTGGATGGTAATTGGCAATATGATATTTTGAAAATCCACCCAATTTCCCCTTTCCAACTCCTAAACCAATACAATAACAACTTGAGACTTACTTAAACAATTTGAACCAGATAATTTTCTATAGTTATCATAACGTCCACGTTGTCAGGAAAACAAATTTCATTTTGATGTTTATAGTTAAGGAGGTGAAAACGAGGATAGGGGGTGAAAAGGGTGTATGACAATAACTTGAGATCTACTGTACCTCTTTTTTTCTTTAAATATCTTGACTAATCATTATTTGTTTACACTTTGATTCATAACACCAACAAAGCACAAAGAACTCACCCTCTGGCATGGTGAGCTTGAACAGCTCACTTTCCGGCCCTCCTTGCAATGCGTCGATCTTGATCCTTATCCTTAGGAAGTATGTTGTGTTGGGTCGGAGTGCATTGAGGACATACTCAATGTTTGGGCTGTCGAATAGGCGCTTGGGACGGGAGAACTTCTGAGTGTGCCATTGGGCAGGCGGCAAAGATGGGTCGGTGGTGAACTGGAGCTCAGCATGCCCAACTAGACCAACCAGAATATTGGACAGTGAGAAACGGACACGAACTGCTGTTGTGTTCAGGGCCATGACGTTCACATTGTACAGTTCTTGGCCTGCTAGGAAGGAGAGGAGAGTCTGTTAGAATGCTTTTTGATGGAATAAATTTGATTAATGAGATGCTTGATATATTTTAGGTGTTTTTTGATTTTTAATATCAGAGTGCATAGTTGGTAATTGTGCATATAAAAAACTAATGTGCTATACATAAACTACTATGTATATAAAAAACTAAGTTTGAGTTCAAATTAACTATTTTTTTCAGAATTATGTCTATAAGTTGAATTTTGGTACAAAAGAAATTGTGACTTAGAACAAAAACATATTTGGTTGTTCTTGTAAAATCACTTAATGAGTTCAGGTTTCTGAATAAGGATTCAAAAATCATTCGAATTCTAAAGCTGACAAATTAGATAATTGTTCTCATTCACATCTTTTAATGTTTTCTAATGAATTTCAATTTCCATTATGACATAGAATCGGGGCTGTGGTAATGTGTGAGTAGGTAAAATGTATCATATAAAATATAAATTTTATTTCTATTTAGGATACTTTTTGAATTTAAGAAAAATCATTTAAAATTAATAGAAGATAACAGAAAAACTTACCCGATAATGTATTGTTGCACACAACATAGGGGCACATAAGTGGGTCATCTGGGGTCACAGTCACAGGCCTCAGGCACTGCTCAGTGGGCAGTAAGAATCTCTGTGGTATCTGGGGACAACCTCCTCTGCATTCCACCTGAGGAGGGCCACCCCCTTCCCCCATTTGACACTCACACTGCTTTTTCTGCTGCTTCTGAACAACCTCCCACTGCTCATGAAGCATGTAACGGGCACCTTGGAACATGCAATAGTCTGGAGAAGAAGGTGACATGTTAAAGTAGAAAACTTACATTTATTAAAAAGTATTTTACCATTATGTTCTGTATTTAATTTGGTGTGAAATATTAGTTATGACATTAATCTACTTTTCAAATGTTATGAAATTGCCGTTGGTAAATTGTCATGGATGTCTAAAGCATTTTGTAATAGTTTTAAGTTATGGATTGTTTGAGAGGAAGTCATTTAAGACTGTTTAAAATTTTAAACTACTATTATCTATTTTTTATGTGAATATTTATGGTTTTTTTTATATGTGACTAAATGTGTTGCCTTATATCTCCTCAGATATGTTCTTTTATGTAATTAAAATGATTGGTATTTGGACATATATTTGACCAAACTGATTTTATAACATATTTTTATTATTGAAATTTCTTATTTGTTTTCTTGAATAGGAATAAACTATAAACATCTGGAGTAAAATATGAATGAAATCAAATATGGACTAAACTAAACTATGGTCATATCTGATCAAATGTGGTCCTTCCCATCTAAAGAGAATATGTTCTCCTTCCTCTTTTTTATTTAATTAAGCATCGTAATCTCGTGAATAGACACCACACCGTCAAGCAAAGAATTGAGGTTCAAAATCAAAAATAAATCCTTAATGTGCTAGGATAGCTCCCATCCCATCCATTCAATGTCTTTTGCTATGGATGACCCTTGAATGTGATATTGGGAAGACAGGGGATTTTGGCAGGAGATGTATCCTCCAGAAGAAAACTCTTGTTTCCATTCACAATCAAAACTTAAAATTATGACAAGATCTATCCAAATAGGCTTCTTTATATTTGACTAGATAATTTTTTCTTAAATGGGAATAAATAGTTATCCGAAGCTAATTATGAATATGATTCTGGAGCTATATTTGAATAAGCAAATCTGGACTTAACCTAAAAAGTGGGCCTAAATCCGTTCATATTCCAGTGAATGTACATCCACTAATAAATGAACGATTTCTGCCAAAAAATGTCTCTTACTGTGGGTGGGTGGCTCCCTGCACATCCATTGCATGCAACATGTTTCCCCCTCTGGATGCCCTTTGAATGCAAGCCCTGGTTCACAAGGCAGGTTGGCAGGTGGAGCATCCTCAATGGGGGGACACCTGTTCTCACAGGTCACGTTCCCATTCACACACACACATCGAGAGCCACATGGCAGGAGGTCCTCGGGGATGGACTCAAAGTTATCGAACTTCCTGGGGCCAAAAAGGCAGGAGCCATCTGGAAAAAGGGCGAACAAACATTAAATCTCAATGAAACATGAATAGGGCCTGGTGGTTGTACTTACTGAAGTGTTTATCAGAGGATCCAAGAAAGTATTTTATTTTCTACATATTTGAACTAATTACAAGATTGCTCAATTAAGTTAAAT
The DNA here is from genome assembly GCA_963978545.1 of Linyphia triangularis. NCBI lineage: Eukaryota > Metazoa > Arthropoda > Arachnida > Araneae > Linyphiidae > Linyphia > Linyphia triangularis. The sequence continues at coordinate 90,044,174 of OZ021722.1, forward strand.
ATCTCTGTTGTGGTGACATAAATTTTAGTATGGAATAAATATGTGAAGGAATGTAATAAACAATCAATGCAAAAGTGTGAAACAAAAGTATCAACGTTAACTTTATAAACATAATCTAATATTGCAAAATAAATAGATATAATGTAATATTAAATCTGAGAGCTCAATAACTATATGAAATTAAAATATGGCTAAATTTGCTTGAATTGCAAACAACTGTAATGAAAGAAACCAAACCATTTAATAAGTTTAAAGCAAAATTAAACTGTTTCAAAGCGAACAAAAATCAAGTACATGTACTTTGAACTAGAATTCAAAATTATCAAACAACTCAAGTAGAATTAAAAGTTTATTAACTCCAAGCAAAATAAATGTTTCAGGAATTCAAAGAAGTAAAACTTCTATAAGTTCTTTAACAAATGTAAAACTTTCTAAAAATGCATTACATAATACTAACCATTGATACATTTGGCAGGGGCGCAGCAGTGTGGTGGAGTGGGGAAGAAGTTCGGGTCAATGTCCCACTCAAGGCAGTTTGTATATTCACTAGAGAAATGATACGGGCACTCGATAGGCGCACAATTGAGACGCAAGTCCTGTCCACAGTGGCACAGTTGGAGGCAGCCATCATGAAACTCATGTCCCATGTCGTATCGTTGGCCCTTGAACTCGCACTGGGGCCGAGGGGGCTGTACCATGGGGCCTGGGGGACATTTATATGTTAACTAATACAGTATTTTTCACTTTGAATGTTATTTTTAATGCTGGGCTTTATTATGCTCATTATCTTAATACAAAGAATAATCAAGTGAAATTAACTAGCAATATAATATTAATTTAATTTTATAGCCAAGTTATAAAAACAAATTTAAAGGACAATAACCTAAATTATATAGAAGTACTAAGGCATAAATTCGAAGAATATTTCAGTCAAAAGTATTTAAAGTTTTCCAAAAATAAGAAAACATTTTGTAAAAAAGTGTAACTGTTAAAGTTGAAGAAGGAAAAATGAACTCTAGTAAAAATTTAATGCAGTGTTACTATATAAGTAAAAAAAAAATGCAATTGATGATCATTATAAACAAAAAGAGAAGTCAAGTAATAGCTTAACAACACATACGTCTTGGAGCATCATTGCAGACCACATAGGGGCAGCTACAAGGTCCATCTGGCTTGATGAGCACAGGGTGTGGGCATCTGGCAGTGGGAATGTGAGCATTTGGGGCCAGTGGTGGACATTCGCTCTGGCACTGAATGCTTGTGCTGCCATTAGACAGGAGAGTGCATCGGCAGATCTTGGTTTTGCAGCCATCGCCTGACTCCCAAATGTCTCCCACTCTGTACACTTCATTGTTGTCAACAATGCACATGTTTTCAGAAGCACCTGGACAAATAAAGGGATTAGTATTATTTTAAAATATAGAGCACATACTTCAGAAAGTTTTTTCAGATCCAAGTTCAATTAGAAGAGAAAATAATTCTTTCAGGATGTCCAGAGGGAAAATATTTGCACTACTCGGAGCATAGCATTGGGTCAACAAATAATTATTTATCATCCTTTAACTGTAATATTAAGAAGAATTGACACTTAATATCTGGCATATGAAAACTTGTAGTCAAGATAAGAATACAATTTCTATGAGAATCATTAAATTGAATTGAATTGCACTGTATTACCATGTTTTACATTTGTGTTACAACAGGGTTAGATACCAAAACATTTAGAGATATAATGTAGTAATCTTTCATTGCCAATAGGAAGCTTAGGTAAGAAGGTATTATTTAAAAACAGGTGATTTTATTTGTTGACCTGTTAGAAGCAAATAAATTTTTCTGATAAATTAACAACATTTGATACCAAGGGTAAAATAGAATTTTTTAAAGATTTATTTATCACTAGTTACATTGCAAATTGATTGTAAAAATAATTTTGCGATCGGAATAAAAAAAAATTTATATAAAAAAAATAGCATATTTTATCTTTGGTCATAAAGTAACATTGTGTATTAGTGCATGTAAATAACATGAGGTGTAATATTCTAATTAAAAAAAAGGTGTTAAGCCCATCATAACAATATTACTTTGTATATGTATCAACATTTAAGAGCTAACTTTAAAAATAAGATGACTCCATTAAAATTAAGTCTCATTTCACCCCTTTATCTAATTCTAATGCTTAAAATGTTAGTTGCTAATATACATCTTCTCAAGTGGTGTCCTCACCAGTGAAGGGCACCCGGCCATCTGGCAGCAATGGTATCTTCCTCCTATTGCACATGGGAATGGTGCAGCAAGGGTCCTCCTCAGATGGCACCCAGTCGCATCCCTCATATCCGATTGTGTCGATGTAGATCTCGCATCTGTCCTGGCACTCGATAAAACCCTTCTCGCGACAAATACACTTGTGTTCACATCCTTCGAAGAAGATCTCACCCAGACTGTAGGATTGGTTGTGATGGAAGCATCCTTGGAACACTGTCTTCACAGCTGCAAAAGAATAAACTGGGTTACTTTTTGTGTTTTAAATTGATTGTTGTATGTTTGCCAGTTTTGAACTGAGATACAGGGATTGTTGATAAATGTGGTACTGTGTATGCAATGCTTCATTGTTTGATTTTGTTTACCTAATTTAGCACAATATGAAGGGGACTTTGGAAAATAATAAAAAAAAATTCTCTTCAATGAAATATTTTAAGATTTTCATTGCTTTATTTTGTATGAGTCAAAATCCTCTTGGTACATTGAAAAATTGTAACAACTTCCTTTAAGGTGGAAATTGTGACTGAACTTTTCCTTACATGTTTTACTAAATAAAACTAAAATAAAGGAATGGTACAAATATGAAATCAATAAAAATATCAAAATTAAAAAAAAAAAAAAAAAGTGTAAAATTGTAGCTGTAGTTTCTTTCTTAACATTAAATTAAGCCTTTCAGCTTACTGCCTTTTAGCCCACTGTTTACCTTAAAATTGGATAATGATATGAAACTTTCACTTTAACTCTTGATACACCCATCATCATTAATATCCATAAATGCTTCTAATAATAACATTTAAGAATTTTTTTTTTTAACTTTTTAAAAATTGACATAATTGGTAGACATTGTTTCAGGCGTAAAAGGTCCCTTATTGCATTTTATGAAATTGAATCCTGAAGGAATTGGAGGAAGAGAAACACAGTAATTACATGAATATATTACAATCTATTAAATATTTATAAAATTGAAAAAGAAACTAAAATCAAGAAATACTAACTAAAATCTAAGAAATAAGAACTAAAATCAAACAAAATAATTTTGATAATTTTTTATGAGTAACGAATGCTTAAACTATACACAAATCTAAACATCCTTCACACCTAAATATAACCTTTTAAAGAAACATACTAACAAAATTTAAAACTTAATAAGAATCCACTCACCAGCAGCAAATGTCTTCACATTCACTGTGTTACTAAACTCGTCCATTTTGGGATTGTCTGCATTTCCTTGGCTTTCTTTTCCTACTTTAATGTAGTAGTCGGTTTGGGGCATGAGGTCATTGATATCAAATTCATAGACACCCTCTTGAACTTCTGTCAACTCGCTTTTGGACACAAGTTTCTTGTTCCACTGCGACAGATCATTGTCACTGTCAGATGATTCTCTGAACCACACTTGGAAGAAATCCCTTCTTCCCATGGCAGTTAAGTGGGGAGTCGGCAGAGAGAGTCGGACACGGACAGAAGTTCCATTTTGAGCAAGGGCAGACAAAATTTTCATTGGAATGCCTGATAGAAGATAGTTTTATAACTTTTGTATTTTTGGTGAGATAAGAGTTTGAACAATTTAGGAACTTAAGCACATAATTTTATCCATAAAAAATCATCTATAATACACTTATAATAAAATAGCTGAATGGAAAGCCTTAACAGGATAAAAAAAACTACAGAAACTATTATACTGATAGATTTTTTTTTTAATGTAGTAATAAGTTGATTATAAATATTTTTAAGAAAAGGTTTTTGTAGTGAATCTTCAAAACATGTTTTTATCTAATTAGAAGATAAGAAGTGTGGTGCATAATAGATATATTTGCTTTTAAGTAAGAATATAGTAAAAAGTTATAAATTATTAGAATTTTTGTTAAAATATAAGTTAGTGAGTTTTCCTCTAATTCCTTCTAATAAGGTATTAGTGAAGATTATTTGAAAACATTAATTTTTTTGTAATTTCCATTTGCAATCTATTTTTAACAAGATGCTTACCAAAATATTATTAACAAGATAAGTATTTTTATCAGCACTTTTATTTCTGAGAACATTTAAGTAATTTGAATTCCATTTCTACAAGCAGATATGTTACTTCTAATTCTGATACATTGAAGCCTTTAACAACAATTTAACTGAAAATTGAAATGACCTCATAAGGTTGAATAACCAATATAATATGGGCCAATATTAGGTGGAATGTGAAGAGTTATTAAATGCCTAGAGTTATCTAAATTAAAATCTACATTAACAAATACCAATGAATGAAAGATAAAAATAACAACAAGTTTAGAAATTTTAATACTAAATTGGTCTTTCACTATTTCCAAAATCTAGCTGCTAATATTTGAAATTTTAAAAGGTAAAATTAAAATTGTTATTGGTTTATATATTAAGATTATTATAATTATACTACTTTTAAGAATTAAAAATAAATTAAAAAATTGCAGCATTTTCAAATAATTCATTTTAAATTATGCCATAGATAATCAATATCATAGGTAAAATTCAAACAAATGTGTCTTGACCTTAGAAGATTTGAGAACCATAATGGCTCTATATAACTTGATTAAATAATATAAAAAAATATAATTAAGAGTCTAAAATGGTTCCAGCAAAAAATTACCATTGATTTCTTCCTTTTCCCCAGGAAAACTGCACACCATAATTTTGCAACATGCGTCATCTGGATCCTGTACTTCGTGGCAAGTAGGGCCCCCTTCGGATTGGACATTGCATCGTGGGACGCAGGACACATGCCCCCTCCCTTCACAAGTGCAACGGGCTTCACAGCCATCATCGAAATGGGCTCCCGCATCATAGGTGATATTGTTGAATTCACAGCCATTAAAGGCAATGGGGACACCTATGGGTTAGTGAGATTTATATATAATATATTACAAAAAATAGAACAATTAAAAAATAATGAGTTTTTAGAAAAATCAAACAATTAAGAATTATTTTATTTAAAAAAAATATTTGACTTAAAAATATTATTTTTACAATTTAGTAACGTCAGATAAAATTAGACAGGAAAGATTTGAGCAGCTAAAAGCTGCTTCAATAATTAGATTTATATAAAATTATATTTTGCTTAAAATACATAATGCTAATGAATATATATGCCTTTTTAAAAACAAATTTATCTTAAATTTTTTATTAAATAATTGAAATTATCGTTTATGAAATCCATCATTTAAATTAACCTGCTAAAAATGTAAAATGTGATGGATTATCACAGTTCTATAGAATTTTCAATCCCACATTAGCACTATTAGAGAAAGTGATTTGCAAAATGTAGTAGATTCATAATAAACAAACATTGAGTTAAAACCAACATTTCTTTCCAAAATGGTAAGCAAAAAAAGATCCCTCTAACTGAGTAGAGTAATATGTTGAAACTAAATTTGACGCTTTGATTATGAAGCCTTAAAAGTCAAAGATAACTAAATTAAAAATCAAATGAAAGATAGGCTTTTTTTATTTTTACAAAATCTCTTTCCATCAAAATATTGTTTCATGTGATATGGTTCAAAGAAAACATGATTTTATTTTTTATATAATGTACATTTTTAATAGCTACAATTATTTAATTTTAAATGAGTAGCAAAGACTCAAAAGATAAAAGCAGGATCTTTTCATAAAAAACGACCATTTAAAAACAAATCAGCATTGATTTAAAAAACAAAAAGCAAATTGTTTTAGATAAATAGCAAGATTTTACTCATAAAGAAATTTGGTAAAAAATTATATTTTAATGAAAGAACGAACTTGCTTAGAAACCTTATAGACTTTCCAAAAAAAAAAAATAATAATAATAATAATAATAATAATAATAATAATTAATACTAAGAAAAGAACATCAAAATCCATTTTTTTTTCTTTTTAAATTAACAATGACATGAACAAGAGTTATACCAAACTATACTAAAATATACAAAGTTAAAAAGAGTCTCCCATAGAAGGATAAAAATCTGTTTACTTAAAGTTTGATTATTGGCATCGGAATCCGCAACATCTTCCACTTTCATTCCATTAGGTTTCAATTGATCCACATCTTGAGGTCTCCTTAAATGAAAGTTTTCCTCATCACTCGGTGCCTCTGAAGTGGTATTAGTGGCGATTCCTTCACCCTCTTCTGTTCGTCCATCCATCAGAGTCTTATTTGAGTGTGAGGTCAGGTCCAGCTGGAATGGAGCTTCGGTTGGAAGTACATCTTTGGAAGGTTCCTTGTCTTCGGTCTCAAGTTCGTTTTTGGAATCAAGTGACTTGCCTTCAACAATGTCGATGGGATGATCGTGTTTCATTTCATGCGATTCGCGAGTACCTGTCTCTGGTTCAGATAGAGATCGACCATTTTGATCATCAGGCATGCTAGAGTTAGTGATATTGGCTGAAAGATACAATGTATAATGAGTGGGTTGTTGGTAGTTTATATATGAAGATTTTTAAATTGTTATCAAATATAGTAACACAAGGAGCCACATTTTTAATTTGCATGATCTTTGGACAAATACCTATGGATCTGATTAGGAAAAAAAAGTTTTTTTTTTTTTTTTTTTTTTTTTTTAAATCTAACAATGCCAAACAGTTTTATTAACCTGTGAAAAATTAAAATAAGATAAATAAAGTAATAGATTATCCAAAATATCAACTATCTAGATCTTTTAATCTTTTAATGAATTACAATGTCAAAACTTTTAAAACTAAACAAAAATTAAAGTAATTCCTAAAAAGTCTGTAACTGAGTATCAAAAGAAACATTTTTTTTTTTTAAATTTAATATTTACATTACTTTAATATACAATACATTTTTACCAATCTACTTAGAGAATATTATGAACGAGAATAAGTAAGGATTAAATTTGACTAGAGGATGATTATCAAGATTAAAAAAATATTTTTTTAATTAGAAAGCTTTAAGTTATCAAAAGAATAAAACTGTATTAGAAAATTAATTACAATAAGCCTAGTGGCTAAACCAACTCACCCAATGCACAACCATTCAAGAAATCATGTGGGTTTCCAACATAACCATCAGAACACTCACAAGACATTTTCTCTGCCACACATTTAGCATTAGGGCCGCAGTATATGTGTTCACATACATCTAAAAAAAAAACAAATTTTTAAGTATAAAATTTTTTTACCAAAGAAGCATTACAAAAATTGCATACTCAGCAAATATTATAAACTGCATTCACATAAAAAATAATGGATATACATAAAAACTTTTATTTAAAGTGTTTTTTCAAACAATCTATTTTTATTTTTCTACTTCAAAGCAAAAAGCAAGGTATAATTTCATGTTTATCTTCTCATCCAAAACATAAAATTTTTTATAGGGTACATTGATATTGAACGATTTAATTATTATTTCACTTTCAACTACCATATAAATAGATCATTACACGCATAAAATTTTTGTTAGAACAGTAAATTTAAGACAAATATAACTATATATCTCAATTTTTAAAACAAATGGAACTATTTTTCTTCCATTATAGTAGGGTACTAATTTTACAAAGTACATGCTTTATTTACCCAATATTAATAATTTACTAAAAACAAAAACAACTATAAACACTTCAAAACACAACATTAAATAAGCAATTCTCTGAAAACTAAAACCATCACACCTAAAAAATGTTAAAGAAATATAAAAGTAATCAATGATTCCAAAAAATTATGTGAAACAGAATATGATAAATAGAATATTTTTTAAAGGAACAATTTAAAAAAAAATTGTACTTAATGTAGTCATTATAAGTAGAAATATAAAGGTTCAATAATATTGCAATCTAGGTAGAAAAAGTCATTAAAATAAGCTCTAAGTTCTTGCACATGTTCCATGCATCAGTGCGAAACATGCATTTTTTAAAATAAAAATACATTTTGAATTTCAATTTTTACAAAAACATCATTTTTTCTTTTAAAATTCAATCACACACTACTGTGCAACTTCTTAAAAAAACAAAATAATTTAAAGTTTGTTGCTCTAATCTGTCTAACAGTAGAAAAAAGAGCACAAAATGTCTCATGTATCAGCCAGAGAATTGCTTAAATACAATTTTAATTAACTTTCAAAGACATTTTTTAAACAACTTGCAATACATGTACTAATATTTCAAAAACAATAAACTAATATTTCAAACATTACCTTGAGGCATCAATGGTTGTACACAAACAGCTCCACCACATGAACTTGGGCAGCATTTGAGTTCCCCACTACAATCTCCATCATGGTCACAATCAGACAGGCAAGATTTTGACTCTGATTCTGACTCTTCAAAGATTTCTGGACACTCACCAGACTTGTTTTTAGCTTCTGCAATTGAATAAGTTAAAAATGGCATTTATTTCTTAGCATATTCAATTCATTTGTGGTCAAATACCAAAAAGATGCAAATACTTGACAAATCTAATTTAAAAGAATTTGATGAATTTTGGAAAAACAAAAACTGTCTAAAATGTTCTTCATGACATTATGATTTATTTTCATCTAGTAAGGGCTTGTGCAAGGTGTTTCCACTAACATATTTTGATTAGAAATTTTGTTCATAGCTGCTTATACAAAAACTATAAAAGCTTTTCAGATCTAAAAGTCCTTCATCGAACATCTTTCTGACTTTTTTATAGTACGTAGAGAAATATTAGTAGTTTAAGAATATCTTTGTACACTAAGATTGATTCAGCCTGAAGTGTTCAAACAACAAAGCTTATGAATTAATAAAATTACAAACTGATAGTGAAATCGCTTACAATTGATCAAATAATTGAATTGAGCAAGCTTCCTTTCCTGGAAAATGCTTCTTTCATTTTGATTGAGAAAACCTTTTACTTTCAATACTTGCTAATCAATCTTTTCGTTTTCAATCTGATTCAAATTTGGTCAAGCTATTACCCATCGCATTTCAAAAGTTGTTATGTTTTGTAAAAGTTTATATATATTTTTTTTATTTAGGGAATAGATTTATAATTCTATTGTATTTGATTTGTTAATTAAAAACCAAACTAGATAATATTTTTAAAGTATAAATTTTGTTTTATTCCTTTGAGAGTTTATATGGTAAAGAGATCTTTAATGTAAGAACATACAAAGTGAAAATGATAATCAAATACAGTTATGAATTCATTTTTATTTTCTAACTTGTTAAATCAGACAACAGTTTTTAATCAAATATGAATAACTTCTAGTATTCAATGTACACTGTTTAGGACAAGCATAAAAAAGTAAAAAATTATAATATCACAATCAAAAATATCATAGACAATATTTGGATTGCTATATACATATAAAAATGTAAAAAAATTTAATAACATTACCATCAATAACAGATTTATGTAAATACCAGATCAGATTAGATCATCAGATTTTCAAGAAAATGCATTGGAAGATTTTTTCGATTGTAAACTTTTAGAGTCTCTACCACTGTCCAGGTCCAGTAAAGAAATTAATAATCATACATTGGAATCAAATCACTAAGTAATTTCTTATGAACAAGCTCAATCCAATGATATCAAACATTCAATTTCAGCCTTTTTTACGCTTACCTGCTATTTGCATAAAATAGTTCATTGCACTGAAATTAAAATTGCTTTCTTACCTCCTTCATCACCATAAAATTTTGATTCTGTGCATCTAAGTGTTACACAGCATGGGTCTGACGGCAGAGGTTTCTCATAGCAGAGGGGATCTGGCTCTCTCTCCCCCACTTTGAAATAAGGGGGGTTGCAACGAGGGGTGCAGGAGGTTTCATTATTTCCATCACATACACATCTGGCATCACACTCCAAGAAGTACTCCTCCCCTACACTGTACAGTCGGTTGTCCTTCACACAACCATCTTGGGAGAAGGAAGAAAAATATTTTAATTTATTAATTTTTAAATTAATTATTTAAAAATTATAATAATACATTTAAAATTGATTCTTAAAACGTAATATAGCCACATAAAATACTTATAAGTACTTTATTTTATTATACAAAAAAGCAAAATATATATAAATGATTTCTTAGGTATTTTGAAATTATATGTCATTCGATATATTGTCAGCTTAGAGTGAAAAGGTGCCAACTCCAATTTATCAAACTTTTCAAGAGAGCAAACCTTCTAAAGTGCTAATTCAACATGAGCTTAGCAGTTTTGCATTTACCCAAATTTATTTCAGTGATCAAGTTGCAGCTTTTACTAATTGATGGGTCTTCTCTTCCTTTCCATTTCCAAATATATCAAAGAGTGATTTGAAACCAAAATTGAGGTTAGGACCTTTTCAATACGATAAGTCTATTTTTAAATGTATGCTGTGATAATGGACAATATGAGTATGGGACACTCATATTTTCAAATATAAAAATTAGCATCTTTCATTTAGCCACAAGGCTATACATGCATTTAGTTCAAAAACAATTATTCTATAAAGATACTATCGCAAAACATCACTGATGAAAGGAAATAACCCTTCACTTTTTTTAATCTTTTTTCATTCAGGAAACAATTTGGTAGAATACCACTAAAAGTTTCATCTCAATTAATAAAGTAATTTTTAAATTAAATTATAGTACTTTATACATTTTAGTTTGTCTATAATTTGTGGCAAATTCTCAATGCACTAGTAAAATATTATTGACATTCATTTTCACAAAAGTAATTTAAAAACTTTTCTTTTTATTATTTTAGTAAATTGAACACTGGATAGCCGATTTTTTACTGTATCTGACACATAAATATAGAAACTCACCAGCTGTGTACGCTGTAATCACTTCAGAAGGCAGTTCCAATTTGTCATCTTCCCAAACAGCGACTTTCATGTTGTAAGCGGTGTTGGGTCGGAGATTACTCACAGTCACAATTGTCTGCGTTCCAGCCTAAGTGGAGGAAATATGAAAATATAGACATTAGAAGACTAATTTCAAAGATCCTTCCTCACAATTCCTTAAAAAATTCTAAACAAGCAAAGCAGTCTGTTAGAGAAGATTTAAAAATAAAATATTAAAAAAACCTCTAATTAAGGTGTTTTTAAAACAAAACACGATAAGCACGAGGCTTACAGGCATTAACAATCAAACTAAAAATTAATCCCTGCTGAATCCCATTTGAAAGAATCCAGTGAGACAAAACAAATTATGAGATCGTGAACTTAAAAAAAGTATATTTAATAAAAAGTATTATGATAACAAATAATTATCAAATTCAATATCATATTCAGCATACACAATAAACTTGACAATTACTAACATGCCACTATTAGAATGATGAAATTATACCATATTTAAAGTCCTAAATTACTAAAAAACAACTTGCTTTTATCTCCTGATGAAAATGCCAATGTAACATCTAAAATATTTACAAATGCAAGAAACTAATATTATGTTACTTAAATGTTAAATCAACCAAAAATAAAAAGAAATTAAAGCAATCGAAATTTAAAAATTTAAAAAACATACAATCCTAACAAGATGTTTAGTTCTGTACATTTTAAGTAAATATATTGATGATTAAAATTTGAAAGCGACACAAAAATTATTATATGACTTTTATGCTAACTAAGATAAATGCAGGACAAAATGGTATGCACAAATATAATAAAAGTTATTGATCTTTTAAAAAAGAAAAGGTGATTGGTGATATGCTAGTATTTGATGCCTACAAATTTTAGTATTCATTCCCAGGAAGAATATGAAATCTGTAAAATTTAATAATCTATTTGCACCTCATACAAAATGACGAAAACCTATATATAGTACTGCTAATTTTTACAAGTTCATAATGTCCAGAATTACTTATGTAGGAATATGTATCAAAATATTTTTGCATCATCATATTATACACATAATTAGATTAGGGAATAATCCAAATTTAGAAAATGCTTTTAATCTTGTAATTGTTATCTCCGTACGTCTCCTCAATGTATAGAATTTCTAAACTATGGCTCCAAACTTTTTAAAAATATTACAAAGTATATCCCACATTATTATATGTCAACAGTTCTTCCCATTATTTTACTTACCTGAACTTTTGTCCAGTTTTGGCTGCTATCATCTGCTAGTTTGTATTCTAAAATGTACTCTGAATGATAGCTGGGCAATCGGAAGTCATCCCAAACCACTGTCAAGGTGGTTTGACTTCTTTGTTTGACCAAAATTTTAGGCATGCTTCCAAACACATTATCTGTAAGAAAATAAATTAAGTCATTTTAACATTGAATACATTATTCTATTTAAAACTTACACAGCAAAATTTTGTCAGTGTAAATTTGTTCAAGAACGTATTTGACTAAATGTGAAAGCAAATGTATTTGCTTAATATAATCACAAAAACTCTAACCCTCAAATAAAAGAAAATCTGCATCAACTAACCAAAACATTTTTTATGGCAATGGATTGAAAAAACAAAAACAAAACAAAAAAATATTTTTAATAGACAGTAAATAAAGTTATGCAATATAATATGCCACACTGAAAGCAATAAATCATTTAATAAATTAAAAAAAAAAAAAAAAAAGTGTAACTCCCAGAGGAAGTTGCTTTTATTTTAGAATGTTTAAAAATGTACTTAGAGTGATAAAAAAAAATTACTTCAATAACTTTACTACAGATATTTTAAAATGAGAAAATAAATAAAAATGTGTCTTTTATATACAGTTCTATATTATTTATTATCAAGTACATAATTTTTTTTTTAATTTAATTGTACCATAGTAAGACCAAAAGTTAAAGGAAATTAAAAGTAAACTGCACTGAAACTCACCTCTTGTTTTAAAAGCAGATATTTCATGTTTACCATCTTCTTCAACCTTGACAAAATAATTTTTACCAGGAAGAAGATTTTCTAAGTCAAAAACAGTATTCACACCCTGCAAAACAATAATTCCATTGAAGATTAACAACAATCTTGAATTCAATCAAACATAACTTGTAAGTGATAAAGAAATGCTAATTGAACCACTTGATATACTTTCAGGGTTTGTACTTAAAACAATGGGCAACTAATTATTGATCATGAAAGTTATTTTTATCCCTTTTACAGAAAGTATTCTATTATTATTATTTTTTCTTAATGACAAAAGGAAACATTCAGCAGTTGAAATCTGCAAATATTAAACTGAACTAAGTGGCAGGGGATATTCAAGAAGTAAAGGCCGGCAAAACAGCGGCTCCCAAAAGAGTTTGTATACTTACAAAGTTCAATAGTTTACAAGGAATGCCGACCATTGCAATTACAAGTGCAATGAGAACTACTCCCTCACAGAGTCTAAAAATACTCCTAGATCTTCTACTACAACAAAAACAAGTGAAACTAGAGGCTATTTTGTGCTCACGAAGTCTAAAACTCATGGGTTTATGGAAATCATCCCATGAACTACCTATGTTTAAAAATATTCAGTCACAGGCAAAAGAACATCCCTGTCTAACAATGAGATCTGACTGGATGTAAGAGCAATATTGCTTTAGAGCCAAATATAAAATTATCTTTCTGACCAGAAAGGACTGGAGATTTCCCTCCAATCTGACAAGAGGAGGAGATGAAATTTGGTACACAAATGGTTCAAAGACATCCTATGACACTGGTTCAGGTGTCTTCTGTCCTAAAAGAAAAATAAAGCTGTCTTTCTCTCTGGGCAAGTTGGCTACTGTATTTCAGGCTGAGGTTCTTGCAATCACTGGCTGTGCCTGCAACTGTCTAGATAGGGAGGTAGTTAAGAGAGTCATAAAGATTTTTTCTGACTGCCAAGCTACCCTAAAGGCCTTAAAGAGTCACTGCTTTACCTCTAAAGCAGTGTGGGAATACCACAATGCACTTGAAGACCTGGCTGAAAGAAACAAGGTGTCTCTTCTCTGGGTCCCTGGTCACTGTGATATTGAGGGAAATGAAATGGTAGACTAATTAGCTAAACATGGTTCTGAAATATCTTTTGTCAGACCAGAACCTATTTTGAGTCTGCCTCACAATGCAGTCAGGAAAACTATCAAAAGTTTATTAATGACTGAATCCTATCAAGCATGGCTTCAATCTAAAGATCAAAGACAAGCCAAAGAGCTCAATCAACAGTCAACCTGGACTAGATTGAAAGAGATACTAAAATTGAGCAGAAGAGAAATAAAGGTTGCTGTAGGCCTTTTAACTGGACATTGCACCTTAAATAGACATCTTAATCTGTTAGGTGTTGTAGATGACCCACTATGCAGTGACTGTCGTATGACAAAGGAGAGCTCTACGCATGTGTTATGTAAATGTGACTACTACTCTACCCAATGATTTGAACATCTGGGATACCATTACATCGACTACTGGGAACTGTCAAATGTTCCAATCAGGTCTATACTGAAATTTATTTTGGCAACGGGTCTTCTTTAGATCAAATAGGTGGTTTCAGTACAATAGACTTTAGTCGTGGTGCTTGTACTCGGTAGAGTCACCCCCATTCATAAGTTAGACAAAGTTCAATCAAATACTACTACATTATGGATTATCCATATCAAAAATTAATATTTCAGAATAGAATTTTTTTTTTTTTTTTTTTAATAATTATCTCTAATTTTATTTTAATAAAACTACATAAAATATTTTAATACATAGCAGAACTTTATTTTTAGAAAAATCATTGACTTAAAAGTAACACAAAATATCTCCTAAAAGTCTTTGTACATTAAAAATTTTTTTTCATACTAGTATTTATAGTAATATTTCGGTAAATTAGTAATTCATAGGATATCTTTTAGCATTCACAATAACATTTAAGCATCTGGGTATAGATTTCACTATTTTTTTGTAATTTCTGCATCAATGTTTCTCCATTCTTTGATCAAAATTGTTTTTAGTTGTCTATTCGTTTTCATGTTGTCTTTTTAATTTGGCCTCCAAATCTATTTTTTTGGGTTCAAATCTGTCGACTGGAGTTTTTTTTTTTTTTTTTAAAGATTTTGTTGACAATTATAGAGGCAACAGAGGCGATCATTGAAAGCTGTGTACTCGGATAATTATCTTGATTAAAAATGAAGTTAGTTGTAATAGCCACTTGGGCTGACAAATTTAATGTATTGTTAAAAATATTCAAATAGATTTCATGATTCATTATATCATCATTAAACACCTAATTACCAAGTCCTGATGCCGAAAAGCACCCATACACAAGGATACTTCCCACCATGCTTTACAGCTCCAACAAAGTTCTTGGGATTAAGTCCATAATTTTTTCTTCTTCACACAATTATGCACTCATCGAAAGCAAAAATGTTAAATTTCTTTTCATCTTCAAATAAGACATGATTCCAATATCTTGCTGGCTTATTTAACATCGGCTTTGCAAAGGGAAGGTGAAAATTCCCATATTTAGCATTTACAAAAAAATTTCTTCAACCAGAACACACATGTAGTCCAGCTGATCTGACTACTTTTTAAACAGCTTCAAGTGAAATTAAGGGAAAAAAATTCCTTCTACATTCTGAACAAACTTTTATAGCACACAAATGCCGATTTTTCAACAGCGTTGAGATACAACAAATCTCTTCTCGTGTTCAGATAACACTATTGGGCAATCTTTTCTTGGCTGGTTTGGTTTTGAATTCTATTTTCTTGTTTAAAACATTTTATTACATACTAAACGGTTGAATGGACTAAATTTAATACTTTAGAAATATAATCAATTTTAGACAGATGTTTGTTGTTTCTTTAGGGCTACGAACCATTTTAAATAATAAATGATTAAATAATAAATAGGGAAAGCAAATGTTACAAACAATATATTTTTAAAATGTCACCACAATGCAAAATTTAAATAATAAAAATAATAAAAAATAATTGTATTAGGGAATTTATCAAAAAACTTTATATTATGCAAACACTTCTGTGATATTCTTTTATGGTTCTATGAATTTCTATTATTATAAAAACTAAATGATTCAATACTTCTTTTAAAAATATCAGGTTTCATTTAGAATTAAATAGATATTCTACAAAAAAAATTTCAACTGCACTAGGAGTTTTAGGGCACTGTATAAAAATATGTTGAAAATAAACAACCTCTACAAGTACTTTAATGATAGAAGAATAAAAGCACTAATGAGACAATTTTAAATTAAAAAAAAAAAAAAAAATGAATGTAAGACATTTAAATATCTTTGAATCTTAACATAAAAATAATTTGGGTACTTACACACTATCGCAACCATATGGGTAACATTGAAAAAAGCCGCACCAATTCTAAATACAAATAACGCTGACAGAAATATGAAACGAAGTCAATTCAGCGGCTAAGCCACGTGCGAAATCAGGGTTGCCAATTTGGCGAGTTATCCCGAAGGTTGGTATGGTTGCGATAGTACGTAAGTATCATTATTTGCATAGAAGAAACTTCTGAAAACCCTATTTCGAAACTTTGCAAATTCTACAATTTCTTTGTAATCATACTGCTATTCTAAAATCATATATTATAATGCTAGTTTATTTTTTAAAAAATACTTACACATATTTTTACACTTCCTAGTTTTGAAAATTAAATTAAAAACATTTACATATCTATATTTCAAATATTCTTTATATACAAAGATTATAATAAAAATGTAGACACTTTCTGAAAAGGCATTAGGAAATAGATTTAAGTCATTGGTTTGATTTATAAAGTATTGAATTTAATATTTTTAAATGAAATAAATAGGATTCAAGAGATGAATAAGAAATATCAATGGAAGGAACTTGATTTTGAGTTAATATTACAATAATATAGCTTACATTAATTGGAGTCCACTGTGTATGTGTTCCTCTGTAGGTTGAAGAGTAAAATGCTTGAGCTTGTTGCACTGGTGCAGGAGAAGCCCACTTGATTTTAGCAGAATTATGAGTTACT
This sequence comes from Linyphia triangularis, assembly GCA_963978545.1. Classification (NCBI taxonomy): domain Eukaryota; kingdom Metazoa; phylum Arthropoda; class Arachnida; order Araneae; family Linyphiidae; genus Linyphia; species Linyphia triangularis. The sequence continues at coordinate 90,061,268 of OZ021722.1, forward strand.
TCAAATACTTCAATGGACAGTGAACCTAAAATATAAAGATCCTCATTAGAACTATGCAGAAAAATGGTTTAAAAAAAAGGTTGGATGCTTTCAAACAACTATATTGATTGTGGTGATATTAGATGAGATTTAAAAGTTTTTTTTTTTTTTTTTTTTTTACCATTTAGTTGGTTGTTTTCAGATTATCTGGCGCCGTCAGCAACACGAGGGCTATAATGCGTCGAAACATTCGTCATTAGACAAGCCAACATACATTTACAAACACCCATGCCAACACGGGACTCGAACCCGCAACCTCGCGGTCTAGAAGCTAGCACGCTAACCACTATACCGTTTGGTCGGCTTTTACCATTTAGAAACAAATTTAGGTTATCATTTTTTTAAACCATTACGTTGTAAATGTACTGAAAATAGTTTAAGGCTTCATTTTGTATTTGTGGACCAAGAATGAATTGCACATTTTGGAAATTATTTGAAAGGAGATAAATAATATTTATTTATTATGAATTGAAATTACTGAAATCTAACAGTAAAATAGGCTACTCAAAATAGGTACAACTTTTTTATATCTACCCTATTTGATACACCTTAAAAGGAAAGCTAAAAGCTGTGCATAAAGAAAAAACTAAAACTACGCCTGAGTGTCACTGATAAATTACCTATAGATGTCTAAATTAAAGAATTTTGAGAATAACTTGGTTATGTTCATAAAAATTCCTAGTAATCTTTACATAGTCATAAAAAACTTATCAAATTTAATGAATAGAATGTATTTAAAGTCATAATTTTAAACATCACCAAATAATTCCTTTCATGTTTATTTTCTTTTAAGCAAATTTGTAAAGTTGCCATTCGTATGAGAAATTATGCTTCTTCTGGTTTGTGACAAAAAGTACTTCAGATGATAGAGATTAAAAATAAAACGTCATAATCAGCTGCTAAATATTTAAAAGTTAAATAAGCAGTCATGAATGGTTGATGAAATAACATTACACAAAAAAAATCCATTTAAGAATTTGTGATTTACTGGAGAGGGAGTATCATATACTCAAGTTCTAGTATTTTAAATACAGAATTAGCAAATTTTGATTGATTTTTACTTGTTCTCATGTTTCCATGATCGATTCGCAACAGCTTTTGCCCTGAGTACCCAAAGATTTGGCATTGGTGATAAAGGTTAACACAAGTTAACTTCAAACAAGAATTTTGTAAAGCAAATTCAAATATATGCTGAACATAATTAAATATCAAAATTTAATAATTAATTAGATATCAAAATGTAATGGTAAAAACGCTGTATATTTACTTTGGATATAAATATCATCACAATTTAACAATTTATACCAGAATAATCCGTTTGCGTCAATCAAAATCGTTTCAAAAGCAACCGAACATTGGAAAGCAGTCTTCAATATAGTATTTAAATGCATCAATGAATTTACAACTTTACTGATTCATTTAGAAACATCCTTTTATACGTTGAAAGATGTTCAAAGATGGAATAAATTTTGATCTCGTAAATGTTGTATGGTTAAAAAGTCTCTATTATTGGTAGTTAGAAATCAACAAACTAAATGCATTGAGAGATATAGTGCTCCCCAATAATAGTTGAAGAATAGTGAGTGATATTGAATAATAGTAGGTCACAATAATAATTGAAAAATAGTGAGTGGTATTAAATTATAGTGGGTCTAATTATAAATAAATGCCAACAGTGTGTGTGTTAATTGATGTTTCATGAAATACCATTAATAATTTTTAAACACTTCAAACGAGCAGAAAGTCAAAAAGCATCACATTACACGCCCTTGAACATTTGATGGTTTCAACCGCTACTTCAATTTGGCGACACGGTGGGACATTAACACCGAATTCTCCAATCAAGTTCACCTTGGAAAGATTTTGATGAAGATGACTCTTTTCAGAAACTGTCACCGAGACCCGTTGAGAGACAAAAGTATTCTAATCCTAGTAGCCGAGTAGCATGCAATTAAATTTCACCTTGACATTCTTCGAAAGACTAATGAACTTGTGGTGGAAGGATTGATGAAGAAAGTAGAAGGAAAACTCTTTCTTAATTATATTGACTTCAAGTTGAGTAAAAAATTGCTATTGGGACACTTGACAATTATGACTGGATTTATGAGACAAAAGAAAATGAAAGTCGAATCAGTGAGTGTTTCGTGACCGATCTTTGATCGATAAGGGACAGAAAATGATTTATATGCGTCCAGGTTTAAAAGTAATATATTCTATGAGTTACTAAAATACTGTGAGACTGTTTTATGTAGATTCAGAAAAGGTTTGAAGGTGGGTTCATTTCTAATTTCTTTTTAACATAACTTTTTAACATAAAGTCCCGCATGAAGCCTTATTACATAAATTAAAAAGAATTGGAATTCATGACACTGTTTTAAGTTGGATTGGAAATTGGTTAATTGGAAGAAAGCAAAGAGTGCAAATCAAAGGTAAATACTCTCAGTGGGGAGAAGTTAAAAGTGGGGTTCCACAGGGGTCAGTTTTGGCTCCACTTCTGTTTATAATATTTATCGATGATATAAGCGAAGGTCTCTTAGGTAAAGTCCGTTTTTTTGCAGACGATTTAAAAATCATGGGACTTTCTAATTCAATGGAGCAGATAGTACAATTTCAATTAGATTTAGATAGGATTTCTGATTGGGCTATTAAATGGGGAATATCATTTAATATTAGCAAATGTCAGGTTTTACACATGGGGAACCAAAATCAAAATGCGTCTTACAACTTACAAGGCATTATAATAAATGATGCTAACGTTGTCAGTGATCTGGGGGTGTTGATTAGTAAAGATTTTAAGATGGGACAACAATGTAGGGCGGCTAGTGACAAGGTTAGGTTATATATAAAAAAAAAAATTTATCTAGATCTAGTGATATCATACTACCATTGTATAGAGGTTTAGTTAGGCCGCATCTTGAGTATGCAGTACAGTTTTTGTCACCTTATTTAAAAAAGGACATTGATTTACTAGAAAAAATTCAACACAGAGCAACAAAAATAATTCAGGGTACTTCGGGAATGGCATATGAGGATAGATTGAAAAAATTAAACATGTATACACTGCAGGAAAGAAGGGCAAGAGGGGATTTGATCCAGTTATTTAAATTTATTGCACATGGTGAAATTAGGGGTTTAGAATTTGTCACTGACAATAGGACGCGAGGAAATGGGTGAAAATTGTTCAAATCTCAATTTAATAGGGAAGGGCGAAAACACTATTTTTACAATAGGATTATCAATGATTGGAATGATTTGCCAGCAAATGTTGTAAATTCAGAGAGCGTAAGGAGTTTTAAGAAACAGTTAGATATGCACTGGGAGATCATCAATAGGCAATAATTGGATTACACTGGCTAGGTAAGTAACTTATATTTTGTACTTTGTATATATTTAATTTAGGTTATTTTGTTACCATATTTAGTTACTTATGTTTGCGTACTGTTGGTTTTTATAAAAATTTGTCAGCTTGCATTATGTATTGCATTTTTTCCAGTATGATTGTCAAACGCTGTGTCAACTTTGTGTATTGTATTGTATTATGTATATTGCATTGTATTATGTATATTTTATGGTATTATGTATATTGTATTGTATAATCCTGTAACTATTGTATATTGTGTCAGCTTGTATATATTGCTTGCATTATATATTGCATTTTTCCAGTATTATTGTCAAACGTTGTGTCAACTTTGTATATTGCATTGTATTATGTGCATTGTATTGTATTGTGTATATTGTATTGTATTATGTATATTGCATTGTATAATCCTGTAAGTATTGTATATTGTGTGCATGATCCTGTAACTAAGCTATATTGTATGTATGATCGTGTAACTATCGTATGCAAATTATTTTCTATTTCTATATACGTGTATATATATATTTACTCGACCAACCCTGTTGGGCCTTGAGCCTGTCTTTGGTCTTAAAATTTGTATTTGTATTTGTATTTGTATTAGTGCATAATATAGTTTGTCTTTTCAGAGATTTTTATAGAAATTAAAAGGTTTAATGTAAAACTGAGAATTTGCATTCAGATTATTTTTGTTCCACTGCATTGCTGAAATGATTTCTGTATTGAAATTAGAGACTAAATATTTTGTAAAACACACTTTGGAAAATTACATAAGTATATTCTGTGTATAAAATAATCTTAATTTATTAAAATTTAAATGGAAAAAAACACATTACATACTTAACGTCTTAATAGTGTTTGCATACTTAGTATAGATTTGTGCATACTTTTTTAAGAACTCAGAAAAATAATGCGACTAATGACAGCGTTAAAAAACACTGTGGTTCTTGTATGTTTATTGACGATGTGGCAATAAGATTTTAAAATGATATTTTGGATTAGGAAACTCTTAAATGTCTTTAAGTCTATAAGAATCAACACAACACTTACTAATTGAAATGTATTTCTGGCGGGAAAAGCCGTTTGAATAAATATGGTTTATTAATAAAAAGTTTAGGAACTTTTTAAAATATTCTTCAGATAAAATATAAATAAAATATAAAAGTGAGGAACTTGATGAAAACCTGATGAATCCACTAAAAAACACCATATAAGAAAGAACACCATGAGAAACTAAGTAAGTTGTATTCCATCTCGGATATTCGTGAAAGTGAATCTTAACAATTGGTCACCTTTTTAGATAGTTGATTCCACAAAACACGCTCGAAAGGTATGTACAATTTTATCTTCATTTTCCAATGAAATATTAATTTTTGAACTCTCTTGTTTTTTCCCTTCATCCTTAACATACGATAAACTATGAAGGCACAAGGCCCATTTAGAAACAACAACAGCAAAATTATTTCAGCCAGGCAAACTAAGACACTCTGACAGTTCTAATACCAATTTTGTAATTACCAAACTAAAGATGACATATCTTTTATATACGAAAAAAAAAAAGAAGAAAAAAAAAAAAAACACAAGGCAATTATATTGACTTCAAGGGGGAAAGGTCATGTCTTGATGTATCGCCAATGCAACTAATGGCATTTCAAATAACAGGAATTAGTTTTTTTCTCATCCAGGCACTAGAAAACTGGATGAGGGGACTAAGAAAGATAAAGTGTGTCAGATTTATTTATTTTTTTTCGCCATTTTCTACAGCGAGTGGCTTATCACCTATCAAGGTCAATCTAAAAACGCCGCCATTTTGTTTTTTCATTGAAAATATATTGAACTTTTTTTTTATTCTGCCTTGTGAATAAAAAATTAGACACCGTTGCACGCGATGTCTTGTCTCTGAGAAGTTTTCTCCCAGAAGAAAGTTGCACAAGTGGAGGTTGCTGGAGCAATTGTATCTTTTTCTATTCATATCTAATATCTAATGGTTTACGAATATCTAAGTAGTTTTTCTACAATATTCATTACCGCGGACCACCAACCGCGTCAACTCATACCAATCTAATACGAATAAATTCAGGAATTATGGTTTTAAAAACTAGTTGATATGTATTTAACATAAATACAGGTTAATCCATAAAATGTACGTTGAAATTCAGAGAGAAATTACAAAAATATACAGTTATAAATAATTTAGAAAGAAAATAGATACGTAGATTAACTGACTCTGATCTGGGGACTGTGAAGAGTTATTTTAAACTGGACCGATCTTGATAGGCCTAAAGTCTTTGAATGGGACTAGGTCCTTTACCTGGTAGTTAATCGATATTTTTGTAATTAAAAAACATACAGGTTCATAACAAAACGATTAAAATGTATAAAGTCCTGCAAGCCATGCTTACAAGGGCGGATCCAGAGTTTTATTACGGAGGGGGCGGTGGTGGTTGAATAGCTTAAGTAAATTTTGTTTGCTCTTAAGTTATATTACTATACCATGGGATAACTTAACTTTGATTATACAGAATATGTTACAAAGAGGTAAAAAGTCTCAATAACGTAAAGTCGACACAATGGTTGGCTACGTGTGAATTTACGACGATAAATTAGAGTTGTTTACAACTATTTGATTCAGGATAAATTATTGTTAAATATGATAGACAGAACAATCTAACAACGAATACATATACAGATTGAAAATTTTCAAACTATAATTTGCTTTGTTGTCTTGCTTCGTCCTCAGCTTTTTCATCTCCTTTTTTTGGGATGAGAACATTTAAATTAAAAATGTTCAATGCGGATTCGTCAAATCTTGATTGATTTTATCCAAAGCCTGAGAGCAGCGCACGTTAAAACATGAGCAATCCATGAATAACAATAACGGAGGGGGCGATCGTCCCCTCCGCCCCTCACTGGATCCGCAAATGCATGCTTATGTTTTTAAACATCCTCGGATCTACTATTTTTACACAAAGTTTTTCCTGCTTTGTTGGGAATCCCGAATGATTATATCGTCAGTGGTGTACTGTACATCAAATGCCGCGTAATTCATCTTTTAGTTCAATATGAATAATTTTTCTCAAAATGAAGAAATCATACAGCAATATATTACACTTTGGATAATAATTAAGAAAAGGAAAGATTTAGAATAAATATCAGAAAGTAAAATATATTGAAGATCAAAATTTACAAAATGGAGGAAAATCTTAATTCTACAACGCTTAAACTTCTTAAACAACTTCTAATTGAATTGAGCGATAAACCAAAAAACACGACTTACGTCTTAACATATTTTATTAAACTCTAACATCAGTTTAAATACAAATCTTTTACTAATTTAAAACAAAGGACATTTAATGGTGAAAGAAATTCAAAAAATTACGTTCGTCTGAAGAGATGGGGAAGAGGGGATGAGATTGAATTTCTCTGCATCATAAATTCTAAATCGATTGTTCTAAAAAAATATAGGATGTAAAAGCTAATTTGAATTCTAACTCCACTATGTAATCAAAATAAAAAAAAATTATGCATAAAGCAACCACTCGAAAATTCTTATATAAAAAAAATGTAAGGAGAAAATAAACATAAAATAAGCGACCACAGAACTTTATAAAGTTTGAGAATAAATCAACTTTGAAATAATGATTTAATTCACGATAATCGATATTTGATTATTGGATTTTCCGTAAAGATAAGAGTTTCTTTAATATTTTGTTTCACCATACAAAATTGCTAGATTATTTCCTCGCAATACGTGGCAATTTGTTATTTAAATATCCGACTAAGATTCAATGTTAATAATTTTTTATTTAAAATTGCTTTTAAAATTCTTTAACTTCACGGTTCTATGCGTGATCTTTGAACTGTTGAGTTTAATATTTTTAAGACAATAGAGAATGTAGATTGATTGTACAATGCATGGGGAAAAAATATGTTTTTGCTTGAATCTTATATGTTGACCTTTTTGGAGTTATTCGAACAATTGGGCGCTCCAATTTCATTTGGATCAGAAGGTGTCATTTGTACTTTTTCGTTTTAGAGGTTTTTTCTTCTACTATTTATACTATGCATGATGCCAAATTTAGATGTTTGTTTTATATTATAACGGAGATTTTGTTGTCCCGTCATAACCTTTTGAACACGTAGTGGATTTTAAAGGCAATTTCTTCTAAATATGTACAATTTCATCATTACCTCCCAACCTTTACCCAATGTTGGAGATATTTTCCCCATTGCCCCCTGATTTTGCGAGATAGTTCACTAAAAGTTGTAGTCCTTTTGGGTAAGGAATATTTTGCAATATGATAGTCATTAAACGGAAATAAAACGCTACAAACGTAATCAATCAAATCTATGTGATTAGAAATAAGAGAATTTACAAAAATGGTTTCTATTTTTAAATTTTAACTTCTATCTTGGCAGCCTTAGCTGTCATTTTTTCTGCATTCATCAAAGGTGAGAAAAAAAAATTGAAGTAAAAGATTTTAAAAGGGTAAGAGATTCTGTAGCAAGAATATTTTTTGTGAAAGAAAAACTGATAATCTTAAAAACGAGATTTTCCTCACTTCTGAAAAACCATAGCACTTGAACCATTTTTTTTTTACATCGTTAGAAACCATTGCGCTCATTAAGTTTCTTCATGCAAGATTTCCGCTGGGGTTTAATTAAATTGGGAGGGGGGGGGGGTGAATGAAGAAAACTAAAAAAAAAAAAGTTTTACAAATGCTTATGAAATGTATTTCTTAGCATGGGGTTTTAGTGAATATCGGTCTAAAAGACCACCGAATCGCATTACCTTGAAGAGATGCAGCTTCCTTAACTTCCGAAAAAGAATAAAAAGTGAGAGTTTCATCATAAATAGTCGTCAACGTCTGGCAACGAACCTTCATTAAGATTCTTATTAGGGTTTTAACTTATGGACGATTTCCGTAGGGGCTCCAAACAGAGAGCGAGAATAAAGAACGCCCGGGCGGTTCCTCCGCATCGCCCCGGGAATCATCGTTTGCTTATGTTCTATCCACCCTTTTTCGAACCGGATCTCTGTTCCAAAAGCCGATGACCGGACTAATGAGAAGATTGAAGCTCTCGCTTTTTCGTCGTTAAGGTTTCGGTAGCCGCTGAGAGGTGCACAGCCCCTAATGAATAACGCAATTCAGAGGAAGAAAGGTGAAGGTGTAGATCTTCTACCTGAGAATGCACGCCGCTGCAGCTCGTACGAGGATGCATAGACTTTCATTAACTCTTATCCTCCGAAAGTAGACTTTCCAATGAATATTTTATTTCTATACGCATTTTTTTGCCGAAACGGAATAACAATATTTAATCGAAAATAGTCGCAACATGAGATATTTTTAGTTACTAAAAAATGATGCTGCGCTGTAGCTAAATAAACGATTTACTTTATGCCTACCTAATGAATATACCCGCAAATGATCAGCAAGGTCAGCTACCTAAGAATTTAAATGTTTGGATCTAAAATCTAGTTTCAGAAACAGGGAACAAACATTCTGCGTTTTCCCATCAGAAGGAAATATAAATTGTTCTTCAAACATTGCTTAATGTAACTTTGTTTTTGTTTAAATTTCACAACGAAATATTCTACAGTAATATTCCACAAACTGTTTTGTGCGATAAATGAAATTCCATAAGCTAAAATAAAAGAACAAAGTTCTGAAACTTTTCAAAGCATTGTAGACCAGTTTTTCAAAAATGTATAATTTTATCTTTTGATCTTTTCGGCTCTGGATGGAAAACGCAAGCCCCAAAGTTTTGAACATAAAGTATGATTCATGACACAAAATGTTACACAACTTTGCAGCATTGATTTTTATGCTACTTTTTTTTTTTTGAAAAGTTGATGAATAAAGTTTTACAACAGATTTTGTTGTATTGAGGAAACGTAGCACAACTTTCCAGTTGACCAATGCGTAAAATAACGTTGCTATGTCATATCTCATCCAGGTCTTACAGCATTGGTACGAACACTTTTATTTTGTTTCCATACTTGTATGTTTTATTTTTCTTTGTTTGAGTGTAGTGAATGCGATTATTTTTTTTCTTTTTAAATCAGATAATATTTTTTTATTATTAGGTGTGCTTACGTACTTTGCAACTTATATTGTTATTCTGTATCTTTGTTACTTGGCAACTTTGTCAACAATCTATGACAAAAACCACTTTCAAATCATTTTAACTCGAAATTCGAATCGAGCTTTCTTTTTTCTTTCCCAACTCCCAGTCGCATTCTTTGTATTCGCATGAAAAGTAAAGAACTATTCAAACAAATTTAACCAAAATTATAATCTGGATTCAAGTCATTTATTTTTAAGAATGCTCTGAATAACATGTCATCCAGAACCTCCCGAGTTTCTGCAAAGAAAAGTAATTATATCTTCACCCAAGAAAAGGAAAGAAAAAAGAAGCCCGAGTTGATCCCCCATTTACAAATAAGAACCCCATCAAATCCCGGACATGGATTTGACAAATTGCAAACAGAGGCTCGGCATTACACACACACACACAACCAGTAGCCAAACGTTCATCAAGTATGGAAGAAGAGGGGTAAGAAGGCAACTGGTTATCGATAATTTTCTTTTTCTTTTAATCTTCCATCTTCATCTAGAAGTTGTCAAGGTCAAATTAAATGGGTATTGGGAGAGGGGAGGGTCGAAGAGAAAGTAGGGAATGCATGCGAGTGTATGTTGTGAATTCCCTACTAACATTAATTCGTTCATTAAATGCCATTGTTCAGTGTTTTTTTTTTTTTTTTTTTCAAAGACAGAGAACGGCGCCATCTAGGCTTTTGGTTGCGCTCCAGTTAAAGGATTAATGGATAAATAAATTAATTGTTCTTATAATCGTTTCGTTAGGTGGGGAACGTTATTTGATATCTGATTACATTTGAAGCTTCTTTCTATTATTCTCCGTACCACAATGTTAATTTGATTGAATTAATGAACATTTTTCACAGAAACTGTCAAAATCTGCCTAAACTTTCTGCTATACATTTCTTTATTTAAATGTGTACATTGAAATAAAATTTCGTCGGATTTTAAGATATTTTTTATAGCTTATTTCATCTTAAAAAGTAAAAGCCTTTTAAGAAATTTGAAGTGACTTTCACATTAAATCATTTTTTAAATGATATAAAGGAAGTATAGTTAATATCACATTAAAAAAAAAAAAAAAGTTCAGTAAGGAAAGTTGAAATTTATCTCGATGCTGCAATCTCACTTACTTAGCCCCAAATACATGTTTTTCTTAAGATGCTTAAAAATCATTTTCCAGTTGGGAGTGTTGCATTCTATACACTTAAGTTGCCAAAAGCTGTGAAAAAAAAACCCCTTTTTATCTACACAAACTAAGCAATACAGTAATCTCCGCGTAGAGAAAGCCGTTTATTATTAAAATCATTATCTTTTTACAGGGTTCTATATCCACCAGTATAATTGCGGATGGTACGACATCTGAAGCATATAACATTTTAAAACTCATGCACAAACACAATGAAAAAATAACGCACTGCCAAAAAAAATTCGAAATTTATATTGGAGGTTTCCGAGAGTGTCTATAAAGAATATTTTATTCACTTGATAAATATAGAGAATATTTTATTCACTCGATGGTTCTAAAAACCGAAAAGGAGAAGGAGTACAGTATTTCTTTTCTTATACACATTATCAGTCAGAAATTTACAATATTGGTCGAGAGGGTACCGAGTTTAAGAGTGAAAACTGTTTGGAAACAAAAACTGGTTAGTGCAAACACTTGAATGGAACAATTTAGAAAACAATGCCCATGGTAACGACAAAATAAATAAGCTGAATTGAAGAGAATATTAATAAGTACAGACAGTGAGAGAAGAGTAGTTTAAAAAATGTGTATAAATTCTTTATATTAACATAGATTTTGTTTGGGTGTTTGTGTGTGGTGAAAAAATCTTCGGTTCCCACTTGCCGTTATCCTATCGAACTTTGAGAGATTGACTCACTGTCGATGACAATGCATTTTAACAAGTTTTTTAAGGCAAAAAAAAAAAAAAAAAAAAATTAAAAAAAAAAAAAAAGAGGAATCAACGGTTTTCTTTATCATGGTCAAACGCTGTGAAAACTCGATCTGAGCTCAAAATCTCTTCAATAAGTAGAATTTCAAATAAAAATATATGACATATTTAAAGAATTTATAGTTCAAATTTATCATCCAATAAATAAGTATGGAAAAATGTGGGGGTGCTTGCTAATTACCTACTTAACATCTAACTGGTATTAGAGTACCTAGAAAACATTTTTTTTTTAAACAGTCATTCATAGAGAAATGTTTTTGACCCCGGTTGTTTATAGAATGTTTTTTTCTGAAAATCTATTCAATATTTTATATTCTTAAAATATAAAAGTTATAGAACGGAATTTTGTATCAATAGAATTTATGCTTGGTACTATTGCAAAGAAAATTATAATTCGAAGTTTTAGTTCAAATATCAAATATCCAATTAAATTCTAAAAGCTAATGCCTCCCTCCCCCCCCCCCCCTGAATATAACTATGAAAACTATTCATATTTTTCTGTATTCCTGATTTTGTTTGATATCTATCAACAGGCTGGCATTGAAATGGCACTACGTATGGAAATGATCAGTACTAAGATTTCTTTAAAAAGTCATGAAACCGCATGCCTAATATTTTTGAAATCCTTTTATCAATAGTGTTATTGATATCGTAACATGATCAATGAAATTAATTTCTTCAAGTGAAAATGGAAAAAAATTTCTAATAAATTTTAACGCTTTTTAAAGTTTTATTTTGTAGAGATGAATACCAAACGATAATAATTAATGAAAATGATTAGTTCGGGATTGGTTTTTTTAATAATAAAAAACTATTTACAATATTCGTAGTTTTCATTTTTCCTAGTAAATTTTAATCGACTTGTACTTGCTATTCAAAGCTCTTCTAAATTTTACGAAAAGGACAGAAGAAAGGAAATTTTGAAACTGTTTACTTAAACAATTTTAAGTTTTGTGTACCGAAAATAAAGTTTTCATCTAAGATGACTATGAGAAATAAAATTGCGATAGGATCAAACGTATAACATGGAATATAATCACAATAGTTCATTTCGTTTTCACTTGTTATATTTCAAATATAATCCTGTCATTTTAAAAATATTTTTTCCTTTTGTAATGATTTGGTTATCCATTCTGAAAGTAAAATCCATTTCTTACTTTGTGTTTTTTTAAGAAAGAAAATCAGCAAAATCGGCTCCTCCGATAGTTTGTATAAAAAGATATTCCTTTTTCTTCAAAAGAAAAAAAAAAATGTCTGGGGCCGAGGAATATTATGATGATGAGAAGAGTTTTTTGGAACTACAGAAAACGTTGTTCTGCTTCAGCGAGCCATATCCGAGAAAAAATGGCCGATTAAAAACTGTGTTTGACCTTTCCATAGCGTCATTTTCCTTTTTCTGGATCAGTGCAAACGAAATCAAAACAATGAAAAGGAAATATGTAAATTCTGTTGATGGTAGAGAAAGTGATCTGAACTTTGAAAACAACCATTTATTTTTAAAAACATCGCATATTTTGCGGTTTCTTTGTGGTATGGATTATTTTAAACACTGAGCTTGTAAACACTGGACCTGTTAGACATCAGCAATTTTGTGTATTTTCCGAAAAAAGCCTGATAAATCATCCGATATAAGATCTTGTTCAGACCGCGTGAAAGATTTTATTTTTCTAATAAATGAAATTCTCTAATAATTAAAAAGATTGCTTACAATGTCTTTGAATAAAATGTTTCAACTTGAGCCGGCAAATTGGATATATTCATGAAGTGAGAATACTTCTTGTTTTACACACAACATAATATGAATTCAAATTAATGAATTCATAGATCGTTGAATAGATAGAGCATCTCCTAATAAATAGGGCTTCGCAAGCATCTTACCAAAAAACTATTTAAAAATATATTGATAACTAAAATTTACTTGAAAATAACATTAGCATTGATTACTGATGGAAATTGGTAATATTACTCACAATCCGTTTCATGAACTCATGACATCATTTTGATATACGATATTGTCCTTTTGAGTTAATGTTTTTCTATACATTCTGAATCGATCTGTACATTGTGGACCTATTCAATTGGCCAAATCATATTGATTAAACACCGAATTTCTAGTTATTATGGTATTGGTCGGTTATTTCGAAAACTGAGTTGCCCTAATTGGCCATAAACCACATTCCAACTTAATTATGAGTCTTGTAATTGTTCAGTGTTGTTATTTGTGGTAAAAAACTGCAACTTTTATCAACAAGATCTGACCAAATCGGGGCTGTCATTTTGTGAGTGACTGGTTACTGTGGTTTGGCCATATTAGAGATACTTTCGAATTTTCGCTGCGAATTAACTTTTTTTAATTTTTGTTAGTCATTCAAATTTCAATTTATAAGTTGGTTATGACAAAAGATGGATACATATGAATTTATTTTATAAATCAAGTAGCAGAGAGGATAAATGGAAAGAAAATCTCTCCCATTTCCCTTCATCAGCTGAAACAAAAACTTGTGACACTGGTAACCGAATAGCCAATTAATGTCTCATTCAAAACCACCGTACATGTATTGATTCAAATGGTGCAAGGATATTCAACCTTGAAAAATGATTCGGGGACAGTGACAGCACGAAAAAAAGTTCCAGTCGGTTGATGTCTACTTGCCTCACGGCTACTTAAGAAGGGACCCAAACGTGGGAAAGGATCTTCCGATCATCAATAATGATGACAAGAAAAACACTCCATTGATTGCACTCATTCCTCCTTAAAAGAAGAATACGGAATTCATTATCTACCGGCTTTAGGAGAATATGCTTCATTCATCTTCTAATTTGTCCATTATTCCTTTCTATAAGATACCTATTACAGCAGGAGAGTACTGGGACATAAAATCGGCCCAGTGATTTTAGATTTATGGCGGCCCAAAATTTCAATCTAATCATTCATGAATTTTTAATCATTATTGGTAAAAATAAAATATTTCCAATAATTAATTTTAATTAAATCATTAGTTTTAATTAAATAATTAGTTTTAATTAAATAATTAAGTTTAGTTACATAATTAATTTTAATCACATAATTAATTTTAATTACATAATTAAATTTAATTAAATAATTAATTTTAATTAAATAATTAATTTTATTAAAAAAATTAATTTTAATTAAATAATTAATTTTAATTAAACAATTTTAATATGTAATAAATTTTTATTTAAATATTTATATTTAATAGTCAATTTCAATAATTAAACAAGTTTTATGCATTAATTAATTTTAATAATTTAGTTATTTTAATAATTTAATTGTTTTAATAATGTAATTGTTTTAATAATTTAATTGTTTTAATAATTTATTTAATTAAATCAATTTTCTCTGTCTCTACGATTTCTGCCTAGTTTGCGTGAACTTGATTTCCATAAACCATTGATATATTTAACATTAAAATAAAAAAATAAAAAAATAGTCGCTATAAAATAAAAAGAAATAGTCGTAATACGATTATATACAGTGTACCTATTTTCTAAATCCAACATAATCTATAAAATCAATTTAAAGTAAAATAATATTGAAAATTAATGCGAAATTTATCTTTGAAACTCAAGTGATAGTTCAATAATAGTTAGTAGTTCCCATGAGAGTGACTGGTTTTTTAATGCATTGGGTTATTTTGAAAAAATGTTAAGGAAGGCCACTATATCTAAATAAAAAAAATTTAAAAACTTAGAAGGAAAAAAAAAAAAAAAAAAAAGAACTTCTGTATCTCACCGGCCCATTTTGTAAAGACACTAACCGGCCCGGTGATTGCACCGGACAATCCTATGGCCAGTACGTCCCTGTATTACAGGTCCAGCAAGATCGGCCCAGTCGATGTTTCCTTATAGTCAAATGGTCTCTTGATATTTCCATACAGTTTTGTATGATCAAATTGAATTAAAATCTGTTTACTCAAAACGATTTTACAATATTATGAGGTAGTATAATTAGTTGGCAAGTCATCTTACTGTTAAAGAAGTGTTTTTAGCACTCACATTTACAAGTTAAAATTAGAACTTTTAATCGATTATTTTTATTTTATCATTTCTTCCACTTAATTTTGATTGAATCCTTACGTATACATAAGTTAAACTCGGATAAGTGCACTTCTATACCAAATTTACAGATGCACATTTATAAATTTAAATATACACGTAAAGGTTTATAACTGTATAATAATGCCATTGCATATTAAACATAAGTAAATGCACCACAGAGCAAATTTACTTACATAGTATATGTATCATGCACAAATACTAATTTACCCACTACTTCGATGAAGATCATTTTGGTACAAATTTAAATTACCCTCTCTCGTCTTTATTTTACTATTAGATTTAGAGTTAGCTTCAGTCTTTCTTCCATGATGTTAGCTTCATTCCAGTCAATATTTGTGTTACTGAAAAATTATTTTGTAGACCAACTCAGTTCGACCTTTCCCCTCGAATCGATATTAATTAAGAGATATCATGAATTGTTTTGCACTAGTCAAAAAGACCCCTCCCCCATGTCAAGTAAACGTCAAATACCATATCAAATGAAGAATTGGTACTGATCATTTCGAATGTTACAAATTTAAAAACTTTTTACCAAAGTTATTTGTGTTGTTACAAATGTATCCAAGTTATAGAACTTTAT
The DNA here is from genome assembly GCA_963978545.1 of Linyphia triangularis. NCBI lineage: Eukaryota > Metazoa > Arthropoda > Arachnida > Araneae > Linyphiidae > Linyphia > Linyphia triangularis. The sequence goes on from OZ021722.1 coordinate 90,077,381, forward strand.
ATTTCAGATAAACATGATGATCATATTAAAAGTGATTTCGCTTTTGCTTTATAGTTTGAAGTATAAAAATAGTGTGTTTCCTTCATAAGTTCCAATCAGGTACCTAAACCAGAGAAATCTTGATTTCGACATAGCCTAAAGAACAACGATTGCTATTTTCCCAAAACATCGATTAAGTTAAAAAAATAAAAAATAAAAAAAAAATCATCACCTATTGGCAACACTTGAAAGGAAAATTAACAGTTATTAATGATCAATAGATGAATGTTCGATAAAGTTCTTCGGAGACTACAGGCTTAATTCCTCTACCTGATGAAAGTAGATTGAACTATTTGATACTGGTTCCAGAAAAAGGCAGTAAACAGTTGATCGGACCCTGTGTGGGCCCCTCTGTGGGTAGAAGAACCTACTTCCATACCATTAAAAGTGAGCATCGAGTCACTTGTCACGTAATCTTTCCTCCATTTTCAATTCTGGTGATAAGGCGAGTTTTGCAATACAGGACATAAGGAAGGGGAATACCAGAGGTGAAAAGGGACTCTTGCTTTTAAATGGATTGATTTTTAAGGATGGTTCACTGCTAAACTTCTTCAAAAATTAGAAGAAAAAATATTTATTGATTCAGGAAGAATTGTCTTTTTACATCCTTGAAGAAAGAAAGTTTTATTACTGTTTCACCCAAATGTTTGCTCTTAATGTAACCCTACAATCATATCTTTATAAGTAAAAATTCAATAAACATGGAAGACTTAGTTTAATTGCATTTTTTATATCTTTGAAATTTCACGCAATTTCCTTTCAATTTGTTCCCTATTAATGAGTGAACTTTGCAATGATCATAGTTGTAGCCTCATTTTTTAATCTGATTAAATTTAAATGACTTCAGACGAAATCTCATGCACAAATAAATCACTCTAATACCAATCGTTAGTGCTGTCCGTGCATTTATTCATTTAAAATGTAATCACGTAGTTGTAACGCATCCAATACTTGCCGAAACAGTTGAAATTTTCATACTTATTGAATAAAAAATATGATTGGAATTGCTTTCAAAGCTGTTGCGTTTTTCTTAAGCTTGAATTCACTTGTGGAATTTCTAAACACTCAAACTAAATGAGTAACTTAAGTAAATTCATAGTAGCTCAACCAAAGAACATATAAAAACCACCAATCAAACTATTCGTAATTTACAAATGACAATTTCTTGATGTCAAAAGAATAAATTGAGCGACAATTATGTCATAGAATATAGATGAATCGTTGCAGAATGAAGAGGATAAAATGTAGATGCCCTATAAAACTCACCTATATTCAAAAACTAATTGCGAAAATGGCAAAATTACACACATACATTGGAATTTTAGACCTTTACAGACCTCTGGACGTGTAAATGTTAAAAATTACAAATGAACATGTGCAAATTACTCATATACGTTATTCAAGAGGATATATATTAGAAGTGGTTCTTAATAGTGGATAAAAGTTATAGCATTTCAACAGACCTTTGATATAGTTTTAATTTTTAACAATTTATAAACATTTAACAGAATAAGCGCAAAAAGGTCAAACAGGTAATTATTGTAAATGGCTTTATTAAATTTCGAAAGGAAATCACTGATATAAATAAAACTTAAAATTATTTTCTTTATAAATTGGGGAATTTCGTTTGGAGGCTATATCTGATTTGGAGAAACTAGATGGAATAAATTTGTTTCGTAAAAAAGTAAGCAACTATGAGTATGATTTTTGACAAACGAATCTGATTATTGAGAAAAAACAGTGCAACAGACTTCAAGATTCATATCTTCTAATCCGTTCTGTTCCGAAAATTACCTGTTCCATTGGAGATTATGTTTTTAAGTTAACAGGAAGAAAACTTTCTCCTTGCACTTTTCCTTTTTTCTTGCACTGGCCCCATTTGAATCGTGCTTTCTGAATTAGGCGTGAATCCAATACCCATACGGCAGCGCGGGAAATGAAGTGTAGTCTCATATTTTGTTATCTATTCGGAATGACATCACAAGGCGACCGCTCCATGATACCATAGTTCATGCAAATCTAACGTCAGTGTGTCATGTAGTTTTAGAAAATGATTGATGCCCTTCGATGAAAAAGTAAAAACAATCAAAATGAAATACAAAGGTTTTGTAAAATATGCATAATTAACGTCCAACCAATGACTTACCAGTACGATGCTTTCGAATGAGATCATCTTCTAGGATTCATATTGAAGACGTTCCTTTAAACGCTGGCAGTCACTGTTAAAACTAGGGGTGTGGAACATCGCACAACTTTCAATTACACTACATTACTGATGTGGATTTGATTTGTGTGATTTACCGTTTTTATATTTCCATCATTCGTTTAGAAAAAATGGCCAGTTGGGCGATATTTTTTGCAATAGTTCTTATATGGGTCTTTAAAGGCAGCTACCTTATGCGCATGCGCGATTTTGACGAAAACCTTAATGGAAGGTCCCATAGCCACCACCTATCCTCACACCAAATTTGAACACCGTAAGTCAATTTGTTCTGGATTTATGTTGACCACAGACATACATTTTTTCTAGATCACTTTTTTGAAATCAGTCTGTTCCAAAAGGTGAAGAAATGCAAAAAAAAAAAAAAAAAAAATAATAAAAAAAAAAAAATATTTTATGACCGAACCCTATACTTTCTTTAATTGTAAACATACGGTAATTAAAAGTAAAAATCCGATCCATTGTCTATTGAAGAAAGATTTTTTAGTATTGTAAGCAGGACTGTTAGGTTAGGGATGTGGTTTTCTCTCTCATAGGAAGAAAATGTGTGATAATTTCTGTTAATGACTGTCAACTCCTTTCAATGAAGTCTATGAATAAATTTATGTATGTAATTAAGTTGTTTTGGAGCAATAGCTTTTGCATCTTCTTGTCACCATGAACATAAACAAACAACAATATTCTACTAGATTATTTTCTCAGTGAAATGATACTTGAAATGCTTTGACACACTAAAGCAATCGTGACAACATGAGAAGTACTTTTACTTAAACGAGGGATGGCTGCTACAAGACGGCCTTCTGTCTAGCCTGTTAGCCTTGCTTTGAAATGAATTCGGTGGATATTTTTGTTTCTTTTCGGGCTTTCCGGACCGTTCGCCCATTGTTGTGGATTCGTCCCAGATTCCTCAACAGAAATCGCGGCACACAAAGGAATTTCCCTTTCGAATCATTCAGGTGAGGAGATCTTGGTGTTTTTTTATTTCTTGTGGTCAGGCACTACTTCGTGCCGCCATTGTTGTTTACTTTTTATGACGACCTGTCAATAGAGGAGGTCGGATTTGTACCAGGCCATATTTTTACGCTTTTTGTAATCGACTAGGGAAAACTTATTTTCATTTTAAGTCTTCTGCCTTTTTCCTTTGAAAAACAATTAATCCCCATACGGCATTTGATTTATCAAATCACGCATGTCTCTTGTTAGCCTTGCATTGACATTGTTGCAAGTTTATGGTTAAGCCTGTGGAACAGTTTGTGTCAAGTAGGGAAATCCACTGCGAATTTGAAGGTCACATGAACGTTAATAGAATCCTAAGCATTTGTAACCTTACGCTTTAGTAAGCATAGGCACCAACTTACACGCGAGCAAGGGGGGCGATCGCCCCCGTGCTCCACCAAAAGCGTGGCAAAGATATTATTTTGCCCCCGCTCCAAAAATCTGAAAAAATATGTTTTTCCTTTATAAAATATTGCGTAAAAAGAACACTTTATAATGTTCTAAAGAAAAAAAAATCTCATAAAAAAATATAAAGTAAACACAATATTTATAAGCACACGTACTTCATCCCCTAATGAGGATCAAGTTAGTGTACCAGCTCTTTTTCGCAATTTCACAAAAATATAAATTTTAAAGTATTGCATGATATTAGAATAAGTAATTTTGTAATGATAAGATCATTCTTACTGGCTCTTTTGTCATCAATTATTATCTAGAATTATTAAAATTTGTTTTCTTCATTTTAATGCAATATCATAAAAGTATGTATTTTAAAATAATGTATGATATTGAGATAAATTATTTTGTAATGATGATTAACCGGTTAGTGCTTTTATTTTTTTCCCCATAAAATGTTTTTGAACTAATTTTATGCAAAATGTTTTGCTACATAAGTCAAAGAGTTTGAGAAAAATTTATCGTGCGATGATACAGAGGTACGTTCAATACATTCATTAGATAGATCATAAAAAAGTAGTGACCGGAAATCTTGGGCCAATTATCCCCCCCCCCCCCCCCTCCCCATAATCTCCATCTAGTTTATCCACTGAATTCCGCCCCAGTAGTAAAAATGAAAAGTTGGTGCCTTTCGGTCATTTCAAATAAATTTATAAATTATAAGTACTAAATCCTATAAAGTTTCAAAACATAACTTTTTTCTACAAGCACATTTCTGTCATTTCAAAGTACTACACCTCTCTACACATCTCATTAAAATTCAATAGTATTAAACCCACTTTTACTAAACAATATTATTTGGCTTATTAGTTTTTATCAGCCATCTTCAAAAACATAAAATCATATTTCTTAATATGTAAAAGCAAGATAATGCATATGCATGGCAAAAATGGTTGCAGTTCATTGCATTTTACGCACTGACCATCATTATGTTATACCAGTCAACTTAGAGTAACAAAATTGCTGAGGCCTTAAACTTCTGTAAAGTTTACCTGTATAATCGCTGCAAAAATATATTTTTCTCAAACTTATCCTATCAAGTACTTATTTCCACGTTAAAATTATTGACAGTTAAGTAAGCTTGAGCTCAATGAATGCAAAAGTTTAATAAAAATGCTTCGCACCAATATCTAACACCTAGTGATCATTTTTTATAGACACCATTTCCATTTCAGCTCTCATGATCATTTTCAATTTATAGCAGAAGCTGTTAGTTGCGCAGTCAGACGCAAAGATTGGAAGATATATATAAAAAAGAATTGTTATTATTTTCTTACCCGATAGAAAGTCATAATGTTCCAGAGATGATATCTTTCATGCGTCGTCCCTTGACACTGATATCAGCGACTTGGAACGAATGAGTATCGTATTCTATGGGGAAATTGTTTTCGGCGCCCACAAAGAGAGTGAGAGCGCAAATTAATTGTTTTGGGAAAGCTTTCACCGAAGAAACGGTGCCAGATGGGCATTGTTATGAGAGGAGAACACCGAATTGGCGAAGGTGAACGCACTTTCTCTGGAAATCGCAAGCACAGAAAAGTATCAGAAATGACTTTCTAATTATGAGTTTTGTTCTAGTGTGAGAAAGAAATATATCACGGTCTTCAAGTAATAATAACATTTCTAAAATCTTTCTTACATATGTCCCTTCAGGTGTGTTATCCCGATGCAGTTAATTTTTAAGAAAAGTCAATGTTTCAGCGTACCATAATCATCCTTGTTCCATCCGCAATAAATGACTGTCGTACACAGCTCATGCTGATATCAGTAATTGTAATGAAGCCCTTGTCTAAAATTTTGAAGCAAGGTATTATTTTAAATCTTAAAAGTGAACTTTAGAATGAAAGGCACTCAAAATAAAATAGAGGTTACACAATTGACTTGATAGTACAGAAATGCCAGAAATATAAGTTCTAAATGAGAAAACAGGGTAAGGTACACATCAACGTCATATTACCCACTAAAACCAATTTTTTTTAAACATATTGGTCACTAAGTGAATAAACAGACCCCTTGCAATGTGATTTCTATTATATTTTCATTACTCTTGTCGACTGCATTAAATCCTTCTCAAGAAGCATCAGTTACGCGTAAAGACGTAGATATTAGCGAAACATGAAAACAAATATGCACAATGGAAATTAAACTATAATTTTTTAGACCTCTCCATTTAATTTGAATGAAAGCGATCATATCGAAAGCCAAAAGAAAACATTCAAAGATAAATAAATCTGGCATATGTAGCTGTTAGTTTTGTTCTCTATTGTACTATAGAAAAATAAATGAACTTAAAGAACAACGGAAGCCCATCCTCATTTAAAATAACAACAAATCGCCAACATCAAAGAAACCCGGAAATCTAACGAGAACGACCACCACCGGCCTTGAATGCCTAATTTTCATATTCAGTAAATCACCAGCTCGGGAAAAGGTGGCGGTTCGCCTTTTTTCTGAGCCCACTCAGCATGTGGGAGGGTTAAAGAGTATTGGGGGGATGAAACAAAAAAGTGGATGGGGTTCAAAAGGGAACAACACAACAAATCGAGCACGTGACCCGGCGTACGCGTGCCAGACCGACGTCACGACTTTTGTTCGTGATCGTGCGTCATCATTTCGAACAAGAGGGAGTGGGTTGGAGGGGCGAGTGTAATAGGGAAAACAAGGATTTGAGACATCATGATTTGATTCATGTTTAAGGACGAGGCTCAGATTTTAATTTGGAGGAATCAATAAGAAAGTGATTTTGAAGTCTTTAATAAATTTTTTACAAAGGGCAAGTGTAGAACATTTTAAATTTCTGAACAATACTGCTTGGTCTGAATTTTACAGGTTTTCTCCTATTTGAGATGTTAATATAAATAGTTTAAATAAAACTGAATTTTACTAAATTTGTTTTTAATCTGAATCAATTCACAACATATAAAGAAAATTTTTGATTTTGAAAATCTCTAAATCTTTCGAACTTCAAAATAAGTTACGTTTTGAAAATGCAATTTAATGGCATATAGAAAAAAAAAATAGTGACTTATAGTAATGTAATCTAGCATAGAGATAAATATACTGTAGAGACAAATGTGATGGTGACAAAGTCGTTTGTTGAATTGCCAGGTAGAAAGTTTTTCGGGTTTTCTCCTTATCGAGACTTAAATATGGGGCAGTATTTATAAAAAAAACTTTATTTTAATATTTCAGACTTTGACTTTGGACTATTCTCAGTAGTACAGTTCTTGCTCTAAGGATTTTTCTGCACAGTATGCTTTAGTGTGAGAAAATATCTAATGAAACTGCAGTGATTTTAAGTTCTTGACAAAATATTAGGTTTTTTAAAAAAATCGGCATTTATGATGGAATTGCGATTTTTTTATTATTTTATCTTCTTTAACATAAAAAAAAAAATTGACACTTAAGCTATAAAGGCTTGTAATAAAAGTTTATTATATACTATAAAATTCGTGTTGCATTTATTGGTCATAGAACCTTAAAAACAACAAACCCTTTATACTTTCGTGGTCATCGTATACTATATTATTTAAGTACACAAATAATCAATGTCATATTTCATCACTATCCTCTACAACGCTATTCCAATCATTGAATCCCGAAAATAAAGTGCCTGCTATAAGTAAATGATTATATTTAATACTTATTTTACTTTACTTTTTAATGTTAAGAGAAAATCAAAAAGTTAGTCAAAAGAAATAGCGTGATAAATATTTACTTTACACAATTGAATGAAAGGATTATCATATTCAATGACCACTAGACAATCAGTTGTTTTAATTTAGTTTACGACTAAGAATAAATGTCTCCTTGATTTTTAAAAATTAAAATTAAAATTATAAGAAGAATACGCTTCTTCTTAACAAAAATAAGAAAATAATAATAATATAAGAGGCTAACACTCAGCTCGCGAAATTGAGCATCTAGCAAGACACATGGTTTTTCACGCACGGCCTCGATAAGGAAAGGTAATACAAATAAGTCATATTAACTAACCTCCATTAATTGAAAGAAATGTCATGATAAATAATCGCATAACATATTTGAATTTAACGAAGATCATATTCAACTGGTTGCCCTAGTTTAGTTTACAACCAAGACTAACGTATTCATTTGATATTTAAAAATTGTGCAAAAAAAAAAAACTAATCTCAAAAAACAAACAAGCAATATAAATAATTCCTAAAACACGAAAAGAACGATATCTTTTTGACAGTTATCCTTCAGAACCATAACTGCAGGCATTTCGTTGTTGTTTCAGAATTAGGAATAAGGATCCGCGGCTATTTCAGAAAAGTCGTTTGCACCAAGATTAACTTCAAGTTCGTCCCTTTTTTATTATTTTGTGGGATAGAGGTTCGAGGGCCATGAATATGTTCCAGAAATGGACCAAAAAATGGTCAAAGAAGTGGAACATTTATTTAGAATGAGGAGCAACAGGAATACGAGAAGAGGAAGTCTTCAAGCTGCGTTCGCATTCAAATAGCAGAGGTCATGTTGATGACCAGAACACAGAGCGTTACCTCAACGGGTTCCTGTTATAATTAAATCACAAGTACGCTACGAAAGCAGCTGGTATTTTTCTTGGTTTTCTTGTTTGAAACAGTGGTTTGACGTTTCAGACACAGTTTTCGCCTTACAGCTGAGAGAAGGTTAGAAGATTGTTTTTTTACTGACCCATTATATGTAAAATGAGGGTGTCGGGGTATTTGAACTCACTCTACGAGACCAAGTTTAATATGTAAATCAGTTGAGAAGTTAGTATTTTGCTTCAATAACCTCGTCGCTTAAAATATTTCAATTTGGGATATAAGAATCGAATATCTCAAAATTAATTAAAATTTTGTGCATTATTGTTTATGAAATAATATGTTCTTCAATGATTAATTGCGCTAAATACCAATATAATATTTATAAATTATCCTTAAAGTATATTTACTAATTATCTCAAAAGAATATTTGTAAATATATATATATATACTCGTAAAAATACTTAAACATTATCTTTAGGTAATTCATTTGTTATCTATATATTTAATAGGCAATACGTTTTTTGGGGTTAGTCCGTCCGCCTAAACTGCTCAACCAATTTCAATGATCAAGGTGTCATTTTAAAGGAAATAAGCTGTAGATTTGCCAAAACGTGCCAAAATAATTTATTAACACTTTATTAATTAGTTAAATTTCAATATTTTTCATCATTAAGCTACTACAAAGCCTTAATGATTTTGAATATATGATTGGCAACATCCTTACGTATATAAACAACAAACCGGCTGCTCGGGGGTTCAACCAACCAACCGTTGCTAATTTTAAAGCTATCCTTACGTATGTAAACAACAAACCCGTTGCTAATTTTAAAGCTCTTTTTAAACTCTTCGTTTCAAAGTTGATTTTTTCTGTTTTTCTGAAGCATTTTTGTATTAGAGTAATTATTATTTTTAAATATTTCTATCCAGAAAATGCCTCGCGTTGGACGTCGTTCTCTAACGGGGCGACTTATCAGAATAAATAAAAAATATTAGGACTTCAATGTAAGGGCATAGCTAATAATGTTTTAAGTCAGAATGTTGGTGGATAGTATATTTAACTTTCTACTATGAAACTTGCAATTTAGGTGTTTTCTCTATTAGGCCTTACATTAAATTTATAAAAATTTGGTTAAATTTTTTATGGCTGGCAAACCTATTCGAGCACAGCAAGATGTTTTAACCACAAATTCGAGCGCAGCGAGGCGTTTGGGGGTTGGCGAGCGTTAGCGAGCAGGGGGCGAAGCCCCCTAGTTCTCTTTATTCTTCAAAATGTTATTTATTGTAGTTCTTCAGATTTAATACAGTTCCTTCAAAGTTAATTTTAGTTTTTCAAATGTAATGCAATTTCTTTTAGTTTTCAAATTTTATGAAATTCAATGTAATCCTTCATATAATTCACTTAATGCAATTCACTGTAAATGTTAAAATTTATTGTAATCCATTGGAATTATTCAAATTTAATTTATTGTTCTTTTTCCGGATTAAATTTTTTTTCTATTGTTATCCCAATAGTCATTGACTCCGTTAATTTTTTATTCTTCAAAATCTTTTTCTAATCTTTTTTCAGGGCAAAGAGTCAAGTCGCCTTAAACAAATCTCAAGACTTCTCGAAATGAGTGACATAGAACAAACACAAACACATGCCCGAAAGCAAATGATACGTAGAGAGTTCGAAAAACAAATTATAAAAAAAATAAAGACGCGGGACCCTAACACACCTGAAGCAACAGGTAGATTGCAAATAATCACTACACCCAACCTGACTGAAGAGGACTCTTGTCAACTGGTCCCACCTGTCACTTTAGAGGCCCCGCATGGGGGTCTATCTTTTCAAGGACCCCCGGGCAAAATACATTCCAGTCTTGATATTTTTTTTACCCCCTCCACTTTGAAGTTGTTTGTCGCAACGGATCGAAAATTCCTCTTTAGGGAGGAGGGATGAGGTGAAAAATATGGAAGGTGACATTAGGCCAAGGCTGGGAGATAGAAGAGAAGACAAGTCTCATATAAGATTTATGTGCAAGGAGAATAGTTTTGGATTTGCCATGTTCAAAAAGTAAGGTTGTGGATAAGTTCGGTTTATTTCTGGTAGATAAATTCTATTCAGGACAATTTGTCATTCAAATATTTTACTTATTAAATGCTAAATGCAAATATTTTCTGTCACATGTTTTTAGTACGTCTTGATTTAACATCACTTATTCAGCTCACTGTAATAAAATTACTTAAATTAGAATTTAGCTTTCGTTTTTTTTTTTCTGCTTCTTCTTGAACACTGGAATACAACAAACAAATCTTCATTGTGGGCTCTGAAACATTGTATTTTATTTTTAATGGTTCTACTTATAAGCTGCAAAACTAAGCTGCTCTTTATAACTTTAAAAGCAAAATATTAATCTTAAACTATATTGGAAGCTAATATTTTTACACAATTTGAGTTGAAATTCTTTAACTAGAACAGGATGTGAATTACTAGTTAGACTTTTATTTCACCTCATTAGAATTTTTCAAAAAACAAAACAAAAAAAAAAACAGATAATTAAAAGGTTTAATTTTATTTTAATAACCCAGACCGCCTATCACTAAAAAGAAATCAAGAATCAGACGCTTTCCTCCTATCTTCCCCAGCCACTTGAGTCTCAGCTGCATTGTATTTGCATGTCCAAAAGATGTTCTTTCTGAAACAGGCTTCCAAATATGCCATCAGAAGTCGGTATGATTATGAGCCGTTTACCTTCTCATCTATTATCCTTGGTCGCAACGGACCTAAAATTCCTCTACAGGGAGGATCGAAAGAAATAGAAGGTGACATTGTGCAGCCGGATGTGACAACTGACAGAAAGGAATGTTCGGACACCTGTTCGTTCTTTCATATTCAAATAATTACATTAATAAGTGACCAAAAGGGCTTATAAATGAAACATGTCCCCACTATAATTTATTTGGTTGTATCACGAAAGAGGTTTTCTTCTTGGGGTTGGGTCATCATTAATATCAATCCTTTATGTACCAGAGAATATTTAATGCAGATTATATGCCTGCAAATGTTAATCTGCTAAAATCTTAACGCAATACCGAATTTCGTCCTCTTATCCAAGGTTTACTCCAGGAAGGTGCAAGTGGATGCACTTGCAACCCTCTGGATTTTAAAAATTAAAGATAGCGTGGAGAAAAGTTACATGATTCACTGGAAATATAAGAATGATATGGGTTTTAAATTATTCAATGGATAAGAAATTCAATGCATAAGTATTTATATTAGAATATAATTTAGATATTCAATTAAAAAATCTAGGTTAAAAAAAAAAAATTAAACACTTAGCACCCTTATGTAAATAATTCTGCCTCTGCCCATGCTCTTGTCCCAGAATTTTTTAGTTAAAAGTATTTAAATAACAAAAACCTGTTGTACAATGAGTACGCTGACAATAACAGGCTAAACAATCATTTTATGGTTCTTTCCTTGCAGTTAGAATGAATGATTTTTAATAGCTATCATTTGCTACTTTTATGTATTAAAAATTGTTTTGAATGCAAATTTTCATACATTTGTCGAAGCGGTGTTTTCCAAACTGGAAGAAGTATTTGAAATCCTCAACCTTGAATGTGACGAAAAAATATTCTTACATTAATAAAATTCAGTAAACTTGTTCCATAGACTAGAAAAAGAAGATGAGATTCGATTTAGATATAGTAAATTTGAATTGATTTACATTGAATAAAGATTGGAAGAGGATAAATGTACGTAATATCAGATAAATATATGTAATATCAGATAAATGTGTGGATAAAATGCACTGATAAATGTGTGCAATATCAAATATAAATACAAATTTTAAAGGGGTACAGGATTCGAAATTCTAAAATCTTTATTTTTAGAATTATTTTTCTAAAAATTTGTATGCCGTACTGTATCATGTATAGAAACTCAAAAAACTATTTTAAAATTTAAAAAATATATATTTTTTTTTAATTAAAAAATTTCCGAATTTTGGCATTTCTTAAATTTGATTTATTTAAAAAACTTTTGTGAGAAATTACACAATTTTTGCATTAAATGACTTCTTATAATTCATATCATAAATTGTCTTCAGGATTTTTCAATAAAATATTTAGAAATTTTTTTTAAATATTTTGTTCAAAAACTATATGAAACCCATAGTATGCCAAGTTACAGAAACTTTAAATAAAAAAAAAAAGTTAAATCAAAATATACAAGTCCTGAAGACAAAAATATATATGAAAAATAATTGTGGAAAGTTTCATAAATTATAAAAAGTAGTTTTTAAGTTATATCCACTTAAACTCAAAACAGGGACAAAAAGCTATCACCGAGGAAAAGCAGTTTCAAAGTTTCAAGATAACATGTCCTAGATGCAGTTGTCATGTAATAAAGACTTAAACCATTTTGAGTTCTACTAATGATTGAAACAAAATTTTTATGTCATTTTATTTGGAACATTTTTTATAATTTTTTACAGTAATAAAAAAAAATAGAGTTTTATAATTTTTGAGTCCCAGACCCCTTTAAGATCAACAACAGGCTCATGGCCCAACAGGATTGGTCGAGTAAAAAAAAATATGGAGTGGAACGTAATCGATGAAAATTTAGATTCAACTTGTAATTCCGATCGGAAATGCTAGATTATATACTGTCTTTCAACTAGCTATTTGTTTGCCATTTCTCCTCCACTACGACCCTGTGTGAGATAGTGGATATTCCAACTCCTACAGAACAGTCAATCCGAGGTCGATTCTCCGATGTCACGACACATGGTGCGTCAGCGAGGAAGTATTGGCCGCGAGAAAGTTCAATCTGTGGGAACAACACCAACTTTGAAGGGACTCTCCAAAATGCTACAGAATTCTTCCCACCACCAAGTCACTAACCTGTTGAGTTCACCTAATGTGGAGAATACAACGCATGACTGGTTACCCTCTCTCCTCCCCCACTGAATTAACTGGCTCGTTGAGTAAATTATTTTCTGTCGGTACACTTCAAATACGTAGTGGTTTCCAATATCGAATTTTAAAGTCGATTTTTTTTATGTCTGATTACTAATTCCATTGCTCCCATGAAGTTTTTTTTTTTTCTTTTCTTTTTAAATAATTCGAGTATTGAAATGAAATGTTTCAACAAACTATTAGGAAGATGGCAAAACGTGTAGGAAATGATATAAATATTTTTTCTTTATCTTTTCCCAAAGAAAAGCTCATCGCTTTTGATTGCTTTAAATTTTCCACCCAACTGTATACTTTTCAGAGATTGGGAAGCTTGGGTACTGATAAAAAGTAGTCAAATTTCTATAACATCCTAGCTTGGATGAAAATAATGTTACTTAAAACTGATTAATACGAAGGACACAGGATTTTAAATCAGAATTTCGTTAATTTAGCAAAGTTGACTTCATTATGAAATATTTGTTCATGGTAAAGAAAATAGACAATTTAAACAAAGTTAGTAAAACTCTTTTGAGAAAAAAAAAGGGGGAGGGGGGTGGATAGGACAATTGCAAGTTTCGTGTTAAAAAATCATTTATTGTACAAACTTATACTTTTCCTTTAGGATTAACTTAAACAATCGTTTCATTTTCTTTTCTTTGTTTTAAGTCAAGTAACAAGTCGGTTAGTGTTCCATCCGTAGTATTTATTCCAACTCCGTTCTACTGAAATCCCATTCTCAATCCCTAAAACCGAAATCCCTCAAGTGATGAAAATATTCAAATCTAGCTCAAGAATTCGTCAGCTTATTTTTGTTCTCCCAGATTTTCTTTTATTTTAGCTGGTTGGCCTACATACGGGCACATCCGTTTCGAATTGTCGTCCCATCAACAGATACTTGCGCCGACCTTGGATGTCCTTCCTTGTGAATATTAAAGAGAATTTAGAATAGATTAGTTAAAGAAATCCCAGCTCAGAACGAGCTTGGACTACTTCTCACTCGGTGTGACTTTTCTGGTAAGGTTTGATTATTACAAAAGGATCCTCATAGGTAAAATGGATCGAACGAGCTTCTGCCACAAAATGGCTTCCGATAACACTTTTTTAAGCGTGTGGAACAGATTAATCACCATCAAGATATTAAAAAAGATTATGTTTTGCTTCTAAATCATATTATTTAGGAACAAATACGGCAAAACTATTGATGCCAGACAAATATATCTTTTAATTTTAAGGGCATGTTTGGATGGAATGGGTTGTATTCAATAATAAAAAAAATTAAAAAATTGTGTTTATTTGTAGGATGGAATTATGTTCAAATTAATATCTATGTATTGTTTTATTACTTTTGTTACATCTGGTGTATTACCGTGAATTAATTGTTCAGTTTTGATGTGGTGTAATGCCTACGATATTGTGATTCTGTACTTTTCAAGGGAAAAGGCAATCTCTGGAATAACTTTTTCCCCTGTTCATAGAATACTTCCAAACTAGAGCAAATATGAACATTAAATTAGAATTATCTTTCCATTTGAATGACTTTAAGAGCTATTTACTTAACTATCTTCTAACTCTGTCTAAGAAGAAAGGACAACTTTTCTCCAAAGCACACAAATATTATAAGCTATGTTATGGCTAACTTAAGGAAAATTGACAATCAAAATTAATGTTTACTTTTTTGAATGAGGGAAATAAACTAACAAATTTCAAACGATCCAATTGCTAAAAAAACTGTATTTTTAACGTCTAGTTGCGATTGATTAGTTGATTTAAAATTTAATAGTAAAGGAAACATGTAGAATTTATAAAATATATAAATGGTAAAACCATTTATTAACTTTGACTCGTAAAAATATAGATCAAAACATTTGTTTGAAATTCAACACGTTGATTTTTATTCAAATAGAACTGGAAGTAGTTATTTAACATTTTTTATTTAAACTTTACGACAGTCCATTATATTTTTATCGAATTCAGTTATTACAATTATAAAAATTCTCAAAATGCCATTGTAAATGTTTTCTTTGAGAAATCACAAAATTGACAAATATCTCCTGCTGCCAAACATCAAGACCCAAAACAAGCCAAATTGCAGAGTACCGACAGACAAACGAACAAAGACAACATGCAATTTAAAATGATTACTATTCATCTAGAGATCCGAGTGGTTATTTGATTGTCAGTTCGCTTTTCACACAAGGCGGACAGTTACCGGACACCATGTAAGACAAGGTTAAGGGTATATGCACTGACAAAATAATCAGAGATCAAAGTGCTTATTTTCGAGTACATGGTGGCCAAAATTATTCTCCTGTTATGAGCCACCTGAAGATTGTAATAATTATTCATATATCTTAATAGAGCTTTGCAAACTTACTACTGAGATCATGGAGAATTGATATCTTAAGAAAAGAAAAGAAAAGGCGAGTTAATTTTTGCAACCAGATGGATATGGTGCCCTTTAAGGATGTACATGGAAGTTAACTTTACAAGCTAAATCTTATGAAAATAATGCGTGACGGCGTCATAGTCAATTTCTTTGTGCGGTTTTAAATGAAACACTCATTGTGATTGACTAGGAACGTGAAAATTTGAATTCGGTTCTAAAGATGAGTTATCATTGGGGCAAGTCATAAGTGTTGCCATTCGATACATCCCCACTCCTAATTATCTGTGCATAAGATTCATTTTGAAAATTTTAAATGAAGTTTTTGATCAAAAAGAAAACAATCTAATGAAGTTTTTTTTTAAAAGATATTTTCTTTTAATGGTTGCTTTGGAGCATCGTTTTTGAAAATACTTGAACAATTTTATACATTTTAAAAAGTCCATATACAAAATACAAAAATTAATTTATTTGTTTCATTTTTCTATGACCACAAATACGCACAAAATTTTCGAAAATAAGTGGATTACGAACTACAAGATCCAGCCGAATCTAAAGAAGATAAGTTTAATTATTAGCATCCTGAACATTCAGTGGTTATACAGAAATCACATATATTATGCGAGTATCTTAATTTCATACCCAATTACACACAAGAGAGCAAGTTTGAGAAGAGTATTTTTTACTGATTTCTATATGTATCTATTGGAAAGATCATAACAGTTTCTACAGTTGAATCAAGTGATGCCAATTGTATAGCTGGCATTCTGCTCCCAATTAATACCTTAGCTACCAACAGATGCCAACTAATTTGAGGCTACAAGTCAATATGAATCAATCCCTGTCCACGAGTTGCAGTTGCAGATCAGTGGTTCTCGTTCAAATGAACTAGTTGAGCTCACATAAGAAAGAGTAGACTAAAATTATGAATATCACGTTCTGTGTGCAAAACGTTTTTACATTTCAATGTCCGTCTAGCAAATCCCTCGTGAGAAATCAACGTTCGCGACCCTTTACCTTATTCTTTTTTTCCAATGAGCTCACATTTCTTTGAGGTTCTATTTTTTTCACTTTCGTGCGTTACTTTTTTGCTCTCAAGGATGTTCAACACCTCATTTCGTGGCTTCCGAATAACACTCATTTCGAATTTCTTTTGTGTCATCATTGTATTCCGAGGGGAGGAGGCGGAAAGGATATAATAATAATGACGAAGAGAAGAAACCTTATTTTTTTCTTAATGCGAACTTCATGGAAGGTGGATGGATGGCAGAAGTGTATAGAGAAATAGTTGTTTTTTGTCCTTTTTTTGGAAGAGTAGCTTTGGATTCGGCTGATCTTTGATTGTCCCTTTGTTTATGGTTTGCTTCTTTAATTCTGAATCTTGTATAAAAAAGAAACCGTTGGAGCACTACATTAAAGAAATAAATTCGCAATTTAATTTTAATAACTGCGAAATGCTTTGCTTTGTGAAATATTTGTTCAAGTGTTCGATTCCTTACGTAAATAGAGACCAGATATAATCCAAAAGAAAATTGATAGAAAATTTATAATATGACGTGTAATTTCTTCAGTAAATGGTGATTTTAGTGAGTCTAAAAATTAAATAGAAAAAACAATTTCGTTTAATGAACCTGGGCCTTAACTTAAAAAAAGAACAATTCTAATCAGTGTAACAATCCATTGATATTTTATTACGTCAAATATAAAAGCAGAAAGGCTTTGAATATTAAAGCAATGCATTCTAAAAGTACACGTTATCTCCAAATTATTTATTTATATTAATCAATTTAAAACAGACACGAATAAACCGATTTACAATACCGATTTACCGATTTGAAAACCGATGTACAATAATGAATAGAATAATAACTTTTTTATAACCTTAATATAAAGTTCAAACGAGATCTTGTAACATGAAAAATGTATTTTCATACATGGTCTTTATCCATGTTGGTGCAAGTATGATGTAATCAATGGACTTACGCACGGCGTTACTTAGACTTTTTTTTTCGTGTGCAAAAATTTACTATTTATTACAATAACAATATTAAAAATTAGATCGAGATTCCATAAGTCAATAACAAACCTGTATTTAATTTTTTCTCGAGCGGAATTATGAAAAGCAAATGCATGTGACGTCACACTATAAGGTCCATATTCGCAAAAAAATTCTTCGTTTACAGTTCCAAAATTAATTTATTACTTAACTTACTACTTAGTAAAGATAGTTTTATTTTTGGCCGATTCTAATTTATAAATTTTTAGGGATCCTTTGCGAGTAGAAACAGAAAACAACTCATCAATTACAGAAACATGTCAAAAAATATTTCATAACAACAAAACATTCTTAATTAAAAACCACTTTTCAATTGAGAATGTTACTTTTCAATGAAAATTTTTTTATTTATAAATTGTCTAAATTTCTAACTACTTTTGACAATTTTCGCCACCGAAAGTGTCAATAATGGCGCCTGATTGCGATTAACAGCTATGTTCGTGCTCTGCTCAAAGAACTCTGTGGAACTATTTTAGAATAATTTACAATAAGACGACCTATTCTTAACACGCAGACATCCCATGCCATCATTTTAAGTCGCTATCACAACTCTTATTATATAAACTTGCCTACCTTAATGGTCTTTAATATGCGGTCATTGCGTCCTTCTATTTAGTATTCCAGATGTCGATGAGAGTTAAAAGGCGCCCTCTTTTAGTGAAATTCAAAATGATTCTCATTTGCATCTTGCTTCCTGCGCTCAAAGGAAGTGAGAAGATTTATATTTTCGATTAGATTAGATATAATGTGACTCACCACTCAATAAAGATGGAAAAAAAGATTTTGGAATAAAGACATTTCCTTTACACGAATCTTATTTTGAGATTTGGCGATCCCAATTAACTTTTTCATATCACGATTGGTATTTTGTTATGCATGTATGGTTCAGTTATGGTCACTTGTGCGTTTGGGATCCGTGATTACAATTTCCGCTTAGCCATGTAATTCAAAATAATATAATCCATAAAAATGAAGTTTTTAATTTAAATCCTTTATATTCATTGCAATTTTTTTTATTCATTAACATAGTGCCGTTTCTGTTGTCAGAGTGTGCTTGGCGTTGACATCTAATTTAAAATATTAATAACATCTATATCAGTAAAATATGCGGTAAACTACTTTTCAAAATTTATTCATTAAAAATGAATGTGAATTTATGCATTCATATTCAAATATCGTTTATTTATTTAAACAATTTTATTATTTATTTATTAAAACAATTTTGGCAACAGGAAAGAGTTTCTTCAATGATCGGTTAAATGCTATTTTAGCGCGATTTTATGAAGGCAAGTTTCTTTATTAGTATTCAGTAAAAGCGACCTTTTAGTGACAGTGACAGTCCCAAAATTTGATAGAATGCATTTTCATCGACATCGAATCTATTTGCCAGGTTTCAGCCCGATTGGGTGACGGCTAGAGGGATAATTAGGTCTCCGCAGATTTGCCCGCCATCTACATACCCAGCCACACATACACACAAAATCGAAGAAGATAAAGGATTTAATGAAAAGGCGGGTTTTATGAAATATACTAAATAAAAGAACTTCTGACCAAGGTGTGATGACCAAGGTAAGTGGTTCGTATTAGGTTGGTAATTTGTACATTGTGGAACTGAGATAAAAGAAAGTTTGAAAAACAATGGTTTAGATAAGCTCAGGTTATTACATGTTCACAAGAAAGTTATGGTTATTTTTGGAGTTTTATCATAACATAAGTCAGCAAGAAGCCATGTCCTTTCATTAAATTTGAAAATTTTAGTCTCGTCAATATAGTAGGTCATGTAATATTATTTAAAATGTAATTTTATTTGGTATATTATTTTTTCTGAGAATTCCCATCCAGATAAATAATATAGTAACTAATAAATAAATTAGCAATAGTCAAGGCTTTTCAAACCAAAAATTTGCCAATTTTCACCCAATATAACCTCAACTATGTTATAGCTGATGTCTGTTGAATGTATAAAATTTACTTTAATAAGAAGTATTGAAAGAATTCTTAGCCTCAACAGGAAATAAATTGTAAATTGTTTTTTATTTTTCACTAGGCGTGTTCAGCAATTTGAGAATTATTTTTTATTTCCTGCTAATTTCAAATATGAATGTTTGTTTCAACGTTGAAAGTGTATCTCTTCAGCTTACCAAGCAATACGTGATACAATCTACATGAGTTCAATGCACGTTAAGGAAATAACAGATACCTAAGAAATATTTGTCAAATTTTATTTAAATGAATTTTAGAAGAATATTTAAAAAAAAAAAAAAAGGTAATTTAATGAGTTATAATCAAAATTAACGATCTCTGCTTTAAAGGATTTCCGCGAAATATTTAGGTTATGTTTGTGTTTTATTTGAATAATAAACTGGTTAGTAACTTGTTTCGTAAGTTAAGATAGCGGCGATTTGAAAGAAAACTTTCTCGGAAGTATTAAACAGATTTTATCGCACATGAAATGGTAAAATAGATTTAGAAACGAAATTATTTTTATATCACTACATTTCTAAAAAAATCTTTGTTGTTATTGGAAATAAAATTACTTTATTGCGGAGATTTAAAAAACAATAATTAACTTAGGTTAAAATCCGAAATCAGAAAAATAACAGATTCCCCCCCCCCCCCCTCCCCCCAAAAAAAATATTTTAAATCTGTATATCTTAGAAGCTTTAAGAAAAGATATACCAAACTCACGAAAACTGCATTTTGAGCCAAATGAATAAAAAACCAAAATGGTTCATTGTTTTGCATTTGGAAATAAGTATTTAATTGATTACATTTGTAATGATTAAAACATATAAATAGACATAGAGAGAAAATCAAACACAGAATAAAAATACGTAAACATTTCTTATTTTTTAATGTTTTCTGCCTTTTTCTAATTAATCGAAACCGTGTATAAAAGTGATAAGTAAAGATCAGTGGTATTAATCGTTTTCATATTATAAATTACAGGATAAAGACGTTTTTATTTAATTATATGCTACAGTAGTCCCGTTAGTTTGTCTAGTTTGCTTAAACATTACTAGTAATTTTAGAATTCTGAATAATGTAGTGTTTTCCCCTTTTGATATTCACTCTTTTCTATTTTGAACTTGATGAATTATGAAATGAATAATTTTTTCTACATAGTGGAGTTTAATTCATGAGACTACTTCGAACGAATATTCTACAAAATTGAAAGCTTCAGAGGAATCAGAATTTTAAGCATAATAACCAATCAGTAATTAAATCCAATTTAATACATGTAATTCAAATATTCTCAAGTAATTACCATAACAAAGGTCCAAAATGCGTGATCATAAAGTCAGACGGCATTTTTTCTTGTCTGCTGTCCTTGAAGCGTCAAAATTAAGTAATTTTTGTCATGTTTATTTTTTATTTCCTTGACTTTATGCTCATAATAATTACTACTGGAGTTGCAGATCATCATAAGCAGTAAGAATATATTTTAAGAAATAACGAGCGATCACAACAATTGAGTTGTGTATTGTGCTTGTTTGTTTACAAAACATAGCGGCTGAGTGAATGATCCAGATTCGGAGATCAGTATTTTTTTATTTTTTTTTGGCCCTAGATTATTGGTCTGATGGAATTTGAACCTTTGCTCAGTAAAGAAATTATTCTTCAAAACAAAACATTTGTTACTTTTGACATGTGCTGTAAGCGATGTCTAATCCTTTACTGCTTGTAACATTCATCAAATAGGATTTTGAAAAATTCAAAAGATAAAAAATACTTTTTTTCTAAATCGTTCTTGTTTGAAATTTGAAAATTGTCTTAAACGTTTTATTGTTAAAATACAACATTCGTATTTTATAAATTTTAAATATTCACTGTCTTAAAGAGTTGAAAATTGAAACATAATATTCCACAAACCTCATTTTCTTTAACTTTGAGCATCAAATGTAAGGGAAAATTTTCGAAAAAAAGTTGGGATTATTTTTGTTATATAAATATAAGTAAATTTTCGGAAACAATCAAGAACACAGTTAAGAAACGATATAGAAAAAATTATTTATAAAGAAGATTTTATAGACATTGGGCGGAGAGAAATAGAGCGGAAAATGAAAATTTTCTTGAATTATACATATTCATTTCTTCAGTACGTTTTTATAAAATTTAAACCAATTTTCAAAAGAAAAACATAGCATTTTATGTCTTCACCTACTCATTTTATGAAGAAAAAAATCCCTAGTTCTTTAAAATGTAATGAACAAAGTTTGATGATCGTCTGTTATTTAAAATGATAACTTTCTATTTAAATTTGGTGTTAATCGTCCATTTTATGAACTAAGTTGGTTTTTGGATCGGAAATTTTTGAAAGGAAACTTTTCCGATCAATTGTGGAATACCTCCGGAATTGCCTCAGCCATGAGTTATTTACAGAATTTATGCAACAAAAAGAAAGCTTTTGCAAACATAAATTCCAAACAAAATTGTTTGAGAGATGGAATCTGGAAACAAGCCATAATAAACCAGAGTAGTCGTGGTGACGTCAGATAGAAGTTGATTGCAACGTCACGTGAATCGTTCTTATTGGTTTTTTTTTGGTTTTTTAGAATTTTTTTTTCTCGTAAAATCAGTAGTTTATGTGCACAAAGTTTTACAGGAAAGTTTGATTTCAAACTTCGATGTTGAGCTTTATGAGAAGGTTTAATGTCTACAAGTTTCCAGGCTGCTGCAAACAGGATCAGTTAACTTACCACCATCTAGAATTTTATTTAGTTTATATTTAAGTGTTTTTCCAATACGAGGAAACTAGAGAGAAAAGTTAAACTCGCGATATTTAAAACTTGTTTGTTTTTTATTGGTTTCCCTGCATCGCGACTTTTGTGTCGACTAACTGAATGACGTGAAAGTTGTTTCTCGACTAATGCAGACACAGCGCGGGGAAAACACTTATGGGGGAGGGAGGGGGATAGGGTTGCCGCGAAAAGGGAAAAACAGCATGCATTACCCTTTTAGAACGAATTTAGTGGTCAATTTAAAATGTAATGAAAGAACATGAAGTGAAAGTGGGTAATAAGGTTGTGGAAATTGGCATTCCTACAGAACTTTAGTAATTTGCAGCATGTTTTATGTGTTCGTTCGTGCTGTTTGATTGCATATTGTGGGTGATGGATACTACTGAGATCGTGGGAAAGTAATTTCCCTTTTTTGTAATTAAATTTTTATTAAATAGTTCACATTTTATACTAGAATAGAGATTAATTATAGTATCCGTCTAAAATTGATCAATAAATAGCTCAAGTATTTTTCAAGAAAGACGCTTTGAAGACAGCAATTACTGCTACGAGACTTAGAAATATTAGATTTTTTTGTTGTTGTCTAAATCGCAATTCAGAATTTTTCCTATAACAACCAGCTTGGAAAGTTAACTTCCATTGTAGTCCTTGAAATATCCCATTACCATCACGTGGAGAGAACTTGAACTAATATTTTTCTTCTGTTAAACATTATAAGTTACTCCAAAAAGACAACTTTATTATGAAAAACCTGTATGCATTAAAAAATACGGACCAAAAAGCAGAAATTCTTGTTCGAATTTTTAATCTTGTTACTATTTTCAAAGTCTACCTCGTTATGGCTCATTAACTGTAATATACTCAAATCACGCCATGTTGTTTGATCGCAGTTCTTTAATTATTTCCGTAACAGACACGAATTATTTCTCAATATTTTTTTGACGATGCTATCGTCACATCCGTGATTTCAGTCCTACTTCGTGTTTGTATCAGAAGTTGATATAACACACCAGTATCATCGTAATTCAAATGGAAAAAAATAAGAAGGCGTTAGAGTATTAATCTTTTAGAATTACGTGCAGGTTAATTTGTTGAAGGTTAATTTGTTTTAAAAGAGTGTAAAAGTAGTATTTATAAAAACCATTTAACATCGTTAGATAAGAGTTTTCTTACTTATTACTCACCTAAAGAGCATTTGATATAATATTTTTTTTTTAACTTTTCTTGTGTGTGTCAATATAATTATGTGTATCAAAACTATGGAATGTTTCCTAAATACCCAGTTGAAATCGATTATATAATGCTTTTTTTTTTTATCGTTTGGTATCGACTGTATTGCAAATGTAATGTTGATTTTAATTATAAAAACTGAAAAAAAATTCACATTTCGTAAACTTGTGCAATTTAATTCCAATTTCCACGAATTAAAATAAAGTATAAAATTGTCTTGAAAGAAAAGTTACATTAATAAATCACAAAAGAAAAAGCAACCGATTCAGCGTCTCCACAAGAAAAACACTAGAACATCCAATCCGAAAAGAAAATATTTGTAGTACAATCAACTTTCCCATCCACATTATCATTTGCTATACTTTAAAAAAAGCCCTCCCTCCCCTTTTCTTCCCCTCATAGTCCTCAAACACTCCCGTTTGCTGTCAAACCTACAATTACGCCAAAAGATTCTCTTGAATAGCGTTGTTTTTTATCGTTTGAGATACCGAGGGGGGATGTTACTTTGTTGGGGGGAAAGGGGCTTTTGGAGCGTCGCACGGTAGCCGGAGATATTTCTTCTTTTATTATTGTTCTTATTATTTCTTTTTTTATTATTTCAGCCATCTTTTCTTTCTCGCTGTCGGGCATCGTCGCACCTGGGCTCACGTGCAAGGTCAGAGTCATTAGGTTGGCGAAATAGCGAGGAAGATTTGGCGTGTTGGCTCGATCAACTATATTGGAACCTTCTTGTATAGATTGCAGCTGGCCAGAGGGCTATTTTTTCACTTAAATAATTTATGAAGTCTTTTTCTTGGGACATTTTTAATTCGTATATAGTATACTGCTTGTATACTATATATCTGCTTGTACTGCTTGTATAGTAATTATAATAATAATAGTGATTATAATAATAATAATAAGAGTAATAATAATAATAATTAATAAATAATTAATAATCAATTATTAATAATAATAATAATAATAAATAAATAATTAATAATCAATTATTATTAATAATAATAATAATAATTAATAAATAATTAATAATCAATTATTAATAATAATAATAATAATAATAATAATAATAATAATAAATATTTTATTCGTAAGTTATTGAAATATGTTTTGAGTAGGAACTGCGAAATTCTCAACCCTGTCTTACGTAATTTAAAACTTTATTTCAATTATTAACTGCTGTTTCAAAAATATTTCTTTATGCTCCTTTTCACTCACTATATCGAAAATCCAACAACCTGCCAGTACTAAGCCATTGTTTTATTCTACATGGTTTTAAGCAATAATTCCTTTTAGAAAATACTGTGCTTATTTAGTTAGTTTGACATATTTGATGTAAAAGAAGACACAAACTAAAGACCACTCTCACAATCTATAGATTTCAAAGTTATTCAAATATTAATTTATACAAACATGTTCATTGAGAATGATCGAATACAACATTTTATTTTTAAAACAGAGTTTTAGTTTCTAGAAGGGATTGGAGTTTTCAGCAAACCATTTTCATTTTTAACTAAAATCGAATTCAAAATATATTGTGCATATCTTCTTTTTTTTTTTTTAGAAATTGACAATCGTGTTTTTGAATGATGCGAAAAGATGACAGTCTTAGTGGAACTCTGAATAAAAAATCGCTTGAAAAGATTCAGCAAAATGGAAAAAGTTCAAAATAACGATCAATATTATCAATAAAAAACAAGATAAGAATCTCTCGTTTATTGAAATATGTGTTTGAGACAAAACAAACTCAAGGGGGGTGAAATTCATGTCGCCGTTTTACAACTGGCTCAAAATAGACTTTTTATTTTTCGTATAAAAACTCAAATTGGTAAGTGTTTCATCAAACAATGGATAAAACATCGCAACCCCAAATAAAAATAAAAACAACGAAATTCGACGATGCACGAACTTAATTTTATCCTTGGTTTTGTTTATGCCTCTATTTTGAATTTGGAAATAAAAGGTATTCGGGGAACAAGAACGAAGTTTTTTGGATATTTTGCTCTTGAAAACTTTTAAATAATATGTCATTTGCTTAATTGAGATTTCTATCGAAAACTGACGAACAATGCATAATTTTGGAGCTATGCTGAAATTATACTAATAATAATTTGAAGTAAAAATCTTTTGTTTGGTTTTCTTCCCGGCACGAAAATCGATTTGTTTTCTAAATTTTTAATTAACAACGCATAAAATAAATTTACAATGCTTTTTTTTTTTTTTCCCCTTTTTTTTTCTTCAGTTTATGAAGTTAATAGGGTTTAATTTCCAAGTCCGATACAGATTCTACGCCAAGATGATTTTTGCCAAAAAATGTCAGCCCTTTAATTTTTTTTATAATGACAAGTGAACTGCCTATGGTTGCCATAATTTGGTGCGGTTTTATGTAAACTATTCTTGGCGCAGAATCTGTGCCTCACATGGTATTTTAACCGTTAATAGAGTTACTGTCTGTTTTTGCACGTTATTTATATTACTGTAAAGGTTTCTAATAAAAGATTCAACCTTTTTCAAATCAGCACCTCTCTATTCCTATTCAATGTTAAAACTATACAAATAATAATTGACTATAATAAAGTGACTCACGTCAAATCAAGGAAAATTTTCCAGGTGTTAAAAAGAAAGAAATATATTCATTTAAAATATATATATATATCATTTGAATCTTTCCACAGTTTTCCTATTCATGATATTGGAATTTTTTCATTTTTAACGGGTTATGTCCTTCGTTACAGGAATAGAAGCCAATGAAGCGAGTATGTACTTTTGTAAACTTCAGTATAACGAAATCAATTAATCTAGTTAACTCTTAGATGTAAGATGAAAAATAAGAAAGATTTTATATAATTATTGATAAAAACAAATTATAGTGCATTGTTAACTTACCTAAAAAAAGTATGAAATGTTAAAAATCATAGATTTTTTTTATAATAATAATTTTTTAACTTATTCTACTTTGCAATAAATATTTTGAATTTTTTTTAAGCCAATTATCAGTATTTCGAAAACATGTTTTGTTTTTAGTGCTTGTATGTATTTATAATATTCCTTTACACGCATATATTAAAATTTCTAACATAACATTGGAAAATTCAGCCTCCAAATTCTAGAACTTACACAAAAAGTTGCAAGTTGGTGCAATTAAACATCTTTTGATGAAATATTTAACAATTGGTATCAGAAAACATAAGACTATGAGAGCATGAAAAATGGATGAATACTGTAAAATTGCAGAATATTGCAGGACTAGTTGAGTAGTATATCATTTTTACGATTCACAAATATGTGCTTTAAACATCATATTTTATACACCATTCTATAGTATTCTACAACTCTTTGAAACTTTTAAAAAAAAATTCAATTTAGACTTCAAAAATTTATTTTATGTGCTAGAAAATATGATTGAAAATCGTTCAATAAATATTTTGCTGATAGAACTTTTACAGGGCAATATTTTGAGTACGGTTCCATCGGAATAACTAGTTGCATGTTTGTAACAATACACCGTTAAAACTTTTCACATTCTATTAGTCAATCACAATGCACATTTAATTTTTCCTCAAACATTGCTATAGACTATGACGTACCATTCCTATACTTCATCCATGTATCTTATACAAACGATTATTTTAACATTCGGTCATTTTAATCATAGTATTCAATAAATCCTGCTCTATCATTTTAAGATAGCGAAATGAAAATGTAAAGACAAATATGTAACAAAATAAAATGCAAAAAATTGTAAAATAAGGTAATTAGGATAATAAATGAAGGAACTTTAAGATCTTAAAATGAAACATATTCATGAAATTATTTCTTCAGCTAATAAAAAAATTATTTTATTCTCTCCTGTGCATAGTAGTTGAGTGTGACATCATCACTCACAGGCTCCATTCCTTCGACCCTGCTAGCTCTAAAAAGCTATATAAACATTTCATAAAACTCTGCAGTTTTTTTAAACGTTTTAAATTATTGTGGCAAAATTCAATTTCTTTGGCGAATAATCTTAACAACTTAACAGAACAATATATTTCTGTAGAACAATTGAGAATTCAATGGTAGCGTGGCAAAAAAAAAACAGCAATTGGCATTATTTTTTACCGAGAGACTGCCAGCTGAAAAAGGCAATAGATAAGTGCGTACGAAGTGATCC
The DNA here is from genome assembly GCA_963978545.1 of Linyphia triangularis. NCBI lineage: Eukaryota > Metazoa > Arthropoda > Arachnida > Araneae > Linyphiidae > Linyphia > Linyphia triangularis. The sequence goes on from OZ021722.1 coordinate 90,105,130, forward strand.
CTGGCCCGAATTGCTCAGAAAAAAGCAGGGCGAGTTTGCAATCGAGCCCAAGGCTGCGACGGCGGCGTCTCGAACCGCGCCCTCTTAAAATAGGGGGAGGGAAACCCGCTTCTGCACCACCCAATATTCCCTACCTCTATCATTCATCATTTCTAACAGTCGAAAATTGGCTGTTCGTTGTTTACCACTCGCATCCATGTGTTAACTGATCGTATAAGCAACATGATCTCTTCACATGAAAACAGTGTACAAGTCCACCATTGACAAATTCCGGTGTTAATAAATTTTTATTATCTAAATTGTTCAGTTAGTCGATTTTTTTTTTCTTAGAATCGTCAGGTTTTTTTTTCTGCCTCATGGACCAAATGCAATATTTCTTCAAACAAAATGTCTGCAAAAATATTCTTTTAAAACTTATAAAATTGTGTGCCAAATATAACATGAATATTGGTAACTTATTATCGTATTTGTAGAGAAATAGACAAGATACTGCAATTTTATTATTTTTAAATTATTAAATTATAAATGTCTTGAATTTTATTAAATTGGTAAAAGGTAATTATTTATAAAATTAGCATTTAAAAATTTATTTCGTCATTTTTCAATATTTCAGTTGCATCGCTTGTGGTATTACACAAAACACTGTCACTTAAAAAAAAAAAAAAAAAAAAAAAAAAAAAAAATTATTGAATACAAAATTTAAATTTTTATTTAATCAGTAAAATGATTTTTATTGCGAAATTGGCATTGGAAATTTAGTTTGATGAATTTTCTATATTTTAGTAAATTCACGTAAACCTGTCACCTTACAAATTTTAATCTAGGTAAATTTTTTAATTTTATTAAATCAGTAAAAATGATTTTCATTTTACAATTGGCATTTGAAAATTAATTTCGTAATTTTTTACTATTTCAGTTGTGCTTCTTGTTGCGATACACAAAAACCTATCATTTTATATTTTTAAATGAGTTAAAATTTTACATTTCTGCGAAATTATAAAAAATGAATTTTTTTTGCAAAATGCATTTTAATATTAGTTTCGTGATTTTTAATATTTCAGATGCGCCGCATGCTGAACAATACAACACAATAACTGGCATTTTATAAAATTTAATTGAACTCAAAATTATAGTTTCTGTTAAAATTTAATTAATTACTCTTTTAGATGTGATAGCTTACATATAAAAAGTATTTGAATAATATTATGAAAGAAGATGTTTTTCGGAAAATATTGAATTTGATTTAAGGGGAAGTAAAAGACATGCACGATTTATCGATATAGATTTCTAAGTTATTTCTTTAAGTTATTTCCAAAGTTTTACTTCACTAAGTTATTAAATCTTCTTAATTGAATAGTAAAGACCTTGTTCCCAATTAAAAGCATTAATTTTAAAACTAGATATCGAGATGAAGTTAAAAAAACTTTAATTATAAATTAATAAAGTAATATAAAATGACTAATTAAATATAGGTGGGTTGAGTCTGGAAAAATTATTGTAATGTATTTAGTTGGAAATATATACATTAGTGAAACGTGAGATACGATAAAAAAAAACTTCCAAAGTAAATACGCCTAAAAATCTAATTAAAAATCTAATTTCTAATTTTTTATTCTATTATTTAAAAAAAATTAATTGCTTTTGATTTTGACCAGATGATTTGAAGTAGGTGTATGCATGTTAAATATAAAAAGGTTTTCCTTTGAGTTCCAATTAGTTTTTACTTTTTAGGAGAAAATATAACCTATAAAAAATAGAGTAAAAAAGTTTAAAAGAAGTTATCTGGAAATACACAATAAAGCTTAATAAGTTGACATTTGAAAAGTAAACATACATAATTAACGTACTACTGAGGACAAGGAGAAATTATCAGTCAAACAAACTTTTTAGTTTGAAAATAGTTAAAATTTTCCCGGCACTTATACGGCAGACATTTTAAAGTTTAGTGGATAATTTTTTTCTCTGGTATGAAACTTCATTCGCAACTTTCCCGCCTATAACGTTAACTTCCATACTATCTATTAAAATGTCATTTCCATCTGACGACAAAAATTGATTATTTGATGTTAATGATGTTAATTTAGTTTTCTTCAAACATAATTTACGGATGATCTCAATAGTAATTCAACTTATATTGAATTTTATGAAGATATGTTTATTAGAACAGTTTCTAAATGGCTCTAAAAAGCTGAAATTTAACTATGGTCATCCTGCACATTTCTGTAACCGATTCTGGCTGACTATTTCTGTCATATAAAACTGTAATACAGCCAATTACTACCTCGTAATTTTGATCTCGGTCCGGGAGAAGGTCGATATCTGAACGAGCACCTATACCTCTAATCCCACAACATTAACTCACCACAAGAACATTGAGGCATCAACAAAGTTAATGCCCTAAACATTAATTCTATCAGAATCTGTTTAAAAAATTAGGGCAAAGCCCATAGTAAAGAAAAGTACATAACATTTAACATTTTTATAGATAGAAATGCACATTTTGAAAATGAATAATAATAAAGTATTCTTTTGATTATTTTATAATTAGAACACGACAAAGAAAAGCTTATTTGTATCCAATGCCTGAAACTTTCGAGTTTTGACCTCCTTTTTTTATAACGCTTTAAAAAAATTATGTAACTGAAATCGCATTTTTAATGCATAATAACTTAAAGACTAAGAAGACTTTAGCCAAATTCAAAAATACCTTTATCGGATGTAATAGAATTACATTTTTTTTTTTAAAATCGAGTTTTATTTTAAATTATAATACGCTTCCTGCTTTTGAGACATTTATCTTTTTTTTTAAACTGTTCCACATGATCGATATCGAACAAGCCGCTAATAAAGTAAACGAATATTAATTTTTTTAAGAGAAACTCCAAAAGTGCAATTGGCGTAAAGGAAACTATCTGCAAATTCATGGCAAAAAAACAACGACATTTTTCCTTTTATATTAGAAAAGTATGTTATTCAACCATGGAACATGGAATCAGTTTCCTTCTTTACATGTTTCTTTAAAAAGAAAAAAAAAAAGAAAAAAAAAATTAGTATTATCAGTTCAATTGCTTATCAAAAAAAAAAAAAAAAAAAAAAAAAAAAAAAAATTGTTTGGTAAAATGCAAATCATTATTATTATTATTATTTTATTCGTTTTTAAAATCTATGTTGTAAATGGTGAAGTATTTTAAATGCCTCACAGCACAATGATGGTTAATCTGTTTATGATTTTCAATGATTTTAATCATTGTGTTTTAAACTTTATTTCAAGAATACATTTTACGACGTTGCAACTAGTGTGGTCAAAACCATCGAATAGACTATAATTGAAATGTTGACTGTTCAATTTTTCAGCTAAAATAAAAAAATTCTATGGACAGACAAAAACTATTAAATTTATTTATTTTTGGGTTGGGGAAAATTTTGGAAAGTGTACGGTTAAGTAGCTTTCTTTTAAATAAGAGTTATTTAAACAGTTTTTCTTTAATATATTCCATTGAGGAACATCAAAAGACAAACTAGAAAAAAAATCTGTGCGTGTCACTTTTAACTTTTATTGCTGAGAATGTTCACATGAAATAAGAGCTGATTGGTTTCGATTCAAGATATTATAACATATTAATTAAACGTCATTACTTCGATGGATGCATTTTTCTCTCATAGAAAATAATATAATGAAAGCTAATAAAGCTGAATACTTTGATTGCTTTGGTCAAGACACTTAATTACATACCAATACATACGATAATCGGTCAAGTGAGGTATTTTTTAAAAAATAAATTTTTAATTAAATTTAAAGGCATCATTTCGAATTGAGAAAAAAGAAGATAATTATATATAAAAAAAAGCTGTATTCACTGTAAGGAAGAAGTGAAAATCTATTGTTTCTCTGTATTTATCATATTACATTCCAATCAGTATTTAATATCAAACTTTCGGAATAAAAATCACCATATGGCAACAGTACACAATCCTCATTTTGCCTTTTATGGAGTGAAAATCTGTTCAGACTGAAGGAAAAAATCCCCACTTCAGCCCCTTTTATTAAACAAGCCCACGCTCAATCTATCCAGAAGGATTCATAAAGCGAGAGTGCGGTAGATTTTAATCCGATTTGACAGTCAGTGTTTGTGTGGGGCAACGAGCTTCTATTGAAACTGTGTTTCACAACAGGCGACCACCTGTTAACGTTTCCCCCAAATCCGGAAAAAAATACAACTCAAGAGTGGGGGATACTTTCAATATGAAATGAAAGGAAGGGATTGAATGTAGTTCATGAATGTATTGTAATTGAAGTGTGTTCTTCCTCCCCCCCCCCCCTCCCATTCACCTAAGAGTTGAATAGGACCACTGTGGAGAGGGAGCTTTTTCGAAAGAAAATCTTTTCTGGTAGTATACACAGTAAAAGAGAAATGATAATTTGAAATAGTGTTTTTTAAGTGGATGCGGGTTGTGCAGGTGGAAACTTACGATTTCACTGAATGATTTTAGATTTTGCCGAAATTCGATTTTTCCGTTCTAACTCAAAGACGGGGGAAAAAATTGAAATAGCGATTTTTTAATAACTATTCTGCAGTCCGGTATTGCTAGAATGCTATTTTAAAATACTATACAAACCGCAACACACTTATAGTATATAATGTAATGGATGTTTATTTATTACGCGAAACACTCTTTACTTAAAAATCATATGCCCTTACTAACTCTATAGTTCTTTGTTAGCACAAAATTTTTAAGACTATGTTGCACCCATTCCATTTCAATTATTGATTAAAACATAAAGTTTAGCGCTTTAACTACAAGATTGTATTAGCAAGTATACTAGCAAGAATGTGCACAAACAAGTGTAAATATCAAGACCATCCAATAACGGCAATTATGTATACAAATGCATAATGTGTGTATGCATAGAAAAGTTTTAAAAATTTGAGGGTGGTTTCTAATTTAAAATAATGCAGCCTTTATGTACGCAAATGGTCTTCCATTCCAAATACGGGGGTGATATTCCCACAAAGGGCAGAAATTGGCTATTCTCTGAATATCACGTTTTGGAGCTATATAAGCCTAGTTTATCTCCCCATCACCATAAAAACATAATCCATCGCTGCCTTACATACTAATATCCTCCAAAAATCTACTTATGGGCGCCACCATCATCCCTTCCATCGCCAATCGAATTGAGGTGCAACCCTTGCAAAAGAGAGACGCGAGTCTGGAGCGAGCCGGGGGCAAGAGCTGCTTGCTTGGAGGTCAACGCCGTTCCTTTACCCCCCCCCCCCCTACTCCTTGCTTGCTCAAGGAATTGGACTGCTTTCAACTGGAAGGCATACTCCCGGTAGTGGAGATCGAATGGAGTTCACTGACCAACACTCCTTGGTCTCTTACTAACATGGGTATCGAAATGGTGCAATAGACATTGACGAATGTATGGTATTGAGTACACTTGTTATCATTTAATTTAATCACACCCCTGATCTAATCTTTAAAAGGCAAACAGAATGACATTTTTAAAATTATTTATATTTATAAATTGTAAAATTATTTATATTATAAAATTTAAAGAATTACATTTTTATTAACTTCGATTTTATGAGTTTGTAGCAGGCAAATGTGGAGAGCTAATTAACCCACTTGACGTTATGCAATTGGGCTAACACATGGCAGATAGACTCGCTGTCAATGATAATGCAATCTATCATGTTTTGGAAGCTATCACCAAAAGATGGCTTTCGCACACGCTACGCTTCTATTACCGTTTTGAATGACTATTTAACCCACTTTTGCAGTAATCTAATTGATCAGAAATTTGGCAGTAGGTTTGTTGTTGATGAGAATGAACTTAAAATTTAGGGGCGTTCCTAAAAAGCCGTTTTTGCACACGCTTCTATTGCCGTTTTTGAGGACTAATTAATCCACCCAAACGAGCTGAACACAAAAAAAAGTGGCAATGTATAATAAAGTATTTAGATTAAAAACTTTATTTTTATGGTCTAATTTTTTATAACAACCTACCCCTCCCTCTCGAGAGAGAAGAAAATAGACGGTTGGTTTCGCATTTTCATCTGTTTATATATATATATATATATATATATATATATATATATATATATATATATATATATATATATATATATATATATATATATATATATATATATATATATATATATATATATATATATATATATATATATATATATATATATATATATATATATATATATATATATATATATATATATATATATATATATATATATATATATATATATATATATATATATATATATATATATATATATATATATATATATATTTATATAAAAAATTTTTTAGCAGGTCCTCCGTTTTGAAGATTGCTGCCGCAGATAGTTCTTCAAGTTAATTTATTAATTTCAAAGAGTAGTTTATTTTGCAATGACCTTTTTAAACAAATTTTGTTTGTTTATTCTACTTATATATTTAGTTTTGGAAATAAACAATTTTTATATGTTATTTTGTTTTAGCAATCTTAGTTAATATACAAGTTTAAATTTTAATAATCTTTTCCAGTCAAATTTTCCTTTAATTAAAAGAAAATTGTAATGCTATTATGAATCAAAGTGATATGAATCAAAGTGATAATATGTGGTTGTATATTTTGCATTAAATCTATTAGAAAAAAAACTAACGGAAAAATCCTTTGTAAACGTGTATTTTGCAATGACTATATTTTTATTAGGCCAGTTTTTGTCTTGTAAATATAATTAATTTCTGAAACATTATTTAACTATTTATATTTTTGAATCATAGTAACAAGCATTTTTAAATCTCTCCACACCAAAATTTACAATTCTTCATAACAAACTTTTGACAGATTAGTCGATTAAAGTAATAGCAGTGTAAAATTCCCTTTGGTATATTAAAAACACAAGTCATATTTTTTATTACCGATGAAATCGATTCTTTTTACTCACGTTTTAGTAATACAATGATCATCCAAAAACATAAGAAATTCGACAAGGGGATTCGTGCTTATTTGGAGCATTTTACAAGCATAAAGAGTCTTATAACGGGTCTAATGTTCTCATTTAACGAAACAAAACACAAAAAAGTACGAGGAATGGAAAAGAGTTAGCTAGAAAATAACGATAACCAGTCTAACAGGATAAAAGTCGAGGATTCTGCAGAAACTAGGGCACGCATATGTAGGAGGTGCGATTACGAAATTACCGTTTCTTTGCGACTCGTTTTTGCAAAGAAAATATGGCGCTGTTCTAACGCGTAAAAGAAAAAACAGAAGAGGTCATTATGTGGGGTTGAAAGCGGCTATTTTGCTCTTGTTTTGGAATTTATACGGAAGTTTTTGTTTGATATCAAGATGTGGACATCACTTTTGATTAAGTAGAAAAGTATAACAAAAGATTAATATTGTTTTGTGGGAGGTTTTTTTTTTTTACTGTTATTCAAACATAAAAGAAGAATTCTGGGATTGCATATGTGTGTATGAGATGTTGTAGGGAAAAAATTTGGGGGATGCAACAAAAATATGTGGGACGAATTATATAGGAGTGGTTTTGACAACCATTTTGTAATAAAGTTCGAAAGTTATTTTGGATTTCTTAGTATGAACGTGGTTTCAATGTTAATTCAAACATTTTTCTAAGGAATGCCCTTTTTAGTAACCATCAGCATCGATAAGTTAAATGAGAATAATTCTTGATTGATAGCGTCAATTCAGTAATTAACTAGACTCAAAAGAAAAAAAAAGTTGTGAAAAATACATTACAAATAAATATATTTCAACTCATTAGAAAAGATAATAAACTTCCGCCTAAGCCCAAATGAATGTAATTTTTTTTTTCTTTCTTTTTTTTCAATTTCAATAGACAGTTTATTCAGCTTTATATACGTTTAGCAACCAAAAAATTTCCATTTAAAAAAAAAAAAAATCAAAATTTTAGGGAAAAATGCTTAATATGAGAGTAAAATTACTAATATGAAAATCAGGTATTAACCTTTTACGAAAAATTTAATTCAAAATCAAGAACGTAATTGAGACATTGATTACTTGTTACGAGCTCAGACACTAAAAAGAAGAAAAAAAAGTGTTAAAAAAACTGAAAATCTAGCAACAAAGAGGTCTAAACGTACTGACATCAATTAATGAAGCAAGACTCAAACAGCTGTTCCGTCGGAAAAAAAAGAAGTTTAAATTGAAAATGAGAAAATTTTAAAAGCAACAAATTTAACCAAAAAAAAAGTCTACTCGCTCCTGACTTACATCGTTCGGTGAAACAAGGTACAAAACGCTATTTGTTTTTTAAAAAACGTTAAAAAACAAGAAATAAAAAAATCTATAAATAAGCTACAAATTTAGTAAAAAACATGTCTAGATGATTTTGACTGGCACATCATTCAATGGAACAAGATACAAACATTTGTTTCGTCAAAAAAGGTTAATTAGAAACCGATAGACGAAGAAATATTAAGTGAGCTAGGCCTATAAATGTATTTACTAAAAGGTTAAAAGCTTTCGACTAGAATTGTTCGATGCAGCGAGAAACAAAAAGCCTGTTCCTGTCGTCCTACGCTGCGTTCCAATGAGATGGGCAATGTTCTTGTTCGCCATAAGTGAGTGGTCGAACAAATATGTCTCGAAGAGAAGTAGGAAGTGGGTTTTGATCCGCCGACATCTCCCGAAGATAGCTCACCTCGTTCGTTGAACTGCGTCCTTCGAAAAAAGAAACATTCCAAGAGATGGTGATCGATTTAAAAGAAAACTTCCTGAATGGACGCTATTCAGTGATCGAAATTTTGCAAACAACCGAAGAGGTTCTCAGCAATATTTTTAATGCAGCTTTGTTGCACAACTAAACTTTCCTTCAAAGGGTTTTGATAACGTTGGTAACGTTTTAAAAACGAATTTGTTAATTTCTCCTAAACATTGTCGAATGCTCTATTTTTAGGTGATGAAAAGTGTTTTATTTATTTTGCAACACTTTGATCTATAGACAAAGAGATGGGAAACATGTCACTACATCGTGGACACATATCTTAATATTGATCTTCTTAAATAGTTTGTGACATTCTCTTACCTATTTGGGTTATCAAAAGACAACTATTATTGATAAGATAAATTTAAATTTCATGTGCACTTGGTTGTTGGTATGAATTTGTTGGGAAAACATTAAATACCTATACTAAATAATTTTTATTCCATTTGATAATTTCTAGTCGATAGGTTCTAAATGCAAAATAGCTTGATATTGAAATAGAGATTGTAAATAAATATATACCAGATGACACAGTGCCGTAATGTTCACAGTGGGTAATTGATAGCGGTGCAAGTGAATCTATTGTTATCGCTTCCAGGCGTCTTCCCCACCAAAATACATTTCAGACGTCAACCATTATAATGAGTTCGCCATTTTTTATTTTGTTTCGTTTTAACTTTTCTGTTCTTCAACCTTATCAATTCCAATAAAAACAGTTTACTTAAAGTTATGAAGCGTTAAAAGTTGTGATTATTTAACAACCTACTATAGCTGAAACTATTTTAGACTCTCCCGCAAAATATGTTTTTAAATCATACGAAGTGTGCATAGTTAGTTTCGCAATCGGGCTACTCGTGTGGAATCGTCAATTTGGAACTCCTGGAAATCGTTTGCTTCTTGATGGCGTGGAGTTCCTTTCCCTCAGGACAAATTGCATTCCAGACTTCACCCCCGTAAAGTGTGGATGGCCACTGTCACCAACCATCAGAGTGTGCTCACCCATGTGAAAAAAGCAAAGCCAAAACACTTAAAGTAAAGACTCTAAAATACGCCGTGCTGCGTGATTGAGCGCAAATTGCTATTCCAGAAAAAGTATCACGAATCTCGCTGGGTTTCAAAAAAAATTTCAGACAAATTAAGTATAAATTTATTAGAAGACAATGCAACTGCAGGCATTTTATAACTTAAGAAGAAGTCCTAGTAAGGATCATTCCCTATATTCGGTATGTTACAATTTTCTAACCCAGTGCATTTAGAAACTACTTTTTATAAAACCTTGAAATTTGGTGAGTATTTGTGAAAATGATCATTTAATGAAATGACATAATTTTTTTTTCATTTGATCTCTATCCATTATAAATGAAAATTAAAATAGCAAAAGACAAAATAAGGTGGAGCCACTGATGCATATGCATTGAAGTAAGGATTTAAAATATAAAAAAAAAGTAAATTAGACGCTATTTTCGAGTTTTTAATTTATGTCATTTCATTAAATGATCATTTTAGTACCTACTCACCAAATTTCAAGGTTTTCTACAAAGTAGTTTCTAAATGCACAAGGCTAGAAGATTGTAATATAGAGAGTATAGGGAATTACCCTTATTGGGACATCCTCTTAAGATGGTTATACATTTTCAAAGAAATATTCTAGTGAAATGTTTTTTACAACGTATTATCAGCAGAAGCATTGATTTACAACATATGCCATATTTGTAGACCCTTAAATCAGGATCGAATTAAAACATATAATATTTTAATAATTCTTAAAAACTTGAAATTGAAAATAGTCTTTTAAAAATGCATGATTTCTTTGCCTTGTTCAACAGGTGGTACCGTTAAAATAAGAATAACATCCTCAATCCAATTTTGAAATGAATATTGCGAAAAACTGCACTTTATAACCAATTCTAATTGTTTTAATTAGCTTATAATAAATTATAACTAATAAAAATCTCAAAAGTTTCGAAGCAATATTTTAATGGAGAATTGTTTTAAAGAAATATTTGTTGCTTAATTTATTAACATAACATAGTTTGTTATTATTCAGATAAGTATGTAAATATGACAGCCAATTAGTTTTTGGGAATAAAAAATATTGAGTGGTAACTCTTAATCCAGCACTTCGCATACAACTCTCATAAATAGAATATCACTTAAGAGCATTACGCAATCGTCGTGGCTAATTTCATTATTTTTCTCAATTGTTTAATCATTGGACCATATGAAGTAGGAAGAAACAAGTTTCTTCCAAATTTCTCTATTAAGGTTTTAAAAAAATATTTTGCCAAAATTACCGAAATAAATTAATCAAAGTGAATCTATATATATCTCTAAATTATAGTTCCATTCTATTAATGTATTACATTCCATTAATATATGGAATGTTTTTAGACTTTTCGTTCACAATATGTCCACATGACATTCCCACTTCTCTCTCTGAATCAATTTATAAGGCTTTAAAACAATGTAATATTTACTCCATTGGATTATGTAACCACTGTTAAACGTAAGTTATACTTTAACTAATTACATTAGATTGAACAAGTAACTTATATTGTAAGCTTATTTTGATCACATGAACATGCAAACTTTTTTTAACTGATCCAATTAATTTCTGTCCTGTTTGGTTTAGAAAACGTTGAAACGATGTTGCATTCTCTTAATTGGAAAGCCTTAAACTATATTTCCATATAGAAAGAATAGATTTTAATTTCGCTTCGTGTCTCGAAATCAATTTTAAAGATTTAAATAAAGTTTATAACAACTCATTACTCATTTGTAAGAAAGTTCATTTAAAATCACAAACTCAAACGAAGGAAAAACAGGAGTGGTGAAAAAGATGCTAAATTTTTTTGATAAATTGAAATGATAAATTGATTATGGATATAAATTAATGTTTTCATTCGTAAAACAAATGCATTACTTTGTCAAATTAATTAATTGATTTGTAAACAAAAATCATCTTTTAAATCTAAACATTTGCCTTGAAACAACAACGAAAAAATTTCAAAATGAATTATGTACATATTATTGATTAACGCTTATACTCAGATTTTTAATGTTACAACAACCAAAGTTAACAATGCATAATTTTCTGATTTACTTAGAATTCCGCAAGTTATTTAATACGATAATCTATCTTATTTCTTAAACTGAAGGCAGTGACATTAGTTGTTCTAGAAGTAAATTACAGAAATAGCCAAATGCAAGTTAGTCTTATTAGGTATCTTAATTCCCAATTAAAATAACTTCATAATTTTTTAATTAAAAAATTTCGTCAGTTTTGTCACAACAAATTTTACCAGTTATTCTTTCCGAGTTCTGCTTATTGAGTCTGTGAGAAATATGAATATGCAATGAGAATGTCATACTCCGGGATTTAGAGGATGAAACACTGACATGCATCGATAAAGAGTCGTTTGATTTCTCATCAATGCAAGCCTACTTGGTGAGGAAGGGTGATTGGTGACCTTGAAATATCATTAAAAGAGTTTGCTTGACACAATGTGAGAAATGAAGACTTCTTTTTCGGAAGAGCGTGTCTGGAATGTCGAAAAGTTTCACGGAAGGCCGACTGAGCAGAGCGAGCCCAATAGAGCAGAGGATGGACCACTCGACTGTGACTCGTCGAGAATGGAAATCATTATGCATTTTCTTAAAATTTAAACTTTGAAACAATCGAAGCTCGAAATTGGAAAAAACACACTTTTTTTTTTTTTTTTTTTTTTTTTTTGTGAACACTGAAATAAATATTGTTTTTCTAACCAGTGTGGGAATCGAAATTTATTTTGAAAATCGGTAAATAAAAAAACCCTGATTTATTTAGTTATATTTGCTAGACTAGTTGCTGTCGGCTGTCGATTGCTAAAATCTTAATCCGTACTTTAAGTTTAACACAAAAACAGTTAAAGATATAAAACTTAAATAAAATCTTGATTTTCAAATACAAATTTGCCGACTTTTATAAAAAGCTAGCAATTCTTTCTTTCTGTCAGAGTATCTTTTTACTACAAACATGTTGCAGAAAAATATTTCATAAAGACTTACCTCGACATGTGTTATTTTGTAGATCACACTTCAGTCCAAACTCTTCGTCACACGGCTCCGTAATTGAGCACGATTCTCCAGCCTGACGAGTACAGACAGACCGACAAGGACAGTTTGGGTCGGACACCGTCCTTCCACCCCCGCATCTTGTCGGGTCAAGAGCTATTTTGGGCACATCGCACGAGCAGGACTCTTCCGCGTTGTCCAGATCCAGCTGTTTGTGTCTGCGGGGGGCCATTGTAGTGACATCCAATTTCGTCGTCGCATCATTGAGATGGTTGTCCATTTCGGTCGCCAAAGTCCCTGACGATACCGTTTGTGGTTCCGTGATATGAACTGTTGCATTGTCTTCGCTGACAATTAAAACTTCCGTGGTCGTTTCTTCTTGTCGGTGAAGACTTTGAGTTGTCGGCGGCGTGGTTGTTGTGGTGCGGAAAGACTTTGTTTCCATTGTCTCGACGGGGACCTTTGTTGTTTGGGACATCATCTTGTGTTCTACGTTTAACATCTCATTGTCTCCGTGGTCGGCAATTAAGTGCTCGTCGTGGAGGGGACTAAGAGATGTCGTCTCGATAAACATAGTGGTTGCTTCTAAAGTCACCGTTTCCGTGACATCAATAATGACGGGAGTCGTCTCGACGACCTCGTCGACATTTCGATTTTTCTTTTCCAAATCCGATTCAATATTCTTTTCAGAATATTTCTCGGAATCGTTTGTGGTTGTTGAAAACACAGTCCCGTTTTCCGTTTCGGAAGAATCTTCAGTTAGGACAGGGGTGGTAGGTGAAGCGTCTTCTTTTACAATCGTCGTATTTTCCATTGCCGTAACAGTGTCCAAGCTCATGTCTTCCATCACCTTATCTTCCTGACAGGTCGCCATCAAGCACAGTGCGAACAAACACCACACACGCAAGTTCCACATTGTAAATGTATCTACACAAAACCACAGCGTACTTAACTAAACAATCCTACGAATATAAACTCAAACTTCTGAAATTCAGATTGAGCTGGCACACATTTTTTCACCTGAAATAGTCCGTAAATGTGTCTCTCACGAAACAGCGTGCTTTTAAAATAATTGTTCCTATAAACAGTATAACAAATCTCTAAAGATCACATAGAAACGAAGTATATCATTCGACTGATGAACTTAATATACCAATCACCAATTTTCAATGTACTTTCAATTAACAGTATTTCTGTCAAGCTACGAAGAACTTTTGTTGATAATATCAAAGAAATTTTTTCAACATACAGCAAATTTTTATAAAAAGAATTCTACAAAAGGAATCCCACAAAAAATACTGCAGACTTTCTGTGCATCGGATCAAAACATTTTCACCCAAACACAACAAATATTGTGTTCCAGATCAAAATAAACGTGCTAAAACACAGTAAAACTTCCACAAATCAGATCGAAGAGTGGCACATTGTTCACCTGATGAAGCAGTTAATCCGAAACAAGAATCGGGAGGGTTCTTGTTCGCGACCGCATCACAGAAGGCAGAAAACAGCAGATAAGGAGCTTCTCTAGCAAACCTACCTCTCCAACTGGTTACGCGTACCCAACTGAGGGCTATCCGAGGCCGTTACACAGCAAGACCCCTCGGGCCGGAAACTAGTGTGTGTGACAGGTTTACCTTTGGCTACTGCGGGTTTCTGCTGCTACCTACCTTGCAATTTCCCCCTCTTTTTTTTTTTTTTTTTTTTTTATGTTCATCTTGCTCTTCTGACACCCCTCCTCCCCTTCCCCCATCTCGCTCCTCTATTAACCAACCCTCCCTACAATATTTTTATTTATTATTATTATTATTATTATTATTATTACTATCTCCCTCCCTCCTTCCATGTTTTTGGGAGTATTTTTTTCAGTTGCATGCCTGTTTGTGTAGTTGCTTGGAGCGCTTGGGTCATTAGAGATTCACTGCGTCTAAATTTAGTGGGGATTGGCATTAGAAGGCGATGGATATTTATTTTGATTTTTTAGGGTGGGGAGGGGGGGGGGGGAAGAGGAGGCGGGGAGGTATGTTTTGGCTAGAACGTGTAAATTAGATTTTATTAAATGGAATATTTTCGATATCGATACTTTGTGGAATGATGTATGCAATGAGATTTGGCATGGTTCGTAGAAATGTTCCCTGGAAGAAGATGATGGAAAGTCCCATGTTAAATAATGTTTTTTTTTTCCAATTTAAAGTATGAATTACTTCATGCTGTACATGGAATTCATAGATTTAGTTCGCAGTCTGTAACTTACAGTAATCAACATATCTTCACAAAAAATTTTATAGGTACTACTGAACTCATAAAAAAACAATATCTAAAAAAAAGGGGGAGAAAAAAAATCAGTTAAAATTTTCACCACGAGAAGAAAATGTAGCGCCTGAAGGACTTAAACGAAAGATAACTTTGCAGGCTTATCGAAAAAGTTATAGAGTTATAAATAGTGTTACACATCAAGAAAAAAGAACATTATAAAATTTAGAGCACCTCGGCACAATAATTGTTACCTTTGAAATGCAATTTGTTAAAAAAAAATACTATTTAAATTAATATTTATTTTTATTTTTATATTTTAAAAATCGTTTTCCACTGATCTCAGTAGAACGCTTACAAAATTTATAAAAATATGTTATTACAACAATCTTCAGACGGTCAATAACCGAAAACTTTAATTATGGATACTGAGTTTTTAAACTATATTTAAGGTAATAATTGTCATTATAATTAATTTCCATAGTTTTTATATCATTATAAAAAGATTCTGAATCTCTTCAATCTGAATCTGAACAATTCTGAACCTATTCAAAAGTGAATAAAGAAGAAGTGGAGTTGAATTATTTTTTTTAATGCTTTAATCAAACAGTAGTAAAACTATAAACTAACCTTTAAGTTATTACTGAAATATTTCCTTTATAATATTTTTGAAAACTATGTAATTTCGCAGGTAGTTCAACTAAATGCATTCACGTGGGCCAATGTGCACTCGATGAGCTTCTATGGACATTAATTGTTCAACCACAACACCTATCAGAACATTTTCATCAATTTTAATAAGCAGACTGCTTTTTAAATACGCAACACTAGTTAAAGGCATTGGTAAAGTTTATATTACTCATTTTTTAAATGAAATAAAAAGATGAATATAAGTAATGCGCCACTCTAAAGCGGACTATATTGTCGATGCACCGGACGTTACATATCGAATATCGCCGATATTCCAAATATATCAGTCAGTAGACTAATAATTTAGTATGCTACAAGAGAAGTTATCAGTTTTTTTCTGGCTGAAAATAAATTTTCATGTAGATTTACATGGACCTATTTGAGAGTCCCGTGTAAATGTTTCTGGCCTACCAATCAAAACCCTTCGAGCTCTGTGAGCCCTTATACTAGCTACTGGTGAATGGTGAGCTCTGTTCCATATGGGCCCTGCTACTGGTGAGAGTGGAGTGGTAGCATCTGCCATAATCGAATCGGGTAAAATCCATAATAGTAATATAATTAAATATAATATTTAACGCTACATTTGCTTGCTAATCTTTTAGCCGTACATCAAAGAGGTAGATGTCAGTTTTCATTTAAAATGTAAAACATGTCATCCTAATAAAGGCAAGCCTGTTTAATTTTCAGTTCAAATTCATCCTAATGCGAAAGTTAATATCGACGACCCATTTCAGTTTTTATGATTATCTATTTATATGAAAATTGAAAGCAGAACTATTTTTAAACATAAAAAAAAAATTGTATTTAACTTCACCCATTAATTGATCTTTAAAGTCGAGATTTTAGACTTCAAATAAAATTTCGAATTCCAATCCAACAATAGTTCTGATGCCCTATTGGTTGAATTTATATATTTGTGGAATTCAAATAGGAAAAAACATTTTTTAAATTAAAAAGAAAAAAAAAAAAAGAAGAAGAAAAGAAAAAAGGAAAAAAAAAAAAGGAAAAAAAAATCAACGATCAAGAAAATTACCTATGAAAGCAATTAATTAATTGAAATAAATTAAAAACAACCAATTTAAATATGAAATATTTTTAAAATTCTACTTAAAATCAAATGGTCAACTAATGAATCGTATCATGGGAAAATGCACATGTAAACACATAATCAACCTACGTGATTTCCACTCATCTGTCCATCTGGCATTCTTGTAACCAGGACTGTAGGTGAGTAATATTATTTTAAAATAGTTTTCTTGGACTTTTGTATTCGCTCCATTAAACAAGAATGAGGCATGAAAGAATAAAGCAAAATATTTATTTTGTTTTATTATTCCATGCATCATTCATCGACAAGTTTTCCCCCTATTTTTTAATTTTTATAAATCAAAACTGAAACATTTTCACACTATGCGCTTCATTAGTTGTCATCCACAGAAGTGGAATGAAACGAAAAGTACTTAAAAAGTGTTTGATATAATTAGCATTACTTTATTCAGTAGATATTTTATTTATCTGCTCCAAATGAATGAATACACTGTTAAAAATTTTATTCCACCTTGCACCAAAAATTGGTTCCCATTTAGCTGCCACCAACATTTGGTGCTTAGTTTCACGATTTAATGGTGCAACCTCGAACCGTAAGCACCATTAAATCGCGAAACTAAGCACCAAATGTTGGTGGCAGCTAAATGGGAACCAATTTTTGGTGCAAGGTGGACAATTTTTTTTAACAGTGTAACTATTTTGGGGGAAATTTAAAGATGCATCGAAAAATAAGTAGGGTGCCGTAATTGTTTTAATTGTACAACTTCAGAAAAATTTATTCATGTCACTAATTCTTTATTTAAAAAAAAATAGCATTTGAAAACTTATTTGGTATAATGCATACTTGAATTCAATTGACTAATAGTTATCAAAGTAAAATCGAATCTATAATAATAATAAAACAAGCTGTCTGTGTGTCTGTCTGTGGATCTATAGAAAGCTACTTATGGTAGTAGAGTTCTGTAATTTTCAAAGTAAGTTGTTTTTGTCTTTTAATTAAACTTTTGAAAAATAGAAAGTTACAATTTTGATTATTTTTTAATTAATTTTTTTAATTAATGAATAAATATTTTATAAAATGATTTCTAATAGGGTTATAGCTCTAAAATTTTCAACAAAAGTAGTTTTGACCTTCTAATTGGACTATTAAAAAACAGAATTTTAAAATTTTGAATACATTTTTTTTAAATTAAATTTTTAATTAATTATTAAATATTTTACAAAACGATTTCTAATACAGCTGCAGTTCTGAAATTTTCAATGTAAGTAGTTTTAGCCTTCTAATTGGAATATTTCCAAACAGAATTATAAAATTTTGATGACTTTTTTTAAATTAATTAATTAATTAATATTTTACAAAATGATTCTAAATAGGGCTACAGCTCTAAAATTCTGAATATAAGTAGTTGTACGGCCTTCTAATTGGACTTTTGGCAAACAAAATGTAAACATTTTGATTAACTTTTTTATAATTATTTTTTTAATTAATTAACAAATATTTTACAAAATGATATCTAATAGAACTACGGCTCTGAAATATTCTCTTAAGCTCTAAAATTTTCAACATGAGTATTCGTGGCCTTCAAATTGGACTTTTGACAAAAAGAATGTTAAAATTTTAATTTGTTTTTTAATTATTTTCTTAATTAATATGTTCACAACAAGCGACTTCTAATAAGCCTAGAACCATGAACATCTCAACATAAGTAGTTTGTCCTTCTAATTTTACTTTTCACTAACCGTGTTAAAATATTCTCTAAGTAGCTAGTAGTTGCTGTTGTATTGTTGTATTAACGGGTAAAAAAAAATTATTTCTCGACAAGGAAGGGCTTCTAATATTTTGGGTTTATGTAGCAATTAGGTTTGAGTGAGTGAATTGAACTTATGTTTACTCAGCAATGAACCTTTCAGCGGGTGAATCCTTTTTTTTAATGCGATTGAATGACTGCAAGTTGGTTTATTGGTGTTCCGTAAAAGCAACCTTTTAGAGACAGTAACAGTCCCAAAATTTGGTAAAATGCATTGTCATCGACATCGAACCTATCTGCTAAGTTTTAGTCCTATTGGATGACGGCAAGATGGTTAATTAGGCCTCTGCAGATTCCGCTCTCATCGACAAACAAACATGCATTAGCGAAGTTAATATAAATGATTTAAATAAATAAGAAACAATTTCTTGTCGAGACATGGTCCATTACAATACACAACTTAATTGATCCTTTCTATTTTAATACTTATTTACTAATTATGTAAATGTATGTAATTAGAAGTTAAATACAAGAAAACACACAGAACTTACATTGTTCGTCTTCAATCTTCTAAAAAAAAAGTGAATTGATAAATTTCATTTAAAACTTAGCTAAATGTTTATATTAGACAAAGATGAATTTTTTATTCAACAAAATATGACACGATTTATGAAGATAAATAGTCGGAAGATAATATAGATAAACCAAAACTTAGATAAAAAATTGAATAATAGAAGTATAGAAAGAAAATGTCGAAATATGTTTAAATCAGCATTAAACGGCGAAAAACATCTTGAATGCAGTGTTTTTATTGAAAACAAATAACATTATTTTGTTTGAATAAATAAAAG
This sequence comes from Linyphia triangularis, assembly GCA_963978545.1. NCBI lineage: Eukaryota > Metazoa > Arthropoda > Arachnida > Araneae > Linyphiidae > Linyphia > Linyphia triangularis. The sequence goes on from OZ021722.1 coordinate 90,124,525, forward strand.
TATAAACATATTCCAATTAAGACCGTAAAAGCTATTCAAAAATAGAGTATATTAATATTTACGGGAACATAGAAACGCTGACATATGACACTTTTACTTTCGTACTTAAATTTAAAACTTAACCATAAAATCCAAAATCTTCTACCGTGTTCTATTAAATATTTGGATTTCAATTCCGAATGTTGGGAAATGTAGAGAACAATTTTTAATACACAAAAACATTTTAAAGCAGACACAAGCTGTGCAACTTTCTGATTTTCAGTTTTATATAAGTTTCTTTAGAGTACTTTAAAGTGTTGATAGACTAAAAGAATTTATACACAACGTTCGAATTTAAAATTTGCTGTCAGGTTGTGGTACATTGTGTATGTTGGTTGAAAGGTTGAATTCCATGCAATATTCAACGAGTAGAGAGTTATTATAAAACTTTCCTATGTTTGAACTTATTTATTATATTTTCAATTCAAACCATAAAAATAAACTATATATGCGTCACACTTTACTTCATTAGTTTAGCTTACGTTCATCAAGTATAAGTAAATAGTTTTAAACTTTAAATTAAGCGGTGTCGCCGGTTCTTTTTATGCATTTGTTAATGTATTTTTTAGAAGGTAAAAAAGTATTGACAATATAAAATACGACAAGTTATTTAGAATGCCCCATAATAAAACGAAAATTTTAATATGTCAATGAAAATGTTTTTGGAAAATATCACATTGTGAACAATTCATAAAAAAGTTAAAATTCAGCAGGATAATTTTGTACATTCGTTATAAAAATATTTAAATTAGTACATTTATTTTTTTATACAACTTAATTTTAATAATTTATTTTTTAAATAAAAACTACTCATGAAGCAAATGTGCTTTTAATGGTTTTCTTTTCAATTTCTTACACATTCAGTAGAAAATATTTTATCATTTATAATTTATTTTTTAAATAAAACTTCTCATGAAACAAATGTACTTTTAATGGTTTTCTTTTCAATTTCTTATACATTCAGTAGAAAACTTATAAACACTCACTTACTCCTCAAACACTCACTTCTTCTTCGACACTCACAAATTCTTGGGATTACAATAATATGGAAAAATATATTAATGTAAATAAATATAGATTAGGGTAATTCTGTGCTGTACGCAGGGGACATTTTGGTTCTTTTTTTATTCTTAAACAACTTATAATGTTAAAATTATAATGAAGTTATGTTTTTGTTAAGTATGTTTTGTTATGAAGTTGTTATGCATTAAAGTTATGTTTTTGTTTTATAAAATATTAGTTTGTTGTAAAGTTACATAGATAAATAATTATTTTAACTAGGTCAAATATCCATCTTATAACACAGACGCACGGACACGAACATGTTCGACCGTCGGTGGTTTATAAATGTATATTTGACTTAGTTAAATTAATTAATTTCCGATGTAACTTTGCCACAAAATATTTTTATATAATATAAAAACATAACTATAGATTCATCATTATTTTGCAATCCATTTACGAAAAGAAAGAAGAGCGACAATGTCTCGTGTCTCATCCAGAGAATTGCCCATTGATGAAAATTAGTTTTATTATTAACTCATACTAATCAATATTGGTTAATAATAAATATTAATATTAATTAATATTATTAATACATTAATTAATTCACAAATATTAGTTAATAATCAATGCTAATTTATCTGAATTAATAGTAATTAATTTATTTGAATTTATATTAATAGTAATTTATATTATTTTACTTTAGTTACAATTAATATTAAATATTATTGATATTGATTATGAATTCAGAACATTAAAAATAACAAAAGGTAATTCATGAAATCTCATTAAATTTGACTATTTTGGATTATTAAGCAAGCCAGAAAATAGTATACGAAGTATTTAAATATACGAAGTATCTGATTATGAAAACTGTTACAAACATTTTGATTATTAAAACTGTTATCTTAATTTACATTAAAACAGGCATGTTTCCAATTATGTGTAAATGAGAATAATATATACAGGAAACAATTTCTTTATTTTTATCTGACTTATTCAGATGAAAATGACCTAAATAACTTTTCTGAATTGACACACTTGATGAATCAAAATGAACGGTAAATTTAGAAATCTTTCATTGATATCTTTACAATTAACATTCCATCCGACGACGGAGCGCTTTGAAATCACACATTCGAACGACTTTTCTTTTTAAATTAGAGTTTTAAATTGTGAAATCCAGTTTTTGTAAATTGAGTGTTAAGGACCCGTTCTTTTTAAAACTGTTCTTATTCATATAAGTGTTTCTTCTGAGTGTCCTAAATAGGTTTTCAAACCACTCCATTCACGTAAGAATGCAATAAACAATCTCGTTTGGAAACGACACTTTTTTTTCCGCTTTATTAAACACTGTCCTGAATAAGTGCAGATTGATTTTATTGATACTTTCTTTGGCTTCGACATCCTTCTTCGAAGAGTAAGACGGTAATTAAAGATTCACTTAAGAGAACAGATGTTATCAGAAGGAAAATTGATCCGCTCTAAGGGAATGCGCCGATCGGCGTCATCTTCATGTTGACTGGAGGACAATTAGGTTGCGTTGGATTTTTGCAAAGCTCAAGAACTAAATGAGAGATATAATGTGGAAAATTAAAAAAGCAATAAATCTTAAAAATTACTTCTTGACTGTATTTAGTTGTGTGACAAGATCCCGTTTTCTCTTTTTATACTGTATATAAATTGATAAATTATCTAACAATTTAAAAGATAAGACCTCCACCGAGACTGATGAATAATTTACTTACTATGAACAATTCCCGCATTTTTTTTTTTTATTCAATTCTAAATGTTTTAAAAAAGCCATAAACACACACATTTTTGCTCAATACACTTTCTTTTTTTTTTTAATTTACGATCAAAATTACTTTGTAAACCTTGGAGAGAAAACGACTTAATTAGCTGTTATTGAATGTGACGTCACGGCTTCGAAAGCATCTTGGCTTGAAATGCAGCAGCGGAAACTAGATTTGTAAGTTTCTCGCAAATCACACCAACCTGAACGGAATGTGGCAATGGACCAACGCCAACTCTTTCAACGCTAACTATTTGGCAGAAACCTCACGATAACCATAGAAACGATAGGGTCTCTTTACGTCACGCACTTTGTTGACTGTTTTGATCGGACTAGTTTTGTATCGGTTTTGGGGCATTTTCTTTTCTTAATATTTAACTAACTAATGTATTTAAAGAACTTTTGCTTAAATATTTGGAATCAGAAAGAAATTCTTCATAAATATATACTAATTTCACTCATTTTTAAAAAATGCGGGAATTGTCCATTGTTAATTGTTTTATAAGTTTGATATGCGAAGTCATTTTTTTTTAAATTTTGAATAACTCGGGAAAACAGTCGTAAAATAGTTTAAATTCAAACATTGTTCAGATTCTAATGACTGGCTCCAAACTCAAACAGCGTAACATTATCGATGGTCGTTATGGTTAAGCACTTTATAAGTGGCAGAAATAGACACAGTAGGAAGTTCTAAACCAAACCGAGAATTATATTCACATGAATGTAATAAAGAACCTTGAGAAAGGATGGCACCAGAACATTAAGCAAAGCTTTTTATTAATTCAATGAATTGTATACATTTTCCTCAACTCTACAACTGAATACTAAAAAAAATTGAATTAACTTTATGCGCAGCGTTATTAGGAGTGGAGTTGGATCAAATAGCAATACTTGTGACGTACATCCAATCACAACATCCCTTTAAAAACAAATAGGAATGTTCACATTACATTTGCCAATCACAATGTGTGTATTATTTTCTCCCGAGCAAAGTATTTGAAGGTGACGTCGTGTTGTCATGTAGAGTCCACATATTCATAAAAACCTTATAACATTTCAAGAAATACGATAACAAAATAATTTTAATAATACCGAATGCAGATAAACTGATTTATTCGTAATTAAATAATCTTAGCCTCTTTCAGGTTGACCTAGCATAAATAGCATATAATATAATTAAAGAGCATAATAATAAAGCCATAGCGTCTCCAAAATTTTATCAGTTTAATGCTTTCAGTTACAAAAAAAAAAAGCCTTTTAAAACGAGATACTTAGGAATGCATTTGTGGTATTTTGTTGAAAGGTTTATTTCTGTGAAATTTAGGCTTGCACTTTGTAGCGTCAAATAGAAGAAAAGCAGAAAAGGGTTAAATAAACGAACAGCGCAATAAACCATCGGCAAAAAAAGTGACATTGCGACATTTCACAGAATGATAAATAAACTACCTTCATATCATTCTTAATCTTAGCAACCATCTCAAAAACATGCAATGAATTTATGACTTTCTCCCTCCAAGTCAGCCCAGAATAAACTGCTTCATCCATTTCGCATCATAAATCTACGACAAGCTGGATCAGGAGAAGGCTTCTAGACAAGGAAGGTTAGTTCATAACTTTGAATGCGCTTATGACGTAACAGGAAGACCTCTGAAACTCATGCAGAGCGAGTATGATGTCACTAAAATGAAGTACATATTATTGTGCCATATTTGCCGTCTTTATATCTTCGTCATTCATTAAAAAAATCGCCAGTTTTTGGTGATATATTTTTTGCGAATATTTTTATATGGGCCTATAAAAAAATCCCAACAAAATGTCGATGTTGGCGATATACGTTTCGATAACTCTTACACTATTATTTCTTGTAAGTGCGACTGAGAAGAAATAGTCATTGATGGGCGATGCTCAAGTAAAGAGATCTCTGTGTTAAATACATTAGTTTTTCAATTTTTTAAGCCTTTATAGCATTTTTATGGGAATTTCGGAAATGGTTATTTTAGAAGATCTTAAAAGAAATTAGAACACCTATATAGTAGACAAAAAGATGAGTTTCGTTCTATACTGGTTATCAAAATATACACTTTTTCATGTTCATCAAAAATTTTGTTTTTCAGAGTTGAACACTTTTCTCAACGGTAAATACAATTACTGTTGACATTTATAAGAAAATGCATGTAACAAATATAAAATCCAATTTTCTTGTGTCTTGTGATACGAAATAAAACTACTCTCCAATTACAAATACTTGAAGTTTACTTATGGCTCTGCACTATAATGTCAATAGTGGTTTATAATTTTTAAAAATAAAAAGTGTTGTGTGGATTTTGCGGAGAAAAGACCATTCTAGAAGCTTATAAATAAAACAACAAGGCAAATACTACTTAGCTTTTCAAAATTTGTTTCCTAATTTCTGGCAATTCATATTGAAGAGGTCTTTAACAGGGTTATTACGTTTATTTTACTTTCGAACTGTACCTTTTCCATATTTACTAAAAAATAACAAATAATTTAATAACTAGAAAATTGTCAGTATGGTGCAAAATCCTCACACTTCAATATTTGATGGTAAATTTTGAGTAGTAATATGATCGCCGATTTTGTTTCTGAAAAGGGTATGGAGATCTGAAGTGTTAGGAGCCCCTTTAGCAACTAATGACGTCACGTGAAATACATCCTTTTTTAACCTGGGATGGACAGCAACGAGAGCATCTCTCACTCATCAGTTATCCTTGGGATGAGGGAGCAACGAGTTTTTTTTTCCATCCTCATTGAGTAGATCCTGGTTGAACTAGTATCGAGGCGCGTGCCTTGCTTTGACGTATCCGGGTGATGACACGCCCCGCTTGTAAGCCCCGCCTACTATATGGATGTCCGCATAAAGGAGTTATTAAAGTTTTAATATATTACAATAGCAATAATGGAATGGAGTTACTCTACCTGACGAAGACATACGAGAGGATTTTAGACAAATGGCAATAACTTACTCTGATTTCGGGCTGATTTAATTTTTTTGACAGTGAATTTAGTAGCAAAGAACAGTTTTCAGAAAACAAATTTTCTTAATTTGTTCAAGAAGTTGATTAAAAAGCTTTTGGAGAATGGTTAGTTCCTTATTATCCCAAGATGGCAGAATAAACATTTTTCAGGACAACTTACGTTCATTTGTCTGTTTCCTAACATGTTTTGATTACTTTGACAGCATGTTTTTATCGGGCTGATTTGATGAACTTCAACTGTAAATGCAGCAGCAAAGAACTGTTCTAAATTAATTATTCTTAATGTGTTTATCACTGATAATTCCCCTGAAATCTACGCTTATTTGGAAAGCTATTTTTTTTTAACATACATTACCTTTCGACCATATTTTTTTTTTATCTTTAATTGTGAATTTATTAATAACGCACAGTTCATCATTTATCGTTCTTTTTATTTTATTTATTTATTTATTTATTTTATTTATTTATTTATTTATTTATTTATTTTATTTATTTATTTATTTATTTATTTATTTATTTATTTATTTATTTATTTATTTATTTATTTATTTATTTATTTATTTATTTATTTATTTATTTATTTATTTATTTATTTATTTATTTATTTATTTATTTATTTATTTATTTATTTATTTATTTATTTATTTATTTATTTATTTATTTATTTATTTATTTATTTATTTATTTATTTATTTATTTATTTATTTATTTATTTATTTATTTATTATGGATCACGGGAATTTAATCTACATTCAATTGGTTGATTAGTTGTTTAGGAGTTGACAGGAGAAAGGGCTACACACGTGATAGATTGCTTTGTAACATAATATCTGCAAATGACTCGTAATTTGGAACTGGGTCAGATGACTAGGGGCCTGAGTTAGCACCTTTCTCTCCACATCCAAGACCATAGCAATGAGAACACATTCCATGAATGTATCATCAGAGAACATTTGTACAAAAACATATTATTTTAATTTATTTGTCAGTTATGGTAATTTCCATTATTTTCCGACAATGTTTTTAGCTTCGATTGAAACGTGGCAGCAAGGAGCACCTTCGAATTATATATACTCTAAACTTGTTCGTCAAAATAATATTTATTTGTGCTTGCAATCGTGGATTCTTACTAACATCGTGATATTATATAAACTTATACGATTGTATTTATTGTGGTAACTTACGTTTGAGTAAATGTGATCTGATGATGTATGACATGTGTTATTTCCCCCTTTAATATCTATTCTGCTTAAGATATTTTAAAATGATTTATACTTTAAAAATAACCTGCGTTTTTTTGGTAAGTATTTTTGAGATGAAATTTGCAGTTAAGCTTCATTTAATCTAATATCTAATATCATTTTAAATTAACCTGATTTATATTATATAGGTAAATGAAATCCGAATGTAACTATCTTTTGCTTTAATTGATGAAATAAAAAAGCAATGTACCGTTGTAGTTCAAGGAGAAAAAAATTATTAATGCATATTTTTTTTTTTTTTCTTAATAAGAGGTCATCTACATGTTTTAAAAAGTGCATTGGACTTTTAGAACCAACATATTAGACAGATTTTTTTTGTCTTCTTTAAGTTTTGTTACTATTTAAAATCTTCATACTTACAGCATCTTTTTTTATTAAAAAGCATAAATTTTTTAATTAATTACCACGTCAATAAATTTTAGAAACAATAGTTGAACTTTACAGTTTTCATAAAGTATCTAGGTTTATAAACTATTGTTTAAAATCTTCAAACAGCATCATTTTTGTAGTTAGAACTGATAAAATATAAATATTTTAACCTTATAAATAGGTTTCACAAAAAACAGTCTATAATTTAAGAATAGTTTAACTTTTCGCAAAATTGCGCTTTCAAAAAGGAATTATTCTTAAGCATTTGTTTTATTTATTTATAGATATAAATAGGTCTCTATATTTTTATATTCAATCTACAGTTACAAACTCTTTTCTATGTGAAATATTATGTAATTTTTTTAAACTAATAAATCGGTTTGAGGTTTAATGACTTGGTGAAGATATTTTTATAAAACCCAATTTTCCTGTGTAAAAGATTCCATTCGATGATCATAAAGGTAAAATTATATTCGTATTTTGAATTACTGCGTAAATGATGTTTAACTACTGTAAATTTTCAGTTGTTTCCTAAACCTTTCAACGAATAAATTGTGTAGTAAACTATACTTGTACAAATTAAAATTGAAATAGCACAGTTGTGGAGAATAGACAACTCCCGCCTTCTTTTAATATTTTTTTATTCAATTCTAAATGTTTCGAAAAGGCAATAAACACAAAAATTTCTGCTCAATGCGGTTTTTCTTTTTTTTAATTTGAAATAAAAGTTTTCCTGATTGACGTTGGCGAGAAAACAATTCATTCGGCTCGAATTGAATGTGACGTCAAGGCTTGGCTTCCCTAACATCTTGGCTTGAAATGCTGCAGCGGAAACCAGTTTTGCAAGTTTCTCACAAATCGTGCCAACTTGTACGTCATATTACAACTATTTCAACGCCAACTATTTGGCAGAAACCTCACGATAACCATAGAAACAGTAGGAACCCTTGACGTCACAGATTTTGTTGTGTGTTTTGATCTGACTGGTTTTGGTTTGGTTTTGAGGCATTTTCTTTTCTTAATATTTAAATAACTAATTTTTTTAAAGAACTTTTGTTTAACTATTTGAAACCAGTAAAAAATTCTTCATAAATATAAACAAATTTCACTCGTTTAAAAAAAAAAAAAAAAAAAAAAAACGCGGGAATTGTCCACCCTGTTTCAGATTTTGTGCAACATTTAATTTCTTAGGATAATTGTTTTAATTGCTGCAAATCTTAATTAAGATACATTGAATATCAAAATGTATGCATTAAGTTTTGCTCAAAGTTTCAACGTTTAGATGAAATTTTGCAATATGGCAATGGTGTCGATGTCGTAGGACACTTGTGGCCGGATAAGCGTTGAGTTTAATAAAACATAACGGAAGTTTAAAAAAAATACATCTTTATTATTATCTAAGCCATTTCCATCTCAAACTGTTATCTTTCTATCACTGGAATACTACTCCAAGTTGCCCATCACATAAAATAAAACGTACAATACAATTTCCTAAAGCTCGTGCTATTATGCAAAATAAAACGAAACAGTTTTTAATCAAATAAAATATTAATAGAAGCAACAGCAATAGGCCACTTAGTTATGATGCTAGTAGAATCTGCACGAGAATATATTTATTCCGCAACAACACATGTCACAAATCTTTTCTGTAATAATTTCATCAAATATTGTGAAATAAAAAATATCTGCATTTATATTAATTTTACAAAATGTTCCTTAAATTAGTTTCTTCTCCGAAGTTTTCAACCGCAGGCTTAAAGTGCACCTTAAAAAATGTATTAAATTACAATATTTAGTAGTTTTGTTCAATTAATAGTTGTAAAGTTCAAAAAGTGTAGTATTAGGAGTAAATTTAAATTCCAAATTTAATTTTTGAATAATTGAACCTTTGTCCAGATTGAGTTCGTTACTACCATGAATATAAATTTAATTATTTGAATACAAATCCACTAGATCGTAGTAAAAAAAAAAAACTACTCTCAACAATCCTTTTTCGTTATTTTTATGGTGTTTACGCTTTATAAAAAAAATAGTTTGCCTTTTCCTAATTATAATATTTAGAAAAGAATAAATTATTTCATGTGGACTTTTTAATATTATGTATATTTGTTTATTGCTTATTTCTATTCCACGAACAGGAAGAACTTGGGTAAAATGAACTTGAAAGCAAATGAGATGCATCTGAGTCAAATCATTTAGGTACGAAATTCCACTTTCCACATTGTATTGATAGATGCAAATCAATCGCTTGGAACATTGAACTCAAATGTTTAAAATTAATTATTTTTTCTCGTGCCGCCCAAAAAGGTGTGGTGAGGCAGCGGCGGTCACAGAGGGTCACAGTCATAAAACGAAATAAGAAAGTCGAAAATCTATTATTTTAATTTTAATTTCGAATTCCTTTATGCTAAATTGTATTTTTAATATAAAATTGTAATTTTATGTTTACTTTAACTTCGACCACACGCAAACCACCATTTATGTTTAGCAAAACATACGCATTGAAACTAATGGTGATTGATCTTTTAGGTGTTTTTTTTTGCGCGGGCGTGACAACTGCAAGTCTCCTGTCTTTCGTTCACCGTATGTCGAAATAAATTCAATAATTGAAGAAGATTATAAGGATTATTTAGTTGCAGTTAACTTACCTAAATGACAATCTAAGATGGAATTTACAAATAATATTAAATTATATAACGCATAAAAACAATGTTTTCAATGTAATAATTTTATATGCATTGTAATTTTTTTTATTTAGTAACATAGCACTGATTCTGTTGTAAACGTGTGCTTAGTGTGTTTGCATCTAATTTTAAATGTTAACTAGGGGTGAGGGACATCGCGCAACTTTCAGTTACATTATAATACTGACGCGGATTTGTGTCATTTACCATTTTTATATTTTCAATATTCATTGAAAAAAGGGCCAGATGATAATTCTTATACGGGACTTTAAAGAAAATAAAAATACCTTATGCCAAAATAATAATTTTGGCGATATACTTTTCGATAGAAAACCATAAAGGTAGGTCACATGGTCACCACTAACCTGCACACTAAATTTGAACATCCTAGGTCAATTTGTCCGGGAGTAATGCTGACCATAAACACACATACATACACACAGACAGATTTTTCTATATCAATTTTTTGAGATCAGGATGCTCCAAAATGTGGAGAAATGTAAAAAAAAAATTTTATTTATTTTTTTTATTTTTTATTTTTTATCCGAATACTATACTTTTATTACCCTATATGGGCAATTGAAAGTAAAAACATCTCTATCAGCAAAATATGCGACAAACTACTTTCAACATTTATTTATTAAAAACGAATGTGAATTTATGCATTCACGTCCAAATATAATTTATTTTTGATTTAAACAATTTTGCCTACAAGAAAAGGTTTCTACAATGATAGATCAAAATGTAACTTACAATGTTACAGAATGAATCAGTGAGTGCATCAGGGATCAAGGTAACTCTAGTAGTAATTATTTAGTTTCAATTGATTGACCTTAATGACAATTTAAAATGGAATTTACAAATTATGTGAAATAATATAACCTATAAATACAATACCAAGTTTTTAAAATAAATCCTTTACATGCATTACCAATTTTTATATTCATAACACAGCGCATATTCTGTAAACAGCGCGTGCTTGGTGTTTGCATTCAATTTTAAATATCAAAAACATTTATGTCAGCAAAATGTGCGCAAACAACATTTCAAAATCCATTAATTAAAAATTAAAGAGAAATTATGCACTCACATCCAAATATCTTTTATTTAAAGTGATTAAAACAATTTTATTATTTATTAAAAAAAAAAAAAATTGCTTCAGAAAAGCATTTCTTCAATGGTCGGCTAAAAATTATTTTTGCGCGATTGTATGACAGCAAGTTTGTTTATTAGTATTCCGTAAAAGTGTCCTTTTAGGGACAGGTACAGCACCAAAATTTGGTTGAATGCATTGTGATCGACATCGAATCTATCTGCCAAGTTTTAGACCGAATGTATGACAGTGAGAGGGTTAATTAGGCCTCCGCAGATCTGTCTGCCATCGTCATACCTACAAATATGCACACAAAATCGAAGTTAATATAAAGAATTTTTAAAAAAAGTGAAATTTTCATTTTATTCGTGTCTGAAATTTCACCGCATTTAATTTTGGTGTATTATTCTATTTATGGATTTTTTTTAACAGTTCTTATGCAAGTCCTTCTGTTCTTCTCTGTAATAATACACTGTTAAAAATTTTGTTCCACCTTGCACCAAAAATTGGTTCCCATTTAGCTGCCACCAACATGTGGTGCTTAGTTTCACGATTTAATGGTGCAACCTCGGACCGTAAGCACCATTAAATCGCGAAACTAAGCACCACATGTTGGTGGCAGCTAAATGGGAACCAAATTTTGGTGCATGCTGGACAAATTTTTTTAACAGTGTAGTTTTATATAACTTTAATATCGCTATTTGAATAGAATTCTGAGAAAGAAAGTTCAGTAAAGTAGTAAAGGTTTAAAATTCTCTGAACACTAAATAGAAGCAAACATAAAACAAACCTAACTTTATAGACTTTTACATTATCAATCATTGCAATTTTCTTATTGGGAAGTGGTTGTACTAAAATATTATAATTTCTAATATATTCTAGTTTAATCATTTTATGTATCGTTAAATAAAAGCTTGATATTAAAAATTTATCTTTGTTGAATATGAAAAAATTTCTTAATATAATTATGATTTAATTATGATGAGGCTTTTAAATAATAAGATTCCTCGGCTTTTAAATATTAGAGAGATTCATCTAACCTAGCGAAAAATTCCACATCTATTTAAACTTAGCTCCCTTGAACTTAGAGAAGCTAACTTCTTTCAGCGCTTTGTATAAAAAAATATTTTAAAAGTCAAGTTTTATTTAAAACAAATTTGAAATAAGTATTCTAGTTTGAATTGTCTAAACTCAATAATTAGATTTAAATTGCTTACAAATAATCTTCTTTTAAAATGACCCTTTCATTACTGTCCCATTACTTTTCAAGAATTATTAAACTAAACAACACAGGATGGTTCTATAATAGTCTGGTAAAAACGTTTCGCTTTCTCTCAGAAGTACTTCCGCACAATACATACTATACCATGCATAAAAATCCTTTTCATCCAGCAAGTTTATTTACAGAACATTCTATTTGATGTGCTGAAAAGATGTTTCAAGAAACGTGAAATACGACACATCAAAAGAATGTAAAATTGACGTGTAATACAATCAAAACAACTCAACTCTACTTTATAACAGGAAACTTCGATTTTTAAATTCTTAACCCTGTTATTTTGACATCAGTCTCATCGTCAGGCAATGCTTTTATGAATCTTCTTTAAATTGTTTACTCTTGCGTACGTTATATTTATTCTTATAAAGTAAAAAAGTAAGTGTTCCTTTTCTTTAAAATTGCAAATATTTCTTCAAATGCATATTGTTTGATTTAAATTAAAATTCTGGTATGTGTACACTTCATGTAGATCATATGTCTTTTCAACGCAACATTCTAAAATATTAAAAAAAAATTATAAATATTTTCCCAAACGATTATTGTTTGATTATAGTTAAAATTCTAATTACGTGTGTTAATGTGTATATTTTATCTCTCGGTCGTGTATGGTTGCGTTTCTATCACGACATTCTAAATCATTAAACAACAATGTTTAATGCGATTTCATTTCTGAACTTCTTTCTACATTAAATAAGTGAGTTAAAATAAAAAATATATATATATATTTTAGAATTAGATTCCACTATTTGGGTTTATTGCATGTATAGTTGTGTAAGTTCAAAGTTCTCCATTACTATTAAATTCAAAAACACTTCAGAAAATATTCAGGACACTGTGATCACTATAATGAAAATGTTTCAAAAGAAATATTTGTAGAATTTAAAAGATTTATTGAACAAGGTTGTAAGTACAAGTTTTGTTGCCGAGTAGAAACACAGAATTAAATTGAGTTGCATGATGGGAAATTGTAGAATTTATGTATAACAAATGCTTTTTGCATAAAAATTACAAAAATTTATAACAGTTTGTATTGTATTTGAATAATTTTTTGCTTTGCTCTGAAGTGTTTCAGAATTTTGTTCTGTAATTCTAAAAGGGAAAATGCTCATTTGTCGGTTTAAAGGAAAAGGAAAAAAGAAAGGAGAAAGTTTAAAGGAACATTAATGTAAAACCTTTTTAATTCTAAAAGTACATATATTTGTTGTTGAAAAAAAAGTATTAACATTACATTACATATTATTGTAAAGTATTTCAGATTTTATTGCATAGTGGAAACAGCATATGACCGAATGTCACAATATTGTACAGCAAAATTTTGTTGAATTGCATCATTGCAAAAGTTTTGTGCTACTCTATTTTGTGGCATGTGTTCGTTATTAAGTTGGTCAGATTAAAAGTTTCTGATTTTGTTTATTAGTAGATTCATAGAATTTCACCAATTAAAAAATTTAATTTAATTTTGCTTTGTTTATCATTAGATTATAATGCAGGCTCTGTTTTCACTTCTATAAAATTTTTAATTTGCTTAGACATAAGCGATAAAAGTCAAATTGAAATTTCGAGAATGATTCTTCATCAAAAAAGAGAGTTGTTGGCAACTCTAAAGAAATCCAACTTCCCAAACAGCATATTACCACCGGTGAAATATTTCTGTAAGTCAAGATTGCTTCTATTGTTTATTTTCTTTAGTTAAGAAAATATGCGATTTTTAAATGGTTTTAAAACACATTTTAGAATATTATTTAAGAAAAATACTTTTTAGAATAACCGCTCTAATTTTTCAATAAGGCTTTTGCGCTTCATACCTTTTTTGAATTAAGTTATGATATATTGAAGACATTCCATTTTGTATTAGAAGGGGTTTGCAATATTCAACGGGAGTAGAATATTCAAGATTCATTATACTTATTTGTGTTTTAACTTCAGAAACTAAGAGTGTTAGCATTCTTGAATTACATTCATGCAATTTTGCGTCAAATAATAACCAATAATATAACGCATAAAAAAGTTTTTTGTATAAATCCTTTATATGCATTGTCAATTTTTATTTTAATGAACAAAGCGCCCTTACTATTTCCAACGTGTTCTTGGTGTTAATATTTAATTTTAAGTATTGAAAACATCTCTATCAGCAAAATGTGCGGTAAACTATGTTTCAAAATGTATTTATTAAAAATGAACGTAAATTTATGCTCTTCCATCCAAATATCTTTTATTTATTTCGATTAAAGCAATTTTATTATTTATTAAAAAAATTTTGGCAATAGGAATGAGTTTCTTCAATGATCGGTTAAATGCTATTTCAGCCCAATTGGATGAAAGCAAGTTGCTTTATTAGTATTCCGTAAAAGCGACCTTTTAGTGACAGTGACTGCCAAAATTTGATAGAATGCATTGTCATCGACATCGAATCTATCTGCAAAGTTTCAGACCGATTGGATGAAAGCAAGGGGTTAATTTGATCTCCGCAGATTTGCCCGCCATTTACATACCCAACCACACATAAAATCGAAGTTAATATGAAGGATTTAAAAAAGCATCAAACACACATGCATGACACTACTCGAAATTCTTCATACTTGAGTAAAAGTGTGTTCATGAACTTGAAGGCAGAAGAATGGCAAAAGTCAGTTTCAGATTGAATTCAACTTGTAAACAATCGTATGTTGTTCAATCAGCTTCAAGTACATGATGTAGACTGTGATTCAGTGACAACTTTCACTTAAAATGAAGAATTTTGAGTAATGTCACCTTTGTTGGAAAGGTACTATGCCTTAAAATGAGAATTTTATAATTAGATTCAATTTTTAGAAATGCAATTAGAATTGGAATTAATTAGAAATGTTAAGTATATTCTGAATTACTTAAAAAAATAATACATCCATTCGTAAAATATTTATTGAAGCTCGTATAAGAAAAGATTTTTTTCTAATATTATTGTAAATTTAACCCACTGACGGTCATGGGAATGGGCGAAATTCCCCAGTTGTTTTCCCTGCAATAATTTTTAAATTATATTTCTAATTCAAATACATAAAAAATTTTAATTATTTTTTATTTGTCTTGTTTTAGATAGGTTATAGACTATCATCCTAATGAAAATATCTAAAAAATGTTTTATTTTAAATTTTATTTATACATTTAAAAATGTTGTGTATTGCTGGAAAAACTGGGGATCCTAAGACGTATATATACGTGCATAACCGTCAATAGTTCCTTAAATGTTGAATGGAAACATGTAATTCATTCTACGGGTATGTTGCATGTCAATTCAAATGTCATTCAATGATAATTGTTCTCAATTTAATTTCTACGCTAAGAAATTAATATATATATATATATATATATATATATATATATATATATATATATATATATATATATATATATATATATATATATATATATATATATATATATATATATATATATATATATATATATATATATATATATATATATATATATATATATATATATATATATATATATATATATATATATATATATATATATATATATATATATATATATATATATATATATATATATATATATATATATATATATATATATTCGATTAAAATTTCACTTGCCTACGCTTTTAATTTATATGTGGTGGCAAGTAATATCAACATATTGCAATGATCAATTCAGGAAACATATCTCTCGATATCCAACTAGAATTCAACTTATGTTCTCGAATAATGTCCGCCATTTGAATAAATCGTTTCATGCTTTTAGACAACTTAATGAGCCAAGAGATAGATTACTTCTCTAAAGTGACTAATTAATTAAAGAGTCAATTCATTGCTGCAATTTTCTAAGCAAATGTATACAAGTAATGTTTTTTGTATTAGTTTACTTGTAATCGTTTTTAAATTAAATTGTTTGTAAAATTAGGTTTTTTTGCCTGGAAAGATCATAACTAGAACATAAAAATTGTAAATGTTTGACAATATTTCTGGAGAGAAACTTTTGAAATTTTTATTTCAATCAGTAATTAATATAAGAATAATATAACACCATTCTTCGAGACACCTACTGGAAACAAATTAACTTCAAAGAAGAGAAAAAATGAAAAAAAAAAATTTCCATGAAATATGGGTCTTTTTACATTGGGATTCCAGAATTTTTAAACAAGCATAACATCAAAGTTAAAATGAAGTTTGAAAAAAAATCATTCTTACATTGTAAAATGATAACCTAAAATGCATCCCTATCAATGCCTTTCAGACATTCAAAACTTAAAAGTAGATCCTCCTAGTACACGAAGCAGTCGATTGTGCTTCTACAATTTCGTTTGGGATATTGTTTGGTGTTTCTAAAATAATTAAAGTATATACGGCCTTTATGTGTGACACACAAAAAATAAAAGCTCTAACTTGGCAGTCTTTAGTTTAATTAACACTTTAGAAAAATCCACTGCCAACATGAAACAGTCATTTGTGATTTCTTAACTCAATTCAGGAAGTTGTTGTTGTTAACGCAAAAAATAAAGTGCGCAAATATTTAAAATTTTTATTTTAACGTCTTTATAAATACTTGTAAGTGAAATTATTATGTGTTTTGTTTTTAAGCAGTCATTCTTTTAAATTTACTTTTAATGTTGGTTTTTGTTGCATTCTAATGTGTATAGAAACTGAGATGCACAAAAGTAAAAATTCGGAGGAAAAAAAAAACTTTTGATGATAGAATGTAAAAAAGAATAATTTAATTTTTTTTTTTCGTTCTTAATAAATATTTTTTTCAAATACGAATAATACTTTTGCAATAGAAGACAGTTTCAACAACAATCGCATTCTAAAACTCTTTTAACTTTTAGAATCCGAGAATAAGTAACTGGGACTTAAATAACTAATGACTGTCGAACGACAGAACGAATCGTTTAAAAAATAAAGTAGCTTAACTAAGAATCCAAATGTATGTATATTTCCCAACGCCCAAAGTTGAAATTCGGGAATGTATGGATAGGCTTTTAGACAAGCAAATCAACAAGCAAACAAATAGAGTGACATTTTGAATACAAGTTTAGATGTGATCATTTGGAAATGTATTCAAGCTTTAATTAATTTTTTTGCTGAAAACATCTTCACACAAGAAATTTGGAACTTTCGAATATGAATTCGTGCTTCTAGAAGCTCCATCAATTGGACAGCGAACGCTTATTATGAAAATGTATTATTGTTAAGCATTTTGTCGTTACGATTAATTAATTATTATTATGGAGCATTGTCATACGTAGGTAAGTCGTTTCAAGTTGATTTGACCCTAGGGAATGGTTAATAATTGATATTAATTTGATAAACACCACCACCAGATAAAACGAATCGGAAGAAAGCGTGTAATAAATAACGACTCCAACATTGTCAAAGTCATACTTGTCAATATAATAGATGCATTTTTAAGAAATACAAATAAATTTTTGAGTAAGATTCTCCCTTCCTACGCATGTGGGATTCCCAAAGTGGGCGACACTTCAGAATGACACGTGGGCGACGTTGGTGACACTCGGAAACTCCCCTCCAACTTAGCCTTCAATCGGTTTCACTGACGCATCCAGGACCATCAGGAGGAAGATCTCTCTTTATTTTGATCGCGTCGGAGATAAAGAAGGAATCCTCAATCTTTTTCTGCCGCAAAGATCTAGGATTAATCTTTCCCAAATGCATTGACATTTCAAAGCATTGCTTCAAACTTACGAAATTTCGTACCATGCGCAGTAAGAAAAAAAAAATTCAAACTCTGACTATATCTTTGGTTCTAATTAAATCTTTGTTTTAAAATATCGAAAAAGGCAAAAAGTACCTGTATTTCGTGAGGTTTTCATAAATGTATCAATTAATCACTTGTGCATCGCTGCGAAATTTCACCATTTGTACATTTCAACAGCAAATATAATTAACTTATCAACTCTTAAACTATGGACGTGATTTATATGATAAATATGTTCCAAAAATCAAAGAAAATTGACGTTACCGATCAAACCTCAAATATGTTCTCGAAAGTAATTTCTTTTGGCGTAATGCCTCTGCGAAAGTACTAATATCGATTAGTTAAGGACAGCTAATTGTAAAGTAGAATTTCTACTTGTGTAGCTAAGATGAAAAAGAGACTGTATCAAAATAAAATATATTTTGTAATTATAAATGTAAAATAAATTTTTTATGTCTATAATTAATAAAGTGCAACTTTCACCAAAGACGATTTAGTTTTAGACAGTGTTTGTGAAAATGTAGCATAGGCTTATGAGATTGAAAAAAGAAATGACAACCAATGCGTAAGAAATTTCTAAAAATTGACGTAATAGTGAGTTTATGATGTAAGTGGTTACAAGTTATATTTTTCAAAGTGTTAGTAATTGATAAAAATGTGCTGTTATTAAATTAATCGTCATATTTGGAACCAACTTATAAATATTATGAATTAAAATAAAACAAAATAAGGTTATGTGTGGTATGTCTTTATTTTATAATGTTATATAATATAATTAGAAGTTTCAGAAAAAAAATCTCAAAGATTGGAAAGAAATTCGGTTTTATGTCTTATAAAGTATCAGAATTCTTAGATGATCCCTTATCGAAATTTGAGATTCAATTCGAATTCGAAGAGTTAATTTTTAATTATTTTTTCATTTTCAAATGCATAGGTCAAAAAAAAAAAAAAAAAAAAAAAAAAAAAAAAAAATTATGACTGGACTAAATACAATTGGTCTTTTTAGACTAAGGGCGTGTCATCTGGCAAATCTTAACAACCGTCTGTCAACCTTGACATCGCTCTCAATTTCTTTCTTTCGTCAGGTGAATATAGGGGTGGGCATGGTACAAATTCTGCACTTATATAACAACGCGGTTCTCAAAGTATTGCATTGTTCTACATTTAGAAATTACATTGACAACTATTTTAGTTGTTTAAAAACTAATATGACTTGACACGTCAATTTGAAATGAAACTTCTTCAGGCGAGTTTCACTATGCAATGTTTTTATTAATATACTGGTTACGTACATATTTAACTGTTTCATAAGTAACATAACGTATCATTGAGTTAGAGTGAGCCAGAGTTCATAATCTGCCTTGGATGGAGCTTGAGTGCGTGACTGGGATCCGAACATTTCAGTTCGAAGAAATGAATTTTGAGTACCTGTTCGAAGTCCGAGTTGCATGTTTTAAGTATTTCCTTTAGTTGACTGCCTGAGTATTTGAACTAAGTTTGAGTAATGTTAACCTTCTGTCTGGCTTAAAAATTTATCTGAATAACTGTTTAAGTGCTTGCATAAGGTGTGACGGCATCCAACGTGTTTTCTGGTCGAAAGTGTCTGTCGTGAGGTTTGCGAGTGTCACAGTTGGAGTAAGCAGGTATTTTGAGAACATAACCATTGAATGAAATCCGTATTGAATGTATCTGTGATTGATTGAATGCGGTCTGTAAACGTAATAACAGAAAGCAAAATGTTTGTTGTAGGAAGCATCCCCGTTGTGTACTTCTTGGTGTATATCCTATAAAACCGTCTTTATTTTTTAAAGTTAGAATAAAAAAATAAAAAATTGAGTGTGTAAGGAATTTTTTTTTTGATAATTACCAATACAATAAAAATCTATGCCTTTGTGGTGGTTTAGTTGAAATAGTTACTAACATGCTTGACAGGAGGACTATAAGTACGAATCTAGCCTCAGTCAGGATACGTGCTTGTAAAATTGTGGGGGCTAGTGCATAGTTGATCTGTTGTAGCCCTAATGTTTTCATTTTGAAATTGAGATACTAGCTACGGTGCAAAACTTTCTAACACATTTAACAGAACATTTTGGCTGTTACAAACGAACTTAATGTATGGTAGAAAAATATCTCCAAAATCGTATAATATACTATTGCAAATACGTTATAATAGCTCTCTTGTATTGTATCTAGTCAAAGCATGTTTAAAACGGTAGCCCAAGTAGCCTCATTTCAAACGATACATCATACCATTTTTGAAATGACCAACAAAAGCACTTAAAAGAAAAATATAAAGTATTCTTGTGACTTTTTTCCTTTCAAATAGAAGTGTTAAAGTTGATAGACGATTCCAAGCTTCTCAAAAGGAGTAGGGGTCAAAAGGGGCTTCGTAATTGTTTCTAAAACGAGTTTACGCTGTCTTTTAAGAGAAGCGAGATTTGACAGGGTTTGAAAAACTTGCCATTTCACTGAATTATTTTGTTATAAAAGCAAATTGAAACTTATAGTGAAAAGGCAGAAAACTTTAACAAACAAATTATCACAAAAAACTTTAGAGTGGTCAGCTTTATTGCTTGAGATGATTAAATTAACTAAAATAAATAACTTACTTATTTAGTTTTATTTATGTGAGGTTTTAAGGGTATTTTATCTTAAACACACAATTTAGCAGAAAGGGACTAGTGTTGAATTTAAATAAGAGGTAAAAGGCTAAATACTTGAAAATGGGTTTTAATGTACTTTGAAGTTTTCATGGAATCGTTCACAGTAGTAAGTGGAAATTTTTTTGCTAGGAATTGGCTAATTTCATAACGTTTTTGTAGCAATTTCTAAATATTTCAAACATTGGTTATTGCGTGTGACTGTTTAAAAATATGACAATTAACTTTTCGATAGCTAAATATTTGAGTTGTTATTTAAAGTTTATAGAGATTGGTTGACATTGACACATGAAAGTTTTATTTTTATTAAGATCGTGAAATGATTTTTGTCAACTTGTAAAAGTCTGCATAGTATTAACTTGAAAAAAAAATTTGAAATTTCAGCGCTTAGTTATTTATTTTATTTTTATTTTTTTAATTTTAAAAGATAGGCCTCTTATTTTCAATTAATTATTTAAAATTTTATAAGCATTATAGGTAGAGTTTTAGAATACTAAAGGTTATCCAGCCACAAAATTTATTTTGAGGTTGGAGAACACATAAAATATTTTCTTTGTTGAATTTAGAATTTTCCTTCGAGTTCAGTGAAGATTCAGCTAACTTTTTAAATAAATCATCTTGATTTATCTTAAAATTTGCAACCCCGTCTCTCATCTATTTTGAATTTCAAACCAAATTTCATAACAATGACGTCAAACGGGATGCACTTCTGACGATTGGGCAATTCGGCATCTTCTCTTGGTACTTTCGTTTATAAATGGCCCTTTAAACAACACCGGCTTCCGTTCGCAACCATCCCCAAAAACTAATGAATAAAAGATATCGTGGCCAACAATGCAACCGTAATGATGCCACTGAGGCATTTTCCATACATCAAACCAAGAGAGCGCACAGAAATCGAGAGTGGTCGCGGAAACGAAAGGGAATGGACCACAAAATGGTATTGACACGGTACACCGACTAGAAGTTCAAGGCGCGTTGGGGTTCAAGGCAGCCGATTCCTTTGACAGCAATGATGACTGCATTTTACGCTCGGATACCCTGCAATCTTCTAGCCTACTCATTCCTGGTTAATCCCTCTTGTTCCGATCTTGCACATCAGTGGACGGATTTCAGAGAGTGGTGGCAAAATACAGCGAAAAAAATCCTTAATTTTGCTGATACATTTTCAAACTTTTTATGTATATATATTTCCCAGATATTACTGCAACATCAACACGAAGAATAATCATGTCTACTTCAATAGAGGTTCTGTTGATGAAAATCCTAAATTTGCTCTAATTTCAAAGGATTTTTAAATGTCTGATATTTTTCTGATTGTTCTGAAATACTTCACGGACTTTTCTTTTATATTTCCCTGATTTTAAAGTGAAAATGAAAATGTCAACATGCAGAACAGTCATGACTACGTTCTCAATAGTTTTTGGTGCTAAAAATCGTAAACTTTTTTTTTATCTGGAAATAAGTTTTAGAAACTATCCGATTTTGCAAAACGATTTTAAGGAGTTTTTCCATATATTTACCAGAATTTATAGCAAAAAAAAAAAAAAAAAAAAAATCATAATATTAGTATGCATAACAGTCAAATTTCAAACTTTTGAAAAATTCTTTAGTATTTCCAAAAATTGAACGGTTTTCTAAGAATTCCTTAATTTTAAGATTCTAATATTAATCGGAATTTCGTCATCAATATGGTGACTGATGATTCCTACTAAAAAGGTAAACAGACAACAAAGAGAGGCTTTCAAAAAAGTATCATTCATTTGTTTCAAGAAAATACTGGATATTAACAATTAAAGTCTATCTTTTCTAAGTGTCTTTTCAGTACAAACTACAGGATGACTATATAATTCAACTGGTGTTGTTTAGAGCTGTCAGGGACCTGTAGAAATTGTCAAATCTTTGTGTGAAGTGATTCCTATAAAAATTAAACATAAATAACGATTCAAATTTTAGGCTTCGAATTTCGGTCTAAGTATGACTTTAAAAGCATTTGAATTTTTTTTCGGGTATAAAAAAAATAACAAAAGATCATTAACAAAATGCGAAGAGAAACTAACTGGGTGTTTGTTTATTACGCTTTAAAATGTTTTAATAACTAGATCCTAAAAAATTATTAGTGCCATATATCGGTCTAGTAGTAAATAATTGAAGTTTTCTTTCTTCCGATTTCATTTTCTCATGAAATTAATAGTATATATACCAAAAATGTTATAAACATTATTCATAAAAAGAGGATTTCATCAATGTAGTTTTATTATGTATAGACACCCTTTACTTCGAAATGTTACCGTATTTATGAAACTAAATATTATTTTGAAATATTACTACTATATGACGTTTTATAATTTTCCTAGAGATATTATGAATGTCTTTGCGCAGTTCTATGCAGATTTCACTTTAAATCATTTCAAGACAATTTTAAAAGAGGTATATTTTTACGATGTATATCGAAAACTTTACGTAATTTTTAAGTTGATTAATTACGTTGTGTTTGGAAGCAAAAAAAAACGTGTACAAATCAAAAGTTTAAAATTTTTAAAGAAACATTTAAAGGGCAGTTGAAAATACCTTTATCTTTCAATTCAAATACATACAAGTAGGAAGATTTCTAAAAAAGTTCACAATAAAAAAACTTGTTTATAAAAATATAGCACATTTATAGAAATTAAGTGGAATATTTTTAATATTCTAACTTGTTTTAAGCGACTACAGTGTAAAAGTAATAAAGGAAAAAACAATGCAGAACACTCGGCATGTGCATATTTAATTATTTATGCTGCATTATTATTAGGTTTTTTGTTTAGTTCTTTTTCTTCTATTCCTTTTGTTCTGTATTTAATATTTAGATTATATTGGCTTTTATATAATCACGTAACCATACTCACCACGGGCAGAACTTTTTTAAATATACATTCCACTTACGTCATACTTTTGTGTGGAAATGATGGGACTATCTTCTCGGAGCCTTGACTTACAAGGGATGGAGTGAAGCGAGAATTTTTGCGGTTTCCTCTGAAGGAAATCACCCTTCAATCTTTTGCACGCATGCTGCCGATAGATACGAGGAATTATGTTAAAATGGGGAAGTTATTCACTTGTTCTTAAGAAAAGCCGATGAACTGTTTTTCTCTTTCCAATTGAAGAACAATAATAGCAAACTGGAATATAGCTGGTGGGGCAAAAGTCAACAAACCACTAAAAAGGGGAAGGGGGGGGGGGAGATGTATCAACCCTTAATAAAACATCAAATATTATCAAGGATACTTTTTCATTGCTTTTGTAACTATAATGAAATTAATAAAACAACTTAGATCGAGATATTTACTATCATCACTAAGTAGCTGCACCTACACCCGTTTCTACTCAGGTATATTAGGATACTTCCAGACACCCAATATGTACGACCTTCAATAGCTGGAATCTCTCCTTTTAAATTTACACGACACATAACAATAACCAATATAATATAATAAACAATTATAACTTTTGTAACATACATAACAAAAATAATTTGGAAATGGGGGTGAAAGGATTATAAACGGTTTTTAAGTTGCCAAGCTTGGCGGCAAACGTGAGAAAACTTGCTAACATATATACAATTTGAAAAAAAAAAGAAGAAAAAATTACGAACTCTCCGTTGATTTCTCGGGTAGATTTTTCATTTAACAAATCGTACGCATCCGTAGAGCTTGAATATGTCTGGGAACATTTGAATTTGTACGGATAGACGGTCAGTCCATCAATATATTAGTGTAAAGTATAAGTTGAAATTTTATCATGCACTTAATGAAATGTAACAATGAAATTTCATTAATCGTTGAATAATAATTGAAATTATCTAATTAATCCATTTTATTGCAGTAGGCCCTGCTGTCTTTCTTTTGACTTATTTGTTTAGTTAACAATTCTGAAAATCCCACACTAAATCCAATTGGTGTTAATTAGCTTGATTCAAAAACGCCAATATATTAGTTTAAGCAAGGTGGATTCTGACAGTAGCTGTCACCAAAAAGCCGCTTCTACTCAAATTTCCATTGAAGCACATAAGGCCCATGTTCCATGCTTATACAATTTGATGATATTTGATAACTGAAAAAAAATATTAAAAGTTAACCTAAAAAAACAAAAATCCTTTTAATATAAAGTTTTATTATAAACACATGTGTCGCTAGGTTAGCGTCAAACCTGGGGAAAAAATATTTTCGACAAAAAAAAACTTTCCAAAATGTTAAATACCTCAACTCCTTTTACTGACCGTTTTAGTTGGTTGTATTCAGATTATCTGGCGCCGTCAGCAACACGAGGGCTATAATGCGCCGAAACATTTCGTCATTTAACAAACCAACATACATTTACAAACACCCATGCCTACACGGGACTCGAACCAGCAACCTTACTGACCGTTTTAACACTGAGCGATCCAAAGAATAAATATATTTTGTTAAATTGCGAGATAATATTTCCACTGTTTTTGTGGTCGTACATAGCTACTGTCCACCATTCACGGCCAAAACCAAATCTGTTCTAAAACTCATCTCAAAAACTGATCAAACCAAAGATATCGGTAAGACGAGTACATAAAAAAAATTCAACCGAAAAAACTAAAAAGAAGTTCCAACAAGAATGGCCGATGCTCCCATTGTTAAAATCGTGAATCTGCGAAATGCTGGTAGGCAAATAATAAATGAGAATTTTATTTTTCGCATTCTGACTGTTTTTCAATTGTCTTAAAACAACATTTACTTGAAGAAGGATGGTCCGTGCATTTTCACAAACAATATTTGTTTAAATCCTTTTCTAGAAAGGAGGCGAAATAATAACAAAAAACATGTAATTTCGCGGTCGCGGAGTAAAAAAAGCATCATCCTTTAAAAAGAAAAAAAAGTTTGTTTACTCTAGGTTTCTCTAATGGCGCCGTACGATTTGTCTTTAACTTCGACGAATATGTTTAAAAACTATTATTTCCCAAATCATATGGTGGCAGCATACAATACATGTTCTAAAATAAACAATACTTTCATTTCTATAATGAGGTAAGGCTTAATAGTTCCGAATTCGACTATAAGTGTCTGCTTGGCATAGGCTTTATTTTAAATTCTATAATTACAGCTCGACATTACTAATGAATTGCGCAGGTTCATTTTGTAACAAAAATATTTTTTTTTTATCAAATAGCAACTGTAGGAGCTGTCCAATTTTTGAGGGTTTTTTTTAACATTAGGACATTTCGCCCACATAAAGTTGTAATTTTTGATTCAGGCGCGGTTCAGAGGATGAAGTAGCAATACAATAGAGGATATTTTTCTCTCCAACTAATTTTTCCAAAACTGAAAGAAAATGACTA
Organism: Linyphia triangularis; assembly: GCA_963978545.1. Taxonomy (NCBI): domain Eukaryota; kingdom Metazoa; phylum Arthropoda; class Arachnida; order Araneae; family Linyphiidae; genus Linyphia; species Linyphia triangularis. Next base: position 90,150,766 of record OZ021722.1, read on the forward strand.
GAAAATATGATGCGAACTTGAAAGTGGAGGGGTGGAGTAGAAAAGGATGAAAAAACATACCAATATTTTACATTTGTTAAAAGCTTTAAATCTTAAAACTTAATTTTTAAAATAAAATGTTAAAAATATCGTTGGACGTTGTTTTTGAGCATTTTCAATAATATTTACGGGGGAAACTTTGCATTTGTATGCGAATTAATAATATTCAGAAATTCAAAAAAGTTAAATATCGCAAATTATTCATATAGGTGTCATTGCATATTATTGGTCAATTTTTTTTTTTAATATGCACATTCATCTGAAACTAAAATTATATTCTTGATTGTATCAAAAAAAAATTTAGTGTTGTACGCAAGTGCAAACTCATTTTTTCTGCGGTAATCAATAGCTAGAGATTATCTTGTTGCGTACGCATACACCACATTTAAATTGTGTATGCAAGTTATATTTATTTTGTTCCTAAGTAGAACTTTCTCCCCCCCCCTCCCCACCCTCACCTTTTTGGCGCTAAGGTATTTCTTTCTAGAGGGAGGTGTATTTCCTTACAAAGGGTTAACAAAAAAGATCTTTTAAACTTCTACCATTCCAAGACTTATAAAAAACTTGCATTTTTGGTATATTTAAAGAAAAAAGAAAGAAATATTTCCAATTTATTATATTTAAAAAAAAAAATTTTGAGATATATAAAGACAAAGGGCAGTGCTTGGCAGATTCAAATGATTTGTGTCTTTCATACTCGATAATGGAAAAAGCCCTAAAAGTAAAAATGGAATTTATAAAAAAAAGTAAATCATACAAAATTTTCTAAAAGAAAAAAAAGTTTTATGTCAAATACTTTAAAGAGGATTTTTTTTGCTTCAATTCGTTTAAAAAATTCATGTTACGGTGGGTTTGCCACGTAAAAACTCAATGGTTTTACTATATTTTTAACTGTAGATGAGGGTGAATCGGGAAAAGAAAAAAAAAACTTTCTTTCGAAATGTGTTTCGATACTTCATTCACTAGTCATTATTCGAAGTCTATACAAACACTGTAAGCATAAAGTACGGGGGGGGGGGGGGAAACATATTGAGGTTCCGCAAAGCACTCTGAAATTGTAATTTTTCATAAAAAAAATGTATAAAATTGGAGATTTTAGAAAACATTTAAAATGCAAAAAAATAATTGTGGCACTGAGTAACAGTTACAATCAAGTGCCCTAAGCAAATACGTAAAGCGCGAATTATGAGAACCTATAATTTAGGAATTTTTTAGCCGAAAAAAGGCCTTTTTAAAAAGACTGCCCCTGCTGCAATTTTTACAATATTTATATATTTTTTTTAATTTCAAAACTAATTAATTATATGAAACTACACTCTAAAGATGCAGGAAGAGATTTTTTTCAATTTGTTTGATAAGCAATTTTAAAGAGATATTTTGTGTTTTTCGAAAGAAATTTCTAAATTTTCATAAAAAATTCCATTTTTTTTTTTTAATTCTTGAAAAAAAGTTAATACAATTTACTAAAAAAACTCTTACTATATTTATAAAACAGGTATTCAAGATTTTAAAAATATAAACAGTTTAGTTTTACGTAAATTTTTCTCAAAGATTTTGCATTTTAAACACAGTCATAATTGCCAATTATAGATTTCGAGAAAAACGAACTTAAAAATAAAAACTTGCCTGCAATTTGCTAGTAGAGAGGTTTTTAAAATCAAATGTTTGCAGTTCCCTAGAACTCTGAAATTTTTTCCATGTCTTATTGAATGTATATAGTTTAATAAAAGCATTTAAAAGTATTTCCCCCCCCCCCACAATTTTTTTTTTATATTTGGGGTACGGGTCTCCCTTATACAATAAATAAATTATAAAATGCAATAAAATTAGAAAATAAAAAGCCAAAGACCGTGACTCTGCATTCTCAAATACCAAATTTATATATTCTTCTTGTCCAAATACCAAGACTCTGAAGGTCCAAAGATCAAGAATCGGAAGGCTCAAAGATCAAGAATATTATATTCATGCCATAGACCAAGACTGCATTCTCAAACTAGCTGACATCATCGGATAAAAAACCTACTTATAAGACAATGTTCCAAGGGAGAAAAATAAAACCGTTTTGATTGCACAAATCTATAAATTCATATAGCAAAATAAAATAAACAAAACCCTACCAATTACAGTCAGAGATACCCTATCAAATATATAAAAAATATATATTGTTCACTCATAAATTCTCAATGATATAATATATTAAAATTGCAGACGAGTGTTTTATTGCCTAAAACCGTTTGCCAAAGGCATTGCATTCTTGGTATAAAACTTGTTCCGCTTTTTAGCTCATTTTTTAAGTCACTTTTACATCTTTTCATAAAAGTTTGTAGTTAAAGTCACGGACAGTTTCCTACTCATCATTGTCTATGTTCCCCGAAAACAGAGGAATTGAAATAAAGACTTTAGTTCAACTCCTTCCTTCAGACAAGGAACCTTTTATCCACTCACCGACTGCAATCTTGGGATTACCTTTTGTCGAGGAAAGAAGATGCAATAAAGGATAAGAGATCATCGGCTAACGAGCATTTGTTCGGTCAAGTGGGCGTTTGTCCCCATCCGCCCTATTCTTAATCCCTTATACTCTAGCACAAGGATTGACAGATAAGAGTGGTATCGTGAATCATCTCCATCATGACGTTACGTCACTAGACGGCCCCTTTTGAAAGGATGTTGACCGTCAGCGAGTGGTGATGTCACTGAAAGAATGTTATTCGAAAAGGACAGGTGCATTCGAAAATTCACATGCATGAATGTTAATCTTTTTAAAAGATAACAGCTTATTAAATTTTAAAAGATCAAACAAATTACTAAATGTACGATTTAATGCTTATACCCACCGAGAAATAGAGACGTCTCTGATACTAAGAGTGTTAGTCAATCATTTTGTTCCACAAACCTAAAGCAGCATTTGGAAGCAACGCACTTTATATTAATGCAATATTCTCAGCCAAAATATTTCTTAAAAATGAGTGCATTTTTTTTTATCTCACCCAAAAACAGCAATAACTTTCAATTTTAACAATATACTATACGAAAAGTTCACTTGGTAGAGTGTATTAGTTTTTACTCACTTTGGGTGCTTACCATATCTCCGAAAACATTTTATTTCTTTTTTGAGAGGAACAAGTACTCATTTTTTCAAAATTCATTTGAATATTAATGAAACGAAAGGGCTGGTTTTAATCTCGGAACGCAGCTTATCCACTCATCTACTCAACAATAGGAACGCATTTAATTCTTCGATGAATTAATGCTGATTGTCAAGTAACCAGTGGGCGTATCAGTTAAACTCACCAGTTGTTAAATGCCAGCAACTAATACCGTGTCAACGTTTCATTCTAATTACTCAAGAAACCAGTCTTCCAGTAGCTGGCAGTTCCAGTAAATGAAACATTTTCTATTTTCTGGTGCATCAATTACCATCAGCCATTATGTAGCCAAGCTCTCACTTGCCCACCGGCTAGCGTCGTAATTCTCGCTCAATAGCTGGATTGTTGCAAATACTGGTACTGTGTAAATGGAAAGCTGGCATTCCAGTTAACATATGACAGTGACCTTCCAATCAACTTAACAGCTAGTATTCATTCACTGGCAACGTGCCAAAATGCCTTTAGTGTAAAATACTAATTTTGAATTAAAAGTGAAATTTATTTGCAAACGTTAATTTTTACTGTGACTACGAAAAAATTGCTCTATTACCTCGAAAAAATACAATCGTAAAATGCCAGAGTAAAATATTATTTAATTGGTAAAGCTATTTCCTTTATTTATGTTTATAATATTAGAAAATGAAGAATATGTCACGTTTTTAAGTTAGAGGCTAAGTCCCTCAATGATGTCATGACCTTTCTCCTTATTTTTAATGCAACTTCCAATGTCACACTCCCACTTCCCTCAAAACCCTCTGGTAGGTGTAACATTTTGCTGCCAACAACATCAGTCTACCGCGCAATAAATTATATATATGCACATTTACTGGCAGTTCAAAATCAACGCAGAAAGAAGATATTTGAAATATTAATTTATAACTTTAACTCAAGGATTTGTAACAACTTTGTTGACTTTACAGCTAGATTGTTTGACATGTACTTTTATGAGATATATAATGAAACGCTTAACAAAAGGGTAATAAACCATAAAAAATAGCAATACTTATACTTATTTCTCGATTAAGTAGAATAATTATAAAACAATTATTAGCACACACGAAGCATAAGGATACTAAGAATTGAATACAACGTGTTGCTATTCTTGTAAAGTTAATTAGTTTGTATTCACAAAATATCATTAACTAAAGAATTGTTTTGGTTTTCTGCTGATTTGCAACAATTTTTTAGAAGAGATGTGTGATGTCACATCTCTTGTAAGCCATCTCACATCTTCTCCAAACGGAACAACGTTTGTAGACTGCCCATAAAACGATTTCTTCAAATTTGAATTTATTTTGTCTCGTTTTTTACATAAAATGAGTCAGCGAATATTTTCATTTTTAGTGGAATTTCCGAAGTTTAGTTTAACGTCAGTAAAAAAATTTAAATTGAAAATGAAACTTTATGAAAGACAATTTTTGATTAACAGGTGGCGAATCAGCAACAGATAAAATTCACAAAACTAATTGGATCTACCAATAATAATTAGAAGTTCTACACTTTTATACCCCTTCAAATTTTATTATTCAGCTTCTATAATTGTTGATATACAATGTACTTACTATAACAGGGCTCCCACGGTCGTTAAAAGTGCTTAATATTTTTTTAACTTGTTTTCCAGGCCTTAAAAGTGTTTGAAAATTCTTAAAGGTCCTTAAAAGTACTTGAATATTCTTAGAGGTCCTTAAATGTTCTTAATTTTTGTCACTTACATGTGTCGCATCAAAATTTTTTGGTATATTTGTATTACTCATGACTTGTACTTCATTTGGTTCGTATTTGCTGATTGGTGGTGTATAAATCGAATGGTTTTAATTACACACCGTACTCTGTGAAACAAACACGTGAGATTAGTGTTTGCTTTTTGAGAGACTAAAGATCAAAGACCATAATCAAAGTCCGTTTGTACGGCAAAATGTGCATGAAAGATTTTGATATTACCACTCTGGGCAAAGCAGCTGTAAAGTCACACATTAAGATTCCGAGAAATCAAAACAAATTTTTGAAGGTCCTTTAAAAAAATATTATTTAGGTCCTTAAAAGTCATTGATTTTCATTCAATTATTTCAGTGGGAGCCCTGTATAAGATTTCATATGCCTTGAAACAAGAGTTTAGTTGGCAAAAGTGATAATGAAACTACAGCATTAGGTCTATGTGGCAGAAAAAAGATTATTTTTAAGAGACGGTGATAACTTTTGTAGTAGCCTTGTCCTGCGGCCAAAAGACTTTATACATTGTGGGCAGGATATTAGAAAAAGAAAGCAAGGAGTCCTCGCAAAAAAAAAGTGAGTATCTTAGTGGATCGAAAGTGATAGAACGGGGGATAGCGCGTGTTGTTCGATTCGCTTGGCCAGTGAACGAGAGCGAAGAAAACCATTCTGGAATGTTATGGAGATGCCATTGTTCTGGTCTCGTTCAAATTTCGAAAATCGCTCGCGCATGAAAGACTTACTCCAAAATTCTCATTTTATCATTCCTTTTAAATGCTGGAATAAAGTTTTGTTTTTAGTATTAACAGCCAACTAAATATCCGAGCTGCGCTACGTAATTTTGTCAAGGTACAAATCTTGACAAAATTACGTAACGCAGTATCGGCGAAACTGGTCTGAATAAACTGTGAAACTAATACCAATTGGTATTCTAGAATATTTCACAGAGAGTCCGTTTCTTAGTAATTCCAAAATGTTGTATCATCTGCCACTCCACCAAAAAAAAAAAAAAAATTGTGAGGGTTATATTGAAACTTATTGAAACTTAAATTTTTATCGTGTGTGAGCTGTTGCTTTTGCTTGCTCTTTCAGCTTCATGAGGTATGCCCATTATCCCAATATACAATCTATTTTGGCATTTGCATTCGTCAAAATAGCAAGCCATCTCAATCAATAGGACTATGCTTTTTTTTTACCCAATATAGTACAATTAACAATTTCTCATAGCTTTTAGTATATTTTCTCTTACAACCTGTCCCAAAAGTATAGATACAGATTAGAAATGACATCCCAAGTTAAAGTACCTTTCATGTATTTTTAGAAATGATTCAAATATATTTTTAATTGGTTTATTTGGTTTTATTGTAAAAAAATATTAGAAAGTAAGTAAAAACTGTGTAAAATTTTTTACAAATTAAAAATTGCCTGTCCCATAAATATAGACATCGTCTGACTTTGCTTAGAAATATTGTTTGCTAAATAATTTTTTTTTTTTTTTTTTTTTTTTCAGCAGAAAATTATTTATTTACATTTCTTGAAAGTATTTATCGTCTTATTTTTTGGTTTTTATTGGTTTGGATTAATTTTTCGCTTGTTTTCGACTAACAAATCGATGTTTTCACTAATTAGACAAAATGTCTAGAGGTAAAGAGATTTCGAAAGAGGAGATCGTCAAAGTTTTGAATTTAAAACTTAAAGGTAATCATTCGAAAGATATATCCAAGAATTTAAAGAGATCTCTTAAGACGTGTTTACAGAATTTTGCATAATGGCGACAAGTTGTCTAGAAAGAAAAGACCTGGTCGACAAAGAATAACATCTATGCGCAGTGACAGAATCATTCTAAACATGGCATATAGAAAAAATATGTCATTGCGACAAATTGCCTCCAATTTTAGAGTGTCAAAAAATACCATTCACAGAAGAATACAGGAATCTAAACAAATAACTTTTAAGAAAATGTTTAAGACATCATGCTTAAAAGTACACCACAAAACAGGACCTTTAAATAGGGGAAAGAAAATGATGCCAACAATATTTAGTGACGAGAAAAAGTGGAATTTGGATGGACCAAATGGATATAAAATTTACTGGCATGATTCAAGAAGCGAACCAAGAAGTTTTTGTAGTAGACACCACAGTGGAGGATCATTAATGACTTGGGGTAGTTTTGGATTTAATGGAGAAACATTTTTGGCAACTTGTAGCAAGAAAATGAATTCCCTGGAATATCAGCAAATATTAGAGGCCAATTTTATTCCACTACAGGATTTACTGGGAGGACCAAACTGTGTATTTCAATAAGACAGGGCGCCTATTCATGTGTATAACTCGATAAATATGTGGTTCAGCATGAATAATATCAATGTCATGGACTGGTTATAGCTTAGTTCGGATTTAAATCCAATGGAGAACGTGTAGGAACATATTTAGCACGAAAATTATGAAAATGGACGCCAATATTTTTCAACCATGGACCTTAAAACAGAGACAGAGCAAGCATGGTATGAATTGTCCCCAGAGGTAATGCAAAACTTGATATTTTTGACTGAAAACCGTGTATTTGAAATAATCAAAGGTAATGCAAACACGATAAAATACTAACATTTTTAACTGTGTTCTCAACCTTAAATATAACTCATAAAATAAATATTGTCTATAATTATGGGACACCCTATTTTCTGTTTTTCTAAATAAATTCAGCATTTGTTGATTTTTCTAATAAACCCTAACAGGTGGTTTGATACATATTTTTTATATATTTTATACAACAATTATAATCACACATCAGTACATATTGAATTCGTGGATTTATTTGAAGTTATATATTTTCAAAATAATATAAAGCTATTCCATTACTTATGTATATCATAGGAAAGGCCAGCTTGTCTATTAGGTGACACCCAAAACCACAAAAAAGGTTCTTCGAACTCACCTCTGTGGTTTGTTCAGTTTCAACGGAAACACTAATTACAGTTTTTCAAAAGAAACTTGTATCTGTGGCCGCGTAAATGTTCTTCGTTTTAAAGAAGGAAAAATAGTCTGATTGCAGACTTCTCTCCCCCTCCGGAATTCAACGAACCTTGAAATTTTTTTATAATTATATTTATTTATTGAGAATTTGTTAATCGTTACAAAAAGGATCATTGATCGATGGCGTTCTAATTTCGAAGGAATTGATAGTTTAGATGTTATCCAAAATAATAATACTCTAAAGAATTTTCCTTTTTTCGTCTTCTTTTTTTAATACAGTCCTTTCCAAGGTTTTGCCAGTCAGTTAACAAGATTGTACCTTTTCCAGGGTCCGTGGTTGCACTAGACGAATAGACCGAATGAAAGTTCACAACTCAACAACATGATGGTTAGCTAGAAAAATACATAAAACTGAGTTTCTATGAAAATAGTTTCAAGAAAAATAAATCATTTTGGTTTCTCAAAATGTATCTTAGATTCAAAAAAATCAATGTAAACGTGTTTAATATTTGTTAATCATAAATAGTAGGTCGTTATATAAAACATTTGGGTTTAGATGTAAGGTATTGACTTACTGTTGGGGAAGTGGTATGGAGAAGAATCCCTAATATATCCGCTTAACACTTTCGGAAACAATGATGTCATTTTCATTTTTCATAATTTAAATAACTCTTAAACTTTCAATATATTCTGAAAACTATTTCAAAAATCATGTTAAGTATCGCTTTCTATCACTAGTAACTTTCTTTGGAGAGTAATGTTTTATAAATGAACCTGCTTCCAAATAGAGACGTGGTAGAACATTAAAAATAGCTTGTTCTAGAACTTCGGGCTAATCTGCTGTTACGACCGAAAAAAAAAAGAGGAATAAGAGAGTGTTTACATGCGCAGCGTTCGAGCATGGAACATTCGGATAGTGGATATTTTGCTCTTGATCGGGTTTTTTCGTTAGTTTATTTTCAAGTGATGAGAAGTTTTCTGAGTAAATGATGATTTGCTAAGACATAATTAGGGACATTGACCATATTATCTTCAAAAACAGGCGTTTTGTGAAGTTCCAAAATTTAAAGTGAAAATTCTAAGTGAAATCTAATATTCTTTTATTCTTTTTAAAACTTAAAGAGAGATAAATGAGCCGAATACTCATTAGTTTTTTTTATCTCTACAAATTTGCCGCAACCATCACAATTTTAGTTTGAAATTAAAATGACTGTGTTGCCCTCATTTACACTATTTACAAAATAAACTTTCTTGCAGTTTGCCGAAAACAAAGCCTAAATCAAAATACATTCCACTTCCCATTTCCAGTGAAATGTTTCTGGTAGACAAAAGTGAAAAATGAAAATTGCCAGGTATGCTCTGACAATACCTAAAATTGGTTACAAAACCGTTTTTGACAGTTCTTTACGTTAAACATGAAACTTATGTATAGGGATACTATAAAATATATAACAAGACTGCAAAATATCGCTTCTTGCAGTAGATTAATTTTAATGACAGTTACTATAACTCTTCAACTAGATCCACCTTCAAAATAGTAAACACAGACAATCGGAAACGACGGCTGACCAATGAAAGAGAGTTGACTAAACAACACGCTTCAAGAAACTTTAATTTGTGACTCGAATCAAGAAATTAACTTAATTAGTTTATAAATAGTCATGGAAATACGAAAACACATTAAGACATATGACGGTGAGCAATTTGATATGAAAAATGAGAAGCATTTTGAAATTTGTGACCTTATATGCATGTAATAGTATATAGGAAGCTACAGTTTTATTCCGATCTTGGAGAAATTTTGCACTCTTGATCGTCGAAATAATAGGGCAATTCCTGTCACGTTTTTTTTTTTTTTTTTTTTTTTTTTTTAAGCCCTTTTTTTTCCATTTTTACCCCTTAAGGGGAATAATCCTAAGTTGAGATATACAACACCGATTTGAACCGAATTGTTTTTCAGTAGGTATCTTTACAGTTTTCTATAGGTAGCTGGCCCACAGCTGTTTGTGAGGGTCACTTCAGCTAGTAATTCATATATTTCTTATACTGTATGTAACATCAAACGTTAATTGAATTAAAGAGACAAAAACGCAGCTTTTTGTTTGAAACGACTTAAAATTGAATTAAAGTTAACGCAAACCACCTTAATAAAAGAGTTAATTTTATTTAAACTCAATTTTATCAAAGGTACCACACCTATCAGTAGGTGCAAATTCAATGGCTTTCAATTTCATATTAACAGAAAAGGTAAAGTCATAAATTAGATTTAAATGTAATGTATCAGAAAGGATTTGTAAATTAGATTGCAAATAAAAAAAGAAAATTGAATGAGTTTTTTCTGGAGGAAATTGAAAGTTGTTCAAAGGGTGCGACTTCTTTCATGGGACATTCAACCTCGAAAAGGTGAACAACACAGCGGAGGTTGTATCAATACACGCTAACAATCTATTAGGTCTAGTATCGAAGTTGCTAAATTTTATGGGTAAATCATGAATTTTATGGTAACACGATTGTAATTAACATGGTAAAATTGGACTGGTGCAGTAATCATACTGTCTTTAAGATAACTTTAAAAGAAGCCATAACTCCAAGTTTTTAGATGCATATTTTATATACTTTGTCCATTTCTTCCCTAGAAAATGTTCTTTTACTGTCATTAAAAGGACATAAATCCTAAAAATCAATTCAGTAATAACCAACGATATTAAACATAACACAACTTCCAATTTCACTGTAGTACTGGACACTGCATTAAAAATTGACACAGATTGGTATAATTTACAAATTTTTATTTCATATTTTCATCAATTTAAAAAAATGGCCGACTTGACCATATTTTTTCTGTAATTGTTACATTTGTTAAATAATCGCACATAGTTTTCTTCTACTGAGCATTATCTATCATTGATTTTGTCTCCTATGATTCACTTATAAGAATGGATAATGTATTAGTTATCAAAAAACATATCTCCATTTTGGCGAGTTTTTTTTTTTTTACCAATGAATTAATTATTGCCAAAAAAATATCGCCAAACTGGTCATTTTTTTAAAAAATTGACGAAAATATGAAAATGAAAACGGTAAATTACATCAATCCATGTCAAATTTTATTCAGTGACCAATAATAAAGTATAACTGAAAGTTGCACGATGTTCTCCACCTCTATCTAAATCATTATTTCTTAACTTGTTATAAAAAATCTCACAAAAATATGCAAAGCATCTTCCTTATTGTCTAATATAACACATAATAAAAAATAATAATTTTGAGGCATGTTCTTTAATCTAATCCAATTATCAGTAACAAGTATAAGACACGCGATTTCATAAAGAACAAGAAATGTTATTAGTAAAAAAAATAGTTATTTTTGCAACAAGTGGGGAAAGTAATACCTTTTCAAATGCGGTAAAACGTTTATTTGACCAGTGCTATCGCACTCGTCAAATAATTTACCGAGTTTGAAAAAGTATTTTCCCATGTGTTGCATACAATACTTTTTATTATCACTTGCAAAAAAATATTTTTAATACATATATTTATTAATGTTGGCAAATCAAGTCAATGAATTTCCTCTGAAAATTTGTCATTCCGATACCAAGACTATATAATATTTGAGCACGAGGCGTGCGAGAAAGTACTTTTTCACACTAGTGCGAAAACTCGTAAAAAGTGCTACTTTCGCCACGATTTTTGATTAAAAATGCTATTGATATGTCGTTTAAATTTTTTCAAAAGTTCAATGTCTTGCACTTTGTTATAAGAAATATATTTTTAAATTCTGAATGTTATTTTCATTTTAAATCGGGACAAGCTAAGTATATAGAGCAGCTTACGGAAAAATCGCAAGTTTTTGACATTATTTTAAGTGCTAGTTTTATTTAAAAACTTGTTTGGGTAAAGAAAGATTGCAGTCATAAAAAGAAATGACAATAAATCTATTTCTACTTTAAATATTAACTACAACCATTATAGGTTCTAAATTCAACCTATTACAACCTTGCAAAATCCAAATAAAAAAAATAATAATAACCCCTAATATATGTGCAGTGGAACTTTTTTAACATTTCGCTCGATTTATCGATAAATAATGAAGAGAATTGCTTAAAGCGGAGAAATACATATTTAAAACAATAATGCTTTTATTTATTGTAGTTTAAAGTACGAAGTGTGAAGAAAGTCGAGGTTCCCCTGCATAAAGCCCCCTCCCCCCCAGGTAGATTAGCAGAATGGACAATTCCCTCATTTTTTAAAAATTATTTTATTCAATTCTAAATGCTTCGAATATGCCATAAACAGAAAAATGTATGCTCAATGCGCTTTTTCTTTTTTTTTTTTAATTTGCAATGAAAGTTTCCCTCTTAGATGTTGGCGAGAAAACGATTCATTCGGCTCGAAATGAATCTGACGTCAAGGCTTCCCAAACATCTTGGTGGAAACCAGTTTTACAAGTTTTTCGCCAATCGCGCCAACCTGTATGGCAATGGTCTACTACCGTGATATATCAATGGTCTACTAGTGCCAACTATTTGGCAGTTACCTCACGATAAACATAGAAACAGTAGGAACCCTTGACGTCACAGATTTTGTTGTGTGTTTTGATCGGACTGGTTTTGGCTCGGTTTTGAGGCTTTTCTTAATATTAAAATTACTAATTTTTTAAATAACTTTTGTTTTAATATTTGGAATCAGAAATAAATTTTTCATAAATATAAACTAATTTCACTCGACTCGTTTTTAAAAAATGTGGGAATCGTCCATTGTCGGTTAGTACATTACAATTGTTCAGGTTCCACAACAGTATTGTTTGTATTAAAGGAGGAAACAAGGGTTCTGGAAGATTGGTAAATTTTGACAGAAACTCGAGCACAGTTCTAAAATGCGTTTTTTTTTTTTTTTTTCCCCTTTATTATTATTATTACTATTATTACTGCCTTATTTCCTCATGGGCAGACAGGGCATCTTTCCAGGACCCACTTTTACATTTAAAGTGAACAGGTCTTTATTTAAATGAATGGTGTGTCCCTTTTAAACTGACTTAATAATGATTTAAAACCATTAATTATGACTGTAGAAAAATGCAGGGAAAACGAATTGAAGGGTATTATTGTTGATGTGTTATTAAGAGAATAGAATTTCATCTGCTTTGGACTTAATAAGTTGGCAATTAGTTGCTAAACTGTAGTTTTCATAGATAATGTTATTTTGGAAGGTTTAGTTTGATCACATTTTCCCAAGAACTATAACCAAGAAATATAAGTCACATGAGGATAAAAAAAAAAAAAAAACTTTTTAAAACACGTTTTCTCTTGGCATTCCACGGCCTTCGCTCCATATAGGAATTTATTTCAAAATAAGATCGTACAAAATTAAACTATTGACTAACCGTAAATATTTGACTTTTAAGTCTTCTGAGTAGTGAGATTTTTAGTGGGGCACAGAGGACATCATCGTACAGAAAATTCTACATAAAAAAATCTCATTTTAAGTTACATTTTCCCCTTGTTTGATAGTTTTTTTAATTAACTAGAGTTGTTTACTAATTACGTTTAAAATTTCAGAACTTTTCATTAAGTGGAAGCTACCTTAACGCGACGGACAAAATTTGAAACTTTACATTATTTTAATATAATGAGATTTGTCTTTTCACATATCAGAAGGTCCTGACTGATACACATTTTTACAAACAAATGTGTATTCATTTTTATATCTCCATAATGTTTAGTAGGAATGGAGTATTTTAGACACGTATATTATTATTGTATGTTTAGGTTTTACACTGTACTAATACTAATGTATAGTGAGGAAAAACTCAGACAAAGATTCAGAAAAAAAGGTCAGAGATTAAAAGATTTACAACAAAAAACAGATTTCCTTACTAAATATGCCGAAATGATCGGACTGTAGATTAATAGGACTAAAACGAAAACATTATACATCAATCAGAAAAGGGACACAGATATACACATTAAAAACGAACCCATAGAGAATGTTGAAATTTTTTCATATTTAGGCACAACATTGAACACCTAGGGTGGAACAGATGATGACATACAAAACAGAATTGCCTAGGCACGCAACTGTTTTAGTAGCCTGAATAATCTGGAGAACACCTAATATGATTTTAAGGGTTAAGATAAATTTTTATAAATCCCTTGTTTGATCAGTTCTTCTTCGAAACATGGAAGCTCACAACAATACAAACAAAAAGTCTCGAGGTATTTCAAAATAAATGCCTAAGAATTATAATGGAAATTTTCCGGCCAAATACCATCAACAATGAAATACTCTTACACAGAGCAGAATTAACATCGATAGAGGAAACAATAAGAACTAGGAGATGACGCTTGATTGGTCACATCCTCAGAATGAACCAAAATGATATTTCAAGCGTTGGTCTGACTTGGGCACTTGAGGGTAGGCGACGGAGGGGGTCGTCCCTTTCTGACCTGGAGAAGAATGATGGAAAGTTAGGGAGACGACACCGGAGGATTGAGCTGTAGTGAGGCAAGGGCTGTTGCAGTCGACAAGAGGGGCTGGAGATCAAGACTTAAGGCCTTATGTGGCCCAGGGCACAACAAGAAAAGATGATGAGTAGGATTGAATAAAATTCAACCAGAAGTTTTCACTGGAAGGTTTTTAAAATTATACCGGGAGAGAGTTTCCAATCTTCCATAGACCCTTCCACCGACCAACCAGCTGGTTTTCAGCAGGCCGAAGCCAAAAGGCGAAGTGTCCCAATTCAACTTGTTAATTTTTGCGTTGTTTTCTTGATTTCACCAAAAACCAATATAATATATTGTAACAGTGAAAAATTAATTAAAATATAATAAATAATAACAAATACTAATAAACAATAACAAATGCTAATAAATAATAACAAATATCCATAAATAATAATATACTATGTTAATTAGACAATTCCTGATAACACATGTTTTTTAGAATTCAACCAAGAATGAATTTGAAAGCATCTCCATTGTTCCAGTTAGCAAATTTAACATCGACAAAGGTTAAAAATCTAACATTTAACAGAATTAAAACTTAAAAAATAGATCAATATGTTAGTGGATCAGCTTGTCTGGCACGAATAATCAATTAAAGCACTTAAGTAACACTGTTATTTAAATTTCATGTTCAAAAAATGATACCCCATCAGTTAACCCCATCCTATCCCCTCTGTAACACATTGATCACCATTTAAAAGTCCTGTTCTTATCTATTCATACAATAACGAAAATGTAGAATAGCTTCTTTATGAGAAGATACGCATCTTCGAACTCGTTTTTTTTTCTGAGACCTTTCTTATTGAGAAAGAAGTTTTCATTTACTGCGACCGACTTTATCGCGTTTTGTTTTTACTTTGGAATAATATACTTCATTGAAATATCTTGTTGAACTTTCTAAAGACGCCATTCTTTCCGAAGAAGCGAGGTTTCGAATGTAGACAACGGGTTCAATTTCGTGAAGAAGGAAATTTGTGTCGACCTTCATCCAAAAAGATAGCCACAACATTCCGATGGCAAGTTTAGAAGATGAAGGCAAGTATAATGGAAAACAGGGCGATAGGATGGGGAAGAACGTGAACATCAGGCCTCGTTTCCACGATATAACGAAACTGGTTGTACAACAATGACCATCTACTTTTTTTTTTTTTTTTTTTTTTTTTAAATAAAAAAAAAGTTGTATATTAATTGTAGGTCACTAATTTGTGTAAAACATTTTAGCTGTAATCAAGGCCGTAGTCAGAAATAAGTTTCTGGAAGGAATTTACACAAAATTTCATTGGGTACTTAAAAATTTTCCGGAAGACATCTTTTATAGTAATTATGAAGGAAGTTACAAATAAAGATATTCAGAATGGAATTTATATATATTCGGTAATAAGTTTTCTCGTCGAATTTGTCACCTAACACGCCAACTGGGATTTTATTTAAAAAATGATAATAATGACAGAGTTTTCTCATCATTTGTCATC
Source organism: Linyphia triangularis (assembly GCA_963978545.1). Taxonomy (NCBI): domain Eukaryota; kingdom Metazoa; phylum Arthropoda; class Arachnida; order Araneae; family Linyphiidae; genus Linyphia; species Linyphia triangularis. The sequence continues at coordinate 90,166,609 of OZ021722.1, forward strand.
AACTTTAACAGTGGGAGGTTTCGGTAATTAATATCTCCAAATTATGCATACGTATGTCGAAGCGGCTTTTCCATGGCAGTAAGTGTCGCAATCCAACCAGTTTTCAGAAATAAAAAATTATAAAAAAGATCATTCACATTTATATCTCAAACAGTACTTTACCAAATTACATTTTCTAAAACATAAAATAAATCTATTTAACCTCGATATTCTGTCCAATGATCTAAATGATTAAAATATGAATTTTAACTGACGATTACCTGGCTATGCCCCTTGTTGTAAAAAAGCGATTTGAGTTCCACAATTCAGCATGGTACCTTTTAAGAAATAAAATAAAAGAAATTGTTAAACATGTGTAGCAAAGCATTTTTTTACTATGAGATGATAGCGTTCTCACTACTCTGTTCTTTTATCATCATCAAAATTCATTTCATTGTAATAAACTCTCCAAAGAAGTGTTGTCTTAGAAGTATACTTCGCATTCACCAAGGCAACGATTTCAAGAACATAAAAATGATCTTGAAATAATGTCCCACCACCACTCCGATTAAAACACAAATAGAAAGCTCTTGCTATACTGTTTGACGTGGTTGAAAACTCATAAATTACACACTATGCAAAGATAATCTAATAAGAGCCATTCTGAAAATCTGTAACCATTTATAGAAATTATTTTACTTTGAGGACATTTTTGGTTCTCTATTTGTCATAGCCTCGCTTATTTATAATGATATTGTAAAATATTGAAATACTTTTATTAGGTACTATTATAAATGTTATGCTATAAGTATAATTTTTAAATGTTGATAGGATTTTTTTTTCAGTACTTAGTTTAAATCATGTGCGTAGCCAGGGGGGGGGGGGAATATGGGGATATATCTTCTTCCGAAATTTTTCTATGTGCTCTTAGAGGGCAAAAAAATCAAAGCATTTTTTTTTTTTTTTTTTTTTTTTTTTTTTTAATGGAAAATGTAATTAAATGTTTTTAAATTTCTAAACAAATGTAATACATTTTCTGTAAATAACAAAATATATTGTGATTCGTTGATTTATAATTTCATATCTCCTCCCGAAAAAAATCTCTGACTGATCCCCTGGTTTAAACTTTTATATATTTTGATATCCACTCTAAAAGAAAACATTTACTACTGCAAAACAAATTTCCTTGAAAACAACTTTTTCTTGAACATAAAAAAATTATACTAACATTATAAAAATAAATGGTTCCAAGCAATAAAAAATTTTATGGATTCAACGGATATTCAAATTTTCTAAAAGGAATTTATATAATTAACCTTAAATTTCACTTTCTTATATCCAATCCGTTATGAATTCATCCGTTGACGAATTTAAAAATTTTTACTCTTAAAACATAAGCCCCAATAGCTCGATTATCTAAGGAGTTGGTCTTATGACATGTGTTTTAAGCCAAAGAGCCGACATAACACTGACATATAAAATAATAGTGACCTATGCAGGTTAAAACAGTCTATGTCTCATAATTGCAGATGATATTTATGTTACGGTGCAGTATAGCCGTAGTTGTTGCACAGTAAACTCCTAAAACAACCAACCAATCATTCCAAAAACATATTATTCTTCCAGTTGTTTAGACAAGGTTGAAAGCCATAGCATTAGAATTTAAGTGTCAGGTATTTCAATGTGTAAACTAACACATTTGATTTTTCTCCTTTGATTTATCATTTTCGTAGGGCGTTCTCCACGCGTCAAAGGAACTGGTCACACCCGAAATTTATTTGACCTTTATTTTTACTCTTTATCCCTTCCCAGTCATAAGTTTTTAAAGCGATTATTTTTATTTGGGGTTTTCCTCTTTTAGACAGCAACAGTTTTGGATTTTCCGAAAACAATCTATGCTACGTCATATACTCTTGAACATAGTGAAAATTACATGAAATACAGTTCAGAAAAATGCATCCCTTTTAACACGAATCCCTTTTAGCTGATGCAATATATTAATTTAGAAAAGATTATACTAGTGCTCTTTCGATTTGTCTATTGATCTGAGGTCAAAATTTTTTCATCGTGGTATAAGTATATAATAAATGAAAGATCTCACCAGACATCTCGAGTTTACAAACCGAAATTCAACCAGAAGTCAATTTGGTATTTCTTAAGTCTAGTCTATAAGTGATACAATTATCATAGATCAATTTGAAGGTCTTGATAAAGTTAGTAGGAATAAATAATTCAACCCATAGTGCTTAAAAATTCAACCAGAAAAGAGATTCAATAGCAACTTTATGGGAATTCAATCTTAGCTGAAAATAGAGCTATCGGAATGAAACTAACTTCAACTGCAAGTGTGCATCCATAGATAAGTATATTCATGTGAAATTTAGATTTTGGTTCCAATAAGGATATCGGATAAGAATTGAAGCGGCAAGTTTTATCTCCAAATTTGTTGCTTAATAGTTTTTCAGTTGTATTCGGTTTGTTGTCAGTATTTTGCATTATTTTCATTCACATTTAATTTAATTCTACTACAATGCATTGCATACTGAAGTGCCAGAAAAACTGGTATCACAGTGCAATATTTCAGTGTTTATCATACTGTTAACAGAAAGTTTCTTACATTGACGTTTGTTGAGGACTCAGAATGGAATTCCAGTGTTCAATATTGCACATTCATCAAGTAAAATGATTTCTTCCAGCCTATGCTTGTCACACACTCCCTCAGACAATTTGTGTTTACAAGCACTACATTTTTTCAAGAATTCTTAAAGCGTCCTTTCAATGATAATACCAAAAAATCTGTACTTCTCATCTGTCTCCAAATTGCATTGCCCCATCTACAATTTCGCCACGTTGAAACTAGCTTAAATCTTTACCTGGCCATTCTAATTAAACAGTTCTTATATCATCCATTGATGTCTACCGCTTTATACGTGCAACAGTTCAAGCAAACGATGACGTTTATATGCAGTATGATGAGTTTATAATAATAAACTCGTCTGTACCAGTTTTTCTGGCATTTCAGTGTACTACATCGCATTGCTTTTCGCATTTAATTTGCATTATTATTCATTGCCGGATAGGTAGGTATTCATTGCCAACTCGAATAATCAAATTCGTGTCCTCTTGTAAGCTAGTCTGCCTTATTTGCCATGAGTTCGCCAAACCCCTAATAGATTCATTCTAAAATAAGTCAACGTCTCACATTCTCGCGGGAGAAACCGGCCCTGTCTTGTATCATCCTCCCTCTTCTTGACCGATGCATTCGCGGTCAACACATGTTCCGGGTTCTTCTTTTTTTGCTCTTCCGAAAAACAGGAAAAGAAGAAGAAACTAGATCTCAAGAAGAAGAAGACCCTTTTCCCGATTAACCTACATCAGAAACATCATCTTCCTTAGATGCCGACAGAGAAAGGAACTTGTCTGTTGGAACAAATTGGGATGTTCTCACTCGACGACGAAAGAAGATGGTTGAAGGGGGAAAACATAAATTGATGATAACAATTTGAATCGTGAAAGTCGCAGAGAATTCCTTTCTACATACGTTCGCATCGCATCAGGTCCAAATACCCATCATGTACAATTCAGCGACATTTACTTACGGAAATTTCCCTCTGCTTTAAAGTTGACGACATATGATAACAAAAGACTTGAAAACTTCTTTTAAAAACAAAAAAGTTTCTAAATTGGCGATTTTGATGACAAACTTGGCGACTTGTAACGTGTAACAAAATATCCCAGTATTATTGATTTCAACCAATAAGTTAACTTGCCATAAAGCTACTATGGATGGTTGTACACTTTCGGTTGAATTTAAAATCGCTTCCTGTTGAATTTTGGTATGGTAACGCACCTCGACTATTCCTTTCTTAGAGGTATAGCACTGGTCTTTATCATTTGTAGTTTTATTGGGAAAAGTTAAATCCAGACAGTACGTAACCTTTACATAAGTTTTTCACAGTGTGTTACTGGTCTCCTGCCGTATCGTTAGTTAAACTGCAGACAGTCCTCAGGTTCTTATAAAAATATGGTTAAAACTCCTTGAATGTTGATATGTTTAGTAATTAAATCAGCCGAAATATCGCATAGTGGAAACTCCTTTGATGAGTGTGGTTTTGAAAAAGCTGTTCAATAAACATAACTAAAGTAATAACAAACAAATTTATTAAATACTATGTTTACTTTACAGAATAGAATATTATGTTTAACAATTAATGATCGCTTCTCTTTTTACCAATTAAACATTGATTCTACTTTATGTTAAGTGACCAGGAGTAGTTACTCCAGTTCAGTATTGTAGCTCAATGTGTGCGGGTTAGTGATGGCACAGGGGCCTACCATTAAGGTTTTCGTCAAAATCGCGCATTTGCATAAAATAGCGGCTTTAGAAAAAATTATGTTTTTCAGTAATTACTAAAAAACAGTTCTAACGATTTTGTCCAGAATCGTTATGGTAATGCTTCTTAAGGTGTTTTAAACATCCCCACCTCCGAAATTCCCGTAACAATGCTTTAATGGCGTAAAAAATTGAAAAACAAATCCCTTTAACACAGAGTTCTATTTAGTATAAGAGTTATTGAAAAGTATATCGCCATAATCATCTATTTAGCAAAGTTGTGTTTTCTTTCTTTCTTTTTTTTAAAAAGACCCATGCAAGAATTAGATTTAAAAAGTATCGCCAAACTGGCCATTTTTTCTAAATGAATGATGAAAATATAAAAACGGTAAATGACACAAATTGACATCAGCAGTATTATAGTGTAATTGAAAGTGTTCCACCCCCCTAGTTCATGAGGGGAAAACATAACTCATTACGCTATATTCAGCTTTTACAACAATTTGTTGCCACATTTTAATATTGCAAATAATTTTGCAAACGAATTCATTTCAAATTCCTTACATGTCTAGGCAATATATTACTTGTCACTTTTTTCTGTCTCTCATTGTTATTCAGTTACGTCACTGATAAACAAAGCACAACGAACGTAGTCTAGTTTAATGATTTGGTTGAGGGGGAGTTGCCTCAAATTTAAAGGAATATTAATAGATCGATAGGGTCGCCACTCGTCTTTCTTCGTCAAAAGAATAACTCGTATTAATGAAAATCGTTTTAATGAATTTTGTCAAAAATTATATACCATGGTTTGGAGAAAGACCTGTCCTAAATATCTTGAGAAATAGTTAACTTTTAATTATTTAAACTTTAATGGACAAGGAATCTGGGTGATTCCTGAACATATGCCGTGAATGTCCAAGCAACCGTGAAAACATCGAGTTTCATTGATTTACGCACAATCTGCCATGTGAAGAAAACACTTGGAGCAGTCCAATTGTGTGGTAAATGAAATTCAATGAATTTTAACGTTTTATTTCCCACTGGGTTAAGAGTAGGCATTAGTAAGGATATTTCCCTATACTCGCTATGTTACAATCTTCTAGACCAGTGCATTTAGAAACTACTTTCTATAAACCCTTAAAATTTGGTAAGTAGGTACGGAAAAGATCACTTAATGAAATGACATAAATTGTTTTCATTTAATGTCTTTCTATTATAAATGAAAATAGAAAAACAAGATGAAGTCACTGCATATGCATCGACGTAAGGATTTCAAATATATAATAAAGTATATTAGACGCTATTTTAGAGTTTTTAATTTGTTTAATTTCATTAAGGTGATCATTTTCGTACCTACTCAACAAATTTCAAGGTTTTATACAAAGTAGTTTCTAAATGCACTGAGATAGATGACTAGAACATCTATTATAAATGACAGGGTATTATCCTTACTAGTGATTCTTCTTTTAAAGTCAGTTATTAAATTGCTTTTCGTAAAGTGTTAGTTTAAAACAAAAATTCAAACCTGCTTGAACTACTAAATATGTATTTAGGTGACTGATATTGCATTCTGGCCTCAATACGTCGTCTAATATACAGGGCCTTGTTTATCAGGTATAATTATATCATTTTGTAAGGACAGTCATAATAAAGACCACCACTCTCCTCTACTTTTCTAAAAAAAAAACGGAAAACTTTTTGGGGTTAGTCATACTAGTTGCTGAATCTTTGTTCTTACTATATGTATAAACGTCTTAAAAGTTAGCAAAATAGGCTCTGTATTATATTCGTTGGAAATATATTGTCACCTTGAAAATGCTCCTGACTGTCAGTGATTAGGCTCTAGCGTAGAAAACTATGAATATGTTTCTTGCAAGAGAAAAAGTATCTGACAATGACCAATTCTAGTAAGTAGAATGTCTTCATATCCATTACAACCGAATTATCGCAGGAAAACTGGCCAAAAAAATTTCAACTTTTCCTGATTTCCAATAGGCTACTTTTATAAAATCGCACTTGTTATGACAAAAGAAAACAATAAGAGCAGCAAAAGTGACCAAATTCAATCTGCAATTCAAGTACGCATAAATGTGTATTTACGACTTTTTAAATGAACAGAAGAGCAAAAAATATTGGCAAATATCCCAAAAATAATGATTCCAAGAGTGTATTTGAAGGATTCGGAAAAAGTGAACTGTTAGGAGATAGGTTTGAAAGTAAACTTAATAAGACAAGATTGTTAAACTCCGTTGTGGTGCTGAAGAAGAAAGTGTGAAACCTTGTATTTGCAAGTACCCAAAGTGAAGTCGAATTCCAGCAAAGATATTTAAAATGAATTTTGAGATAAATACTTTAATTGAATTGTCTGCAGGCGGTAAAACAACAGAAAGAACTAAAGAACATTCATATAGATGTTGAAATGATAGCTAAAAGATGAGACTTGGTTATATGTTGAATTTCTGAAATACTTTTTATTGTCTTTTAGGAGTCATAGTAAAGTTTATGTATATCTGAACCTTTTGAAAACCAAGTTATGCTTTAATGCAGACTCCTAAACATTTCCATACAGAAGTAACAAATTACTAGACTACTAAACAGTTTCCAGGATTGAGCAGATTTGAATACTACTTTTTCTTATTTCGACCACTAAATATCAGTTTGGAAGAAGTAGTTGTATAGTGTTAGGTTTAGGTACGTTATATATTTGGGAAAGCAACTTGTTCAAAGATTGATCATATTTACTATCAGTGCCCAAATCGCATCATAAGCTATACTTAGGGAGAAAAGTTAGAGAAAATTTGATGTGGATTTTAGTCTGGATACAAATGTAATGTTTATACTTAACACCAGGGCCTATTCTAACGGGCAGTCGTGGCCTAATTGGGCAGTTGTAAACTAAAAATGGGCAGTCGTAAATCCAAAATTGGGCAGTAGTAAAAAGCAATTAAAAATATATGTGAGCCAATTATATTTTTATTTCTTCATCTTTCTCTAAATTGTCAATGTTTTTGTTTTCTTATTTTTGTTAACTTTCCGAAGTTTACCAGGTGCTTAATTTCTTGCAAAGTTATACATATTATTTTTTTATTTTTAATTGTATTTATGTAAATTAACCATTTGGTAAAAAAAATCACTTTTATTATGAATTTTTTCACGTTTTGGGATTTTCCGAGTACAAAAAAGTGGTCGTGAAAAAATGACTGTGATATAGCTCCCCAAATCAGCATAACTCTTAAGCGTTTTGACCTACGATGTTGCACTTTTATATACGGATTGGCAGTGGCCCTGGACCTGTCATTAAGGTTTTCGTCAAAATTGCTCATGCGCATAAGGTAGCTGCCATTAAATAATTTATCTTTAACAACAATTGCCACAAAACGTTTCTAATGATTTTGATCAAATCACTAAGGAGTTCTAAACATCTCCAACTCCAAAAATCTCATAAAAATTCGATTAAATTGTAAAAAGTTGAACAACGAAAGTCTACCATAGAGTTATCTTTTTTGGAGCATTGTCCATCAACCACCACTGTGCTGTTCCTCCTCAATTCACTTACCCAAGAGTATAAAGTAATTTTTATCGATAAAAAAAAATAATAATAATAATAATAACAACAACTTTGCCAATTTTCTCGGCCAATGTATTAAATATCGCTAATATGACTAATTTTTGTTTAAATTAATAAAAACGAACACGGTAAATTACACCAATCTATGTCACACTTAACAGTGATCAGTATTATAGTCTAATTGAAAGTTTGCTATTTTTTACAGCTCTAGTTTTACTTTCGACTTTGATTATATATTACATTATTAAACTAAACATTAAGTTGCGTTTCAAATTTCTCTTTAAATGCTTTAATGATATTGTTTTTATAAACCTCTTTCTTTTTAAAACATTAGCCTTATTATTTTTTTAATTCAGGGATATTTACTATAGAACCATAGTTCTTCCCCCAACAAATGTCTTGTTTGCTAAAAAAATATTCGTTCACACTTGTTAATATGTATTCAGTATTTCATTTGTATGTGTCGGCTTTTTATTATATTTTTTGAAAATTTAACACGTAAACTGCAATATTAAAGAATTTATCATCATAAAAAAGAAATTTCAAGGTACATTATTGATGAAGAGAATTTTATTAACGTTTAAAAATTTGCCAACTCTTGTACAAATGTAGTCAAATTTATGTATAAATTTTCTCAAATAAAGTATATGTCAAAACTAAGTTTCTTATTATTTGCGGTCTTTAGCTATCCTCTTCATTTTGAGAATAATTGTACACTTTTACTGTCTAAATATATCTCGGCAGGGCTTATTTTACGAGTAGTCGTGGCTTATTTGAGCTGAGGGGTCGAAATCTCCTCTCCAAGCAGAGGGATTTGGCAAAAACATCAGTTGTACTCTTTTCTCCCTGACCTTGAAATAAGGGGAGGATACGAAATATATTTCACTCTAGTGTCCACTGTCAGCTGATCAGCTCCTCTTCTTCGGCTGTTTGCGGTCAAACTCCTATTGTGTGTCCTGTCCTTTGGAATTTTCTTGGGAGATGACCACTGTATTTTTAGGGGGTGGGTGACAACAGTTGTTTTGACGAAACTAGTTAGCGATTCCAAGTCCCAAGATTACAAAAACAGCAATGAATAGTTGACTAGAGGGAAGCGAAAGATACAGTATCTTTCCTTTCCGAAGTAATCGGATGACAGCTATTGAATGTTTGCCTTGTAAGTGTAAATTAAATAATCTTTTAATGTTTGGTATCAAAAACATTGAATTTGTATTCACGATTGTTTAATTGTCTTTTGCGACTTCTTAAAATTAGAGTATAGCTCTGAAATGTTCAACATAAGTAGTTTTGACCTTCTAATTGTACCCATGACAAACAAAATGTTAAAATTTTAATTAGTTATTTTTTAATTAATTTTTTTAATTATTATCATTATTATTATTATTATTATTATTTTTACAAAGTGGCTTCAAATAGAGATACAGCTCTGAAATTTTCAACATAAGTAGTTTTAGCCTTCTAATTGTAGCTTGGAAAAACAGAATTTTAAAATCTTGGTCAGTTTTTTTTTAATTAATTTTTTTAACAAATTAATTATTATTATTTTTTTTTCTTTTTCAAAACGATATCTAACAGGGCTACACCTCTGAAATTTTCAACATAAGTAGTTTTAGCCTTCTAATTGTAGTTTTGAAAAACAGAATTTTAAAATCTTGGTCAGTTTTTTTTTAATTAATTTTTTTAACAAATTAATTATTATTATTATTTATTTTTTTCTTTTTCAAAACGATATCTAACAGGGCTACACCTCTGAAATTTTCAATATAAGTAGTTTTAGCCTTTTAATTAATCTTTTGAAAAATAGAAAGTTAAAATTTTGATTAGGTTTTTTTTAATTAATTTTTTAATTAATTAATAAGTATTTTATAAAACGATTTCTAATAGGGCTATTGCTCTGAAATTTTCCTCATAAGTGGTCTTGCCCTTCTAATTGGATATAAAAAACAGAACTTTAAAATTTGATTAGTTTTTTTAATTAATTAATAAATATTTCACAAAACCATTTCTAATAGGTCTACAATTCTGAAATTTTCGATAAGTAGTTTTGGCCTTCTAATTGGACTTTAATTTAAAATTTTGATTAGCTTTTTTTTATATTTTTTTTTTATCATTAACAAATACTTCACGAAATGATTTCCATTAAAGCTACAGTATTGAAATTTTCAACATAAGTAGTTTTGAACTTTTGGCAAAAAGAATGTTAAAATTTTAATTTGTTTTTAATTAATTTTTTAATTAATAGTTAAATAAAATGCGACTTCTAATGAGCCAAAGAGCTCTGAAAATTTCAACGTAAGTAGTTTTTGTCTTCTAATATTGTTTTTCACAAACCACGTGTTAAAATATTCTCAAAGGGGTGTTGCATTAATGGGAATTTTTTTTTTCTCGACTAGGGAGGGGCTCCAATATTAAGGTTCACTCAGCAATTATTTTTTTAGTAAGAGAAGCGAGCTTACGCTCACGCAGCAATGAACCCTATTAGGCTCCTTTCACACTATCCGATTTCTGTCGAAGGACAAAAAATAGGAAGACAAAAAGTCGGGTGTTTCAAAGCAGCCTGTTAGCACCCGACGGCTGCTAACGGCTGTCGCCGGATAATGCGAAAGGAGCAATTCCCTTCTTCACGCCTCTAAAAGAATTTTTGTATCCCTACTTTTTGTCTTCCGATAGAAATCGGATAGTGTGAAAAGTGCCTTAAGCGAGCCCATGCTTGCACAGCAATGATCCTTTCAAGGAGTGAAGTAAGCCTGTGCTTATTATGAACTTTTCAGCGAGCGAAGCGAGCTTGGTCTAACGAAGCAAGGAACCTTCCTGAGAGCGAAGCTCCAAAAACTGGGCGGGGCCACACAGCTAGGTAAAAAATTGCACATGGTAAAATTTCATAGCGAAGCACGGGTATTCAGCTAATAGATTTATAAATATTAATTAATTAACCTCATGAAGTAAGGTAATACAAACCTCGTTTTAAAATTTGAGTGTTACTGTTATATTCAAAGATCAATTATCGGATTTTATTGTTTCAAATTAACTTGCTGTAGGGGTTGAAAGGGAGATGAGAAGGTGGGGGGGGGGGGAGAATCGATTGGACTTTTGGGCAGTCGTAAATTTTCCTTAGAATAGGCCTTGCTTAACACGTTTGGAAACCAACCGTCTCCACCTCTAAGATTAATCTTATGTCACCCAATAAATACAATGCAAGATTTCCTGGAACATTGTTGGCTGAAATGTTTCTTCAAAGCAAAGGGGGAAAAAAGTCAGGCATACGAGCAGAAATAAATTCAGTTGTAACACTATTTTGATGAAGATTATGGGTCTTAATGAGAAAACCATATTTTAATAATTATTGGGTCTTGTGTCTTGTCTAACAGACTAAACTGGTGACAAAATCGACAAAACTAATATTAATATACTAAGAGTAAAAAAATAAAACTTTGCTATTGTCAGATTCTTTTACTGTTGTTCGTCAAGATACCAAGATCCAGGGGGTGCACTTGCATCAATGACATATTAAAAATTAAGTGGAGGAAAGCCATCAAATAACCAAGGAAATAAGGGTTAAATTATTCATTAAAATTGGAAATTAATGCAAAGCTATGAATTATATTTCAGTAAGAAATCCAATCATTAATTTGGAAAAAAGCAAAGTTTAAAAAAAAGTTTAGCTGCCTTGCACACCCCTACAAATAATCCTGTCAGCGTCCATCAAAGGTAAAAAATTCCATTATGTTTTGGAGTAATATTTGAGGCGGCAAAATGATTGGGAAGTCTAGAATTTAGGCCACGGGGCAAAAAAAAATGGATTAGCTAACACTCTTGACACAATACCCTACGTCGCGTGGTACAGTCAAGTAATAAAAAAAATAATAAAGGATCTGAATGTACTAGCCAACCGTCTCCCTTAACGGGCGTAACCCTTATTTGCTTTATTCAATTCTAAGGAACCCCCATCCCGACCGATTCAACGCCTCCATCAACAATTAAGGCGCGTGTTGCCACCCTTCAGTTCACAACTCAGAGACGCGTCAAACGTCCGCACTAAACGGTCCACGTGGGGGCGAGGACAAACAAAGGAAAAGTTTGCCGAGTAATCATCGTCTGCAGTGGAGTGTTCCAAAGATCTCCTCCATTGTTGTTCTTGTTTTTTTCAGTAAATGAAAGGGGTTCTTATTATTTCCACGCTTTTGGCAGCATCCGGCCTCCTGATGTGGTTCGACCCTGCTGACCTCGTCAACTTCGGAAATATAATTGATGCTGGCGTTAAGACAATAGACAAGATGATGGGATAAATATTTCTTTTTAATTCTACAACTCATTCGGCGAAAACAAAGAAACCGCTTTTATCCGTAAACGAAGGGCGAAATGTTGTTTTGCTCAAACAGTAATGAAAAGTACTGTGACTTGATGGGCAAATTGAATGTCTTCCATCTCTAACCCCTTTACCTACAGACCGTTTTATTGATAGATATATTATTTTTGTGAAAGGTTGTATTATATAAACACTTAGAAGTAGGTGACTTAGTGTTAGAGGCCATGTAATAGCTCTTAATAAAATAATGAAGGACTCCTAGAAATACTTTTCAACAATAATATAAAAGACATTCTTCTCATAATAGAGAAAGTGAATTCTGTAGGTGAATGCTAATTCAAATGTCTTTTTTCTTAACACAATTCGACAATAGTACGGCTTCATGTTTGGACTAAGCATAATCGCTTGGTAGGATAGGCAAAAAAATCTTTGGGTAGCAGTCATTTAAAACCTTTTAAACGACAAATGCAATTCAAGTAGATCCTAAAGGGGCTTATTTTTTTTTATAATTCAACTTAGACCCTTCAAATTTGGTATTTATTTGAAAACCATCAATATCAGAAGGGGAAAAAAAAAGAATTAATTTTTATTTTATGGGAGGAAAAAGTGACTTTTTATATAATTTTTCAAACTTTTTTTCAAACTTTTTACTGCTATTTCAATTTTTTAAAATTCAGATCTGATTTTTTCCTACATTATTGAACTATTTTAAAAAGAAAAAAGGATAATCTTACATTAAACCGGTACCTGCTGGTGCAGTTGTCGCCAAGCCTAAATGCTTGCGGTTGGTTTTCGAGTTGCTATAGCAACCCTATAACGATTTTTATAGAAATAATAAATTCTTTGAAGGTTGTTAGTTTGAATGGGTAATCGCTGCAATTTGACAATTTTTATTTCGTACGCGTCTAACGGATGAGTACCGAAGTATGTTGAAAAGTTTTTTTTTTTTTTTTTGTTTTTTTTTTAAATATTTAAGAAATTATTTTGTTAAATATACTAAAATATCAGCCAAATATTCAATTTCCGAAATTAAGTATTTAAAAAAAGAATACAGCTGCACATATTGAAAAAATTAACATATTTTTGTTTACTAATTTAAGGAGTGCTAAATAAAAATAATTCAACACTGTAGGATTATAGTAGTTGCATTATTCATTATTTGCAACAAAGCTTTATCAATTTAAAGAAGATCTCATTTTTCAAAAACACAATTCTGAAAAGATATTTTTCGAATCATTGAGGGTACGGAACTACCTTTTAAAAAAAAAAAACTATTTGATTGTAAAAAGTCATATACACTCGTGTAGAAGTTTCCATGTGCAAAAACAGTTTCTGTTCCTTCCTTAAATACCATGAAGATTTATTTATTTGCTTTATATGTATTTTTAGTAGTATTTTGCAACATCGGATATCGTTTTCAAAATAAATTCTCTGTCTGCAAAAATGCTATCAATCTGTTCTTCTTTTCTCCGCTAGATGGCAATACCACAAAAATGACAAGTGTAAGCAGGAAATGATAAATAGTGAGCTATATTTTGATTCATTAATTCAAAACATGTAATGTATTGTATGTACCTTTTTACCAAAATCCTTATGACTTTTGCATGAAAACCAAAAATTGTGATGGATAGAATCGTTAGCAATGAGTAAAAGTTTTACAGTTTGTAACTGTTTTTATAAATTAATTAAATATACTACTTCTTATGTTTATCTAGGCCTCAGTGTCCACTCAATTCCCTCTGTTTAATTTTTCCATTGCTTGTTTGAAGCTAACATTATTTGCTAAGTGTCAATTTCAAATTTTTATAAATATTTATTATAGTCTTTTTATTTAATATATTTTTCATTAAACTATTCATGCTTATTCTTATTCAATTATTCCATGCGTATTGGACGTTTCCCATAGATAGTAAAACGCTATTGAATTAAATAAAGCATTAGCGTAGAAGTTAATTTTTGCTTCTTAATTAAAGTTTTAAAACATATCCCCCCCCCCCCCCCCCCCTCTCCCTTCTCCACTCCCCCGCAGTATTCGAGTAATTATACTGTTTTCTGCTCCAAATACAGTTATTAATTGTTTATTTATAGTTTTCATAGATGGCGCCACTAAAAAAATAAAAGTCTCTGTAAGAAGTTTTGATGAATAACGAATGAATTTCATTATTAGCACAAATTACTACGAATATAACTTAAGCTTTTATTAAAGTAGCTAATTACCCGTTCAATTTTACGATGTGCATTTTAGCTACCAAAGGACAGTCATGTCTTACACATATCATACATTTTAGTACATTTCGACTCCAGAAATTTGATTTATCGAAATCAGAATATCTTACTTTACTATGCTTCTCCCTGCTGATATTTGCACCCAATTTGAGAGTTGTGACTATATTGAAAGTGGGACATTTGAATATCTCTCGTTTGACATGTTTAACAACTTTTCAATTCCTTAAAATGTGTTAATCAAAATCGGAATAACTTAGTTTATCTATTCTTATCCTTGGTACCAAATTTCAAAGTTGTGAATATATTGAAAGTCTCGTTTGGATTGTTTCGACCCTTTAACGTATGTTTATTGAGATTTGAATAGCTTACTTTTTATATGCTTGCCTTTGTTGACATTTGTACCAATTTTCAGAGATGACTTATTTTCAGAGACCTTTGAAGTGAGACATTGGAGTATTTCTGGTTTGGAACGTTTGACCCTTTTTTGACCCCTTAAAAGTGGTTAATAGATATCGGAATAGATATTTTTCAATGCTTGTCTTTGCAAACACTCATATCTAATATCAGAGTTATGACTATATTAGAAAGAACATTTAAATATCCTTCGTTTGGTACGTTTGACTCCTTTTCAAGTATTTGAAGTTGGTTAATCGACATCGGAATAGCTTACTTTTTGTGTGCTTGTCCTTGTTGACGTTTTTGAAAATTTTCAGAGTTGTGACTATTAAGTTAGTAGTGACCTTAAAGTTGGTTAATCGGGATTTGAAAAGCTTACTTTTTCTCTGTGTGTTCTTGTTGACATTTGTTTCAATTTCTAGAGTTGGGTCTATATGGGAAGTAAGAGAATTAGTAATGAGTGTGTCAGTGACAACTTTGACTTTTATAAATAAATATAAACAACTACGAACTTGGAACATGGTAAAACTTTCTATCACCCTATAATACTGGTCACTATATTTGAGCATGACATGGATTGGTTTAATTTACCATTTGCTTTCTCATATTTTCATTTTTTTTTTTTTTTTTTTTTTTTTTTTTATGATACAATTCCGTTAGACGGGTACCAGATCAAACCGGCCAAATTGCATCAAATACTCATCCAAACAAACGATCTTCCAATAATTTATAATTCTTATAACAAACCGTAAACATTTAGGCTTGGCGATATTTTTGCATCATTTAAACGGGTAACCATTTAGGCTTGGCGACGACTGCGCCAATTGTTACTTATATAACAGAAGAGAACAATTTCTTTTTGAAAAATGTCCAGTTTGATGATGTTTTTAGTAAAAATTATTACATTAGCCAAAAAAGTCAACAAACTGCGAAAAATGGTGATATTTTTAGTGATAATTATTAAATTATGCTTTTCGTGTAAACGAAGCAGTCGTTAAAGGGAAAAGCTCAGAGAAGAAAACTCTATGTTAAAGAAGTTCTTTTTCCAACAATTTATGCCGTTATCAAAATTTTAAGGTATTTTCCGGCGTAAGAATGTTTAGAACACCTTAAAAAAAGAATTGCCACAGCAATTTTGATTAAAATCTTTAGATAGTTGGTTTTTGGCAATTACAGAAAAAAAATTCTATGTTATCTTCTTTGTATGCATGCGCTATTTTGACGAAAATTTCAATGATGTATTCCATGACAATCAATAATTCGTAAAAAAAAAACTCTTAATTATATTGCTGCAACACTGAATAAAATTTAATATTGTTCATCTTCAACGTTTCCCTTCATATTTTTACAAAATAAAAAGCTCTCTCGAAAAAAATTGAAATATTAGTAGTGTTTAATAGCAAATAACAAACAAATCAAATCACAAAATATAATCACAAACATCCGACTTAAAACTGCATTACAACTAACCCACATTGAATATAGTCAGCTTTACTTATCTCACTAGATGTCGCCACTACAAAAATAGAGAAACGTGCTCTCCTATAAAGCTTTTCAAATCCTTCGCGTTATCTTCGATTTTGTGGGTGGGTGGTTAACTGTGTACAGGGACGACGGGAACGGGGGGCGTAGGGGGCGACTCGCACCCCCCCCCCCCCAAGTTTTAAAAAGTTGGACAGTCGGCAAATTTTCAAACATTTTATCGAGATTTTTCTTTTTCTAAAGTCGATCCACAATAAAATCGAATTAAATGGAGAAGAAAAAAAAGAAGAAAAAAAAAAATGGAACAAAAATATTAAAAATATCTGAATGCAGCGTGACCCGAGTTTGACGAATTGGCATTTTTACAATAGAAGTCTATTATATGGAAGTCGGTGTCTTTTTTTCCGGCTACAATGATGGACTGTGAACGCAAATATTACCATAAGTTTTTAGAAAGGCTGGTAGTCGGCAAATTTCTGAAATTTCATCCCTTCTTTTAAAAATCCCTACTGACGGATGTTTCAAAACATATTGAATGGAAAAAGTACAAATAATTAAACTCATTAGAATTATAAAATTGTGATCACAATGCGGCCTCAGTTGACGGTCGGCAATTTTGAATTGGAGTAAGTATATCCTTTTTGACAGGAACATTAAAATAATCTAATCATTGATATCTTCACTGACATTAGATAACTTTGATGTGTTACAGTAGATGATATATATGTATTTGTCGTACTTCAGACAACGTCTCAAAAACCATGACATACACATTAAAAGTCATTTACATAAAGTATGTAATGTACATCATATAAATTAAAGGTTTTATACCAAATTTCAAAACACTAAACTTTTTTATACGAAAATTGACCCGCATTTTACAAAGTTATTGCAATTAATGTCAAGTAGAACTCCATAAATGATGTTATGTACAGGATGGTCATAAAGAAACTTTGCCGATATATGGATCTCTAAAGGCAGTTCAACAGATCGAGATGAGATTTCAGGTATAGTTATTCAGACATATGAGGTCGGAATTCTGTGAATTTCGGCAAAATGGCGCTCACGATTACCCCGGTTATAGTTACGAATAGCAACGCCTACTTTTTCCTATCGAGAAATGATCACCGCATGTGAAAACCCTAAAAAGCGTTGGAATGGTACGTGTATCACAAAATACGGACGCACAAAATACAGATCTGCGAACTGCCAACAAAAAGACGATCGGAGCAATGGAGGCCCTCACTAAATATTCAGCTTAGAAAACCGATTAAATTGCCTGTGATGGCACTCATGTGAACTTTGGCCTCTGTCAAATGCAAATTTCCATCGTGCGCCTCAATCGCTTTTGTTGGCCGTTCGCAGAGCTTTTTTTTTTGGTGCGTGCATAATGCGTCCGTTTTTTGTGATACACTTACCCTTCCATCTCTCTTTAGGGTTTCCTTATGCGCTGAGCATTTTGCGACAGGAAAAAGTAGACGTTGTCATTTGAAGATTTCGTGCATTTAACTATAACCATAATCGTGAGCGCCATTTGTTGAAATTCAAAGAATCTCGAGCTCATACCTCTGAATAACTATACCTGAAATCTCATCTCGATCTGTTAAACGAAACGGAAGCTAGAGGCCCATATATCGGCAAAGTTTCTTTATGACCACCTTGTACTTCATATATTGAAAATGCATTCCCAAAATAATGCATACCACTTGTAAATTGGAAGGCGATATCGAATTTATTCTAACAAAATAATCTATGGTTGGTTGGTTGTTTTCAGATTATCTGGCGCCGTCAGCAACGCGAGGGCTATAATGCGCCGAAACATTCGTCATTAGACAAGCCTACATACATTTACAAACACCCATGCCTAACACGGGACTCGAAACTGCAACCTCGCGGTCTAGAAGCTAGCACGCTAACCACTATACCGTTTGGTCGGCAAAATAATCTTTGGAAAAGTGTTGAAAGGTTTATTATAATACTATCTAAAATTCTTCGTGTTCCCCGTGCTCAAATAGCTGTGGACCGACATTGTCCAATACAACCAGGTTCAGTGTATTGCAAATTGTGAGTATCCTTTCACTCCTATCCTCGATTTCTGACGCAGTTTGGCCTTTGTGTTGCCCTTGTGCCTAATAAATTTGAAAAACAACCAACCAACCTATCCTGGATTTCACCACTTTAATATTCGAAACATGGGGAAAAAATTGTCTTTCAGATAAACTAAGATTTTTTAGTCTAACTACCTTTCAAAATATTTCAAATTGGATCAATAAATCTCAAATTAGGATCATAACCATTACATGTGGGTAAGGGAAATGGGGTGGGTTGTTGGAAATTTCATGTTGACAGTAATGTTTCTCTTGCTTTGGAGATCAAATGTGCAACTTGTTCTTCCTCAAGATCGGATAACACTGTAGATTTGAATACCTCCCCCACACCTTTCCCAAAAAACCCAACACGTACTATTCCTTATATAGTTTGGTATGTTGTGCTAAAAATTATGGCATGCTTTTTTATACAGTATTTTGTCACTAAATTCGAAGTTCAATTAGTTGCCAATAACTTACCTTTTTGCACATAAATATTATAGTTTGGTTTAATGCTAAAGTAATCCATTTCATTTTTAATCCCGCTTAGGAAAAAAAACCTAGCATTTTCAAGTATACTTTCCTTCTTGAATAAATGATTATTGTTCAAAAAACGAGTAATATTTGCAGAAATTATTGCTGAAAAACCATACAACATCAGTGAAAAACCAAAAAAAAAAAATCATTAAATTAAATCCAGCAATTTTGATAAAAATATATACTCGAAGTAACTACTTTTAAGAAGTAGGTTCCTGGATTGAATTGTTACAAAAAAATTAAGTTTTACTATTAACACACGTTTCAAGAAAAATCCAAATCTTTTCTTTTTTAGTTACGAAAATGAGTTAAAAAGTATTTAAAAATTAAATAATTAACGAATCGTTTTTAATAATAGTCTTTTGCAATGCAATTATAGTGTCCATGAACGCCTACATGATTATTTGCAGGGAGCAAGGCCTATTCTAAGCAAAATTTACGACTGCCCATTACGAAATTCCATCCTCTCCCCCCCCCCCCCCATCTCCCCTCTTCCTTAAAAATAAATAGTCTAATAAAGTCACCAGTGATATAAATAGGTTATGTTTTGAATTTAGTAATAGCTAACCATTGAAGTATTCACCAAGTGACTAAACCCCTGTCTTGTCAGAAAAGGTTTCTCTCGTGTTAAGAATGTAATAATCCGTCGAAAGTGTAAAAGATTTTTACTTATCCGGCAATTGACAAAACACTTGGTTAAAAAAATATCATAAATGTATATTAAATGGTTTACAATTAACGAATAAGTACATTGAGTCATCCTTTTCTAAAACATTTTATCGGGTAGAAAATAGAAGGGCTATTGGTTGAAGGAAAAAAGGCATTTACGGTTTTTTTCCCTTTTTTTTTTTTCCTTCTTTCTAATTTTTAACATACCTCCTTAATCAGTCAAAATACCAGTCGGTAAGTATTTTATAGAGCCAGAGTAAGTGTCTGTGAAATTAACTAAATGCATACTACATTCAGGTATTGTGAATCAAATCACCTTCATTAATCTAGACTTTGATTTTTTGAAGTCCAATTGGATTGCTTAGGATTAGAGGTCATTATGTGTGATTTATTAAAAATTGACCAAAAAGTTTATTCTTGACGCATTTTCTTACTTATAAGCTTTTCCCAATACTTGATTCCCAAGTTTAAAGAGTTATATTCCACAATTAATTAATGTTAAAGATTTACTCATCAAGATGTCAAGTATATGCTTTATATTTCAAAAAAGCTATTACAAATTTAAAACTATTTTTTTAAGTAATTGTAAATGCAATTATTTTTCTTAAAAAGAACTCAAAATATCCATGTTGTGGACTTGTATCTCCACTAAAATGGATGTGTTAAAATGCTAAAAATTACGCTTCATTTCTATTAATAAATCTCTAGTTTCACAGTTGGTTAATTTGTACGCTCAATGAACTATTTTTTGCACAATAACGGCTAATCCTGATGTGACCTAGTTTCCGATCCACAACGTTCATCCATTCATAATCCAGGATTCGAACCCGGTACCTTTGGCATGCGATATCAGAGTACTAACCTCACAGCCAATAGGTGGGTCTAGTTCGTAGAATTAGATTTGTTAATTCAGCTGTTTCTTAAATAATAAACTTTCAGCTTAATAACTAAATACCATATCTACTGATAATTTATCTTTGAATATAACAATAAATTGATTTTTAATACGTTAATCTCGTATCCTGCTATATATTTCATATTTATTTTAAAATGTTACACACCTTTTCATTGTGACGTTTCAAGAGTCAATCGTACGCAGTTGTGTAATTAGATTATTTTATTATGAAAAAAAAAAAAAACATTATAAAAGATTACCAGTCGCCATTGCTGCTGAAAGCACACAATTAATCTGTTTCGTTCCTTAGAATAAACTGTTGTCAAATCACTGGCCCTCTAAAAATATAGCTTAAAGATAAGGAAAAAAAAGTCCCCTGCAAACCACATTCCTGGGGGTGGAGTGTTGACCGGAAATATGGGGAGCAGGATCGAGGGGCACTAGATTTATTGAGGAAGTTGGAAGATAATGTTCTGTAAAAGACCTCCACCTTGTCCTTGTCCTGTAGTAATGCAAACAATTTTGTCACACTCTTTTCTTGTCGCAAGATTTTCTTAAAATTAATTCTTTTTGTGTGCCAAAACTATCTTATCTTGAAGTTTGTGTGTTAAATTAGTCTGAACTATGAATCTTTGAACTCTTTAATATACACATATGCATGCTATGATGGCCTTACTAAGCTACAAGGCTAAAAAAGATCCCAATGAAATAAAACGTCGTTAAATGAACTAACAAAGGAAATATAAAATCGAATGAAAAAGTCCTCATGCATATTAGCAAGAAAAGAATATTATTTTAAAATAATAATAAAAAGCATTTGTCATCAAATTGGAAAAAGAATTACTTGCAGATTAATAATAATTTTCTGAATTAAAATAAAATGCGCACACGCAAAAGGAATTTTTCTTCACTTTTTAAGAAAAAGAACTTAAAGAAAACACATTCAAAGTAAAAGTTTGAAAAAAATATTTGAATGTTGGGCTTAATAATGTAATGTCACCAAATCTATATTTATAAGTAAGAGTGTATTTGCCTAATTTAATGTATCCTTTGAGTTCGAAGAATAGGAATGAAAGTTGGTAGGACCATAATTTGAGATATTTTGAACCAATTTCAACTGTGTCATATTTTTAATGCGTTTCTTGAGTAACTCCCATTATTGGAAAAACAATTTCATCCCAATGTTTTTCTTCTGATAATAAGGAATTAAGGAGATAATGCTCATAGCTCGCAATCGGCTGTACATTTTGAACTGGCATCTCTGAAGCTTTAATAAGTTGATAAAAGAAAACAAAGAATACGGAAAATTTAGGGAGGGGAAGAAAGGAAAAAATTATTGGCTTACAGTGTTTTTTCCTTTACTTTTTACTACTGCCCAATTTTAGATTTACGACTGCCCATTTTCAATTTATGACTGCCCAAATGAGCCACGACTACCCGTTAGAATAGGCCCTGGCAGGGAGGTGTAAGGCGACAAAAGTTTTTGTTTAATCCTTGATTTTTCGAAGATCGGAAATGGATTTCCTAATTGGCTGTTAGTTAATAATTGTTCATTAATGTTCTGTTCAAATTGATGAATTAATATCCATATATATTTTTTTCTTGTAAATTTTCCCACTTTTTTTCCCCCACATTACTTTATTTTTCGAAACCCAGAGGGGAAGGAGTGCGAGTGCATGTTTCTTATGTCCCTGACATTGTATCTATTGTAAAAATTGCAGTGCTTCGCGTAGGGAAATTTCTGTAGTAGCAATAGACAGCCAGAATTTTAAAAAGAAGAATTTTTCCAGAATTTGTTTTCTGATCAACCTTTATACAATTCATTATACAAAAGTCATCTATTTGATCAATAATTTTCATCTATTTAATTCCATGTTAAAGTGCTAATTTTCAACCACTTTTACACGTTTAATTAATTTTTTTTCGAAACTGCAATTTGAAAATATAAAAAAAAGTTGTATCGAAAGGAAGCACTTGTACTTCTCAGTTTACTGAATTGGTTTAAGATTGTGGGGAAAATTCTATCTATCTGCAAGGTATAAATGTCTCCCCCCCCCCCCCCTCTGTCCCCAAATAAAAACGCTTCCAAAAATAATCTCCTTTATTTGGAGAGGAAGGGTTAATTTACTAAAGAGAAATAAAAAATTAAATGAAGTTGAAGGAACTTTAACTATAATGTGATGGGAATTTACTTAAAATTTGACATTAAGTACGTATTAATAAAATGCCATAAAATATAAAAAATTTTTTTGACTGTAATTTAAAAATAATTCAAACTAATTTCACATTAAATAAAACAATTCACAATTAATTAAAAAAAATGCATTAACAATTAGTTTTACATTAATTATTAATTAATTTAGCAGGAATTATTCATATATTAATTAAAAATTATTTATAAGTTAATTTTACATTAATAAAATTAGTTAACAATTTATTAGCACCTTAATTTATATTTTCTACATTTACACCGGACATGCCTTGATTTCAGTCGGCAAAAGGATGTCTACGCCCCCCCAACCAAAATTCTTAGCAACGGCCCTGACTGTGTATGTCGATGGCGGGCAAATCTGCAGAAAACTTATTAACCCACTTGTCGTTATCCAACCGGGCTAAAACTTGGCAGATAGCATTGATTGGATGTCGATGACAATACATTCTATCAAATTTTAGGAGCTGTTACTGTTACTAAAAGGTCGCTTTTACAAACGTTGCTATAATCATTTTTGAATACAAATAATCCAATTCAAACCATCATTGAAGAAACTCTTTTCTGTTTCCAAAACTGTATAAGTAAATAAATAAATATAGTTTTTTTTCCTTCTTCTTCTTCTTCTTCTTTTTTTTTTTTTTTTTTTTTTTTTTTCTCTCTCGTTAATTTTTTGAAAACCGTGTATTTTGAAACGATGCTCGAATTTCGGCCAGAAAATGGCCAATCTTCCAAAACCCGTTTCCGACTTCGGCCAATATTTCAGCACTACATGGGTAAAGACATAATCTGTAAAGAAAAACAACTTATAATAAAAACTCTATCAATTTGGAGGGTTTTTTTATTAATAAAAATGTCACCAAGTTGGCGAGAAGATTCGTTACCGAATACCCTAGTTCTAATTCGATATTTCTAATTGCAGCCAAGACTTCAAGAGATAAACTTCCCATTTTTTCTTAAATTTTATATCATGTTACTAATCTTATCGATGCCTTCAAACAGAATTAGACACATATCAGTATCATTTATAGTTAACCATTTTATTTTAACGTTATTCTACTGTTACTTCACTTTCATAGCAGTTTTTAAAAATCATTCCCATTATATACACCTATAACCTACATGTTAAATACCACATGAAGAAATTAGTAATTGGTATCAAACACTTTCTTACCACTTATTGTCGTCTGTCCAAAGGTTTAATGAAATAACTGAAAAGTATCCAAATTGTGTTCAAATAACAAAACATACTCTTGATTACATTAAAACAGATTAAATGTGGTTAGTGGCTGAATTTAGAGAATTGTAAGTAAAATTATATATTTTCAAATATGAACAAAAGAATTAATATCCAAAAAGAATAATCGAAAACTTCCTTAACATTAAAAAAATGTAAGTAAGCTCTATATATAAGACTAAGTTAGTATAATATTAAGAATAAGTAATTATAATAATAAGAATAAGTTAGTATAATAAGAAATAAGTTAGTATAATATTAAGAATAAGTTAGTATAATAATAAGAATAAGTTAATGTTTTCTGTCAGTCCAGAGATTCGTCTTCAACTTCTCTGAAATGCACGATTTGAAATGTTTCCTTTTATTTCAAGATCACGTTGAACTCAAATAGGAAATCTAAAATAAAAAAGCAAAAGGAAAAAAAAAAGGGAAAAAAATCGTTTGGACAGTGTTCCATAATTAAATAAAAAAAATAATAAAAATCTTGTTCCATTTCTTTAGCAATTATGTGCTCTTAAGCACAAAACTAACAAATGTTTAAAAAAAAATTAATTGGGTCACAAGATGTTTTATCACCGTTATGAGTTCCCCATTTTTCGGAACCTAACCTCAGGGCCTTCTTGCCCCTTACCCTATTCGCTCCCCTCAAATCCTCCTCTATTTTCCCTTAGTTCTGACTCGCTGACCTTTCTTTTCTAGAAAAGATGGATAATCGTTTGCCTTTTCGTTGGCATCCGCGTCCACCCTTCGAAATCTGGAGCGAATCGAACACAAACCGGTCTCACGTTGCGAACAACACCCGCGCGATACCAAACACTGGAACGAGGAAAAAGGAAAAAAGAAATATCGTCTGCTAGAACTGTGTTAGTGACGAACCAAGCAGCAAGGTTTCGCTCTGCTCGAATTTTTAGAAAATCGCGGGAATATACAAACTATCTCCATAAACAGAGAATTCGATGTTCGAAAGATGATCAATCTTCTAATAATCGTCTGTTTGTTTTTCGCGTGTGCCGATGTTTACGTCGCTGACAGGAGTGCCGATGTATTTGACATCGGCGTCGGAATAGCTGATATAACGGGACCTGCTGCGGATATTAATATGGTGAGTTTTAGTAAATAAACATGCATAATTGTAAAAATGTTTTTATATGCTCAGTTATTCAAAGATTCGAAAATAAACTTTCGCAAGTGATAAGAAAATCAATATACCGAAAGTACTTTAAATATAAAGTTAATCACGAGATGGGAACTTAATGTTTATACAATAGCAAAAATTTGCTATATTTTAAAAAATATTTTTCTTTCTTGCTTCTCTGTATTATTATTATTTTTTCTAAGTTTATAATTTAAACTTTTAATTTTTTTTCAGTGCAAATGTATTTAAATGTATGTGTTAATTGTATATATGTGTTAATTGTATGTATGTGTTTCCTATGATCTATTTTTTGAAATTATATAAAATGGTGACGGGGTTTTTAAATAAATGTATAACTAGTATGTACATATAAGGGAAATAATGTGTATATAAATGAAATTGATGTACATTGAATACAAAATTAGATTTGACACATCAGAGGTATTGGACAAACAAAAAAGGCAAAATATTATCAAATATAAAATATTAGATATTTTTAATAGTTTTTAAATGATTAATATGTGCAATAACAAAATTTTTTTAGTATCGACTTTTAATTTAATTTTTTCTTTTAAAGCATACCTTTTTTTTTTTTTTTTTTTTTTCCCAATTCCTTAAGCGATCATCAATTTTATTCAATAACTTTTCCTTGTTTCGACAGTCAATTAGCATACTGTGTATTTAGAGCACACAATATTGCTCATTATTACATTGGCTGATTTAGCTTCTCACACCATTAGTATTTTAATTTCTTTTTCTCACAAGACGACGATTCATTCTTTCACTATCTGCTGTTCGATTAAGATATGTACCTCTCTCTCCTTCCCAAGCAACTTAATAAATAATTTTCATGACTCGCTACACACTGCATAATTTTACCGAATGATTTGAACATTTCATACACATAAACCAATCCGTAGCCACGAACCTTGTGTACATAATACAAGGACACAAATTTATGGTGTTTAGAAATGTCTTAATATATCGATAGATGTAAATACTCTTAATTTATGACGATTGTTTTAGATGTATAAAACTAGGTTAATAACTCTTAGATACCCAATCAATTCCCGCATTTTTTTATTCAATTCTAAATGTTTCAAAAAGGCCATAAGCACACAAATTTCTGCTCAATGCACTTTTTTCTTTTTTTTTTAATTTTCGATCAAAATTACCTTGTTAAACGTTGGCGAGAAAACGACTCATTTCGCTGGCATTGAATGTGACGTCACGGCTTCACAAACATTTTGGCTTGAAATGCAGCAGCGGAAACCAGATTTACAAGTTTCTCGCAAATCACACCAACCTGTACAGAATGTAGCAATGGTCTACCAACGCGAACTCTTTCAACGCCAACTATTTGGCAGAAACCTCACGTTAACCATAGAAACGATAGGGACTCTTTACGTCACGAACTTTGTTGACCGTTTTGATCGAACTGGTTTGGGCTCGCTTTTGGGGCATTTTCTTTTCTTGATATTTAAATAACTGATTTTTTTAAAGAACTTTTGTTTAAATATTTGGAATCAGGAAGAAATTCTTCATAAATATATACAAATTTCACTCGTTTTTAAAAAAATGCGGGAATTGTCCATTGTGGGCTTCATTACAGGACACTACTATTTCAGAAAACACCTTCATACAATGGGACTTTTTCAACAAGACATCATATGTAGAAAATGCCATAAAAACGAGGAAATGGCACATCATGTTATATATGAATGTGATGCTCATGCCCTCACTCGACTTAATACTTTAGGCGTCACCAGTACCAAAGAATTACACCTTAGTTCTAGCAAGGGTTTGTCAGACTTTATTACTAAAGTGGGCGACCCAAATAAATGGAGCTAAGATACATTGGGTTTGGAGCATGGTATAAAATGCTACCTAAAGCAGAGGTGCCACATATCTGACTAACTCAAATCTAAAGAAGAAGAAGTAAGTAACACTTTCAAGTTTATCAAAAAAGTAAAATTGGAATTTAATGATGAACGGTTGGTGGGTTTGTACGCTCAACGACCTATTTGTATACACAATGACGGCTAATAAGGCCGGGAACTACAGCTTAATGTGTATTCCGAACCACAACGAATATCCATGCCTATCCGAGTTAACCACACAGCCATAAAGTAGGCTTTAATGATGAACGGCAAGCACACACAAGTGAAATACTACACTGGAACTTACAAAAAAGTTATTTCAGCGTAATTTATAACATTTTTAAAAAAGTTTTAAAATGTACTCTCCTTTTAGTACACGACGTGTCTAAAAGTGTCTGGTGATTCGGTGTATTTGTAGTTATTAGATACGGTTGTTGTCTAAACATGCATTTGCTGTAAACACACGAAAGTTATTTTAAAATCCAAAAAGTGTTTTGCTTCTACACTACAATGGACAATATAAATACAGGTTCATTGGGCTCCTCTGTTTTCTCTATGAATCATTTAGTTTAATTTTTAAAGATATATACTTTAAGAGGAGTCATCAGTCTGTCTATGTCTCATAGGTCTGATGCTTGATATTTTTGGCACAATATTTGTCTAACTTTAAAACATGTGAATTTTTTTACCAGAGGTATAAATAACAGTAATAAATAATCAGTAACAAAATTTGAAAGGGAAATTACTCAGTATTTTTTTTTTTTTTTTTTTTTAAATGTTAACTTCGACTTTTTGTGTGTGGGTGGTTGGAAATGTATGTCGATGGCGAGAAGTTTGCGGATACCTAATTAACCTATTTTCCGTCATCCAATCGGGCTGAAAATTGTCGGATAGATTCGACGTCGATGATAATGCATTATATCAAATTTTGGGTTTGTCACTGTTATTAAAAGTCACTTTTACGAATACTAATAAACCAACTTGCCGTCATCTAATCACGATGAAATAGCATTTAACCGATCATTGAATAAACTCATTCCTGTTGCCAAAATTGTTTTAATAAATAAATAATAAAATTGATTTAATCAGAATAAATAAAAGACACTTGAATGTGAGTGTATAAATTCACATCCATTTTAATGAATAAATTTTAAAAAGTAGTTCACCGCATATTTTGCTGATAGAGTTGTTTTTAATATTTTTGATCAGATGCAAACCCCAAGCATAAAAATTGTCAATGCATATAAAGGATATTATATTAAAAACTTTTTTATGGGTTATATTATTATTAGCTTATAAAACTTTTAAAAAGTAATTGCAAGGAAAACATTAGATATTTTTCCCTTGAAACTTGAAACTGTGTTAAAATCATTTGTTATTGTTATTATGCCTGGTATAAAAATAGGTTTTAAAATAATACCTCATAATATATTATGACAAAAAAAACCAAAAAAAAAAAAAAACCGAGCATTACTTTGGAGCAAGCAGGGCTTGTTGCCGATCCATCTTAATAGGAGGTGTCCTAGTAAGGATCATTCTCTATACTCACTATGTTACAATCTTTAAGCCCAGTGCAAATAGCAAAAGATAAATCCAGGTGGAGCCACTGCATATGCATTGACGTAAGAATCTGAAATATTAAATAAAATATATTAGACGCAATTTTCAAGTTTTTAATTTTTGTCATTTCACTAAGTGATCATTTTTGTACCTACTCACCAAATGTCAAGGTTTTATACAAAGTAGTTTCTAAATGCACTGGACTAGAAGATTGTAACATAGCGAGTATAGGGAATGATCCTTACAAGGATTTCCTCTTAAACTTATATCATAACTTACAATTCTTCATGCTAGTTAGGGAAATTTTTCTACAACCTAAATAAAAATATGGAGGAAGAAATATCTATTATTTCTACACAAACACACTATTATCTTTCATAGCCAAAACTACACCACTGTGCAGGTTTTCCTGTCATTACTACCGAAAGGCACTTTTAAAAATTCCGCCGGTTTAAAATTAAGATAATTCTTAAAATTAAATTGAAGATCGGACTGGGAGTGTCACCGATAGCATGCGTGGAATTGCTTGAACGTGGCAATAACAATTATGGTCACGATCTTTGTTATTGAACACCTGAGATCCTTCTTTTTGAACTTCAGAGAAGAGATCACCAATAGTTTTTGTTCTTCCGCGAAAGAAAACATTTGATGAAACAGTCAAAAGACGTTTTTTGTAGTAAAAGGTTATTTCTTTTTCCCTGTTTAGAACTATTTTAAAAAGAACTCTTTTGATGCTCGAAGAGTGTTTTGTTCCTCTCACGTGAGCAAACACGCGTGATTCCTCCTGCCTTTTATTCGAAGAGGAACCTTCGTTCGATTGAAGACAGCAATCAGAGCGTTTCGGTTGTGTCTCGCGCCGATTTGTTCATTCGCGGGATCTGAAATTAGATCAATATTTCCGGATTTTCGCAAGTCCACATTTCTATGTCTTCGCATAAAAGACAAGTTCATTTGAGTGAAGTAAAAATTGATATTGAAAAAGGGACATTTGAATTGAAGAAGGGTACTGTTTACTTTTACTCATACACCGGTTTTCGTCACTTTAAAGCAGTATATTTTTTAAAGAATTGTAATTTATAACAATATTGAAAATATAACAATATTAATGTTCTCATGTAAGTAATTAGTCAAACGTGAAATTCAAATAAATTATTTATGAAATTGATATTAAACTAGGGTTGTGGAACATAGCACGACTTTCAATTACACTATATGATATTGGTCATTGCGGTAAAATTTAACCTGGTGTTATTTGCCATTTTTTTAATTTTCACGTAAAAATTGTTCAATAATTTTTACATAAAAAAAAAATTATAAAAAAAAAAAAAAAAAACACTTACACGTTAAAATGGCAAAATTGGTGTTTTTATTCAATAGACACTACATTGTACTTGCTTGTGCGTGAAACGCTAAAAAATCAATCTTTGATGGACGATGCTCAAGAGCAGAGAGCTCTGTGTTAAAGGCACTTGTTTTTCAACTTTTTACGCTTTTATCGCATTTTTATGAGAATTTCGGGGATGATATGATAATGATTTATGCAATTTATGTGGCATACTATTTCATTTACTAAAAACTGCATGGACATCTAGAACCTACGTCAGATACGATTGATATTATAAATTGAAAAATGTGATGATTGCCAAGTGTAAAACTCGTATGGTATGTGTGTATGGCTTACATGTGTGTGTTATCTAATAATGGAATGGGTATGGTGTAAGTCTATAACATTTATTATGAATTGTTGGAGCACATAGTGAGTATAAAAAATTTATAACACCGGCCAAATCCAATTTTAGGCCAAATCAGTCTACCCTGGAAAAAGAGTTTGGATTGCAACACCAACATGTAATGAAGGTATTGGGCATGAATAAGACGTCCGCATGCGACAGCTATTCAGTGTGGCACTTGCGTATGGCACTTTTCGCATGTTCCATGTGTTGAAACTTGGATAAGGCCATTTTCAAATCATAAAATGGATGGATTGTATTTTTTACGAGTGCTGAGTGAGTACTGCTTATATAAGGTGCGCTTTCTTTTTTTGCAGATGGGTTACGCGAAGGTATCTCAAGTGACTCGTGGCATCCACACGCGTCAGTTCAGCCGCGCGTTCGTGATCGGAGACAACAGTTCCAGGGTGGTCCTAGTTTCCATAGACTCCGGCATGGTTTCTCAAGTTGTCAAGTCCGAGGTCAGTTTTGTCTTTCTTTATAGCTCGTATCGTTTCTAGGTTGTCTTTTAAATATTGTAACAATAAAAGTTAACTCCATTGGAATCCTAAAGAATTCTGGGAGATTCGTTGATTTTGTCAAGATACAACTAAAATAGTTGAGTATTGATTATGTGATATGAACATACGTTATTTTGTAATAAGTATATGACTTCGAATGCACCATTGACATTGCATGATCAATTGCATTTGTGGTTTAAACTATACATGCATGTCGTCTGAAAATAAAGCATAAGAATTAATACATAATTATTACAAGAACTCTGTTATGGTCGTTGAAATGTTATTGTAAACATTGTTATTCAATTTGCTTTATATAAAATTAATTTAAAATAAACAAATAAAATTCTATCTAAAATTGCAAATTATTCTGCGAAATCTACTGAATTTTTTTACTAGCTTCAGGAATAGATTTCAACTAATTTAGCACATTATAATTATTAATAAGTACCGATTGCTAATAAGCGATGCTGCTTTTGAACACTTCAAGTATTTAAGATTGAAAAAATTTAAATAAAAAAAATATATATTTCCATATTAAAGTAAAACAATTTCCTTGTTTTACCACATTATACTTACACAAAATGTTGCACATTCATCCCTAAGGGAAAAAATGTTAGTGTGCGTGTACACTGGTTAACTAAGCTAGTAAAAACAGCTCATGACAAACAAGAAATAATTGCTCCATGAGAACTGCTTGTGTCCATCTGATCGCCCTTTTTCTGCTTCCATTGATTCAGCGGAAGAGGGAAGTAGAAAAATCAAGCAATTATCACACATCCGAAAAATGGATGTCCATTCTAGAAAACGAAACCAAAAACATTCTCTTCCGCCATTTGGGCCCACTTATTGGTTTTCTTCCGGTTCCCCCACAAATAACAGGTTTCGGACCTGGGATCACGAGAGCGAAAACGACGTTGACCCATATTAATAGCACGTGAGGAAAACGAAAAATTCTTGTGGATGTTTTTACATGCCATTGTATCAGAAAAACATTCCGATAAATTAGGTTTTCTTTTAAATCCGTCCTATTAACTTCGATTTTGTGTGTATGTTTGTGGACGGCGAGCAAATCTGCGGAGGCTTAGTTAAACCCCTTGCCGTCATCCAATCGATCTGAAACTTGGCAGATAGATTCTATGTCGATGATAATGTATTGTATCAAATTTTGGCGGCTGTCACTGTCACTAAAAGGCCGCTTTTACAGAATACTAATAAACCAACTTGCCGTCATCCATCTGAAATAGTATTTAAACGATCATTGAAGAAACTCTTTCCTGCTGTCAAAATTGTTCTAATAAATAAATAATAAAATAAATTGTTTTAATCAGAATAAATAAAAGATATTTGGATGTGAGTGCATAAATTCCCATTCATTTTTAAGGAATGAATTTTTAAAAGTAATTTACCGCATATTTTACTGATAGAGATGTTTTTAATATTTAAAATTAGATGCCAACACCAAGTACACGTTGACAAAAGAAACGGTGCTTTGTTAATGTATAAAAATTGGTGATGAATTTAAAAGATTCATATTAAAAACTTTGTTTTTATGAATTATATTATTCTCTTTGCGTTAGAAACAATGAAAACCTGTGGCATCACCAATTGTGGGTTATTATGGATAAATTATATTCTTCCAAATTCTCCAAACTTGGGTTCCACTACACATTAGAGGATTAAAGAATCTTATCACAATCATTCTACCTCGAAGGTAACAACCCAGATCAAGATTTCAAAACTTTTAAAAATTGCGACCCACTTCTAAAAAACCCAAACTATAACGGCCCGCTTTTCCTTCGACATTTTGAATTTTTACAGGAAGGAAGTCGGATCAGTAAACTACTTGGGTGTCTACTGATCCCGAAGAAATTTTTGTTGCAATTGATAAAAATAGAAAGTTTCGCCTTTCCTTTGAGAAGGCAAATGGTGAATTAAATAGAAACGTATTGGCATCATGTCTTATTTGAAGATGGAAACAAATTTAACATTTTTGATTTGATGGGCTCATAATAGTGTGAAGAAGAAAAAAGGATGAACTTTTCAAGTACTTTAATGAAACAGTAAAGCATGGCGTTGGTAATGTCCTTGTGTGAGGTTGCTTGTCAACATCAGGACTTTGTAATATGATGTTTACTGATGGAATAATGAATCATGAACTCTATTTGAATATTTTGAATGATACATTAAATTTGTTAGCCCAAAATTTGGGTATTACAAATAATTTAATTTTTTACAGCATCAAGATAATGATCCGATCGATCACACAGCATTAAATGATCGCCTCTGTGGTTCTATAATTGCCCACTAAATCTATAAATGCCCCCTCAGTCAGCATATTTTAACCCTAAAGAACATATTTAGAGAGAATTGAAGGCCAAAGTAAGAAGAAACGAGATTAAAACGAAAAACCAACTAAAAACAGTAATGATCGAAGAATGGAGACATATTGATACAGACATTGCAAAAAAAAAAAAAAAAAAAACTATTAAAAATTTATCGTCCAAATGCATAAAAGTTTTTCTGAATGCTTAAAGATATAGTACGAATTATTAATTGACCAAAATATTACAATAAATACTAATATGTAAAAAAAAAAAAAAAATTAAAAATAATTTAAGTGTACGAAGACTTTTAAGAGATATTTTTTCTGTTACTTTTAGGTTAATGATTTTTATGAAAAAAAAAATTATTATATATTAAAAATATTTTATACAGTTTTATTTAGATGAAATTAGGGATACTATAAAAAAAATAATCCTATTCTAAAATATTAAATTTTGAAATGAGTAATGTTGTGTTTGTTTAAAATTTTTAAGAGTACGAACACTTTTGTGAGCCACTTTATACATTCAAGATCTTGTGGGGATCCACCAAAAATTGACTTTCGACCCACAGTTTGCGAAACGCTGACCTAGATGCTTAAGGTTGATACTTGATAATTTACAAATATAAGGTGTCTGTAATTAAAATTCAACTGTTCAGAGCTTTCTATATCATGTTTTTATGTACACATCTTCATAAAAAAAAAAAGACTTGTAATAAATACTATTAATTTCATGGGAAAATAGTAACTGAAAGAAAAAAATTATCCATTCAAAGTTCTGACCCCAGATGGAAATATGGCACTCTAACGAGTCATATTGGAGTTATAATCTATTGACCGAACCTTATTGGACAAGTTGGGTATGAAGTTTTATTATAAGGAAAAAAGCAATCATTTCAATAAAGTTTTATATGTCTACCCCATAGTGGTTGTCTTTGATGTGTCATTCGCAAAAATCCGTGCTATTTTATAAAATTTGTATATTTTTATTATTTTTAATTTTAACGATGTTAAATGTAATTTAAATATAAATTTTTCCATGATTTTAGTTTCAGTAATACGCATTCATTTTTTTTATGGAGATCTGTTGAATATTACAGGCTTCAAAGGGTGAACTTTGATTCAGAACATCCTGTATATTAGCGAGATTTTGGCATAAAGGGCGCGTCGAAATCGAGTTTCGTTTCACAGTATTACAAGTGGGATCTATCTGTAAACTTATTTATCACAGTAAAATTACTTTATCCGTCTTTTCAATTCATAAATGTAAATAGTTTTAATATAAAGCCGAAGACGTTTTCTTGAAATGTGCGCAAATGGTTGTAACGAAGAAATGAAGGAATGCACGCTCAGCTTGTATTTAGGTTAAATTTCGCTTATCATGAATAAGGTTTGATTCACCAATAAAATCGACGAATTCCCACGTTTGCTTTCAATTGGCTTCTTCTGGGTGTTCTATTCTAAGAAAAGATGAACTTTAACATTGACCCACTAAGTTAAGATGCTCCATTTCCTCATCTGTTGACCTTCCTTTACATTATCTAGTCTATGGTCCTCTGAATGTAATCCAACTTCATTGCTTTGTAGAATTATGAAACATAGGTCCCTCTTTATGCTTAAAAAATAAATCAGCAAGAGCATATTCTATAAAACATATAAGCGATAGAAGATTAATAATAGGAACTTGAGTTCAAAATTAGATAGATCTAGTTTTAAAATAAAAAATCCTTTCTTTATCAAAATTACTTCGACTCATCTAAGTACCTTAGTTGAGCCGAAAATTAGAGGAGTTGAGGGCTGGCTATCAAGTATCAAATACAGCAATACTAGTTTATTTTTTGCTCCTGTACTTCCAGTTAACACAATATAATTAAACCATACAAAATACAAAAATAAATTTTCACCACACAAAAGACCACATCATTTTATGCATAACTTTTCGATACTATTCTAGAGTTTTGTTAGTCGATTAGTTTGTGGATTTTATGCTTTTTCGTCACATTTATTTTCCATCGGAACCTCACAAAAAAACACTAAATAAATAACATTTCTTCGCTTTCCCCCCCCCCCCCACACCAAAAAAAAAATATCATTTGAATAAAGATGCGAAAGTATAATTTGAGAAAATAAATTAACAAATAACCCATAAAAACAAAGTTTTCAATATAAATCCTATATATGCATTGCCAATTTTTATATTCATTTAAAAAGCGCCATTTCTGATGTCAGTGTGTGCTTGGTGTTTGCATCTAATTTTAAATATTAAAAACATCTCTTATCAGCAAAATATGCTGCAAACTACGTTTCGAAATTTATTCATTAAAAATGAATGTGAATTTATGCCCTTCCCTCCAAATATATTTAATTTATTCTGATTAAAACAATTTTATCATTTTTTTTATTAAAACAATTTTGGAAACAGTAAAGAGTTTCTTCATTGATCGGTTAAATGCTATTTCAGAGCGATTAGATGACGGCAAGTTGGTTTATTAGTATACCGTAAAAGCGACCTTTTAGTGACAGTGACAGCCGCCAAAATTTGATACAATTCATTGTTATCGACATCAAATCTGTCTGCCAAATTTCAGCCCTATTGGATGACGGCAAGGGGATTAGTTAGGCCCCCGCAGATTTAGTTAGCGCCCCCCATCGGCATACACAACCACACACATACACACGAAATCGAAGTTAATATAAAGGATTTAAAAATAGTAGAGAATTGTATGTTCCGCAGGTGTGCCGTGCTCTCAAGGAGAAATACGATGGTTTGTACAGTGAGGAGAACGTGTTGATCGGTGCCACTCACACCCATGCCACTCCCGGAGGATACCTACAGTACTTACTCTACCTCATTCCATCGCAAGGATTCATCAAGCAATCGTTTCTCAGCCTCGTCAAAGGAATCGTCAAGGTACAAACCATTCCTCACTTTCTTAAGATTTAGTTTGTAACGGTAACAGATAATTTTACAAGTTACTTGGTATTTCTATAA
Source organism: Linyphia triangularis (assembly GCA_963978545.1). Classification (NCBI taxonomy): domain Eukaryota; kingdom Metazoa; phylum Arthropoda; class Arachnida; order Araneae; family Linyphiidae; genus Linyphia; species Linyphia triangularis. The sequence continues at coordinate 90,202,656 of OZ021722.1, forward strand.
TCATGTATATACCCCAGAAAGGGTCCCTATTTACATCTTTAAATTTTGCAGAAGAGCTTATAAAATTTTAAAATCTACCCCATTTGATGATCTTTATGGATGATTTAAAAAAAAAAAATTCAGAAAGTTTTCCAAAAATCTTCAAACCTTCATCTTAATTTTTAGCTTTTACATTAACATATAGTGAGGATTTTATAAAAGAGAGTGCTTTATAAAAAAGAGTATGCCTTATAAAAAGTGTAAATCTGTTCGTTTGAAGTCAAATCTTTTTCAGTCAAAATTTCAGTTGGATTACCAACTCCAGGGAGGATTCTTATCTTGTGTCCAAAGCAGCATGTCTCAAATCAAACGTTGCGCTGTGAAACCGTTCAAACCTTAAATCCCATAAAAAATGGTAACGCTCTGTTGGACTTAAATATTTCAAATATTAAATGTGTGTATGTGTGTAATTAAACGTGAAATGTGTGTCTACAGAGTGTGGATCGTGCGCACAAGAGTGTGCAGCCGGGGCGGATCTACTGGAACGAGGGCAGTGTGCAGAATGCCAGTATCAACCGAAGTCCCACGGCATACGTCAACAACCCAAAAGAGGAGAGAGACAGGTGAACTACATACCTTACTATACAGAAGGCTGAGAATACAAATATACCACGACCCTCAACTTTGTTCTTCAGAAAATGACCTCAACCTTTTGAGTTCTTACAGGCAGGCGCGTAGCCAGGGGGTGGGATAAAGGGATATATCCCCTCCCGAAATTATTCAGCATGAATTGAGTGTATGAATTTTAACACATCGCTATTTTCTATCATTTTACTAGACCCATGAAGTTTAATGCTAAAAGTGAAACCATGGTAATTTGATGGAGATTAAAAATTTCAAATTAATAAGACCATTCCTATTCAACATTAGTAACCCTTTGAAAAATTAAACTAAATTAAAATTAAAAAAAAACAAAAAAACTCATGCAAAACATAGGTTTAGTTCTAGACTGCGTTTTTATACAATACCCCAATTTTTGAGTTATTTAATTAATATATTCCCTACTAAGAGGTATTTTTATGTCTATATTGAAGGACTTCATCACCAGGTTAATGTATTTGCAATCATTCGCTAATATTAGCTAACAGCAACGTTCTGGCCTATATTTTCTATTAAAAATCGTCCTTGTTCCTGAAAGTACTCTTTATTAATTTCCAATGCATACCTAACTGATTACGTAGTTTTTATACGTAATAAATTATTGGATTCGTACAAGTTTTTTACTTGCTTTAAAGGGCATAAAAAAAATTCCCACGTGTAATTATTAATTATGTCTATACGAGATTGAATTTAAAAATGAAATTTCCTATCACAGTATTTGATTTCTTATCCCCAACCGAAATAATTTTCCTACGCCCCTGCTTACAGGGGTACTTTATTAAGTTGCTTCTTTTGATAATGATATGAATGCGCTTCTCTTATTGCTTATGTGTTTTGTGTTAAAACTTTTCAAGTTGCTTCTTAGGTTATCAATAACTCAAAAAACAAAAATGTAGGCTTGGTCTGTTTATATTTTCAGTCGCAGTTTCTAAATTTGGGTGTGTGGTTTGGTCCACAGGCATATAAATATGGAAAACGTTGAGAGAATTGAGACTTTTACCCTTCCATAATCTTTAACTAGGTTTGGCCCACTGGCTTAAATTTACAACATTTCTTGGCAGATTTGAGCAGTAGTCAAGATCTGTGTCAGTGTCACATGAATTAATCAAAATGAGATTTACTACCCAAGAACCAAACTAGAAACTATATTCATTTTTAGTCTTACTGTCAACATTCCTTGGATATCTCCTTTATCCCAGGTACATCGTTCGATGAAATAACAATGGAAATGAAACTACTAGTGTGTATTATTATTATGTCTTGTTGGAATTCGCTTTTGAGCAATTCTCTGGATGACGCAAGATACATTTTCGCTCTTCTTTCTTATTGTAAATGAATTAGGATTTCAAAATTATATTGAATCTTGTAGTTATGTTTTTGTCTTATATTAAATTAGTTTGTGTCAAAGTCACAAAAAAAAATTTAATTTAACTATGTTAAATACACATTTATAATCCAAGGGAAATGGACGTGTCCCGTGCGTTGGTATTGTTGCGTGGATGGGTTCGAAAGACTTGAAGCCAAAGCAGATCAAAACTTGCAGAAATTTATTCCGATATAACTCCAGAACTTCTCCTTGTAATAGACTCAATACAGCTCTTTACACAACAATAGAACACAAAACAGCAGTTAAAAACTTGTTAACACAACTGCTAAAATCGCCTCAAAAGACAATGCAATACAGTTCACTTTTAGAACTACTCTACTGAATGCTCTCTGAGAGACAGCTAACTCAGTAACTCCAGTCAATTAACTCCATCACCCGCTCTCTTGGGCTTATATAGGCAAGTCAATCCTTCGTGAATCTTCCAGAGATAGAAATTTGGAGAACTTTCCAGATCGTAGTCGAAAAGCCCTATACAGGTACATAGGGACCGAAAATATCGCCAAATGGTCGCCAAGTTTGGCGACATTTGACGATTTCTCACCAAATTTGGCGACAAAGATTAGTCACCAAAACCGTCGCCAACTTGGCTCTATCTCGCCAATTTGGAGAGATTGCCATTACCATAATGTTAAATGGCCTACTCTTTGTAAAACTCGCTTCCCAGCATTATCTCTGTAAAATTCGTTTTCAAGCATTAAGGGTCACATTGCAGGAAAGCAAAGTAAGAAAAACTATTGTACTGCCTTATGCGAAATATACATACATTTATCCTTTTACATAATTAATGCTACAAAATATTTACAAATATACAGAAATTCGTAACAGTATTATAAGCTGTATGTTTGACCTTGTTAAAATAATTATTTTTCCATGTAATTTTGACACAAACTAATTTTATATAAAACAAAAACATAACTTCTATATTCACTATAATTATTTAATTATAATCTATTTTCGAATATAAAAAAGAGCCAAAATGTCTCAGGCGTACAGCAGAGAATTTCTCTTTTATTTCTACGTAATGGCTTTTTACAAACAGAAAATTTAATCTTGTCACTCTAGTAGTTTCAGATGAGCTGAGCCGGTTTATCCAGAATATTTGGGAGAGGGCTCAGGACTATTGGACTATTGGAAGTACAGTTTACCCTATGAGAATGTCTTTAAACGACCTACAATTCGTACGATTTTAAATTTGTGGCTCAGAAGACCATTTTCATAGTTCTTTAAAAGAGAAATAAGAAGGCATGAAAACTAAATTTGTTATTTTCTTCTTTTCAAGGAAAACAACAGGATGTCTTCAAATGTGTTCACCTCCAAGAATTTGTCTTAGTATAAAGTTTAAGCCAAAATTATAAATACGATTTTAGCAAATAAGGATGCAGCTTTCATCAAAATGGATACTTCACTTTTCACTTCTATGTCACTAAGGTTGCATTGTAATATATCTTTACTTTCCACGTCTTATGGTTTGGTAATGGTGATGCTGAGAAGATCTTAAAAGACATTGCAATACGATTTTATCAAAATCGTTTTAGAGCGATTCTGTCCATGATAAAAGCGAAAAACTTCCAATTGTTTCAACGATAAGTACCGTCTGCTCATGCGCGACCAAATTCTCGCACTATTGACCAATATATCAAATTTAAACAAATTTAGAGTTCCATTTTTGGAGTTATGCTTTTAAGACAGCTGCGCAGAAAAATTACTAAACACAACTTTTTTAAACTCTCATTATCTTTCAAAAATTAGATGCCACACACTCAAAAAAATCTATTTCTGTTCCAACAATCCATGTATTTGCATACTTAATTTCAAGCCTACTATATTTTCGCTGTGCATCATACCAAATAGTTAAAAGAGAAAAGTATACCTTCTCTATATTTAGGATATGATGACTATCCTTAACAAGACATCTTAGAAGTTCCACCTGCCAAATCATTATTAAATAATACTTATTTCTCTATTATAAAAAAAAACAGGTCATGGGATCAAGTAGGCATGATTCAATAACACTGACGTGTAGAATAATGGTGACGGTTGCACTTTAAATCCATCGAGGTCTCAATATCTTACCTTTGGTTTGGTGTGGAGAAAAAAAGATGCTAGCTCAGGTTTCGGCGCCTGTCATCTGACCAAGTTTTTAATTATGAAACGTACTTAAAGATATTGTTGATGTTATAATATTGTTAACAGGATTCCCATGGTCATTGAAAGTCATTAAAAGTGCTTAATAATTTTGAACCTGTTTTCAAGGCCTTGAAAGTACTTGAAAATGCTTAGAGGTGCTTAAAAGTCCTTGAAAATGTTTAGAGGTTCTTAAAAGTCCTTAATTTTTGTGTATGTTGACCAACTGCAAAATTTACAAAAATGCAACTCAGACTTGCTATCCCCGCGTGTCCGCCACTTTTCCTCACTGTATCGGAATTTTCTGACATATCTGTATTACGCATGCGCCAACTTGTAACTGTTTTGGTAGAATATACTTTATAAAAAATTTATATGCAGACATGATGCCTGAAAACAAATTTTTAAAAGTCCTTAAAAGCATTAATTAGGTCCTTAAAAGTCATTGAAAAGTCATTGATTTTCATTCTGTTATTTGAGTGGGAACCCTGGTTAAGCAGTATGGCACTTCTGTAGCATTTGCACCAAAAGTCTAAAACAACCAAAGAATCAATAAAAAAAAACTTGAATTCAGAAGAATGTTTTATTCCTTAATAAATCTGGTCTCAGAGTATTTGCATTTAATATCCCTTTGTTCCGTATAATAATCTGTTCCTGATTGACAGGTACGAGGACAACGTCGACAAATCCATGTTTCTCCTCAAGTTCGTGGACCTCGAGGACAAGCCACTGGGAATGATCAAGTAAAGAAATTACGTTTTTGCTTGTCTCTCATAAGGGATCCATAATCATCTTTATTTTTACTCTTACAAAAATGGCTTTTGGTACAAATGTATGTTAGAGTATCCCAAAAAGGTTTTTACTTGGTTTATTTCTTTTGTCCTTAGAGAAAGGGCATCAGTATAAAATGAAAAAAATGTTCATCATCGATCATTTATTTTAAAAGTTACTGAATTTTAATTTTCGTTCAACTCGTATAAGGGAAAAAGCAGGCCAAATTAGGTTAATTAAAAAAAATTAACCATGTATGTTTAAAAATGGCTAATATAAAACGATTTTAGTATTGTGTGGTCCGTATCTTAGTTCCTAAAATAAAATATACGTGTTTTTGTTTGAAATAAATTTGTTCTGATGATATCTGTTTTACATGTTTAGTTGAAATTTTCTGTTAAATAAAAGACTTAGCTCCCAAACATGACCTTTCTTTGATGCAAATATCTCGGAATATTTAGAAAGCCTTACATCTGAAACTTAAAATTTTCAATTTGGTTTAAGTCTCTAACTTTCCTCATCATAACTTTTCTAAAGTTGTATCGGAGGCGTTTTCGAATGAGTTGCATTTTCATTAATTTGAAAGATAGTGTCAATTTACTTTAGGCGTTAAAGTGATTTGAACTCAAGGAATATTTTAGTAATTAACTTGTAACACTTGCGATATTTGTATAACAATTAACATTCTTGAATTTTTAAAATAAAGTACCCATGAAAAATAGACTATCTTGTTATAGTTCATATTTTATTTATAGAGTTTTCTGCAATACACATACACTGATGCTCTAACTCTAAAACAAAATATACAAACCCCATAACCTTTTTCGAACGCCCTATATATATTCGTTTAGGGAGAAAAAACTGTCTTAATTAAAAAAAAAAAAAAAAAAAAAAAAAAAAAAAAAATTAAAAAAAAAAAAAAAAAAATATCAGAAAATATTTGTTTTACATTAAAAAAAAAATTATAGTTCTTTAAAAGCATGCATTGTATACAAGTATGGTATGGAGATATGTAAAAAGTTTAAAAGTAAAATATTGGATGGATTTATGAAAAAGAAAGAAAAAATTTGGCATTTCTCTTGAGACTCTTGGGTTTAGATTAGATACAATTTGTTAAACGAAAGAAATGTAGATATTTGGGAATGAAATGAAAATGGGAATGTTCTGTGTGTTTTCTTTCAGTCCGATAAATTGCTCAATACACCATCCAATCACAACCTATCTTTAATTATCGGTGCATGTTTTCAGTTGGTTTGCCGTGCACCCTACAAGCATGAACAGTTCTAATCAGCTGATCAGCGGCGACAACAAGGGGGCTGCATCGCTCATGTTCGAAGAGGCCATCAACGGACACGAAGCATTGCCCGGAAAGGTATACTTCTTCACCACTCCTGCTATCTTAGCTAAAGTGCAGACTCCGCATGTTGGTATGCTATAGAACCACTTTTTGTATGGAAAATAAAAGAATACTGGTAGTAAGAATATGTTAGTGTCCGCCATAAATACGTTTCTGTCCTGTATTGTTTTGGTGTCTATAAGGGCAGGGGAATATAGTTTCTTGCATTTCAACCCATTAGAATCATTCTTTCCCACCTTTCTGTCACTAATAATCACAAATTCAATCTGAGCCATCGATTTGCTGTTAAGTGGATATTAAAATGTTAATATATGAAATTTAGATGTGCCTTAAATATCTATAGTAGTCAAGAGGTATGTTCCTACACCCATTCCATTCTTTCACCAACAGTTCTCATTTTGACCACATCTGTAATATACGTCATCGATGACGAAATATTCCAAACCATTCCGAGTCTGGTGTGGAAAGAAGACTCCTTTAGCTAAGGAGAAAAAACTAAGGATGCAAGATAGCTCTTGATTGTGCCTCCCTGACACTCTGCATTCTCTGTTTTCAAGGGTGGCGGTTGGAACTGATCATCTGTATGGATTGGCAAGGGCCTGGTGGGAGTTTTCTCGTTTCTTTCGCATTCTAGACGCTTACGTGGTAAACCTTGTACGTAGTTTTGCATACTACGTACAAGCGTACGTGGTTTCCCTTGAAAGACCTTCTGAAAGACGGTTTTCTTGACATTCAATAATCCAAATCTTGCTCTAACAGTAGTATTGCCCCCCCCCCCCACCTCCTTCCCTCTTCCATGTAGCTCTTGTGGTCGAACTATCCCGAAATTATGGGCAAAGCTTTCTGTATGATCATTATTTAGTGAATAACCTGTTGGCCACAGAACCTGAAAATCAGGGAAATGTCAGGGAACTTTCTGATTCTGGAAAAAGTCAGGGAAATATCAGGGAGTTTTTTAAAAAATTACAAACATCAGGGAATTTTTCAATTGTTTTGAAAGTACTTTTCTCCGTTCATCTGTATTTTATTAGAGCCATTTTCCTGAGAATTGTGGTAATCTTTAGAAGTTTCATATTATGGTATAATTTAAACTTTTCAATACTGCCAAAGCTATTTAAAATAAATATCATACTTCCTCCTTTCACATAAATGTTCTATTTGATCTACACATCTGAAAAATTTGAGGAAATTCGAAAAAAAAAATTCTATAAAATCATAGAATTTTTTAGAAATCTGTCAGGGAAATCAGGGAACTTTTTCTCCTGAATTTTGTGGCCACCCTGAATAACGAAAGGTTTGTCTTGGTAATTCTAATTTTTTTACTGCTGGACACTTTCGGTCAAATAAAGTTCAACAGACCAAGATATTCTAAACTACTGGTATAAATACTACACTCCTGCGTAAGTTTGTTTGATGTACCAGCAGTCTGCCCCTCTTTCTGTCTACTTTATTTTAATATCCTTAAATGTTTGTCTCAGGGTCCTTTTGTGGCTGCGTTTGCGCAGTCTAATGCAGGAGATGTCTCTCCCAACATCCTTGGAGCCCGTTGTCCCGGAGATCCCGACGACACATGCGACGTAGAGACCAGCACCTGCAGAGGAGGAGTAAGTGCATTTTGCATCACAAGAGTATGAATAAAAGGGAATTAACCCTTTGCACTCGAGATGTGACTCTCACTCACCACATGATTGGATGCTTCAACTTAAGAGGACCACTAGGTTTGATGCGAAAATTCGATGCAAGGCCAATGACTGTGTTTAGTTTCTTTGAAGCTGATCTGTAACTATGAACCGAACCAAAAATGGTGGGAAACGTCTCGAATTACGGGTTTATCCACGCGAAAAAGACCTCGAGTGCAAAAGGTTATGATTATATATTAAGGGATGGCTTTTAGCATGAAAATCTGAACTCTCCTGATAAAAGCGACACATTTTCACGACACTGTAAATTGAAATATCTTTAACAGAGTTCCCACGGGAATTAAAAGTCATTAAAAGTGCTTAATACTTTTTTACTGGTTTTCCAGGCCTTAAAAGTACTTGAAAATGCTTAAAGGTCCTTAAAAGTACTTGAAAATGCTTATAGGTCCTTAAAAGTACTTGAAAATGCTTATAGGTCCTTAAAAGTACTTGAAAATGCTTATAGGTCCTTTAAAGTCCTTAACTTTTGTCATTTATCTGCTCAGCACCAAAAAATTTTTGTATATTTTAATTCAACTTGTACACCGTTTGGTTCGTATTTGCTGATTGGTAGAGCAAAAATAGAATGGTTTTAGTTATACGCTGTACTCTGTGAGACGAACATGCGAGATTAGTTTTTACGTATAGCAAGTCAAAAAATCAAAGACCATAATCAAAGTCTGGTTCTAAGGCAAAATGATATGCATGAAAGATTTTGATATTAACTCTCTTAGCAAAACAGCTGTAAAGTCACACATTAAAGACCTGATGCATGAAAATGAATTGTCGGAGTTCTTTGAAAATATTATTAGGTCCTGAAAAGTTCTTTAAAAGTCATTGATTTTCAATCGATGATTTCATTGATAACCTTGTGAAATCCTAATAAGGATCATTCCCTATACTCACGATAGTACAATCTTCTATCCCAATTCGTTTAGAAACTACTTTGTACAAAACTTTGAAATTTGGTGAGTCGGTACAAAAACGATCACTTAATGAAATGGCGCAAATTGTTTTCATTTAATGTCTATCTATTTACAAATAAAAAATTTTTTAAAAAGAAGACTATTTCAGATAGAGGTCGGAAATATCGATCAATATAAATATCGATACTATATCGTTGCATAGAAAAAAATATCGATAAAATATCGATGTATCGATACATGATTTTTATTTATTTTATTTTCAAATTAGCCAGAAACGAAGTTTTTAGGGGCAAATTTCTAATTTTCATGAATTCATGCCAAAATTGTTTTAATAAATAAATTATAAAAATTGCTTTAATAAATAAATTATTTTATCAATCAGAACAAATAAAATAAATTTGGATGTCAATGCATAAATTCACATTTATTTTTAAAGAAGAAATTTTGAAAAGTAGTTTACCGCTTATTTTTCTGATCGGAGATGTTTTTACTATTTAAAATTAGCTGCACATTCCAGGCACACGTTGGCAACAGAAACGGCGCTATGTTAATGACTACTAATAAATGATCTTATCTTTCCATTACATTATGTTTTCTTTTTGAGTTAGGGTGCCATTTTAACTGTCTCTCAGCCAAGTCAAACTTTAGTTTTGAAGTTTTTGAAAAGGGAATAAAGAAAATCGAAAAAACACAGGGAACTACAAAACGATCATCAAAAAACTAAAAAAATTTGAAAATATCGATAAATCGGGGACTTGCATCGATATTTTTAAAATCTATATTTTGTTTAAAATATCGATAAAAATATCGTCGTATCGATATATCGCCGACCTCTAATTTCAGATGACGCCACTGTACAGGCATTGACGTAAGGATTTCAAATATAAAATGAAATATATTAGATGCTATTTTTGAGATTTTAAGATTTTAATTTATGTCATTTCATTAAGCAATCATACGTTATAGTGTTTCTATGTTTTACTGAAAAGACGAAAAAAAACCTTACTATATTTCGAAACACTTCAGAGCATTTGTATTTTCAATTATTTGTACACGCAATTACTGCAACAACTTTCATTCATTTTACCTACACTGAACACAGAAAACTTGCAACAAAGTTGCAAAATACCAAATATGTTCAATGTTACAAATATGCATTTTACAATTCTTTTAAGAAAAATTGCATCGTAAATATACGCAAGTTGCATTACTTATTCTTTGTTGTGCTTCCAGTCTCATGAAAATCAATTAAAAAAAATATCAGGCGCTTTTTTTTATAGGCCACTAACTAACATGATTAGCAAGAAAAGTAATAAAACCAGAAATACTGGCTACCAATCCAAAAGTGTCTCATTTATTTGTGTTCGATAAACTGATGTAGATTATGGGGAACACATACGGTAGATATATCTAACATATCTACTATATGTTACTCAACAGGTTATCCGAAGTGTTTTTCGTAAGTAACAAAAGGATTTTTTCAAACATTTTTAATTGTATTACGTTGTATTGACCTAGACCTTCAAAGTTAATTATTTCCTAGGCTAATTGCTAAGAGTTTAATGTATAAGTTTTTGAAAGCACAAAACGCATGGTTATTTTTTCTATTTTGTTATCCTAATTATATCTTGCTAAATCTCAATACACTCTGGCTATAAACATCCGTGATCATTAATACTAAAGGTTTCATATCTCGTCATATTAACAGAACAGACACTTCTATAGCACTTTATTAGATAAATTATCAAAGCCTAAAAGCGATTTTTAAACTAAGCCCGAAACAATTTTTTATTATGAAATGATAAAATGTACTAAAGTAAAAAAAAAAAAAAAACTATTGAAGTTTTTATAGGGCATTTGCTATGTTGAAGTCATTTCAAATGCACTATTTACGAACAAAAGTACTTTATATATCAAGTTACACAGCACACATTATTTTCCAGAAAGAGCGTTGCGTCGCCTCGGGCCCCGGTAAAGACATGTTCGAAAGCACGTGGATTATTGGTGAACGACAACATCAAACGGCCATGGTAAGATGTCTTTTTACTGAATGACAGGTGTTCTAGTTCTCTTGTTATGTTATTCCCATTGAAGAGACCAAGCTTGAATAAACCCTAACTTGTATTGTGTCTCCTCCGTAGTTTGCGGTTATAAAAATAGGTAAATCCAGTACGTCAATTAATTAGGACTTCAAGTATTAATATACAAGACGATCCAAAAAAGTAACAGAAAATTTAAAAATATCTATTAATCGCGAATTATTGAGAATATGCCGATGCGGTTCTCACTGAAATGTGGTGTTCACTCCACACACAAATCGAGTTTTCCTCCAACATAAATAATATTTGTTATCGATTTACTGTGTTGCAGGTATTTGTGAACAACAATCCAGTGTTAGTTATATTGGCTACGAGTGGTAATTTAGTAATATTTTACTGTAAAGCGTCATCTCTTTATAAAAGGACAACTAAATCATCAAAAGGAATTAAATTTTCCTTTTACAAGCTTGGTTGTTGAAGTGCAAAATTTTGCCAGTTACTCATGTGTTGACTCTGAATACAAATTTATTACTTACAACAGAAACTTTCAATTCCTTTAGAAGTTTTTCTAATAGTATAATTTATTTTAAAAGCTGTGTTTATTACAAATTCCGAGTTGGTATCTTGCAGGATCTGTTTAGGAGTGCTAGTCAACGTCTGTCCGGTCCCGTGCTGTTCATTCATCAGTACTTGGACATGTCCAATGTGGAACTTGAGGCAGGGAACGACACGCACAGGGTGAGTACTATCCTCAACTAGATAATCCATCTAATGAATATAGAAAATGTAAGCTATTCCGATCTCGAATAATCTTCAAGGGGTTGGTGAAGGGTCAAACTGTTGAAATGTAGACTGTTCCAATGCCCTTCTTCCTATTAAATTAGAACGCTGAAAATTCGGTCCCATGATTCGAAAGCTTCACATATTAAAACAAAGTTATCGTGATTTCGAATTACCACACTTAAAGGTTAAAAAGCAGTAAAACGTTTCGAATATCAAAAGTTAAGAAAATGTAATTATCAGTACTGATGACAAATGTATTTGTTAAATAAGACTGTTCACAATTATGTGCTTTTTATCAATAAATCATTCAATATATTTAGTTTAAAAATATTAGGGCTTATATGATAATTAGAATCCTATTTGTATTAACTACTATGATCTAATAAATAAATTTAAAAAAAAAAAAAAAAAAAAAAAAAAAAAAACATTTCGTAGTGTTTGAAACAAATCAAATCCTTTCAAATTTAAATTTAAAAAGGGAACTTTTTTTTTCCAGATTTAATTTGTTCAGTTAACTGCAGAATTTTCACAACCCTTGAATATGTTTGCAAAGTTTATTCAAATAAAAAAAAAATCAACATAATGTTGCATTATATTTATTTAACTGTGAAGGAATCTAGTGTTTTAGAATTTCATTTGATCAATTAACTTCCGAGTATACTCTATACTTGAATTTATAAATGAAATTGAAATTAAACTATTCTCCTCAAAATATAACTAGAGTTGTGAAAAAAGTGAATTGCTTAAAATTTTATTATTTTTATAGTAAGCGGCAGAAATTTAAAAATCAAATATTAATGACACCAACAAATTTTTCAAGATATTAAAATTAATGGTTAAAAAATATTAATTTATAATATTTTAAGAGTAAACCCCCTGAAAAACTTTTGGTGTTTTGAAATATTGTTTTCTGATAGAATTTTATTTGCAGAGTTTTTCGCTACATTAGATAAAATACACTACAAAAATAAAATAAAAAACAAAAATCTCCTTTTTAATTAAAGATATTAAGCATAGATGACGCTGTTTAAAAAATTGTTTGGTTATCAAGGTTAATTTTGTATAATATAACACTGAAATAATAGCCAAAAAGGAGACCAAAAACTGCGTAGATGGTTATTTAGTGGTATGTGCTGTATTGCAGAGACGGACTTGCAGGCCTGCAATGGGCTTCAGTTTTGCTGCCGGAACCATCGACTGTCCAGGAGAATTTGACTTCCTTCAAGGTAAAGCATATTACACTGTATCTGACTACTTGTATCTGTAAGCAAATATAAAAGTGGAGTACAAATCTATTGTCATACTGAAAAATTGTAAAAACTTTGAAAATTCCTTTTCAGCACAATGCTGCATGAAAATAGAATGCTCAAATCTGAAATGCATCAAATTTAAAAATAGAAACTTGTAAAAGTTACATTAAGTAAACGATTGAAATGTTAAGAATAGTTTAATTTTTATATATTAATTTGACTTTCTATCTTGCAGTAAGATGCGTCGGAGTTCAAGGAGGGATTGGAAATGTATTACTGATCTATCCTTCAGAAACGCATCCCCGAAATCCTGACTGGGTTCGAACCCGTTAATAACGAGATCCAGTCGGGATTTCTTAACTTTTCAATATTTTACTTAACGTAACTTTTACAATTTTCTATTTTTAAATTTGATGTACAATGAATTTGACATAGTTTCACTTTAAATCAACATTTAATTTAACTGTGCCTAACTTAGCTTGTGTTTCAAAATACATACATATATTACATTATATTACAATTTAGTTATTAGCATAATAGTTTTTAATATTAGCATTATTATCAATTTCATCATTGTTATTATTACCATGTCATAAATCTTATCGTTATTATTATCATCAAAATCTCGATTGTTATAATCAACATTATCATTATTATCAAAACTATCATTATCAATAATGTTATTTTTACCATTGCTATGACTATTATTATGAAAATTACCAGTATAAACATTATCATTATTACCATTATCAATATAACCATTATTATCAGCATTATCAATATAAACATTATCAGTATTATCATTAATACCATTAAAATCAACATTATCGTTAATATCATTATTACCCCTTCCTTGTTCTTGCAGGCACTACGAAAGGCTCTCCCTTGTGGAATATTGTGGTGGACTTCATCCGGAGGCCCTCTAGCGAACTCAAGCAATGCCATGCCCCGAAACCCATTCTCTTGGCAACAGGAGAGGTAAAAATCCCATTCCTCCTCATCTTCAACTGCACGATCAACGAGCGATGGAAAGAAATCCTCCTCTTTCCTAAAAAAGCGAAAACAGACTTGCATGGGAGACATTCTTGAATCCCTCTGCCCCCTCCCCTCCCCTCCCCTCCCCTCCCCTCTTCCCACACACACACTTCCGCAAATGGCGCAATTAACATGCCGCAGATATCGTGATTGAGCATCTTTTATCCAACCTGTCTGCAACCGCTCTTTTCAAAATGGGTAGATATATCGGCGATAGGGATTGATAATTCCGCGTCAGCTGTCGACCGGCCTGATTGTTGTTTTGTTGATTTTGTCCCATTCTGGACGCAAATACAGGAACAGTTCTCGGAAAGCATTTTCTTCATCTTGACCTAGGCGTAGTATATCTCTTGCTACAGAAAATTCCCAATGCAACCAACCAACCGAATGGCTCTGACGACCCATCTAAAATACCCTTAACATAATCACCTGATGGAAAAGAGGGACCAAGCTTGGTGGCTTTCATACACTTTTTGTTCATTTGTCATAATCTACAAGGTGTTTATAATTTCTAACTGCAACGGTTTTCAAAACATGTTTTTTAATCAATGCATCTTCATAAAACTTAGAGCTCTTAGATAGCAAGGAAATCGGTGACTCCTGGATTACACCAATGGTTATCAAGTTGCTGGTCCCGGACTCTTATCTATTCCAGTTTTGAAACATTGTAATAACCTTTCCCCATCCCCCATGGTCTAATGAGAGTGGACCATCACATCTTTAGTTGTATTTGGAAAATAATGGAATTGGTTGAACCAGTTGAGCAATTTATTGAAATTTGATGAAATGGAATTGTAGCTTTTTGAACAGTTAGATTAGAGCTAGAGGACTAATTTTGATAGAAGTGTTGAAAACTGAAAATTGGGTTTTGAAAAATTAAGTTTAGTGTAGGGCTTTGGGAGATTGTGGAATGTGTTAAACTTGTAATTAGTTGATTTTCCACTAAGTGGGTTGCTGTAAAGGTTAAATAGAATAAATTTGATAAGTGATAGAAGGATAAAAACATGAATTAAAATTTTCCAATTAAAAGGATTTTTTTTTTCAGATGTCACTCCCGTACAAATGGCAGCCAGACGTCGTTCCTACTCAGATAATCAAGATTGGTAATTTGGCTATTTTAGGAGTTCCGGCTGAAATAACGTGAGTTAACTTTGTTTATTTTTTTACACAGGTGACTCAATGAAACTTTGTGCAAGGGAGGGCTTTTTTTCTATCAAAGCCTGTTACAAATTCAAATCCTTAGACTTTAATTTGTACCTTAACTGGCTGAGTTCTTTTCCAAACTTCGTATTTTCCCCACCCTTCATTCTCAACAACAAAGTCATCACCCGTGCAATGCCATTTAATTATTGAACCGTTCAGTTGCCGTTAAGTTATTGAACGATGTAATTAAGCAATTTTTGTTGTCGACATCAATTGCTTAAAATGCATCCATGTACAAAAGCTCACACTCAAATATCATAATAAATCTTTTTTTTATTTTTTATTTCAAATTATCCTCTTGGTGTTTTCCACAGAACCATGGCTGGAAGGCGATTAAGAAATGCAGTAAAGGAGGTAAATATACAAAAAAAAATCTATATCTTTTTTTTTTTTTTTTTTTTTTTTTTTTTTTAAAAACTCCTACAATGTTCAACAATAAAATTACATGTAAAATTTTTTATGAACTTTGTTCTTTTAACAAATTGAAAAGAAATTTAATTAATAGGATGAAAATAAATTGGATGGATCATACCCCGAACCCGCTGAACATAAAATATGTTTGATACCTGGATATATATGATGAATATGGAACTTTAAAAAGGCACATCAAACTTAAACACTAAACTAAAAATTCGAATCTTTAATACAACTGTAAAATCAGTTCTCAAGTATGGAAGTGAAACATGTCAATTAAAAGTCTACCACGACAAGTTTACTTGAAAACCTAAAAATATATTGATTAAAAAATACATACTTAGATCTGCGCATTAGAACGAAGATATTGCCGAATAACCAATAATAAAAGACCTAAAAAAGCGAAAATAGACTTGCATAGGAGACATTCTTGAATCCCTCTACCTCCTCCCACACACACACTTCCGCAAATGGCGCAATTAGCATGCAGTAGATATCGTGATTGAGCATCTTTTATCCAACCTGTCTGCAACCGCTCTTTCCAAAGTGGGTAGATATATCGGCGATGGGGATTGATAATTCCTCGTCAGCTGTCGACCTGCCTGATTGTTGTTTTGTTGATTTTGTCCCATTCTGAACACAAATGCAGGAACAGTTCTCGGAAAGCATTTTCTTCATCTTGACCTCGGCGTAGTATATCTCTTGCTACAGAAAATTCCCAATGCAACCAACCAACCGAATGGTTCTGACGACCCATCTAAAATAGCCTTAACATAATCACCTGATGGAAAAGAGGGACCAAGAAATCCATGTAGTAAGCTCCATTAATGAAACACATCTCTTGAAAACAGGGCTAGAACAAAGGAGTTACAATCGAAAAGAGATAGCCTCAAGCACCACTTATGCATGGCGAGCAACAAGGCAAAACATGTTGGCCAACTTTATTTTATTTAGTATATTTTTGACAGCAAACGATATTTATTATATCTGGAGTATTATTTTTTCTCTTCAATAATCCACAATACCAAACCCGTGACGAGCATTTGGTTGATTGCATTTGATATTTTCTACTATTGGATATTTTTAAGCGTTCTCTGTGGCTACACTGCGTCAAAACGTAAGACCAATATCTGGATTACTTAGATGTAGTTTCAGTGTCACGGGAGAAACGCCTTCTGAGATGACTTTTAATAGAAAGATGTCCCGCACATCAACGCCCAAGAATTGGGGAAGGGAGGGGACTTCCACGCGGTAAGACAATTGACGCGAGAATCTCTTGTAATTGCCGTTATGTGTACTCACTTTGAAATCAGAGATTCAATAGATTTTATTTCAAGATTTCTCGCACGATAGGTAGGAATCCTGTAACTGAGATGTTGACCATTTAATGATCGTGCCTATTAATTAGTACTAATATGAAATTTATATCTCTCTTCGTGACATCTCTGAACATTCACAGGTGCTGGATGAATCTGCAGACTCGTCAAGTGAGAACCTCGTCGTTTTGTCCTCTCTAACCAATTCCTACTCCTCCTACATCACCACCTTCGAAGAATATCAGGTGAACATGCATTCCGAACTATTCCATTTTTTAATTCAATTATATCATATGTATGTGATATTTGTGTAACGATGCAAGGTTTTGATTCGAAGTCTATATCCTATATCTTAGTCTATATCTTTCGATTTCATTTGAAGTTAGTGTTTGGCTTTTGCCAAAAATGTCATAGGTGAGCACACATGACGCTGTATCATAAAAGAAAGAACTTGTAAATTCGAAGCAAACACTTGCATCTAAACTCAGTGTTCTCTGTAAGTGAAATATTAATGACTTTTTTCAAATAATTCTCTCTCTTACTGCAAACCGACACAATTTATAAATTTTATATTAGGTGTGTCAAAGCCCTTTGATCCGTCTCGTACTATGAAAATGTATCAATATTTTGTTGCAGTGAATATTGCTTCTGTGAACGAAAAAAAGAGAGAGACCGACATCAATACTTTCAGTGCTGTAATACATCCTTTTTTCGCGTGTGTTTCAGGTACAGCGGTACGAGGGCGCATCCACAGTGTACGGGCCTCACACCCTCGAGGCGTACATGCGACAGTTCGAGATGCTGGCAGACCATCTGCTGCTCCGGTCCGACGCCATGGAATCCGGACCCGAACCCGCGCACCTTCTATCGAAACAGATCAGCTTCAAGCTCAATGTCATGTTCGACGGCATACGCAGAGGGAGGGCGTTCGGTGACGTCATCGAGGACGCCCTACCACTCTACGAGACGGTGAGTGTATTCTCGTAAGCCCCATTACTGACTCGTAAAGAAATGTAGGTTGCAGTGGCCAGTGTATTCTCCGAAATCAGAACACCCTGTAAAGTTTTCACAAGATTTTCTAATCCCATCGTGTATTCTGTGCGGAAAGGGTTTTTCGTAATTGCTGTCTTCCACTACCTGGTATCACTTTATAAAAGATAATAAATAACTTTAGTTGCTGAAAGTTATTTTGGTAAATATCATAAATTTCAATTTTCAGGATTATTCTTATTAGGACACATTGTTATGGCTATATATTTTATGATAAAGTGTATATTCTTAGTGTATTGAGAAAATCTAGGGGAAAAAAGCTATTTTTGTTTTGTTGAATGATATTAAATGTAATCCAAATAGCTTTCTTTCTCAAAATGATGTAAGTGTGGGAACGTTCTACTTTATATTTTAACAATATTATTTCGCGTATGGTTTTTCAACATTCCGAATTTTTCCATAAATCCGAGAAACTATTTTCAATTCAACGTAACAGCAGATGGAAATGATAGACGAAAGTTGGACAGTTCGGTATTGTTGTTATATTATTTATTTTAAATCTCTTTTCAAAGTTCGTTTCAAGAAATTGAACGTTTTCTCTTTTCAGGGTTCGACTGTGAAGGTCTCTTTTGTAAGTGGACACCCCAGGAACGACATGATGGTGAGAAACATCTCATAAAATGTGTGCCAAAATTTTAATAAGAATAATTAAAATTAAAAAGAAAAAAAACTTTAAAATAGAGTGGCTTACTTTACTAGCATATAGTTTAAAAAAAAAGAACATATTCAAAACTGTTAGTCAAACTTTTTACTGATTAAATGCGGAGGTACCTAGAACTGAAGATCAAATTTTCCCATTCTATTGGTCTTATTATTTATGCTTTAAATTTCTTTGATTTCGAAGGAGGATTCTTTGACTAAATCATCATGACTGGTGCCCTCATAAAATATTCAATTTGAAAACACAATAAGGTTAATTAGAATCCAAAGAACATTTACATGCATAGATATATAGAAAATAGCGTATATTGTGAAACATAGCGAGCGGAATTGCCATGTGTCGTTTGAAAGTAATTATTATAATCACAATCATATATCTGTAATTGCCGCATCTGATACATGGTTTTGATGTTTCATGAACCTTGTGTGCTTCTTTTTCTGCAGTTGGAGCGAAGTTTTCTGGCAGTGCAGAGGTGGAATAACGATACAGAGGCCTGGGATACCGTAGCAACAGACGGAAACTGGGAGACTAAGTGAGTACTCATGAATCCCAAGTTAAGTTGTAATTTGGTAATGCATTAAAATTATTCTCTGTTATGATCGCGACAGGGAGGGGACATAAAAAAAATATTGTCACCCTCCTAATCACAGCACTCTTTGAACATGCAATTATGATCTTAGGAAGTTATCAAATGATCCAATGAAGCTTGATCAAGCGATCTCTGAAGGAAAATGAACGTCACATTTTCTATACCAGATAAGGCTTAAAACATGTGTGGTAGTTATTGTAACACCCTTGGCAAACATTTTAAACACCTTTTTGGGTATATTTTTCATAAATGCTAAAAGTCATTCTCTTGTAAGGAAATAAGTCACTGAACTTAATGGTTTTATATTTTGAAGTAATCGGAAAAAACAGTACCACCGCTTTGAAATAACTCGTTCTTATGACCTGTACATGTACAGTCATGAAGTAGCCATTTAATCAAATCTACTTAGCGCAAGCCATCACTGTCAAGGTTACTGCCAAAGTTTAAATAGCCAAAAAAGAGAGAGAGAGAGAGATTAAACTGATACGTTCCATAAACTAAGAATGTACCGATGTGTGGTAAATAACTCTACATTATGCTCTTCCAGGTATTCTTGGCAGCGCAGCAACTCAATAATAGCAGAGAGCGTGTCTACCGTCGAGTGGGTGATTCCACACTCGGCGCGACCTGGTCGATACCGTATCCGACATTTCGGCAACTCCAAGAACATCTTGCAGATCATCAAACCCTACACTGGCACATCCTCGGAGTTTGACGTTGTGCTGCCGTCTCCTGAACATAATTCCGACTAACGGTGACACCCTACTTAAATAGACGAAGTTATGTTCAGACAACAAAGCCGAAAAAAAGAACCCTAACTCCTTGAGGTCATGACAATCCTGGCTCATCATGGTAGTTTAATGCCGAAGTATATAAAGGTTATGACTTCCTATACACAGATAGGTACCAAAACCTGGAAATCATAGATTTCAAAGACATTTTCTAATTATGTCTAATTATGAAAATCTTTTCTAATTATAGAAATCTCGGGGAACTTTTCGAAATTCTAATTAAATCAAGGGAAATTTAGATTTTGCATCAAAAAATTGGGCGACATATTGATCTCAAAATTTGACATCTCAAAAGTTCAGATTTTCAGACACAGATACTGAAGAACTTAGACAGAACCACAAAACACATCCTCCTATCCTTTGCTCTCGCAATCCCTCCGAAAAGTATCCAGATAATTTTGGCCGTAAAGTATTTTTAAATGTTTGAAAAATATTGATGCGCTCATTTAATAATAAAAGAATATAATAGGAAGATCTATACGGAAAATCTAAGAAATCTTTTCACTGGATTTGGTTATCATAAAAGAGTTAATAAATGGATACGGAACAGTCCCTGGCCAACAGGCGAAGCAGAGAAATCATGGAATGTTGAAAAGGAGAATTTATCTTTTACGTATTCGGTATAGAATGTCAGGACGTGCATTTATGTTCCAGAGATGAGGCGGGGAGGGAGGGTGCATAGTATATCATAATGGTTTAGAACAGCCATGCTTAACCAAGAAGATACGACGCTATACTATATAGATTTCCCTGGTCCATGGACTATTTTTCAATTAAGGAGTTATCAAAAGAAAGATACATGTCATCCTGTGAATATATTCTTATTTGAAAAAGCTTTGTCAAATGGCCAGATATCTCAATTCGATTAATTCGGTCACCCCGAATCATACCCAGTTATCAAAGCTGTATTGGCTTATGGCGAAAATAGGTGTTTTCGAAGATTGGTCGATTCTGGCCGAAATTCGAGCTTCGTTCCAAAATACACGATCTTTTTCTCTAAAAAAAAACACAAAAAAACATTACAAAATATATTTCATTGCCCTCTATCCTTTTTTATCAATAAAATATTTCAATTTTATAACTGTGCATCAACATTTCAAACTTATTTTTATCCTGCATTTGGCCATTATCGGCAATACCACTGATTTACAGAGTTCTTCCACATCGGAATTGGCCAATGTCAAGCGATATTGGCCACCGTTGTTTTGCTACTTTAGTATAGACTAAATGGCCAAAAGTATAAGTTTTCGAAAATGTTGAGGTATAAGGCGGGGTGGGGGGGGGGAGTGTTTTTGATTTCAGCTTAGATCCCATTATTATTTCAATAGGATTACCGTTCTGTACATACATCGAGGATTCTGCGGTAGTGTTTCACGGCATGAGAGGTTTTAAAAAATATCGACTGGCCTTCTCAGAGTCCGAATCTAAATCCGAATGAATATTTGTAGAATCAATTAGAAAATTGAGACTGTCAGTGTCAGTTTAGATCGGAACTCTAAAAAAGTCATTTGCTGATGTAGGAATAAGTCTTCTCTGAAATATTGAGAAAGAATTCGTAGGGAAGAGTTTTTCAGATATATCTCAAAAGTTTATGTTTTCAGCCATAGATATTAAAGGACTCGGGCAGAACCACAAAACACACCCTCCCATCTTTTGCTGTTGCGATTCTTCGGAAAAGTCTCCGGACAATTTTTAATAATTGAAGAATATTTTTTGTAAAGTAAAGAATTATTAACAATAGCTTAAAGCTAACTGTCTTTTGTTTAATGCTATTTTTCAGGCCTACAACAAAATATAAAATGTTCTAAAGAAGTTAATTTTTCAACTTTTTGTTTCTTTTCTCTTAATTTTTCATCTTAATGTAAATTAAGAAATAATTAAATTTATTTGGTGATCGTTCACCAAATCTTGAAATTTGACGTCCAGTGAAATTTTGTCAAGTTCCAAATTCAACGGAAAATCTTCACAAAGCACGAAGTTAAAATAGCTCGTAAAAAAATAAGCACTATGTGATAGGTTTGTAACAAAAAATTCGTTAAAGTTAAGCTTAAATATTAAACATATTGAAATTAAGCGTAAAAATATTAAAACTTAATTTTTTGAGCTTTTAGAACAATTAAGAGCAAAATGTTTAACCTTTTGGCTCAGTATGGAATGTTAAAAAGTCCATTCGGTTCACCTTTTACGAAGTTCTATACAGAGCTACATAAAAAAAAGTCTACACAAAAACGAGTCATGATAACCTCTATTGTTGATGAAGAATTTAAAAAATTTCAAATCATTACGATAATTTCAATAAAAGCATTAAATCTTAGTTGATTATTTCCATTATTATTACCTCCATTTCTTTACCTTTTCTATTTGTTTCAATTCATCATTAGTTTCATGTATGTCGGTCTTTATTGTAAATATATATTTCTGTTTTATACAAATCTGTGATATTAATAAAACTCTAAACATTCATGTCCTGTCTGTTCATTCCTAGTTATACTTTTAAGAACTATATAATTTTTATAAAAAAAATTCTTTGTTTTAATCGGGATAAAAAAACAAAATTTAGTCCATTCGTTAAAATTGTTTATACAAGTGCAAAAAGAAGTACTTCAGAGATTTAGCAAGAAATAATGATCATCTCAAGTTATTTTCTGCATCTAGTCAGTTACAACAATAAATTTAACATTTTTAAAATGAGAATTGAAGAAAAATTAATTTTTATATCTATAAGTACATGCAATAAAAAAAAATGAACTTTTATGAATAAATTAAATTTTTTATGCACACTATTTTCTAACTTTTGACATCATAATTACATCTTAATTGGCAATCGTAATTACTTTATTGGAAAATAATTTCAAATCAAACAGGCAGAAAAGCATAAGAAATTTTGGTTCTCCAAAGATTTCTGGCAACTTGCTATAAATTTCAGAATTTCAGAAGTTGACTCATTTTAACAAAACAAGAAAACCGAGGTTTAATCTAGAGTACATAGCTGAAAGTTAGCTTATGTATAACTAGCTGAATACCCGTGCTTCAAATTTTACCATGTGCATTTTAACAATCAAAAGGCATTCATGCATTCTACATTTGAGTATTCGATCCCGTTTCGACCTCTGAAAATCGAACTTTTTTTCAAATTTTATAATTCTAACTATTGGAAGTAAGGTATCGGGATATTCTTAACATATGAACCGTTTTGATCCCATTTCGACCCTTTAAAATTAATTAATCGGGATCGAAAGAGCTTACTTTTTCTATGCTTCGCTTTGCTGATATTTGTACAGTACGCAAAAAAAAAAAAACAGAACGATGGCTATATCTTCGGTTCTAATTATCGTAGAATCTTACGGTTTGCACCAAAATGTTTTGCTTACGATTTTCTATATATCTGATGCAATATTTCTTTCTTGAGGGACCGTTTACTAAGTAAAAGTAACGCTATCTTCGAAAATTTCAATACGAACCCTTATTTTTTATCATTTCATTCGATTCAGAATACATCATTTACCCTGTATACCAAATTTCAATGCATTATGTTGAAAAACACGTCACTTATGAGCGAAAATATTTCGACCTTTTTTTGACCGATCTTCAGGGAGAATTTCCATAAAACGAAAGGTATTTTTAAGGTTCTTCACAGCGGGAGAAATAGAACGGTCAATGTGGCGCGTTTCACGAAGATTAAAAAATACAAGTATTAGTCTAAAATTGCATAGAAACTACTTGGATTTATAGTGTCATGTTTTAGATTAATACAAAAATAGCAAGTAAACGCAAAAGTAACATAATTTATTTACAACATTAAAGATGTGCATTCTTCACACGAAATAAATAAAATATCGAAAACTGTAATTGCAGAAATATAACGAATACTACTGATAATTAGAAAATTAATAAATATTAAATGTAGGCATTAGTAAACAGTATTTAGCAAAGCATGAATATTTTACAGAAATATTTCACTATAAACACAAATGTAACTAGATCGTTGAAATTATTTATAAAATGAAAAAGTCACATGATTCAGTAAAATTTTTAAAAGATAACTTATTGAAATTGCTTAAAAAATGTTGTTTTAAATAAATGGAATTTAAGAAAGCAAATTAAAAAAAAAAAAAAAAAAATTGATAGTTTACAGAAAAAATAATTAAAATTTAAAAAACTAAAAAACACGCTTTAATAGAAAATCAAACTAAAAAGTAGAAAATAATCAATAGATTAAAAAACTAAGAAACACGCTTTAATAGAAAAGTGAACTAAAAAGTAGAAGATAATTTTAAATAAGTTTGAAATAAGAATAGAGTGATTAACAAGAAATATTTATTTTATCGTACAAAAGCGTGGGGTGCTTTTTAAGATATTTTCATAATGGCTCTACTTTTACCAATATCTGTCATTAAATATTTACAAAAATTGACATCAAGCACCCCACGCTTTTTTACGATAAAATAAATATTTCTTGTTAATCACTATTCTTATTTCAAACTTATTTAAAATTATCTTCTACTTTTTAGTTCACTTTCCTATTAAAGCGTGTTTCTTAGTTTTTAAACTATCGGTTATACGATAACTGAACGTTATGCGATTTTCCACACCTCTAGTTTACCTTGAATTAATCTTTGATAGTTTTCAAAAGTCGTCTACTATACGGTCCCTTAAAGTGAGCGTTTTTTACATTTTCTCTAAAAAATCGAGAACTAATAGACAAAATGGAAAGAAAAAAATTATGGGGGGGTTTTAGACCATGGTAAATCTAATGAAAGCAAAAAATATATATGTTTCTATTCAAAAAAAAAATTTAATTGCTTTATTAATTAATAATTAATTATTAAAAAAGAAATTGATTCAAAAGCTGATTGCTATTTATGTTTGGCCATTTACAAACTATCTTTTGAAAAAAAAATTACTGAAATATATCAATTAGTTAAGTATTTATGGCCAAAAAACCAACTTTTTTATTTAACATTAATTTATCATTTTCTTTTTATCATTTAAATTACAAACCATTCATTAGAAAATTACGAATTTTTGTATTTCGCATTATTTTTTAATGCTGAATCCAAATATGGAATAATATTATGATGTTGCTATTGAACTTTTTAAAGTTTGGTTCTGTTTTAATATGTAGATGACCCCTCATGATAAAAAAAACTACTTACAATTATTAAAAACCTTTCACGATTTACAACGGTACCTTTTGTTTGTTATTTCAACAATTAGAACAAAAGATATAGCCATCGTTCTGGGGTTTTTTTTGGGGGGGTACTGTACCAAATTACAGAAATGTGACTACACTGGAAGTAGAACTCGTTTGGAACGTTTAGATCCCTTTCGACTCTTTAAAATTAATTTAACGATATTGGAATAGTTTAGTTTGTTGGCAGATGTATCAAATTACAGAATTGTGACTTCTTTGAAAATGAAATATTGCGCTGTTACTCGTATCGAAAGTTTCGATCTCTTTTCAACCCTTTAAAATTAGTTAATCAAGATCGAAATTGTTTACTTTATCTATACTTGCTCTTGGTATCAAATTTAGTTATGATTATATTGAAACTGGGTTGGTTGGTTGTTTTCAGATTATCTGACGCCGTCAGCATCACAAGGGCTATAATGCGCCGAAACATTCGTCATTAGACAAGCCAACATACATTTACAAACATCCATGCCTAATACGGGACTCGAACCCGCAACCTCGCGGTTTAGAAGCTAGCACGCTAACCACTATACCGTTTGGTCGGCATATTGAAACTGGGATATTACTCGTTTGGATTAATTTGACCCTTTTTCGATCCTTTAATATTAGTTAATTTTGATCGCAATAACTTAATTTTTCTATTCTTGTCCTGATTGACATTTGTTCAATAAATCAAAGTTGTGGCTATATTGCAAGGGGGACATTTGAAAATTCCACGTTTGACACGTTTCGACCCCTTAAAACTGGTTAATCGACATCGGAATAATTTACTTTTTCTATGCTTGCCCTTGTTGACTTTTGTACTATTTTTTAGGTTATGACTGCACTGGAAGTAGAACATTGGAATATTCTTTTTAGAAAGTTTTGACCCATTTTCGACCCTTTAAAATTAGTGAAACGATATTGGAATAACTTACTTTTTCTATGCTTACTCTTATTGACATTTTTACCGAATATCAGAGCTGTGACTACATTCTAAGTTGGACATTCGAATATCCCTAATTTGGAATGTTTGACTCCTTTTCGACCCCTTAAAGTTGGTTAAGCGAGATCGAAATAGCTTACTTTCTTTATGTTTGTCTTTTTCTTTTTTTTTTTAATATTAGTATCAATTTTCAGAGTTGTGTCTACATTGGAAGTATGACATTTGAATTTCCCTAATTTGGAACATTTGTCCCCTCTTCCACCCCAAATGTTTATGCCAGAAACCTTCACTGGTGTGTATTCAACAATTTCCCAAAGTTTCATGGTGATTGGATGAATGCTATAGTAATGCATAAAGGACAAACAGACAGACACACAGACATAAATTCGTTTATATATATATATAGATGAGGCCTATTTCAAAACCTGTAACTCAATTGTTAACCACTTCCTAATTCGAAACAAAATTATCATGCCATCAAAGAATAGAAACTCTATTTTTTTTTTTTTTTTTTTTTTTTAATTCTATCTGTAGTTATATATATATACTAATTTCCTTATTTCCTTTAGCCAAATTTTTTTTCCAAAATTGCGAAAATGAAAATTTATCTGGGTACGCGGCAGAGTTCCGTCGCCAAGACCGATGTTAAAGCGACAGAACATGCAAGTGTAGAGCTTAGAATCGAACTTATTCCGGTTATCGACTCCTCACAATTCAGTTTCTGGTTTGATTTGTGCACTCAAACGACTAATTTATGAGCACAATGTCTGCTAATCAGGTCGGGACCTACACCTTAACGTAGATTCCGAATCATAACGAATCTCCATGCCTAACCCAGGATTCGAAAGCGGCACCTTTGGCATGTAAAGCCAGTGTGCAGCTTAGTTTCCATTATAGTTATAGATGCTAGATTTTTTTCCCATCACGTTACACCGGGAGTGTAGAAAAAAAATAATAATCACATAAAGGAATATGACGTACAATTCCTTTGAAAATCACCTAAGTCACAGAATTTTTTTCTTATTCCAATTGTGACCAAACACTTTAGTCAGGCCTACAACAAAAACGGTTAATGAATTTTGACTATTCTTTTTTTATTCTTCTCAAATTGATTAGAGGAAGTGCCTTTTGTATGATTTAATGCGTACGAGGTTCTGTAACCTCCAGATATGATCCGAGAAGTTGAGAATTTTAGATAAAGTATTAAGTGATTATAAAGAGTCAACAGATTTCGAATATTTTTCTTTTGCTCAATGTAAAAAAGTAACTTTGATACTTAAAGTTGAACTATTTATACAATGCAATTATAAGTAAAATTTACTTATTTTTCAAGTAAACTGCTCGCTTATTAAAGTTCTGAAAACACCTGTTTCAACTTGAGGGTTAAAGAACCACTTTCACTTTAAAACAGTTTTAACACATTAAAGTGCTTGGTTGATTTTGAACCACGTACTTCCTGATCACTATCTTGTCGCCTTAATGATAACACCATCGAAGATAGCTTAAATTTCCATCAAAATGATAACACATTTTATTAAATCTTTATATTAACTTCGAGTTTATTTGTTAAAGTTTGTGGCGGGAAAATCTGGGGAGGGCTAATTAACCCACTTGCCGTCATCCAAACGAGATGAAACTTGGTAGATAATTCGTTGTCGATGACAATGTATTCTACCAAGCTTTGTAGTCTGTCAGAAAAAGGCTGGTTTTCACACACGTCACCATTAGCGTTTCCGAAAATCCATCGGTTTTTATGGGGTGGGGAAGGGGGAAGAGTTAGTGCCTGGAGTGGAATCAATGGTTTTCTTTGTAGTGGTCACACTACAAAAACTCAATCCGAGCTGAAAATGACTTAAGTTAGTTTGCAATCTCATATAAAAGTTGGCAATACCAGGGATGAGAGTGATCAGAGAGCAAAAAGGAGGGAATTCAAAAATTCGTTGAAAAAGCTCGCGGATGGAATACACAAAAATTCAACAAAAGAGTATGCAGGAAGGATGATTCAATAATTTTAAAGATACAATGAAATTTCTCATACTATATAATAATTACATTTCAAATATTAGGAGTTAGTGAAGTAATCTGGGAGGAAAGGGGAGCCAAGAGGGAAAATCTTTTGTTTAGATATGAGGAAAAGTATACTTTTTGCAGGAAAAACTGGTTCAGATCAGAAAAATGTGGATCCTCAAGACAGGGGCAAAGAGGAGGAAAATGTTACATAAAAAACCACAAAGGAGGAAATCCTCCAAAAGGAGGAAAACTGGCATCCCTGCAATACATATAAATTTATAAAAACTTTGTTTTTATGGATTAATTTCTTTTTTTAACTCAAAGTTGCTTAGCAAACATATTTTTTTACACCTATTTGTATGTAAATTTATTACTTACTTTTTATTAATACTTATTTTATTAGTATGTATTTGTATGTTTTTGTATTCAATTTAAAGCTAGTAAGTGTATATATTTAATTTACGTACCATTTATGAATAAACACTTTTTCTTAGTGTGATAAAAGGGAATTCTACTTGAACAGATTTTGCTTGCAAACCTAAATCTCACAGTAATATTGCATCACAGTATTTATTGTCACTCTCAGTGTAAAAAGTTGAATGTTAATGTAATGCTATTGTCGCTTACGTCGTTTAGCGTTTCGAGCAATGATATGACTATTTTATGTTTAAACATTCATCCACCATATCTTACTCATCTCGAAAATAACAAACGCAATAAAAAGAATTACCTCCCAAAAAACAACTAGATGTAAAAAAAGAAAAAAAAAATGCTACGTAAAATGATCAGCCAGAAAAAGTAATGAAATCTAATGTTTGCAACCAAACTGCAACATTTAATTCCTTTGGGATACTTGTACATAACGAAATTGGAATTATTGAGAGGAACCCCTAAGGTCAATCAGTGCTTGGGAGCTAAGGTTTTTATGGAATCAATCTCAATTCTGCACAATGGGTGCAAAGTAGCTCAAACCGATAAAATGATATTAGTATTTTGAAAAAACTCTAACCTGCCTATAAAGATTCCTCTCAATAATAACAATTAAGTTCATTATGTAGAAGTAACAAGAAATTAAATGTGGCCGCTTGGTGGCACAACCATTAAGATTATTAATTTTTTTTTTTTTCTGGCTGATCATTTTACTTTTTTTTTTTTTTTTCTCTTGAAATAACTGTCCAAATGTAATCAGTCAGTAGAAAATAATTACAAACTCTGAACATAAAAGAAAATATTTATTTCCGATAAATAAAGGACATTGGAATTTGTGAAATGACAAAGGAATTAAAACGAATCGCATAGTTGCTCCGTATATTGCGCAATTTTTTTTTATTCATGAGTCACTTATAACAATTCCATATTGTTCTAATAAACTATCCAAATTCATTAAGTCATAATCTCATTTACAGTACATTTTTACTTAATAATTGTCAGAATTTATGGGCAAGCAAATAAATGCACTGTTTTGCTATAAAAACAAATGCTCATAAGTCAGCACACTTTGAAATATTTTCATTTTGAAATGTATAAGACCAGTAAAGATTTCCATTCAAAGCACAGTTGACATTTTAAAGTAAAAATATAAATTTACCAAAACTTGTCTCAAATTATTTTAATTGACAAGTTGATGTGCATTCCAAAGATGAAAGCTGAATGGTACATTTTTATACCAATAATTTTTACACCGATAATTTTTATTCCAACTTTAAAGGAATTACCAATGTTTAGCCTGTGATGTTGCTTCTACGTTTCTTATTTCATGTAATAAAAAGAAGTTATAATTGCGATGAACTGCATCAACACATTATTTGCTGTATATTTTCACTCATTTGAGTTTCCTTACATATATGTACAAAAAGAAAAGTATTCTCCCTCTTATATACATATTCAAATGTAGTTAAATAAAGCTTTTCAGAGTGAGAAAAACATTTTGACAATTTCGTAGTTAAGACCACAGCTGTCATTTTTACAACTCCACAAGCGATACCTTGTTGATTCTCATTTTGCACTAGGCACTAAGAAAGTTGCTCTAGGAACGTCACTTGTATTTTTAAACAATTATAAATACAAAACAGTCATAAAATTTATCAACATCTCAACCAGAGAGGAAAACAAACTAGGAATAAAAACAATTAAAACTCAGTTGAAAGGCATAGAGAAAGAAGAAACTAAGTTTGCTGACTACACATCATGTCTACCAAATAAATTGGTCACCAACAAAGACAAAATCACAAATACACGGTGGAAAGTAAAGACCAGACTTTCATATATTTGGCAAGTAAAGTTTCACGTAAAAAAAAATCTTTTTATACCACACCTTTTATGCAACTTTTAATAAAAATATACATCCATTAAAAAAAAATTAACTCTACTGTCAATAAATGACTTTATGCCTTTTGATCTCAAGACTATTAGTTAAGGATACAAAAAGTATAGTTTTTCATATTATAGACATCATCATTTAAATATTTTTTGCGAATTAAGAATCAAAAATTAAAAATCAATATAAAATATTTAAAATCTTATTAATGTATTGTTAGTCAAATATATTATATTTAATAACAGTATGCTTGAATGGACTCAGTTGACCATCGAATAGTGCTTTGTCCATTCAAAATAGCATTTCAATTTAAAAGTTTTTTCACCAGCACAATAGTTCAAGGTATGCAAATGCATTTTGTAAATATGTTAAATATCTCATCTTTGGTTGTATGTTGTATTTCATACTTTGTGTAATGCTAAACTTTGTAAAGTAGGTGGAGTTCAAATAAGCAAGCAATATACAATGAAGATTTTTCTTTAAAATTACTTAAAAGATATTTAACTAAAGCTTAAGATTTTTATTCATATTAAGAGAGCAATTAATGATAAAAAAAAAATAGTGCAAATGCAATTTATGTCTGGTAGATTAGTCCTAATCTTAGTGAAATTTCTGTTTATGAAATTAGCCTAAACAGAAGTTGTGCAAAAATGCTTAACAATTTGGGAGATAAGCAACCCCTAATGTAACAATCCATCAAATTTAAAGTATTTTTCATTCCCATAATTCACAATTTCAAAAAGATTATATGATATGCCAGTTATTGATAAAGGAATAAAGAAGGTAGTTCACTCCAATCCAAAAAAAAATAAAAAATTTAAAAAATCAAATAAAAAACATATTTATGCAAAGAAAAACATTATTTCGTATAAAAAAAAATATATAAACTTATGTGTTTAATACTTGTGAAGATGGCCCTCTTATAAAAAAGCATGCATCTTTCGAGAACAGGCACTCACAGGAATTGTCACCAAATGATACAAAACTAACCATATGATTCATAACTTTCAGTCGAAAATAATTGCCACAATAAAATAAAGACAGCTGTTTTAACTAAATGTAACAAGGCACCGTCATTTTGAATCGAAAACTAAAACGTAAAAATACCATTTACAACCCAAAAATTGCAATGATGTGACAATAAATGTAACCTCACCAATGAGGAGAATTTAATGAAATACTGGATTAGGCATTGCAAAAACAGTGGATTGAAGTTTAACAAAAAACAAGAGTATGCAGTTGAAGATAGGCCTTACCACATTCTTCTCTTAATATGATCAATTTATCATGTAGAACATGACAATACTTTTGTGCTGAAGAATAGAAACCCCAAAGATAAAATTTATGACAAGCCCAACCATTCCGTAGTGTAAACAGTTATCTGATTTTGTTGTATTAAATTTCAATAGGAAAAGTTAATCCATGATGAGATGGAAAAATCATAACAAAAGAATTTAAAAAAAAAAGGATTAGTTAGAAATATATATATGTCTTTTCCACAGCTCGATGATGAATCTGATTTTAACAATTTTGAAGTTTGGTAAAAGAACAAAATGTTGTAAAAAGAAATATATTTGGGCAAGTAGGTACTAATAACATACAACTCTACTTCATAAACTTATCTTTCCCATGACACCACAATAATCTTCTTTGTCAACAGAAATGTTTCAATGTGATAATGAACCAACATTGAGATGAATATTGAAAAATAAAAAGCAAATTGCCTGTGGTGGTAGAACCTCAAGTCCCCCCCTTCTTTTCCACAGTGCAGCAAACCGAGTTCCATTTCAACAAAAAGTAAATCCCTTTGGGATGCTTGTCACATTAACGTACAATGAATTGATCGTTTACGAAAACTGTGCCTAGATGCCTTGTTGCATACTCAATGTTGTCCATCAATGAATACTTGTCAATCCATCTTTCACCACACCTTCTCGCTGTTGTAGAGTTCGTTGAGAGTGTCACACGAAGGCGTCTTCAGGGACTTGGCCTTCTCTTCCAGAATACGATCTCGAAAGTTCCTCGCTCGCCAGATCATACTCTCCCCTGCAGGCAAAGATAAGGATTCTATAACAGGGTTTGGTGGAATTTTAGCACAAAAAATCCTATTCATAAAATCTTATATAAAACACTAGACTTCTACAACACAACTTGTAGAGCCTTTCTCGAACAAAATCTCAAAGTCAGTAGAGTAATCCCAAGAATTTTATAGCAAATATTTATTTAATTATTTTATCAAAATCTAAAATAAAGATCACAATATTAAAATAAATTCAAAATTTTATTCAACAAAGCAAGGCATTTTTTTTTTTTTTTTTTTGAAAATGAGCAATTTTTGTTATGCCTACGAGAAAAGTGCAATGTGAAAGAAACACTTGAAATGAACAGTCAAATGGCAGAAAACTTGTGATATTGCACAGGGTTCCCACTCAAATTAAAGAATGAAAATCAATGACTTTTAGGGACCTAAATAATGTTTTTAAGGACCTTTGAAAATTTGTTTTCAGGCATCATGTCTATATATAAATTGTTAATAAAGTATATTCTACCAAAAAAGTTACAAGTTGGTGGATGCATAGTACAAATATGTCAGAGAATTCCAATAAGATGCAGATAAGCTGTGGTCACGTGGGGATAGTAAGTCTGAGTTGAATTTTTATAACTTTTGCAGTTGGGCTCACAACATTTGCAAAAATTAAGGACTTTTAAGCACCTCTAAGCATTTTAAAGCACTTTCAAGGCCTTGAAAACTAGTTAAAAAATATTAAGCACTTTTAATGACTTTCAATGACCATAGAAACCCTGTTGCAAAAATGTTGGTGAAAATAACAAGCTTTTGCAACTTTTTGCAAAATCTGACCAGTCACAATGTTTCAGCTATAGGGCTAATTTCTATTCACATGCAAGATATTCCATATAGTCTATTTGCACACCTGTGGCCTTTTATTATACACTGATGGTTCTTTATTACTATAATTTCATAAGAGGTCATCATATTAATTACTACCATATTTTAATATAACTAATTTGAAAAACATAATTTAAATAACTAGATCTACATTCTGAACAATGTTAATAAGGAGAGGTAATTTTTTTTAATTCTTTCTGCAAGGAGTGTTGAGTACACTTTCTGCAATGGGGTCAATAAGTGGTGGCAATAATGCATTGATTATATTATGAAATGTGTTTTTTACTTAAATACATGAATTTGAGGGAAAGATTATTTTATACAAGTAAACTAAATGATAAGGTAACATTAATTATAACCACATTATGGTACATCTACTGCAAGGGCAGTTGCACTCACGGTAGTTCTTCTCCTTAAAGCATGCCCCCCTCAGGTTGGCAATATACTCCTCTTCTACTTGTCCCTCCAGCCGTTGTATGCTGCCTTGGAAGTCGGACGCAAAATTCTCCTTCACATAGTATGGAACGCGGAGACCACTCGTGCGCTTTTCATAAGGATACTTCCTAAAAGCACAAAAGGAAACCTAGTTAGGTATGAGAAGATTCAGTGATAATAAGTATGTTTACAAAATGAGATACAATGTTTACACAGCAATGTTTTATTAGTGTATGATGATCAAGACAACCGTCTATGTGGTCTCAAAAGATATAATCGGTAGGTGAGCAGGATGAATGCCATTTGAAATTGCATTATATTTCAATCCAAATTTTAGCCTCATATTTGGTTCTAAAAGTCTGAGACAAAGCCTGTCTTCTAACATGTATTTTGTTTTAGATTTTCGGACAGGAAAAAATATAGTATTCCCCCCCCCCCCTAATTTTTTAAAAAGGTTAGCGTGTAGTATGTTACCTGATGTTTTTTTAAACCATTCCGATTCTGATGGGAACCAAAAACTACACATTTCCCTTTCATATTTTTTAATTACTTTTTAAATTTATTAATAATAATAACAAAACAGTTTAACCTTCTGAGGGTCACGGGCGTATATATCCGTCATTTGATCCAAAGTTTTTCCAGCAATACACAACCTTTTTAAATTTATAAATAAAATGTAAAATAAAACATTTTTTAAATCTTTTTATTAGGATGATAGTTTAAAACCTACTTAAAACAAAATAAATAAAAAATAATTAAAAAAAATTATACATTTGGATCAGAAATAAAATTTTAAAATTATTGCAGGGTTATCAACTGTATAATTTCGCCCATTCCCTTGACGCTCAGAGGGTTAAGCCAAATTTTGAATAACAGGTTTGGCTTTTATTCAATTAGTATACTTATACTTCAAATTCTAACTTTTTATTTAATAACACATAAATCGGTAATTGAAAATTAATGAAACTTGATAATCTAAAATTTTAAGAGTTCTGAATTCAAATATGTAGTAATATAATGGTATTGTTATTGATTTTTTGGACACGTTAATGACATTTTAAAATAAAAAAATTCAGTTCATTAGTAAAAAAAATCTTTCAGAAATTAAAATTTTGTTGTTGTTGTTATTGCGTCAATTAGTACAAGCTACATGAGCAGCATTTGGAATTTTGTTTTGTGTTCAATAATTTCAGGAAAATTCAATTGAATTTAGTTTTGCAAAACTACCTTGTACAGCTACTTTCAATGTATAACTTCAAATTATTTTTTTAAACTAATTAAAGTACTACAACTGTTGTTGAGAGAGTGCTAAGACAGCTAAATTGTTACTCATTCATCATCACTTTTGTTATGAAGGCTAACAACTAAAATTTAAGTGTCAGTAATTTCAAGGTGTGTGCCTTAAAGAAAATTCATACACTTCTTGTATGGTAAAATTTTAAAAGTATAAAACTAACAGAAAACCTTTTCGACAGAAAATACAACAAACATTTTATCATGTTTTTGTTAATTTTATTAAGTATTATTTTACACTAAAGAATTTAGAAAAATAAAATGCATTATTATTTTGGATGTTTTCTACAGTTTTAATGCCAATTTTTTTGTCTTACAAGAGTTCACCAAGTCCTCAAATGTAGCCACAGACATTTCCTGAACAGAATTCAAGGAATTATATCATTTCAAAAATTTAAAGATTAATACTCCTTTATAAAAAAAAATCAGAGTACAACAAACAGGTCTGAAACTGATATAAATGAAATTAATTAAAAAACTTATCTAAATATAGATATTTACTATTGATTGCGACACAGATTATACTAAGTCGGATGATATTAAGTTAGAATCATTGAAGTAACTTTCTCATTTATTGACCTTTAATAGCAGGTGCAGAAAGTTTTGACCAATCTACTATTAGCCAAAAATGCTTTTATATGCTAGATCTTTAATTCTTAGCAATCAATTTTTATTGATATGTTTCTTAATAATCATATCAATAAAAAATTGGGATTGAATTTTTCACCGTAAAAATGGTTTACAATATAGTACAAACTACAATTTTACTAAAACACTTTTCTTGTCGGTAAATAAGATTAGTAATACTTACAATGATTTAGAAAGACTATAGGTTGGGTCCGCAATGAAAAAACTTGTTAATACAGAAAGTAAAACTAGAAATATAATGGGTAGCATTTGCATCATCACAGAATAATTTGCCTGAAATAAAAAAAAGGGAAATTTTTAATAATTGAAAATTTATACCAAAATTATTTATTAAGTATATTATAAAGTAATTCAATATTTAAAGCAAATTAAATATGTGTACATGGGAAAATTTTTATGTCTGATTTATGATGCCAGAATAAAAACACACACAAAAAAAAGATTCCATTAAGAGATCATCTTCATTCAAATGTTTGTGTGATCTGCCACATTGTAACTAGAGCATTTTTAATCCTTTTCTGATAAATTTCTACAATTTTACACTTCTTTTTTATATAAAATAAACGCAAGAAAAAAAACATATCAACATACAGAAAGTTAAGAAAATATCAATGAGGAACTTGCACAAGTGAGGAAAATGAATATTTTTTGCATTTTCTAGTGTTATCCAAAGGATATATTTGAGCAGTGTAATTATTTTTTACTTTTATGCTTTCAATTAATCAAAAATCGAGTTTGAAATCGAAGCAAAAGTCACATGACCAAAAACGTATAAAAAACCGTGACATAGTTACAATTAGATTCCTTCGAAACTCCAAGGAGGAATCTCTCTCCCTCCTTGTCTAAAACAGGTTTTAGACTGGCTCATAATTTGCACATTGAAGTCACAAGCAAAAGTATCTTTTCCCTGCCGAATCGCAAAGCGAAAAACTTAATTTTTTTTTAAACTATCTATCCGAGCTCAAATTTTTGAAAGAATGGTATTGTTTTTCATGATTTTTTCTCTACTTTTATTTAAAAATAAAACCAAAAAACGTGAGAGTTCCTCATTGCAGATTATATGCTTAATTTTCCTTGATTTATACAAATTTGCAAGACATTTACTGCCTGTTTTAAAATCCCAACTTTTCTACTTTTTCCATGGTTCTGTAACCACTCTAAAAAGGGAAATGATAAATATTTGTACACTATTTTATTTTTTTATCCTTTGAAACAAATAACATTGATTATAAGTAATGCATTGAAAACATTAATTTAGTATTACAAAACAATGTAATGAAAAACCAAATTGTTAAGATTCCTGTCAACCCTTTGCACTCGATGTCTTTTTTGCGTGGAGGGACCAGCAATTCGAGTTATTTTAGATTCGGTTGGCGTTTATGGATTTTCTTCATAGAAACTAAACACAGTCATTGGTCTTGCATCAAATTACCGCATCAAACCTATTGGTCCTCTTGTGTTTCGGCATCCAATCGTGTGGCGCCTGAGAGGCGCTGCTCGAGTGCAAAGGGTTAAATCCTATATCAATCATTCTATATTTATTCTAAAATATTGTGCACAATGAATAAGTTCAATTATCACTTTTAAGTTTGTTTTGATATTGTAAGACAAGACTTTAGTTAGTCGGTTTGGCCTTATTGCACCTTAATACCACATTTTTACTCATAACAAAATATACATACTTCTTGCCGAGAAGATTGGTTCTCTCTTGTAGTAAACCTCCTCTGCGGCCTCCTTTGGTATGTATTGGCTGGGAAAGAGGAGAAAAATGTATCATAATGCAAAACTTCAATTCAATTACATGGTGACCAGAGAGAAAACATTAAAAAAAAAAATTATTTTACTCTGACGATTCCTAGTCACCTGTACTTTTAAGATATTGTAAATGTAAACAGTTAAAAATTAAATTTAAAGAAATTTACTAAACAAAAAATTTATTGTAAATCTTCTGTAAACACTAAAAGCTATTAATTGTATGCAGGCTAAAATAGAAACTTTAGTGAGGTGAATTATACGACAAAAGTAAGAATGAAAGAAGTTGATAAATTTATTTCCAGCCCTTGTGGAATTTCTATTTATTATAGTAAAACTTTTTTTTTTAAATATTATTTCCAATAATTAATAGCAAATTAAAAAAAAAAAATGTCTCTATAAATCAGTTATATTTCCAGAACTGTCAATTTCTCTG
This sequence comes from Linyphia triangularis, assembly GCA_963978545.1. NCBI lineage: Eukaryota > Metazoa > Arthropoda > Arachnida > Araneae > Linyphiidae > Linyphia > Linyphia triangularis. Next base: position 90,240,588 of record OZ021722.1, read on the forward strand.
TTTACCCATATTTCCCATGTTGCAGGATACCCTGACTTACTACAGTAGACCCTCCATACAGCGACCCCTCAGGACCAATAAAGAAGGGTCGTTACATTGAACAACAGAATAAAACGTAGAAACAAGGAAATAAACTAGTAATACTTACCTGGAAACCCTAATTTATGATGCATTACTAGGGTTTCTGGAAAAAGTCAGCCTAGTTTGTTGAAATAAGTTTTCACATATGTGGATGAAAATATGCAGTCACTATTAACGAAAAATTGCCTGTGTTTTGGTCATGGTAGCAAATAAAAAATAGTGTTGTCTCTATGAAAAAAAATTGAGAATTTCAATTTTCGGTCATTTTAATGAAGGGGGTCTTTTAAAAGAGGGTCTACTGTAACACTCTATTAAAGTCATTTATTCACTGTTTGCAATTTATGAATAATAAAAGCATTGTTTTGTTTGTCAAATCTTATTTTAATGGAAATTATGAGCTTTAATCTTTTATAATTTACTTTTAAGCATATCTAAGATATCAGGAATTAAATTAGGGTGTTAATGTTAGCATATAATTTATGGTCACAGTTATACAATTATGCACAAAGTGTGTAATTAGTTTCTTTTTGATTTTAACAAAATAATACCTTAAATTTTAAAACTAAGTTGAAATATATATTCAAAAATGATTTTGACAATAAAATATAATTAAATACACCTACCTGATGCAGTGATACCTACATTTATAAATTATTTTCATAATAAACATGACTAAATTTATTATTTCTACAAGATAAAAGATACATGTAAAAGCAGTTCTCAATAATTTGAGAATCTTACCTGACATACCTGGAGCAAAACCTCCACCGAAGAACATATTGAACAATTCTTCAGCTGAAATATCACCTGAAAAATTATATGGAATAGTAAGTATCAGAGTTAGAAAAATTTTAGAATATCAATCCTTATAATTCATTATTGTTTATCAGATTTTTACATCCATGTACATTCATCACAGCATATTTCCGTTTAGAAAATAAAATCCTCCCTAAAATATATACAAAAAAGAAAAAACAGAATATACAGAGCCCTATTATAAATGTTGCGATAATTGACTTGCATATTATATAAAACATGACTTGAATATTATATATTTCTTGCATGGTATATAAAGAAATCAATCTACATAAAGTCATGGTATATAAAGAAGCTATATGAAGAACAGATATATCGTGAGAACATCAGCCTGAGTGATAACTTGCAATATGTTTCTGCACAATGAGTTATCATGCATGCATTTTTTTATAAAAGACACAGAAAAGTAATTTCCTTTTAAATCCCATGTCCGAGTAGAGAAATTAAAAAAAAAAAAAACTTTTTTAAACTTCCCATATGTTTAATTACCTAAAAGTGCTCTTGAAATTTAAAAAAAAAAAAAAAAAAAAAAAAAAAAAAAAAAAAAAAAGCAACTGTCATTACTCTATACACCCTTAATCAACAGAACTTATGTTTGTGATCAAAGCAGCATCAACTTTCATCAAACCATAAATTGTAAATCTTTCCAGATTTTACCAAACACAAACTTGAAAACATTTCACAGCCATAACAAATTACTATGTTCGAACAATAAAATACAATTTTAAATCCTCAATAGAAAACCCATAATTAGCAATCAACTCACTCTCGAATCCTCGTGAATATTCATAGTATCCCGGTGTTCTGTTACAGGAGGATCGTCTATAGTTCTTGTTGTCAGAGGAGCCAAAGGCATCATACTGTTTTCTCTTTTCAGGGTCACTCAGTACTGCAAATGCATTCCCAATTGCTGGGTGTGGGCAACATAAAAAAAAAAAACATTAATTACAAGAGTAAAAAAAGAGGGGGAAAATCATGTTAAACCACTATAAAAAACAATTTAATTATATGTGCTAGAAAATAAAACAAACAACTCTGGAGAAAGCACAAAAAAACTATTATAAACTTACAAGTAAATAAAAATATCTAAATATTCTATTTTCATCACCAGTACCTTTGAATGCCTCCGTTGCCCCAGGTGCCTTGTTCTTGTCCGGGTGGAACTGCAGTGCCAGCTTCCTGTACATCTTCTTGACCTCAGATTCCCCTGCATCTTTTGCCACACCAAGAATCTCATAGAAATCTTTACACTTCTTGATTCTGTTACAATGAAAACGAGGCATTGGACTAAAAACTACAAAGTGACAAAAATTTTAAAAATTCTTTAAGTATGAGTAAAATAGAACTTTAAATGGTGTGTATGATTGAGAATGATCCTTTGTTATGAGCAAGCGTCCACTGTACAGCAGCATACAGCAAGCAAAATAAAATTTAATATGAATCTGCTGTTTATGAAAACCATAGCATAAATTTTATAGTAAGTCAAACCCTGTTATCATGAAGTCGATGGGGCCGTCAAAATTGTTCACGTTAACTGAATTTCATGTTAAACAAATAAATTAACTTTTTTTAAGTATGGAGAAAGGCTTTTATTTCGTGTTAAACAATTAAGCGATTTCACGTTAACAGGATTTGACTGTAATATCTTGAAACTTCAATAAACACAGTAAAGTAGAATGAAAGATTAGTCAGCTAAGTTTCTTGACTACCTACCTCTTTGTTTCCCAAGATTTCTTTAACCCAAATGAAAAATTTCAGAAGTGGGCCCTTCCTATTTGAATAGTATAACAAAACCCTAACCACTTAAACCATTGTAACTTCTTGAAAAATACCTTATTATTCAAACAGCATCTAATTACAATAAGCTGAAATATTAAAAAATCCAAAAACAAATTTAATGTCGCTAAAAACAAACAATTTATGGAATTTGTGCTCAAGATTATGACACAACATTGACAATAATAAAAATTCAGTGAAATGTAGCAATTGTATAAAATATAATAAAGATAAAATGCAATATACAAAGAATGCAACAGCTAAATATATAATAATAAAACAAGGAGTATTTCTATGGAGCTATAGAAAGCTACTTCAAATAGGCGTAGAGCTTTGAAATTTTCAACATAAGAAGTATTGATTTTCTAATTGGACCTTTGACAAACAGAATGTTAAAATTTTGATTATTTTTAAATTAATTTTAATTAAAACATTTTTTACAAAGCAACTTTAAATAGGTGTAAACTTCTGAAATTTTCACCAGAAGTAATTTTAACCTTCTAATTTGACTTTTGACAAACAGAATGTTAAAATTTTGTTTAGCAACAAGCAAATTAGTTTTTTATAATTAATTTTAAAACAATTTTTACAAAGTGACTAGAACTCTGAAATTTTCAACATAAGTAGTTCCCACCTTATAATTTTGATTTCTCCAAAAAGAAAGTTAAAATGTCAATTAATTTTTTTGAATTTTTGTTGTATTATTCCAAGGCATCGGACACACCATAGAGGCACTGGAATAGAACCTCGTGAATAGGATAGGAAGAATTCAGCAACAGTTGCAAACTTGAAAGGGATCACAAAGAAAGGCTGCAGGAATTGCGTTTCATTATTATTATTATTATTTCTTAAGTCAGGATTAAGATTTGTTAGTTTTCTGCCAGAAAAGGGGTGGGCAGGAGTTTCACTATGCCAATTGCATTTTTGTTCCTATTTTTGTTTTTTATTTCAGGATTACGCTTTATTATTATTTATTTATTTATTATTATTATTATTTATTTTTTTATTTCTTGATATAGAGATTTCTTTCTTATCTTAATTAAGTTTTGTTTCAAGTATAGAACTCTGATATTTTAAACATAAGAAGTTTTAGTTTCCTAATTTTGATTTTCAGAAACGTTAAAATTTAATTAATTTTTTTTATTATTTTAAAATCTTTTTACAAAGCAACTTCTATAAGGAATAGAGATCTGAAATTTTCAAGATAAGTAGTTCTGGCTTTCTAATTAAACTTATGACAAACCGAATCTTAAAATTTTAATTATTTTTTTATTAATTTTTTTTTACTACGCCACTTCAAATAACGTATATTTAATTAATATAACTTTCAGTGGCGGCTCATGGGGTACAGCAAGTACAGTTGGACTGCATCTAACTTATAAGTTGAAAATTCAATATACTAAATGCTAGTCAACTTTGATTATTTATTTTGATAATTTTCTTAACGTAGATTAGAATCGCAAATGAAGATGGAATTTCTACAGTAAGTAAAAAAATCCCCGATAAATAGCAATCCTGTTGCATAATTCACAATTGAGGAAAAAACCCTACTCAAATCAACTAAATCTGATGACGGTCGTTTGAGTACAGCCAGTGAGTAAAAATTCCAAAAGGACTGCGCCGTTGGCATAGAAACAACAGCTAGTATGGAATCGCCTTCTACGCTAAATGTATATGGCTTGGTGCCAAATGCAGCCCTTATGAATTTCGTGACTTCGTCTATACTCGAAAATTTTATGTACTAGTCTGAGAGGAGACTGCAATTTTTGGACCTCATCGAACATCATTCTGAGTTTTTTATAGAAATCGGAGAAAAGTGAGTAGATTACGAATCAACTGGTCTGCCGTGGCAAAAATGGCCAAAACTGATCAAAAATTGACTTGGAATGAGTTGAACTAAAATCCGAGTGCCAAATATGTCATAACTTGCCAAAAAGAGAACAAACTTTTTTGTCTGGCAACCCACTGCTGATTGAATTTAAATGAGAAAAAGCGCAAACGATTTCTGATCTCTGGCTCGGAAAACTTGTATATTTTAAAAATAAGCCAAATTGGCGACATCAGTTACGTTTCTTGCCAATTTGGCTCATTTGTGAAAGATGCAAGTAAGCCATTGCCACAAGTCCGAATCGTCTGCAACCTTCTTAATTTAAAATTAAAGAGTTAGGGTTACCAAATAAAAAAAAAAATACTAATTATTTGGCAATCGGATTTAGTTCAACTTATTAAAAGTCAATTTTTGACTAGTTTTAGCCATTTTTGCCACGGCAGACCAGTGGATTCGTAATCTACTCACTTTTCTCTAATTTCTATAAAAAATTCAGAATGATGTTCGATGGGGTCCAAAAATTACAGTCGCCTCTCAGTCTATACTGATTGGCTTGTGTGAGAGGATGTGTGAAAAGGAGAAAAACGAGCATTTCTTAGAATTTTCTCCATCAAACGGAAATAGTTTGAGTGATAAGTTTACACATGTTTTCTTATTACTTCTTAAGTTAATAGAAAAACTATAATTGAACCATTTTGAAACATGGAGTCCCGTAAAAGTTAAAATAATTTTTTTTCTAATAATTGTATTTATTGAAAGGAAACTTTGACTAATTAAGATTAAAAAAGTTCCATTCATGAATGAATGGAAAGGGAGGCGTAATGGAGGGAGAATGGAGGAGGAGGGGAATAAAGGGAGGGGGAGTCACTGTTCTGGTTGCACTAACATTTTTGACCACGGGTCACCACTGATAACTTTATCCATGGAAAACTCTCACCTTTCATAAATAAAATACACACTTACCCATTGCTAAGAAATATTATGAAACATTATAATAACCAATATCTTTTACCAGATGAACATATGTTAACAAGTGTCACTCAAGTGCCAGGAAATCAGTAAAGTGTGCATTTGGAATTTTGTATTCCAAGTCTCATTAATTTTCTAAAGTCATAGAAACTACAGAAAAAACTGCTGCCAACATAATCAAATGCTGTTGTGTGCATGTTATTATAGACAAAGAAGGAATCAAACACTACTTAAAAGGAAATAACTATTTTTCCAAGCAAGATGACAATTATGGTTTTCAGCGGAAGGGGTCGTCAATCACATAGCGCCAAGCAAGTCAGACACATTTAAGTTGTTTTTCTCTGCAAATCTAATTCAGTTTTGTGATTGAATTCGTGATATTTCATAGTATAATAAGAGTAATTACTTTAAGGTTTTATAAATTATTAATTTAGAGAACATACAATAAAAAAAAAAAAAAAATCTTTATTAATCCATTTCACAATTCTATCAGATTTCTACCTGGATTCATGCTCTCATCCAGGTAACCTACCAGTTCCCACTGAGACTAGCACTGATCTATTTTATCACTCAGTATCCCAGTAAGCACCAATACGAGATGATCCTATATGGATTCATACGATTAAGAGAGGTAAACCAACCAGTCCTCATAGAGAAGCAGGGTTTAATTTAAAAATCCAATATGTGAGTATGCAAGTACTCGCCCATCCTGACTCCACTCTGTATATAAACCCATAAATTACTTTCACCCTTTTCCCCGACCTGTTTTTTATCAAGACTAATATATTGTAGTTACTTGTTCTTACTTTTAAAGTATAAAAGAATATGAATCTTACTAAATAAAAGATAAAAATTACCAAACATTACAAAAAAGATAAAAAGGAATAAAAATTTAAAATTTCATTATTGAAGCAAAACTATATATCTGATATTTGGCACACTTCCCTACAAAGTATTTAGTTGAACATTATCTATCAATAAATTCATGTTTATAATCTTATCTTACTTTTGAACGGCCTGCAATTGGTCTTCTGTGTAATCTGCTCTCTGTTCTGTTCTCCTTCTTGCTGAGGAACTCCTTGCCCTCCCTTCCCCTCCACCTCCCTCAAAACTTGTACTCCTACTGCGGCCTCCTTGACCAGAGTCTCCAGCAGAGTCACTTAGTTTTTCTAGGAGTTCAATTAAATCTGAAAAGAGATAAGGAGACATTTAAACACGATACTATTCAGAGAAAGTGTTAGTTTTCAGTTGCTCATTATAAACACAATGATTCTCATGAACACATAAAAAAAAAAAATTCACAAATGTACAGTAACGTAGTGCATTTAAATGCTAATTTCTTAATAATAAAAAGGCAATTCTCTGCTGTATGCAGCGGACATTTTGGCTCTTTTTTCTATTCTTAAACAAATTAGAATTCTACAATTACTATGAATCTAGTAGTTATGTTTTTGTTATATACAATACTAGCTGGAAGTAAAGTTATATTGAAAAATATTTATTTTAACAACGTCAAATATACATTTATAAGTCAATGATGCAGGTTGCTTAAAATAATTATTTTCAATAGTTCAAATAACTTTTTTTTTTTTTTTCGATACAACTTTGTCACCAGCTAGTATTGTACAAAAACACAACTACTAGATTCATCATAATTTTAGTATTTTAATTAGCTTACAATTTGGAAAAAGAGCCAAAATGTCCTGTGCATCTGTCAGAGAAATGTCTTAAAAGTTTTAAATTAGAAATGTCCTCCAGTCTTTTCCAACAGGCAAAATGATGAAAAGGTTATGCTGTACTTTCCTTTTAAATTAGCCAACCAAGTAGCCAATTTATTATAACAATAATCACTTTACAGAAAGCTAAAAAACATTAAGATAAAAACGTAATCACTTAATTAACTTCTGATAGTATAAGTGAACTGAGTATGAAAATGTTGTATAGAAATATTGTTGCAATTATTATACATTAATTACTAAAATAATCTTATAAGAGTCAAAAGTATTTTTCTTTTAGAAAACTTAAAAGAGAGCTTCTTTCCAGGGCGGGTGGGGGAGCGGATTAATCTAATTATCGATTTAGGTATCAAGCCTAATGAGAGCTTTAAGTTCCATATAAATATATAATCATCTGTAGGTATAAATATGTAAAGAAAGAACCATATAAATATATTTGTTTTTAAACATTCATGCAATACACCAGCACCAGTACATAAGTAGCATGCACACCAAGGTCTATACATCATAAATTTCTTTATCACATAATAATTTTGTCATAGAATAGGAGTTTTATTGTAGTTTATTAAACACTGAATTAGTTGAAATTAGAAAGAATAAAGTGTAATAGTTTGAAGCAACAAGAAAGGGTTTGAACCTACCCTCCGAAGTCAGACCACTGAGTAATTGAGGTTTATTTCAAAATACATAAAAATTTTACCTAGATAAATACTTTTACCTAACACTAATAACAGTTGATAAAACTGTACCTTTAAAAAAATTAGCAGTAAATTTCTTCTAATGAACAACTTAACAAAAACAGAGTCCAAGTATTAATTGTGATTGGCTTTCATTACTTAAAAATTTTGTTATATTCCTGCACTAGAATGCATATATACAAAATAAAAGGCAATATTTGTTTTTATTTCAATTTCATAATTAAAATTCATTTTATTCAGACTAATGAGTTTATGATGAAATACATAGAAGGTAGAAACAATATGTATTCCACAAATAATCACATCACTAGAATTATAAATGAAGATAATCTTGGGGTAATAATATGATAATAATAGTTAAAGTTATTTAACATAACATTTCCTTAATTCTTTTAGATTTTGAAACGTGGGACATGAACCATAAATGAAGTTTTGTTTAGTATTAAAGTGAAATTACTACTAAGCATTAGACATTTTTCCTAAACTTTTGAGACTGAGATGAACACCTTTTTTTCTAAGCATTATATGGACACACTAGTCACAAGTGACCTTTACTAAAACGAATGAATAAATCCCCCAAAAAATGAACATTATATAATCTTGTAGATACATAATTGAAAATAAAATTGAGAAAAACTTGTGCAGCAGAATTTTTACAACAGTGAGTGACACGAAAAAAAATTACTTAGTGAACTATATGCAAAGCTAGTTTCTAAAGATGATCATATTCACCTTTTGCTCGTTGAGACGGATACAACTTTTCAGCCTTGTATAAGAATTTCAAGGCTTTCGAACGATCGCCTTCATTAATATATTTTTGCGCAATAGATATACAGTGTTCGCTTTCATCCTTATTTCCATCCATGAAGGAAATAATGCAAGATCACAAGATTAAAGCAAATAAATACAAAATTATTGTAGTAAACATTCGACTAACAAAATACACATACATAACAGCCAAACTAAACAAATGAGATATTTACAAATACATAATAATTTTCTATAATCACTAAAATATACTCATGAACTACTTTTACGGATCACAACATTAATTTACAATATCGAAAATCTAGTTTCTGTTCACTTGAAATCCTAATTTTCATCAAGTTGCCAAACAAAAGTGATGCTCTGAAGAAATTTATACAAAAATGAAAATCATTAATATGTATTGTATTAAACTCCAATCTTTTTTAAAAGAGAAACACTCAATTGATATGTATGATTTAGCTTTTTGTTTAAGACTCAGGAATACGTTACTTTGATTGATTTTTTGAGTTATTGTGAGCCTTTGGTAAGCCTTTAAACTTTCTTTCCCGACATGCATGAGTATGAAATGAAGTGAAGTGAACTAAACCAAGTCTATGTAAATAAATGAAAAAAAGCGAAAAGTATTTTAGTTTAAAGAAAACTTCCTTAAGATTATTTTACAATTTTTTTCTTTGGCATTATTTGTTTCAGAAACAGTTGTTAATCGGTATACTACAAAAATATTTTTTTCTTAACTTCTTAATATTAATAAAAGAATGATAATTATTTTGCAATTTAATGCCAACTAAACTGCTTTGTAAATTTACAAAATTGTGCAGTTTTTCATTTAAAATATTGAAATTTGTCAGTTACTTAAAAATTCCTTTATAAATTAAGAGCAAACGCTGAAATCTTCTGTTCTTGTTATGATTCTTCTGATTTTATAAGAACTAAATGCTAACATATTTATCGAAATAGGGGGCTAAAGTTATACTTGGTAAATTCCTAGTTCACGTTTATGAGTTGACGCACTTTTGAAAAGTTGGCGACAAAGCCAGAATGTCGCCAATTCCGAATTCCAATATGAAAAATTGAGAAACGAACCAGCTCCATGATTTGTGGTATAGGAAAGTTGAAGCCAAAGCACGTCAATAAAAAAACGGGGTTGCCAAATTTAGAACTGTATCGCCTACAAAACCGCGCCAAATCGGCTTGGCGATATTTTAACGTCAACTAGGAATATTATTTTTCATATATATAGGAATTTAAAACCAACACTTTGTGTGCTTGTTTCCATAAAATTTTCTGTAATTAAGTACATTAGGTGTTGGTGCGTCACGGATCTCTGGAACAGAAGTACCATGGACCTGTCAAACTTTTAGTTTCTTTATTGGGAGCTTAAACGAATCAGTTGAACACTGCTTATTGTTGTTATAATAATGTTGAGAGGGAGAAATTTAGGGGTTGCAATTTGAGAATGCTTGTCTCTTAAAACGAATCAGTTGAACACTGCTTATTGTTGTTATAATAATGTTGAGAGGGAGAAATTTAGGGGTTGCAATTTGAGAATGCTTGTCTCTTAAATAAATAAAAGGAAAGTTACCAAAATCATTAAGTCCATTTTGTACATATGTAGGTGAAATTCTAGTTTTGATTAAAAAAAAAAGTTCGTTTCAAACTCAATACTTGATATTTGCACAAATTATTTGTTTCAAACTTCTTCTGTTGTTTCAATTATTATTTTGTTATAAGTGTTTTGACTTAATGTTTGCTGATATATACATAAAATAATTTTGAGACATAAACATTAAAGTTCACGAATATTGAATAAAAAAAGTTATTAACGATGTTTAACTCATGATTTTTATTTAGTTTACACGAAGCTTTTAGTTGACATTCTTCGTATATACCTAACTTGTTGTATGATAGATTTTCTCAGTATGATGCAAATATTAAAAATGCTGCTCCTCATATTTTTTTTTCTTTAAAGTAACCTTCAATTGATAAAACTGCACAAAACATACAAATATGGTTTTAGTTTAGAAATTCAAACTACTTCAAAATAATAATATCCACTACAACAATCTACTGCAGTTTCTCTCTTTTAACTTGAACAAATTTGATAATTAGAGATGTATACTGTAATCATGTGTGATGCGTACTGTTATGAGAAATACATGGAATTTGCAATTTTAAAATGAAGAAATTTGTGAAAAAATGTAATAAATTTGGAAATTCATAGATTTCTTAGTTTTAAAATAGCAAAATAGATAATAACAAATTCTATGAAAGCAAGATATTAAATAATTTCAAAAAAATTATTTTGATTTTTTTTTTTTTTTTAATTTCTCTTCTAATTGGATAACATTTTGGACTAATTAATAACTTTAATAATTTCTGAGAAATTATAATATAACTGTAAATATCATATTAGTTTTTACCTTTAGAAATTCAGATTTTTAGCAACCAAATCATTTGGTGTGTGTATGTATATTTTTTTAACTGGAAAGACTACTAGTATCATAAATGCTCAAATCTCTTTTTTAGGTAATTGACAGGACATGTCAGATTCAAACAGTAACGATGTTGAGTGGGTGTACTACAGTGATCGGCCAGACTGGGAAGACGTTCAACCCATTCCACAAAATGATGGACCTAGTCCTGTAGTTCAAATTGCATACTCGGATAAATGTAAGTTTGTTATATTAATAAATTTATATACCGTTGATTGGGTAGATTTCCTATTTTTTATACTATTGTGACATAACAAATTGAAATTAATAGTGCATTATGCAGCCATACTCAATGAAATTGAACTATTTGTCTGTTGGGAAATATTGATTGTCAGTGAAACTTTTTACTTAAATAGGTATTTATCTTTTAAAGGGGGCTGTTGGCAATATCCAAGTATGGTACGAATTCTGCGCCAAGAATTGTTTACATAAAACCGTGCCAAATTATGTCAACCCTAGGCATAGGCAGTTCACTTGTTCACTAGGCATAGGCCCTAGGTCAACTAGGCAGTTCACTTGTTAGTAAAAAAGGGTGTCTACTGCCATTTATTGGCGAAAATTGCCTTAGTGCAGAATCCGTACCATACCTGGAAGTTTTTACCATATTTTATATATTGCTAGTGGCCCCCCCTTAACGGAAAAGTACCCTTAAATACATATGGAAGACTATTACCAGGTCCTAAAATATATCTGTAAGAATCATCTGTATTTCTTCGAAACTGACTTCTGACTATAAAATTATCAAACAGGAAAGATGCCATACAATCCCAAGCAAACAGGAAAAGTATTTGCTACCAAGTTGATCCATGTTGGTATCAATGTTAAATAGATAGTTGAAAATAAATTTAACTTTAATATTCAGGCAAAATTAGAAGGTAGACTTTAACTTCTTGAGATAAATGTTGGTACTTTTCGGTTAACCGGGCGCAAATTTCACCCACTTTTTTTTTGTGACGTTTTAGGTCTTAATTATTTGGCGACTTTTCAGTTACGTCTGGCTTAACCAAAAAGCATTTTTTTGCAAATCTCATCAACTATTTTTTTTAGGTCTTGATTATTTGGCGATTTAATACTTATTTGGCAATTTTTCGCTTGCGCCTGGCTAACCAAAAAGTACCTAAATGTGATGAGATGAAGCACATGAAGATTAGTTATGTACTAGGTAGATGGTCACTCTATTTTGTAATCTGAACTAAGTTCGATATTGTAGAGTCTGTCTCTAGCATTGTTTCCCCTTCTATTGATATTTATTTCAGTTGCAATATATTGGAGGGGGTAGAAGTGAGGACCTGTGATCTTCATTTAAATATACATATATTAATATTTCTTTATTGTTTTGGTCTTGCATATTACTTTTAATTTTTGTATTGGTTTATAGAAACAATTTAAAATTGAATAGAACTTTTTTCAGTTATAAGCATTTTCATGATGCATGGTATTTTCTCCCTTAGTTCGAGACATCTTCAATTACTTTCGAGCTGTTTTGGCTAGCAGGGAAATTAGTGAACGAGCATTCAAACTGTCTGAAGATGCAGCTGATGTTAATCCTTCTAATTACACTGTATGGTAAGCAATTCACTTTAAAGTGTTATAATTATATTCTGGTGAAAATTGTGCATGACATTTTAGAAAATTGAAACTACAAAATATTTTTAATGATCTTCTGAAGCATTTTCATTGAAAATACAGTGAACTAATTCTTATTCGTAATTTGCCAACCTATAACATGTATTAGTAGCTGCTGAGATGATTTTTGTGTGGTGATGCTTATCTGCCAATTTGCAACTTCTTCAGATTCTATAACTAAGGTTATGTTATGTTTAACTATGTTTAATGCTCTTAGATGTATCTGTAAATTTACTTGTTTGTGTTGTCATCTACAAGACTGTTTGTGAAGCATTTTCAAAAATGTTTGTCTTAATGATTGTGTTTGCTTTTCCACTTTATGTTTAATTATTTAGCTCATATACAACATAAAGTGTCACTCTATAACAGATATTTTGTTTGCAATAGGCATTACAGGCGCATTTTGTTGAAAGAACTGAAAAAAGATTTAAATCAAGAATTAGATTTCATTGGTCAGGTAATTGAAGATACTCCAAAAAATTACCAAGTATGGTAAGTGTTACTATTTTAACCTTACTGTTATTACTTATTACTATTTTAATGATGTTATTGTTTTCAGATTTTTTTACAACTTTCGTATTTAAAATAAAAGATACAATTAACTTATTATGTAATTTGGTTCATCTTCAAGGTGCTTGGTGTGAATGACAGTGTCAGAGATAGCTCAAACTTTTTTTAGTTTTGGAATTCACATTAATCTGTTAAAATGGATCGTGTTTAGTATTTTATTCAACCGCACACAAATCATTCAAACCATATTGACACATGCTTGTAACAAGCATCTCCTGCCATAAACTCCTTGTTAACAGTTTGCACACTTCTCACAAAGATTTTGAATTTTTTAAATTCTGTAAAGTATTTTATATTATTGACAGTGAAAAAGTCTTCAAGCTTATGAAAATTGAATTGAAAATGAACAGCAATTAATCATACTTAATACAGTGATATTCACGTTATAGTAATGAAACGTACTACAATTCTGCAGAAATACAGATTTCCATTTTTTTACATGGATTTCAATCATTACTGGAATTGATGTGAATTTTTTTAATTACCTGATCCTGTGAAAACCAGCTTTATACTTTCAATTACTCATATGTATACATAGGGTAATAAAAGTCTTCAGTTTAAAAAAACATTTAGTTTTTTTTTTTACATTTCTCCACAACAAATTGACCTACAATGATAAAATTTGGTGTGCAGGTTAGTGGTGGCACAAGGATCTACCATTAAGGTTTTCGTCAAAATCGTGCATGTGTTTAAGGTAGCTGCCATTGAACAAATCATGTTTTTCAGTAATTGCTAAAAATGTCTCTAACGATTTTGTTAAAAATCACTGTGGTAATGCCTCTTAAGGTGCTCTATACATCCTCACCTTTGAAATTCCCTTAAAAATGCTTTAATGGCGTAAAAAGTTGAAAAACGAATGCCTTTAACACAGAGTTCTCTTTCCTGGAGCATAGCTCATCAACAATCGTTTTCTTCTTTCCTCAGTTTCACTTACAAGAAAAGATAATATAAGAATTATCGAAAAGTATATTGCCAAAATCATCATTTTGGCAGAGTTTTTTTTAAACACCCCATACAAGAATTATCGCCAAACTGGCCATTTTTGACAAATGAATGATAAAAATATAAAAACCTTAAAGGACACAAATCCACATTAGTATTATAGTGTAATTGAAAATTGTGCGATGTTCCACACCCCTTGTGTTACCAGTGAAGACCAGCATTAGTGTGTCTAACTAATATTTTTTTTTCTACTGCAATTCTGCTGTTATAAAAAGTGAATAATTATCTTAAGAGTTAATGAAAGTCACTAATGATAAATATTATTTTAAGTTAAAATAGCATTTATTTGAAAACAAAGTTAAATAACTTTGAGGATTTTTGCTGAGTATATCTAAAACATTATGTATTTTTTCAACTGTAAGGGCTTAATTTAGTGTTAGTGAACCTTCTTTTTTATTCTGCAAGGCATCATCGCCAAGTTCTGGTCGAAACTCTGCAGGATCCAAGCAAAGAGAAAAAATTTACTGAAGGAATTTTAGCAGATGATCCCAAAAACTACCATGCTTGGCAACACAGGTGTGCTTTTCTTCATTTCAAAATTATTTTCTTACTTATTTGAATATGAATATCTTGAATATTTGAATTAACTGTACCTGTATCCTCAAACTTGGTGTTCTGTTCCCAAGGAAGTAGAGAAATATTGTGATATCACTTGCATGCCTGAAACATAATAAGCTTAATATTTGGTTCTTCAAATGGAAGATCTGAATAAAGCATTTCATTTCAATTATGTATAAGTGTCTAATACAAAAATAAAAAGATTTTTTTTTTTTAATGTATGCATGTTACTAGCATTTAATAAGACATTAATATTGAGAAGGTTATTGAAGATGTGTGTTTCAATTAAGGATAAACAATAATATAAGTTTTTCTTTTTAAAGACGTAAAACCCAAATCATCCCATTTCCGAAATATTTTCTTAACAAAATTAATAAAATTTACTTTTACCTAATTAGAGTCTTGCATTTTTTTTTTTTTTTATTTATTTATTATTATTTTTTTTTTTTTTACGTCTCAAAATATTCTTGATTTTTTTTTTTAATTTTATTTTTTTATTATTATTATTGTTGTGCTGATACTGTACAGGTCAATGCTCAAAGTAGCTTATATGGCCATTCTTTAGAGCTGTGTTGAAATAAATTGTTAAAACTACTCCTAGAAAAACTTCAGACACATCTAAATTTCTGTTGGAACTACTACTTCCTCTTTTAAGAGTATATGAGTCTTAATTGTCCACCTATTGCCTCCAAATATAAATATCTGTCTGTCTTTTCAGGCAGTGGGTGATCCGTAAGTTTGATCTATGGGAGGGAGAACTGTCGTTTGTAAACGACCTCTTAGAAGACGACATCCGAAACAACTCAGCGTGGAATCAACGCTTCTTTGTCATTAACAACACAACCAACATCAGTGAGGGGGTGTCAGATGAAGAAATACAGTGAGTATAATGTGTTCCTGGATTTTAGATTTTTTTTTTTTTTTTCAAAGTATAATTTTTTAACTGTAAAAAACAGGATTTATTTAGGATGCTTTATTTATTAGATGAAAATCATTTCAAACATCACTTTTTTAAAAATAGTTTTTTCTTTAGTTTTCAGTGTTAAGTATTGTCTGATTTAGAACTTATAGCATATATCGATATTTAATATTCATTAGTAAATCGATAAGTGTCATAAACTTAAATATTGTTTTTAAATCATTTTGTTTGCAATTTATTGCATATTTTAATAAAATATAAAATGAATATCATAAATTTGATTTAAATATTAGAAAAATAAGAACATAAGGACTAAAAGAATTATATTAATTAAAAGTGACTAAAAAACATTTTGAGGTTTACCAGCACAATTTTTTCACACAGCATATCCCTTGTTCTTTTCTATTCATTTCATGTTTAATTTAACTACTAATAGCAGCATATCTTTGTACTTGTACTGATTATTCTCAGCTATACTATTTGCAAGGTATTAATACAATTTGAAAAGTTTAACAAACTATAGTTTGCATATTGCGGAAAAAAAGATTCCCCAGCTAAAAATTTACATTCCCAGTGTTTTGCCCTTTGAATCTACAATACTAATAAGAAGTTTAGAAAATTAGATCATTCTTTTAAATTAATGGTTTTCAACTCGCAGGTTTGTTTGGCTACAAGCTTTACCTTCTGATCAGAAAGTTTCTTTTCAATTACATGGTGTGAGGGAATAAAGTTAATTTTTCCCAATAGAAACCTAATTTGTTGCTGTAAAGAAATAAAAGAAAAGAAATTAAATTGTCTCTGTAATGAAATAAATAAAAAGTTACGAAATACATGTTAAATTTGAATTTGTACATGCCAAGCTATATCTATGGTATTGATTTAGATAGTGAGGATTAAATGGAGACTCAATCCTGAATCTACATGAGATTTAAGTTGTTTAATAAATATAAATACTGTTCTTATCATTTTACCATCAATTTGGGAAATAATCCTTTCACACAAAGTTTGCAGAATGTGAACTGTAACTTTATTTCTACTGGTACTGCATCATTATGGACAGGTTTCTTGACTGTGAAACCAAAATTGGAGAATCAATTATATGTCTCCATTTCCAGAGAGAAGAGCACACAATGCTTCCATTCAAAGCTATCTTTCTAAACGCTGAGACATTACCCTTGTGAGTCTCTCGCCTTGGAACTTCATAAACAATGCTAAACTAGATAATAAATTTCACCCACTCTTCTCTAGAAACGGAGACTGAACAAATACTATGTTTGTGGGATTCAAATTATATGTCAGCATGTCTAGGATGAATAAGTGTATTTTAGTTGCATTTTGAATTATCCAAATCAGTCTGGAGATATTTTTTATTCTTATTTGACTTTAACAATTTATGAAACGTAAGCATAATTTTTTTTCTTTTCTACATTATGACCATCAAACAGGTATTTAAACAAATAACAAAAAAAGTTTAGATTAAAAAAGAGTTTGCTCATCTTCAAAGTATTGACCTTCGATTTTAGGACTCGAAATTTGATTATTTTGTTTTATTTATTTGTTAAATCCATTGCTGTATTCATCCTCAGTGTGATCCTTTATAAACACTTGTTCTTATTTTATTGAAACTGAAATTGAAAACAGCTAATATTAAGTTAATCTGCATCAATCATGATCCCAATGGTTTGCAATCAAACATACGAACCTGCTGTGACTGCATGGTTCACTGCTAAAAAATGAACCAAAATAAAATAATTTTCTTTTTGACTAAGTATTTAGTTTTGCTTTTTTAAGGGTTGCCATGTCAGAAAAGTGGTAACTCATCTTCATTTTTTGTTTACTATTATCCATGTACAAGTATAGATAGCTATATAGTGTAGTAAGCTTGTACTGTGTTTCAATTTCAATTCTTATGAGAGATAAGATTTTGTATTTCCTCATTTTAGATATACACTTCAAAGTATAGAAAAGGCTCCGAATAATGAGAGTCCATGGAATTATTTAAGAGGGTAAGTTTTTTCTGAATTTTACAATTTCCTTAATTTTCAAATTCACCTTAACCTTATGTTACCCATTTTCTTTATAGCTTTGAACAAATAACTTTACACAAATGGAGAGTTAAAACAGAAAATTTCATAAAAGTGTATAAAAAAATATTGAAATTTATTTCTGCTATCCTTATGAGTATGACAAATCTTGAAAACTCCATA
Organism: Linyphia triangularis; assembly: GCA_963978545.1. NCBI lineage: Eukaryota > Metazoa > Arthropoda > Arachnida > Araneae > Linyphiidae > Linyphia > Linyphia triangularis. The sequence continues at coordinate 90,258,634 of OZ021722.1, forward strand.
AAATTAAGATTTAATTGAATTTTTAGATTTCCGTATAGAGTTGTACAGGGATTTTATGGATACAATGTTAGTTGTTAAACTAATTTTATCAATTGTCATCATTAAATGATAAACATAGATTGTTCAACAAAGACTGTGATTAATTATATTGTTGTAACTAGGGTTGTGGAACATTGCTCTACTTTTAATTACTCTACAATACTGATCTCTGCATTTAAACTTGTCGTGGGTTAGTTATTTATCATTTTTGTTTTCTAATTTTCATTACATTTTTTTTTTTAAAGATCAGTTTGGCTCGATAATTATTACGTCGGTAAAAAAGAACTCATCCAAAATGAAAAAATTGGTGATACATTTTTCGATAGTTATTACATTATCCTTTTGGGTAAGTGAAACAGAGGAGAAGCAGTCGCTAATGGGCAATGCACAAGGAAACAGATCTCTGTGAAGACATTCATTTTCCACTTTTTACACTATTACTGAATTTTTATAAGATTTTCCGTGTGTAGGTGTTTAGAAAACCTTAAAAGGCATTACCACAGAGATTTTGATGAAAATCGTTAAAGCCATGTTTGGCAATTGCTGAGAAACATAAATTTTTCAATGGCAGTGATCTTAAACACATTTTTTAATGAAAACTTTAATGACAGGTTTTATGACTACCACTAATCCATAGACAAAAGTTGAATATTGTATGTCAATCCATTCAGGAGTTTTGCTGACCACAGACTGACAGATACAGAAAATTTTTCTAGACCACTTTTTAGAATTCAGGAAGTTCCAAAACGTGTACAAATACAAAAATATATATATATCCAAAAACATATTTTTTAGTGAATGCAGTGCTTTTGTTTTCTCTATGTTAACATATGGGTATTTGAAAGTAAAAAATTAAGAATTAACCCTCTGAGCGTCAAGGGAATGGGCGAAATTATACAGTTGTTTTCCCTGCAATAATTTTTAAATTTTTTTTCTGATCCAAATATATAATTTGTTTAAATTATTTTTTATTTATTTTGTTTTAAGTAGGTTTTAAACTATCATCCTAATAAAAAAATTTAAAAAATATTTTATTTCACATTTTATTTATAAATTTAAAAAGGTTGTGTATTGCTGGAAAAACTGGGGATCAAATGACGGATATATACGCCCGTGACCCTCAGAAGGTTAAAATTGTTTGACTTCTTGAAATACAGGTTTTTGCCTGAACCTAACATCCAAAACAAAATTTGTTTAAACCTTAAAATATTAAAATAAACCTTTTTACGAAACATTAATAATCCCTTTACTTTAATATTTTTAAATATTTGCTATTTAATTTTTTTATCAAAGTATTTTTCTTATAACTAATTAAATTTCAAAATTAATGTATTGAAATTTGATGTAATTTTAATTCATTATAGTTTTCAATTCAATTTAATAAAAATAATTTAATCTAATTCCTTATAAGTTCATTGATTATAAATTTTACACTATCAAATATTTTCAGGCTTTGTAACTCTGTTTCTAACTAAAATCTTTGTATGCAATAAAAACTACAAAATCATACTTTTCCCAAAAAACCATATGAAAACATCCTTTCATGTAATATTTGTATAAAAAATATATCATCAGTCTAAATCTTTAACTAGAATGTTGTAGAAGTGTATTACTTAGTGACAGTTATCCGTCGAGTTAGTTACTATGTAAATTATAGTTAAATACACTTTATATTTATGCAGCTGATTTATCTTTATCGGGACAGCATTGAAGATCCCAATGAACCTGAATAAAGAAGATCGAAAATTTATCAGAAATGTTAGGGTAAAGAAGACAAATGTCTAAGATTTTTTTATGAGCTGCTTTTGCAAATTTTTAGACATATTTGCAAACCATTAATTTTCAGATAACTTTAAGAAAATTAAAATTTTATTTTTACAAAAAAAAACATGTTCAGTTTGTCCAAATAAAAAACATTTTTGCACATGCCATTTCCAAAAAAGCAATTTATTGATTGATTTGATAATTTTCACTCAGTACCTTTTCTTTATCAAAAAAAGAACCATGTTCAGTTATTCCAAAGAAAAAACATTTTCACCCACCGGATGTACGTGCCATTTCCCAAAAAGAAATTTATTAATTGATTTGATAATTTCCACTCAGTACCTTTTCTTTATAAAAAAAAAATTCAGTTTTTCCAAAAAATAAACATTTTCACACATACATGTGCCATTTCCAAAAAAGCAATTTATTAATTGATTTGATAATTTTCACTCAGTACCTTTCTTTATCAAAAAAAGACTTCATGCTCATTCTACATATCATGTTTCTTTCACTGTGTAGCATCCTTCAGGACCGTGGTTTGTCCAAACGTCCTGAGGTGAAATCTTTCACAGAGAAGTTGTACGAATCCGGATGTCGTTCCCCCCACCTCCTGGGATTTCTCATCGACTGCACAGAGGAGGAAATGCTGGTGCAGTCTAGCGAAGAACTGCTGATCAAGGCGCTAGATGTAAGACACTTCCCTAAATCACTTTTGGTGTTTGTGTTGTGTTATTTCCAAATCTTTCATAATCCACTTGGTGATATGCATAAGCTGATTCTGTTGAAACATTTTTCTAAATATATATTCATAATACAGGGTTCCCATGGTCATTGAAAGTCAATAAAAGTGCTTAGTATTTTTGAAATTGTTTTCAAGGCCTTGGAAGTGCTTGAAAATGTTTGGAGATGCTTAAAAGTCCTTGAAAATGCTTAGAGGTCCTTAAAAGTCCTTAATTTTTGCAGATGTTGTGTGGCCAACTGCAAAAGTTATATAATAACAATTCGGACTTGCTACCTCCATGTGACCGCCACTTATCTGCTCGGTATCGGAATTCTCCGACTTATTTGAATTACTCATCCACCAAATTGTAACTTTTTTGGTAGAATATACTTTTTTAAAAATTTATATATAGACATGAAGCCTGAAAACAAATTTTCAACGGTCCTTAAAGCATTATTTAAGTCCTTAAAAGTCATTGATTTTCATTCTGTGATTTGAGTGGGAACCATGTAATTGTCAGGGATTAATGCAGAAGGAAATTTGGGTCCGTTAACGACCCTTCACAAAATTACATGTCCAACAAACGGACCTTTCCGTGTCAAAAAATGTGCATCCGTAATTGAGATATTTAAATCATCTAGAAGTAAATCTTAAAGACATTCAAACTACTTTTTTTTTTATATAATTATTTTTTCTTTTAATTTTATTTTTAGAGATACTTTTTGTCTGGTTTTGGTAACATGTTGTACATTGCTATGATGAAAGAGTTATTCAAATATTAAAGAATATTAAAAACTTGAAACAACTAAAAAAAATTAGCCCTCCCTAAGCGTTGTCAGTTGTAATATTTTTAATACCGCACTGTCGTTTCTCCAACACAAATATTTTGACATAATGTTTTTCAGCACTATATCAAAACATTTGTCCTACATTTAAAGTGCTGTATATCTTACATTTTGAAGAAGCATTGATATATAATTGTTAAAATATCACAAAATGGACTGTTCTTTGCTGAAAAGTTTATAGGTTTTATGTTTTAAGGTATTTAATAGTTTAAAATATTAATGACTAAGAACAAGATATGTGATTTTAAAAGAACAATGTCAGTTTCTATAATAAGTAAGATTGACTCTGTCTTTCAGATCTGTCTGTCATTGATCAAGAAACATGACATCATCCGGAAAGAATACTGGAAGTTCATTGGTCGAAACCTGCAGAATTTGTATGGAACTGACCAGACCAATTCCTTGTTTTCTTCAGAAATGAACTAAGCCTTACAAATAGGAACTATTCACCTATTTCAATATTGTATACCAAATAATCTATGCAATTTTTTACAAATTTTTGAGATCTCTTAGAAAGTTGCCTTATCAGAAATCATTTGCCAAAAGCTAATTTTGAAGAAGGGCGCTAATAAATTTTTAGCAAAAATAATTTTACAGTGACTTAATTATGAATCTTGAAAGAATGCCAAAAACAGACATGATGGTATAATCCTAGGAAAATATTTTTTGCTAAAATTCTGATCATTCCTAAAACTGATGCAAATCTTGGAATAAAAATTATAGAAGAGGACCCTGCTCCTTTTCTAATCTAGCAACCACAGACTGTATTATAGTAATTTATTATGATTTCCCCTCCAGTGCTAGTCGCAATTTCCGAGTTATCTGTCAACTTGATTGTTTTTACCGAGCTTCAACTGTAGTACTAGTCGCAATCCGATATTTCCGCTAATGTCCAAACACCCATTTTTAGGCTAATTGAGCCAAAACTGTTTCTTTTTAACAATTTCATATAGAAGTAAACAAATTTTGAAAAAATCTTACTGATTTGGCTATTTTTTTTAAACAAAAAATTGCCCAACAGTATGAGTTTGGTGACAAGTGGTATTTTTAATTTTTACGTTACTTTAATTGATTTTTTAATTATTCGACAAGTTAGGAATGAAGGATATAATAAGCTCTTTTATAGAAATTATAATTAGTTACTTTGCTCCAAAATTTTCCTTAGCTATATTGTACTGTTTCAAAGTGGCCTTTTTATCTTCTCCACAATGACTATGACTGCTCCAATTTTTAATTGTTGCTGCTCCATTCCAAAACCCTTCAAGTCAGGCAACAGCCATGTTTGTATTACAGGTTGCAGAGGCTTTTGTAAAACGTTACCTAAAAGCAATTATTTTCTTTTTAATAGTAAAATAAACATCCAGTCGCACCTTTTAAGTACATGACTCCTGAAGAATGCTTTCCATATCTCATAAGAAGTCCTTTGCATATATAGACACGAGTCCTTACGAAAAACTCATTTAATCGTATACTTATTGTAATGTGAAATCAAATTGTGATGTTAAAGTTATCTATAAATATATGCTTTTTATTTTATTTCAAGCCACTTTCTGTGAAAATGTGACGTAAACTTATTTATGTTGCAAATCTCTGCTTTCTTGTAAATAGACATCTTTTCTAATGCTTTTGTAACAGGAAAAATTTTGTGAAGTTATGATCAATCCTTTAGGTTGAAGTCTCAAAACTATTTCAAAATTACATAGTGTTTGTTCTACTGTTCTATTTCAAAATTAGAATGTGTTGTTGACTGTATGAATTTTATTACCAATGCATCAATGTGTCGTGTCAGCTGTGCATATTTACGATAAAAATATTTTCCCTTGATATCATTTTAAAGAATAAATTAGTTAAATTAATTTAAAGACAATTCTTCAATGAAAATGAATTTATCAACTTCTTTAAGTTTGGATGTCATTCTAAAATAGTTGTCATAACTCTGCAATAAGATCAATTATGTTTTGATTGTATTGTTTTGATTAAATAAAAGAAATATGTAATTTTTAAATTTTTTTATCAGTCTCTAAACAGCCCTTTCAATTGACATTATTGTGTACTCATTTGTAATTGTTGGTACTATGTAATTGAAATTTCGATTCTTGTGTAATCTGCTTGTCTTTATGGAAGCTGCACAATATTTCAAGAAGCATTATTTTCATTATGTGCTTTAAGTGTTCTATATTTCATTATGAATTGTAACTGTATTTGCATATTGTGTTTTATGACAAAGTATGTATATTTCATTTATGAAATAAAGAGTGAAATGGTCCTTTCTTTAAATTATTAAAAAGTTGAGATTAATTTTTGATGATTTTTGATTAAAAAAAATTCAGTATTTTAAGTTTCGATAAAGTAATTTAAGATTTCCGTTTAATTATCATTGAAAAAACTTGTGCAATTCAAATCTAAAATCCTATATAAAATTCTTGTATTATACCTCTACAGGAAATTACATTCATTTTAAGTTTTTAAGTTACTTGTATATTTTGTGTATTACACGGCACAAAAATAAAAATTTTATGTTCTTTTCTTTTGCAAGCTTTTATTTTAATACAAATTCTCAATCATAATTTTATACAATATCCATAGAAAATTGAAACAGAATCTTCATGCCACTATGAAAAGCAACATAATTTGAAGAATGCAAGTATACACTGTTCAACAGCCTTTTAGAATTTTCACATACTTGCCAAATTTAATGTTCCTGACTTGAAACAGATAATCTCAATTTAAAAAGATTTCTCTTAACTTTATAAAATAAAACAAATATTATAATGTAACTCTAATTGTTTAAAATGAAACATTATTCTGCATGCAATGTTGATTAAATAAATAACAAACATACTGAGATGCATTCCCTAAAGGATATTTTAAAAGAAAAGAGAAGAAAAAAAAGAATGCCTGACCACATTACATGTTAATGGCATTTGCCATATATCTTGTGTCTTACATTTAAATATCCATAAGACCCATGCTTTTTATTCATGTGATGGTAAGAAAATTGTTAATGGATCAATAAATAAGGGATTTTTGTATTGAAATATTGAGGGAAGAGGAAGCCATTCAAATTTATTAACTAAGCATCCAACAGTGATTCCTTTGAGATTGTCAAGGATGTCGAATTCACCTTGAACTTGAAAGATTCTGTGAATTTGATACTCCTAACTACTTTCCAATAGTAACTGAGGGAGTCTGACTGAGTGCTGTGTTAATTTTAGCAAGACCTATCCTTCAACCTTCCTGAAATAAATCGCTCTAGAATTTCAGAAAAATAATAAAATAAAAAAAACTTCTCAAATTTGATATTAATATTTCTATACAACAAAATTCATTCCCCCCCCCCCCCCAAGTCATTTTAATCGATAGTGCTGCCATCTAGAAGATAATAAGATAAGCGATTATTAGCTCATTTTTTTCCTTGCGAAAGAAATTACTTGGATACAAATATAAAAAAGGTTGTGTCGATACAAATTTCACTCCAGGTTTTTTTTAGTTATTTAGTAAGACCTGGAAAGATATATTATCTTTTTAAAGATCTTGGGAAAGCTTCTCCTTTTGCTTTTTAGAGTTTTTACAACAACCGAGCTCCAAGAAATTCTTGCCTTGGCAGAAAAAGTACATAAACTACCATACAAATTAATCGAAAGTTGCAATAGAAATCGTCCATTAATCTGAGTCAAAATGCTATTGATAAAAATATTGCGTTTTATTTCAAAGAAGTCCAAAATTTAGTTAGATGCATACAGAGAATTGAATGAATTACAACCAATGACGGATCCAGCCAGGGGTCCACTATTCAGAGTTAAATAGAAAAAAAAAGTAGACGAGACGACAAGGAATATTTTATGTATTTTTTATCATGAGTGCAATAAATAAAAGGCTAACACTGGCATCCAAAGTAACACAATTATTTAATTTATATATATAACAAGTGAATGAACATGTGAAAGGTGTGAATTAAAAATAAAACAAATTTACTACAAAGTTTTTAACGCACTCTTCTCTCAAACTGTGGATGCAGTCAATCAAGATTTGACGAATCTGTACTGAACAGGGAACATCCTAAATATTGAAGATGAAAAAGCCGAGGACAAAGCAAGACAGCAAAGTGCTCAGCAAAATATTTCAGTCAAATTTGAATTAATTCTTGGTGATCATGAAACATAGAAGTAGAAATTTGTTTAATAGTGCACTTCAAGAAAAATATAAAATTTGGTGTATGTTTTGGAAGAACGTTTTCATTAATAAAAAAATAAAAAAAAGTCTTAAAATTCTTTTACTATGAACTTTTTGTTTAAAAAGTTGCTTGTTATATATAAAAAAAAAAAATTGTAACGTTTTCGTAGTTTAGATATAAACTTTTTCTATTAAATGCATTGAAAATTATTGTTTTGGAATCCCATGGTATAGTAGTATAACTCAAAAACAACAAATTTTATCTAAATTATTCAACAGTCCAAAACTAAATTTTTTTTCGCCCCCAATAATACTCTGGACCCGCCCTTGATTACAACTTATGAAAAGGCATATTGATTCAGGTTGCTTCAACACAACGGAACTGCTTTAAAAGTACTCATATTTTTCAAAAATAATTTCTTCATGTACATACTTATTATATACCAAAGGCCTACTTATAGGTTATAAACAGAAAATGCATTATATGCTTGTGTTATTACAATTTAAAATTCAATAATGATTTAATACCAGAGTTTGATGCTAGAAAAGAATAAGAAAATATCACTGCCATCTTAATACTTAAATATAACTTGAATAAAGTTACAACCACTGATATTCGTAAATAGATTTAAAATCTCTCACTCTTTTTTTTTTTTTTTTTTTTTTTTTTTTTTTAAAGTCTTTATATTAACTTCAATTCTTTGATTTTGTGTGTATGGTTGTAGATGGCGGGCAAATCTCTGGAGGCCTAATTAACCCCCTTGCGGTCATCTAGTCGGGATGAAACTTGGCAGATAGATTCGATGTCAATGACAATGCATTTTATCAAATTTAAGCGGCTGTCGCTAAAAGGTTGATTTTATGAATACTAATAAACCAACTTGCCGTCAGCAACTTTATCAATCGCACTGAAATAACATTTAACCTATCCATGAAGAAACTCTTTCCTGTTGCCAAAATTTTTTAATAAATAAGTAATTAAATTGCTTTAATCAGAATAAATAAAAAATATTTGGATGTGAGTGCATGAATTCGCATTCATTTTTAATGAATAAATTTTGAAAAGTAATTTACCTATTTTGCTGATGGATGTTTTTAATATTTCAAATTAGATGCCAACACCAAATACACGCTGGCAACAGAAACGGCGCTTTGTTAATGAATATAAAAATTGACGATGCATATAATGGGTTCATATTTAAAAAAATGTTTTTATGGGTTATATTATTATCCATCTTGGTATGCAATATGCCGTTTCCATTTTCGTCTTAAATTTCGTGAAACTAGGAAAACCTCCTCCAGACAGCTGCACAATAAGAACTAAATACATAATTAACACTGTCCCGTCTATCTATAAGTCGGCCTATGGGTTCAACTGTTGAAAAGCGATAGGTATATTTTAGTTGCATACTGTCGCAAAGGATATGGTGTGTTTCGGTATACTGATGCTTAGTCGTGTTTTTAGGAAATAATAACTATACAGTAATTTTTAAGTGTTCCGTACCCTCAAAAGTGTCGAAAATGGAATGCTTACAGAATCACTTTTTTTCTTTTCACCCGATACGAAATGTACATAAATAATACGGAAACTTGGTGGATGAAATGAATTTGGCACACAGTCAATATGGCGGGTGATCCTAAATTCCTCGGCATATTTTAAATTTCAATAATAAAAAAAATCAAGTCATCAGGGTAAGAGAGTGCGGTTCATACTAAAATGTTTTTCACAGTGAAATTTTTTTTCTGAGCAAATAAAATATATTTCTAAATGTTGTTCATAGATATACTAGAGGACAGGATGAAATGAGCACACTGAGTTATGCTGTAGGAACCGGTTCTCCTATGGCTGTAAAGTATTGAGTGAGCTCAAATCAGGATGTCTTATTTGAATCTAATATGACCAAAAATAAGATTTTCTTAACTTTCTGATGCATTGTTTGTTGTTTTAAAAGTAAAGTATCATTTATGTGCAAAATTTTGAACTATTTTATTTGATTAAAAAACATTTCATCGTGAGAAGCATTTCAATGCAGACCATGCATTCTCGTACGCAGATTACTTAATTTTTATTGAAATTTCAAATGTGCCGGGGATTTAGTAATTTCAATGTAAGGTTATTAATTGTAAGTGAACCTTAGCATTTTAACACCTTGATGGTTGAAAGTGTCAACCAAATAAAGTGAAAATAGTTTGTTATAGGTCCCATCTTTCGACTCTTCGCGAAGCAGACTCATTAAGCTCGCTGAAAAATTCATAGCTACGCAAGCATAAGCTCGCTTCATTCACTAAAAGGTTAATTGCTACGTAACCCTTATTATTAAACTCCCCCCCCCCCCACCCACACACACACCGTCGAGAAACAAAAATCTTGTCCCCGTTAATACAATAATACAACCCCCCTCCCTATGAAAATATATCAACATTCTGTTTGTGAAAAGCAAAATTAGAAGGCCAAAGCTACTTATGTGTGAAATTTCAAAGTTCTACTCGTATTGGAAGTCACTTTATGCGAAACCAGAAGTATAAAGCTACAGGCAGACTCTTTGTTTTATATATGTTATGATTAATATGCGTATTGTAACATAATAAATGGTTATTATACATACTTACCTGGTTATCCTACTTAAAAACCATTTATTATATTATATTATATTATATTATATTATATTATATTATATTATATTATATTATATTATATTATATTATATTATATTATATTATATTATATTATATTATATTATATTATATTATATTATATTATATTATCTAAAATTAATCATAATAGTTTTAATATATATATAATTTACTACTTTTTTCTTATTTTGTAACTTTTAACGTTAAATATATATGTTATTATTTCGGATATCATTTTCTAATAATCATACTAGTTATTTACCGGGAAATTCTTTATTTTGCAATTTAGATTTGTTTTAGTTTGTGCAACAAACTTTCAATTGTTTATGGAAGCCAAGTTTATTCAAGTGAGCTATAAAAGTAGAGACAAAAGATTTAATCTAATTAAACTAATTATTAAAACAATTCAATTATTAAAATTAATTAATTATTAAAAATAAAGGTATTGAAATTAATTAATTAAATAAAATAAATTTATTGAAATCAATTATTTAATTATTGAAATTCTTTTATAATTAACAATAATTATTAAAATATTATTAACATTAAGTATCAAAATATTACTAACAATAACTATTAAAATAATATTAACAATAATTATTAAAATATTACTAACAATAATTATTAAATTTGCTTAATGATATTGAAAATGTGGGCCGACATAAATCTAAAATCACCGGGCCGACTTTATGTCCCAGTACGCCCCTGAATATATATTTTCCGAATTAATCAGAATAATGGCCACTCGCAATCCAATTATTCTGTTTCAGAAATAAATTACGATGTTTGTTGTAGGAGTCGACTTGTACACTTCTAAGAACGTGAAAAGCCCTCCCCCGCCCTCTTCTCCTTTCTCAATAGAAAATTAAATAATAATAATAATAATAATTTTTTGGATAAGAAGCTCTGCGTCTTGTAATACAGTAGAACCTCGATTAACCGTCTCTCTTTTATCCGGAATTCTCTGTTAACCGATCATCCTTTAGTCGACATCAAAAATCTTCCACGTGAGTAATAAATCATTTGCCCTTTTTAAAACCGGAATATTTTCCATTACTCTAAAGTTACATAAGTAATGGTGAGGCTTTTGACTGTTTTTCAAAAGAACTGACATGGTTAGAGCAACAACCATATGCAGATCAAGCTGAACTATTGCTTTTAAAAAGAATTCTGGATATAACAGCCAAACAACGATTATTAAGATTACGACAACAAAAATTAATTTCCAACAATTATATCATAAAAAAAAACATTAAAAGTCCTGTATTTAATAAATGAAAATCATTTACTTTTTATTATTTTTTACAACTCTCTATTATCAGGAATTATCTCTTATCCGACCTATCTTCGATTCGAATTAGATCGGTTAATCGAGGTTTTACTGTATAGATTTGAAAAATTTCATTTCAACACATTATCGATGAAAAATGAAAATAATTCAATAGGAAATCCATTTTTTTTTTTTTTTTTTTTTTTTCTCTTTAATTAAAGTTTGAACAATGACTTTAAACCACTTGATAACTCTCGTTAAATAATTTTGAAGTCGCGTCGCCATATGATCGGAACTGAAAACTAGTTGCGGAATTCACGGATTAACATGAATCCCCGGTCCCCAATGGAAAGGAAGCACCAGGAAGTCGTTTGTTTCCTCCCCCACTACATTTCCAAAATATTTCGTCTGTCGCTCCCCACACACCCCTTCCTCCCCTCCTCGTTCACCCCTCCAAGAAAATGCTCTTCACTGTTATCGCTCAGTCACGCACTTCGGCGACTTACCCACCCCGATTGGCGGAGAGTTGGCGCTCGGTGGGGTTACCGGCAGTGATATGAAATCTCTCTTTTTGGTCTCTTGTTGAGTGGTAATGTAATTTAATTGTAGTCGTTTTTAAGGCATTTGTAAAAACTTTCTACAAGCTAGAAGAGGGCATCTACATTCAGGAATGGTATTCCAACATTATAATTTCCCATTGTAATCCCCTCCCCCCTTTTTGTTGTCTTTACATTATGGAATTAATACTTGAACCAGTGGCGTAGTGGTTGGGGCCATACCGCAAAATAAATGTCGAGCATACAATTTATTATTAGAAATTAAGAATGGTTATTTGAACGAAGAGCTAAATTTTACTTGAAATTTGGTTTTACAAACAAAAATTATGATAAAGAGGGGAAAATGTGTAAAAATATGGCAGTCTGGATTCTAAAAAACGCCCATTTTTCATTTGCACGGTTTATTATGGCTATGTACACAAAAAGGTTCCATTTAATTAAATTATTAGGAATGTGTAGGAAACTCGCTCCCTATGAATATTCGTTAAAAAATACATACCAATTCAATCAGTTTCATTTCTGTTTATTTCAATTTCCTTCAATTCTGTTCCATCATTTCTGTTTTTTCCAGAAAAAACACATAATTCCACCTTGCTTATTTTTGAAAGATTTTCTTCCCGTTTTTCTACATAGAATGACACTTAAATTGTAACAAATCTGCACTAAACTGTGCATGATCCAAATTCAAACCATATTCTTAAAAATGAAATCACTCAAACAAACGACCTCCAAGAAATTAATCCTTAACTTATAGCTGCGAATGAAAAATTTCACTTATCTAAGACCAAGAAATCCAACAGAGAGAAATGTAAGGAATTTCCCTATTCCTTCTATTACTGGGCTAAAAATAATAGAACTATAGTTCATCTAGAGTTTCATCTAGAGTTCATCACATACTATTTTTTTAAAGATAAATAAAATGAAAATCCCTAGCTCTTCATCTATACTGAAAAACAAAGGGTCTTTCTGTCTCTCTGATAGCCTATAAAAAGTAACTTCCAATATGCAGAGAACTCTACAAATTTAAACTTAGGTAATTGTTGTCATCGTACTTTTCTCATCACAACCAAAATATTAAAATTTTAAATTATTTAAAATTAGTTTTTAGCTTTTACTTTAAAACAAATGGGTAGATAGTTGCCAAAACTCCTACCAGATGACAACTCTACAATCTTGCCAATTTTATTTATTTTGTATTCTTCTTTTGTTTCTCGATTCTTATTTTTGAAAACGATTTTTTTTTCATGGGGGTTGAGGCGGGGGGGGGGGTGATTTGTATTAACCAGAATAAGATTAATAAAATTTTGTAGCCGTGAACTTTTTAGCGAATCTAGGTTTGCTTAGAACCTTTCGGAGAACGAAGCGAACCTGGTTTCCGAAAAACAGAAATCTAGGAATGGATCTATACAGATTGACGGGTCTTCCAAAATGCTCTGGACCATGCAGTTATGAAAACTAAGTATTTTTTCATTCAACTAAACATCCATTACTGAAAAAAATAGCTTTTTTTGTAATTAGCCGTCAGCAGAACATTGAAGGAGTTGTAATTGGTAAGATGTTTAATTGACTCAATTCACTCCCCAAAAGCAATGGTTGAAAGAGTCCACATGATTCTCATTTATCCCACATTAAAGTTTCATTGAAATTACAAATTGTAAAATATAATTTGAATGTTGTTGTTTGGATATTATCATCCCCCAGATTAGTTTAATTTTATTCCTCGCATTGTTGTGCCCACTGTAGCAGCTTGTGATCCTTGCGAGCCCTCCAGTTAGGCCACTGATTAAGGTGAAGTAAAATAAACGTTTCATAGCAATAATAAGGTATTCCTCTTGTTCAAATCCTAACAAAAACTCATCATGCAATATTTTTCATTATTTTTAGTGAAATATTAATTGGTACTCAAATGCTTGTAGAAATATTATTATTAATAATCAAATTTCTAGTGTCTGTGCTTGTGTGACTTGGCCATTAAGCGTCAGTAATAATTTGCATTGCCCGTAATTTACAATAACTTTAAACTTGGCTCTATTTTAGATCTCAATACTTTTCACAGCCGTAATCATTGCATGAAAAACATTGAGCCTTTTTTACAGAGATGTTTTTGTTGGGATTAGAATGTTTTTAAACTTACATATGTTACTTTAAAATTACACATCCTATTTAGATATTTAACTTTTGACGTGCATTAATTTGAGCTGTGACCCTTTTGCACAAGAAAATCTCTGACGTATTGATTTAAATTTGATGATTGCTTAAATACGCTCACAAAAAGTGCAATAAAGAGGAATTGAAATTAATAAATTTAATTTGATTTAATACTTCTTAATTTATTGTTAACACTAGCTGAATACCCAAGCTTCACTACGAAATTTTAACATGTGCAATATTTTAGCTAGCTGTGAGGCCTCGCGTTGCGGAAATCTGTCATTCGTGTATAGGTCCCAGTTTTTGGCTCTTCGCTCGCAGGAAGGTTCATCGCTAAGCAAAATCGAGCTCGCTTCGTTAGCTGAAAAGTTCGTTGACACATAAACACAGGCTTACTTCACTCGCTGAAAGGTTCATTGCTACATAACCATAAGCTCGCTTCACCACTAAAATCTAATTGCTATGTAAAGCCTTAATACTGGAAGCCTCTCCCATGTCGAGACGAAAATATTCCCCGTTGGTACACTAATACAACACCCCTTTAAGATTATTTTAACACGTGTTTCTGGAAAGCAAAATTAGAGGCCAAAACTACTTATGTTGAAACTTTCAGAGCTCTACGCCTATTAGAAGTCGCTTTTTATGAAAAAATTAATTAAAAAACAAATTAAAATTTTAACATTATTTTTGTCAGTCCAATAAGAAGGCCAAAACTACTTGTGTTGAAAATTTCAGAACTGTAGCCCAGTTACAACTCGTTTTGTAAAATATTTGTTAATTAATTAAAAAGATAAAATTAAAAAACAAATAAAATTTTTAAATTCTGTTTTTCAAAAATCCAATTGGAAGGCCACAACTATTTACGTTGAAAATTTTAAAGCTGTAGCCCTATTTGAAATTGTTTTGTAACATATTTATTAATTAATTAAAAAAATTAATTAAAAAAAAAAAACTAAATAAATATTTAAAATTCTGTTTTTCAAAAGTCCAACACTAAGGCCAAAACTACTTATGTTGAATATTTCAAAGCTGTAGCCCTATTAGAAGTCATTTTGTAAAAAAAAAAATTAATTAAGAAAATTAATTAAAAAAAATAATCAAAATTTGAAAATTCTGTTTTTCAAAACTACAATTAGAAGGCTAAAACTATTTGTGTGGAGAATTTTGGAGTTATGTCTCTGTTTGAAGTCACTTTGTAAAAAAAAAAAAAAAAAAAAAAAAAAAAGAACTAATTAAAATTTTAACATTCTGTTTGTGATGTATACAATATTAGAAGGCTAAAACTACTTATGTTGAAAATGTAACAGCTCTACTTCAATTTTAAGTAGGTTTCTATAGATCCACAGACACACAGCTTGTTTTATTATTATAGATTTACAACAACCAAGATTTTAAGTGATTTCGGTGGATAATTTATTGATTTCATATGTCTGCCTGCAATGG
This sequence comes from Linyphia triangularis, assembly GCA_963978545.1. NCBI lineage: Eukaryota > Metazoa > Arthropoda > Arachnida > Araneae > Linyphiidae > Linyphia > Linyphia triangularis. Next base: position 90,274,228 of record OZ021722.1, read on the forward strand.
GGGCTCTGGTTTAAAATCGACTTCCCATTCCACGAAGGCAATATCAGGCCCTGAATGCTACACATTAGGGTGTCTTAATTTCTTCGATTCAGACAAATTTTCGAATCTGAAGTCGCCTGAACTCTCGAAAGTCTCCTTTGAGGACACTGAAATATGGAATGAAAAAAATATATATATTATAATAATAATAACAACAACAACAACAACAACAACAACAACAATAATAATAATAATAATAATAATAATAATAATAATAATAATAATAATAATAATAATAATAATAATAATAATAATAATAATAATAATAATAATAATAATAATAATAATAATAATAATAATAATAATAAACATTTAGATAATTTTTAAATATCCCACATTCGTTTCGAAATTTCCATTTTTATTTTTAAATTTTTGTCAGAAAACTGGATTTTAATGTTTAAGGCAGTTTTTCTTTAAATCATTCATCATGCCGTGAAGTATGTTTTATAAATTGCTAAAATATCCAATATGATCGAATTTTGTCTAAAATCGAAAATGCGTCGTAATCGAAGAATTCGAGACATATTACTACTCATGTACTATTAGGTACAGGCCGGCAGGATCAAGGGATTTCAAAATTATATTTTTTTGGTTTGATTTACCCAAAAGTTTTGCAGCCAAAAAATAAAACATTTTTCGTTTTCGTTTAAAAAAAAATAATTTAATTTGTACTTTGTACTTCTATCGAACCAAAGAATTTAAATTTGAAAAATTTATTTATTTTCACTACATTATAACATTTTCAGAGCATTATAGACAAATGAAACAAGTAATTTTATTGAATTCTTGCTGTCATGGAAAACTTGACTTTTACAAGAATTTCACAAGCATTAAACCATGAAATTAAATGTTGTGTCAGAATGGAATAAAGAAATTATGAAATCTCTGCATAGAGCAAAACATTTTTCAACTTTAATACATGGCTAGATTCATCAAAAGAATCATCCAAAATATGTATAATCCATTAACGTTTTTCTAATACTTCTATTTAAAAAGTATTTTGAAACCATGTGCATCATTTCCGTAACAATCCTTTAGTAATCAATTCATCTGATTTCAAAATACATTTTGTTTAGAAGAACAAACAAATAACTCATCTAATCATCAATAATGCATCACAATTTACAAAGATGGGTAATACATCATTGGTGAGACTTTTATTCGTGAGACCTTTATTCTTGCCTTGTACACATTAACCAACTAAATGTTAATTTGAAGGCACATATATAAAAGTTTAAAAAATAAGGGGGGGGGGGGGGCTCGGGTCTAGAGTGGATAGGAGGGAGAGAGACATGGACAGACCTAGATTACAGAAATCATACTATCTTCAGCTACTTCACTCACTATGTTACTCATCACACTCAATAATATACTAACTAGGAGTTTTTTAGGAATATGGAACCGAATTTTAAAAAATAAAATTATCAAGGAAAGATGTGCCATAAATAATGAAATTTTAAAAGTAGTATAGGTGAATAGATCTAGTGCGTCAAAAAATTATTTTTTGTTATTCGATTCACAATGGAGTTTATAATTTAAATTGCAACTATAAACTTTAGTTAAATTTCTTAGTATAATGTACCTTGTTCATTTTGTTTTAAATGAAATGTATTAGTTTCGTCAAAGGGTAGAATTTTTGATCATCTAGTAAAATTTTTCAATCTGCAGCAGAATTCTTATTAAGTAATGCACAATCCAATTAATAGTAGAAAATTCATACATGAATGTTATTCATCTTTGTGAAAGATTTCAAATTATTACGAAGCCTTCAAACAGTTCATAGAAGACCTTACTCTTATAGAATTCTGACATAAGAATAACCAACGTAGAACATATGCAATGCGTAATTTAATTTGTGATATTATTGTGTAGAACTGGAAAAAATATTGTATTCGTTGTTAAAATCCGTAAGTCAAGTCGGTTTTCGGTTTAATCCTTAACGAACTCTTCAATCCTAATCAATTTTAAATGGAATATCTTATCATCTCTCATATTAATGCTTTTGAAACGTATAAAACGTAGAAATGTTTGTTGAGTTAGTCGGAATGTGAATTTAGACTTAATTCATTAATCATATCGCAGAAGCATGTTAAGTTTTTCAATTCTAATTTCGATTTTTCTTTTAATACAATAATCCAATGTTTAATTTATTGACAGAGTTTTTTATCAGTTCATAGTAGAATTTCTCGCCTTTTTTTCTGACGATGTTACTATGGAATTAGATCAGGTTGTGTAGATTAATTTCCAGTGTTCGAATAGAATCCACACTACACATTGATTTATAAGTTAGAATGGATTGATATATAGTGTTAAGGGTTTTAATGGTGAATTGAGAAGTTAACTGGAAAATGGCACAAAGTTTTAATAAATCCTAAGGTATTCATAGTGGGATGAAGTGAAGTCATAAATGGTGCACCACTAGGGTAACTTTTAAGGCTACTTCTGTTTTTTATTTTCACATATAATATAATCATTCATTTAATGGGAAAGGTCAGTATTTTTATAGATGATTTAATGTTTATGGGAACGGTAAATTGTAAAGAACAAATCGTTCAGCTACTAAGCGATGTAAAAAAAAGTTGTGAGACTGAGAAGTTAAATGGGTAGTCTTTTAATATTGCAAATGCCCATGCTCTTCGGCGAACAAAGAAATATGAATGCTACTTATTATCTGCAAGAGGCTAAAATAAAAGAGGGAGAAGTTAAGACTTAGAGGAGATGTCAATTAATAGAATTTGATGTTAAGATTCATCAAGGACTATCTTATATAACTCTAGTAATATTATTTTGCCACTTTAAAAAGACTGGTTAGGCCACATCTCGAATATACAGTGCAATTCTGGCCACATCTTAATTTTAGGAAGGATATTGATTTGTTTGAAATGATTCAACCTAGGGCAACAATAGTGATGGAGGGAAACTCGAGTTTGGATGATGGTGTTCGAATGAGGGTATAAAGAGGATTTGATTCAGTAGTTGAAGTACAGTTCCACTAGACAAGAGGTAATGCATGCAAGTTATATAAATCGTATTTAAACTTAGAGAATAGAACACCTATCTTTTACTATAGCGCGATGTGATTGATAAGTGGAACAACCTGCCAGACAGCATTTTAAATTAAGTTGTTTGAAAAGATATTTGAATCTGTATTGAAAAAAAGAAGATTGCAAAGATGAGTCAAACTGAATCAACCTATATGGGACTTGAGTCAGTTGTTGATCGTTATTTTTGTATTATCAGGAATCACGATGTTGAGTTCACATTAAGATACATTGGAGTAATTTATTTTGTAGTAAAAAACTTATACCCCCTCTTAACAAAAACTTATACTTAAACCCCCTCCATAAGATTTTGACCTAAAATAATTTTCTTCTATTACTCGTCTCAAAACTATAGACACAGACAAAAAATTGTAATTGTAAAACCAACATAGAATATTCAAATATGAAATAAATCTGTATTATATAGTATTTTATATTTATATAAGTTCTACTGCAAAAAAAAAAAAAAAAAAAAAAAAAAAAATACAATTACGTTATTTAAATTGGAAAAAAATTTAAATTTCTGTGTCTCATAATTATTGGCATTTTTATTCACATTTTGACAGGGAATTTATGGACATTTCAGAAGTATGCGAAAACACATATATTGGACAATTATTTAATAGATTGCAACGTTAAGTAATACATAAAACGAATGTCAATAACAATAGGATTAAGTTAACATGAAACGTTTAGTCATTCTCAGTATGTGATTCTTAATATAGTGATTTAATAAGTAAGTATTAGTGTTCCATTATGCTGAAAAATATTCAATATTTCCAAAAAAAAAAAAAAGCTTTATTAATAAAATAAAAAATGTTTATGCTTTTAAAATCTTTTATATTAATTTCGATTTTATGCGTTTGATTGTTTTTGTGAGCGTGTGATGGTGAAAATTTGCGGAGGGCTAATTAAACCATTTTCCATCATCCAATTGATCTGAAACTTGGCAAATGGATTCAATGTCGATGTAAATGCATTCTATCAAGTTTTAGCGGCTATCACTGTCACTATAAACTCGCTTTTACACACGCTTCAATTATCATTCAGAATATCAATAAACCCACTAGCAGTCATCCAATTGCTCTGAAATTAGACAGATAGATTCGTTGTCTATAATCATTTTATAAAGTTTGGGGGTCTGTCACTAGAAGACTTTTTACACACGCTACTATTGTCGCTTTAGATAACTAATTAACACACTTTCTTTCATCCAATCAGGCTGAAACTTGGCAGATAGATTATATGTCGATGACAATGCATTCTATCGTGTTTTGGGGACTGTTACTGTCATTAAATAGGCGCTTTTACACATGCTTAAATTAAAGCTTAGGACTAGTAATAAACGATTAAACCCACTTTCCAACCCGTCATCCATTCGAGCAGAAACTTTGAAATACAGCAGGTACTCCTGGACAATGACAATGCTTTCTATAAAGTTTTGGGGTTGTTAGGAAAGGTAGCTTTTACACGCCTTTCTCTTGCCTTAAGGCAAACTCATCAGCTTTTATTCATATTCTATTATATCCATATACCAAGCGACCCAAGCGTAATTTAAACATATACAATCTGGCGTTATTTATGACGAAAACTGAAACCTTCCTTTCTTAAGATTGGCGAGGCCAAATAATCGGAGGGCTATTTAACCCCCTTGCCGTCATCCAATCGAGCTAAAACTTGCCAGATAGCCTCACTGTGAACGGCAATGTATTCCAACAAGTTTTGGTTGCAAAAAAAGCAAGTAAATAGTTTGAAATGGATGTTATCTTCGTAGTGGTCAAACAATAGGAAAGCTCGATCTGAGTTCAATTTGTTGCAATTGCACATAAAAATTGGCAATACATACAAAGGATTTATATTAAAACTTTGTTTTTATGGGTTGAAAACCTTACTGAAACATATTAAAAATAAGCATGACCTAGGAAAACTTACATAAGGTATTTTATTAATGTTAGATAAAACCACATAACTAAACAATTATATATTTGTGAATTTTATAATCAACTTTAATATACTCTTAACTTGTATAATTTTGGTTTCATTTCTTAATTGACTGTATGTGTGTCTTCAATTTTGTTAACTATGTTACATTAAAATTAATTTCTGCGGCAGTTACTTTACTTATTTTATACCAGTATCTTGCTAAACATGGCACAATAAATCTGAATAGTTTCAAAGTAATTTTTGGCTAATACATGCAACTTCCTGGAATACAAGCTCGTTTTAATGCCAGGAATCTTAAAATTACGTTTCTTAAAATTGAGATTTACCCTTAGCTCGTGAATGGCGTAGTTTTCACTATAATGAATTAAATTTTGTATTCAGGGCAAAACGAAGTATTCTTGATCGAATGAAAAGGTAAACAATAGGGGCTGGTGTTGACATTTTTGAAGTAAGAGTTCAATTTATTTAGTAAAAAGCGCTCTCCACCCCCCCCCCTCCTCCATAAGATTTTTTTTTTGTACCAGGCATATAAAGAATAGTACACAACAGTGGCGGCTCGTGGGTATTAAAAGTGAGGGGGCCCAAATTAACAATTGTATGTCATGGGGGGAAAAAACATGCAAATATCAAGACACATGAATTTCATGTAATTTTGTAAATGTCACTTAAATATACATGGGAAAACCAAACTACAAGATTATTAAACAGTTAAATTATCTAAGCATACTGATATCTGATAAAGTAAATATTTCAATAAAAGGAATTATTATTGCAAAAACGACGCGACGTTTCGTTTGAGAATGGACGACGTCAGGAAGGGTAAAATGAATGCACTTGCACCTTTTGCTTTTGAAAATTAAAAATGTAAGAAATCCAATACTCATTCACGGTTGAAAATTCCTATTTTGAAGCTTTAGCCGCTTAGCACCCTTTTGTATGCGATCTGTACCCTCTTGCCACTGTCACAAAAAAAATAAGTGAAAGTATGAAAACTGATGTCACTCAATTTCTATTCTGTGTTTAAGAAAAAGAAAACAAAGAGTTAGGGAAGAGTTATAAAATAAATAAAGTCAAAACCTTGGTTGGATATTCTGTAGAAATCACAGGGGAAAATTTTTTCATCAAATATTACATGAATCATAGAAGAAAAAAAAAAAAAAAAAAGAAAAAAAAAAAAAAGAAAAAAAAAACCGACAGCAACAATTTCAATTTTCGTAACTTTAGAGTAAATACTTAAATAAATAATTTTATAATGTTTTAAAATAATTTAAATAAATCATTTTAAAGACATCGGTATTGCTCCTAATATTCAAGTCAATGATATTTCATGAATCAATTCATGCAAAATAATTTTGGCTTAACAGTAGAACTAATGAAAAATGCCATTAATTGCAATATTTTATTGCATTGAATTCTGCATTGATTCGTATTTGAGCATTGCAATAATTGCAAATGTGCAATATTTATAAATTAGCAACCAAAGTCAAAGGTATTTTTATATTGACCAGTTCAATAGTTTTAATTTAAATTCATGAAAAAATGAATAATTACTTGATTTGAGGATGAATAATTACTTGAAAAATGCATTGCATATGCATCTCAAATTTGAGATGTCTTCTTACATTGAAACCAACCTGCAAAACATCCGATGGGGATCGATTCGATGACGTTTCACATGTGAATTGAATATATTGCCTCTGGTCAATGAGTTTTGACATAGCAATAGTTAAAAATTTGATGTTTTATCATGATTCTTGATATTTTGAAAAGAAGTTGAGCAAACAATAAACTCGCTTCAAATTTTAATATTTTATTTAATTCAGAATTTATTTTGAGAATTGGATCCTACCTGAGTTAAGAATAAACATCGTTTCTTCAATTTTAAGAATGCACAAATTTTATTTGACAATTTTAAATTGCTTGAATGATTTTGCTTTTTAAAGGGTGTAGGTTCATGACTCAGATTCCTTACTAAATGCTCATGAATTTTTTTTCTGGTAACAGTAACTAGGTTTGCTTTATCCACATTTTACATATTACTTGGGATAGAGGGGGGGGGGGGGGAATTCTGTAACTGTGACGTTTATCTTTTAACTTTAACACAGCATTATACGATGGCTTAGTTCTAGTGGAGCCACTTATTTAGAGAAGAAAATTTTTTATTCTCTGTATAGAAATTCTTCCGTTGATGGCATCGGATTTTAAGTTACGTTAATAATTTAATAGGATATCAAATATTAATGTGAGACAAATCACTTATTCCCATCATATGGCCGACATTTAAATACTCAAACATTTTTCGGGAAAAAAGTAAATATCTAAATAAAAACAATTTGCAGAGAAAATCTTACTCTTACATTTTGAAAAACAAAGAGCGAAAATGAATGCAATGGATATTTATTGTAGCCACTTTTTTCGCACCGTCATACTAGAGGACCAACGTGCAATCGCCGTCTCTACAAAAAATGGCCATTCCTTTACAGAGAAGTCCACCCCAGAGCAGATCTATCAGGGATGTTTTAGAAATTTTGTATTTATGCTTTGGCAAAACAGGATGTCACTTGAAAGTCGCAACCTTATATGCCCTATCGGTTTCAAATTCAAGGTCGTCCGAAGAAGGGGTCATTTTGTCCCCAGGAAAACTAGCATCTTTAAGCTTTAAGAGAAGGGTCGCTTTTTTACAGTAATGATTGTGATTGATTAACATTTTTTCGAGTTTGTTGCAAGAGCTCTCTGCTCCCTTCACAATAGTTAATGTCTAATGACAGAATAAATAAGTTTTAAGCTTTTTTTTTTTTAAATATAAAAAAAATCCCACAACAAAACAATATTAACAAGCATATATGTAAGTGGGGCCAGGGTCCAAAAAAGTGAGGGGGCCCAGGCCCCCCCCTGGCCCCCTGCACCAGCCGCCACTGGTACACAACTTATTTTGGTGCAAATCACAGTATTCTACAACTTTTCTAACCTAAAATATAATTACCATTGTTAGCATTTTTTTTACGTACTGTACCAGACAATAATTACTGCTTTTTTTAATGAAATTTATTAATTTCCTTCAAACCAAGTTAATTCGATTAACTGCATTTCCGTAAAAACGTAAATTATATTCTCATCAATTTTTAAATACTTATGAAATAGTAATGCATATAGCAATACGTGAAGATTGTTCAGGTAAAAAAGATACCCCTACCCAAATATAAAACATTCCCATGCGAATTTTCAAATCACTGACATGTTTTTATATAATCAAATGTTTTCAAAAATTCTTCAAATATTAAAACAACATTGAAATATTTGAAAAAAAATATTGAATTATTTCAAAGTAAACTTAAAATTTGTTGTTACTTAAAATTTAATTATGAAAATACTTTATTTAAAACTTATAACGGTATTCAAAACGTAAAAAGGTATTTAAAAATTTAAATCGATAACTTTAAAACTTCAAATTAAAAAAAAAAAAGTAAATGTCTGCTTGCATATGTTTGAAAATTAAAGCAACATTAAAATTTTTTAAAAATATTTTTGAAAAATTAAATAATAAAATTTAAAGATATCTGAAACTAAAAAATTAAACTTTTTTTGCAAACTATAATACTTCAATTTTAAAAGACTGATTTAAAAACGTTTAAGTATCTATTCTTTTAAATTTCAATCCCGAACTCAGAAACCGATCTCGAAAAGTTGTCGAAATAAACGTCGCCAAAGCCTTGGCGCCCAAACCCGCTTTTCCCTTGGCAACCCTATTGTCCGCCACAGTCTTCTGATTTGTCAGAAAGTTGAGGGAATTCAGTCGGTAGTGTGTTTATGCGTGGGCCGTCAGGTCCACATGTTTTTCGCGTCAATGTGCTGTCGCACGTTTTCCCAAGGATTATTTGACTAAACAGTGTGCGACACAGTCCAAGATAAAGGATGCCCCACGCCTCGTCGGACGTCTCGTCCAACGACGAGGTGAAGGTGTACCGCGTGGAGGGCGAGGGAGACGACGAGTCGTCGGCCGAGAATCTTAAGGAGGAGAAAAGAAGTCTGCTCACCGAAGTCGCTCTCAAGGAGGTAAGAACTTTTTTAGAGATCCGCTGTTCTTCCCGCGATGGGCGTGTGTTTCAATGTTATTGTTTTTTTAATCGGACAGTCGATTCTTGCAATTCACTAATTGTAGCGGTTGGGATCTATTTGGCAGTGTAAATAAACTTGCAGTCCTACAGTGTTTTTTCAAAGAAAAAAGCATTAACCCTTTTTTTTTAAGGCCCAAAATTTTCATTTTCTTCAAACACATTAGTTTTTTTTTTTAAATTAATTGATCTTATTGACTATTAATTTATTTGAAGTTTTTGAACAGTTTTAAATGTTTGTCGCTTCTTTGAATGTAATGTAAACACAACATGAACATAGTTCATGGTTCAAACACTCTTAAAATTCAATTCTTGTAATGGAAATGACGCCGATTATCCATGTTTAATAATCATCGCTGTATGTAGATCACGTTTACTAACTATAACATAAAATTAACCATTGTGTATTTAACGGACAGTTGCTTTATCGAATTGCCACATAATTGAATACAAACAAATGAATATTGATTTGATAAACAAGTTGTTATATGATTTAAATTGTCATGTTATGCGTTGTGTTAATTGATTTTTGATAAAAAAAGGGTTCTTTATTCCTTTAGGAGAGCCGCGGTGTGGAAGTCCCCGAACGTTCGATTTCGAGTTCGGAGGCGCATCATCATCATCCTCATCATGTGGGTGCGTTGGCTGGTGGTAAGTGCAGTTTGTTGTGCTCGCGACCTTGACCGGGTTTGTTTCCCTCCAACCCGGGGTTATATTCATTCCTATGCACTCTTCAAGTTAAACTACTTGCAGACCAAAGTTTTTTTTTTTTTGTTTAAATCAGAATCAGTGCCATAATTTTTTCTGAAAATTAAATTTGTAATTCCATTTTGCTTTTTTGTTGACAAAAAAGTTTTTGTAGAAATTAATTTCTGCTTGAATGAAATAAGAGTTATTTACAAACAAATGTTTTTTTTTAATGTTTTTGGATGTGGTATTTAATGGGTACATTGAAAATGCTGCTGAAAGTTACTGGATGCACTTAGGAATATTTTGGAATTTTGGTGCATTTCTTAAAAAAATTGATTATAACAAGATTGTAAACATTAAATTTGCAATATCTGAAGAATTTATAATACATAATATGATTCCATTGATTGTTTCGTTATAACAGAGTTGCAAAATATCATCAAGTGGATAAAAAGTGAAATAAAAATATAATTAAAAGATCATATTTAGGTCTTTGTGAATAAACAATCACATTTGCGATCTTCTAGTAAAAAGGTATTTTTGTAATGATTGCACTTCTTCCTATGAAAAGGTATTTCTTTTCAATGACAATGATTGCACTTATGAAATTTTGTTAGGTATGTTTGGAGATACGAGTATAGAGTCAAGCATTATTTTTACTAAAAGACCCTTAAGACAATTGTAGAATTAAATATTCATAATTTAAAATTATTAGTTTTTACTTTCAATTATCCATATGTATACATAGGGTGATGAAAGTATAGGATTCGGTAAAAAAAATGAGATTTTTTTTTTTGCATTTCTCAACGTTTTGTGTTATCCTGATTTTAAATAAGTGATCTAGAAGAAATGTGTGTCTGTGGTCAGCATAACTTCTGAACAAATTGATCTACGATGATCAAATTTTTATGTGGGTTGGTGGTGGCCATGGGATCTACAATGATTGCTATAAAACGGCTCTAATGATTTTGATCAAAATCGCTGTGGTAATGCCTCTTAAGGTGTTCTAAACATCCCTATCTCCGAAATTTCTGTAAAAATGCTTTAACGACGTAAAAAGTTGAAAAAACAAATACCTTCAACACAGAATTCTCTTTGCTTGAACATAGCTCATCAACGATCGTTTTTTCTCCTCTCATCAGTTTAGCTTATAAGAAAGGATAATATAAGAATTATTGAAAATTATATCTCCAAAAACTCCATTTTGGCAAAATTTTTTTTTTGAAAGACCCATATCAGAATTATTGCAAAAAATATTGCCAAACTGGCCATTTTTTCTAAGTGATTGATGGAAAGATAAAAACGATAAATGACACAAATCCACATCAGTAATATAGTGTCATTGAAAGTTGTACAATGTTCCACTCCCCTAGTTTCTTTAAATATTGCCACATGTCTATAATCAACATCACTCTACGAAGCTCCAGGAACATTTTGATTGGTCAAACGCAAAAAAGACCTTGTACCACTCTATGCAGCTATGCAAAATTCTCAGAACTGGACAATGCAAAACCCGTTTCTTTTTGCCTTGTAAATTCTGTTTAAAAATTATAAAAATGTCAATTAGACATCAGCTTACAAACATTAGGAAAATTAACTGATTTACCAGGCTTCATACTCCTTAGGGAAATTAAATCAGCCTTAAAATCTCAGGGAAAAAGAAAAATCTCCTCTAAAACCTGGAAAAAGTCATTGTTACTCTGGAAAAAAATCCTACTCTTCGGTGTTCCTTGTGTAACCCTAACTCAAGGAATTGACAACTACAGAATTATTTGATAACACTGACTTGCAGATAGTTATTCTTAAAGAAAAATGACTTTTTTCAAGTAATTGAAGAATTTGTGTAATCAAGGTTTGACTATATGGCTAAAAATAATTTACTTCGTGATGGAGAACACAACTCTTGAAAACTCGGAGAATTTTTTTTTCTTAAATTGAGTGTGAACCCTGTTTACTTCACAACTTTTTTCTGCGTTCTCAAATTCACACGAGAATAATACGGAGTTAGGAGAAAAGAAACAGGATGGAATGATGTCCTCTATCTTCAATTGAAAAAGTGTAATTAAATTAGTGCTGTTTGTTTACTTGAAGGAAAAAAACTTAATGTTTGTATCTTCTGTTCAACTTAAGAATTTTTTTTCCTGCTGATAAAAAACATTTTTCTGGTTTGTGACATATACAGTCAATGTTGTTGGGTTTCTTCCATACTTTTAATATATACATGAACATTTCGTTAAAAATACGACATAAATACATTAAGATCAATAAAAACTACAAAAGAACAACAGCTGCTTTTCAATATTTATTTATGGAAAAATATTCATTATTTGTCCGTATTAAATATACCTACTTGTGCAAGTTCCTTTTTTTTCCGGGATATAAATTCTAAGTAGTCCACTACTTGTGCATAATTTGTTCAGCAATTGGTAGGATAAATTGGATATAACTGAACGAAAGGGAACTTTTAAATAAATTTAAAGAAACTCAATATTATTTTCCTGGCTGTGATTTAAACTTACAACCATTCTATTAGCATGTTTTGAGTTTTTTCACCTGTTAATTGAAAAAAAAATTAAAATTTGGCATTCAAACTTTGTCATATTCTAAATAGTAACTGCATTTCTTAGAAAACATTTTTAAATTACTATTAATAATTTATTCATAATTGGATATTTGATAGCAATCGCAAGGTAAAGTTTCAAATTCATCGTTTTTAAAACTGTAAATGATCAAGTTGTTGAAGTTGTATTTATGAGAAAAATAATAGTGTAATTGTTTTTTGCTATGTGGCAATACTTCTGAATATCTTTTGATTCAAAATTTATAGAAGCTCAGTTGAGCGGATTGGTTTTACTTGAAATAAAGTTCATGGAAAACCTACTTCACAATTTAGCAAGCTTTTATATTTAATATACTTTAATCATAACCTGTTAATTTTTAAGATTAAAGTATATTAAATATAAAAGCTTTTCTAAATTGCAAAGTAGGTTTTCCATGAACTTTATTTTCAGGTAAAACAAATCTGCTCTACTGAGTTTTTAAAAATTCTGAATTAAAAGATATTACATATAAGTTACACTTCTGAATTTCACACAAGTCCCATCTTTTCACACAGTATTAACAGTCTTGGTTTGTGTAGGGACTTTGTCATTAAATCAGCAACTTGTATTTCTGTTGAAAGCTGCTGTACATTAATTTTTCCTTTGGTTACACAAGTTACACACAAGACGCCGCCACAACACTTGTCCAACGAATTAACACAAGTGAGTAATGAAATATTTTGCCAAGTGTATATCAGTAATGCAAGCTATTCAAAATATTTTAATGCAAAATAACTACAAACTAGCTTATAAAAACTTTTTAAAGGAAATTAATAAATTCCAAGTTGAGTTTTTATTACTGCTGTGACACCTGGTAAAAAATTCATATGCTTTTAGTAGTAGTCTGGTAACTTGCTTTTTTTTTACGTCTTTATCGGGAATTTTTTTTATGGGCGAATAAAATTTGATGGTTTTGTTTTTTTACTTTGTTATTATTGACATCTGATGGATAAAAGAAAATTTTTTTGTACTTAATTCTACAAAGTTTTGTTGTATTATTATTATTGATCAAAGTAGACGCCTAAGAAAAAGGGTAATTGGTTGGCCCCAGTGATTTTAGCTCTTAAAGACTTCTGAAATAAAAAAAATCAAATTGATTATTAATCTATAGAATTGTCGTTCTCATAGGATCTAGGATTATTAAATTTTATCAGAAAATAACAAAATACGGACTTCGAAAAATAAAAGTGTTTTTTTTCAGATAGAAATCGGGCTGTAAAATGGAAAGTTAGGGATGGGGGAAGAAAGATCCTAGTCAAAATGCGTTTAAAGTTTCAAGAACAGATGCTCAACAGCGAGACGCTCTCAAATATTCATTATATCTTCATCATTATTTTGAATTTCAGTCTAAAAAAATTTTACAATGTACTCTCAATGTATTTAACTTTCGAAATAAGTAAGAAAAAATTGCAATATCAACACACTGATCCAATTTCTGTTGCAGGAAAACCTTTCGACTATTTTCCTTCGTCTTCCTTTGGATATGTTCCCAGCTATCATCCTCATTCAAGAACGCCCTACCCTCTGCCCATGGTAAGTTAATTGTCTTATAGAGCTCTGTTGCATTGCTGTAAAACAGTTATGCTTCCATTTAAGTAACATATCTTTGTGTAAATGGAGTTCTATAAGGCACATTTTCTTAACAGAAATAGAATGCCAATGTTAAAGGGAGTCTTTGCAACTTTCAAGCATTATTGTAAAAAGGTTACATAAAATACACAGGCACCTTATGCGTCAGTAGTTAGGAGGCATGGCTCTTTTTTCTGTGTTGCAAAAAAAAGGATTTACTTTTACTCTGTATACAATGAATATTTGACTATGATATATCTTAATATTGAAATTGCAGTCTCGTCTAAGCCTACCGCTAAGTTTTTTTATCAACCTGCCTATTTTCTTTTTGTTTTTGGTAGATCTGACTTGAAAAACTTTTTTTATTTTAAATCATTAAAGTAATCTGCAGGCTGCTGAATGATCTGCTACGTCCGTCTCCGGTCTTGCATTTTCTGATACTGGGACTGCAATTTTTGCCATTTGCTTAGAATGGTTGTATACTTAAGCACAGAGTTTCTCATGATACTTCTTGAAATATAAAAATGTCAAAATTAGCTCCGACTTTCTTTTAAAATTGTATTATGAGAATCTGAAATTGGAGCTAATAAATGTTTACACAGAGCAAATAGAAATTTTACAAATTTTATTTTTTTAGTGACTTTGAGTCATACATAACTACTTAGGCAAAGGCGGCCCTAGGTTCATTTTTCAGGGGGGGCCATTTTAAACTTTAAGTTAGTAAAATGTATGCACTATGTAACCTAATTATAATAAACTAACTGCTGATTAAATGCTTGATTGCAATGATAAGTGTAGAATTTTCTAAATTAGTAATTTTCATTTGATGCAGAATTAAAAAAGTTAATTTAAGCTTGAATTGCTCTCCTGAAAAATAAGAAAAGAGTAAAACAAAGAAATTACAAAAAATAAAAATAGTTAATAATTGTTTTACAATCACACTTCTTTACTCTTTGAAAGCCTAAAGAACAAAATCCAATTTCCTCTGCTTTGTTTTGGCAAATCTGCCTATGACACCACTCACATCAATGTTTATGTCTCTGTGAGTATGCAACAAGCTAAGTCCTGCTAACCTTTCTTCCCCCATTCTAGCTCTTAGCCACGTTTTCAAGAGTCGAAGGGTAGAGAAACTTCATCAGCAACTTCATCAAGCTTCTTCAGCAGAGGCAACGCTAACTGGTAGTGTTGCCAAAATTTTAAGTAACTCGTAAATAGTAGGATATACATATTTGTCACAAGCTCTCATTGTATCTATGGCAGAAGTGGGGAGCTATTCTTCTTTTTTCCATTTCTCTCTCCATAGTGCTAGCTCACTTTCAATCAGAATAACACTCATTTGTGTCAGTCCTAAAATTGGTATGAACTTCTTTAATAAGTTTTAAAGCTCGTTGCTTTCTGATTCTGTTGGCTTTTCCATATCGGAGGTTGGAATCAGTAATCGAAAGCCAAAACAATCCAAATTTTCTTTTGGAAATCTTCCTATTAGGTCTTCAATTATATTATCCAATAAAGGTATGTAAACCGAAATTCTAAAATACTCTTCTGGTATTTGAGTATTTCTTTTTAGAGAAGTATTTAAAAATGCTCTAATTTTTTTTCTTTTTGAAGACATATTGTAGATATTCGTCACTAATTACTCGAGGTAAAATGATCACGAAATCTGTAAACAACGAATAAAAGTGTTGCTAGTTCAACAGATATTTTCACAATAAATGGCCTGTCTAAACTAGTTATAACAATAACACAGTACCGATTCCATGCCCAAGTGACAAAAGTCACATGCTAGTCCAGACATCACGTGTTGAAATTACCCTCGGCGCCATGGTTGCTTAGAAGAGCATGGTTGTTCCAAAAAGGGGCAGAGGCCCCCGGGAAAAAGGAAATCGTCGTTTAGGAGGGGGATGGTCACTACCTGTGTACTTGTGTTGTGTACCGGGTATTGTGTCGTGTGTTGTGTACGTAAATACATTTAAAACCAGGGTTTTTTCTGAGGGGGGGGGGGAAAGGGGGGGGGGGGCTATAATTTTTTTTACTGTAAAGAAAAAATTTACGTTAATGAAATTGTGCTTAAAAATCTGTATTTTCACCGTTTTTTAAACTGGAAATTCTCAAAGAGTTTTGGGATATTTGAAAGGGCTAGGATGGAAGAGGGAACCCTTCAAGGAGGGGGCCATGGCCCCCATGGCCCCCCCCTTGAAGCCGCCAATGTACTTAGGTGTTGTAGCAATGCACAAAATATAATAAAAACAACAATGGATAATTGGAATTCTTTTTTTATAAAATTAATGTTTCTGTAGAACAGTTACAATACCATAAAAAATTGGAAATTGTCATATGTGTGTTAGATATAAGAATGTCTTATCATTTTTAGTTGATTTCTATAATCTTGATTGTAAGAAGCGAGCATAAATTTTCCAACTTTTTTTTTTTTAAATTTAAAATACTTAGTTGCATGAACTTGGAATTTCTGTTAAATTGTATGCTCCTTTTCTCGTAGAAGAGCTTGCTACAGAGTAGTCGAAAAGGAACGCTTTTTAAAATCTTATTATTTCTCAAGATCAAAGAGAAATAATTAACTTCTTCCAGTGTATGGTTAGATCGCTTCTGCAAATCATATATTAAGTGGAAAGTGCACTAGTCAATCTCTTGGATACAGATCCCACCTATCCTTTTCATCCCAAGTCCATGATCCAAGTGCTGAAATAATTAAAATGTTGAGCTATTTTATGTAATGTATGATTTTCTAATCCATTTGGCTTTGCAATACTTTTTTTTTTAATAATTTTTATAGAATAACCATTTATTTCCAGAAATTGTACAATTGTGGAGAAGTAATGTTGCTGGGTAATGCAAATTGTCTATTTTCCCAAGAATCAACATAAAACAAGTTGCATGATAAAATTGTAATTACTGCATTTGGCATCAAACTATGGAGAACATTTCTGTTATTGGCGCCATGTCTTATTGGAATATAAGTGCTTCACTACGAAATTTTACAATTTCAATCAAAAGACGTTCAGTCAATCCACCCACATTCCGCTTGATCTTGTTGTGGCCCCTGGAAATTGATTTATCTTAATCAGATTACCTTATTTTATCCACACTTGCCCTTGTTGACATTTGTTCCAAATTGTATAATTGCGACTGAAGTTGGGCATTGAAATATTCCTTGTATGGAATGTTTCGGCCCCTTTTCGACTCTTTAAAATTATTAGAAATTGAAGACCTTACTTTTTCTATGTTTACCTTTGCTGATGTTTGTACCAAATATCATCGTTGTAACTAACTCGCTGCAAGTAGGACATTTTAATGTTTCTCGAATGTTCAGATTATATTCGACCATTTAAAATTAGTTAATCGCGATTTTAATAACTTGGCTTATTGACACTTGTATTAATTTGCATAATTGTGACTTCATTTGAAGTGGGGAGTTGGAAAGTTTTGACCCTTCAAAATTGGTTAATCTACATCGGAATAGTTTATTCTTTCTATGTTCTTGTTGACATTTGTACCAAATATCAGAATTGTGACTTGGGTGTTGAAAGTGGGACATTTGAATATCCCTCGTTTGAAATGTTTGACCTCTTTTCGACCTCTTATAAATGATTCGTTGATATCGGAATAGTTTACTTTTTCTATGGTTACTTTGGTTGACAATTATACCAAACATTAAAGTTGTGACTGCATTGGAAGTGGAACATTTGAATTTCCTCATTTGGAGCGGTTGAGCCCTTAAGTTGATTGATTGAGATTGGAATAGCTAACTTTTTTTTACGCTTGTCCTTGTTGGCATTTGTAACGAACGTTAGTTATTCGATTTTTTTTCTTTAAATTAATCTACCATTTTCTTGTTTAACCTTTACAAAAATGTAACATAAACTGGAATACAATAGGGATATTTCGTTCCTTCTATTTGTATTCTTGATACTTATTTTGGATTAATTTATATCAACTGGGATTAGAGTAGTGTAAAAAATATGCAATGATGGAAGAATATAACTTACATGCAAGCTCATTCACATACAAGATAGGCAAACATACAGAATACTTTGGCAACCAATAAACCTTCAGTATTAAAATTACTTTAAATATTCATTGTTTTTATATTTTCTGTATAATATGAATAATTTGCGTCAATAATAAAAGTAATGTTCCTGTTTTGTATGATGACAAATGCAGCAATTTCAAATAGCAATCGACCATGTGACTTGTTTAATGTTAACCCCACATTTCCATTCGAGAGTTACTGAGATGGCTAAGTTTAACATTTGAAAGAATTAGAAATAAAGACAAAAGCTTTAAATGAGATCGCTTATGGATGGCTGTGTGTGAAACTGATAACACCCGAGATATGAGTGTATAAACTTGTGACTTGTTGCAAAAGTCATTTTAAAACTACTTACTACGGTTTCACAAGCGATGTTTTCAACTAACAAGACTGATTTGGTCTCTGAATTTCCTTTAACTTTTCTTTAAAAAAAAAAAGATCGAATTCATGTTTGAAGCTTAGATTAAACAGGTTACTTTCCAGAGTAGCATTTGCATCATTTTGCCGTAGTCATCAAAATCCCAAGTGAATGAAATCTTAAAAAAAATCCTTCAGATAATTCTAATTTCGCTTCCATTTGCGAAAGTGGAAGGGAGAGAGAATAGATAAAAAAAAAGTTTTTTTTTCTCCGTATAAGCACCTCTTTCCCTCCCCCCCCCCCCCAACAATCATTAAAAAAAAGTGAAGTGGCAACGATGTAAGAGTGAAACACGTGGAACCGTTTTCTTTTGTGTTTTCAAAAGGGGGATTTTTGATAGTTCTTTTTTTTTAATGGTCCCTTTCCCGGGGGTTTGGGAGACGTGTTCTTTTGGTGTTGCCCCCGGGAGTGCAAACGAGCATTGTTCTCTTCTTCCCCGTCTCTCCCCCATATCTTCGGTTTACGATTTTTGGAGTTTTCTTGATAACGAAGAATCGTCCGTCTTCCAGTTCCACCAGTCTTGTAAAGCAATCGAAAAGAAGACGAGCAGCTTGCGTACGCGATGCACTTGCTGTGTACGTGACGAGACATTGTGGTCCCTGAAATATTATATTTAAAAATAAAGATAGATGTGTCACTTGCGTTTCTTTACTTGTTCTAAACCTGCTTGGCCTTAGCAAATAAACTAATAAAAATTAAATATTTGGAATTCGGTCGCAAAGTGTATTTCTGTGAAGTACTTGCTTCGCCTGGCCGCTTACGTTGATTGTACTGTCCCACCCCCTTTCGGACATTCTTTCGGAATGCTTCCCCTTTCTGAAACTGAGAACAATTGAGGGGTAGCAAAATGTGCAGACGATGTTTCTCTTCCCCTTGTTTTTCCTGGAATAACAGGGGAAGGGAGTGTAGGAAGGTTGAGGTAGGTCTTGCAATGATTCCATTCGTCCTTGCAGTATCTACTATCTGTGTCTATGGTGTGTTCACTTTTGGGAATGGAAATGGAACTACCACGAATCCCAGTGTGGCCAGCATCTTGGGAAAACATCGAATGCTTTGAATTCGCCAGATTGTTTCACTTTATTTTCAATGACATTCTTTTGCGCTCACGGTACCTTCATTTCCAGTACAATTCGTTTTTGAAGGATCATTTAGTGGGGTTTTGTGTGTGTTTTCAATGCTTTGTTGTTGAGGGATTATGATATGCTTGGTAATTGTCTGGAAAAGAAGTGTTCGCTGGGGAAACAATAATCTGGGCCTATGTTTTCTTCATGTTGAACATCGTGTACATAATGGTTATCCTTATCGAATAATATATATTAAATGAGCATGGAAAGATGGAACTTTTTAAGTCGCTTTGAAACGATTTTTAGAAAACGTAGCTTAAAGGTTTAAATGCGTAAACAAGAGTGACGGCAGAGGTATTTGCTGGGAGGAGTAGTGGGTTAAAGTTTTTTGCGCAAACCTTAATCTTTAAAAATATTAATTGTATTTCTTAATTAAATGATGACTGTTATATATTAATTTCTGTTCAAATGAATAATTTAAAATCTATTCTACACGACACATGACTTATGTTTTGCTGTAAACTCTACTATTTTTCCTTCACATTTTTGTAATTTCAAACGCCAGAAGGTTGCAAGTGCGCCTTCCTGTTGGCACCCTTGTAAGTAAAGAAGCACGTTTGTTATAAATTAGCTCTCGAACTGTACCCTTCTTAATCTTTCTATTTTCACAAAATAGTGGCTTTTATCCATTCTTCCCCTAAAGGTACGATTCGGCCATTCACAGTTGCATTACTCTGCTCTATCAGCCATAACCAAGCTAGAATAACTGAAATACTTAGAACGTATCTTCCCAATCATGTAAGTAACAACGTTTAGTAGATAAAACATGTAAAATAAATTTCGAAAATATTCTACTGATTACCTTAGCAACATATTATCCAATCTCATGAGTAAGAAAGTGTGCTTCATTTTTTTTTTCAATGGTGGATTTTGTAAAAAAAAGAACTAGCATAATACTGTATTAGGGGTGAAAAAAAAGAGCAAATAATTGGGATTTTTCACATGTTTTGTGAAAGGTAACAAACTTAATTTTGACTGATGGTTCTGGTCTCCGACAACCTCCGTGGGTGACCAAAAAAGTTCTCTTTTCCGTGACGAAGTCTGGAGGGGGAATAGTCTGCAGAATGGGGGTGATTTGTCAAACAACCAGTTTGACCCGAAGGAGATGTCTATAGAAGGGGCCGTGCACAAATTTGTTGGAGAGGGGTACTTCTGAGTTGACATCTATAAGGAGAACCAATCAATCATTTGGTAGTCATGGTAATGACCTTAGTTTCAGATATGAAATGTTTTGATTATGGTCTATTTTCATACTTCTGTAAAACTAAACTAATTACATTTTGTCCGACTGCTCAAACCATGATTAAAAGAATCTAAATATCGTTAAAAATTTTTAGAGTATATCTTATTTAATTTTTTTTTATTTACTAGTAGCTTAACTATATTAGTGGAGATAAAAAAAAAAATAAGATTTGGTACTATTTTCATGAAAAAGCGACGACAAAATCTTTCGGTTGAAGATGCATGTAAAAGGGCATCTGTTTTGTATGAAATTTAATTTTTAAAATGATTGTAACAAAATCAAAGGAAAAACATTTACAAGTAGGCTTTTAGAAATGTGCAAATCACTGGTGCTGAAATCAAACCAATTCTCATATATATATATATATATATATATATGACGAAATGTAGTAGTGAGTACTTTTGTGGCCTCCGTAAATAATTTGAAAAATTGGAACATAACGAAATATTCTTGATGTAATCGTTACCTGAACCTCAGAGTCATTGTACTTGCTACGAACTAAGTCTAAAATTTAGCCACTTCCAAAAAAGCTCCTGGCCAAGTAACCTTCCACTTCGCGAATGTGCCAGATCATATAAGCCCAAGTTTGAAAGTTTCAATTATTTTCTGGAAATAATAAACGATTGTAATTTAAATCCTAATTTATGATAATTATATACTGGATTTAGCTAAAGTAAACTAGACACATTGCTAGCCATTTGAAGTTTTAGTGTAATATGACTATTACACTTTGTGCAACAACTTTTTAATCGCGAAATGACAAACTTTTTTATGAAGTCGTTTCAGCCATAATATATACATTATCAATCCAGATGAAAGTATGTATTTTAAAAGAGTATCGTAAGTTATTGGTTTTTTCCTCGTTGTCCGCCACTTGAAGAGGATATTATCTACACCTTATCAATTATGCTGCTGCAGATAATTCGTCGTTATTCCCACAAGAGCCTACATAATATACAAAGGTTGTAAAGCGAAAGAAACTATACTAACTTCATTTTAGACGTTTTTTTTTGTTTGTTTTAAATTTCAAGAGGCTTGCTGGAAACTTATCACACGGTACATATTTCATTTATTGTCATTTTTAGACATATCTTGATAGTACCACGACATTTAATTCTGACTGGCTTCTATTGTCAAGTTCCATGTTAGGGTTGGATACTCGTTCTATACAGAAAACATGTTTATCTATTGAATAGGGGATTGAGTTGTAAGCTCCAGGGGTTATAAAAACTATCAGAAAGTTTTAACACGCCCTGTCAGGCATGTTGTGTAAAAAAAATAGAGCCTCAAATTTAGTTCTTCGGCATTTTGGGTATTGAATTTTCATTATTGATAGGAAGCCTTAAAGTTAGGCATTACTTTTTATCAAAATTCCTTTGTCTTGGTTTTCATTAGATTGGTGCTGACGTGTCTAATTTCAAGTTTTAATACAAACAGAATTGTTTTTTTTAGTTGTTTGGTGATATTCTATAAGCACTATTATTTCCCCCTTATAAATTGAAAATTGCTGTGTCAAAAAGTCAATTTAACTAGCTTTGTAACTCAGACAGTCAGAAACTAGCCACCACATAACTTGAACTAATTAGAACTGCAATTGGAAGCAAATCAGGAATCGAAAATTCTATACCTAACATGTCCGCGAGGTTGGATATGTACATAAATTCATGTTTGCTGACATCCTAGATTTTTCTATCCCCGGTTTACTCCTATTGCCGTTCTGATTAGTTCAAGTTATGTGGTGGACAGTTTCTGACTGTCAGAGACGTCAGAGTTATGCTAGTTGAATTGACTTTACGAAAAATGACACGTTTCGCAAATATTTAGACTTCGCACTTTTTAAAATAAATTGAATTTCTTCCATAGCTAAAAAGCCGAGTTCAAATATCTATCTACCAGAAAATTCTTATATCGATTTCTTTTAAAGAAAAAAGATTAACCCTATCTCTACAACACTGCTAAAAAGTGGCTGTATTTTTTTTCCTTCTTTTTTTTTTCCATATTGTTATCTACAATTTTCTAATTTTTAAAAATATAGATTCACTAAATTCAGAAACATTTTGAAAAAGGGGTAATGAAACCCTGAGATCATCTCTTGTAAATAGCGACGAATTGTACTTACAAATACGACGAATTTTCATACAAATTAAAGGGTGCGTCTCCCATTGTACAAGTTTTATGGATGAAGGTTTTACTTTCTACACCTTTTCCTGCAAATCAAATGTCTGGGTGGAGCGGGAGTTTTTGCATGTACCTTCTTGTTACTTTTGAAATAGATTATACCAGTGATAGGCTAACTCATTTGTCAAGAATCACAGATCAGCTGTACTACGATTAAGAGTTATTTTTGAGAGCTATTTTTTTCCATTAGTAACTGTTTTTTAGAGTCGGTGATTCGTCAACACTGGACAATGCTATCAATTGAGTCGTCCGTGGAAGTTTTATTTGAAGGTAAAGAGGTATTCATATTCAATAAATATTCATATCTTCGTTGCAGAAACGGCCAAAAAAGTTGTTTTGGGAAGTTATTCTCCTGCAAGGGCTTTCCGCTTTTCGGAGAAGAGAATTCAAGAGGACGGAGGGAAGAGGGGGTGGGGGGAAGGGGGTTGCGTTCCCGGAAATTGGGGGAGATCAGGGAAATCTCGAACCCTTTTTCGATGTGGTGTCCAGATATGTGCTGTTGTAGAAATACCAGTTTATAGGGGTTGGTTTGTGTTGAACGCAAAGGGAACATATCCAAAGTATGTATGTTGGCAAAATGGAGATCAGTATTAAAAGCATTTCATTTGGATGGAGGGGTTTTTGTGTCAGCTGCGGATTCTTTTGAAATTAGTCTGTGGATTTTAAATTGAACGGTGTGTTTAAGAAATTTTCTTTAATTATTTAAATTTGTTATTTCTAATGTATTGGTGTGTACATTTGGAAAATTGTTGACTTTTTGGGTTTGAAATTGGTAATTTATTTCCAATTTCGGTTATTTTAGGCAAGGGTTTTATCGGAATAGCTTAAATAAAAATTGCAAGGCATAATCGCCACTTTGCAAGTCAGTCAAAACTTGGGAACTTGTTTTTGAGTCTTGTTGCTAACTTCTTTTCTAGACGCGTGGGTGTATCTTCGATGTTAGCTTTGGGAGGGCGATGGTGTTCAGGCGTCAAAACAAATTTTTCTTTAATATGCAGAGCAGGATAACACTCGTAAACCCCTAATACCTCATTTCCTAAAACTGGAAGTCGTCTTGTTTATCAGGGTTGACTTACGGACTTGTCTTCTAAGGAAGGACGAAGCATTTATCGCCAAGAAATAAACATCGTTCCATCGTCGCAGGACAAACAATCTAGTGACGGCATATAAAAAACAAGTAGTATATACAAAACAACAAGCAGAATATACGTCCAGACCAGTTAAATTCGACCGTCGTAGCGCTATTCTAAACGGTATTTGGAAGATTTTTTTTACCCTGGGCTTTAAGCCCAAGGGTATTGTTTTCAATTGGTCAAAAGTGTCCGTCTTCACTTAATATTTGGGCATGCTCTGAAAGGCATTGTGTGGGCATGCGCCAACTTCACTTGCTTTTATTAAAAGAGATGATGTATCGATGTTTTATAAAACTCAAATTAAAAAAAACTAAAACAATTTTGTAATAGGCTTGGACTCACTTAGATTCATATTAACTTATTAATATTTACCGATGCTAGTTTTAGGAATTATTAAATTTCCTAAAATATCAGCCATTAACTTTTTATTTGTCTTGCATTGTGCTGTATGCACTCCCCTGCAAATAATTCTGCCAAACGTCTATGAATACTGCCACTGAATCAGTTAACTTTTATGAAATTGCCTGTGCAATCTCGAAATGGCAGTTTAGTTTTTTACTTAGAATATAAACATATTTTCTCAAATAGATTTTTGAAATTTCGAACATTCTTATTTCCTGACAAAGAATAAGTTTTCACTAAATATGCATTTTTTAACCGGGTTCACACGGTCCTGAAAGTCCTTGAATTTTTTTTAATGAAATTTGGTCCTTCAAAAAGTATAAGGTCCTTGAATTTTTAAGTGACCACCGATGATCTCCATTTTGTATTTTTATTTCTAAAGTTTCTAATTTTATGGTCCTTGAATTTTCTTAAAAAGGTCCTTGAAAGTCCTTGAATTTTTTCCCCCAATAAGAGTGGGAACCCTGTTAAATGTTTATTACAATTTAGTGAATCTTAAAATTTTGTACCCTTTTTAGTAAGATTGCTGATTGTTGTAATAACTGCAATATCACAATTGAGATGATTTATGATTCAAGAAATGTGTGTAAATGATGTTCATAATAAAACTTCGCAATCAAATATGTGAGGAAAAACGTTCGTATTCATTTTGCTAAAGTAAAATTATCTTTAGTTGGTGGCGAAATTCCTAACTTTTCTCAATGCTATATTTTTAAAAAGTTAGTTGTTTGTCAAGCACAATTAAGCCATACCTTACGATCCATTGCATTTGAGAATTTCTAAATACTGTAATTAAGAATTTGCGTGGAAAAGTGTTTATTGAAACTTGCCCAATTCTTTATCCGACTTTCGCAAGCATGAGTTATTTATAAAAGTAAGACAGTTTCGGACAGACAATGAGCGTACATTGAAGACCAAAAGATGAAATTCTATATTGTTTCTGGTTACACCAAATACTTTGAAATGAGAATGGCTATAGAAGGAAAGATAAACCAATGTTAAGAACTAATAGAGTCATTGCTTCTTACAATATGTTTTAATGCAGTCTTTGCTTTTAAATTTGTCTCTACAATTGAGTTGCTGTTGTTATATTCCAAATTGTTTGATATGTGAATCTCCTTGATCGAAATTTATTGTAAAGCTTGATCAAAATTGGTAATTTGAAGACTTATCCTTTTACGCCAGTTACACATTTAGTGACTGTAGTTGGTTAGTTGTGTTTTTTTTTTTTTTTTTTTTTTTTTGGTGCAAGATCTATGCTGATTCGGAACCTCGGTCATGGCTGGACTATTCCTTCTGATAAATATTTAGAATTTCAATTTTGTAAAGGTCTCGCCTACAAATTATATTTCTTTAAAAACATTAATTTATTCTTCAGAAATTTCACTTTTCTTATTCATTCGCAGACCTTTGAAGTCCAAGATATTTTCGTTGAAATGCTGTTTTCTAAAACCTCTTTCGTATAATATATTGGGATTCTTTATATCCAGCTTTTCTATTCTTTTGCCAATCGTTTTGATTCCACTGCAGAAAAATCTGAACTGGTCCCTGGGAGATTTCCTCTGCGGTACTGATTTCCCCCAATTGCACATTCCCTTTACATACCATAAGTTAATAAAGATCCAATGGCCCGATTAATACGCATCTTTAAGGGGGGGGGGGGGGGGTATCGCACTGATTCCACGGTGCAGAAAATCGATACTGGAACTCCCAGAATTTCTCGTAGTCTAAAAGTATCCATTTCACGCAGTGAAAGAATTACGGCATTATAAATTTAGGCAGACTAAACATTTATCAATCATTTTGTTCATCCAACAGCGTTTTTAAAATTTAAACACAGTAAATTACATATGTAGAATCAATTTTTAAATGGAATCGTTTTTTTAAATTAGTATTCAATAATATGTAGCTGATTGTAATGCAAAAGATGTCGACTAACTACAGGCACGATGTCCAGCAAGGTTGGTCTAAATAAAAGTAATCAATGGACAATTCTCGCATTTTTTAAAAACGAGTGAAATTAGTTTATATTTATGAAGAACTTCTTTCTGATTCTAAATATGTTAACAAAAGTTCTTTAAAAAAATTAGTTATTTAAATATTAAGGGGAAAAAAAATGCTCCGAAACCCAGTCCGATCAAAACAATCCGCTATTGCTGTTACGTTACGACATCCTTACGTTTCTATGGTTGTGAGGTTTCTGCCAAATAGTTGGTGTGCGTTTGGTCGGTGTTTTGTAGACTATTGCCGTATCCTGTACCGGTTGGCGTCATTTGCGAGAAACTTGCAAAACTGGTTTCCGCAGCTGCGTTTCAGGACAAGTTGTTTCGGATGAAGTGACGTCACATTTGATTCGAGCCGATGTGTTGTTTTCCCGCCAAAATCTAACAAGCGAACTTAGGTTGCAAATTAAAAAAAAAAGAAAGAAAAAGTGCAGTGAGCAAAAAATTGTGTGTTTATGGCCTTTTTGAAACATTTAGAATTGAATAAAAAAATGCGGGAATTGTCCATTGCATTTAACTATCTCCCAATAGATATTCAACTCGCATTTCAATTGAATTCCCTATATCCATTTTCAAACATTTCCATTCAATAATCACTCTATTCTTGAAATAATGTTTTCTCCTTTCTGTATTAAACTGGGATTTAAACAATTTAAAATTGTGATCTCTCGTTCTTTTATCTTCAATAATGTTTTTCAAAATTGTTCTTCTTTGATGCACTAATGATGAAAAATATTTTGGAAACGAAAGCATTGACAACTTCGATGAAAACGATTGGTGTTCAATTTCGATTTAGTTTTCTTATTATTCTTAGAAAACTTAACTTAAAGAAAAGGGGGTGACAAATTTGAAAATGTGTTATTAAGAATGACCGTTTTTAATAGAACCGCATATATTCCTCCATCTACACTCTGGGCTTTTTTCTTTGGGCTCAGTTTAAAAAGAGAATCTGGCGCATCTTCCAATAAGATAATAAGAACAAGTAAATGATAACCCAAAGAATGCCCTTTTTTTCCCCGTCCGCGTGCAAGCCCAATTCTCTCGTTCGTTTCACGCTTCTGATTATGTTGGCGTCTCCCTTCTCCCCCCCCCCCCCCTCTCCCCCTTGTACCTGTTGACACGCTCTTTTCCTGTGAAAGAGAGAAGGGAGAGTATTAGTTGATACCCCCACCCCCTCCCCATCACACATGGCTCTAGGGCGTGTGAGGGGGCATGCACTAATTGAAGATTCCAATTTAGTGGTTAAAGAATTCGTTTCGCTTCTGAAATTGTGTTTTGGATCTCTTTCCTGAGCCGATCTCTATATCAAGTTCAACATTCTGATTGTCTTTCGAGATAGTCATAGAATACCTAATAATTAGATGCATAGTTTATCATGCAACTTAAAATTTGGGTTTCTATCCATTGGGTACATAGCCAGTTCTTATTTTTCAGCTTTCTTGCAGACGTTTTGTCAAACGTACTCAATTTTATACTAGATTCGAATGTGTGGCAATACCATAGTTGTGCTGCTATACCAACTATGACGCTAGTGCTTTCATGAAAGAGTTCTCTTTAATGTAGCATGCTCTGAAAGGCGTAAATCGATGTAATAGCGTACATATTATATTTCAGCTGTTACGTCTTTTATCCATTTGCGGATCAAAACGCTTTAAATATTTTAGGGTAACCTCAGTTCAATGGCACAACTTTGCTAATTAAACTATTTCTAACTACATGCTGTCTCTGAATCCTAGTAATTTTCGTGTTTGTCTAAAATAGATTGGCCGGACGCCGGTGAACAAGGAAGATTAAATCTCGCACACAAGTGACATTTTTTTTCTTTTGTGCAGCTATCCACACATCAAAGTGTACTCAAATGCAACGGAATTTGTGTGGCACGATAGTATCACTCAATCGTATAAATACAGACTCGTCGTTTGCAGCCGACCCCTTCAAGCCGCAGTTAAAGTGATGGAACGAGATGTCGTTATAAAGAGAGCAATTCTGCAGGGAGGGGGGAGGGAACTGTGTGACCTTGGGATACCAGGGTGGTGGTGGCTACAAGTGATAATTCGGGTTTCCTCACATATTCCGATGAAGGGAATCGCCTCTTGAAACCAGCTTATTAGTAGTCCACCACAAAATAAACAGAGATAAGCTCCCTCGCATTCTTAGCCAGGGAAGAAGAATTGTCTTTTGTTCGACTTGGGTAACATCTCGTTCTCAACTTTGGTGACTATTTCCTAATTGCAGTGCAACTAGCTTCAGTAATATCTGAGATCAAACCATAAAACTTAACATGGAATCAGTAATAGGATTGGATCACAAGTTTTTCTCGGAGAAAAAAATTCCACATGCGTGTTTTTTGTTTATTTTTTTTATTTAGGAAAAAGTATATAATCTACTTCGATTTTTTTTGCTAATATTCAGTTAGTAAAAGTTATTGTTTCAATACAACTTCGCTGCCGCCATTTTTTTTTTTTTTAACTCCGTACATATGTAACTTAAAACATAATGCGAGATTCATGTGTGATCTAACAGATTGTTCTAGTTGAAATTCTTTGTGTTTCTGCTTATATCAGAAATAAAATTTAAATATTACCCCCTCCCCCAAAACTTCAAATAATGCATTCCGAATGTTGGATTTTTATCCTGCAAGACACTTTCGATAAATTCCGGAACTTGGTTTCCAAGCTCAACTTTTAAAGACAAACTAATAAAATCATTAAAATTGAAGATACAAGCTGGCAATACTCTAAAGTCTTCTGCAGCTGGAGACACCATTGATAAAACCGTTGACCATCCCACAGGGGGCAGGATTGCTTATTGCTTTTGCAGATTTACAAATAGCCTTATCTGTGTGTGTCCAATTTTCCGCCCTACAGGGATGCTCATAAAAATCGGACACTCCTGAGATTCTTTGTTGGTCTTGTCCCCTTGTTGAGCACGCCCCTTTGTGGAACTTGCCCTTTGGCACATTCATTCATTTATTCGCCATTTTCCCATTCATACGCATTGGTTACAAGTTTACTCATTGGCCTTTGGCCATATTTATGCCTCTTGAGTAAAATTTTAGTGTTTCTTAGGGGGTTTGGTTTGAAATTTGCGTTTAATTTTATCGGCTGTTGTTTTGAGGATTTTCTAGCAGAAAAGTTGCGTTAGAGCAATACTGCGCTGGAACATCATAAGATTAACAATTGTTCTGGAAAGCTTTCAAAGGGAAAGTGCCTTGTATTCCACCAGAGGGCCGACATGATACTGGCTGTTACCGCCGTGCTTACTCAAATTCTTGTGCGATCACTTGTTGACACAAGAACAGTGTTTCTCATATTGCCCCCTGAAGTGCGCGTTAATGTTACTTTGTAAGAGCTACAAGGTTTGTTCAAGTCAAGTATTAAAATAAATAATAATCTAATAAATAAATAAATTTTTCTTAGCTTAGAGTAAACGTTCTCTAAGATGTTAGACGGTTAAATATTCAAAATTCATACATGGTTGTGTATTTTTTCTAATTTGCCGTTACATATCGTATCGTGTATGGGTTTTATTTTTTCCTATTGATATAGATATAGTTTTTCCTTTTTGTGGATTTACGAGTTTTCGTTAAAAGATAATAGAGTCAAGATGGTAACTTTAATAAGTTTAAGAACTTAATCATAGTTCATATATCTTTGTAACAAAATAAAATTCATTCTGATGTATTATACGGATACGCTTTCTCTTACCTACATTTGAATGTTCCAAGAACATCTGAAATTCACCTTGGTTTTGAAAATTAAAAATAGTGTGGAGAAAAGTGGTATGAATCAATAAGTATGATATAGGTTTTAAAATATTCAATAGTTAAGAAATTTACTACATAACTATAAATTTAAGTTTCAAAAAGATGGCCAGTTAAAAAAATAAAGGTTTCAACAAAAAATTAACCCCCTTGCAACCCCTTCCGTGCCATCAGCACTTCCGCTCCTCCCTGAAAATAAATCAGTTGGCGTACATGGAAATACATTTTACTTTAATCAATACGCATTAGTATAATAATGAATTTTTTAAAATTGTATAAGGATATTGAAATGACAAGTCTTATTAACTAATAATGTATAACCGTCAATGCTACAACAGTCACAGGTAACTAAGCGAAAATATGAACTCCGTGTAACAGCTATTTTTTTACCGAGCTCAAAACGGCGGAGAAAGTCTATTCCTCCACTCGATATGATTTGGCTTGCTTTCTTGTTATAAGAGACCAACTCCCCCCTCCCTCTTGCAGGTCCGGTTTTTGTGTTGAAGCCGGTGATTGAGTCGAGTGACGCCTATGGCGAATGGGGGTGCCAACAATTCGCGACCACACACACACTCGCTCTCTCGCCAATTTTTTATACTCTTCCTCCATTGTACTGCGTCCATAGAGAGCGGACCCGTTAATCGGGTGTCATTTTTTGCACGATGCGGGTACGATGGAAGTGATTAATAAAAAATAAAAAAAAACACACATACAACCTCAATCTGTTTCCATCGACTGCTACGTTTAGAATAGATGTTAAGTTAAGCGTGGGGACTTATTTTAATTGAATTTTGACGTCGTCGATTGTGGCATTTGCGTACGGAGGCGTTTCCCTGATTTAATGGAGAGACGAATATAATAGTGTAGCAAATTGACATTCCGATTTGATCTTTGGAATGAATAAGTTTTTAAGTGGGGTGTGAAGGGTGTTAATATTTTTAAGGCATCGGGGCTGTATTAAAATTTCTCCAATTTAGCCATTTTCGTAAGGAACTAATTGGTCATGAAACTTCAGTTTTTGTCTATATCTGTTGGAATAATTTTTACGCAAGTGTTACTGAACGAAAGTTGTCATAACATATTTACTGGTAAAAGAAACCTCGCAATCGGTTTCCGATAATATCTATAGAGCTGTAATGTCTTGAACTTGTTTTTAACGTTTTTTTACTTTCAATCACCCATATGTATACATAGGGTAATAAAAGTATAGTATTCGGTTTAAAAAAAAAAAAAATCTTCCCCCCCCTCTGCATTTCTCTCCGTTTAGGAACATTCTGATTTCAAAAAAGTGATCTAGAAAAAATGTCTGTGTGTGTCTGTGGTCAACATAACTCCCAAACAAATTGACCTACGATGTTCAAATTTGGTGTGTGGGTAGGTGGTGGAAATGGGATCAACCATTAAAGTTTACGTCCAATCGCGCATGAGCATGAGGTAACTGCCATTGAAAAAAATCATGTTTTTCAATGATTGCTATAAAACGGATCTAACGATTTTGATCATAATCGCTGTGATAATGCGTCTCAAGGTATTCTAAACATCCTCACCTCCAAAGTTCCCTTAAAAATGTTTTAATGTCGTTAAAAGCTGAAATATGAATGCCTTCAACACAGAGTTTTCTTTCCTTGAACATAGCTCATCAACGATTGTTTTTTCTCCTCTCCCCAGTTTCACCTATAAGGAAGGATAATATAAGAATTATCGAAAAGTATATCGCTAAAAAACACAATTTTGTCGAAGTATTTTTTTTTGTCGAAGCATATTTCAGTGTCGTGTATACAAGTATTTATAGGGTACTCAACAACAGGAAAGTATAGAAATTAGGAAAATATCAAACAATTTTATAAATATCAATGATTTATCAAGAGATTTTAGTTTTGCCTTTTAAATCAAGGTATTGCTTCATCATTCATGAGTTAAAAGAAACCATGAAAGGAAATTCAATAGTAAGAAATTACCTTTTCCATCGATAACTAATATATTCGTAGAACATTTATTTAAAAAAATTCATTTATGTTACGATAAATTTCCTTAAATTTAATTTTTATTAGTTTACATCTGCATTATAGTTAAGATACGAACTAATAATCGTCAAGGATTTTGAATTGTTTTCCTCTGATTAATCTCCCCTGATGTATTTATTTTCTATATAGTATGAAAATATTTTCTTACTTCGTCTGTGTGAAAGTTCCGAACAAGATTCTTACTAAGATTTGGGACGAAAATAATTTTTATTTAACGCTCATGGGAAAACTATAATCCTTTATGCAGACGCCATACATTTAATGCCGGCCGCCCAAAACTCGCCATGGTCAACTTCAATGTGTGAACGCTCCCTTGTACTCGAGACGAGTCTTAAAACTTTCCATTCCGTAAAAATTGATGATTCTTCTATTCGAATCTTGGACATGACTCCACCTATGTTGGGGGGGGGGGGGAGGGGGGCTGCATTCGTCACGTTGTTATAAAAAGTGGGTTTTGCACTTGACCCCTTCCCCATTCATGCCTAAGGAAGGTTTGATCCCGAGGCCTCTTTTGATAGTTTCACTGCTTCGTGTGAAAATAATTTGTACTCGATTTCCACTCCCAATTAAGTCGGGAACACGCTACGCGAAGTGATTGCTACTTTTGTTTGGTGTTTGAATGTGATCAATTTGGGAAGCGTAGAAGCTTCGTGTACTAGCAGCGAAAAGGATTTTGACAGGGGCCAAAATGTGAAGAAAGTTGAATTGTGACAGTTACTGTTGCTAAAAGGCCGTTTAGAGGGAACGTCTGTTTGTCGCTGTTCCATATACCTAATGCTTTGTTATTTCAGCCAGAATTATAGCTTTGGTGCATATGAAATTTTATAACAGGTATAACAACAACAATGAAATTACATTAAAAAAATGTGCTTTTATTACAGTTGCTATCAGGGTTGGGCATGGTTTAAACCAAATGGTTTTTTCTTTTAAAAAAAAAAAAAAAAAAAAAATTAAGATTAGTTGGTAATTGTATTTTTATTTACTTATGATTAGATTTTTCAAAGTTTTTGATGTTTTAAATGACTCCGATTTTTAACGGAACAACCCAACTTTTCTTCTTATTATTATTTAAGAAAATAATTCACTAAATAAAAAATTATACGAATACTATAGATAGAATAAGTTCTAATGTATTTTTAAATAAATCTTGTAATTAAGGGCCATTGAATTTTTTATAAGTATCAACAATAAGATTTTATATAAAACTAATAGATATATTAATGTTTTATAATAATTCAAAATTATTAATTAAACTTAAATAATAGGCTGCATTTTAAATTTGTTTCTATAATAGAGGTTATGTGTTTTAACAACTTATTTCGAAACATTAAAAATTTCATTTTGAAAGACTTATCACAATTACTGATGAATATTAGACCAATATTCCATGTATTATGTAGTAAACAATTACTATTCTATATTATATTGCATAAATTGAATTTGAAAAATATAGAGTCTCTAAATAAAATATTAAAATTGAATAGGATTTAAATATCCACATTAGTAGCAACAGTTGTTTATTTACTTAGTTTAAATTATTTTCAAAAAGAATATTAATTGTTATTTGAATATAAATTATTCTTTTTTGTGTCAAATTTTTATAAATATGGATACATGTAATTTGAAACGATTTAATACCTGGTTGCTATACCTGTTATAAAATTAATGTGCTTCAAACAATAATCTGGCAAAAATTGTGGCTGAAATAATAAATCATTAGGTCAATGGGGTAGCTACAAACTGACATCCTGTTGGAACTATACTAGAAGACAGGCCTACTAAATTCCATTGAATACACTGTATCCTTCCGCATAAAAGATATAGTTCCGGGAAAATCACAACTTTTATCGCAATATTCATAACCTGCATACATAGTTTCGTATTAAATTTAAAAATAAATTGATTACAAAAAGAAAACAAATGCTTTTAATTTTAAATTTGAATTAATATTTTACTTTTCTAATCACAGATACTGTAAGAGTTTTAACGAATCGGCCACAACATCGTTCAAATCAGCCAATCAGGGCGTAGTAAAACCGGTTCACTCATCATTGTAGCGTATTCAGTGATCTCAAGTAAACTTGTCTCTATGTATAGAGTTTTTTTTTCTCAACTTTAGTACTAAATAAATGAGGGATCTCACAAATGCATGACTTAAATACATGTGAAATCAAAAATTTGAAGTATTAATACAAGATTACAGGAGTCGGCGTCTTTGGCAAAAAAATCATTAATCCATGCGATACAAATTCTTCTGTTACTAATACAGGGTTCCCACGGTCATTGAAAGTCATTAAAAGTGCTTAATATTTTTGAACTTGTTTTCAAGGCTTGAAAGTCCTTGAAAATGCTTAGAGGTCCTTAAAAGTCCTTAATTTTTACAGATGTTGTCCAACTGCAAAATTTATAAAAATACAACTTGGACTTGCTATCCCCGCTTGACCGCCACTTATCTGCACCGTATCAAAATTTTCCGATATATTTGTATTGCGCATCCACCAACTTTAACTTTTTTGGTAGAATATACTTTATTAAAAATTTAAATATAGATATGATGCCTGAAAACGAATTTTCATAGGTCCTTAAAAGTCATTGATTTTCATTCTGTGATTTGAGTGGGAACCCTGTAAATATACTTCCTGTTAAAAAATTCGGTTTTATTTCGGCATGAAAGCGTCCTTTGTTTGGATGAGTTGGGAATTTTTTTATTTTGAAATTTTTTGATTGAAAATCCAAACGGGTGGAGCAAATCCTTGTTTTGCTTAGTCTTTCCTTGTTTTGTCTTGGGAAAATGATGAATTCAGGCGCCGTGAAGTGATACTGTCTTGGTTTGTTTAGCCTCCACCTAGTTTTGCTTTGTCTTAAAAAGTGATCGTTGTAGGAAGGTAATGGAATAACCAGAAGATAATTTCAGTTAGTTAAATGTTAGAATGTGGAGCTTATTCATAACGACGTCACAGTCAACTGCTATACGTGGGAAAAATTCGATACGCTTTTGCAATTGGCTGAGCAAGTAATCTTGTGCAATAAGTCCATTTAAAGATATATATTTTTTGGATTGATAGAAGTAGTGTGGTCAGATGCTTAAAATAATTGCTTGCATTATGTTTATGATGAAACAAATTAAACTGCTACTCTAAAACCCCGATATTCATCCCCCTCCCCCCCTTCTTGCTCATCCATCACATATTTTCCTGATCTAACGTTTGTCATATATCTTCTTACTTCATTCCTTCTATGGGTAAAAAAGACTTAATTTACTTTGAATACTTTTGTGCTTAAGTTCATGAATTTCTATTCAGTTGACTTCTTAACATGAGAATATTAGAAAATGTCTGATATTAAAATTTGAGATTATAAAAAAAATATCAGTTGTTAATGTTAGAAAATGTCAGCTATTTTACAAAATTTACAAACTGGAAAGTCGCCTAAAAAAACCTCGATTATTTAGACTTTTTTTAAATCTTTATTTTAACTTCGATTTTTTGTTTGTTTCTCAAATCTGCGAAGAGCTAATTAACCACTACTTCTGTACATTCGATCTGAAACTTGGCAGGTAGATTCGTCGTCGATGACAATTTATTCTATCAAGTTTTGAGGTCTGTCACTAAAAGGCTGTTTCTTCACACTCTTCTGTTACAACTTCGGAGAACTGATTAACCCATTTACTGTCATCCAATTGAGCTGAAACTTGGCAGACTTGTTTTCGATGACAATGTTCTCTAGAAAGTTTTGGAGGTAAAAAAAAAAGTTTGTCCATGGCACCGAATCGATAATTTTCTTCATAGTGGTCAAACACTATGAAAAGTCGATCTGAGCTCAAAATAATTGATTAATTGATTGCACATAAAAGTTATCAATGCATATAAAGAATTTACATTAAAAACTTTGTTTTTTTGGGTTAATTTTTTTTAGTTTATAATAATTTCGAATTCTTTTCTTGCGTTATTCTGGTTAAAGTCTGGACATTTAACGGACAAAATATAATTTGGAAAATGTGATTTAGAATAATTTTTTATTTATTTTGAGTAATTTAGTCACTGGTAAACTTGTATTAGTCAATTTTTTTAAAAATTATTTTGAGCTTAATCAATCCCGCCTAATTTGTCTGGTTATAGTAGCTTAAATAAAACACATCAACTTAACAAAGGTCATCAAGATCAATCATGTTTTTTAAATTACCTTTCTGGTATTTTTAAAAAAATCCCCTGGAAGTTTTGTTTTTCTCACTCCCCGAATGATATATTATTTCCTCCGGTAAGTTATCAGTATGGAATTCTTTATTTATCAACGCGCAAGACCCAGGAAAATCAAGATTTTTTTCCTTTCCTTAAACTACCATCTCTGGATATTTGAGATAGCAACTATCAATACAACATTTCCGTTTCTGTTGATTGTTATCAAGACTGAGTGAGGGGGGGATTGGCGGAGCAAAGAATGTTAGCAACACCCGCATATCGAGGGGGTTTGTTCAAAAGTGATATTCGAAATATAAAGGCGGAGTGGAAACCTGTTACACCTGCCTTCTTTCTCGTTTGGGGAGAAGGGGGGGGGGGGAGATAACCGCACCTGTAATTAAGGGAGGAGGGGAAGGGGGGTTTGGACATAAATCACTACCTCATTGAGCGGCCTCACGCTACACAAATGTCAAACGAGTTTTGCTCTGGTTCTTTAGAGCCTCCTCGACATTCAAAAGATATTTTTCCGTTTTGGTAATATATCGCTTGACGTGCTAATAATGGTTACGCCTGCTTTGTTGATTATTGATAACTTATTACGATTTAGTATTTTTGAACGGATGGGGATGGATTTCTGTGAATTTTTTTTTTATTGAATGAAATAGTGATGATTTGTGATGGGACAGAGAAGCAATTGGCAGTTAATTTCTTTAAATGCTAAATTGATATTCACTATTTTATTCCTACTATTAATAATCCTATTATTATGATTGTAATACTAATTATGATATGTAATTGTTAATGTTATCACGATTGCTAATGTTAAAATTATGATTGTTTATGTCGTAATTAATAAATATTATTATAAGTTACTGCAAAAAAAATTATTCGAGATTTTGGAATAGTTATTACTAATTGTGATCAGATTTGAATTTAGGATATATATAAAAAAAAAAATTCTGATAAATCCATCCTTGGGTCAGAAACGATCCATTTCCGATTAAATTCTTTTTCAATTTTAACAGCCTAAGTTCTTCAAGTGGCCAATTTCTTCAAAAAACTACAGGGGAATTAAGCAACAATTAAACAACTTTTGGCTAGTGCCCAATATACGGCAAATTATGATTGGTACTTCTTTGAGACGGACGAGTCCCGAAATGACTAACCTTTTGGATTTGGCTGTAACAACATAACTATTAGATTTGCAGATATTTAACATTATGTTGTTTAAAATGTAACGTTCTTTTTGACGACGGAAGTTAGGAGATCAAGTTTGTACGGAGACGCCACGACATTGCTTGTTATATACGATCATGTACGGATGTGGCACTCCCCCGATACTTATGAATGAATTGTTGGTTGTGTTCGTGCAGCATGAGGGTGCGTGTGAAACGAGGCGCTTCTGTGTGAGCGATGTTCTGACGCCCATTTCTCGCTCTGCTGGGCAGAACCTCCTGCACACAATGCGCCATAAACACTGACTGTGTAATTGTACCGAATCACTTCCACCAGTATGTTCTTTTACAGCGAGAAAGGAAAGTGGCTTGTTTCTTCTGATTTTCATGCGCCAATCCTGTGCAGAAGAAATTTAGGTTCTTTTACTAACAATTCACAAAATTCCTCTTTTACGACTCTTCTTAAATGTACCACAAAAATCTACTATTTGGAATTCATGCTCTGTGAAACTTGTTTGATGGAGTTTTGTATATTTTACGGAATTTCATGTTCGTTTGAAAAATTCACTGTTAAAAGAATTATAAAAAAAAAAATTGTGGTATTTTTTAATGGTAAAATGAGTACAGATTATTTTGTTCATAAATTTCAGTCATTAGTTTCCAGCAGGTTTATACTACTATATTAACTACAATGGATGCAACATATCATCTACATATGGTTGTTTAAGAATGCAGACAAATGACCACTTAGTTCGTTTTCTCGAAAATGGTGCCGAAGTTATTTCTTTCTATACCTCAACTTAGTGGCACCGTATCGGTTTTTTGTTTATAATTAGGTGAAAGCATTCTTCTTATCATTTATGTAAATCTTGATAAAGCTCGTCAAGCTGCAACCTAGAATATTTATACATTGAAAACCGGTCAAGTTCGAATACTCGAATTGGTTCTGAACGTGTGCGTGAGATCACGTGCACATGACTATTTTTGTGGGACATAACATCAATTTCGCTGGTAGTCACAAATAAGTTGTTTTCAATGTTCACTCTTTCAATCCTTAGGATGAATGGGTACACGTTTATCAATGATTGTTTTATTTAGAAATCATCAAGTAACGCTTCTAGTGATTGAAATCGACACTTTGCTTGTTTCTAAATATAATTTCAAGAACATAATTGAAGTTAAGGACACATTTGGAATCTTTGAAGATGCCACTGGTCCCGAAAGAGTCAAACGGGACATATACGGGTAGTGAAGAACATACAGCTCATGTTTAGATAGTAGCCATTTACAATTTGTTCGAGTGTTTTAAATGCGTTTAAATTTATTTCTTTGAATCTATTTTGATGAATCAAAATTTCCTTGAAACTATTCATAATAGTCCTTCACTTTCCAGATTTTTAAAAAAAATTTTTTCCGTTTTTAACTTTGTTAAGAATTTTTTTTTTTCAAGCTTAATAAATAATTGTAAACTTTAAAATATTTGTAGTTTTTTGTTTTCTTATTTGTCTATGTTTTGGTGTGCATGAACTTAAATGTGTGCGAAATTTCATTGAAATCTTCCTACTAGTCCCCGCGTTCAATTTTAATCGTTTGGGATAGGTAGACAGTCATGATGGGATTCTTTTCTGACCTTGTGGGGTACATAACACTAAAAATGAAAAAGTGAACCTGGCTTGCTCTACCTTTCATATGACATTCTATAACGCTAGAATAACAAGTCTTGTTTATTTCAAACTCGTCTGCATTTTTGCGAATGGGTTACTGAAGCAAGAAACTAAAGCCACAGGGAACTTTTGTTTTGTTTGAAAGTGTGGATGAGTAGTAGACTGAAAAAAAGTTTATAATTTTTGTAGGTCTTGGTTGAACCAGTGTTCTGCGACGTCTTTTTGTGGTTTCTCACAGGGTCAGTGATGTGTTGCGAATTTCTCGAACCGTAGACTTGTCACTGAGGGAACTTGATACGGTTGTTTGATACATTTTAACTCGCTGCGTACACTTTTATTTACCTGCATCGTATGCCCAACTGTAGGTCAGAAAATTCTTAAGTGGACACTAACATCTAAATTTTTCTATTATTGTATTTTTAAATAAAAAAAATTTGATATCCCTTATTTGAATTTATATGAAAGAACAATATTTCACGAAAAGAAATTAAAAATGTTTTAAATTTAAAAAAAAAATTCAAATATTTTCCACATTTTTAAAATGCTAAAGATTTTTATATACTAAAATTTTTTTCCACACATTTTTCTAAAAAAAATTCTTTAAACTATATTATATAGGAATTGGCATTAAAATATGGATATACTCGTAGTAATTAATTATAATATGAATGTTTATTCCTAATAGTAAAAAAAATATCTATAAATCTGCAATAATTTTACTTTAATATTATTAAAAAAAAAAAAAAAAAAAAACTACAACGTATTTTGTTAATTAGAATCCCAATTTATAAAATATACATATTTTGCAACA
The DNA here is from genome assembly GCA_963978545.1 of Linyphia triangularis. Lineage (NCBI taxonomy): Eukaryota > Metazoa > Arthropoda > Arachnida > Araneae > Linyphiidae > Linyphia > Linyphia triangularis. Next base: position 90,314,387 of record OZ021722.1, read on the forward strand.
TTCTAGTTGTTTAACAATTATCGGGGCTAATAAAATTATCATCTTATCATCAGATTTGAAAATTCTAAAAAAAATCATGCTATGAGATGCAAAGTCAATACTTGACTTTGAAAAGCAAGTTTATTACTTGTGTTGTTTTGTGTGTATATATATATATTTTGCATTTTATAAAACTCGTTTAAGTCTTAAATGACTAAATGGATTATCATAGAAATTAAAATTTCTGAATACAACTTAAAATCGCAATGTTCTTCATCTAAGTTTCGGAAACCTGCATTAAAAAGTTAAGATTATAGGCATTTTAAAAAGGTTTATATTATAAAAATTGTCAGAAAACTCCTCACTCCTGTTCTTAACGATCACCTACGGTTGCAAGGTAAACCTCATTGGTTCGTTCCTGATTCAGGTTTACTTTGCTCGTTAATTAAAATAGTTGTAATTAATATAAAAAGGTTTGTAAAAAATATCTTGTGTTATTTTATCACAAAACTGATATTACTGTTCCGCAGTCTCCTCGATTACAAAAAACGAAACATGAAAATAGTAACCCTGATGTTTAAATTTAGTTTTGAATCCAGGAGAACTAATTTCAGCTTTATAATAGATTCAGTAGATTCACAACTTCTTATCTAAAGTATCTGCAAGATTCCTTTAACAAAGTTCATGATTTAATATATATCTATGACTATTTTAAAACATGGGAACGTTAAAATGCGAAGTAGAAAAACACCGTTTTAACTAAATTAAAGTAATCAGACCCCGTTGTTATTTCAACAATCCCGAGTTCTGATTCTTGAACTCGAATTCTGATAACTGTTCTATGTCGCTTTAACCTATTTAAAGAAATCCATCTTTTTCCGATACCTTTTTACTATTTATTAAAAAAAATATCAATCGCGCAAGCTTAAAATTAATTTTTTAGAAATTTAATAAAAAATGGCCGACGAGACTGCTTTAGTAAAACATATACCTCTTTATCTGCAAAAATTAGATTTCTACTTTAGTTAGTTTTCCCTAAAAAGGACGACCTATGCAAAAAAAAAAAAAAAAAATGCATTTTAGCATATAATAACTCAAAAACTGAAGTTCCCATCTCTAATATTTTCTTTTCAATAGATTTCCCACATACTTTTCTACAAATGTGCAAAATGTCACAATTTTAAGTCAATAATAGTAAGACAGATAGCTACTTGCGGCTGAAAAATTCTGAAACAGCATTCACTGAATTTTAATCCTTTTTTATTTAGTGTAGAGATAAAGTTTTCGATTTTATACGTCATCTATGATTTTTAGCAATGCTAATGTTGCTATAGGAAACCATTTTCTATAATACATCATTACTTCACTTTGATTTTTTATATTTCTGATTCTCAGCCCTCGGTGATGGAATTTCAACTAAAAATTATTTCAATAATTAACAAATAGTATGGTCAGTGGTGAAAAAAAAGTGGAAGGACTCCCAAAATTTGGTGACAACTGCAGCCCCTCCCCCCCCCCCTCCCCTCTCCCGCTTCTCCCATTTTATAATTTCGTAACTTATAAAAAAATATTAACTAGTAAAGAAATAATTTATACTTCCTAACATTAAACGTGGGTCCAAAATTTATTGTTATTTTAATGAATATTCGGCGACTTAGTTACTTGGAAGTGAGAGATAAAGATAAGTAATAATTCAATGTTATATACATAACTGCTTATTTAGATTTAAATAATACGTACTTTCAAGTCATACTTCTTCATAAATGTGGATACTTTCAAGAAATTAAATTAATAGAGAATTCTAAAAAGTTAAAAAAAAAAAAAAATAGCTTGTCTTTATAGAAAACTAGTATAGAAATGTAACTTAAAAGAATGTTCCTCCAAAGTTAAAAGTTGACCAAGTGTAACTGTATTTGTTAGTAAAAATACTTATATTCTAACACAAAGTAGTACATTACATTTTTATAATAATATGGTATATACACCATACATAGTTTTAAAGTTTTCAAATGCAAAAATAAATAACTTTTTTCTCAGTTTCACTACATGTAAAGGTTAATGTTATTTTTCATTAGTAGTTTTTAGGCGGATTGAGTGCTTTTAAAAGTGGGGGGGTTGATTTCAGAGATTTTAGAAGTGGGAGGACGCATGGGTATTTTCTTGAAAATTTGGGGGACGTACAGTGGGATATTGTAAATAAAAATTCCCCTCTTCTTCTGAATACCCCACTTTACCTCTAGCCACCTTCTAAGTAAAAAAATGAGGGAGTTATCTTATCTTTGTTTGTAAGCAATCCTGTTACAAACCTTATCTGTAAACTTTCACCACAAATAATTGCTATAGTATTTCCATCATTGAAATATTAGTGGCTGATTTATACGTTGCCAGTGACTAGAATGCCAGCTGGTAAATTGATTAGAAGGTCACTGTTACGCTTTTTTTTTTTTTTTTTTTTTTAAATGCTAGCTTACCTTTTCTCAGTGCCAGCAACTTGAGCAATCCAGCTATTGAGCGAGCGTTACGCCGTCAATCGGTGGTCACGTAAGAGCTCGAGTGATCAATGTTGACTCGCCAACTTATAGAAAATACTTGATCTACTGGAGCGCAAGTGACTAGAATGAAATGTTTACACAGTGCTAGTTGCTGGCATCTTGTGACTGGCGAAGTTAGCTGGTACATGGACTGGTAACGTGTGAATCAAACTTAAATACCGTTGACATAAACTCAAATTGAGACAACATACATCTGAAAGCTAACCGGGACGTGGTATTTCAGTGTCATGTGACCGTTACTAAGCAACGGAAGGGCGCTGCCCCTCTATTGCCAATTTGCTTATTGTGCATCTGTACTAAAATTGCTTATCTAGTTCTTTTCGAAAAGGACTTATCATTTTATTGAAATTACATTAAACAGAACATTTCACTTTGCTAGGAGGCATTTTTTGTTTTTTAATAGCATTTAATGTGACTTAGACATTTTCAGCAGGAATCGGAAATCCAGTATGTATGTAGATACCTTTTTTTACGTACAAACTTCCGTGGGGATGGGAAAATGTAATTCAAGGAAGGTATTAAGTGAATCAAAGAATTTATTTTCTTGGTTTCCTATGTGGAAGCAAGTATGGTTTTCAATGAGTGCGATTTTGCATCAGCTTTATGACTGGCGATTCAGTTTTGGCGCGAGGACTGTAAATAACCGTAATATCATCTTAATCAATCATAATCTAGTAAACATATAACGCTAGACTACGTTTGCTAGTTAGCAATAAAATCATCGCTATTTGCCAAAGTGCCGTTGACGAGACCCCCCTCCCCATCATACTATCACAGTTCGACTCATATCGGCAAACACTATTCTGCGATATTCATTCTTTCGTAAAACCTGCCGAAAGTGGATTTAAAGTGCGAATTTAAGGCTCACTTCTAAAGCAAGCGTGATATCCCACCCGCCAAAAAAGACTTTACGACTCAGAAGAGGATAAAATCCCCGACAAAACGAAATCGTCTCCTTTTATTTAAAATATATAAATTAGTGCCGGCCGAACGATTTTAAAAGTGGCTTGATTCTTGAATTAGTGACGCCTCCCTTCCCACTCCTTTTTTCCGAGTGATATACACGTTTTAGTTTAGGTCGAATGGCAACATGTGTTCCTTTTCTAGAGGGGAGGATAATCCCCTATTCGAAAAGAGTATGGACTTTTTATTTCCAAATGTACGATTAAAGCACCCAGATGTAACGATAAACAAGAGTTATGTTGTTCTAAAGCAGACTATTTATGGAGTGGAAATGGCTTTGGAAAAGAAGGGTAGCTAGCTTAGTACGTCCCTTCGTACAAACTGATCAAATAACGTAGCTTCGATATTTGGAATCGTACTTTTGATATATTTAACTAGACACACTTGAAAGGCCTCGAACCTAAATTTATAAAATCACTTTTATGGACTATTTCATTGTCCTCAGAAAAAATATTTTTTGTCATTAAAATCCTCTCAATCCAATTCCTCAGAAGTTAATAAATTGACAAATACAAATATACTTTGTAAGGAGAGTTCAACAATATGCATTTTAATAAACTTGAATTTCGAGCTTCTAAAGTTATAAGAGGGCAGGATATGATTCTAAAGGAATGGTTTGTTATTTGTCTGATTATTACTATAGGTACAGCATAGCAGGTGCCCCCCCCCCCCATCGCTGATTTTCGGTGTTATTTAAATACTAATGACAATTTTGATTACTTTCTGGAGAAAATTGATGTCTAGACATTAATATTTTATTAAATAATAAGAGCTATTAAAATATATTTTCATATTTTATGCCATTGTTCAAGTGTGCGCAACAGAATATATGATCCATTCCACTGAAATAGGACATATGGTCCTGCACGTGACAGTTAGGTTTAAATAAAAAGCTTGCGATTTAAAAAGTTTATGAAAAAATTATTGTGCTTATAAGTTCACCCTACTCAAGTGCTATCATCAGACCATCACAAATTCTAAAACTTCGTTCTTACGAAAAAGATCTACTAGCAAATACAGTTTTAATAGTTGTCTGAATGTCATGCTCGTGGCGGTGGAATGGCCTATTTTGATAGTTGCATAATAATTAAAAAACATTCCGGCATTTTGTGGTCTCCAAACAATTTTAAGCCCCAATTTGTTTGACCATGAAAGTAAAACATGTATATCTTCTCCTTAAAATTGTCCCAATCTCATCCCTCTGAGTTATGCCTTTGAGTTATGCCCTGAGTTAACATTATAGTCTGATAATTGAAGGAATTTATTGTTTTGTTAATATCAAGTTTCCTTTCCTCGAATGCCTCAAATGCCTGATTTTTAACAATCAAAAGAGTCGAGTTGGTGTCCGATCTGCTGACATGTGTATGAAAGATGCTAAATAGCGGCTAAAAGAACCTTCAAGTTAAACCCCACTAAGGTATCTCATGTCTACCTAGGTAGACTTCGAATCCAGCACTTATATCATGAGGTGACAGATTTAACGACTGAGTCGGTCGTGATTCGTGAGTGGGTGTAAGGGAAATCATTTGAATAGCTTCGAGTCAAACTACTTACCTTGAAAGGGTTAAATCGAATTTGGTTTTTCTTATATAACCAGTCTTTTGTTGAATGACCTTTGCGGAAAAATACGGAAGTATAACTCTTCTATGGTGTGGAACTTAACTTCAAATATAGTAGGATGGTAGAAGAGCACATAGGGAATCATAATAATAAAAAACCTTCTAGAAAGTTCGAAGCCATTAAATTTGCTATAATAATGGCAAGACAGAGGCATAAAAAATGTCATTTGATGAAATATCAAATTTGCATAAGATGCGGGTACATGAATAATCATAAAATTCAAAAGGCAATCGGTGTAAAACGGGACACGCAACGATGATATCAGCAGTAAAAATTATTTCTGAATGAGGAAAAAGAATCTTGCGTATTGTTCGAAAAGAAGAAATTTATAGACCTAGAACTTTTTTTGCGGTTGTTCACCTGAAAATGTGATAAAAAAAATGTACCGAAACAGATGCGAAGAGATATGCGATGCCGTGCCCACTGCCGTCTCAAGTTGCAGTTCATCTTCCCACAGATCGTCTTTCCCGACATACTAAGGCAAGAGACAGATTGAAGAGACCTCAAGAAAGACGGGTTTGGGTCTTTCTTAGGCATTGAAACCTTTTATTATTTGTACTGAGAACTGATTCTTCTCGCTTTCAGTCGAAATTCTTCTTGAACATCTCTGATATGGTAGACAATTGAAAATTGTATTCGTTTAGAATTACACATTTGAACGTCTCAAAATGGAAGGAATACTCCAAAAACCATTGATGATTTTCAGGTTGATATTTGCTGCAATCTTAAATTTCCCACATTACAGCATCTGAATATCAACGGAATAACAAATATGTTACTTCTGAATGACAACGGTTATTTGGGACTAAAAATTCCAAAAGAACAAGACTTGAAATGCAAACCGTATGCCAAATATTTTTATAACTAGCTACATTATGCAGATACCGTTACCCTTTTCGTAGCGTTTTTTAAAATAAGGCGTCAATTGGAATAAAAAATATATATACATATTCTTTTGGTGAAGTTGCAATTTGTCAGGAATTTGATTCGCAAATGTTTCGTCATTGATGACGTCTTTTCAAGCTATCATGGTATTTTGTCGAAATTGTAAATCGTTATTGGAGCTGAACTTGTTGCTTTTCCGTTGAATGCATGAGAAAATTTTACTGTAAATTCTTTAATATGGCGAGTTATGACATTTGACTTTTCAACCCGGTCTGCCGGACTTTTCTGACACAAGTAATCCTGTAGCTATACGAAATTCGAGTGGCTCGAATACGCATTCATCAAAAATGGTCATCGACCCCTTGCTCTACAAATACTGCAGACTATCTAAAAAAAAAGCAGTTTAATTTGAAAATTTTCTTTGTAATTAAAAAAAGAAATACTCAGAAGTTCAATTCTTCAAGGAATGTAGAGTGTTGTTTCAAATTTCTAGCTTTTAAAGTGAACCTTCATAATAGCAACACTGTTCTTGCTTTGCGTTTAGCGCAACTGGATAGACGGAAAAAGTATCGAATAGATGATTAAGTTGGAAGAGGTGGTTGGTCCGTTGTTTCAGATGAGTGTCCATCCTTCGCCCTCTCTCCTCCTTCTCTTTTCCCCAGCCCGTAGATAGATCTCAAGAGAGAAAGGGTTTTCCTAAATCCTTTCTATCTTCTCCTTTCATCTTCCAAAAACATGATATTAAAGGGAAGAACATTCGGTTATTTTCCGGAAATAGAATGTTAACTGTGCCTTATTGTACTAATATCTCCATTCATATTACCATTTTTTTTACTATGCCATATTTATATCAAGAATTCGAATATTAATGAGAGTTCACCTTGCTTGTGTACCTTTTGATTCACAATATAATAATAGTATTGGAATTGTATTTTATTTTCACAAAATAAATTTTTCGGAAATTCAGCTTTTTTTAAACCCTTTATATTAACTTCGATTTTGTGGGTGTGTAATGTTTGTGCCTGACGTGAAAATCTGCAGAGGCCTAATTAATCCATTTGCCGTAATACAATCGGGCTGTAATTTGTCAGATAGATTAGATGGTGACAAGGCATTCTATAAAATTTTAGGACTGTCGCTAAGCTTCGCTTATATGCACCCATCTATCTTCGGATTACAATAGACCAACTTGCCGTCATCCAATCGCGCTGAAATTCGACAAATAGATTTGTTGTCTATAAGGTTACATTCTATCAAGTTTTGGGGGCTGACACTGTCACTAAAAGGTCGCTTTTAAACACACTTCTATTAACACTTCTAAATACGAATAAACCAACTGGCTGTCATCCAAACGAACTGAAATTTAACAGATTCGTTGTCGATAAGGTTGCATTATGTCAAGTTTTGGGAGAAGTCACTGTCACTAAAAAGTCACGTATACGCACGCTTCTATTGTTTCGGTATACGAATAAACCAACTTGCAGAATGCAGGGATCCAATCGTGCTGAAATTTAACATATGCATTCATTGTAGATAATATTACATTCTATCATGTTTTGGAGCCTGTCACTATCACTAAAAGGCCACTTTTACAGACGCTTCAATTGGCCCTTGTTATTTCTAATTAACCTGCTTCCCGTCGTCCAATCTAACTAAAATACTTATTTAATTTTACAGTTATTTTTTAAATTTGGAAGAAAAAAAAAACTTTTGCTTTTATAACGTGTTTAGTACCAAGTGAAAGATACAGATGCTGCATCTGATGCAGGAATTTCGAAAATATGCAACAAATCTCTCTCTCTCTCTTTTTTTTTCTTCTTTTCCCCCCACCCCTCCTTTTTTTTTCCTTTCTCCCTTTTCCTTCACGAAACAGTTATAAGTGTTGGAAAATACCTGCCCTCGCTTCTTGATTTAATTCGAAAACTAACAAAAAATAATCAGGAAAGTAGGTGATTATGAAGAGTTTCAAGGAACATTATTTTGTTTATTTAACATCTTAGATTGAAATAATATTTGTTTAATATTTGAATTTATTCTAAGTAGTTACGGTCAAATAAGCTCTCTATTAGTATTCTTCACTCGAACGTAATTACTAAGTTAATGGAGCGTTGAACTATTATTCAAGCGCACCTGGTTAGAATCCCGACTCATCCATTTAATCCTGTAGGGACTTTCCAAACCTTCATTAATATTTCCTACACAAATTTTTCAAAACTTGAAATATGTTTTGTAACTTATTTTGAGAAACAAGTATCATGTCGGTTTCTATCACTGCAGACTTATGTGGTAATTGTCAAATAACAAACCTGCATCCAACTAAGTTCTGAGCCGAAAGGCTTGACGTTTAAAATTGTTCTTGAACTACTCGTGGATTTTCTGATGTTACGTTCTCTATAAAAGGTACTTAGTGAATAGACTCACGCACAGTGCTCGGGTATGAAATACTTGCAGGGTTCCCACGGTCATTGAAAGTTATTAAAAGTGCTTAATATTTTTAAACTTATTTTCAAGGCCTTGAAAGTACTTGAAAATGCTAAGAGGTACTTAAAAATCATTGAAAATGCCTAGAGTTCCTTAAAAGTCCTTAATTTTTGCAGATGGTGTGTGCCCAACTCCTATTTTTAAAAAAATACACATCAGACTTGCTATCTCCGCGTGACCGCCACTTATCCGCACTGTATCATAATTTTCTGACATATTTGTATTATGCATTCGCTAACTTGTAATTTTTTTTGGTAGAATATACTTTACTAGGGGGCTCCGCCCCCTGCTCGCTGACGCTCGCCAACCCCCTGGATTGCTTGCAATCTCCTTGGTTCGCTTTGCTCGCCTCAAAGTGAAGCATTTAAAATATGTCCTAGCAAAAAGCTATTTCAGCTACATAATGCCATGACACTGAAAACGTTTTGTTATTTATAAAGAGCCAGAATACTTGCCACGTCATTATCCTACTGTTGTCGAGACGCGTTAAGCAGGGACAGTGTGGCAACGTAGTAGAAAGTTATTGGAAAACAATAAAAATAAACAGTATCGTACATATAATTAAAAAAAAACGGTTATTTCATTGAACAATTAAAATTTACGGGCTGGTTTCGTATAAAGCACCAAAATAATAAAAGTTGCACATCGAAATTTCTTAACGAAGCAATCATATGTTTGTATAATCTTTATTGTGATACTTAGAAAATAAAATGAAACAGTGAAAGGCCAATTATCCGGCAATTCATCTTGGCGACAAAATTGTCAAAAAAAGTGGGAACTGTAAAGCAAGTTCTACTAAAACCTCCGCAAAATGTTCCAGCAGATAACTTTTCTGTTTGTCTGTTTATCTGGAATTCTAATCCAAAAGAAATATACTCATTTTGGATCTACTTATTCATTCATCATCGTAACTATTAAATAGGCAATTATTTCTATCTGTAAAGTGGAAAAACAACATATAGCGAATTCAAGTTGTTGCTGTTGCCAGTTATATTAGCCAAATTTCAAAAATTTATTGTGATTGGCTGGATTGCTGAATTTGGAAATTCGTGCATAAAGTACATTTAGAAAATTTGTGATTGAATGTTTGAAGTCGTTGCCATTCTGCTCACAGAAATACAGCCAAATTTGGACGTTACGCAAGAGAATTATATATATATAGATTTAATTTATGTTTAGACATAATGTCTGAAAATAAATTTTCAAAGGTCCTTAAAAACATTAATTAGGTCATTGGAAAGTCATTGATTTTCATTCTGTGATTTGAATGGGAACCCTGACTTGGCGTGTGATAATTCACATATTTTAAGGTTTTGGTAGCAATGAATATGTATTCTCATTTTTTAAATCTTAATCGTAGAAAATTCCGAAATTTTTCTCTCTCATTCCGGGGTCATTATATACAAAAAAGGACGTATGACGTCTAAGAAACCGAGTTGGAGACTGAATAAGCAAAAACAAATTTATTTACTGCAAAGAAAAAAAGCCAAATACTCTGCAATGTTCAGGACTGAAGAAAAAAAGAGTTGTCCTTCCCCTTCACATTGGGCGGATTAAAAAAAAGAAAAAAGTCTTGTCCATCTCTGACTGAGACTTTAGGGAGGTCTCCATGCAGGCAGTCGGCCCTTCCCAAGGGTCCTGCCGGCCCTTCTCTCTTATTCATGAGCTCGGGACCTAAACAGGGGGGATTTCACGATGGCCCGGATTTATAGCATCTCTCTCATCCCTATATTTGAATAAATCTTTTAATGGGATGCATCATATATGGCCGTCCATCCGACTCATCTGCGTATTTCACTGATCTCGAAGGAATCCCGTCGCAGTGGGGAACGAAGTTTCATGCCTTTTTGAGATTTTCTACCATTTGACGTTGTAAGGAAACCAGCTGATTATTTCAAGAATAAAATATAACGCCCACAAAAAATGTCCGTGCGAGAATAAATAGGTGTTGGAGCATTGAGAATTGTTTTATTTTTATTTTTGAACAGGCAAAATTTAATACTTGCAGCAAAAATAAAAGTCAAATTTATAGCAGTATCTTAGTTTCAAATTGGCAATATTGTCAGAAATTCATTCAAATAATCTTTTTGTGACTTAAGCTTGCTTTGGTAGAAAGGGTGCCAAATACTGTGTATTGTCTTAATATTACACTAAGTGAATGTTGCAAACTGATTCATAGAAATAAGACTGCTGTGCTGTGAAACTTTGATTTGATTAGTTGTGACTACTTTATTTTTTAAAATTAATTTGTATACTTCAGAAAGTTTTGAAAAGTTAAACAATACTCCATCTCCATAAAGGTGATCGCCGACCAAACGGTATAGTGGTTAGCGTGCTAGCTTCTAAACCGCGAGGTTGCGGGTTCGAGTCCTTTGTAAGACATGGATGTTTGTAAATGTATGTTGGCTTGTCAAATGACGAATGTTTCGGCGCATTATAGCCCTCGTGTTGCTGACGGCGCCGGATAATCTGAAAAACAACCAACCAACCATAAAGGTGATCAGTTATAATGTATTCTCTACAGTTTATGTGCAATCGTAATTTAAATGTAACCGCATGTTAACGTATAATTTAACTAAAAGATACCTATAAGGTGGTATAGCTCAGGGCGTGTTTCAAATTGCATGTATTCTTTTTTATATATTTAGCTTTGAAAGGTATCATATTCGTAATTTGTTGTGAGTTAGTGGCGTAAATTGTAAAGAATTTCAGGATCCCTTAATTTTTTTTGTAGATTCTTTCATCGCCATTTCAATAAATCTTCCTATCTTTCAGTATTCGTCTAAAGCCTGGTTACCTTATTTTCTTTTGTTGAGAGTTCAGCAATCGCCAAATATATCCGTAACCGAACTCGTAGGAGGGTTTACATGGCATGCATACGTCTGAGAGTTGACTATTGCGGAATCATTTATATTTTTCAAGAATACACTTGTATTAAAAAATTAACTTTTTAAATAACATTAGCTCTAACATTCCAGATATTGAAGCTTTTCACGGGAGCATATTATGGTTCGTTTTACTCAAAATCATGAACGAAATTCAATCACGAGATTTTTCAGAGGATTTCTATAGGTTTCAGATTGACAATATTGCATTAAAAAGATTGATTTAACATATATGTAATATGTAATGTAGTGACGAATATATAGTAAAAAATTTTTCAGATTAATTTTTCTAAGTGTTTTCACAAGTTCTGAAAGAGTGGTCTTGTATATATTCCAATCGTCAAAGTTATTCAATCTTTTGTGATTGAATGCCATGCATGGTATTGATAGTCTAGTACCGGTTTATTTTTCACTTTCGGGTGCAGAACGCTTTTTTGTTTTGTTTTGAAAGCTTGATTGGATTGAATCTTCAATAAAAGCACAATAATTTCAATTTCAATTTTGAAATGCCAGCGAAAAGATCGAATTCGTTGATCCGAAACCTTTAAAGAAGAAAATAGCACGTTTCATTAAAACGAACAAATTGTATTAGATAAAACTAGTTCTGCTCTCAAGTAACTTCATATTTTATGCAAAGGCGCATAACAAAGAAAAACACGCGTCTTGGATTCCAGCTACAAAGAAAAATGGTTTTTAGGATTGGAATGGGAAGTGAAATAATCTCCGTCTAAAAATTCTCACAATGCAGCTGTTTCCGAATTCTTTGAACGTAATTAAATTGAAAACTACCAAAATGGTCGACCCACAAGCGACAAGGCATTGACCCTCCGATTTGTGTACGTATCACATTTTTTATTTCAATTGTAAAATCGTTCTATTTTCTAGCTTATTTTCTGGTCTTGTCAAACCCACCTACCTTTCTAGTTCTATTACCTATAAGAGAAAAATGGCATTTAGAAAGCCATCTGCGAACTCAACTTGCACGATATACCTTTTGAAATTCTCCAAAATATTTAAAGAATTGTTTTCCAAACGACGCGATAGTTAATTTTTTAAAATCTTTTTTTAAATTTTTTTTTTTTTTTAAATTTATTGTTATTAATAATTTGGCCACGTGACAGTGATAAGTGTTTCTCATTGGCGAATTAAAATCTTTCTGCCTAGGTATGTATAATTGCTTCAAATAATATATTTTCGTTTATCATGTGTTTTGAAAATCGAACATTCTTTTAACATGATGGCAAAGTTATTAAAATATAACTGCCAAAGTTTAAAAAATCATTTTTTTTAAGTAAGACCCGTAGCGTAATGTTACTTCTCAAGCGTAATACTTTTAAATATACTTTATATTTACAGTCAGCTACATGAAGACTTATACAAGGACTTAATTTGAGTTTTTGATTTTTATTGCTTTAATAATTTCGCCCAATTTTGGTTGTTTCGTTGCGGCATCACAATGTTAATGCTGGTGGTTCCCCTATATTGTCTGAATTCATTATTAGATTAGATTATGAAAAAACGAGCAATTGATTTAATTTCTGTAACTATATTTTTTATTATTTTGTTAAGTATTGCTTTCGTTTAAGACTTATAATTACAAGTTTTTGTAAGTTTCGTATGAATCGTACATGCAAATTTTTATGGGTCCAGTGTCTACTTTCCGTCATCTAATCGCTCTTCAACTCGGGATATCGATTCGTTGTCAATGACAATGCATTCTATCAAGTTTTGGGAATGTCACTCAAAGGACGCTTTTACACAGGCTTCTATTGAAGCATCTGAGGACTAATTTACTTTCCATCGTTCAATCGATCTGTAACTTGGTAGACAAGCTCTTTGTCGATAACCATACATCCTTTCAAGTTTTTGAAGCAAAAAAAAAAAGTTAATAACATGGAATCGATGGTTTTCGTCATAGTGTCGAACACTATGAAGAAAATCGCCCGAGCTTATAATAGCTGAAATAAGTTACAATTACACGTAGTAGTTGGCAATGCATATAAAGGATTTATAGAAAAAACTTTGTTTGTATGGGTTAATTTTTTTTATTTCAGTGTTCGGTGTAAAAATTTGGGCTTGACGGAAAATTAAATAAAAAATTCAGAAAAAATAATTTCTAATGAAATCGCGCATTTTTGCTTTATGATTCTTAATCCACTATTGACTAAATAAAAATTTTATAACACAATTATTGTTTGAGAAAACCAGTTTGGTTCTTCATATGATAGTTACAGTACCAAGATTAATGTATTAAGATTAGTAATTATTCCAGAATCTATCTTCAAAGTAAAATGGTGGCTCGACATCGGTTACAGAAGCTTGTTTGGAACTTTCTAAGTTCTCCGCTGATCGTACAGGAGGTCTACTTTCTCAATGAAAGGAGGGTTCTAAGGCTTCTTCTTCTCTTTTCGAAATTTGAGTGGGAATAAAAAAAAAAGCCTCTCGATAATTATCACTCCCCCCCCCCCCCACCTCCTCTCTCTGTGAAGAGCATTTCTTTTTCATCAGGGGTAACAATGGGAAATGCTGACAGGGGACTCTTCTTGGCGACGGCTGGTGAAGGGTTAATGAATGAGGGTTATTCATTGAGAGCACGAACCTTCCCGGCTTGTTCTCTAAAATTTGCCACACATTTTAAAAATGTATAAGAAAAGGACCATGTTATGTGCCTTCCTTGAGAGGAGGGGGTGAATTCAGCAAGAGCTTGCATGTTCTTGATATGCCAAATATCCTGTAAGATAAGCTATGTCCAAAAGGCCATCTTGTTGCACTAAATGGCTGTACTTCGGAAGAATGGGACGCTATTCTTTCGATTTTCACCGTAGGATTCTAAAATTGTAATCGAGGCACGTAACACTATCTCATTAGGGTGGTTCAAAAATATATGGGTACAATTTTGTTTTTACCTAGAGACCAAGACACCCCCTCATTTTTTTACATCTACCCATACAAATGTTCTAGCAAAATTTCAGAATCCTACTCCAATTAAAAGATGGCGCTCAATGAACAGTAAAATTTCGTATTTTGTGCGTTTTTGGGTATTTGTAGTGGATTTGGTAATAAGTATAATTGAAAGCAATTTTCTTAAAGAAAGTTTTTATTTATACCAATAATTATTTTTTTTTTTTAAATAAATTAGTAAAAGTTTATGAAATAATTAAACTATAGTGGGCTCTACCCCTGCTCACAAACGCTCGTTAATCCCCCTTGCTACTCCATTATCTTTTTAAATTCTGATAAAATTGTCCCTATAAATTAGGCGGTATAAAATCCTGAAAAGCATTCAAAATAAGCTATTAATACACCTAAATACTTAATGAATAATTAGTGTGGTGTTATGTAGATCAGTAGTGGTGTTTATTTCATCATTTAACCAAGCATTACAGTAACACTTGGCTACATTTTTTGTAAGCCGAAAATGGTCGATCGGAAATTATCTAAATACCAAAATATAATTTCAAATCATAAAATTATCACTCAATAAACAGTGGACTAGCGAGTATAAATAGTTTCTAACTTTCAGCTCTATTCAAAGTTTCTAAATGTATAGCTGTACTTAATGAACATTTTCAAACGACACTCAATCTCCTACCAAGAACAACATCTAATTGAAATCAATCGAATGAATAGTTAATAACATCTAAAAGATATGGGTTGGGTATGGAATTTGTAAACAACATAAATCGTGTAGATGGTGTCATTCAGATTATCGTAACCCACTGTCATTGTAGAGACATGTTCGATAACGAAACATTGAAAAATTACCACGTCAAGAGTTCTTTTTGTAAGTAAAAAGTAAATATCAAGAGTTCTTTTTGTTACAAATTCTCCAAGACTGGCGTTATCTTTCAACATTTTTAATAGCTCGCACCCTTTTATATTTCTGGAATCTTTTGTGTTTTTCATATCTGAAATACTTTTTAATTTTTCCTTTGCTTTAATTCTAAGTGAAAATATGGCTTAACCAACCAATTCATTTGAAAGATACCATATAAGCTTTTCCAGCGACGATTCCAATTTTAAAATCCATTATCTTATACTTTTTAACGTTTTTCCACAAGTTCAGGTCACCACCAGAAGCAAGTGGGGCTTCTATCCATATCTTTACTGTACAAAAAAGCATTGAACTGTACAAATAGCTGGATCTGCATTTCTTCTTTCTATTAGTTATACGGAAACTCTCTTGCTGGTCTCTGAATAGAAGGATTTAAAAATGTACAGGAGTTTAGCTATCCACTGTGCGTAATGAATTGATGAAACTGCTCTGCAATTGATTTTCTCTGGTATATTGCCCAAAACGATTACTTTCAACTCGATTACTTTTTTATAATCATCTCTAACTATTATAGATTTATACACAGATGAAAGAAAGGCTACAGTTGAAACTTTTTAACGTCTTTTTTCAGTTATAAATCCTGAAAGTTTGTTTGTGCAATTCTTTTTCAAACGGCTTTAAATCTGTTGAAGAGAGAAACCTCTGTGAAACATGATGGTCCATAGCACAACTAAAATAACTTTGCCAATATTAATTACATGACATGGTGTCAACAGGCTAGCCACAATAGTTCACGTCCGATTTTTTCTTCAAATTAATGCATGCCTCTTATACACAAGCAATAGTCATACTTGTAGTATCAAAACTTTGTCCAAATTTAATTCTCAACTTGCCATTGTCTAGCATAAAAACAGTTTTTGAAAATATATTTCGCTGTTCTTCCACCACTCAACTTTGAGACACTAAGAAGTTTTTCAATACCATCTCTCGAAACATATAGAGACAAACGGTCAATCTTTCTTAATCCAAAAGATTTTAGCAGAAGTTTGCCGTTCCAATGAAGGGCTACAGGACAGTCAGATTTGAATTTACCCATTGCTTAAATCAGCGTATTCTTTTCTAGGTTTTTTTTACCCCTCTTTAAAGAGGAAACGCTCGAGGAACATGCCCCAAAGATGCGACTACTGGAACAATCAAACGAAATGCTTCACGATCATACGTTGTTTTTGATAATATGGATGTTGCCAGATACAGTAGATAACTGTTGCCAAACTATATTACATGTATTTAAAACCCATAAAAAAAAAATTTTTTTTGTAAAAATGTAGCCATGCGTTCTTATTAGCATAAAACTCGAAAATTATGCGAAATTACAAAAAAGTACAAAAAGGAATGGTCATTGAGCACCGTCTTCTTATAGGAGTAGGAAGCTAAAATTTTAGAAGAATAATACTATGGGTAAATGTAAAAAAAATAGGGGGTGTCTTGGTCTGTAGCTGAAAAAAAAGTTTTTTGAACCACCCTACTATCTCATACAATGTTTTATAGCGGTGGTTGTCTTTAAAGGTGAGCTATAACGAGAAGAGAAATACTAATTTTCGAACTTTTATGACATTTTCAGGAGAGCCGTCTCCTGAAAAATTAGGGAAATTGAGACATCTAGTTTCGAGGTACAGTTATGTTAAAATGATAATCAGTTTTTCTCCTCCGCAATAGACCGTTACGATTTCTGACAAAATATCTCTTCAAAATTTTAATTTGGTGCCTGATATAACACCAATAATTGAAATTTATTCACGAGATTCAAAGGAATAATGAAGTGTGTAATTTCAAAATTAATTTAGTGCCACCCCCCAATTGTCATTTAATTAGTATAAAAATTATGAGCATTACTGTTTTTATCTCCAATAAACATGTCATGCATTTCAAGGCACCATTTTGATCAACATGTGTGAGGAGATATGATTATGGCCTACTTCTATAAGTTCGACTACCGTAAAATTAAAATAATCTGAAATTGTGTTCAACATTTGGTACCTGTGATTAAGAAACAGTCTAGAGTTATAAATTCATGTATAAACTTCTCTTAACAGTTTTTTCTCTTGCTGTGATCTTGCATTGCTGTGATCATTATAATATCTTGTTTCATTATAAATTTGTTTTGTTGCATGCAAGTATTTTAACTTAAAGCTGAGATCGGGAAAAATATGGAGCTTTGGTTAAATTTTTATGAAAAAGCGATGTCGAACATTTCCCTTATTAAGTCTCCGCTTCTGTAAAAGTTATTCAAATACAATAACAAAATTGCATGCAATTCTGTTTGAAAAATTAATTGTAACTACGTTAAAGAGGAAAAGGTTTACGCAAGTTGTATTCGATTTACAAAAAACGGAAATTTTGATCCCGTTCGATAACTCTTTTCCAAATGGGAGTTATGTATCTTATTTTTAAAACACTGAAAGATAAAGGTTTTTAAGTTTTTTTGTGTCGAGGTGTATTCAGTGACCTAAAATAAAAAAATAAAAAAAATATTTAAGATTGTCCGTCAATCTTCTGCCATATGTACCTAAAGCGATATTTTCACAAAAGTTATTGTCTTTCGAAACATTTGTCTCAACCTGGAAATCAGGTGTTTCTTGAGGAATTTTTTTATTCTGAAAATATGAGGGGGAAATCAGGATCGTGTTAAGAGGGAGATTCAGGATTACTATTCCTGACACGGCAGTTGGCATTGGCTAAATCTTCCTGAACGCTGATATTTTAATTTTCAAAATAATAATTTGGCATCTAAACCAGAGAAACTTTAAGAAAAGTTGGGAATTTTTTTTTTATGTAAAATCGGGGGTTTGTGTATAATTCTGAAAATATTAAGGAAAAATCCGTGGAAATTTTTTTAGGTTCGTCATTTTTGATATTGTAATCATTATAATAAGAAACAACTTTTTTTTTCTAAGTTGGGGATTTTGTTATACCCTGGGCTAATTTTTAGAATTAGAGAAGGTAATTTTTCAATCAGATTACTGCTGTCAATTCGTTTAAACTATTTTATTTTAGGTATAGTATTCACGTAATAAAATTCACAAGTATAAAAAAAAAAAAACAAAAAAAAACACCAATCAGTTTTTGTTATGAAGAATAATTCGACAAATACTTCTGTCCTGAAATCACTTTCTGTTAGGAAATTGCCTTTAATGGAGTGAAATTAAGAACTGTATGTTGCGATTAAGACGGGCGCTGATCCTTCGTTCGAAAATCGAGGAGTTTGCAAAAATGCGTTCGATGCGAGGGAGGTGATGGGGGAGGAAGATCGGCGGCTTCCTTTGATGTGGGAAGAGAACGCAGCCACCAAACAGCACAACACAGGGAACGAAGAAAAAAAGGGGCGGAACACTGTGGCACAGCGGCACAAGTCATTTAAAAAAACAAGTAAAGACTGCTAGAAGTTTCTTTTAAATAAAGTGTATTGTACTGTACTGTACCGCACTTTCTCACCTATTTCTTTTTCTCGATGTGGTAATGTAAGGTATTATTTTAAGGCGCATTCCGAAGACAAGAAATTTGGAATAATTTATTTTATTTTTGTGAGCTTCTAGATGTCGGGCAATTTAATGGGTTTTGGTTGAGGCCCAAAAGAAATTGTGTTTAATGTAATCCATGGAGGATTGGCTGTAATTTATTTTATTTCTCTTAGGGCAACAGCTACATCTCAGAGCTATAGTGCGCCTAAAGGTTTCAGGGAGGTCTTTCAAGGTGTCACCCTTGAACGAAACAGCATATTAGCGAGGTAAAAAGTTCTGAGACGGTACTATTACAAGCGAGTAGGTTCATAATAGTTTGAAGTTGAACTATCTAGGCCACTACAGCCAATGAATGACGTCTCTTGGTTTTCTCTACTCCTAATTTTTTTCCTAATGCAAAAGCAAGTGTGGGCCCTTACTTTTGGAAAAATCTTCGTGTAAACTTCCCCTAGAAAAATCTGCCTACTTATTACAATGTTTCGGATCTGTATACCCTGGATATCCAAACGAATCGGAAATCAACTCCCATAAATGTTAACCCTGCAGGAAAATTCCTTGTTTCGATTGCATAAGTTCTTTTTGGTGTATGATAACATCAGCTGGTTGTATTGGGCAACATTAAATGATCCTTGTTAACGCAATCCAGGGCCCTTTTTATGTTGCGCAAAACTGACCAATTAGTTCTCCCCTCCCTTCTGAGATATTTTTAAAAAAAGGACACCATAATTATATTTGCTCTTCCGATTGTGTGGTATTTTTATATATAAAAAAAAAAAACTACTGGAAGAAATTTGAAGACAGAACACATTGAAGAGGGGATTCTTACGTAACTGATTAGTGTGATTGTGGTATAGTGATTTATGTGTTTTGGTCATTAACTGAAATATACTTGGTTATGATTAAGATAAGCACTTTATTTTGTTTTTGAAATACATTTTATAGGCTTTTAGTAATTTCACAATTAAATTGATTTGCAACTTTTTCTCAGACTCATAACCTTTAAATTGAATAAATATTTTTATGTTTAGTAAAGTTCGTAATTTTGGTATAAGTAAGGTTCGAGTGCAAGTATTTACTTCTTGGAATACTTCAATTACTTTTACTTTTTTAAATTCTAATTGGCCACTGGGTAATTTACTTAAACTTTTCAGGAACTAATGCACTATCTAATGTAGTGCTAAAGGTACAGCTGCTACTGCTAGCTAGTCACTATTTTATCGTTTTATACAAGGCTTTGTAAAATCAAAATCTTCCCATTTTTTTTGGTCCGACCTTGTTTTTAAAATACCTCTCGACACTTATTATATTATTATACAAATGTTTTTACCAACCTTGTACCTATTTGCGCTGATTTTGTTTATAAACATCTTATTTCCATAACCTAAATATTCGGATTTGGTTATCTTTGTTCTATCATACACCATTCCATACAGGTTTTTGTAGTCGTGGTCTGGTCTCCTGTTCAATACCAAAGTTTTTAGAATAGACAGATCATGACTGCGTATTATAAAATCCCACAATCAACTACTCAACTGGTACATTATTAACCGCTTCCCTGATCAACAAAATTTCTTTATTCAAACTTGAGTAAAATTGATTGAAGTAGAAGACTTGGTTGGAATTGAGAAGTAGTTGGTTGGTAAATATTGAGTGAATATAGCCGAAGTCAACTCACAGTTCAAAACACGTATCTTCTACAATTCAACTCGTACGACTTACGCCCCTTTCCCAATGTCAACCACTCCCCTTCAAATGTTAAAAAAAGAAAGAAAGAAGTGATGATGCGAGTGGGGGCAAAGAAAGAAAAAATAAAGCTGCATTCTGAAGTGGAATTCGTAAACTTACTTTGGCATCAGTGGCTTGTAGTGGGGAGAAGGGGGGGGGGGGGGGGAGATCGCCCCTAAATTAGATCGAGCAGGGGCTGCTCGTGAGCCCCATTCCAAATGAAATACATACACCTTCCACCTCTTTCCCCATTATTTCGGTCTGCCCCAATGTGATTTCCTGGAGGTGTCTCGCCTCCAAGGTTGCACACAGAAGGTGCTTCCCCTAACTTCCAAGGTTTATAAGAATCGAAACCTGAAACCTTTTTTTTTCTTTCAGGTCCTTGAAAAGTCCTTAATTATATGATTTTATGAATTTTGATACTTCCTGCAATTCCATATTGTTCTTTGTTTTCTTCGTACGAGGGGTATAGAAGGTTTGTTGTTGTTGTTCCTTGTCTTGCCTTAGTTTTTAGGAAGAAGGGTTTATTATATTTATTTCACTACTAGGCTACTTGTCTGCTTTTTTAAAAAGTTAACACTTTGATTAGTGTTCAAAAACCCTTACATTAGGGAAATATACTTGAAAACCTTTTAAGAACAACTACATTTGATCTGATCATGTTCATTGAAATCGCTTGGTTGGACGATGATTGGTAAAATTATAAATGTAATTAACCAGCCTAAATCTCCTTTTACAAGAAATAATTTTCTCATTAGACCGAAATTATAAAACGTAACCTCCATTTGTCTTGTCTCATTACCCCATTTTCTCATTTCAAGTGCTTGCGTCGTGAAATTTAATATCGGGTGTTCTATGTGTTGAATACTTTTAATTGGATCATTGTGAAAATTCTTAGTTACCAGTCTTTCTCGAATCTGGATAATTTATGGAGGTTATATGTGACGATGTCACATCCAATTCCTTTGCGCGTGATTAAATGAAACACGTATTGTGATTGGTTTATGGAATGTAAAAATTAAAATTGGTTTGTAAGGATGTGAGGTGATTGGTCACAAGCGTGTAATAACATAATCAGTTGTAATACAAGAGTTAAATACTGCGAAAAAAATCTATAGTTTAAAAATTACTACTACAGCTATTTTGTTTGTTTCAGATGTAATTGAAAATGTAAAATCAGATAACTTTAAAGGTTATCATTGTAAATTCCTAACTTTAATGCTGCAGTACTTCAACAGTTTCCTTCATACGTTTTTTGTTCTACTATTTTTTGCTTTTAACTTCGTTTTAGTTGAGTCAGATGAGCATGTCTTGTCCATTTTATAGCAAATTAGAAATGTTTACGATACGATAAAATTTGAGTTAGGAAAATATAATTTGTAATCGGCAAATCAAAGTGCAATTAGTTTACACTGCAATCAGACACAAGTTTGTAGCTTTGATTATGCAAAAGAGGACATGCATCATGAACGTGCATTAAACATGAAATTGATTCGATTGGTTAAAACAGAAGAGGTTTTGCAAAAAAGTAATGACAAATTTGTGATTAAAAAATTCCTTAATTAGTAAATTTATCTTAATTTTTTTTTTTTTTTTTTTTTTTTTAGCTTTATAAACTTTTTTGAGGTTTCTTTAAAATGGCTTTTGTATTGGAAAATTGGTGTGTGTTAAGCTTTGGGTGAGTGCGCCACCGTAAATCAGACTGCATAAGGTCCATTAGAATTCAAAATGAATAAATTCAACTGAATGCATTTTTTATCTTTGGATGATCTCTTCTAATTTTATGTGTTTATTAAATGAGGTAAGAAAAGCGATAATGTCTTTTCATTTGAATGACACTTTTTTTTTGGTATGCACTTAGAATCGTGACGTCATGAGAATGATTTCCCAAAAAACGAAATGTTACGAGAACGGCATCCTTTCTCTTTGCTAGCCTTTATCTTTCCTCCTACACCTTTAAAGACTACTCCTTACCTACACTTCTCTTCGTGGCAAAAATGAAGACCATCCATAAAAGAAAAATGTGCGGCGAGAATGTTTATTTTTTATTTTTTTTATTTGAGTTGATGTCTTCCTGCGTTGTAGCTGGATGCTATGGATAACCCCTTATCTTTTATAGGTAACAATTGAAGAGAATATTGCACTGTCTTTGCTGTGCGCGCGACTTTATTCGCTTTGTTAGTTATTATTTCATAGGTAGCTGTTTTAATATAAAGAGTTTATCGTCCTTGTTGCCCCATACACTTGGAAATACAATGTTATAAGCGACTGACCTTTGTATGTGGGAAGTGGGGAAGTACGTAACCACGAATTTTTTCCCAATGCGTTTTTGATTTGGTGCAAAAAATGTTGTAGCGAATAGCATGAAGTTAAACAGAAGCCTTTGATGATTTATCATGATTCCAAAAGTCAAGTACCACGGTTCCCCTTTGAATCAATGTAGAAAAGGTGCAACAAGAAATGAGTCCATACAAATCTCGTGTAGGTTATAGTATACAGGTGTTGACAGAAGATTTGCATAAATCTAACAGTCATAAATGCGTATAAAAAATCAACAGGAAATTAGTCGACTGAAGACCTGAAAAGTACGTCAGAGCGTCGATGTTTCAAAAAGTCCACCCACAATCCATCACTGTAAGTAAATCCTGATCAGCCTTGCAGCCGCTGTAGCTGCTTTAAAAGATGTAGAAGTTAAACTTTCCCAAACTGAGTTTCTACCCCTAAAAAGGGAAACATGATGGTTTAGATGGTGAAGACCTTTTCATTACTCTTTTTTTTTTTACATTTGTTTTGTGAACCTAAGACATAAGTTTCCTTGTGTGATCGCCAATCAACCAAATGAGGTCTCAGGATTGAGGCCCACCGGCGCTCTGTAGTATATAGTCCCGCGTTGATTTTGCGCCAGTAAATATTTCAACATAACCAAACATGATAGAAAATGTGTAATGGTGTTGCCTTTCTCTTTCAGTTGTGAAAAGTTGCAGTGTTCCATTTTTCGAAAAATCCGCTATTTCTTTTTCCTCCTTACTTTAAAAAAAAAATCTTGATATTTCAAAAAGAGGTATTATGCTATTATATTGATTGAAAAATCAAACATTGATCTCCTTTATTTTTCTAGAATAGTAAAAATTTGTATATTTATGTACGTGGCGATTTATTTTGTGGATGTGGCAAACAAATATTGGAGGGAGAGTATAGAAAGAATTAAATACCGTAGAATATGTTTTTATAACTTAATTGATTAATTGTATGTTTTCTTTTCTAAATGTTTATACTCGTTCCCACCACCCTTTAATTTATCTGAAAAAGGTATCAAATTGAAAAACAAAACTTGCATATACCATTGGGTACTTCGGCAATTTTTTTTTTTTTTAATGTTGCTTGGAAAATGCTAATAAAATTAATATATAAAGACGTGTTACGACCATGTACACGGACATGACAAAAGCAATAATATTTAATGCATGACACCCATGCTACTTTTGAGATTATGTTTAAATAAGTTTAAAAAATCCACATGCGATATTATAAAATTCATTAATTATTTATATTACTTTATCACTTAAATTCTGGAAACGCTACAAACGCAATGTTCTCATCAATACCTTTCTTCCGTACAATCCAATAGCCTTGATGAATCAATAAAAAATTCCTAAATCGTTCTGAAATATAACAACCACAAACCAGTTATTACAAAGGTTATTTATAAATAAAAATGGCTTTTCAGAACTGTTCTTTTTGTAACAAACGTCAGTAATAATACAATTATTATTAATTTTTTTTTTTCTGAAAACGTAATTTCTTCGTGGCATAGCAGTTCAAAAACTATTGCACGGATTTCCAAAAAGAAGGCTGCGAAGATTCCAAATTTTGTTCCATTATGATTAAAAAACATCGTGATCATTTGAATGAAATCTTTTCCTTATTTCGCCATCTGCTTCTTTAATGTTTGTTTTCCATTGTTGCCAGACAAAAATCAATTTTAAATAACCTTTAAAATCCATTGTAATCAGTGTAGGTAATTTGCTTAAAATTTTCAGTTTGCTTCCTTACTTTTGGCACTCTTTCGCTCCCAATCGCCGCTTCTGATCGTAAACAAGAAAACTAGGGGTGTGGAATATCGCACAACTTTCAATTGCACTATAATACTGACGTGGATTTGTGTCGTTTGTATATTTTCATCCTTTATTTAGAATAAATGGACAGTTTGGCGATATTTTTTTGGGGTATGGGTCGGGGGGAAAAAAAACAAAAAGAAAAAAAACGCCAAAATGGTTATTTTGGCGATATACTTTTCGATAATCCTTATATTATCCTTTATTATAAGCGAAACTGAGGGGATAAGAAAAAACGATCGTTGATAACGTATGCTCAAGGAAAGAGAACTCTGTGTTGAAGACATTCATTCCTTAACTTTTTACGCCATTAAAACATTTTTACAGGAATTTCGGAGGTGAGGATGTTTAGAAAACCTTAAGAGGCATTACCACAGCGATTTCTATCAAAACCGTTCGAGCCGTTTTTTAACAATCAATGAAAAACATGATTTTTTCAATGGCAGCTACCTTATGCGCATGCGCGATTTTGACGAAAACCTTAATGGTAGGTCCCTTGGCCACTACCAACCCTCATACCAAATTTGAACATCGTAGGTCAATTTGTTCGGGGGTTATGCTGACCACATACACACAGACAGACAATTTTTCTAGATCACTTTTTTGAAATCGGGATGTTCCAAAACGTGGGGAAATGCAAAAAAAAAAAAAAAAAAAAATCGATTTTTTTTTTTTGACCGAATGCTATACTTTCATTACCCTATGTATACATACATATAGGTAATTGAAAGTAAAAACATTAATGCTTCAGATTTGATACGCAAGAATATTGATATTAAATTTCAAAAGCCATCTATTTTCTTCTAAGGCAAATTGTAATTGAATTGAAAAAGTATACCAGAAGGAAAAAACGGGGTAAGGGTAAAGGGTTACAGTAAAATATCACAATCCAACTTATTTTTTAAAGATATCTAGTAAACACTTATTTATGTATTTTTTTTTTATGAGTATGTGTGTCGTATCCAAGAAAGAAGGGGCGGTCGGGCGCATGGTCAGTTGTTGACGCCCCTCCTTAGGGCGGCGCTTCTTCGATCGGCGCACAAAAAGGGTAAATGTACCTGCTATTTGATTGTTAAAAGGCAACTCTTGGTATTCGTTTCATAACATCACCCATAATAACGACTATTTTCTTAATTTGATCTTAGAAATAGATAAAAAAAAACTTTGAAAAAAAATTCGAACACTCAAACCGCCGATTGTTCCGTACCCGAATAATGGACCTGTGAGCAGTGGCACATAACCGATTTGCATGTAATTATCGCATTGGTAGTTCTTTGGCACAAGTTAATTTCAACAAGTACCAGATGTGCTAGGATTCCATAAGCCCCGCTAGGAAGGTGCAAGAGGTACACTTGCGTTATCCTAGGTTTTGAAAATTACAAAAATGTGGAGAAAAACAGTTGAGTTTACAAGAGAAAAAAAAGAGGTTGTGTGTAGAATAATTCTTATCCTACCTGCGCTTATGCAGGATTCGATTCCGCTCAGCTTAAATGATAATTCAGCATTATTAAAACTATGCCAGTATGTCTACGAGTAGCAGTTTTTTATGTTTTATATCGTAGTCGTTTGCGATCAGCTCGAATGTTAGTGCATTGTGGATGGTAACCGATGCATCTTTATTCTCTGCACTGGGATGACATAGGAATATCATTGCGAGCGTTCGGCTGTAGAAATGTCACCGCTATCGTGGAGTAATGCAAATCAAATTCATTTCACTATAAACTTAGTGACGCCTATCAACTGCGAACTAACGTAATAATGTTACAATTATGTGTTATGATTCCTTTTTTCTTCTACTCGATGCTCTAGCTATTCCTTGACACAATAGAGACCTTAACTCGTTTAGCGTTTTGACAAATTTGCAGTTGCGTTATTGTTCTACTATATAGAGACAATATGTTAAACACGTTTAAACTTATTTCATTTAATCTAAATCAACAAAAAGATTGAAGGTGCGGTTCTACAAAGAGAGGCTGATTTCCTACAGCTTTGCAAGTGATCAAATTTGGAGGGGAAAAAATACTTAAAAGTTTTTTTTTTGTTAGTGCTTCTTTCATTCGCAATAAATGTGTTTCACTTTTCTTCACTTTTTTTTAAATGAAATTTCACTTGAATAGTACGACAATATCGGGACCGTCACACATACTTGACATGTACTATCAGGCGTATTGAATCGACTTTCGGTTGTAGTTTTTCCACTCGATATTATGTAGGTAATCACTACACACACACACACACACACACACACACACACACACACACACACACACACACACACACACACACACACACACACACACACACACACACACACACACACACACACACACACACACACACACACACACACACACACACACACACACACACACACACACACACACACACACACACACACACACACACACACACACAAAAAGCCTATTCAAATGTATATAGAGGTTTACATGTATTTGGCAGTTCACTTCACATTTAAATTCCCATTGACAAGACTTTACATTGAAAATTTGTTTGTCTTAACAACCGACAGAGTCTTTTACCACTAGAACGCTTTTCGTCATCTGATGCCGACGCTGTTGAATATTCTAGTAGTTGCAATTGAATGAGTTTTTTGCAAGATAAATTGTGAATGTTTAGATACTTTTTGTAAGGAAAGTCGCGTAAGTTATTTTAATCAAAAATTCAAATTTACCTCCTCGAACTATTAAATGTTTATTCAAGTGGCTCATATTGCATTACCGCCTCAATCGTATATATTATTGTTGTTAAACTTCATACAACCACTCATATTATGAATGTCCAATTTAAAAACCTGGTTATCTGGCAAATCACTCGATGTGACAGAAGTGAGCAAAAACATATGAATTCTGCTAGGGTGGAGTATTGCACAGCTTTCAATTACACTTAATACTGGTCAGTGAATTTAAATACCTTTGATTGATGTAATTTGCCATTTTTGTTTTCCTATTTTTCTTTATGTAAAAAATGGCCAGCTTGACGATAGATTTTTGACGATAATCATTTCATTGGCCACAAAAAAGCAAAAACAACTCCAGCGAAATTGGCGATATGCTTTTCGATACATTTTAAAGAAAGTTATTGCATTATTAAGCTAGTATAACTTCTCTTTGGTTTTAAAGAAAGAGAAGTCTGTTACAGACATTCGTTTTTCAACTTTTTTACGCCTATATCGTATTTCTACAGAAATTTTGGAGGTGGAGTTGTTCAGAACACCTTAAGAGACTCTTAACATTCATTACCACAGAGATTTTGAACAAAATCGTTACGAGTCGTTTTTTGCCAATTGCTTAAACACATAAATTTTTCAATGGCAGCTACTTATGCTCTGAGAAATTTTGACAATGGCTAACCCGAATGCAAAATTTGAACATCGTAGTTCAATCCGTTCGGGAGTTATGCTGACTACAGGCAGACACACTGGCATTTTTTCTAGATAACTTTCTTGAACTCGGCACGTTCCAAAACTTTAAAAAAAAAAAAAAAAAAAAAATCGAAAGTCGTGTTAGGAGTCTTATGTTACCTTTAAAAAAACCCTTTAGAATTTCGTTTGGCAAATTTGCTTGCCAACCGTCATTAATGGGTTAAATTACCTACATTGAAAAATTTGTTTCAGCAGTTGCTAATTATAGGTATGAGATTTTTCCTCTTTTTGGAGGATTTCCTCCTTATTTGCTTTTTATGTAACATTTTCATCCTTTTTGTCCTTGTTTCGAGGATCCACATTTTTCTGATTTTTTTTTTTTTTTAATGTATACTTTTCCTCATGTCTAAGCAAAAGATTTTCCCTCTACGCCCCCATCCTTTCCTCGCAGATTACTTCACAAGCTACTCACGACCGGGATACACTTGATTGGTTGCAAATAGCAATACTATTATGTCAAATCCAAGTATTTTTACAAGCAGCAGATTTTATAGTTTTATGCACCTTTTATTTTAGACAACTTTATTTGTAATTTATATTATCTGATCTTTTTCACAACTGAAATTTGGAGAATATGTTTCGAGAACAATATGAACTTTTTTGTGACAAACTTGTGGGTATTGTCCCTTTTACTTGCTTTTTTAACGAATTTTTGGATTTTCTCCTTTTTGCTCTCTGATCACTCTCATCCCTGTAAATAAATGACTCTAACGATTTTGATTAAAATCTTTCTGGTATTGTTTTTTAGGTATTCTTAGCCACCGTCGAAATTTGCAAAAGCCTTAAAGAAAAGGCCGTTGCAAAACAATTGAAATTATTTTTCTCAACAGTCACCCGTCTTTAAATAGCAATGAAATTTTCAGGTTACTTCAAATGAAAAGATGTGCATGGGTTATTAATTACATTTTTTTACCGTTATAAGAAATATAATTTTAGCTTTGCAAACATTAATGTATTTATTTGAAAAGGAAACGTTTTGCCTTGCGTGACAGATCTTCGAAAAGAAAAAAAAAAGCATTTTATGGGCTCAATTTGATTCACATTTGTCCAGGGGCCCACAAAACTATGTCACTGCATCATGGAAGCAGATTCCCGACAAATTATTCCATTCAATTTTCTTATCGCTTTCTTTTCGCTCCCCTAGATGTCGCTTTTCCCTCACAACACGGCTTTCAATATGGCGGCGTCCCTCTTCCGATTGCCGTGTTGACATCCAGCAACATCGTGGATGTTCTTCTCACGATGATTCTTCGCTTACGTTTACTTTTTGTTTCGTAACCTCTACATTTTATTTCTTTTTTTTGAACATCCATCCCGAGTGGTAAACGATGTGCGCCGTGCTCGCTCTGCTTTCCAGCAAGGCTCGACGGCGAGCGGCCAAAGTGAGTTGTTTTCCCTGCGGTGCACGCTGACATTGATATTCCTTTTTCATATGACCGGTCTTTTTCGATGTTTTCTACTTAAATGAAGTGCCGATTTTGAATTGTTGTGTACCAATCGAATGTGCATCAGCTTCAAACTTAAGAAGGTATAAATGGAAGGAAAAAAAATCTATGTTTTACTTTGCTAACAGGGATGTATTAATTTTTTTTATTATAAAATTATAATTTAACGAACACATTTAAAAGTCATTTAGATGTTGATTTTCTTTCCTACTACCAAGAGGAGGAATTTTACTGATAATAAAAATATTTAAATTTCATGGCTCAAAAATTACAACATCTGGAGAATAATGATATTCATACCTCTAGTAGGTATTCTGTAATTTTCGGAGGCGTACATTGATACTTGAAAAGGTTAAGAAATTTTATGATAATCGATACATAATACTGATGGCCAAACTTGCAAATACTATAAGTGTTGTGTAATCTGAATTACACTTTCGCTGCTTGCGAGGTTAACAAGTATTGATATGTATCCACACACACTCTTTTTTTTTTTTTTTTTGGAAATTTAAATTTCGTCATTTGATTTACAGGATGAATCATCCACTATGTGATGAGATATCTGTTTTACATTTTATGAATGTCTTGAAAGATTTTTCGATTGCTCATTTTGCTTTATGAATTCTGTACAACAAGTATATGGAAATGTTCTTCACTGTGAAATTAACTTTGCAAGAAGTATTAAAAATGATCATAAAGCTGTTAGTCTCTTCCTGCTTGAACATTCAGTCTGTGAATGACCATGATAGAAGCAAGCAACAGACAAATGCTTTTCAAAATCTACAGTCTTACCTGCAACAATGTTTTACTCTACCAAAAGGCAAATCTGACACAAAATTTGAGGTCAAATGTTTGCTTTCCGTGCGAAAGGTCTTGGGATTCATCCTCTACTTATTGCTCTTCATTCTCTCTTTTCAAAGAGAATAGACACAGCAGCAATTATAACAGATAATCTCATTTCAATTGGTGTTTTACCTGGTAGGATATTTTTTGGAGGGTTTTCTCACATTCCAGATACAAATGGTGTTCAGGATTTAGCTCCTCTTTAAAAGACCACCAGGAAAATATTCACATCCATTTGCTTAAGTAGTTCCAATATAACATGCATGTTGCTTTTTCGTCATAAAATAGTTTTCAGTTGTCCTGGTGTATATAACTTGTTTTTGATCATGTGACTTGTCTTTGCTAGAAGGTGTGTAGTCGGGTAAGTGCCAGTACGGGGTACCGGGTCTTTTTTGAGAGTTGGTATGGCATACTGCTACTTTTAAAAAAAAATAATAACTCATAAATCTGTATGCATGTATTGTGATAGTGAGTGTTAAAAAAGTAGTGAGAAGATAAATATGTAAATTAAGAATATTTAGCTTTTTTTGTGTGTGGTAAATTGTGTAAAACATTGTGAATTTACATTTTATAATTAAAAAATTCCAGCTACATTTGGAATTGCTGCTATGATCGGGAAGATTGCGTATCAGTAATTTTTTTTTTAGTACTACAACCCTGTTTGCTAGGTAACTTCTTTATGCCATGCTACAATGTACTATAAGTGTATGATCTTTTTCAGGTGGGTCGAGTTCCACTGGTTCCCTCCAACCATCCCCCGTCCCCACTCTCCTTCATGGTGTACAATCCAGATCAGTTCCAGCCTCCTCCAGCGCACATGGGCATACACATTGATCCTAAGACAGGTAACTGACCAATGCAAATGTTTTTCATGTATAAAGAATTTTGTAACGCATCTACCATTACTAATTGAAACTGACTAACAAAATTTGAAGGGCAATTAAAGTGAAGTTTTTTTTATTACCATTATCATATCAAAATTATCTTCTTGATTTATCCCTTCTATTTCAGTAGTGCCACCTGTTAGACAGGAAGCAAAAACATGCCATTATTTAAAAAAAAATAAATTATTATTTCCGAATTCCCGACTTTAATTGCAATTAAACTAGGATTAAATGCATTTCTCATTTTGTGTCAGATTATATTTGAATGTGATTATAGGTAAGATTTTTGACGACAGTATCTTTTAGAAAATATATTTTATTAGATCTGTGGAATGGTGAGAGGACTGACTTTCATTGTGAAAGGAAGGAATGAAGTTTGTTGAATACTTTTTGTAAAGTATTTTCTCGCACTTTTTTTTTAAAGTATGTTAATGATGAATGTTTTATTTATTGCAAAAAAAGTGCGGCATTGAACTTAGTTCAAGTTCTACAATTTTCCTAATCCATCCAAAGGTAGGTAGAAGGAAAAGAAATTGTTAAATCTTTAGTAAAACATTTGCTCTGTATTAATAATTCCCAGGTGATCAAAGTGGTATTGAACATTGTTTCACATATTTTATCTTGCATAATCGAAACTCTGCCTATACTGTTGAATTATAAATGTTATCAAGTCATGGTTGATTTACACTAAAATTACTTTGTATTTTGAATATTATTCAGAAAATGCAGTTTCTTTTGTATGTATATCGTTGTAGGGGATAGTTTCTGAATAAGGTGCAGAACATGTTCACAGGGGTTAAACAAAATCCATTACAAGATTTCTGTTGGTGTTTGAATAAAAACATTTTGGCTTGGAAGGAGCATTTTCTCCCTCTTTAAATCTGCCCATCTTCCTCTTTACTTATACATTAATGATATTTACTTAAAGGATTTAATTTATGCAATGTATCAATCAGTAATTTGTTTAAACTATTAGAACAATTGCTTGTATTTGTAAAATTTTGTGAAAGAAATTAAAAATGATAGATTATTTCAAAATGTGTCCATATTCCGAAAAGTTATACTTTATGAAATTTTATAATATTTAGCCTAAGCTTAAAAATCATTACTACTTAGATTATTAGAGGATTGAATCGTGATTAAGCCATGTTTGATTTTTAATTAATCCCAAGTATCCCTAGAGTAAAGCTATACTGTAAAAATGTTTTAAAAACATTCCATATTTCAAGGCAGTTTCTTTTTATATCTTATTTTTGGAGGAGGAATAATTCTTTTTTTCCCCCCCTTTTTTTTGTGTGTGCAATGTATCTTGTTTTGATAAGGAACTTTTTAAGGAGAGCAGCAGTGCCATCTGTTGACCAAAATTTCAACCTGAAAGTATTTGTAAAGTTGAATCATTGTTGACATTTTCCTATAAATTCTGTTGCTGTTTCCATTCCACTGTTAAACTGATTTTAAAAAATTAAAAAAAAAAGAACAAAAAAAAAAAAGCAATTGCTGAAAAGATTGATTGTTTTAAAACTAAATAATTTTCTACAATGATAGTTTAAAAATAGTTGAACATCAATAGATTTTTAAGTGTTTGTACACAGCAATGTGTGTATATTATTCTATTATATATATATATGTAATATTTCTGAATTCTGCCCTGTGCTATTACTAATTATTATAATTAATTATAGGAATGCCCCGGCCTACTGTCTTTCCACTTGCGCCAAGTCAGTTTCATCCCCCAGTTTTCCCTCCTGATTACTCTCAGCAGTATTCATGGTATGCAATTCTTTTCTAACTGAAGAAAGTAGTTTATTTTACAGTTAATTGCTGATTCTTTCAATGGGTTAGATCTGTACTCGAGAGATTAAATTCAGAATTTCCATTTTTTTCTGGTTATTATATTGATATGATAAATGTTTCTTTTGCTTTTAAGAACACATTCTCATACATGCCTTTATAATAAAGATTTTCATTTATAGTAAATAGTAATGATAACATTAAAAGAGAAAGATTTTACTTTTACTAGTTCTCCAGTAAAACTATGAACATATCCTTAACATCTAGGGTATATGTTTTGGTTGTTTCAGTTGCCTAGCTTGAATTTTGTAATAACTTTTTTTTTTAAATAAATTTAGTACACAAAATTAAAGCTGTGGCATTGATATTAACACTGATATTGACAGTAAAAAATTACATGAGGTAGGTAGATGATGGCATTCAAAATGAAATATGAAATGTTTTGTGCTTTGTCCTTCTTACATTGACTTTTTAAAAAAATGCATTTTATATTTCTTAACTAGTTGTTCTCAATTGAAAATTAAAGAGTATAGTATCTTATTTCCTTGATATAACTGTAAAAATAATACTGTTTGCTATTGCATCGCTAAACGTAATAAAAAGGGGTCAGGTCACATTAAGTTTTCAGGATATAGAAAAAACTTGTGTCCTCCAATAGTACATTTTTTATAAAAAAATTTCATTGTAGTGTTTGTGAAATAGGTTTTATGGGAAAGTCCTGAGGAAGTATCTATAATTTTAATTGTTCAAGAATAGCTGTGAAGGAGTTAAGTCTTATATGGATATGACCCCTTTTTACATTTAAACCTTTTTGGGCTCCCTGTTCCCTTATAAAAAGTCTCGCGAAAACTCCAAAAATCACATTAAGCAAGTTGAATTAAGTTTCTTATACTATACAAACTGTCTTATTAGACATGAATAAAAAGTATTTGTGTGTCTTTATAATGAATTAAATTTAAAACATAATGTTTTTTGTTCATCGGAAGTTTTGTCAATGGCTAGGCTTTCTTTGGGTGAGATTATCTATGGTACATCAAGTTTTCTTTGTGGAAAGTTCATGAGCCAATACCATTAATGTTTTGTGTACTTTTTTAACATCAATTTTTCACATCCTGTTGAGGTGAAACTTTACTCTTCTTTACTTAGAACAAAGCATTGGTTTCTGTATTACCCAAATTGCCGGAAATTTTTTTTTTAGAAAATGGGACATGACCCCTTTTTTTATTTAGCAATTCAAAAATAACTCTTTTATGTGACAGAAAAACACTTGTATAAAACAAGGTGTCTCAAGAAAAATTTACTCATTTTCTAATCTGAATCTTTTTTATTATTGAATAATTTTATGATGTGATAGCAAGGAAGTTTCGTTATTACAGAAGCTTAGCTGGTGTGAAATTTTTTCTTAGTTAATAATTACTTTACTGAGATTGTTAGTCATGGGGTACATTCCTAAACACTGCATCTATTGAAATATTATTTAATTTTTTTTTTTTTACTTTAACTTTCAATACATTTACTTCTAAAATTTAAGCAAACACAATTATTTAAAAATTTTAAATTCAAAAATTAAATATAAATATCAGGGGTCTATGCAGAAGGAAATTTGGGTCCTTTTAAGGACCCTTCACAAAATTCCATGTTCAAAAAACGGACCCTTCACAAAATTCCATAATCAACAAAAGGACCCTTCACAAAATTCTATAATTAACAAATGGACCCTTCACAAAATTCCATGTCCAACAAACTGAACTTTCACAAAATTCCAAGTCAAAAATATGAAAACTTCATAATATTTCCAGTTTGAAAATGGACCAATTACAGAATTACAAAGTTTGTTTTATGCCAAAAGGAGAAAACGGCTCACTTGCCCACATGTTGGTTTTAAGGAAGTGACGTCATGGATGCCAAACCATATGCTCAAAATATATAAAATTGGAAATTTTTCACAAAATTTATATTTTTTCACAAAAATAGGACCCTGTAAAAAAAACCTGGATAGACCCCTGAATATTTACTCTGATTCTTATTGTTGTAATGCCTTGTAAGTTAGCACTAACTTACCAAGAAGTAGATTTTTAGCGCTAAACATACCAATGCTTCATGTGTACCTATTTCTTTCTACCACAGCAGATCATGGCACATTTTCTAAAGAAGTATTTTTTTCATCCATTTGATGTAAATAATTTATCTTTTAGTACAATTACTTTAGTGTGTGAATGAAACATTTTCATCCAAATGTACAAGGGAGTTTTTTAACACCCGTTGTTTATCTCCGCAGGCATCACAGTTACCCGGTGAACCCTGGGTTCCGGTCGCCCCCCTACCCACTTGCGCTCTCTCCCCTTCTTCATCCTTTGATGCCACCAGTTCCTACACCCAAGACTCACGACATGCAGGATGGTCGGTAAGTAGCACACTCTACTATGCTCTGTCAGGGTTCCCACGGTCATTAAAAGTGCTTAATATTTTTTAACCTGTTTTCAAGGCCTTGAAAATGCTTAGAGGTGCTAAAAGTCCTTGAAAATGCTTAGAGGTCCTTAAAAGTCCTTAATTTTTGTGTATGTTGACCAACTTCAAAATTTACAAAAATGCAACTCAGACTTGCTATCCCAGCGGGTCTGCCACTTATCCTCATTATATCAGAATTTTCTGACATATTTGTATTACACATGTGCCAACTTGTAACTGTTTTGGTAGATTATACTTTATACATTTTTTTTATACAGGCATGATGCCTGAAAACAAAATTTTTAAGGTCCTTAAAAACTTTAATTAGGTCCTTAAAAGTCATTGAAAAGTCATTGATTTTCATTCTGTGATTTGAGTGGGAACCCTGTCTGTTGTTCGATCTTTTAACACATGTTGTTGTTTACAGCAGGGTTTCTCAAACTTTTAAACATTGCAACATACTTTTTAGAAACCGACTCTATAGCAGCCCGCTTTATTCTCAGCTCATTGAATTGTTTCAGTGACATAGTTTATCTGAAAGAGTGTTTATGGGTAAAATGGAACTTTTGAGAAGAAAGAAACAATATTTCTAATAAGGCCTGTGTCTAGGATGTACTTGTTGCTGTCAGTGATAGCAATAAGTTTAGGTAATTTCAAGTTATTTTCAGAGGCAAGGATTACATCAATTGCTGCTTGTTTTGAAACTTGGTTGTAATTCCTACCATTGCCGAAGTTTCAACTTCACAAAGGTATGAATATGTAAAAGGGAGCAGTATCTTCATTGATTCAGTAAGAATTGCTGAAATTTGTTAAGACAGATAACCAGAATCGTATTAAACTATGATTAAATATCGGTTTTAGTAATGTATTTTCGGATTGGTCGATAAGTTGTTCTTTAGTTTTCAACGATTTGTCAGAAATGTCTCATTTGATATCTTCAAAGTCCAGATTTTCTTTTGGTAGTTTTTCATTTCTTCAGTACAAAGTAATATTTAAAATTTTCTTTGAAAGCATTTAAATCTTTTGAGATCT
Source organism: Linyphia triangularis (assembly GCA_963978545.1). Classification (NCBI taxonomy): domain Eukaryota; kingdom Metazoa; phylum Arthropoda; class Arachnida; order Araneae; family Linyphiidae; genus Linyphia; species Linyphia triangularis. The sequence continues at coordinate 90,350,770 of OZ021722.1, forward strand.
TGGTAATTATGCTATGAGAAAGGTTCAATTTTTTTTTTATTATACATACTTTTTATATTTCAAAATTCTCATATTTGTGGTCTAGTCAAGATCTTGTCGCGACCCATCAAAAATTGGGTCAGGATCCACAGTTTGGGAAATGCTAGTTTACATGACTTGAATGTGTTTTAAGGTGAGAAGTATTTTTTTGGAAAAAAATAAAACATTCAGAGAACAAAGAAATATTCAGTGGAAGAGTAATTTGGAAGATAAAATTTTGACTTTGGCGTTATTAAAAAAAATCTTCATTATATTGCAAAGAAAGACTAACTAGCATCCATAAAGAAAAAAGAAATGGACAACGTATTACCTACCATTACAATATTACTAATTCAAAAGTTACTAATTAGCATCTAATACTTTCCACAAGAAATGGGTTTTTACTTCACAGTTCTTTTTCCTAAAATAATATTGTATGATTAAAGTTATGAATTGTATGTAGCTGAAGACTAGTATTATTAAGTGTTAATAACGCACATTTTTTTACAAGTAATATCTGAAAATGTCCTTAGAATTCAGTCTTCCGACACAAAAGTTTGTTTTGTACATTCTTAAAGTTTAAAAATTATCTCCAAATATTTGATGTTATGATATAAACCATTGTTTCAAATCTCTTTTTCCATGCACAGTCAATTGTGCAATTTCTCCTCTTCCAGCAGTAGCCCTTTCCTGAATAATGCTCAGGGACAACAACAGAAGAGGTCCCCTCGCAATAATGAGAAGAACAAGAAGTCCCACATCAAGAAGCCTCTCAATGCATTCATGCTCTATATGAAGGAACAGAGGCCGCAAGTGGTGGCAGAGTGCACACTCAAAGAGAGCGCAGCCATTAACCAGATACTAGGAAAGAAGGTAAGTGGTGGTCGACTAGGTCTTCCAGTAGAGTTTATATATTGCATTGCATTGGCATTCAGTAACGCCTTAATACTGTCAGATAAGAAAGTTCTACAAAGATTCCAACCTTGGACTCTTGACACTGAGTTACTTTTTGAAGGAATTATTAGGTAGTGGGCTTTTATCTGAGATACTCTAATATTACCTCCAACAGAGTTCATCCTAGAAATGAAAAAGGGCAGGGTGCTATTTTCCAAAAAAAGGGCACTTCCTGTTTATGAGGGCACTTTTATGGCAAATTGCAGAATACGCGTTTTCTGCCACAATTTCAATATTGTTATACTATTCTACCACGAAAAATAATTTTCAATATTCTGAAGAAAAAAAATTATAATGCAAAAATCCGTGAATCAAAAACTCACTCAGAAACTTAAAAGATATCAAAATACTGATAAAATGCTTCAGTCCTAATTCTGCTGGAATGAGACTGAGAAAATTATTAAAATTAAAGTGCAATATACACAGTAAAATTTTCATCAAATAGTAATTTTTATAAAATTATCAATTTATAATACAGTAAAATTAAGATAAGAATGTTTTAGTATAATGAAAATGTATTAAGATAAGAACTTTTCACTCTTTCAAAATTTTCTAAAGTTTGAATGAATCAACCTTAAACTTCATCTCTTAGTTTTGCTATTGTCAGATAGAGAATAGAGTTTCTCCAAATTTAACATTATTCATTGTGGGATATCACAAGGAGTATTCCGACTAAAGAACTTGGACTATGTCCTGAAATTTTTGAATTTTTTTATTTTCAAAATCGAATCAAATTTAGCGTCAAAACGACAATTTTTTTGCCGTACATGTCTCTTTATGTAAGCTATAATAGAAGTTTTATTTTTTTAAAAATCGGAAATAATCTGGGATTTTGATTGCATTCCTGTTATGTTTAATTTTAAATATGAAACGGATGTTTAGAAATTAATTGGTAACAGGCAAATTACCAAAAACACAGCCTAAATTTAACAAGAGGACATCGCGATTATGCGTGTCCAAACGGAAATATTCTCTTTAAATTCTTAGTGTAAACATTTGATAGTTATAAACCTTTAACTAAGTTATTCAAGTCTTTCAAATTCCTTTCTTCACTATTTTGAAGGAGGCATGGTAAAAATCCAGCGAAATACACTTAATCAAAACACGTACGAAATGGCCATCGGAGTTTACTAATGTGCACTTGGGAAATTGTAAGACTTCGCCCTTCAATCCACCTACTAGTGAAGCACGTTATATAGACATCTACTCAATGGTTTCAGTCCCTGATATATACGTTGCGCGTTCGAACATGAATGCCCATGCGCGACAGCCGATTTCAGTAGGGGTGATCCACATATTGCGTACTGTTGGGAGGGGAAAAAACGAAAGTTTTTCGAATTCTTTCAGGATGAAAGTTTTTCTGAAAAAGGGCAGGAAGGGCGCTATTTTTATAGAAAAAGGGCAGGCAGGGCGCGCCGCCCCTCGAAAAATGCCTAGGATGAACTCTGCCCCCAATAAACATTGTGAATCTTCCTTAGTATCATCAAGTAAGTACTAGGTACGAGACTTAATGGAATCTTCCTTTAATATCATTAACCAGATCCAGAGAATGAAAGCAAAGTATTTTGCATCATCTGCAAATAGTTAATAGCTTTATTTTTAAAAAATGGGTTGTTAGATTTGCAAAAATAATGACTTAATTCTTCTCAAAGGATTCCACAACACTTTACACAACAGCAACAACTATGATAACAAGTATACACCAAAGTTTTAATCATCAGTCTCAGGAGCACTGAAATGGAAGCAGAACTCTTTGAAATATTCTGGGCTCTAATTGCATGTAATAGCTGAATTCCAAATTGTTGTTGTGAGGATTTTGTTATCCAACAAATTCTCTCAGCCACTGTTCCACATCTTCCGCATCAATATCTTTGCATGCACTTAGATTTTTTAAATGTTGATACAAAGTTGTCTGTAGAATGCTCTGAAAGGTTTGTGGAATGACTGAATTGAAAAGCAATTAGGTTACCCTAACAGCACATGAGCAAATAGCACCCCTCTTTTATTAATTTTTTTTTTTTTAATTTGTAGTAAGTAAAGTTTTTAATTTGTGTTCTGTAACTTTTACAAATTAAAATCCTACTATTTATGATTTTTTTACTGATGTTGAAATTTTTTTCATAGCAAAGAACGAAACCCTTTATCAACTTTTTTGGAATACCCTGTATAATTTTTCTACTTGGTATGAAACATAGAAGAGACATATATATTTTTAGAAAAGATTCTAAATAATTCTTTTACAAGGAATTACAAAACAATATACTTTTTGCATAAATCCTTATAAACTTTATAATCTGAAGTAAGCTAGTTAGATTATTTTTAAAATTCATATTCTTAAAAATCAATTTTTCCAGTGGCATAGTTTGTCCCGCGACGAACAATCCAAGTACTACGAAATGGCAAGGAATGAGCGTCAGATGCACATGCAGCGCTACCCTGGTTGGACAGCAAGAGACAACTATGCAATCAATGCAAAAAAGAAAAAGCGGAAACGAGACAAGTCACAGGATGCAGGTATATATTCCTCCCTTTTACCACACTTTATCACCCCTTATTATTAAATGATACTCGGAAGACTATTTCAATGGGCATACAAATTTTCATGATAAAGAAGCATTAACATTTTTTCACCAAACTTAACAATAACAGATTGTTTATTTCCTGGTTAACAGATTAATCGAAGAGATGACTCCAGATTTTTTTTATGGCATCGAATACACATTTCCATTCCTTCTATATTAACATTCCCATTACCCACCTATTACTAGTATTCAATTACACACTCATTAGTTTGCATCATTGATGTATATCAAATTAGTGTTAGGATTGAAAAATGATTGGTGGTTGGGGAAAAATAAAAGGATTTGTTGAAAATCGGAACATGTTGCTAGTTAAAAAAAATATTTAGCAATTTATAAAAGGCTTGGTTATTGGTCTGTTACCTTCAAGGATTAGTTTTTCAGGGCCCATTTCTGACCAGGGTATTCTTAAACAACTAGATACATGTGAAGATTCATTTTGTAAAACCTTCAGAATGTTATTTGATGTACTAAAATTTGCAGCTCGCTCTCAACCTCTCTGTGACCTCGAGCTAAAAAAGAAAAACTGTAAGATAGTCCTTTTGGCTAAACATTGATAGAATTGATGATGGCTTCACAATACATGGTTAATGCTTTTGGCATTTACTCGTTGTTTGACTTGGAGGGAGATTCAAAGTCAGGATCTCTACAAAATCATTTAATTTTATAACAAATTTATCAGTTTTAAATAGAACTACAATCGCTAACTTTTTTCAAACTTAAATGCTAAACAAATTGTTTTCAAAGGTGATACTGATTCTTTGCACCCAGCTCTAAGTACATATTTCGTCTAACTGCTACAGTCTTTGCACTTTTAGACATCAAATGAGTGGCTGAAAGTTTTCTACTTTTGTGTATGAATCTGTAGATTAATAGTTTATAAACTTTTCCAATTTTTCGACATATATGTGTTGTATGTTTTATATCTTCATACTCGTAAATCCATTGACAAGATCAAAAACACTCAATATAAGCGAGCTTAAACGAGCATTGTGGTATTTTTCTCATGCTAAATTCATTACTTTGTTTTTTATTTATAATCTTTACTTTCAAAATTATACTCTTGACCTTTCTTAGCTTTTCTCACAGGAAAAGTGGGGGTCATTGAAAAGCTTAGTTATGTGATGAACATGTTGCATTATAAAACAAGTTCTTCCACTAAGATCTTCAATTGCTCAATTAAAACTATCACAATATACAACTGGATAATTTAATTATCAACCAAACACATATATAATAACTGGAAATTTCAGTCAGTTTGTGCCAGAATTAGAATGACCCTGTAGAGAGGTTTGCTTAGGAATTGAAACCTTTTCTTCTTGCATTTAAAATTCTTAACTCTGTCTATTGATATATTTTCTTTCAATGATTTGGGTTGAAATTCCTGTTTCGGTTAGTCACCGCTTGAATCCTCTGAACTTAAGTAATGAGTTGGATTTTGTTCTGTTTATTGGATTGTGTTGTGTTAAGAAAACATGATATAAACAGATGCCAACTTTTACAGATTTTTGTTTTTACAGGTTTTTACTTTTTTTGGTTTTACGGATGCTCGGAAAATCAGTTTAAAATATTTGCGTAAAATATGTTTTTTCAATATTCTCACTATTGTCAATGTGATGCTGTTATGTTATGCTCAAATGTTATGCTGATGTAAAAGTTGCTGTTGCTGAGATTTGCACCAGCATAGTGGGTGCTATCACTGAGATTTTCCTTGTAATGATTGTAATTTTCGTCAAAGTTTACACTGATGTAATAGCCGTTATTGCTGAGATTTGCACCATCATTTCAGTGGCATCTGTTGAGGTTTTGGCTATTGTAATAACCACTACCTTCGAGATTTGTGATGGTGAGACTATCGATTTTGCTGTATGTTGGTTTGAATCGATGCAAAATTCTGAGATATTTCTGCAAAAGTTAGTTTCATTATTAAATCTTTATAATCCTTGTTTAAAATATTAATTGCAATTGTGTAAGTCAAATTGTTTATTTCTAATTGACATAAAATTTTATATTGTAGCTAAATTTATATTGTAGTTTTAAAAAATATCAAACTGGATTTAGTTATGTTGACCTGTTTGTCAATATAATAAATAATATAGTTTAGATATGTGTTTTTTAAAATTAAAATGTGGTTTTGCCTGTGTAATTATTTGGAAATTTTGATGCTTCCTGGTGTTTTCCATTGCTTTTGCATGTTCAGCTGTTTTTGTTTGGAAGTTGTACCATTTCTGTAATTGTTGTCAAATGTACAAAGATTTAATCTTTAAGGCGGATATTTTTTATGCACTGAAAATTTTGTAACTGAAATTTTGATTTTACTGAAAACAGCTTTTTTTTTTTACTAATGATACTTCTAAAAGATTGACTTCTCTGATTCAGTGAAGAGATCAAGTAAAGTATACACATTTACCTCAATGTTTAATGAAAGAAACGTATGAATAGGCCTTTGATAATTTTAACTAAGAACTTACACAAGATCAAATTTAATCTGAAAGTTAAGTTGGTATATATGTAAATAATTTTTTTAATTTTCCTATCCGCTCTAAAAAATTATTTAATTATTCAACCATTTGTTTGCTCTACACTATTAATTTGTACTGCAATTTTTCAATCTTTCTTAAAGCAATAGATCTCTACTTATTGCAGAAAATAGTAACATTTATATTGCTTTAATATAATTACTTTCAAAATTATAACACTGTTTACTCACTATTGGGCAGGAAGAGATTGAATAGTTTTCTTACCAGATATCTTAAGTTCAATTAAGCTTTACGTTTATGATTTCCTTAGCATTGTATTGCCTAGCTCCCGCAAAATGGCTAAAGGGAAAGCACCAATAAATTGGTTTGGCCAACTAGCCAGAGCCTACTAGTACCACTTTGCTCTTGCCTTAAGCAATAAAGCATAGAAACTGCTCTCCATTTATAAACAGGTCAGTATTTTAAAAATATCTCAGGAACACTGTCCAATTCAGAGGCAACACTCTTGATTCAGATCAGTTAATTAGATGTTACGATCAAATGTATTCTTTCTAGAAGATCTAAATATTTCCCAATGTACGTCTTAAATGAGCAAGCCTATTTAAAGTTTTTTTTTTCTGCTTTCGTATGGACAGAATTTCCATTTTGGAGATGTCTTAAATTGAGACTTTTTTAAAGTGTACAGACCTCACACGTGACTCATGACTTTACTTTTGCTGTGACTTAACAATGAAAATTAAGAAATAGTATCACATCAAACTTTACACATCGAGATGACAAAAGTTAGTGGCATTTCAAATTGGAAGCCAAACAACTTCAAAATGGGCAGTGTGTGAAGATTGTATAGTTAATATTGTATATATACTACTTGCTCCCAAATGCATGTCATGAATGTGGCAAAGTAATTATTTCAAATAACTCTTTTTTGGTGGTTTTTTATTATTTAGAGTGTTATATATTATATATTTGGAGTGTTATTGACAGAAAGAGCTAGAATTACAAACAAAATTAAAAATGTGACAAAAGTTACATTCACTTGTGTCTAATTTATACAATCATTAAAGATAACTTAAATATGCTTTTAAAAAAAATGAAACTTAATTCTGTTGTTAAATATTGTTTCTTTATGTTGCATATTTGTTTCAGATGGGAATAATCCTAAGAAATGCCGTGCAAGATTTGGATTGGATCGGCAGAGCAGCTGGTGCAAACCCTGCAGGTATATTGGCTGATTTTTTTTACTGCTGCACACTATATTGAAATGAAAAAGAAGAAAATCATTATAGATGAACTTTCCATAAAACTTTTATTTTATTCACAGCTTCAAATAGTTTTATTATTAGCTTACACAACTTGTGTTTCCTGCATGTACACTAAGTTCATGTCTTTGTTTTTAGAGGTCACCAAAACACTATTATTCTGTTAAAAACTATTATTTCTGTCTTTTATAAGTTAAGTTATACAGGGTGTCCAGCAGCCTTGAAAATCGGGAAAGTCGGGAAATGTACTTGAATTTTTTGCACGTCGGGAATTATGCTTGAAATTTTGGAATTTCTAATATGCGTCGGGAAATCATCTCTTTTTTATCGGAAAAATCTTTATGGATATTTAAAAAAAAAAAAATGTTTTCCAAGAGATGTGTTTCTTCCGCCGATCGACGGATTTCTGCTCTCTATCTTTTTCTGTAATATTATAGCTTCTATCGGCATTATTTACGTTCATACGTGTTGACCATTTTGCTGAACGTTACGGTCATGTAATGGCCGCTATTCTCATGATTATGTTAGACGCTATGGCCTAGAATTAGGTTGTTGCGTGATAATTTTCGTCGGATGCTATTACTACGCTGATATAACAGTCACTGACGCTGTTGCAGATATTTGAACCTGACAGACGTAGTAAAGTTCAGACATAAAAGCGAATTTCCGTTTTTTTACTGAAATTTCTACCATTTCTGAGATGGATACAAATTTGCATTACAATTGTATTGGGTTTGTTTAAAAGTTAGACAGCCAAGGAACCTGCTTACTTTAGAGTTCTTCCTACTAGATTTTATTACAATTGGTGCTGCGACCACGATTAATGAAGGATTGACCCAACTTAACCAATACCTATAATTGATATTGACTTAACTCGATGTTCCGGCAAATCGCCCATTATTTGGGGTCGGGTAGAGCTCCGATATCTGGAACAAATGCATGCATCTATTTACGCAAAAGTGAATCAACCTTTTCCCCCCATAATTCAATCCCGCCATATTGCTTCAGACTGTTTGAAAGTAGTTCCTGCATGTAGATGCGAAATGTGAAAATTTTAAATTAGCAGAAATTCTATTGAATGCTCAGAAAGAATAATTATAGCATCCAAAAAAGGAGTCAATGGAACTAATTTGCTTCTGTTTGGTAAGTCTGCACCTTTTTTTACACAATCGATCTCTTCCTTGAAATGTAAGTTTTGAAGACAGATAAGGACAGATATTTTCGCGCTCTTTAATTCAAACGGAAGTAGACGTTGAAATTCTTTAATCTTTTCTGGGTCTTGAAAAACTTTCGATCTTTAGATCAACCTTTGCGAGTTTGTACTTATTTATAAACCGCTTGCAATATGTCACGACTCATATTATATTGGTGAATGACAAAAACTTTTCAAATAGTAGTATATTTTAAAACGTGCCGTTTCCAAACTCATGTGAAAGTTAAAGAGTGGATTCTTTCTTTTCTCATTTAGAACCTCGAGGGATTGATTGTCTACCAAATTACTTTTGGTCGGAAAATTCCTCTGCATTGTTAAGAAACTTGGGGCCTTTTGGCCATAAATTGCGTTGGGGAAATTTATTTGGTGGCAATCCTCGGGACACCATATCAACAATATTTTGCTTTAATTATTGACCAAGAATTGTGTATTTTCCGCTATCGCCGATATTTACATTGGAGTAATAATAATTTTGAACTTGGTTTAAGCCTTGTCAATAGTAGCTATTGCCGAGATTTGGGATGCCGTTTCGATGTCATTCGCTTCCCCTGATGTAATATCCGCTATTTTCCTTAATTACTATCTGTATTAAGATCGGTTTCGCCGTTTGGTTTGAATCGATGCAGAATTTCTAGAATTTCAATTTTGTGTAAGAAAGTAGTCTCAATTTTACTGTTTATAATTTTTTTAAATTGTAATTTTAACTGTTATTGTATGTTAAATTGTTTATTTTAGCTTGAAAAACAATTTTACATTTTAGCTATAATGGATAATAGTTTAAAAGTTAAAGCATTTTTTTTATATAATAGTTTAAAATTAATTAACTTGTGCAACTGTGAAAATTTGAAGTTTTTTTGCTTTGGCCATATGAGTTACATGCAGAACCTCCCTCCCTTAATTCTTAACAACAGAAATGTTTGTGACAAGCAGTCGTGCTTAAAGTAAACTATTAAACTGCATGCCTAGGTTCATTCCTTTTTCTTTTTATCTGCTAAGGTTTAGACCTTCATATTTATGTATCACTTGTTAAACAATTTTATGTTTTTTTTTTGCCTTAAAAAAAAAAAAAAAAAAAAAAAAAAAAAAAAAAAAAAAATTAATAAATAAAAAAAATACTTAAAAAAATCTTTTTTTCCTATTTTTAAAGTACATAATCTAATTCTTACATGATGATTAGATATTTTTTAATTTAATAATTTTTTGTAATTTGTAAAATTAGTTCAACATACTACTTGGTGGGGGTATACTTTGGAAAATGTGGTGGTAATTAATTGGTTGCGAGAGGGGTCCTTGAAAATTTTTGGAATGAGCCTTGAAATTCTTGAAATATGCTTGAATTTTTATCAGAAATTTTGCTGGACACCCTGTTATAGAGCAACAAAAACTACTTTGCTTTTTTAGAACAAGAAAGTGAAATTCAAATAGCACTAAAAATCCTTTCGTTTGCCTCTTATTTCTAATGGAACAGATAAACATGTTTTAGTCATTCAAAACTAATAATGGTTTTTAAGGTTTTAGACTTGGATGTTGTATTTAGCCCTAGTTTTATTTGTTCTTGTGCTTTTCATTACACACTCCAAGCACACTTCACAAACTTGATATTTTAATTGAATTAGCAGACACAATTCAGTCATGATTAAGTTATACAAAAGGATGTGTATCATAGCACTAAAAATGACTTTATAAATGGTTATAACTGAACTTTGATTTATTATTCTCTTATAGTAAGATTTGCTAGCTGATATTTTATGTATTTTATTTGTCGTATCCAATAAGTGATTTGCAATTAATTTTTTTCATAGACGGAAAAAGAAATGCATTCGCTATCGCAGTGGATCGGACAACACAGCGGGAGAGAGCGAGGACAACATTAATAGTGTTGGGTCTGCTCAGACCCCAGATTCTCGCTACGGGGGGGAGGACCAAGAAGAAGAAGACATGAGCGACATAGACTCTGGCCATGAGGAAGATGCTTCCTCAGAGTTCAGCCTCTCATCGCCACATCCCCCCTCCTTGGATAGAGTGCAATCAGCCAATATTATGCCTCTGGGGAGCCCCCCATCTCAGCAAAGCAGCCACCCACTCAATGTACAGCTACTTTCACAGCCACACATGCCAAAGATGCACCAAGAGCAACTCCTGCAAAGGCCGCACCAAACATCAGAACAACTTTTGCAACCTCATCTGTCAAGGTCACCACTAGAAGTTGAAGAGCAACACTTGTCAAGGTTGCACCAAGCATCGGAGCAATTACTTCAGAGGACTGAACCTCACCAATCAAGACCATCACTCAAAAATGCAGATTCCCATCCATCAACTTTTCTAGTAGTAGCAGAAATACATTCGGCAAGGTCATCCCATGAAACGAAGGAGCCTCACCTATCAAAGTCAGGGCAACCTATGTTACAGCCATCAAGACCTCCACACAAATCTACAGAGCAACATCAATCAAGGACTCATCAAGCATCAGAAGAACTATTAACAAGACTACCTCATGAAGATACAGAGCCTCACCTGTCAAGGCCACATCAAATATCAGAGCAGCTCTTGCTAAGGCCACCACATGAAACGATGGAACCTTGCCTCTCAAGGCCAGAGCAACACCTCCAGGGGGCAACAACAGTAGGAAACTTGTCGACACTTGCCCACAAGTCAAGACCAATGCACCCAACAGAGCCGCTAACAGAAGCACACCAAACAAAGCAGCTTCACTTCTCCCAAATGACAGAGCAACCACTGCCAAGGTCAGAAGCACTCCAAAAGACATTGGGACTTATGTCTAGACCTTTAGAAGTGCAACAAATGAAGCTGTTGCCTGCAGAAGCGCACCAAACAACTCAGTCGCTCCTGAGTACGTAGCAAAGGCTGTGATCTACATTGCCACTGGGATAGGAAGAGGGAGGGTTAGAGTCATTGGTTTTTGTATAAATTGTTGGATTAACTAACACGATGGACATTCAACCCACCATCATCTAAAAGGATCATTCATCTTAATAGATTTTAACATTATTTTAGTTTTAATTGTGGTAGAGAACCAACACAGTTGTTTTTGTTTATTTTAAGATCATTTACCTTTTAGGACTAGTGATGCCAAATGGCAACATCCAAATTTTCAGCATTTTGTTTCCATCTAATTTTGTAAAAATTCAAAAATGTTTGGAAAAATACATTGAGAGATAAGCAAATTATTGATTATTTGTAAGGTTATGTTTTAAAAGTGGTTTTAAATGGGAATAACACTTCTGTTGAGGAAAATTATGATCACAGTATTAGGTCTGTTTAAATATGGCTTTTCATTTTCTAATACTTAGGAAAAGAGGGCTTATTATAATACCATATAGTAATAAATCAAAACATGTTATATATCTTTCTGGATATTTTTTTTTTTTTTGCCTTGCTAACATGTTTTTGCCTTAGGATACTATTAATACATCTTCATTAACAATGAGATTTCTACATATGCCTGAAAACATCCATGTCTACTCTGTTCAATCCACAATTTTGTTTAACCTATCTCTACATTGTACTTCCTCACTAAGCCTTCCCTCCCAGTGGCTTCACCATTTGTAAATAACTCCAAGTGCCCTCGCCTCATCACAACAGAGCTTCGATTTGTTTGATCTTCGGCTCAATGCCGTGGAAATACTTTTGTGCTCTCTTCCAAACACTTGAGACTACCTGCATCACCATGAAAGTATTTATTGCTATTCTGCTTTCATCTGTACAAAAACATTCTTGATGAGCTTCTGGTACCTATTGTGGCATTTAGAGAAGATTAGTGTTTCAAGAATCGCTCTGGATATGGACCGTTTTTTGAGTATGTTACTTCATGACAATATTTTCAGTACAAAGTGTACAGTGTTTTGAAGACAGCAATTTATTTTTAATTTAAATTCATTTTATACCATACTCATCTTGACACATTTTCCAAAGTTGTATCCTACTTAGTTTTGTGTTTATTACTGAATTATATCAATTATTTAATTCCAAAATTTACTATGTCCAACTCCCTGATCTCTCACCTCAACTTCTAGATAACTCATTAGTAGTTCCTCATCAACAAGCAGATAAAGCTAATTAAAATGCATGACTTTCTAAATTCAAGTCAATGAACAAGCATGTAATATCTAGAAGTTAAGTTAGGGTTCAGTGTTGTCCACCTCAAATGGTTTTAAATGGGTAAAGAAAAATTTTCCTGAGTGACTTGTACGGTTTCTTAAAAATAATGCACACATTTTGATCTTTTTATGCTCTACATCATAGCCAAGAATTTCTGAATTAAATAATTTAGAACTTTATTTAATTTGGATTTTTAAGAGAAAAAAATTAAATTTGGTGGCTCATGCGACAATTGATGAACATTTGTTTGACTTCTTATAGATTTTAAATACCCTAATCTTTTGACAATATGGCCATCGACTCCAATAAAATCTGTTGTGAAAGAGAACAATATGCAAAAAAATTTTTTTTTTAAGAATTAATTCAGTGTTTTTATATCCATTGAAAATTTAAAAAATAAAAATTTATTAAAGTGAATATAAAAAGTTACTACATTCAAACCCTGTTTACTCAAAGTTGACGGAGGCTTTGAAATTGTTCGCGTTAACCACATTTTCATGTAAAACGATAACTTAACGTTAAGTTTTAAGTATGGAGAACTGCTTTTACTTCATGTTAAACAGGGATTTCATATTAAACAATTTCGCATTAAAGGGGTTTCATTGTATTAAATTTACAGTGACGGTTTCTGTTGTCCAATTGTAAAATTTAAATTTCACTGTTTGTGAATTAGTACACAATATCCCCATAACTTGGGAACCATTAAAACACTGCATCCAAATATTTTTATTATAAAAGAACTTTAGTTAAAAATTATTTTATGTGCTTATGGCTAAATTTACATTTCACTATTATTTTGAATAGTATAGTATTAAAGTATAAAAAAAATATATTTTTATACTGAATAAATTCTTGACTGCCTCTATTTAAAAAAGTTTAAGGTTATTGTATTTGTTATGGTCATACTTTACTTAAATTTACAAAAGCTGATAATTAAGCTGAATTTATTCTCTTTCTCTCACTATAATTGCTTTTGTTCTTTATGGTGGCAATCTACAAATATACACCCAAATTGAATTCTCCAATTGGCCTCAAGAATTCACAGTTTATCAAAAGTCCTTGTAAGATACAGGAGTTCTTACTTCCAAATAAGAGTGACTGTTATTGTTCATTTTTGTAAAATCTGCAATATTATGTTATCTGTAGCAATTTACTTCACTTTTTTATAAGCCCAATTTCAAAATGCATTGTTGCAAATATTTTTGAAAATGTCATCATTGCTCTTCTGCATACAAGGTTTTAATGTGTGCTTCCCCAAAACTTTTTTTTTGGAATTTTGTAACATACTGTAATGTTGTGAATAACCACAATTGATAAAATATCCTATTTCATTTTAATTCAAATATTATTTTTGAATGGAAAGACAGTACTGAGACTAAAACGATTAGCAGTTAAGTAATCAAATCAAAACTGCAAATGAATGAGTATTGAATGTAAGAATAGTTTTCTTACAGTTAGTTACCACAATGATGAAAGATCTTGGCAAGTCAAAGTGTGTCTGCAATGTCATATCTAGTCCTAGTACTAAGGTACAAACCAGAATGCTCATTCATGTGTTCAGAACATTTCTGTTAAGGAAACGCTCTCTCAATCCGTTTGACCTTTTTTTGTGAATCATGAAAAATTTGTAAATATTGATTTGATCTTGCTATATGACTGTGTTGTTGCATCAAGATATATTTTAAAACGTTTCTTTGTGTTGCTCTCTAACTTAAAATAGGAATTCTAGTTATTTGAAATTATGTAACCTATGGCAGGGGTGTCTTTTGTAAAGAAATTGGCAACACCTCTTTCTAAAATAAGAAATCATTTTATTTTTCATGCTTAGGTTTACATCTGTGTTCGATTAACGTACTTTGGATTGAGAAAAAAATCCAATCCGTCTCTTTTTTTTTAAAATTCCAAGCAAAAATATATTTTACTTTTTTTTAATAACTCAGTATTTGCTGACAAATCTAGTGAAGAAACAAACTTTCCAATTTTTATTGCTTTAAAAATCAGATTTATTGCCATGTCTTGGATAAAATGAATTTCCAATATATCTTTAAATATTGAGAAACAATGCCCAATTTTTTGCAATTGTCCAACAATTAAATTTAAGTTTGCAATGTTGTTGTGCAATTTGTACATTGCATAGTTTCTTTTCAAATTTAAAAACACTTCCAATTTTGAATGAGATCTTGAGCATATAATACAGTCATAATTTTGTTTCCTTATTGTATTATAACTGTCCACTGTGTTCATTAATGTCTATGTAACTGCAATCCAACTATTTTTATCCAATAATAGGTAATTTGTCAAAATCAAGAATTAATTTTTGTCAATTTTAATGCATCTCAACTTATTTAAACAAATTTATAGGATGTTGATTATGTAGTTCAATATTTCTTTCTTGGAATTTTTTTTTTTAAGATTTTCATTGAAAATAATTGAAAATGGTTGTCTTTATTGATAGTCAATTAAATTTTTATTTGAGTGGTTGCATTTTAATAAATGTTGAATATTTTATGCAGCATTATATGTTTATTTAAAAAAAGCTTTTTAAAGTGATCATATAAAAATGCAGAAAAACTTTTATAAATACTGGATTCACTGGAGCATCCATTTTTACATTTGTACTAAATTTAGATATGACAATCATTTCATTTTGTCAATGTTTGTTGGATGTTCATTCTCAAATTCTCTGCACTGGTTTTAAATGTGAGACCTTTTACATCGTAACATTTGAAGAAACCAGATGTGGTTAACATTCTTTAAAAAAAAACTGATCAACTTTAAAAAATACCATTTTTGCAGAAAAATAAAACAAAGTTACATATCTTTGCCGTTTTTGTATTTTCTTTTAACAAATAATATTTTTGTTAGTTCCCTTGATCAAAGATTAAGTTTGACCATAAAACAAAAATAACTAGGGCAATTCTCTGGCTGACGCACTGGATCTTTTGGATCTTTTTTGTACTCTTAAACAGATAAGAATTAAAAAATTAAGATGAATCTAATAGTTATGTTTTTATTTTATACAACTCTAGTCAGTGGCAAAATCATGTGGAAAAATAATAATTTTAACTAGGTCAAATATGCATTTATATTACGCATGGGGCGTGTCCCGC
This sequence comes from Linyphia triangularis, assembly GCA_963978545.1. NCBI lineage: Eukaryota > Metazoa > Arthropoda > Arachnida > Araneae > Linyphiidae > Linyphia > Linyphia triangularis. The sequence goes on from OZ021722.1 coordinate 90,366,502, forward strand.
GCGTCGGTGGCTTATAAATGTACATTTGACCTAGTTAAGTTTATTTTTTATGTAACTTTGCAACCGACTAGAGTTATATAAAAAAAAATATTACTACTAGATTCATCTCAATTTTATAATTCTTATCGGTTTACGAGTAGAAAATAGAGCCGATGTGTCTTGTGCGTGCAGCATAGAATTGACCACTATATGCTTTAATATTACTTTTATATATTATATGAATTAGGATTCAATATTATAAAATTAACTATTAAGGACACGGTAAAGTAGGGGATCGGATAACAGTTTCAAACATTGTATACATAATCTTTTCCTTATGGGTATCAATCATAATTTAGATGAAGTTGTGTGGGTAAGGATGAATTTTTCAACATTTTAGGTAGTCAGTAAAGGCTTCAGCCTTGTCTTTATATGTGTATGCTAGACCTCTTCCAAGTATTGGTCTTCCATACACTATTATCCTCAGTGGCCAGTGATTCAACTTTTTGTTTTCACCTGTCCTCTAATATCTCTAGTTAGTAGCTTGATTTCTCTATTGAGAGAGTTTACTTGATTTTTCTTTTTTAACCAGTTTCTGCATTGTATGAATTGTGCAATGTGTGTTGGGAAAAACGACTCTCATATCTATGGTATTTTGAAGATCTTGTCACGACTTACTAAAAATTGACTCGCGATTACCTTTGTCGCAACGATGTACCTTGTCGCTTTGGACAACTGTTTTGGAACAATGTGGTCACGACCCACAGTTTTGGAAACGCATTAGATGTCAGTGATAACATAAGCTAACTTAACAATTTGCACTCCAGCGGCGCCTCTCAGGCGCCACACGATTGGATGCCGAAACACGAGAGGACCTCTAGGTTCGATGCGGAAATTTGATGCAAGGCCAATGACTGAGTTTAGTTTCCATGAAGAAAATCCGTAAACGCCAACCGAACCTAAAATGATTCGAGTTGCTGGTCCCTCCGCGCGAAAAAGGCCTGGAGTGCAAAAGGTTAAAAATAGCAGGCAGAAACACTATCTGGCCAAAAGTATCCGGACACCTCCCTAAAGAAGTGGATCTAGCAGGTGGCGTTACCGAAAGCTACAAGAGTGTTGGTTTATGGTTTGCCAAGTCATATTTATGCTTTTGTGAGACAATTAGTGAGTCAAAGAAACTTAGTTTCTTTGATTGGGGCATTATAGTGGGTTGGTTGGTTGTATTCAGATTATCTGGCGCCGTCAGCAACACGAGGGCTATAATGCGCCGAAACATTTCGTCATTTAACAAACCAACATACATTTACAAACACCCATGCCAACACGGGACTCGAACCCGCAACCTCGCGGTCTAGAAGCCAGCACGCTAACCACTATACCGTTTGGTCGGCGGCATTATAGTGGGATGCCACCTTTGCGGGATATCAGTTCGTGAAATTTTGGACATTCTACAGAAACCAAAATTCACTGTGAATAATGTAATTTTGAAGTGGAAACGTCGAGACAGTGAAACTGCAGAAACACGAAGTGGCAGGCTCGTTGGTTGGAATCACTCAGAAGTTGCCCAGTTCACTAGGCGTTAGTGCTTGCAGCAGGACTGTTCGTTCTCACAAGAACATCTCTCCCCAGAATGCGAAGCGACGATTGCAAACGGGGCAAAGCTCGCCCACCGTTATTGGACTGTGGACCCCTAGAAAAAAGTTCTTTGGAGTAATGAATCTCGCATTATAATCTGGCAGTCCAATGGACGCGTTTGGGTTTAGCGGATGCCCGGCGAGCACTTCTCACGTGACTGCATTGTGCCGACTGTAAAATTTGGTGGTGTCAACATTATTGTGTAAGAGTATTTTTCATGATTTGACCTGGATACCTTAGTTCCTGTGGTTGGAAACATGAATTCTGATATGTATGTAGACATTCTAGACAATGTTGCTCTTCTAACTCCATCTCTATGGCAATATTTCGTAGAAGGCCCATTTCTTTTCCAGCAGGATAACGACTCCATTCGCACATCGAGAAGTACGCAGTCATGGTTTGATGAAATAGTAGTTCAAAAACTGGACTGGCCTTCTCAGAGCACCGATCTAAATCCCATGGAAAACCTTTGGGACAAATTAGAACGCATATTACAGTTAGCCAAATCGGTCATCTTCATTGCCAGTCTCACTTTTGCTGTGATGGACGCATAGAAGTCGATTCTTATGGCCACCTATAAAAAAACTGGTTGGAAAATGTCCCTAGACGTATGCAGTAGGGTGGGCCGAAGATGGCCAAAAAATATTTATTTATTTTTCGAAATCGTTTTGGGAATAGCTCTGATAAGTTGCCTAATGGGTCAATTAGAACACACACAAAATTTCGTCAATTTTGCTCAATATCTAGCTGTGCCGCTCTGGCATTGAAAATGTAAAAAGTGACAAAATTTTTTTTAAAAATGCACTTTTAAGCTATTTTTTGAAAATTATTTTAAAAAACCGGCGTTGGTATAACATGGAATAGTTGCCTAATGTATTAGTTACAACACGCAAAAAATTTCGTCCATTTTGCTCAATATTTAGCTGCGTCCCTCTTGCTTTGAACATAAATGTACCTGAATGTCGCAAAATTGTAACAGATTGACGTTTGGGTGGACAAAAATAATATTTTTTCGAAATCGGTGTTGGAATAGCGTTGAAAAGTTATCTAATGGGTCAGTTAAAACACACAAAAAATTTCGTCAATTTTGTTTCATTTCTAGCCTTTGCCCTCTGCCATTGAATATGTGCAAAACATACAAAAAATTCACTTTTAAGCCAGTTTTTAGAATTTTTTTAAAAACGGGCATTGGCGTAGCATAGATTAGTTGCCAAAAATGTATCAGAACCATCGATATAGATAAACAACTAGATAGACTGCTTAACGCTGGGAAAATGAAGCCGTTGCCAGATGCAATTGGTGGGATAAAAAATACAGATTGCCGAGGATTGAAAATAAAATTTTGGGTTGTACACAGCAGAAATGTCAATAGTAGACCTTAATTAGTAATGTGAAAAAATATATATATTATAACACTTTACAAGGTTTTTCACATTCCCATCCAACTATAAAAGTGAACTGTGATTGGTTAATCATCCCACCAGCTTCGCAATCCCCGGCGCGTTTTTCTCTTTGCATTGACAATGGTTTTCAGTTGTTCAGTTGTTTATCTATATCGATGGTCAGAACACACACAAAATTTCGTCCGTTTTTCACAATATTAGCCACACCCCTCTTGCTACGAACAAAAACATGCCTAAATGTCGCAAAATCGTAAGATCGAACGTTAGGCTGGACTAAAAAAAAAAAAAAATTTCGTAATCGGTCTTGACATAGCGTGGAAAAAGTTGCCTAATGGGTCAATTAAAACAGACACAAAATTTCATAAATTTTGTTGATTCAAATTATCTGGCGCCGTCAGCAACACGAGGGCTATAATGCGCCGAAACATTCGTCATTAGACAAGCCAACATAAATTTACAAAACACCCATGCCTAACACGGGACTCGAACCCGCAACCTCGCGGTCTAGAACAATTTTGTTGAATATCTAGCTGTGCCCCTCTGGCGTTAAAAATGTTCAGAACATACAAAAAATGCACTTTTAACCAACTTTTTGAGCAATCACTTAAAATTTTTTAAAAACCAGCATTGGCATAGCACGGAATGATTGCATAATGGGTCAGTTAGGACACACAAAAAGTTTCATCCATTTTGATCAGTATCTAATCTAGTGGTGCCTCTCTGAGTAAAAGAGTAAAAATAAGGACGAAAAAGCAGCGAACTTTGAATGGGTCAGTTAGAAACCACTTAAAAATATCGTCGATTTTGCTCAATATCTAGCTACTTCTCCAAAAATCACAAAAAATAAATAATATACGTATTAAAAATCAAAAGTATATTTACTAGTATAATACTTATTCATGTTTAGAAATCGAGAAATTAAAATATTATGAAGTAAAAATGAGTAGGCCTAATCCTTATAAAGTTTAGTCTTCAAAATAGTACTGCCCCTTATTATCAAACGTTGGAAGTTGTCCTCTTGTTACAATTATTGGACTTGAAATAACTCAGAAATAACTTTAAGATGAAAAATGGTTATTTTATTTTCAGAAGAATATTTTTCTTTTTTTTTCAAACTTAAAAAACAGGTGAACAGAGTTGAGTTGTACAAATGCTGTATAATGGAATAATAGGTAGTGGCTTAAAAATAGAGTAACATGAAATATCTATATATTTAATAGGCAATACGTTTTTTGGGGTTAGTCCGTCCGCCTAAACTACTCAACCAATTTCAATGATCAAGGTGTCATTTTAAAGGAAATAAGCTGTAGATTTGCCAAAACGTGCCAAAATAATTTATTAACACTTTATTAATTAGTTAAATTTCAATATTTTTCAACATTAAGCTACTACAAAGCCTCAATGATTTTGAATATATGATTGGCAACATCCTTACGTATGTAAACAACAAACCGGCTGCTCGGGGGTTCAACCAACCAACCGTTGCTAATTTTAAAGCTATCCTTATATGTAAACAACAAACCCATTGCTAATTTTAAAGCTCTTTTTAAACTCTTCGTTTCAAAGTTGATTTTTTCTGTTTTTCTGAAGCATTTTTGTATTAGAGTAATTATTATTTTGAAGTATTTCTATTCAGGAAATGCTTCGCGTTGGACGTCGTCCTCTAACGGGGCGACTTATCAGAATAAATAAAAGATATTGGGACTTCAATGTTAGGGCATAGCTAAGGAAGTTTTAAGTCAGAATGTTGGCGGATAGTATATTTAACTTTCTATTATGAAACTTGCAATTTGGGTGTTTTCTCTATTAGGCCTTACATTAAATTTATAAAAATTTGATTACATTTTTTTATGGCTGGCAAACTTATTCGAGCGCAGCAAGATGTTTTAACCACAAATTCGAGCGGCAAAGCCGCTCAATCCGAGCGCAGCGAGGCGTTTGGGGTTGGCGAGCGTTAGCGAGCAGGGGGCGAAGCCCCCTAGTTGAATTTAAATATTCTAACAAGAATCTCATAGCTCGTATATAACCGTTTTTGCAGCATCACCACAAACTTTCGTTCTTCATCTTTTGTATACATTGTAAGTGGTGGTTCTGTTATGGTGTACTTTGACCAGTCAATGAGATCAATGTGATCAACGGTATTAAAGTGTACCTATGTATTATATACATTGGTGTCGAAAATCCAACTAATGAGCTTCATATAATCGTAAAGTTTGTAATTCTGGTTTATGCACCAATAAAGTTCGAGATGAAAAAAAAAAACTACATTTTACGGTGGGGCCCGACATATCTGAAAGATGATTGCTCTCTCAAAGCAGTTGCCAGACCACGTCAAGAAAATTAAAAAAAAAAAAAAAAAAAAAAAAAAAAAAAGATTTCAAGCAATGCATATTTTGCCCATCCGGAAAATATGCTAGTAGCAATGCTAATGGATTCTCTATACCATATCCGGGAATTGGCAATGATGGGAATCCTGAACATCAGAAATAAGAAATCCGAAGACATACGCTTCATCAAACCTCCTGAACTCAACTTTAATGCCGTTGAATACATTGATCTCATCGACTGATCAACGTACACCATAACAGAACTACAGCTTACAATGTATACAAAAGATGAAGAATTGGAAGATATGTGGAAAGAGCAGCACTTGAGAAGTTTCTATGTCAAACGCAAGCAATCGAGAGATGTGTTAAACTCATATCTGAAGCTTTAACGAAAGTTTGTGGTGATGCTGCAAAAAGCGGTTATATATACGAGCTATGAGATTCTAATAAGAAGACAACTTCCAACATTTTATAATGAGGGGCAGTACTATTCTGAAGACTAAACTTTATAAGGATTAGGACTACTCGTGTTTACTTTATAATATTTTAATTTCTCGATTTCTAAATAAGAATAAGTATTATACTAGTAAATATGCTTTTGATTTTTAATATGCATATTTTTGATTTCTTAAAAAGACCAGGAAGAGTAGCTTAGATACTGAGCAACATCAACGACATTTTTATGTGGTTTCTAACTGGCTCATTCACAATACGCTGCTTTTCGTCCTTATTTTTACTCTTTTACTCAGAGGGACACCACTAGATTAGATACTGATCAAAATTGATGAAACTTTTTGTGTCCCATATGCAAAACTGACCCATTATGCAACCATTCCGTGCTATACCAATGCTGGTTTTTAAAAATAATTTCCAAAAATTTCTAAAAAATGGCTTAGAAATGCGTTTTTTGTATGTTTTGGACATTTTCAATGCCAGAGGGGTGCGGCTGGAAATTCGACAAAATTGATGAAAATTTGTGTGTGTTTTAACTGACCCATTAGGAAACTTTTCCACGCGATTTCAAGACCGATTTCAAAAAAACATTTTTTTGGACTATCCCAACTCCGAGTTGTTACGATTTTGCGACATTTGGTACATTTTTGTTCAAAGCAAGAGGGGCTAACATATCGAGAAAATTGGAGGAAATATTTTGTGTGTTCTAACCGATACATTAGGAAATTATTCCTTTCTATACCAATGCCAATGGTGGTTTCTTAAAATAATTTCCAAAATTTTCCAAAAAAGGTCCTAAAAGTACATTTTTTAGGTTTTTTTTTACATTCTCAAAGTCAGAGGGGCGCGGCTAGATATTGAACAAAGTTGACGAAATTTTGTGGGTGTTCTACTTCTTGACCCACTAGGCAACTTTTCCGCGCTATTCCAAAGCCGATTTCGAAAGAAGAAAAAAATGTCGGCCCATCCTATAGTGTGCAGGCTGCCATCGATTTAAAAAAGGGGACCCACATTATATTAATATATGCCTCAAGATTCTCCATACCACTGGATGTCCGGATACTTTTGGCCAGATAGTCTAACAAGCTACATATATTTCGTCTCTTGAAATTCTGTACACCAACGAATCAGCAAGGAGCAGAAAACCAGAAATTTTTGAACGATATATAAGCAGTGACAAAATTATAACCATTGATGCTATTGTTTGCATTTTGTAGAGGAATTATGCGATGTAACAGGAAGTACCTATGTAAGACAACAGTAGGTGTCTAGCAAAACTGTTAGATAGATCTCTGCTGCTACAATGGCAGATTATTAAAATTTAAATGACTTTGAACGTAGCGTTATAGTCGGTGCTCGAGAGATTGGACACAATATCTTCAAGGTGGAGAAGAAACTTTGATTTTCGCGCAGGACCATTTCACTAGCGTACCGTGAATATCAATTATCCAGTAAAACATTAAATCTCAGATATCGGTGGGGCCCAGTAAAGACCTTGAAAGAACGGGACAATCGAAGGATAAAGAGAATATCTTAAACAAGATAGAAGTGCAATACTTCCACAAATTTACGAGGATTGCAATGTTGGAGCATCAACAAATATCAGAGTGCAAACTGGTTAAAGGGGCCATCAATGACATGAGGTTTCAAAGGCGAAGGCCCACTCGTGTACCTTTGGTGACTGCACGGCTTTACGACCCGCCTGGGCCCTCAAATACCACCATTGAAATGTTGATGACTGGAAATACGTTGCTTGGTATGATGAGTCTCGTTTTCAACTGTATCGGGCAGATGGGGGTGCATGGGTATGGAAACAACCTCATGGACCCTAATCCATGGACCCTACTTGTATACAGGGGACTATTCAAGCTAGTGGAGCCTCTGTGATGGTATGGGACGTGCGTAGTTGATGCGATACTTGATCCCTGATACGCCTTGAGACAACTCTGATAGGTAACAGGTTCGTAAGCATTCTGTCTGATCACCTGCAACCTTTCATATCCAGAGGGCATTCGGCTGGTCTATACACCACTCGTCGGGAATTGCTGTAAACTGACTCCAGGAACACTCTTTTAACTTTAGACATCTCCGTTGGCCACCTTCCCCGACATGAACATTCATGAGTATATCTGGGATGCCTGGCAGCGTGCTGTTCAGAACAGATCTTCACTACCTCGCACTCCTAGGAATTTGTGGACTGCCCTGCAGGATTCATGGGGCAAATCGCCTCCAAGATACCTTCAGACATTAGTCAAATCCCTGCCACGCACTTCTGCGTGCTTGTGGAGGTTCTACACAATATTACGCAGGTGTACCAATTTTTCTGGCTCTTCAGTGTACTATACAATAATAATAAAAAAAAAAATTAAAAATTAAAAAAAAAAAAAAAAAAAAAAAAAACGACATTAATAAGGAAAGTGACCACCGCTCATTCTCATACAAAGTTTACAGCGTGTGACCATGCTTTCCATGAGGTGATCAACCACCCCAAATTCAAATGATGTCCCATTCCTCCTGTGGAGCAGTTTTCAACTTTGCCAGAGTTAGTGGGAAACATACGGCCACAGCACAGACGAGGGCATCACAGAGATTTTCAATGCAATTAAGATCGGACGAGTACACCGACCAAATTATATTGAAAGAGGTGGCATCGTCGACACCCATCTAGCTCCAGGTAGTAGTCGACGATGCCACCTCTATGGGGATGTTCATAATCATCCATTAAAACGAGAAAAGGAAGAACTGCTGCAGTTTCCAATCTCACAGTGGGTTGTAGGATTTCCTCCCTATACCAAACGGTCGACACAGAACCTCGTCCGTCTATAGATGTGCAGATTGGTTTGATAACCCGACGGAATCCTGAGCTGCCCCATAAGGCTTTCACCTCGGAATGCGTAAAGCTCGATGATGTTTTGGGACCGATTGCATGTGCCTTGTTTTCTCCAGAACCTTACACGTTTTCCATCTGCTTCCAGAACAGGGAATTCCAATTCGCATGTTGTCGACACCACTTGAATAATGCTCTTCTGGATCGGACGGACAGAGGTTCACCAAATTCGTGGTAACCAGGCGTACTATCCAGTCATTTGTAGACTTCGGTGCACAGAAGTGGCAGACATCGTTTTACCAATAGACGCTTCAACCATAGATATCACATGTGTGTGGAGGTCACTCTTTGGTTTCCCTTCGGTATAACAGCAACAGTGGTGGCTCGTGCTCTATCGCCAGTACAGCCGGGCTGCATTTAGTTCAAAACTAAAATTATATACTTTACAATTTTCTAAAATGAAGATTCAATTTCTTCGGTAAGTGTAAAACAATCCGATAAATAGCAAACTTGTTGCCTCAATACTCAGTTCCCAAGGGGAAAAAAATCGCTTTCAATCAACACCAACCGGTGATCTTCCTCCGAATAGCAGCCGAGTGTTCCTGAAACAAGTTTCAGCTGCGACGTTGCCATGGTAACAGATGGAACACAGCAGAGCCTTACCCTCCAAGTATTGTGTAGCGAGACAGCCAGTTCATCAGTTTTCCAACTTCTGCTGTCCTTGAGAATTCGATGAACAGATTGGCTCCACATGTGAGAATGGTGTGGGTGGGGTGAGTGAGACAACTATACAGAATGATTTGATTAATTGTTCTTATTTTATAATGTTACGTAATAAATGTTATTATTTTGTGCAAATTGAAACGAAACTTCGATATGAGTATTAAAGAATTTGCGTTCATTAAGGTGTATGTACAGTACACACTTGAAATATCGCAAAAATAGTTCAAATGTGTTTTTAATTTTTTTGCTTTAAAATACTTTCTAGATGGAATTTTTCCGAGATAATGGTATTATTTGAAGGCAAAAAAGTTATTTTATTAGTTTGTAGTACTATTTTTTTCAGAACAAAAATTTGAATATTTGAACTCATTATCTAAAAAATCGTGTTTTTTGCACGTGAAACTTCATTTAAACAGTGACACCTAAAGTTTGATATAATCTTTTGGAAAAATGATTTGAGAATTCAAATCTGCATTAACTGTTAGATGTTTTGAACCTCAGTCAAATTGATTGGAAAGAAAATGAATTTTGCTAGATTTTTAAATGTAAAAATTTTCAGAAAAATTGCGATTTTTTCTTTCAATCTTAATTTTTTTTTCATTTAATAAACTATATATTCTTGAAATTAGATGGAGGTTCATATCATTGATAATGATATTATGAACAATTTCTAACCATAATTTATTTTCTTGACCCCATAAAACTCGAGTAATTAGAGGTCAAAAATTTGCTATTTATAACGAGTTAAATGTTAATTAGTTAATTTTTGAATAAAACTGATTTTTTTTCATGTAAACATCGTTATTAATTATATACTTTTAAGTACAAGAAAATCCAATTTTTAAAATGATAATTAAAAAAAAAAGTTCAAGCGTGTTTGCACATGATTGTGGAACGTGTGTGTGTGGTTGGGGAAGGAGGGGTTGTTGGAAAGTCACTTATTTAACCTTTGTTTCCATAAGCGTGAAATGATGGAAATATTAAAGGAATCGAAGAAAAGAGCAACATCAGTGATTGATTCCTCTGCTTCAAGGCGTCCCATTGAACGCCAGGGCTCACTAAAGCCCTAGAAATACGTCTGTTTTGAAAAATAATCATGCGTAAGTTCTAAACACTTTTTATCAACACTTACATGCAACTCCTCTAACCCATCACATTGCTGACTCCTTATACGACTGTCTTTTTTGCATATTTCTCGATGCGAAACCATGATTGGCTGTTACATAACAAATTTGCATACTTCCATCTCCCTCTGCAGCAAGTTGCAGACTCTTATCAACTCTTATTTTTACCAACTAATGGTATCACATTTAGCAAGCATTTTTAAAGGGTTCACATATCATCAGAATTCTATTAACTACAATCAAATCCATGATTTAGACTATTTCGAGGAAGAACCGTCGTCTAACGTGAACAAGGATTTTGGTTGGAAACTGTATGTCAGCTTTAAGGCTGATTATTCAAAATCGCCGTATCTTAGTTTTACCATGTACATATCGCGTCCATGCTTATGGGAAATAGAAATTTTGAATGTTTCACATTTTTTACCTCTACCCACAATGTAAGAGTTAGTCGAAATTATGATAAATCTCTCTCCATCTTAGTTTGACTATTTATAGTAGTATAACTATGGAAACGTTTACTAATTGTCCTGTCACATGCCTGGGACGTTGGGCCTTGGGATATTTTACATCTAGAACATTTTATATCTTAAACTTAATTTGAGATGATTACTCAAAAGTGCTATGATATTTCTTTTACTTCTTTAGATAAACTCCTCCTTATTCTTCAATATTCTGCGTCCTGTCCGTATAGAAAGTAAAATATTAAAAATTTGGAACGTTTTGCCCATTTTCGACCCTTCAAGGATATTAATTCAAAACGGTGATAACTTTGTTTTGGTAATAGACTGAGAGGTGGCTGCAGGTTTAGGTGCCTCATTGAACATCATTCTGAGTTTTATATATGAATATATTGGTAGATCATGAATACACTGGTCTGCCGCCTCAAAAATGACCGAAACTATTAAAAAAAAAAATCTGATTGCCAAAATATGTCATAGTTAGGCAAATATTGAATATCCTTTTTTGTCTGGTAACTCACTACTCTTTAATTTTCAATCAAGAAATGTGCAGATGATTTGTCTTTCCTGACACCAAGATCTTTCAACTTTTAAAAATCAGCTAAGTCAGCACTAAATATTTCGTCCTCAGTGACTTAATATTTATCTCCAACTTGGCTCACTTTTAAAAGATGGAAATGTTTTTTTGCCAGAGAGTAATTATCGTCTGCACTCTTCCTCATTGAAAATTAAAGAACAGCGAATTACCACAAAAAAAAGCATATTCATTATCTGGCAAATTATGACATATTCAGCAATCGGATTTAGTTCAACTCATTTAAAGTCGATTTTTGATTAGTTTCGATCGTTTTTGCCCCGGCAGACCTTTGGATTCATGAACAACTAATATTTCTCAAAATTCTTTTTAAAAAAAAAATTAGAATGATGTTGGATTAGGTTTCTAAACTCTAAACTTGCAGGCGCCTCTCGGACTACATGCACTGTTTTGGGAAAATATGAATTATAATTTGTAGCGACTTGACTTTGTGGAAAGTAGGATATTAGAGTATTTCACATTTGGATCTTTTGAACCTTTAATGTTGGTTAATTGCGATCGGAATAGTTTACTTTTTCTATATTTGTTATTAGACTTTTTTTTAAATAAAATTTTAGATTTGCGATTATATAATGAGAAGTGGGAAAATTATAATGATGTGATGTCAGCGAGGTCTTTTATGTATAAAGATGTTATTGTTCAAAGGGAATTTTAATTAAGTTTTGAAGCCTTAAAAATAATAAGTTATCATAAGACATTGCGTGCGATAAGTATTCGATTCCATCTTTTGTAACAATTTGCACAGTTTAATTAATCTGGTAAGTACGTTAATGAATAGCAATAATTCAAACAGTTTTTGAAGTAAGATGCTTTTTAAGACACATAAATATGTTAAGAATTAAACTATATATATATTTTTAATTATTATTATTATAAGGAATTTGGGTAGACCACAAACCAGATCGATTCATTAAACAAGACATTTCTGGCAAACTACAGAAGAAAATGTATACGATAATTTCTCTAATAAACAAACTCTATCCTCATTATTTTTTATATTTTATTACATTCATACATTTTCAAAATAGGATTCTTCAAAAGAAAAGAAGAAGAAAAAAAAATAAAAGGAAAAAAAATTAAAAAACAGGATAAATGAGGAGATAACGTTCGAAGTAACTTGAAATTACACGCATCGAATATTGTCGTTTTCATGCTTAGTGGCCCATGTATCATGCATCAGTGGTAGTGCATTAAGTCTTTCCAATAACAATATTTATAAATATATTGTTTCATTGAAAAGATCCTGTTACCTGTTGGGTAAAATTGCAAAATCCTCTATTATTATTATTATTTTCTTTAATTTATAACTTTGTACAGTTATTGCACTAGTCTTTAAAATGAGGTTTACTGTTAATATAAGTAACAAAAACAAAACAATAATTTGTTTTAAGGCAATATATTGTCCAATAATTTGAGACAGCATTGGATTAAGTCTATGGGTGGAGAGATGGTTGGAAAGGCTGACGACCACTCTTTACATTGACTTCATAAAACATAAAATAATATAAGGTTTAGCTACATTAACATGTTTAGGGTGAAACTCTGGAAATTCTAGAAATGTTTAAGACATAAGAATGCACTACAAGGCACTTCGATAAATTGGTATAGAAAATATTTTATTCAGATACAATCGCCTTCTATCTTGAACATACTAAAATATAAAATTAGACAAATTTACTGAAAAATTTAATATTCTTTTGATTATTCTTTTATATTTTTTGTTAAATTTTACGTCTCAAAATTATTGTCAACCGTCTGTAAAAAGTCCAACCCTGACAAATGCAACTAAACGTTCTTTGAACGCCATCTTCTCATGCATCTATCCTCCATGAACTAACTATGTCTAGTGAGTACGACTTCAGAGACCTGCTTCCTCGTTGGCCCTCTTTGCGAGGAATTCGACGATCTGTGGTACCTCTAACATGCGCCCGAGGTATGCTTGTAGTTGGGGTCGAGATTCGAGGTTGAGACCGTGTCGGTATTTGAGTGCGGCAAGCGATAGGGTTAGGCCAATGTCAGACCATGTCACCTGGAAAAGACAGAAACATTCATTGTAGTCAATGTGCGAGCTGGATATGCTGAATTTGCTCATGGTCACGGAAACAGTTAAGAACTATAACCAGTTACTTATTCTTTAATATATTATTTGTTGTTTAGTTTGGTTTGGAACTTCCTACTGTCTATTTCTGCCAATTATAAAGTGCTTAACACAACCGTTTATGTATCGTAATTTTGAGCTTCTAGAAGAATACGAGATCGAAATCTTTTAGTGTAAACTCCTCTTTCCAACTCCACCACACCAACGAGAGGACATTGAGGCCACGGCAGATTTAATGTGCATCAGCCCCCTCCCCCCCCCACTTAGGAACACACCGATATTTGGAAGATCGAGGCCCGATACTCTCTTGCTGTTTATTCAATGTATAAACCTACATGTGAGTTCATGGTTGTTTACTATTGCCAAGAGAAGTGAAGTCGTGTGAGTAATCTCAATGGAGATTGTGCATTGAATGTTATAGTCAACTACTATGTTTACTGGTAAATTAAATACGTAATTTTATTAGATAATGGAATTGAGGAATGTGAAAATTTGAATTTGTTTTTAAGTGGAATTACGATTGGTCATAAGCCTATCACAACTGCTGCCAAAAGAAGAAATCACACTCAAAATGACGCCTTGCATAAAGTCCATTGAGAATGAAATCATTATCTACTACTTCTCGATAACCAGAAAGTAAATTACTCCGAAAGTCTAATGAGTTGTTTAGAGTTTGCTTTGTAAAATGTGAATTTAATTTTTAAGCTTTGAAAAAATGTGATGCCTTATCAACAATAATTTTTGTGATGTATTTCATGAGAAGAATGGTGCACACATTTTGGGAACTTATGTGGAATTTAAAAAATCAACATTAATAATCTTGCGTGTCCTGCTTATCCTTTGCAAATTCTATTTCGTTTTTCCGGCGTCATAAGAAATATAGGTAAATGGCGAGAACAACCAAGTTTCAACTGGTGGTCAGACAAAACTGGTTAGCAATTAAACTTGCTATCTCTTACTAAACATAATTGAATTTTCTATATATTTTTTTCATTTGGTCCTATATTTGTAGAATTGATAAAAACATTTATATTGAATTTTGCCACATCAAATTAATTCTTATCGAAAAAGGTTAAAGTTGGGTATCATTTTTAAAGGGAGAAACCTATAATACTTTATTATGTAATATGATAACACAATTTGTTAAATTCGAAAATATTCTATTCTCTTGTAATTTCGATTAAAAGTTCCATTAAGCTTGGACTTTCGGAGTGTGCGTCACTGTTATCCAACTTTGAGCTATCTATCCATCGGCTTATTGTTCTACGACCGATAGAAATGTGCTCATACCGAATTCTGTCGAAAAACACCGCCACTTATCAGATAACACTACGATCAATCGCTGATATTATCTCTTTTTAACACCTTTTCGAATTGCAAGACGAGCTTTTTATCTTCTAATCTATAATGCTCCTATTAGAAATGTAAATACATTTTCTATTGTCGCGTATACTTCACACAAATTAGACATCAATTGCATTGACGAATATGAAGACAAGCACCATGTTATGCATCTTCACTATGTCTACAGTCACTCATTTACATTGATAGAGAACACGAAGCTGTAGCGAACACGAAGTATATTCCCGCGACATTGTCGCAACAAATAGGATGTTATCCTTTTAAAATTCGTCCTTTTTTATTGTTCTTACCGTCGCTGAAGAAGTGATTTAAAACACGTAAAAGAAGAAGAAATTATCAAACAAACCCCCCCCCCCCCCCAGTACCACAAATGGAAATAAATCATAATTTGATACCAAAAAATATTGCAACATATAGTTTTTTCTATTTGTAAATTTATATTTTAGTCCATTTCACGAAATAATTACTTTATATTTTTCAACATTATTGCCGACAGTGTTACACCACTTTAAAAATAAACAAGGAGTATAGAACTTCATGCAACTTTCAATTACGCTATTAAACAGGTTAGTGCATCTATATTTAATATCGATTGGCGTAATTTACCACTTTCGTATTCATGTTTTCATTAATTTAAAAAAAAAAAAAAAATGGCCAGTTTGACGATATTTTTGGAAATAATTATTATATTGACATAAAATAAACGCCAAAATTGCGATTTATTTTTCGATAATTATTACATTATCCTTCTGGGTAAGTAACAGAGAAGAAAAAGTCCTTGATGAGCATTTCTCAAGGGAAAAGAACTCAGTGTTAGAGACATTCATTTTCCAACTTTTTACACTTTTATCGAATTCTTGCCAGAATTTCGAAGGTAGAAATGCTTACAACACCTTAAAAGGTACCTCAGAGATTTTGATCAAAACTGATGGTTTAGTCGTATTCCGGGTATATCATATCTAGTAATCTATTATAGTATATCAGTTAGGCAAGCAACGCAGAGGAAACTGACCTGTGGTCCCACTATATAGTCCTGTTCGTCCTTCCTCTCTTTCAACATCTTCTCGAAGGCATCGAGGTATTGGGGGGCGTCCTCTTTCAACATCGTCTGCACAATAGAACTCTAGCAACACACAACAATATACTTTTAGAAATAAACATCCAGACAAAAACTTAAACTATTACTTCTCTCACCATACACCCCTCAAAATATATTTTTAATCTCCGACAAGTCGAAAGAATGTTTGCTTTTGACCTGTAACCTGTATGCTTCTATATTTAAAACTAGTCAATTTTTTGTTTTTTTAAATTTTTTTTGTAGTTTCGTCCTTGAAAACTGTAAGCAGAATTTGATGCGATTCTTTTACATAGAAATTTTTATCAAATATTTTATCGATTCCATTATTGTAAGTGAATATAAATGAATTCATTACAATTTTTGTCATTTTGTCAATTTAAATGATTACAAAAATATTTTATAACGAATCGATATTAATAGAACTTTGGGTCCGAACGATATCACGGAGAAAAACCCTAAAAGGTAAAAGCGGAAGGGACCTTTCACCTCTTTTCTGGACTAATCATCGCCACAAGCAACAGCTAAACATTACCTCTTCAATAACTCTCTTTAAAGTGGTAAAAGATGTGTTGTTTTTCCAATTTTGCCTTGTTTCTTGCTTTTAAAGAAAGGGAACATCTTTCGTATGTACCCAGGTACCACAACGGTATTGATCAACTTCGCAAACAAAGGTTATGGGAAGATTGGCTAATTCATGTCGAAACTCGAGCATCGTTCCAAAATACACGAATTTTAAAAAAATAATAATAAACATGTCAAAATCATCACAAGCTATATTTTTTGCTCCTCCGTCCTTATTTATTCAAATATATTTCAATTTTAAAGCTTTGCATCAACATTTTAAATCTCCCAGTATATTTTACCCAGCACTGAGCGAGATTGACCAAGATCCATAGCAACGGCCAGTCTACAAAGGTTCACATTGGGATTGGCCAGTGTTGAGCGATAATGGCCAACGTATTTGTGCTACTGGTGTAGTTACACTATTTATGTGAAGTTATAGACGTATTGTGAATAATAATGTCAGTAAGTGTCATTTGCGTAAGTATTCACAGGTTTCCCATTCAATATCCAGAGTGTGTGCTTCGTTTGTGATCAAGTTGGTTGTTTTCAGATTATCTAACGCCGTCAGCAACACGAGGGCTATAATGCGCCGAAACATTCGTCATTAGACAAGCCAACATACATTTACAAACACCCATGCCTAACACGGGACTCGCACCCGCAACCTCGAGGTCCAGAAGCTAGCACGCTAACCACTATACCATTTCGTCGGCCAAGAACTGTGATTATAAGAATGTCGCTTACCCTCTCTTCCTTGCTGAGCTGGTGTACTTCGGCCCTTCTGATTTTGGCGAACATATGCCAGAGACCGTCCATCACCAGGTCGCACAGGGCACTCTCGATGGCATCACGACCAGTCAGTCCTACCGCACACAAAAAGGAAAAAAATCACAATCAAAAGTGTACTGATAAAGTATACATAATTGCAAAAATGTTTGTCTTTGATTGAAAAATAGAATTAATAAACTGATATACGAAATATTTATGGATGTTTATCTATTTGCACCAAAAACTTTTTAAGGGTACAGTGAACTTTCAAAAACAATAAAAAATCCCATCTCAAAAATAGGATGTGCAATTTTCTTGCTTATAAAAATAATACTAGTACTGCATTTATATAATTATAAAATTGTTTGTTTATATATAACTTTCCAGTATCTATACTTAACTTTTAAATGCAGCTTTCTCCATTAATGAAAATTTATAGATTTTAAGATTTTAAAATGTTCTAGTTTTTCAACTTGCTTAATACTTTCTAAGAGATTTAACGAAACATGCGTAAACACTTTTTGGAGGAAGCATAATTGTACTTTATTTAAATTATAAAGTTTTTTTTTTTATTTTTTTTTTTTATGAATTACAATACAAGAGAAATTTTTTGAAAAATTTAGGTAAAGCCATATTTTTGTTCACATTTTCTCAAAAGTACTTTCAAATTTATAAAAAGGCTCTCAAAATTATGTTATAACATTTACGATGCATTTAAAATTGCAAAAAAAATTGCATGAAAATTTCTTAAAATTGATGCTCATGGAGCGTTTTGAAATAAGTATATAATATTGATATATTTTAAAACTTTAAATATTTATAACTTTTTTTTAAAAAAATATTTTTTTTTCTCAAATTTTCTTCATATTAATAATATTAATAAACTAATATATCATAAAAAAATTCTGGAAAAATTACTTCACAATAAAAATAAAAAAAAGTTTTTCGTAGTCCACTATACCTTTAAACACAGGTTTGGTTGTAAGACAGAATGTTATATTTTAATTTTAAGGACGTAAAGAAATTAACAGAGAAAAAAAAACAGATGTAATTCCCCAACCCTCATTTTAGAAGTGCACAAAAATTCTTAGTCGATGACCCCGAGTGAATCATTTTGTGACCAAATCGCTAAACAATTTAAAAGAGACGATGTGATTCATCTTATTCATGTCTCAGCGCTTCGATGATTCTCTCTCTTTTAGTTCTTCAAGGCACAGCACGAAGTCTGTTATCTGAGGTATGAAGGTTTGTGTATGACTAAGTTCAAACTGTGTGACAGTGAGAAATTTTCCGAGCAAGTATTTCACTTTTTGATAAAACTGTATATTTTGTCACTTTTGAACGCAATGGCCTGGGATTTGGAATTGAGCTCGACGTGTATTAAAATCAATTGAAACAAGCTCACAAAGGTAGAATGCGTAAATATGTTATCAATAAGGCAATACCCTGAAAACTAAAACCAAAGTTGTCCAAAGTAGTATAATAAAAATTTATAAAAACATTTTTGTGATATTATTCACTTTTTGGCATTAAAAGTTCGCCCATTTCATTGACTCTAATTTATGTGAAAGATAGTACAATAAACAAGCGTTTTTAAAAAGGAAACAATTCAAGAAAACATGAAATTGCACATCACTTAATATAGGTATTATAATAAATAGAATTATAAAAATCAAATATAATTCACTCAAGGGGAGTTGATACCTTTTAACGACAACAAAGACAGTTTTTTGACTTAATTTTCAATTGACTTTTTAAAAAAATGTATTTTTTATTTTTAATTGATATTTTTATACAGCATAACGTTAATTCCTTCTTGAAAAAAATAAAAATATTTTAAGCATAAATCCTTTTTTTTTTAAATGCTATCAAGTAAAACGTAATAAAGGAAAATTAAATATATTGTTGCGTGGATGGGTTCGAAAGATTTGAAGCCAAAGCAGATCAAAACTTGCAGAAATTTATTCCAATATAACTCTCTTCACAGATTCCTTTACAACTCCAGAACTTCTCGTTCTAGTAAACTCAATACAGCTCTTTTCACAACAATAAAGCACAAACAGCAGTTAAACTTGACACACAACTGCTAAATCGCCTCAAAAGACAATGCAATACAGTTCGCTTTAGAACTACTTTGAATGCTCACTAAGACTCAGTATCTCAACTCAGTAATTCCAGTCAACTCACTGACTAACCCCAGTCAACTACTCACTCCCCGCTCACTTGGCCGGTCTTATATAGGGGAGGCGAACATTCTTGAAACTTCTAGAGGTAGACATTTGGAGAACTTTCCAGATCGTAGTCGAAAAGTCCTATACATGTACATGGGGACCGAAAATGTCGCCAAACGGTCACCAAGTTTGGCGACATTTGGCGATTTCTCGCCAAATTAGGCGACAAAAATTAGTCGCCAAAACCGTCGCCAACTTGGCTCTGTCTTGCCAATTTGGCGAGATTTCCATTACCATAATGTTAAATGCCCTGCTTCTTGTAAAACTCGCCTCCCAGCGTTATCTCTGCAAAACTCGTTATCAAGCATTAAGAAATCGCAGGGAAGCAAACTAAAGACGAACTATTGCACTGCATTATGTGAAATGTACATAAATTTCCCTATTTACAAACTTAAGTTACCCACATTTATTAAACATCTGGAATAAACTCAATATTAATTGTGGAAATTAAAATTAATTTATGTGTTTATCCTCTGAAGTAAAATTATCATTTAATACAATATAGTAATATTTAAAAAAGGATTTAAATTAAAAAGGAGAAATAAATTTTGAAATGTTGCTTTAACCTATAAATGCTATTTTCTAAAAAAAACTTTTCACCTAAATTCATAATGCCTGAGTGTTCAGAGAATGTAAAACTATCATGTGTATGCTTATTGCAATAACTTTTTTTAATCATGTGGGTACTTATACTCAGAATTTTTTCTCCTCAAATTTTCCATCATTACGTTTCACATTATAATCTTTTAAAAAACATACTTATGATTAAAATAACACTTCTTTTCAAAAGGTAATAAAACATTATGCTGCTTAACAAATATCAAACAAAAATACAAAATGCTTTTCTTAAAAAAAAAAAAAAAAAAAAAAAAAAAAAAAAAAAAAGCATTTAGAAAATTAACCCAAAAAGCTGCTTTTGTTGTCTTCAGAAGGTATCAACTTCCTTCAAGGTAGGAAAAGTTTTGAAACTAAGCTCAAATTTCAAGTCCCTGCACATTTTCCTTGCATCAACACTAATCATATATTTTTTTAAACAAATATTTTTGCTAACCAATTTTTTTTATAAAATTCTATATTTTCTTGTAATATACAATCACATGCTGCTGCTATGCAACTTCTTGAAAAATGCGAATTAAGTTGAATATTAAAATAAGTATTAAAGAAACACTTGTTCCTTGCGTAATCACACAGTAAGATTTTTAAGTGAAAAAATATTTCAATATCTATTGTAAAATTTCATACTTACGTTAAAACGGTTTTTAATTATTATGTTATTCCTTAAGAAATGGAAACTAAATAAATCAATTAAGACTTAATACTTAGTATATATATGTGAACCATGTATCACTACAAATTTTCAAAAGTGAAATATCTAGAAGAGCTTTTCCTTCAATTAGGTCTAATAGCTTAATTATATCTTGAAAGGAATGAAGTATTTTCTATAATAATTGTATATACTTAGGTAGCACGGCTATATTGGTCAATGTTGGAAACATGGATTCTGGGAAGATTAGCCAATCTATGCCGAAACTCGAGCATGATTTCAAAGCATGCAATTTTTAAAAAAAAATAAACATATCACAACTATCACAAAACAACCCCTCCGTCCTTTTTTTATAAAAATATGTTTTTCTCTTAAAACTCTACATCATCATTTCAAAACTTCCAGTACATTTTATCTAGCACTGGGTGAGATTGGAAAAGTTCCGTAGCAACGGCCAGTCGACAACTGTCCAAGTTGAGCCAGTGTCGAGCGATATTGACCAGAATATTTGGATACTGCCCAATCCCTAAGTAGACCGTTGTAGATTGGCCGTTGCTACGAAAGTTGGCCAATCTCACCTAGAACTGGGCAAAATATACTGGAAGTTTTTAAATGTTAATGCAAAGTTTTAAGATTGAAATATAAGAATGTATGGAGGAGTAAAAAATACGTTTTGTGATTTTTTTTTTAAAGAAAAATTGTATATATTGGAACGATACTCGAGATTCCGCATGGACTGGTCAATCTTCTAAGAAATCCTGTTTCTGACATTGGCCAATACCATTGTGCTACCTGGGAAGTTAGTAACGATGAGAAAAATTAAAAGTACAATCAAGCAGTCAGTAGCCATCCGTTGAGTGCTTCAAGTCTACAAGTCTGTTCATCAAATAAACATCATAATGTCACTTTAATAAATTGCCTAAAAAAGTTACAATGAGAGGGTGACATTAGAATATACAATGAGAGGGTGGTGGAAATTCTCATCAAAAACAATGAAAAAGAAACTACAAAACCAGCACAATTTTGACTTGAAAGTCAATAAAATGTTATAAGGTGGAGCAATTGTTTCCGTAACTCTCCTCCCTTTAGATCCGCTATTGGTTCAGAAGATTCACTTAGCAGTGCTCGTCATCCTGGATGACAGAGAGATCTTCTATGAATACCAACAGCTGTTAAGAGTTTGAGGTTATAGTCTTGTTTTTAACTCTATGCACTTTCCTGCTGATTATTTATATTTTGCTAGAAAGATGTTACAATCAATGGGTGAAGAATTTCTGTTTGAAAGAGCGAGTAGAGAAACTCACCGTGCTGCGACGCCAGATACCTGCAGATGCTCTGATGCTGGGCAACCACACGCCCATCAACTTCCAGTACTGGCAACGTCCCGAAGGGGGTACCTGCGGAACAGAATATACATTTCTTAACCTAACATAGAGGTATCCGAGCATAGCATCATGGTTGAATCTCGTGAGAAATTTAGAAGGAAATCTAACTGGATCGAGAGTGAACTAAGATGCTGCAATACGTAAATATTGTAGATGATGTTCTACAGATGACACCCTCTTTATGTTTCATCAGATTAAATTGGGTTCTTTAATAAACGCTACACTAAAAAGGACGAGTTTCGTAGGCGTTCCTTTTGTAATAGTGTATATAACGTAACTTTATAAATTTGATATTAAACCTCCAGTTAAAGTAGCTTAGCTATCAAGAAATGTTTTTATTGATTTGGAAGTCTGAGTTTTAATTTACCTTTAGCAAACACTTATATTCTGTGTAACTCATGCACTTTTGTTTCTTCAGAACTATTTGTTTTGCAAGGAAAAGATAGTTGTAATGTCTGTAGAGACAGTATATTCACAAACTTCTTTTGTGCACCACGCCAGGTCCAGATACCAAGGCCGTACCTAGACTTCCATTTCAGTGTGATTGAAAAAATGTGATTTTTTTTATTTTTGGGGGAAAAAAGAGTAAAATACGTGCATGACGCATCAAGTTAGAAGTAGCTCATCTCGGTATTAAGTGTAAAATGTAAAATTGCTGGAAGATCCAACAAATTTTCATAATATTACTTCGCTAATGCATAGCCGGTTCACAAACAGATACCAAAATTATAAACCGAATTGTTTAACAGCAGTCTGCTGAGTTTTTGAACGGAATTGTTCCTAAAATGCATAGTATAACTATTTTTTTTTTTTTTTTACAGAACTCAATGAGAGCAAAACGACAACCAATTGAGAGTTTAGAGGTTACTTTCTTCCATATATATATATATATATATATATATATATAGCTACAACATAGATGTAATTCTATTTCATGAGCAATAAATAATTGATATTTAGCCTTTATTTTTCCATAAGGCAACGGAGGTTGGAAAAAAAACCATACCAATCATATTACTCGAATATTAGAGTAAAATGGTTTTCATTCTTAGTAAAATATAAGGACAAATTTTAAACATCGATTAATTTGAATAATTTTCTGTATGTTTCTTTTGTAATAAGATTTTTAATGTTGTTTCCTAAATTTTGTACTTGGGTTCTTAATTAAATTGATTTTGCTTTTTGCTAAGATTCCTCGTTCCTAATTAATAAATTCCTGCATTCGTGATACGATAATGTTTAAATTATTGTTATCTTAATTATATGGTAAAAACCTTAATATTTGATATGATAAGATGGTTTCTTGGAAATGCTTTTAAGCCCTTTGACTTAGCATTATTTCAGATGTCGCTTTTCATGCTTGTGTTATTTTGATCCATGGATCCATGATCAATGTTGGAGATGAGGCAAAATTATAAACCTTCTTACAGCATAAAATCAGAATGTTAATTAAACACTAATGATGGTTATTTAAACTATTTTTCGGTATTATAACATTTCGCACCAAAAGACAACTATAGTAATGTGAAAGTATAATTTTGTTTCAACAATGATAAATATTTGTCATATAACTTGATAACAATATCAATTTTACCATATTAAGTATCAACAATACGGTATTAAATAACTTAACACTTTAATTGCTCACTACTTTGTTGCATTATATAAAAAAAAAAACTTCACAGTTTTCAACAATGTGCACCTTTTATGTGCTTCATTGTTTTGTCAGTAGTCCCGTTGATTTTCCAACTATAAATTGAGCATGATATACGTGAACCAGAATATTGGTGATTTTCTACTCTGAAACTCATCTTGTGTTCTGAAAGTTGTTCTTAATTTGCATCGTTGCATAACTTTGATACGCTCAAATACAGTTTTATACAAAATTAAGAGGAAGCTCTCTGGAACCTACATATTGACACGGATTCCGAATCACAAACATCAAGCCTAAAAGGACTCATATTCAGTACATTTCGCAGCATGAGGGATGCTCTTCCTCTGTCAAAGCCATATGATGAGTCTACCGGATGACAAGAGTACGTAAGAACCACCAATTTCCGTTTTCGAATGAAATCTCAAAGTGGAAATGGATACACTCCTTGTGAACATAGCACGAAATGAAGCTTTAATTTGATTTCTTTAGGATGAGATGAACACAAACTATAATCTATTTAGTTCATAATAATTAGGATAGATTTGTATTATTCGATGCGGCACTTTCATCGATTTTATATATTTTATAAAATATGTGCATAACTATATTAGTTGATGCTAAATCCGTCGTTGTTAGAAAGAAAAAAAAGTAGTTACAATTGCTACATTTTAAAAAAGATTTTCCTTAGCGACAAAACTGCACTTAATTATAAATTTCAACCATTAAGATCTTCGTAGTTCTTGCTGATTTTGTCGATAAGATTTTTTTTTTTTTTTTTTTTTTTTTTTTAAAGAGGTGTGTATTTTATTGGAGTAGTTTGCTCAGTAGTGGCAAAGGGCTCAGTTGAGCGGTGATTCAATATTTTATATTTTTCATCCAAAAATAGCCAGACAAATTATTTATTGTAAATTAATGTTAGAATACGAACTCAATATGGTATAAGTAATCATTTATCATTCATATTTTTATTGTATAAAACGTAGAATAACAAAATAAGACAGTTTTGTGGGGGATTTTAGTAAAGTCTCACTCAGAATATACTTGGCGAAAAAAATTATAAAATTTCATGAAGTGATCAATATTAGATGAAATTTGTTTATTTTCGTTTATATTCCAATTATTTAAAGATAAACCAGAACTATTTACCTAATTTAAAAAACAATTACTAAAACTGTATTATATACGTTTATTGACCAATAAAGGCGTTTCTTGATAAAAAAACAATTTTCAAATGCGGAGTATCGCAAAGTATATTTAATTTTTAACAAGAAATTATGAAATTATACTGTACCAATGCATATTTTAACATTATTAATTTAAGATCCAAATGATTAGTTAGATATATTTTGCGATAAATTTGATAACATTAAAAAAAATTCCGCACAAAATCATGAAATAAGCAAGAGCTAGTGAATAAAATTTAATACTTATTCCTAGGTATATCTAAATTGTTTTTAATTTCCTTACTATAACTTAAAATCATGCGTCTTATTCAAAAAGTGATTAAAGTATTAAATTTTTTATTTCTTAGTGCGGTTTGGTAATTTTGCATTATTTAGCAGATTTTAGTAAAAAAACATTTTTTTCAGTGTGAACAACAAAACAGCTAAAAGGAAACTACAAAAAAAAAAGTTAAATTTTCTAATTGTAAAAGAAGGGTAATATATCCATTCGTGAAACAAAGTTTTTATACATTAGGAATGACTAAACATCAGAAAGCAAGAGAAATGAAAAGTATTTTAAATAAAATTTCTCATTGTAATTCTTGAATTTTTTTTCCATTTTACAGATTTTGCTTAAGATTTTTTGCTCAAGGAAAGAACCGCTAAAAGAATGATACGAAATAAATCAATTTTCTCATTGTAAAGCGAAAGGAAGTGAAAAATTTCACTTTCCATTCGTATTACAAAGATCATTAAACGTCAAAAATTACTGGACATCGCATGGTAAGAGAAATTTAAAATATTTTAAATTCAATTTAACATTATATTTTTGGTTACATTTTACAAATTTTACGTAACATTTTCCTATCAGGTGAAAATTAGCTAAAGGGATGTTACGAAAGTAAGTTAAATTTTTTATTGTAATGGGAGGAGCTATGAGAAATTTCACTTTGAATTCCAATAACATAGACCATTATACATCAATAGTCATTGGACAGTAATTTAAGAGTAATAAGTAAGTAAGTAGATAAGTAAGTAAGTAATAAGTAGGTAAGAGTAATTAAAATATTTTAAGTTCCATTTCTTATTGCAGTTGCGAAATTCTATATTGCATTTCACAAATTTTACTTAACATTTTCTTTTCAGGTTAAGAATAGCTACAGAGATGAAACGAAAGGAAGTAAAATTTATGATTGTAAAGGAAGAGCAATGAGAAATTTCACTTTCAACTCCTATCACAAAGACATTATACATCGAGAATCACTGGACATCCGATGGTAAGGGAAATTTAAAATATTTGAAATTCCATTTTTGTTATAGTTGTGTAATTCTATATTGCAATTTACAAATTTTACTTCACATTTTCTTTTCAGGTTAAGAATAGCTAAAGAGATGATACGAATGGAAGTTAAATTTCTCATTGTAACGAAGAGCAATGAGAAATTTCACTTTCAACTCCTATCACCGAGACATTATACATCGAGAATCACTGGACATCCGATGGTAAGGGAAATTTAAAATATTTGAAATTCCATTTTTGTTATAGTTGTGTAATTCCATATTGCAATTTACAAATTTTACTTAACATTTTCTTTTCAGGTTAAGAATAGCTAAAGAGATGATACGAAAGGAATTTAAATTTCTCATTGTAACGGAAGAGCAATGAGAAATTTCACTTTCAACTCCTATCACCGAGACATTATACATCGAGAATCACTGAACATCCAATGGTAAGGGAAATTTAAAATATTTGAAATTCCATTTTTGTTATAGTTGTGTAATTCCATATTGCAATTTACAAATTTTACTTAACATTTTCTTTTCAGGTTAAGAATAGCTAAAGAGATGATACGAAAGGAAGTTAAATTTCTCATTGTAACGGAAGAGCAATGAGAAATTTCACTTTCAACTCCTATCACAGAGACATTATACATCGAGAATCACTGGACATCCGATGGTAAGGGAAATTTAAAATATTTGAAATTCCATTTTTGTTATAGTTGTGTAATTCCATATTGCAATTTACAAATTTTACTTAACATTTTCTTTTCAGGTTAAGAATAGCTAAAGAGATGATACGAAAGGAAGTTAAATTTCTCATTGTAACGGAAGAGCAATGAGAAATTTCACTTTCAACTCCTATCACAGAGACATTATACATCGAGAATCACTGGACATCCGATGGTAAGGGAAATTTAAAATATTTGAAATTCCATTTTTGTTATAGTTGTGTAATTCCATATTGCAATTTACAAATTTTACTTAACATTTTCTTTTCAGGTTAAGAATAGCTAAAGAGATGATACGAAAGAAAGTTAAATTTCTCATTGTAACGGAAGAGCAATGAGAAATTTCACTTTCAACTCCTATCACCGAGACATTATACATCGAGAATCACTGGACATCCGATGGTAAGGGAAATTTAAAATATTTGAAATTCCATTTTTGTTATAGTTGTGTAATTCCATATTGCAATTTACAAATTTTACTTAACATTTTCTTTTCAGGTTAAGAATAGCTAAAGAGATGATACGAAAGGAAGTTAAATTTCTCATTGTAACGGAAGAGCAATGAGAAATTTCACTTTCAACTCCTATCACCGAGACATTATACATCGAGAATCACTGGACATCCGATGGTAAGGGAAATTTAAAATATTTGAAATTCCATTTTTGTTATAGTTGTGTAATTCCATATTGCAATTTACAAATTTTACTTAACATTTTCTTTTCAGGTTAAGAATAGCTAAAGAGATGATACGAAAGGAAGTTAAATTTCTCATTGTAACGGAAGAGCAATGAGAAATTTCACTTTCAACTCCTATCACCGAGACATTATACATCGAGAATCACTGGACATCCGATGGTAAGGGAAATTTAAAATATTTGAAATTCCATTTTTGTTATAGTTGTGTAATTCCATATTGCAATTTACAAATTTTACTTAACATTTTCTTTTCAGGTTAAGAATAGCTAAAGAGATGATACGAAAGGAAGTTAAATTTCTCATTGTAACGGAAGAGCAATGAGAAATTTCACTTTCAACTCCTATCACAGAGACATTATACATCGAGAATCACTGGACATCCGATGGTAAGGGAAATTTAAAATATTTGAAATTCCATTTTTGTTATAGTTGTGTAATTCCATATTGCAATTTACAAATTTTACTTAACATTTTCTTTTCAGGTTAAGAATAGCTAAAGAGATGATACGAAAGGAAGTTAAATTTCTCATTGTAACGGAAGAGCAATGAGAAATTTCACTTTCAACTCCTATCACCGAGACATTATACATCGAGAATCACTGGACATCCGATGGTAAGGGAAGTTTAAAATATTTGAAATTCCATTTTTGTTATAGTTGTGTAATTCCATATTGCAATTTACAAATTTTACTTAACATTTTCTTTTCAGGTTAAGAATAGCTAAGGAGATGATACGAAAGGAAGTTAAATTTCTCATTGTAACCGGAGAGCAATGAGAAATTTCACTTTCAACTCCTATCACAGAGACATTATACATCGAGAATCACTGGAATGGTAAGGAAAATTTAAAATATTTTAAATTCCTTTTTTTATTGTAGCTGTGCAATTTACAAATTTTACTTAACATTTTTTTCTCAGGTTAAGAATAGCTAAAGAGATGATACGAAAGGAAGTTAAATTTCTCATTGTAAAGGAAGAGCAATGAGAAATTTCACTTTCAATTCCTATCACAAAGACGCTATACATCGGGAACGATTGGACATCAGATGGTAAGAGAAATTATAAATATTTTAAAATCAATTTCTCATTGCAGATGTGTAATTTGGCGTTGCATTTTACAAATTTTTCTTTTTCTTTTCAGGGAAAAAACAGCTAAAGGGATTATACAAAAGAAAGTTAAATCTCATTGTATAAGGACGTGAAATGAAAAATTTCCCTTTTTAACCTAAACTCTAAGTGCTATAGACATATATCATATCAGTTTGAAGGTCTCAATAAGTTTACAAAAATAAAATATAATACAACCGGAAGTGCTTTAAAATTCAATCTGAAGCGTGCTTCCATAGTAATGCTATGGAAAAGTTACAGCTTCAAAAAAAAAAAAAGTCGAATTTTATTGTAAATCGCATGTTTCTCACAAACTTACCAATTTAGCGACGTTGTTGTTTATAAAACACAACAGATTTGTGGGATCTTTATACCTTATTATATGTCGTCAACCTTAACAGAAGTTGATTTTAGTCACTAAATGTTACCAAATTGCCCATGCTCAGTGTCTGTGCCTGACATATTAGCCGTGCATAGAATATATTCTTTTGTGACAGTTACTGCCACAATCCATTTTGTTTTACTTAGTGAAATAGATTAAAACTGCACTCTTTAATAGCAGCGTTAGAATTTGACAATATTTTTTGTTTTTCTTAAGAAAGAAGCGTTTCCAACATGCGTTGATTCGCTTCGATGACCCAGAACTGCAAAATATTTTACTAGAAGAAGCGCGTTTCAGGTGATTTGTCATGGATCAGAGAAGCACAAAAAATTTGTACAAAACAAGTTTTAGATGGAGTTCAGAACAATTACAAAACAAACATTTGCTCGCCCTAAATTCGACAATGCTTATCAGCTATGATCAATATCGATGATTAAACCAATACTATGTTAACGTACTATTCACGTTTCAAAGTTATTTTGCCAAGAGGACTCAATTATACGTAACGCAACTCACCCTAAGAAAAATATCATAGAATTTTATCGGATAAAATTACATTGATAAAGTGAACAAACGTTCGGCCTTCAAGGCTTCTCTCATAGACTCCCTCAATACTTTTTGAGATTTGGAACCAGACTTTATTTGTTTTTTATTTTATAAAACGACCCGAAATATTTTTAATAAATTTATGAAACATACAATTCATTTATTAAGCTCCAAGAATGCGTTATTTTTCTAGTCCCGTTGATCCAACGTACAAAATTAGTATTTTAATTTTAAAAATGAATGCCCAAGTCATTCACTTCAGAAATTTCCAACGGATCGATTTGCAAGGGCGTTTAGTCTTATGACCTGAATATTGTGGGATTGAACCAGCATGCAGCTTAAGAGACTTATACACGAGGTGAGTAAAACGGTGAGTAGGACCTTTACAATTAAAAATTCGCCATAGAAATCCATGGCGAATTTTATTGTCAAGGTCCTATTCATCGTTTTACTCGCCTCGTGTATAAGCCTTTTTACGCTGCCATAGTACCGTCGTGTGTAGAATGCTGGTCGCTATTCGTTAAATCCGCCGTAGCCTCAATAGTAATAGCTCAAGGCAGGCGCCTCGACAAATGATCAAGTTCACAATCACGAGGTGAAATTGTAAATTTTGTTACAATGTTACAGAGCAGCATTTCACTTGTGTAACCGTTTGTAAAACTCCGAAATCGAGTAATGAACTTTGAAATCCGTCAAGCAGCATTGGCGTCTCTTTTCAGTAGAGCACCTGGTAATGAAAATGCATTGGTTCTAAAGAGTACTGAAATTTTGAGGTTAGGCATATGGCTGAAGCAGAAAATCTGAAAAAATTAGAAAGACGATTGAGATTTGGGAAAACTTTTTAATAGGCATAATGTCATACGCAAAGCCAGTTGACCTGATGACAAACTATTTAACTCTTTCAAGAAAAGGTTTCAAAAATGAATATAAATTAACCACTGTATAATTTTAAAGAGGCCACCCCTTCGAGGGTGTATTTTGTAAATGGAAGGGTTAGTTAGGTTTAAAATGTTTACAAACTCTTTTTCTGTAAAAGAACTTATCTATACAAACGTATATTCAAGTTATAGGAATGTGCTTTTTTTCTCATTAGAAAATACATGATGAGTTTAAATAAAGTCTATATCCTAAACTACCAAAGTATATATCTTTTTATTTAGATGAGAAACTTTTCTTACAAAGATTAAACGCTCTTCAAATATCGCACTAATATCTTCAGAGCACATCACTCTTGTTAGCAATATGAGATCAGAAGCGCTTTTTTAACAAGGGTGCAAGGTATCAATATACTAAAACAAGGCCAAGACACGATATTAAAAGTATGGCGGATTTGTATATCTTGTGGCATTTTTGATATTAGAATTATCGTTTGGGGATTCCGTTTAATTTAGTATAGATGTCGCTTGGTAATTTAGTGGTAACTATAAAATCATTTTGCGTTGTTATTAGAATTCGAAATTGTAACAAAAAGACAGCGGAAGTACTTGCGTCACATAAATAAGGAGCTAAAATTATAAATATGAAGTCAGATCTTTGAATCATGCAACAATTTGGTGACCAGGACGTGATGTTAAGGTACCTAATTTATTTTGTAAATTTTTTTATTATGAATAAAATTTATAAACAGTGAAGTGTACTTCGAAGTTTTTTTTACGCATATGAGCAAAATGTGAAATTTTGAAATTAAAACGTTTTTAACTTCAAAATTTGAATAATGAGTGTATGGAATTTATGTTGGCAAAACGACCAAACAACAGATAAAAAGTTTGAGCAAGAAATTATCTCTATCGATATAATTACGAGAACTTCCCCCCTCCCCTTTCCTTCTTTTTTTAAATGAAAAAGATTTACATTGACGAATATTCCACTCTTGAACGAGAAACATATAATCGAAAATTTGAAGTCCCCAAAATTGATCTGCAAAAAAATAGGTCGGGAATATTAAAAGTTGGTTGACATAGTGGTCAATGTTTCGGCTAAATCATGAATATCCTGTTGATAAATTCTAATAACTTCTACTATACACTATCCTGAATTCCCAGGCAATAGAATTCGCACTTAAACTTATTTACCTTGCCACTTCAAAAAAACTAAGTTTTTTCAAAGTTTCATGGTGATACTCGCTAAAGTAGCTACTACCAGTTAAAGTAGTAAAGTATACTTTATTTAGTAGTATTGCATAAAGGACAAAAAGACAGACACACAGACATACATTCGTTTTTATATATGTAGATAAATTATTAATGTATTAAAAGAGGATGAGCTCGCTGCAACTGCAAAAGGTTTATTTTCGGGTGAAAAGAAGCGATAAAACTTCAACAGCGGTATTTTACTTGAAATGTTTTCAAGCGCATAAAGTCTATATGAAGGGGGGGGGGGGGAGAGAGAGAGAGAGAGAGAAGGGGGGGGGGGTGAAGAGGACAAGATTAACTAAAAGAAAAGCTTGCATCGCTTGTTTGAAGATTGGAAATTTCTAAGGTTTGTCGAACCCATGTGAAATGTATGGTCTGCGTTCGTATGACATATTCGAAAGTTACACCAATCAAAAAGGAAAAGGAAGAACAGAAAACAGACCACTCTTAAGAACACCATAATACTTCATTGTTAATTAACGGCTGGAAAGAATCT
Source organism: Linyphia triangularis (assembly GCA_963978545.1). NCBI lineage: Eukaryota > Metazoa > Arthropoda > Arachnida > Araneae > Linyphiidae > Linyphia > Linyphia triangularis. Next base: position 90,398,962 of record OZ021722.1, read on the forward strand.
TACGCAAACTTTTCTGGCACAACTGAAATATAGAGTTTGCAAGGTAAATTGGATTACGCGGCACTCGTTGATAGTAGTTCGCAAAAGTCTGTAAGTCGGTAGTCAAATGTACATAAAATTTCTTATATAATTTGGTTAGTTGTGTCTCGTTATCCTGCATTCAAAGATTATGGTTAGAAAAAGTAATTTCAGAATAGATTATGATGCAAAATCGCCAAAAAAAAAAAAAAAAAAAAAATTTAAAAGAATTTTTAATGTGGAGTAATGTGGATGATTACTTTTATAATGAATATTAAACTTCCATTAGATGCAATATCAATACAGAAATGAGTCTTCATGTTCTTTTCAATGCTAGTAAATATGCATACACTGTGTTTGTACTTTTTTGACGTTTCAGAACGAAGATACATCTGTACATTTCATTGAAGCGAAGGAAAAGTTACTTCTTTAGATAGGATAAGTATTACTAGATTGGAGTTGCTTGCCCGTTGCATTGTGAGCAAATCTTGCATCGAACATTATTAAAACGACATTAACTAAACGATGCTATTATTATTTACTGGACAGTCATTATTTGCTGGATTAAAAAAAAAAAGAGAAAAAACAATTGGGCAGTTTTCGACAACAATCGAGTGAGAGAAATTTGGTCACTGTCGTCACAAAAAGAATGGAAACGTCCTGAAGAATTATAGTAGACTTGCCATCTAGAAGATGTTCAGTTAAAACTTTCTTGGAATCTAAATGGTAGGAGGGACCTTAGTGGTTAACATTTCAAGAAAAAGATTTGCCTCTCACCGAATTTCCCATGGATGGAAAATAAATTCCTCAATTGAATTGCTAGACAAAGACTGTCTGAAATAGTACTATCGACATTGAAAGAAATTTTATTGAGGCAGAAAACCTAATGAAGACCTTTAACTTGCAAAAGGTCAATTATTATGTTTCTGTCTTACGGATGCAATGGAAATTAAACCCTGATTCCATCTCTAAAACTGGTGAGGAGCAAGGTGGGGAGAGTCGATAACGTTCAATAAAAAATCTATAATAACTGATGAGGTTAACTTTGAGATGGAGTATGCCAATCTGATAAAAACAAGAAATGGTAGAACTGTATTGAAACCTAAGCGTGATGACTACTTATGTTTGAGCTTAACTTTTAAATTTGTGATATGATTATGCTACTTTGAAATGCTATGTTTGTTGAAATATTTATTGTCTGGTACCTTGGAGTTTATTTCAAATGGTTTTGATTTTCTTAACATTTCATAGAAAATAAATGGATGATAGGATTATAAAACGGCGCTAAACCTATAATTTATAAATATTATTTCATATCTGTAATTTTTTTCGAACTCAAATTTTACTTTAATTTTATTCAATATTACAATTAAATGCAATGCTGTTTATTTGTAAAAATTGTATGTGTTTTGAAAAAATGTTTTTGCAAAATATAGAGCATTAAGTTTATTAAATAGCAGAAATAGAATGAAAAAACTGAACCAAAAATAGACTGCCGATCATTCTAAAACGATGCAAGTTAGTAAATCCCTAACTAACGATCCACTTGTGAGGACGTGACTTTGAGGTATCGTCAGCCTGTCCCGCCTCACAGATCCTATTTTGACCAAAATATCTACCAGAGCATTGGTTTGAAACTTTATAAAAGTATAACAGCAGTTATTTAGGTCATTAAAAAATTTGAAACTAAAATAACTGGTTGTTTCCTTATTAGTTTTAAAAGTTTTAATAAGCTAACTTTTATATATATATATTTTTTTTTTAAATTACTACTCTAAGAAAACCTAGTTATTTCCCTTTCAGATTTTGTAAATAAACTTTTATTAGTGTTGCTGTCCTTGTAAGAAAATTTCACACGTTTCTTCACTCCGCCAGATATTATGGCGGGGGAAATATAGCGTTAGTTCTATGGTGTAGGATCATTCTGAAAATCCCTCTTAAGGGATGAGGAAGATGCAAAGAAAGTAGCTGAAAATCCCTCTTAAAGGATAAGGAAGATGCAAAGAAAATAAAAGGGTCACCTTTCTCCTGGTCTCCTGCCTTGCTCTTCTCGACTCTGACATCTTCAAAAGATACTCCCGCGTATTCCAGGATTGCTCTTGCCAACTCGGCGGCCGTCGTGAAAGTGTAGTCTATAATCTTGTACGACATCCCGAGACACTTCTCTCCACACAAGATCTATGCAGAAAACCTTATTAAGCACATCTGTCTATCTTATTAAGGATAACATGAATTAGGTTTTTAAAATTTAGGGTATCCATCCCATTGCATATTTAACAGTTGATAACTTGCATTTTGAAAGCTTTGTTGAAACTGCTTTGTGAATCGTGAATCCTGAGAAAGTGACGATACAGTATGTATTGTTTGCTATGGTTACCCTCTCCATCTACCAAATCTAAATAGAGATTATCTGCAGAATTGTATTTGCTTTTTATTTGACTTTCTTTCTTATTTGTTGCTAAGGTTGGTTGGTTGTATTCAGATTATCTGGCGCCGTCAGCAACACGAGGGCTATAATGCGCCGAAACATTCGTCATTAGACAAACCAACATACATTTACAAACACCCATGCCTAACACGGGACTCGAATCCGCAACCTCGGGGTCCAGAAGCTAGCATGCTAACCACTATACCATTTGGTATATTTGTTGCTAAGAAAATTTATATTGAACGATTTTTAAAACCAAACTGAGAAACTGAAGCAAATCTGAGGGGTTCTTCTCAACTCTAGGCTTGTTTTTTTTTCTTTTGTTTTATTTTATTACTAGATAAAAAACTGTCGTTCGAAGTCTTGTCTTCCCCCCCCCCCCTTCTTTTTTTTTTTTTTACCATATTGTATTCTTACTTTGAAAAAAAAAAAAAAAAGAAGAAAAAAAAAATTCAATTTTCAAAGAATAATTATCAAACGAACACTTTTCCGAAATGCATTCACAATTTATAATTTCCTATTAGTACTTACATTTTAAACCTTCTGCCTTTTTTGCCATAGCGGAAATCTCGCCTAAGATTCTTAGCGCTTAACTGCAATTATTTTAAAATATAGTTAAAAATCTTTTGTACGAAAACCCTCAAAAACCTTTACGAAAACCAATACGAAAACCCTTAAAAACCTTTTGTACCCTCCAATACCCTGCATGAGCTGAGTATTTGAAATCTAAAATCATTTTTATTCAGAACTCAATTGAAATTTTCTAAAATCTCATACATAGCAATAAATATCATGTACAAGTACATATGAAATAGCTAAAAAGGAATTCATTTTCTTTTAGATTTACTTCTGCTTAAGGATTTTTAAAATTATTTTTGTATGAATTTCTGCTTATTTATGGGTGATTCATAATAAAACAACCAACCCCTAACTTCAAATAGGAGCGAAGTTAACTAGAGGAAGGTTTACAACCTTATTAAAAAAATTTAATCTAATATTGACAAAAGATGGATTATTGAACGAATTTACTCTTAATATTTTCTTACAATTCGAAACCATGGTGTATTTTCCTTAGGTTTAGAGATAGACTATTTCCTAGTAAGGTATAGCAGTGGCGGTTTCATTTGACAAGAGCAGAAGCATTGCAGAAATTACAATAGTGATACTTCGAAGTTATATGTTGATATAATTCGATTAAATGCAATAAAAAACCACAACGAAATATTTATTTTTGTAATTATAATTCAAAACTTCTGTTACAAATATATGGTGTATTTATATTTTTTGTCTTTAGTCCTACAATTACGCTATCTTTTTTCTACCTCACTTTTGCTTTACTTTTCTTCCCCCTTTAAACTCTTTTTTTAATATCTGAGGCTGTTGGTTGGAGCTATCGTGGCCATTACCCCCCCCCCCCTTCCCCTCTTAGTGGTGCCACGACTGACCACAGTAGCCCGAAATCACAAGACGATGGGGTTCCAATCAACGCCCGAAAATAACAATTATCTTTTCATGCATATTCTCTTTTTTTAATTACGCTCTACATTGAGCAAAAAGTATGGTTTTTTGCTGTGGGATTCAAATTACTATGCAGTATCAAAATGCCATAAAAAATACTGGAAGAAGCCAATTTGCAATAAGATACATACCCTGTCAAAAACTACAAGCTGTATTCTATTTATACAACAATAATGCCGTATTCCTTTTTGAAACCAAGTTCTTACATACTTCAATCTTCGTTGCCTAATGTGAGGTACAGCGGTGAAGATTTTTTCCACAAAAAAGGAAGTGGAATATATCAAGATTTTATAATTATATATTACGTAAAGATAAAGCTAAAGGTAATAATCCTATATTATCAGAATGTTTATGTCATTCAATCTATACTAGTTACACATTAATAACTTTCCAATCATGTCTGAAGAGTTAGGAGACTACTATGCTATCAACCGAAGACTTTTTTTTTTGGTAAAAAGGAGGAACTCACCTTGTTCGGGATGTCGGTCGGAGGACGTTTCTTCTGGTAACTGGAGGAATGCGTTCCACTCTTTTACTTTATATATAGGGGAGGGCCTTTACGCTCCACGGATCGCTTGGCACTTAGGAACGAAGAAAGGGGTCGACCACCTGAAGAGCGGCCTTCTTTCTCGTGTTTAGAGATCGCGTTCGAATTGAGTGACTGTTCGATGTGACAAGATTCGTTGGAGATGATAGTTCATTTAGAGTGAAGACGGACCTTTTTGTTAGTTTTTTTGTCATTTTTATTTTAGGGACCTTCTTAAAATTGTGGAATCTAAAAGATTCCACAATGGTGGTTTTAGTTTCGCCGATGTTATATTGTAAGAAGTGATGTTAGAAGTTTAGTGTGGTATGCAACAAGCGTGTGTACAATGTACAGCCTCTTCAAAAAAGAGTTGAGAAAATAATTATATCGTTACGCATGGCATAATCTAGTTCCATTTTTGTACAAAGGTTTACTTAGGATGTCTATTTACAGCTGATTTTCAAAATACAATCAATTACCGAACTTTTAAGGATGACAGAAAATATATGTATATTCTTAATTTTTAATTCAAACTTTCATTAAAAATAGTAATTCCAAATTTTATCTCTCCGTTCCGACCGAAGGTATATTCTCTCAAGCCGAAGTAGGAGTGATTATTTTCAAAATGTGAATTGTATACAGGCCCTGATCATCGCTTAGACCCTCCAGACCCGGGACTTGGGCCCATGATTTAAAAGAGATCCAAAATTGGCTGTAAACCTACAACTTTTGTTTCACAAAAGCTATAGGGATATATTTTATAATCTGTATCAAAGAATTTTGCACAAAAATAACTTGAACCTTCTCTATTATCCCAAAGTGAATTTATTAAAATAATATAAATCCTCATTTAAAAGCGTAAAAAACCAGGGGGAAAAATAAAAAAATAAAAACATTGAAAGATAGAAAGAAAAAAAAAAAGAAAAATTAAAAGGAATTTTTAATAAATTTATTGTGAGATCAGTAAATGTCGACTCTGAAGTTGCGAATAATGCTGCAGATATTGTTGTTACGTATATTACTACAAATTGTGATCCTGAAATGCAATGCTATACATAACGAAGATTTTCCTCGATAAATTTATAAATTTAATTGTTTGAATTTTTTTTCTTTATTTATGATAGAAAAAAAACTTTTAGAAAACAATATTAGCATTTATTTATCAACTTTTTCTGTATTTATTGTTATTTATTTGACTTTGTGTCACGCCCATTTCCAATAAATCTCGCGTTCGAAAAAGGGGCTCCTGAAAGTGTCCGGGCCTTGGGCCCCAACTTGTCATGGTCAGACCCTGATTGTATAGAGAGTAGGCGTACTTCCTGTACTCTCATGAGGCTATAAAACTCAAATTGAATGTTCTTGAAAATTTGTACATCTCGCTTATCTCCGGGAATCATTTCCTAGCTTTTAAGGAGCAAATTAACATACAGTAGATTAAGAAACAAACAGGTGTGTAGTAAACGACCGCATCTCCACACGTTTCTACTACATGTAGTACATCAAACCCAATTAATATATAAAATTTGATGACATTTAATGACTAAATTTCTCCATGCAAAAGTTAAAGGCATGTGACGAAAACCTTTCCAATTTGGAATTATCTTAATTTACAAAAATGTCTCCAAGTTGGTGAGATTGGTGTTAAACTTAGGAAGAAAAGTCACTGAATATCCAAGTTCTTATCCGATATCTCCAATTTTAGTCAAGAAGTACCCGTCCCATCAAGTTCATCAGGTTGAATATTGCTTAGATCTAATCTTAACGAGGTAGCATTAATATTTTAGGCTTAGCGAATTGAAAATTAACTTGCGACTTCCAATTGAATTTTGGTATGGAAACTCATCTCAATACTTTTCATTTGATAGATTACAGATGCCTGTAAGATTTGTTGTTTTATCCGAAAATATGAGAATGCTCATCTCAGAGAGACGGACGACGGTTTTTGTTCAAGTTTCTCACTATATAGATACTCAAAGTATTGCGTTATATTTTGTTTTTATTAGACATTTTAGGACTTAGGCACAGAGCGAATTTCATTTGAGAAATTCTGACCTAAATGTACGATTGAGCCATCAATAAAGGATGAACTTTATTAGCAAATGAAAGATTATTCATGTAACAACCCTGTTTCATACAGTTGTTAATTACATTGTAACATAATTATTTATTTATATGCTATCAAGAATGCTTTCCTTTGGGGATGAACCCTAGATTACATCAACAATTCATGCATTGTTTTAATACTATTTCAGATAACAGAAGCTAATGCTGAGGAATATCTTATTTATCTGGCATAGACAGAACTCAGAAAATCGATAACAAATCGAATAATAAACACAAGCAAGCACTTAAGTTTCTAAATTATATTTTACTTCATAAGGGATTGAATGCTTTTGTTTTGTTAGGAATATCATTGGAATGTTTATCAACCTATGAGTTCGTTTGTATATTTAAGGCAACAAAGTAGTGACTTTTTTCATGTTACGCATCATGAATTTCTCTTTTTTTTTTTATTGTTCCCTTTGCTCTTGTAAAGAAAAACTGATACTGTCGTTCAAAAACATACAATTAACGTAACGTTAAATATTCAGAATTTAAACTCTCCTAGTCTTAAAATAGAAGCAATTGCTAATGTAAAATGCATTTTTTAAGTCTCTGATCGAATTTTAAAAATTATACAGTCGATTCTAGTTCTTTAGAAGTGGAACTCGAGAACTTAAACGCTTCATTGTAAATAGCAATTCGCTGAGCAGAAGGTATATGTCACCATTATTTTTTAAAAACAGTTATAAAAAAATTAGGTCAATAATACAATTGACAAACAAAAGCTAAATTGAGGAAAAAATATGTATTTAAACATAAAATAGAATTTACGTTTTGTTTAATGGCTCGATGCCTCTTGCAACATAGATAAGTGTAAACATATATTGAACTCACGGAACCAAAACTTCTACCCTCCCCATCACTAACCCTCTCTATACTTTGAAAAGCCAGATCGTCAACACGTTGAAGAATTCAAACAATGTTATAATTAATTTGAGAAAAAAGTCCCACTCGGTGTGTATTTTTAGTTGTTGATTTGGATAAATGTATTCGTTTTAAAAAGAGTATAAAATCCCTTTTACAAAGTGAAAAGTAAACAATAAAAAATGTATACATTTGGACGTGAAAACTTAGAAGATGTTTACAGGCGCCAATAATAAGTTAAGCAAACCACAACCGTAAATCATTTCAGTGGGATCTAATAAGAAATGAAAAATAGGATATGTTTGTGTTTGAATAACATTTACTCAAGACGCAAATTTGATCATTTAAAAACAAAATTTCATGAATCTTCAATTAATAAAAGTAAGCTAAATTCAAACAGCCTGCGAAACTACTAAATAATTTAGACTTATTTCAGAAAGTTCACAATGCAGAAGATGACAATTTGGATTTAATTTTAGTATTCGTTTAATTGAAAATCAAGGGGATTGTTGTCGAAAGCAGTGAGTATATTTACTATTAAAAAATATATATACATATTCGTTATATGTAGTGCTAAATTAACTTGTGAGCCTGATCTCATTCATGATATTGTAGAAAATAAAATAAAATGGTAACTTGAAAAAAAAAAAAAAAAAAAATCAGATTTAAATATATTACACATCAAATAAATTTTAAATCAACAAAATGAAATTTTAAATTAATAAAATACACGTTTTTAAACGTTTTAAAATCAGAACGAATTATATAGCTCACAAACAAAAAATGTGGCTGAAATTCTGTTACCAAGAACAAAAATAATAGTGTGGACATTTTATCTAAGCTGACTCATCGGTCTTGTCGACGCAATGAAAAACGTTGATAAAGCAAAGCAACGTTTATTTTCCGTTTTTCACTATTTGGTTACAAACGTTAGGCTTGTGCCGAAATATTCCATGTCCTTTTTCGTTCAATACAGTGTCGCTGCTTGTAGATGGTGGCTTTCCTGCGCGTAATCAAAAGAGCATCTCCCTCTGGGCTCAAATCAAGGCATTGAAGTATCCTCTTACTTTTAGGTGGATGGAGTCATCCGGAAAATATCTTCCTCAATTATGTCTTTGTTAATTCTCTCGAACTCATAGCAAATAATCTCTTTTAAGATTTAAAAAGTGTTCAAATTATAATTTTTAAATTAGTCGCCATTTATGTCTACAAAACGGATAAGAAAATGGTTTATACAAAGCTCTATCGAGGCACTCATATTAGACTGAATTAACATAGTAAAAAACTAAAAAAAAAAAAAAACTTCCTTTTTAAGTAATCAATCAGTGTAATTAAAAATTCTGTAATGAAGACGATAGCAGAGGATAATAAACAATAGCAATGATCAAGAAGGGCAAAAGAAAACAGTTGTCCCCTGCTTTGAAAACATATATACCTTTAAAAATTTCAACTCTCTCGCCCCTGAACTTTGACGATATTTAGCCCCAGTTACCGCTACTGTTCATCAATTGCCAAGACATGTTATCTGCAATCTTTAAGATTTAAAAATGTATACTAATTTAAAACAATTTAGTAATGTTCGTAAATAGTACTACATATACAGAAATAGTGTCACATATTTCTTATTGATCCGAATTCCTGAACACCCTTGAGCTACAGCTTCTGATAGTTTTGAAAACTTTATGCCTATGTCCCATACCATCTGTTAATAAACTTGTGAGCAGTACTTCTTTGTGGGATGGGAAAATTTTCTGAGATTAGATTGTTGGAGATCGTCTCGTATGTTTCAGACATAGCAGTTTCCTAAACTGGTTGTCAAATAGCAACAAAAAATTTCAGTATCCTGCAATTATATGATATTAGAATTGAAACTGTACAAAAAATATCTTATGCACTTTTCTAATCACCGTTTCTATTATTAAGTTATTATTATTGCAGTTTTAAATGATTATAACAAAAACTAATTAAAAAAAAAATAATAATAAGTTAAAAGTGCACATTGGGTAAAGTGTTCTATTTGCCAATGCGGAAATTAACCTTTGAATGAGTTGCTCCATATAAAACAACCTCGTAATCACTTATGATAGTCTATTGAACCTACACAGAATGCTAGTTCATCGAAATTTCCTGGTCATCAAGTGTCGAAATTCCTTTTAACCTTCTATCAATGTTGATGATGAATAGAAAAGTTTTTATTTCACTCATTCTACACTTCTTCCTCGGATTCATGCATACTTTGCTCAAATTCAAAGCGTTATTGGTTTCAAAGGACTTTTATACGAATAGAAATTATATTAGTAACTTCCTTGATGTTTTTTATTTTAAATTTCTTTACAAATATACTATGAAGCTTGTCTTGGTTTTGTCTTCTATCCATTAGAGTCGTTGTAAACGTAAGAACGTCATCAGGGACGTCAAATGTAATTATTTATTCTGAAAACAACTTTAAAAAGAACCTTTAATACCAATTCGTTGACTGACCATGCAGAATATTTTTTAATTCGGATAATTATTCATCCCTTTCTTTACGAAATCAAAAATCTTTTCAAAAGTAAATTTGAAAAGTTTTAGAATTTGCATGTGCCATGCATTTATTTAGTTTTAAAACAATCTTTCATATCTAAATTCCCTTATTTTCTAAAAGGATAAATACAAATTGCAGGAGGCTTTACCATTTAAAGTTTTAAGAAGACCATGAGGTTGCCTTTTAAAAGTCTCCATATGCCGATTTTTAAATGTTGTTAATTCAATAATTTTAATATAAACTACTTGTTTTTTACTTTCAATTACAAATATGTAACACATAGGGTAATGAAAGTAGAGGATTCGGTCAAAAAAAAAATTGCATTTCTCCACGTTTTGGAACATCCTGATTTCAAAAAAGTTAACTAGAAAAAATGTCTGTCTGTGTGTGCGTATGTGTGTATGTGGTCAGCATAACTCCCGAACAAATTGACCTACGATATTCAAATTTGATGTATGAGTTGATGGTAGCCATGGGACTTACTGTTAAGGTTTTCGTCAAAATCGCGCATGCGCGTAAGGTAGCTGCCATTGAAAAAGTCATATTTTTCAATGATTGCTAAAAAACGTTTCTAACGAATTTGTTCAAAATCGCTGTGGTAATGCCTCTTAAGGTGTTCTAAACATCCCCACCACCGAAATTCCCGTAAAAATGCTTAAATGGCGTAAAAAGTTGAAAAACGAATGCCTTTAATGCAGAGTTCTCTTTCCTTGAGCATACCTCATCACCGATCATTTTTTTTTTTTTTTTGTAATCTCTGCTCAGTTTCACTTACAAGAAAGGATAATATAAGAATTATCGATAAGCATATCGCCAAAATTCCCATTTTTTAAATTTTTTTTTTTAAAGATCCATACAAGAATTATCACAAAAAATATCGCCAAACTGGCAATTTTTTTAAGCGTCTGATGAAAATATAAAAATGATAAATTACGCAAATCTACATCAGCAATATAGTGTAATTGAAAGTTGTGCGATGTTCCACACCCCCAGTTTAATAATTTTAATCATAAAACTACTTGTTTTAAGGAAAAAAGTTCTTGAATGTGGGTCGATATTATTTTCATACAGTGACGAACCATATTTTCTTACAACCCCTGCCACACATCAATTTTTTTTTTTTTTTTTAATCTTAATTTTTGAGGCCGCTGTAAGGGTAAGGCCCTTAATAGTCCTTTTCAGATGAATGAGACACTGTGCACCATGCTTCTTTAAAAAGGGATCATCTTACGCAAGGATCTACAAATCTAATTCTGCATTTTTATTAGTTACAAACACAATAGCTTCTGGGGTATTAATTTACAAAGTATGAATTTTCATAACAAAATATAACAACTGTAGTTGAAGTTCACTAAAAATATTTAAAGGTAAAATAACTCGGGATTTTTTTAGCATTAATTTTGTATGTTTTTTAAATTAGCTACCCTTATAGCACAGCGGTATTAGAAAATGCTAGAAGCTAGTGTTCTGGGAAGATTGGCCAATCCATTCCGACACTCGACAGCATGACAAAACCATCACAAAACATATTTTTTATCCCTCCGTCCTATATTATAAAAATATATTTCAATTTTAAAACTATGCATCAACATTTCAAAACTTCCGGTAAATTTTACCCACCACTGAGTGAGATTGGCCAAGATCCGTAGCAACAGCCGCTCTACAACCGTCTACATCGGGATTGGCCAGTCGAGGGGAATTGTTGGTCAGCATATTTGTGATACTTGGGTTATAAGAATTTTTTTAGTGTAATAAAAAATACATTTATTTTCCTTTTTAAATTTTACTAACCAACTAATATTTCTGTTATTATATACGGTATAAATATTCATATGTCTTAAGACAATACTTCGGCATGTAATGTGGTCGCAAAAAGGAAGCATTAGGTCCAGGGGCTGATCATGACAATTTGGGGCCCAAGACCCGGACACATTCGGGGGCCCCTTTTTCAAACGCGTGATATATTGGAAATTGGGATTGGCACAAAGTCAAATGAATTAACATTAAATATTGAAAAAGTTGACAAATTAATGTTAATATTGTTTCTTAAAAGTTATTTTTTTATCACAAATTTGTAACAATCAATTTTATAAATCAAAAGAGGAAAAACTTTGTTATATATAGCTTTGCATTTCACTATCACAATACTAATCACAATATCTTCAGTATTATTCACAACTTCAGAATCGACATTTGCTGATCTCACAATAAATTCATCAAGATTTCGATTTCCTTTCATTTTTTTTTTCTCTATCTTTCAAAAAAGTTTGTTTTTTACGTATTTAAATTAGGGTTTGGTTTATTTGAATAAATATACCCTGGGATACTAAAGATGGTTCAAAATCAATACAATATGATTTTTATAAAAAGGTATTTTTTATGAATAAACGATATTCACAGCTTTTGTGAGACAAAAGTATAGGTTTACATCCAATTTCGGGGCCCCCTAAAATCATGGGCCCAAGGCTTGGGCCTCGTGGGCCTAGGCAATGATCAGGGCCTGATTAGGTCATTGGGGCAGGTTCATGACCTCTTTTAAATGTGTGGAAGAACTAATCGGGTAGGGAGTTAGGTCGCAGTCCAAAATATTTTTGTGCGATCGACTTAGTTTTGTAATTTAAATGTGTCAGAAATATAACAACTAAGAATGCAATGATCTTTGAAGTAAAAATGAAGAAGATCTTTTATGAGTGTACGTGGACACTGTGAGAGAGTAGCGTCCAATAAGGAAATTTATCTCTAGATTTTTCCTTCTTCCTCATCTTGTGCGGACAAGGAAGATTTAGATTAACCTTGGACTATTCGAAAGAGAGCTTTTACCTGACTTAAAGGGGTTATTTTTCGCTGATAGTTTCAGAGCAACTTTTTGAGGACACTCGGACACTTTAGTGTCTCACTTTTTTTTTCCATTAGGAAGTTACTTTTAAATAAAGTATTTTAAGGAAATTTAGAAAAGTATATCTTATTTTTTTGTCCAACCCACTTCTTCAGTACTTCACATTTTTTTTATGTTGCTTTAAAAAAATGTATATAAAATTAATTTAGTCAGTGATTTTTTACGCCAAGGGCCTTGTTTTCTCTCGGGTAATACTCTATTAAATTTATAGACCCCTCCGTCGACCAAAAAATATTGCCATATTACGGAATTCTGATGACGTAATATTTATTGCCAACTCACTTTTAAATAACGCATTTGGTGCCACAGAAGTGAAATCGTTTGTACCTTTAGGCGTCTTCTCACTTTAGGCACCTCGAAAATAGGCTATTTTCGCGATTTTTTTTCGAGGATTTTTGCAAACAATTATGGGATAAAATGGATCCTATATAATAAACACATCTTTCAAGTACAAGAAAATTTTATTTTTTTATTTTTTTGAACAATTATTATAATAAAACAGTAGCATCGAAAAACCCGTGTAGAAATGTAATGTTCGTGGCTTGTTGATGAAATTTCGGAAACTATCCGGCCGATTGTCATTAAATTTGAATGACATATTCTTCATAGTTATGGCTACAGCGCATATCATCAGATTTTTGATATTCGCGAAAATAACAAAATGGCGCACGTTTTTCGAAAAAGTAAAAAAAAAAACGCGTTTTTTTGCAGTTTTTTGTAAAAAAAAAATACTTCAAATCAAAATTTCAAAAATCTGATGATATGCGCTATAGCCATAACTATGAAGAATATGTCATTCAAATTTCATGACAATCGGCCGGATAGTTTCCGAAATTTTATCAACAAGCCATTTCTACACGGGTTTTTCGATGCTACTGTTTTATTATAATAATTGTTCAAAAAAATAAAAAAATAAAAAAATTCTTATACTTGAAAGATGTGTTTATTATATAGGATCCATTTTATCCCATAATTGTTTGCAAAAATCCTCGAAAAAAAATCGCGAAAATAGCCTATTTTCGAGGTGCCTAAAGTGAGAAGATGCCTTTACTCATTCGACATTAAAAGAGCTGTAGTTTACCAAATAAAGAAAGAACGCTAACTATTTAACAAGTTGTGACATATTTGGCAGGCGGATTTAGTTCAACTCTTTCAAAGTCAATACAGTCAAACCCAGTTAAGACGAAATCGCTTAACATGAAATCTCGTTTACCGAGAAGTAAAAACAGTTCACCGTAATTAAAACTTAACGTTAATTTATTCGTTTAACGTGAAATTCAGTTAACGCGAACAATTTCAAAGGTCCTATCGACTTCACATTAACGGGGTTTGACTGTATTTTAACAGTACTGGTCATTTTTTGCCTACCGACTTCAGCATTTCTCTACATTATATTAAAAAAAAAAAAAAAAAAAAAAAAAAAAAAAAAAAAAATCAAAATTATGTTCGATGGGGGTATCTAAACTTGCAGTCACCTCTCAGTTGACAATGGGTTGTATTTAATCGTTATTATTGCAGTTTTTTTTTTTTTTTTAAATTATCATAACATTAATTTAAACAAAGAAATTTTCATTTACTTTTGTGAAATGTAATTTTTATTCGATTACATTTTGTAACCAGATTGGAGCGTTTGCTCCTTCTGAGCTGAGCCGTTTCTACCAGCCAAAAAAAAAAAACTTTCACACTTCAAATCACTTCATCGTGAATTATGGATTTGCCTTGCAGTCCCATATCTACGTAATGGAATTCTTAGAAACAAACACTTTACATTGAAGCGATTTCTTCAGTTTCTACTTTCGCGTCAAATTAACAATTTCTCAGCAGGAATGAATTGTTCCTCAACTCTTGGTGGCCAGACTGTCCTCGATCACTAGGGGCGCAACCAGAAAATTTCTGTGTGAGGGGTTTTCAACCCAGCCCTAAGTTTGCTACTGTATCACTCTGTATAAAAAAAATAACTTCAACGCAGAAATTTCTCAACCTATATTTGTCACAATCCCTCGATATGTTGTCAGTGTATTTATATATCACCTATGACAAACTATTGTAATGATCCATATTATCCATATTTTCTGGATTATAAATTAAAATGAATTTTTGTTGTTGTTTAAATTCAATAGAAAATGAATAATATTTCAAGTAAACGGACAAACACTATTATCATGCTAATTTTACTATATATTTATGGCACTTTAAATACAGGGCATGTAACAATGAAACACTATAACGACATTTGAAAAACGGAAACATACATATTTTTACATTTCTTTTAACGGCTCTTTAGGGTGCTTGCACAGTGGAGCCGGGATGGGTGCTTACTCGCATACTCGCATACAGGACGGTTTACCTGGAAGGTTACCAGGCAGGTTATACTCGCATAGACCCTGGATCACTCCTATGTAAACCACGTGATTTTCTTAGCAACCACGCGTAGCAACGATCTCTGAAGAAAACAAAAGCGCCAAGTTTCGAATAAAGAATAGAATCGGAAATTAAATAAAGAATTTTGCTATGAAATTGGTTTTTAGATACAGTGAAAAGTGTATATTCACAAATTTTAGGTCATGGAACTTTTATTACAGAATGTAGTTGAGCATTTTGTTTGGCTAATATAGAAAAAAGGGTAGATTTGTTGTCGATACGGTTGCACTATATCAAGTTTTGGTGAGTGCCACTGTCACTAAAAGGCCCCTTTTGCACACACTTCTTTGAACCGTTTTGAAATATGAATAAACCAACTTGCAGGGAAGCAATTGTGCTGAAATTTGAGAAATACATTTTTGTAGATAAAGATTGCATTCCATCAAATTTTGGGGGCTACCACTGTCAATAACAGGCCGCTTTTACACACGATTTAATTGGGGCTTGTGTTAGTAATAAACTTACTTCACGTCATCCAATCGAACTGAAACTTGGATGGTAGATATGATAATTTTCTATGATAATCTATGATAATTTTTTTTCTATGATAATTTTTTTTTCTTATTAAGTTTTGGGACTGTCACATAAATGCCGCTTTTACGCACTTTTTATTGCATTTCTTCAGACCTGTAAGCTTTTACTCACGTTCTATTATCCAGATACTAACCCTAATAGCACACATCCTCCCAGGGAGGTCCCTGGGAAGTCATTCATAGTCCCGGGGATGACTGGGGACCTCCCTGAGAGGATGTGTGCTATTAGGGAAGCTATATTCAAACATGTTCAATTTGGCGATTTTTAATGAAGGAAACCTTTCCCTATTAAATTTGACGAGCAAGATCTTCGCACAGCAAAATTCTTGGCAAATAGACTTGTTCTATATATGATGCATTCAATCAAGTTTTGGTGTAAAAAAAATAAAAAATTAATAAATATTTTGGAGTGGTTGTTTTTTAGTAGTTGTCAAACTCTATCAAAATTATCTCAGTTCAATAAGTTGCAATTGGCGCATGAAAATTAGAAACGCATATAAAAGGTTGATATTAAAATTTTAGTTTTTTAGGGGTTATTTTTAAATATTTTATATTAACTTCGATTTTGTGTATGTGTATGCCTGATGCCGGGCAAATCTGCTGAGACCTAATTAACCAACTTGCCGTCATCCGATCGGGCTGAAACTTGGCATGTATATTCGGTGTCGATGAGTACGCATTCTATCGAGGTTTGGGGGTTGTCACTAAAAGGCAGCTTTTACACAGGCTTCCATTTTGGCTTCTGAGGACTAATTAACCCACTTGCCGTCATTCAATCGAATTGAAATTTGACAGATAGATTAGTTGTCGATAAGATGCAGCCTATCAAGTTTTTGGGCTGTCACTAAAGGGTCTCTTTTACACAAGCTTCCATTTCGGTTGGTTTGTACGCTAAACGACTTATTTATGCAAAATGACGGCTAATGAAACATAGACTTATAGCTTAACGTGGATTCCGAACCACAACAAGCATCTATGCCAAACCCAGGATTCGAACCCGGCACTTTTGGCATGCGAGACTAGATCACTAACCAAACAGATATCAGGATATTCGAAAAAATGTCAGAATAAAAATTGTAATATCTATTTGCAATACCCATGTGCAATACCTATTTGCAATACTCATGTGCAATACCTATTTGCAATACGCATATGCAATACACATGTGCGATACCTATTTCGAATACTCATGTGCAATACACATACACAATACTCATATGCAATACCTATTTGCAATACTCATGTGCAATACCTATTTGCAATACACAAATGCAATACACATGTGCGATACCTATTTCGAATACTCATGTGCAATACACATACACAATACTCATATACAATACCTATTTGCAATATTCATGTGCAATACCTATTTGCAATACTCATGTGCAATACCTATTTGCAATACACATATGCAATACACATGTGCGATACCTATTTCGAATACTCATGTGCAATACACATACACAATACTCATATGCAATACCTATTTGCAATACTCATGCGCAATACCTATTTGCAATGCACATATGCAATACACATGTGCAATACCTATTTCGAATACTCATGTGCAATACACATACACAAAACTCATATGCAATACCTATTTGCAATACTCATGTGCAATATCTACTTGCAATACCCATGAGCAATACTCATGTGCAATACCTATTTGCAATACCCATGTGAAATACCTATTTGCTATCCTCATGTGCAATATCTACTTGCAATTCTTATGGGCAATACTCATGTGCAATCCCTAATTTATAGCATACACATGTGCAATAACTATTCTCAATATATATGGGCAATACCTATTCGCAATACTCATGTGCAATACCTAATTGCAACAAGCATTTGCAATATACACGTACAGTACCTATTTGCAATACACATGTGTTATTACTATATGCAGTAACTATGTGCAATGCACATAATTATTTACACTAATAACCTCAATTTTAGAAAAATCCTCGATATAAAGCAGCAACGGGATCAAAGTTGCACATGCGCACTGAGTATCCCCGCACTATGCCAGTAAGCATCCATCCGAGGAAAAACCTACCTGGAATCATGCGAGTATTCCAGGTAAACCGACCAGTCTCCACTGTGAACGTCCCCATAGAGAAGCATGGTTTTATTTTACCTCGCACGTGCGAGTATGCGAGTAAGCAACCATCCCGGCTCCACTGTGTAAGCACCCTTAGATTAGGCATGAGTAGACAACAACAAAAATGATGCATGATGTTGTTTTGATGCTAGGTGATTTACAAATCCGTTATTTATGTCAAAGTTTTTGAACCTATCTACTTTTTTTCCTATACGGTTGGCAAACTTTGTCTGAATAATGGTGGTTTTAAAACGTATGTTTTTAAAATTATTTACGATTGCTAAGTGTTTATTTTTCAATCATAACAAATCACCGGGATGTTAGGGATAATAGTGGGAGAGAGGGTTCTGACTTTAAAAACCCTCCCTCTAAATGTGCGCCTGCGTCTCACGGTAACTTATATGCTCTACGAAAGTTCGAACAGTTTTTTGGGTACGTTCAGAACAAGGGTGTGTCGTGTGTAAGTTCTCTTTTTATTTATTATCATGATCTCCTCTTTAGTAGACGCAGTGAGAGAGAGAGCATGTTTATCGAAGCGAGCAAAATGCCGGGTGAGCGACATTTAGCTTTTTTTCCTTCAGCATTTCTTTTTATTTCACCTTGATCATCGTCTCGCTCCGGAGGAAGATGACTCAGAACTTGTTCGTTCCATCTTTCGATTCCGATTTTTTTGACAGTTCTGGAACGCGTTCTTCAACAAGGTCATTCAGTTTGTGAAGAATTGAGCAGTTGACCAGGATTTTATTTTCTTGGTCGTGGATTTTCATGTTTACGTGTTTTTTTTCGCCCTGAAATGCGTTGACAATTTAAGGACTCATATGTTCTGAGGTTCACACCAAATGGTTAATAGAGAGCAAGTGATTACCTACTCTTAAGCAGGAACTACAATGGCGGCTCCTGAAACTTTTTCTAAGGAAGGTTATTTTTAAATAAATAAATAAATCAACATGCCTCAAACATATTATTTTGCTCCCCATTTTCAAAACCTAATTTGGAGCTATTAATTTCATGTATTTAAAACTATAAGTTATGTAAATAGAAACTGCTGCTACATGTTAATAATTAAATTTAGCATTAGATATTCGATTATTATTATACATATAGTATTTTCATTCATCTTAACGGATATTTTTTTTTTTTAAGTTTGTTTAAACAGGACCAACAAATTTCGATCTTCTATCACTACACTTACTGTCAAATAATATACTTTAAAAATGCTTTACAATTCCTATGTATTGACATTATTTCAGCATTGCAACAATTTAGTAGGAAGTTCCGATTGCAAGTGTCAAAAATAGCAGTCTCATTAGAAGGTATAAAAGCGTTTTTTATAGACAGCAGCAGTTTTATTTGTAAAATAACTTATACTATACTAAAATGAAGGTCAAAAGAAAAAACGAGGATGGTTATTCTAGATCTAGGGTAAAGGGCGTCACCAAACGCCTCCCTCTGTATCCGCCTCTGGTAATTGAGTAGATGGGCTTTACGGGACACTAGTTTCCACTGTTTTGCTGTAGACTTCAGGTGTAGAATATGAAAACGTTTAGTATAAATTAAATAAAAAGCAAACAAAATATTTTAATTAAAATATTAAGCATTGAAAATAAATGGATAATAATATACGATAGCTGAAAAGTTAGCTGGAAAGTTTATTGTATCATGAATTATTTGTATCTCCATATCCTGTCTCATTGTCATTCAATTTTTTTTTCTTTTTTCAACGAGTAAATAGTTAGTTTAATAACTTTTATAAACTTAAAAGGTGTATCGCCAAATGGAAGCAATCGCTTTTCAACCCTTACATCCATAATATTCTTGGTTCTTAATATATGAAGCTAATTGTAGAATTGTTGCCAAGATCAGACGACTAACCATGGTAGTTCTATCATTTTATTTTACAATGAAATGTGTCTTGGCGCTGTCATTAGCGACAAAATTGAAAGAAATAACTAAATAAACTTACGAACAAATAAAGCAAGGCATGATTAACTATCGGTCATCAGATCATTAATTTTTCTTATACAGCTTAATCCGGATCATCCTACGAGCAAAACTGATGCCGTTCAGTCGGAATCTTTGGAGTGTAACTCATCCATTACTAACTACAAATAAAGCATACGTTAAATAACTCTTTCATGCATTCTAGACACGTCCGATGGAAGAGAGAGATAAAGTGAGTAGATTGAGAACGCCAGACACAAAGCCTTTAATCACCATTGAATCTTCATGGATCCACCAATGTTCTTGTTATGACACTGGTATTAATTTCAAATTTTTTTGGAATTTGCTTTATTTTCATGTACAAACAATAATAAACTATGTTGTTTTGATTGAAAAGGGCATATGCTCAGACCCCACCTGATTGTGACGATTTACCTTTATCGAATGCGTCATCTTGTGTGTTAAGCTGTAATATAAGCACGATACTCATGGACGCCCCCCAGGAATATTTGCAAGGGGGTGCAAGACTAGATTTTTATCAAAATAATTAATTTTTAAGAAATGTTAATTAATAATTATGCATTATAAATTATACTTTTTGAGAATAGTTAAAATTATTGGTACATATTTTTGAAAGCGCAGCCCTGTTAAAGAAAAAAAAAAATAGTTAGAATATTAAAATATATATTTTTAACGATTTTTTTATCATCCAACTAGATCACACGGTATTCAAGAGACAGTGTTTAAAATAGAGGAACTTGAAAATGCAAAAATACAGATGAATAATATTTTTTCATCTCTTCCAAGTTTCGGATATAATGAAAAAATAATAATAATAATAATAATAATAATGATAATCAAAATGAAACACGAAGGCAGTATTGGAATATGTTCAATTGAATTTTAAAAATAGATTTCAAGATAGTATATCTGTTGACTTAAAACACAAATCATTTTCCTAGAATTTTGAGAACTTCACAGGAAATGATTATACAATAAAAGGAATAAATACTTCTACTCATCAGCCTCTAATAATCATAGACAACAAGTGCCAGAAAATTGTCACGTATAAGTAGCTATAAAAAAAGCCTTAGGAAAGAAACAAAAGTCTAAATTAATAGAAGAAAAAAATGCTCATCATATCATAAAAGTATAAACGACACATGTGTTTTTTTTATCTTGGAATTTACATCTTTTCCCTCATTTCTTTAAACAAAATTTAAGAGCCAAGGGGTGCAAGTGCATCTCCATGCACCCTCCTGGGGGCGCCCATGACGATACTACCTGGTTATAGTGATGAAATTCGTCAATATTTTTGCCTGTTTTCATATTTTTTGCCTCCCCTCCCCCAATATCTGCCGAACCATTAATACTTATGGATTTTTGTATCAGATATGACAAAAGTATAATATAAGATTACAAAAAAAAAAAAAAAAAAAAAAAAAAAGGAAAATTATGTTGTGTTTTTTATTACAATTTTAACAAAATTTAAAAATTAGTGCTGTAAATAATGTCTTCAAGCTTTTAAACTTGTAACTAGCTGAGGTGCCCGGCGTTGTCCGAACTAAATCTGTACAAACGTACAACCTGTTTCCTATTGGCTCAGCCCATTGAAAGTTATGAGTACCCTTACCCCCTATCCTCTATTTCACCACCTTAGAAACAAAATATCAGATTGAAATTATGTTCCGTATAGTTTAGTTTAGTTAAGATACCTGTAGATAAAACCTGGTACCCCCAAATTGGTTCAGTAGATTCCAAACTATTATCACACCTCCTTTCGCCCCCTATTCTCAATTTCATCGTCTTAAGAACGAAACTTCGGATTGAAATTGTGTTCCCGATAATCTGGATTAATCAAGAAACCTACAGAAAAAGAAAAGAGAAAAAAAAATTGTTCAAATTGCTTCAGTAGATGTCAAGTTGCTATCATCCATCTTAAAGGGGTGAAAAAAGGGAATTTTGGGAATTTGAAAAGATCGGTTTTCCAAAAATTTGAAATTAACCAGGAATCTTTCTCTTGTCTCCATAATCAAGTGTGTAAAATGTCATCAAGATCGGAATAAAAGAGTCGATTTTATTATCATACAATTTAATTTAAGGTGTTAAAAAGGAGAGGTATTAGGGTTTTACGAAATTTCAAGTACACAAGAATTTTCGTCTTGTTTCACAAATCAAACATGCAAAATTTCCTTTGTAGTTCATCGACTACCCTGCCTGGCATGAGATCTCTTGGGGAACTTTTCATGTTACCCATTACCAGGTCAAGTGCAGAAAATTTCATCAAGATCGGAATAAAACTGCATATTTCGTGATCATGCCATTTAAGGGATGAAAAGAGGGGAGGTTTTTCGAAAATTCGAGCAGCTAGTTCTTGTTTCAAAGATCAAGTAAGCAAAATTTTATCAGAATCGAAATAAAATTGTAGCTTCCTATAAAATAAAAAAATAAAATAAAAAATACTCACACGGACACTATTCTTTATACATAGACAGATAAAAAAAAAAAAAAAAAAAAAACCGCTGGTTATTTTCCTTTCAAATTTTATTAATGACTAGCTAAATACCCATGCTTCGCTACGAAATTGTATCATGTGCAATATTTTAGCTATCTGTGAGGCCTCGCGTTGCGGAAATCTGTCATTCGTGTATAAGACCCAGATTTTGGCGCTTCACTCGCAGGAAGGTTCATCGCTACGCAAAATCGAGCTCGCTTCGTTCATGGACACATAAACACAGGCTTATTTCACTCGTTAAAAGGTTCATTGCTATGCAAGCATAGGCTCGCTTCTCTCGCTGAAAGGTTCATTGCTGCGTAAGCATAAGCTCGCTTCACTCACTAAAATCTAATTGCTACGTAAAGACTTAATATTGGAAGCCTCTCCCATTCCCCGTTAATACAATAATACAACACCCCTTTAATATTATTAACACGTGTTTGTGGAAAGCAAAATTAAAGGCTAAAATTACTTATGTTGAAACTTTCAGAGATCTAGGCCTATTCGAAGTCGCTTTTTGTAAAAAAATTAATTGAAAAACAAATTAAAATTTTAGCATTCTTTTTGTCAGTCCAATTAAAAGGCCAAAACTACTTGTGTTGAAAATTTCAGAAAAGTAGCCCAATTACAAATCGTTTTGTAAAATATTTGTTAATTAATTAAAAAAGAAAAATATGTATACAGTATATAAAAAAAACCCTTTAAATTCTGATTTTCAAAAATCCAATTAGAAGGCCACAACTATACATGTTGAAAATTTCAAAGCTGTAGCCCTATTTGAAATCGTTTTGTAATATATTAATTAATTAATTCTAAAAATTGATTAAAAAGAAACTAAATAAAAATTTAAAATTCTGTTTTCAAAAATCCAATTAGAAGACTAAAGCTACTTATGTTGAAAATTTCAGAGCTGTAGCCCAATTAGTAGTCGTTTTGTAAAATGTTTATTAATTAATTAAAAAAATTAATTAAAAAAGAACAAAATAAAAATTTAAAATTCTGTTTTTTAAAAGTTCAATTAAAAGGTAAAAACTACTTATGTTGAAAATTTCAGAGCTGTAGCCCTATTTGAAATCGTTTTGTAATATATTAATTAATTAATTCTAAAAATTAATTAAAAAGGAACTAAATAAAAATTTAAAATTCTGTTTTCAAAAATCCAATTAGAAGACTAAAGCTACTTATGTTGAAAATTTCAGAGCTGTAGCCCAATTAGTAGTCGTTTTGTAAAATGTTTTTTAATTAATTAAAAAAGAACAAAATAAAAATTTAAAATTCTGTTTTTTAAAAGTCCAATTAAAAGGTAAAAACTACTTATGTTGAAAATTTCAGAGCTGTAGCCCTATTAGTAATCGTTTTATAAAATATTTATTAATTAATTAAAAAAATTAATTAAAAAGAACAAAATAAAAATGTAAAATTCTGTTTTTTAAAAGTCCAATTAAAAGGTAGAAACTACTTATGTTAAAAATTTCAGAACTGTAGCCCTATTAGCAATCGTTTTGTAACATATTTATTAATTAATTAAAAAAATTAATTAAAAAAGAATAAAATAAAAATTTAAAATTTTGTTTTTTAAAAGTCCAATTAAAAGGTAAAAACTACTTATGTTGAAAATTTCAGAGCTGTAGCCCTATTAGTAATCGTTTTATAAAATGTTTATTAATTAATTAAAAAAATTAATTAAAAAGGAACAAATTCAAAATTCTGTTTCTTAAAAGTCCGATTAAAAGGCCAAAACTACTGATGTTGAAAATTTCAGAGCTGTAGCCTTATTAGATATCGTTTTATAACATATTAATTAATTAAAAAAATTAATTAAAAAAGAACTAATTAAAATTTTAAAATTCTGTTGATGATGCATAAAATTAGAAGGTTAAAACTACTTATACTGAAATTTTCAGAGCTCTACTCTAATTTTAAGTAGGTTTCTATAGATCCACAGAGCCACACACACACACACACACACACACACACACACACACACACACACACACACACACACACACACACACACACATACATACACACACAGCTTGTTTTATTATTATATATTTATTATTACTGTTGTGTGTTACCTGATAAAAAATTAATATATTTTATAGCAATATTTCGATAGATAACATAATTAAATATGAAATATTAAGTCTATGTGGGGAGGAGGCATCCCTCTTTGACAATTCTCATCAGAATGATCGCCAGATACTTTCTGCCCCATAGACATTGCACATTGTTTCTCCCAACCCAGGATTTCAGTAAATATTGCTTCAAGCAAACGATTTTTATCAGACTCTAATACAAGAAGACGATAAATTTTTCTACAAATTCAAGAGCAATTAAAAATTTTGATTCAAAAGTAAATTTTTAAAAATGACTGGTTTTATGTTTGTCCAACAAGTGGTTTTTCCGAGGGAAAAATATCACAAAGCCAATTTTGATTAGTTAATAGTAAAAAAGCTTTACTTTATCATCTTTCCTTCTAGTATTATAGTTGTGTATGATATAAAATTCCAAAAATTTTGTAATATTTGTAATATTTCAGAAGACAATGTATCTGTTAAAGTATAGTGCAGGACTTGGAAATACATAGTGTATCTGATTATCCATACTACTCTGCCAATACGCAGTTTGACTGAAAATAGAATATTACGTACTTCCCTTTCGTAAACTGTATCCAAGAATGGATTAATCCAGCCAGAAATGAATAAAAGTGACAAACTGTCCATTCACCTGCCCCTACACAAACATGGTCGAGAAATTCCTTGCCGCAAGATTCTATAGAAACAGAGAGGAATATCGCATTTGAATATGACGCATTAGTCGACATGTTACTGATGTTAGTTGACATATTACTGATAATAGGTGAAACTCCTTATGATGCTTAAAACAATGTACGGGAAGTATTCATACAATAAATACTAAGTTACGGTTCAATTCAAAATAATTTAAGTAATTATTTGTTTGGTATTTTATATGAATGACTGAGTTGGGAAGCTTATCCCCTTGCTACTAAAAAATTTTGTGCCGCCTTGCACCAAAAATTGATTCCCATTGAGCTGCAAACAACATTTGGAGCTTAGTCTCACGATTTAATGGTGCTACCTCGGACTGTAAGAACCAATAAATCGTGAAACTAAGCTCCAAATATTGGTTCAGTAAAAAGGGAATCAAATTTTGGTGCAAGGTGGAACAAAATTTTTAGTAGTTGCAAGAGACGATAGAGTAATATGCTGATATGGATAGCAGCTGTTTTATTTAATTTTAATATACTGGACATATTCCAATGTAATTATTGAATTGTACATTTTGTGCTTGTTCTATAATCAAGCGGGAATTAATAAAGAATAAGTTATTACAGTTGGTATTGGAAGGACTAAGCACTAAGCACCAAATGTTGGTTGTAGCTAAATGGCAACCAATTTTTGGTGCAAGGTGGAACAAAATTTTTAACAGTGTAGTAAATGTAGCCACATTTTTTTTTATTTGCGAAGGGAAAGGAAATGTGCTAGATGAGAACATATTGGCTCTAGGCTAGATGAGTAATCTATTTAGTTCAAAACATACTTTTATTCCAATAAATATTGTACCAATATATATAAAAAAAAAAAAGAAGAAGAAAAAAAAAACCCAATATTGTGCATACTAAATTATTTGCACTGATTTAAGACGAAATTGTTATAAAATGTAGCTTTCTTTTTCTTTCTTTTTTTCAGTTCCGCCCCTGCATATTTGCTGTTTCAACTAGTTCTTATCTCCTTCTTATCGTTCATTTTGTTAGAATGCCTGATTACAAATGCCATGAGAATCGTCTGACAATTGGTTATCAGCTTCATTTACGAACAAACATATCGACACTCAGTGATGAGCTCATGGTGCAGTGAGTAAAGGGCTCTGATAATACCCGATAACTCGTGTTTCGACTTTGTTTTTCCGGAAAAATAAAACTCTGTTTTGATTATTATAATTTTCGTGGATAGATTAGTCACCTACAAACTAAATATCAATTCTAAAATAACCTGGAAGTTTTATCGTAAGTGACCACGAGCAGTGAGGTATCAATCAAAGAGCAGTAAAGTCTTCGGAAAAGTATTTTTCCCAGCAAAAGTAAGGCACTAAATCTATTTCGAAAATCAAAACCTGCATATACAGTGCTGGAAGAAAAAGCTGAGGCCAACTGAAAAACTTCATTATTTATACAATTACATATTTGAATTTTTTGCCAAATTCAACACAAGGCAAATAATATTAGTAATAATAATAATAATAATAATAATAATAATAATAATAATAATAATAATAATAATAATAATAATAATAATAATAATAATAATAATAATAATAATAATAATAATAATAATAATAATAATAATAATAATAATAATAATAATAATAATAATAACAATAATAATAATAATAATAATAATAATAATAATAATAATAATAATAATAATAACAATAATAATAATAATAATAATAACAATAATAACAACAATAGTTCCAAGTGTAACTATAAAAATATTACAAAATTTTTAATTGTTTTTCTTATTTTAAACTTTCTTTTTATTTTTGTACATGTAGAAAGCTGGAAAAACTATTAAGGCTAAATAAGATAATTATAAAATAACTAGAAATCCAAAACTTCCCCTCCACATCGAAAATGAACATCAAAAACTTTCAGTGTCCTTTTTCAGCTATTCATGTCCAATTTAAACTCATCTCAGAAGTTGTAAGTTTAACAATTTCCATAAATTTCACACATTAAAATCCACCATAAAAATTCTGTTGATTTCAGATCAGGGCTTCTTGATGGCCAATCCAATCAAGATATTAGCTTGGAGACAGAATTTTGTGGAGCTCGAATTGCATGCATATTGATGCATTGTCTTTCTGGAATATGTGCACACTATAAATTTTGTAAAAGTAGACCCATCAAACAGGCGCGCAACCAGGAACCAGGTGGGAGGTTTTTAGGATCAAAATACCCCTCCCCCTCCCCTGTCTAGAATGCCTAACATCCCTGTGTTTTGTTGTGATTGAATAACACTTGGCAATCGTAAATAGTTTCAAAATAATGCGTTTTTAATCTACTGTTATTCAAGCAGAGTTTGTCTATTGTATCGCACTTAAGTACCTATTAAGTACAAGAACTTTTTAATAAATACCGGGTTTGTAAATCTTCAATTATCTAAAATCATTACATATTATTTTTTGTTTACCTAAGTTCAATATAAAGTGTCGCTCAAAAGAAATATGAAAGTATGGATGTCTTCGTTTTTCAAATATTGTTAAAGTGTTTCCGTGCTAGGTGTCTTTGTTTTTAAAGCGTCATAAATTTATCTCAAAATCAGTCTGCTATTGGTGTTTGTCCATTTACCAAAACTATTATTTGCCATTTACCAAATCTAATTGAATTTAACAAGTAAGAAAATTTCATATTAACTTATAAAGTAAAAAATATGGATAATACCGTGTTGGGTTGTTTTGTACAACTCGAAAACTGGACAAAAGCCATTATAATATTTTCTTATAAGTAGGTGACAGATTAAGAGATTCCAAAAATATACATGACTTGTGACAAATATGGGATGAGAAAGTTCTGCGTGGTTAGTTTTTATACAGATAAATATTGCAGCAAACTTGGTGCATTATTGAAAACCCCTCTCAAAGAAATTGTCTGGTTGCGCCCTTGCCATCAATAAATTTTCTACAAGGATGTCTTGGTAGACTTCTTATGTAGTCCTTGTTTGCAGATAAGTAAATTCTGTTGTTCTTTTAATAGCAAAACCATCACGTATCCACCACCAAACTGACACCTCAAGTAATAGAATGGTGAACTCTAAAGATCATGAGAGTACTACACGGGTAAAAACCAACTCCACGGGGGAAAAAGGGGGCGATCCCCGTACTTCGCCAACAGCCGGGGATAAGGTATTGATTCTCCCCCGCTCCAAAAATCTATAAAAATGTGCTTTTCCAATAAACTTATAATTTCAAGTAAATAAGTTTTTGAATGTTTTTATATTTGAAGTTTTTCTTGTGTATTGTATGTAAAATACAAATTTTCAGAAATATTGGAAAATCTCTTAGAATTATTAATATGTGCCGTCATCATTTTTGTGCAATTTCATAAACTAATATTTTAAAGTATTGTATGGTATTAAAATAAGTAATTTGGTAATGATGGGATTACTGGTATACGCTCTTTTTCATAAATTGTTATCCAGAATTATTAAAATATGCTTTCTTTTAGTGCAGTATCATAAAAGTATATCTTTTAAAATAATGTAAGATATTCAAATAATTTTTATAATGATGAATTAACTAGTTTTTTCCGTACAATTTTACTGAACTAATTTTATACAAATAACTTTGCTACATAAGTCATAAATAGTTTGAGAAAAATTTGTTGCGTGATATGGTCTAAAGTTAACTATACTCAGTAAGATCCTCAAAAAAGTGCTGTCGTGAAAACTTGTCCCCCCCCCCCCCACTATCGAGTTTATTAACCGAGTCTCGCCCCCGTGGTAAAACTAAAAAGTTGGCGCCTATGATGCCAGTAGTTGTAGTATCTAAAACCTTTCCTGCTACATCACGATAAAATATTGTAAAAATTAAACCAAATGAGAAAAGCTTTAATAATTGAGTTTGATTTTATTATTTTTTCCATATGTTGTCGCAGGAACAAAAAACAAGAATTTATTTGAAATTAAAAAGTAACTAAATTGTCGTAATATTTTTATTGGTATAAATGAAACTGTTATTGTCTTCATTGTATATAAATTTATTTAACACGCAAATTCGCAGTTGCGAACATAATAATGTTTTTTATTTGGTTCCGACGTTTTTTTCTGGCACTGTATAATAATACATCTCAATAACTAGCTCAATAATAATACATTTTATTTGTAAATTAGAACTAAGCACATACGGACAAAGAGTTAAAGGGATTTATTATCAGAAATATTTCACTTTTCTCATTAAAATAACCCAGAAATCAATCGAAATGTGATTTATCTCATAAGCCCTATGTAGTTTTAAACAATTTGATGATAATTTGTTTTATGGTATTGATTAAACGAACATGTAGAATTGCTAATCACTTTGATAACGAAATGCATATCATTTTAATACATAAATGGTGATTAAAATATTTTATTAACGTTTGATTGAACAACGCGAAAATAATTTTCAGTTACGCCCTTGAATATCACACGTATCGAGCCCAGGCAGGGTCATATTTAGATATCGATGTATTTAAATGGTTTAGGCTCAGGACAAAAAGAAATAAAATTGGGCGGACAAAAATAATGTTATTTTTCTTCAAACATACGTATAATTTTTACCTCAAATGCAAACTAACGTTCACTTGTGTGTCGAGTAGCTAAATGAAAATTGATAAAATGTCAATATCCATTTGTAATTATATTCTAATAATTTTTATTTAATAAATGTACTATTCATTATTTTAAATATTTATATAATATGATATCTATTCTATTTATAGTAGTCTACAATGGGATTGGAGTAAAATTTAAATTGTTTTCTTACGTAGTTTATGGGATGGGTGTAAAGTCTTATGGTATTATCTAGCAGCGGCGTAGACAGGGAGGCCCCCCCCCCCCCCGAAATGATTAAAAGTGAAAAAAATTTATTCGATTTTTTAAGTATCATGATTGTATATTATTTTTATTTATCAAGTTTTATTCGTTCTTCCTGCAACTCTAACTGCCGTCTTTTAAAAACGTAACGATATTTATTTCAAACTTATGAAGAACTTCTAATGGGGGAGCTTGTTCTTTTCCGACTGTTCTCAATGACGGCCAAACCCTCTCCCTCCTTGACCTTGTTGAATTAAAACCATTAAGCAGATCAGATTCGAAGTTTCGTAGTTATGGATAACTATTAATAAAGAATTCCACAGTATTACGACGAACACATCAATTTTGACAAACATCAACCAATCTTTCGAATACGAACAGATATTATTATTTTTAGAATTACAGATATTCTTTTTAAAACTACACCAGAGTCTCCATGGCAACTCTCGCTTTACAATTCGTAATCGTTGCTACTCACTTGTATAAGAACATGGTAAGTAAGTAATAAGTAATTTTAAAATATTGAAAAAATATATTCGAAATTTTTATTGCAATAATATTTTGATACTTTGATAATCTACCTGATAGAAAAGTGCACAAAGAAATACCGTTTAGACAAGCATTTGCACGAGTTAACTTATTTCCAACAAACCAATGTGTATGTCGAATTGATATTTTGAAATGGGAATTTTTAAATTATAGTTTTACATATAGTAATTAGGTAATTACAGAATAAGTTTTTTAAAAAAACAGTCATTATCCTGTTGTTTTCAACTCTTTATCATCATTATTTCCATAAAACAAGAACTTTATGAATAAAACAAGATTTTTATAAATGAAACTATTGTGTCCTATAACTTTTAAAGAAAGGATTAAAATAAAATATTATTTGGTGTAATTCAGCTGTGTCTAACCCATGAAACAACTGAATTTTATTAACACTAAGAGTACAAACCAAATTGCTTACATGTGTTTTAATTATAGTGTCTGATTTGAAGCCCCGATTTTTATTTTTAATTGGACACTAACTGTTCCCCCCCCCCTTCTTTTTTTTTGCCCTTCTCTAAGCTAAAGTGGACTTATACAAGAATTCTTTAAAAAAAAAAAAAAATTTAAGTTAAAAAAGCCATGTTGTTAAATTGGCTAGTGAGAAAATACAGAGATATGCAAATTCTTATGGATTGTCCTGAATTTTTAGGGATTTGTTTCTGAATTTTAGAAATATTTTGTGTTATTAGCAGTTTGAATCGTTATAGTGTCATTTGGTATTCTATTTATTAACATTTTAATTTAATGTGTAAAGAAAAATAACCATTTCTGAATATTACTAAAAGCTGAAGAGGGATACTTGTGATTATTAAGATCACATGTCTACAAACTGAAGTTGGCACCTCAGAAATTACTAAGTATACAAACCCAAATTATTCATTTATCGTGATTTACAATTTTTGTTTCGCCCCCCCCCCCCCCGAAAAAAATCCTGGCTACGCCACTGTTATCTAGTACATCTAAACATCCAAAGGTAAACTACACAGTAGTGTGGTAAATAGTAGTGTGTATTTGAGACTGGAATACTACAGTGACAGCATTCAGGGGGAGGGGGGAAGGATTTATAGCATAGGAAATATGAGGGTAATACTGCCAATTATATAATATAGGATAATATATTGCCATTATATAGTAGAATAATATTGCCAATTATATAATAAAGGTTAATATTGCCCATTAAGTTTATACACTCTAGTATCATCCAAATTTTGCACAGTTTGACAGCTTCTACTTCTGACACTTCTTGACTCCTAATTGCTACTACTGCTTACTATGTAGTACCACTTATACTCGACAATAATATGTTGTTGTTTTTCTTTGGGGGGGGGGGGGGGATTTGCTTTACATTTCTACGCTACACAAAAACCAAAATAAGACCTTGGTCAGGCAATATCTCTCGATAGCAATGGAAGAGTTTATGAAAAAACATAAAGACTGCTCTAGAACACCACTCAACCTGTCACGAAGTGATTGCTGAGCCAACAACCAACAACCATGTATCAGAACTCTTGAAACTCCACTACTCCAGTATATACTAATGATCATGATTTCGATGATTTTTTAACAGAGTTTCAAAAACAGAGTAAGTATTTTGAAAACATGTATTCAAACTTGCAATATATCTTTCATGACTCCAGTAATGGCAGAAATTAGGAGAAGGGATCAGATGCTT
This sequence comes from Linyphia triangularis, assembly GCA_963978545.1. Taxonomy (NCBI): domain Eukaryota; kingdom Metazoa; phylum Arthropoda; class Arachnida; order Araneae; family Linyphiidae; genus Linyphia; species Linyphia triangularis. The sequence continues at coordinate 90,431,160 of OZ021722.1, forward strand.
ATAGAAGTTTCCTTGTCACTTTTTGTCATAGGTGTCGGCAGGGGGGGGGGGGGGTCTGGGAAGAAAAGAAGTTGGGGCATGCCTAACAGTTGGTGACAAGTGCCTCCCCCCTCCCCTGTATTTGTTTATAAAAATTACTTATATCTTAATATAAAGTAGTACATTTTTTTTTTTCAATTTACTACATCTTCTTACATTTCGATCCCTACATGCTTGGTATATTTCTTAAGAAGAACAAAACTTTGTTTTCCATGCCTGGTATTATTTAATATTTCAAGAAATTTAAAAACAAAATTTAGTGATAAAAACTGTAAAATTAGTAAAAAAAAAAAAAAAATTAAAAAAAAAAAAAACTCAAGCTTTTTTAAAAAAATTGAATGCATAGCGCATGACTCGGAAAACGGTGGTAAGATGAATCTTTTTCAACAAATTTGTCATTGCTGGTTGCATTACAAGTTTTTTATCGGGCATTCAGAAATTGGAGGGAAAAAAAAAATTGCAAAAGGATATTTTACCTTCTTTGTGCTAAAAAAAAGTAAATATTATTTTACATTAGTAATTTTTAGATGGATTGAATGTTTTTAAAAGTGGGAGAATGGATTTCAGTGGTTTTAGAAATGGGGAGAAGCATGAGTATTTTCTTAAAAATTAAAAGGACACGTCATCTTTTTTTTTAATAGCACAAAAATTCTAAAAATTAAAGGGTTGGGGGAGTCTTGTGATCGCTGCTACTTGGATTCATTGCGCAATGCGCATGCTTGTAACCTGTTATTGAAAGAAAAGGAAAAGTTTTGACTTTAAAATAAACATTTTTTTGCACTTATCTGTCTGATATTACCTTGATATTTACATGTATTTTTTTATGCTCAACGATTCCACCGTTTCTACTTTTCTACCGTTAGCTTGTACTAGGCCACAGATATCTTTCATCACATCCAGCAGATAAGTTTTCATATCTGATATGGCAACGTTAACCATCACGTGATAAACAATCAGTAATTTGTTTTCATATTTTGGTATTTTGTGTTTGTTAGTCAGATCACGTTGATGTAAGTGAAAGAGAGATTAAAATTTCTTTCGATTGTATGTAAAGGCGTTCAGAACGAATTTCAATTTACTCCGCTTTGGACTTTATATGAGCAATACGATCCACTAATTACTGTGGAAATGAAAGTGATACTAGGTGCACTTTGTGCACTAATAAGTGGTGAGTTTTATTTCTTATTACAGAGCCTTAATTGTGCTAGCTTAGTTACGAATAATTTCTTTTTTATGATAAGTATTTTGTCGATCTATCAAATTTTTTATGATGAAGGTAGCTAAGTACAAAAGCGGCGTTGTGATGAGTTTTTATGAAAGCAAGCATGTATTATAGCGAATGACTTTTATGTAAACTTATCGAACAATCCAAAAAATATCAAACAATCGTTTAATAATTTTCTGTTTCAAAAATGTGCTGTACAGAAGTCAAGATTTGATAAAATTAAAAAAAAAAAAAATCAATATACATGACCAGAATTATAAAAGTTAGTCATTATAAAAATTCAATATTTAAATTCTAGGTGAAACGTAGTAATATCTGATTGCGTTTGTTAGATGTGAGTGGACTTACTAGGTATCGGAACTTTTTCGAATTATTTATTGCTCAATTCATTGAATTAAAAAAATACTTGTTTTATATTTTTCTTAGTAAATCCACAAAATATGTTATGCTTCACCTATTGTAGACTTAATCTTCCTTAACATAGAATTAGTAATGGATGTTATACTGTCAAATCCGGTTAACACAAAATCGCCTAACAAGAAATCTTATTTAACACAATGTAAAAGCAGTTCTCTGTACTTAAAACGTAACGCTAATTTATTAGCTTAACACAAAATCTGGTTAATGTGAATAATTTCAGCGGCCCCTTCGACCATGCTTTAACAGGATTTGACTTTAATATCTATTAAAATGAACTGGGAAGTAATTAGTAAAACTGAGTATTGTAGGTTATTAAATATGAGAAATTTTTTCAAGGAAGATTAATAAAAAAAAAATTGAACTATTTTGTTAAGAAATGCATTTTCTCCCTTACAATAATATGTAATGGAGATCGGAAACACTGATGTATCATAACCAAAAAAAGTTGGTTTTTCTGATTTTATTTGGAATTACACCCAATGCTGTTAAAAAGTATGTTTCTTTCAACTAGAAAGTTCATTGTTCCCTAAATTAAAATTTTCATAAATCCAATATTGCAAATGTTACATTCTATATTTTTTAAATACAATAACTTTTTCTTCATGAGTTTTGAAAAAACAGGACAAAGTAAGAATCTGGTCCAGTGAATCTCCTAAATCATGGATAGTTATTTTTATTTATCAGTTATTTATTAGTACCGTCAAACCCCGTTAACGTGAAATCACTTAACATGAACTCCCGTTTAACGCAAATTAAAAGCAGTTCTACGTACTTAAAACTTAACGTTAATTTATTCGGTTTACACAAATAATTTCAGTGGCCCCGTCGACTTCACGTTAACAGGGTTTGACTTTATTCCGTAAAGGTCACTTTTAGTGACAGTAATAGACACCAGTATTTATTAGAATGTGTTGTTATTGACATTGAATCTCTCTGCCAAGTTTCAGCCCAATTAAATGAATGATGGCAAGTAAGGGGGTAATTAGGTTTTTGCAGATTTGCCTGCCATCGACAAACATGCACATAAAATCAAAGTTAATATAAAGAATTTAAAAAGACTTACAATTAATTATTATGATCTACTATTTGCTTTGAAAGTATGTAGTAATACAGTTCTTGTCCTGCGATCGAAATCTCTTTTTGACGCACACAAATACTGTCTGTGAGTTTGACTATCAATGTTTAATTATCTTCCACTTAAAATTTCTATCAACAACAAAGTCTTTGCAGTTTGTCTTCACCAAAAGTTTCTGTCTAATGAGAGGGCTATTAAAAAACGACTATTCACACGAATGAATTTCTGAATATTATATTATTAAAGTGGCAAGTCTATAATTCCTAGCATGTAGAAAAGTGGCAAATTTGTAATTCCTAACATGGATACTAACTGTTGCTCTTGTACAAGTGGTATGATGTTTTGGCACAGTATACCCATTGTAAATTTATTTAGTCTAAAAATAAAACGTTTGACCAACCAATCTAATTATTGTAGCGTTATGTCAGTTGAAATGTAAACATTATTTTACGAAAATTTAAAAATAAATGAGTATTGTTTATTTCAAGATGCGACAGGTGTATAAATGGTTTATTAATTCGCTGATTGATTATAAATAAATGGACTTTGATTATTTCAATTTTACAAGTAGAGTTTTAAAATTATGTACAAATTATAGAATTTACATGTTAATCCGTTAGTAAGGAAACACAACTTTTACAGAATGGTGAGTTGTCAATTATACACCTTGGTTTTGTCTGATAGGAACTAACATTAATTGGGTATTTATTTGAAAAACACGACAACTTGATTGACTTCTTACAACTTAAATTGTAATTATTTCTTACAAATTAAATTGTAATTATTTTTTGCCATATTTTAATATAGTTTAAAAAAAGTTCAAATGGCAAGGTTTTAACAGGATACGACTTAGTAAAATGCAATAAATTAAGTTCAGATTTACAAATTAAGTTAAATAAATTACAAGAATAAACATTACTGTTGTAACACTTTGCATTTCACTAACATTATTAAATTTCCTTGCAGTTTTGTGTGTGTCTTCATTCCCTACCCCTGGCCATTCAGTGCCTCCACAATGTGGGGATCCCACATTTGCGTGTCAAGATCTGCAGAGCGCCAGGTTGTGTGGAGTGGTCAAAACATGCATTCACGACATCTGGGCTACAATGACAGTCCCTGATGATAATGTAAGTCTTTCCAAAAAGTTTATTTTTTATCATTCTTCAGTATTATTACTAAATTTAGGAATTGAAATCAATAAGATTCTAAGTTCCAAAATATGAAATTGAGTTTATTGAAAAACCATTAAATACTTAAAAATGTCAAGCATTAGTTTTATAAATTAATACTGTATTAAAGTAGTTTGAGACATTGTAAAAGAACTTTATCTCAAACTTCTGCATTTTGAGACCATTAATAAACCTTGTGTCATGTCTTTTATTGTTCCTTTGTCTTTTCTTATTTTTTATTTGACTCAAGTATGATGTTGGCATGACTTTTCTTCCCTATTTTTAGCTACTTCATGCCTGTAAAATAGCAAATTACTTATTCAATTTGCATTTGTTCAAAGTCACCTGAAGAATATGGTTCCTTGTAGAGGACTCATTATTTTTAATACTGCATGAATGTATTTCTAATCATTTTTTTATATATATTGTGGGAGGAATATAGTTGTAGTTCCTTTGAAAGTGTTGCTTATCTTGGTATATTCTATCACCCACTTTTTTATGTGTAAAGAGTATATTTCCCCTCTACATTATTCTAAGGATTCATTAATTCAGAGCATACTTGAAAAAAAAAAGGAGGGGGGGGGGGGGGAGAAGAAAACATTTTTAAATATCCCAAAAGAAAAATACCAGATAATTTTTCATTATTAGAATTTACTCTTCAATGTAAATCACAAATTTATAGAATTTACTCTTTAATGTAAATCACAAACTTATAGAATTTACTTCACATGACAAAACAAACCAATCTATCATTCTCAGTTCCTGTCTCTATTGCTGCTTAATACAGTAAAATCCAGTTAACGCTTAACATGAAATCCTGTTTAATGCAAGTTAAAAGCAGTTCTCTGTACTTAAAACTTAACGTTAATTTCGTTTAACACAAACAATTTCAGCTGCCCCGTCGACATCGTGTTAACGGGGTTTGACTATAATAAAATTCTCTGCAACTATTTTATCAATTTGTTAAAATAGTTGCATAATTTTGTTTACTAAGTTTAACTTCTAGTTTTTTTCACCTTTTTATTCATAATAAATGCATTAGAATATTGTAAGAAATGTTATTTTACATGCAATAGATTATTATTCACAATATTATTTGTTTTTCATTAGTAAAAGTGGGATAATTTGTTTTAAAGTAAATAATTTAAAAAAATGAAAGAACTATGATTTGTTCTGATCAAATTCCTTTTTTTTTTCTTTCTTTTTTTTCCCCCTCTTATTCTGAAAAATAATTTTTATTTTCACATTTATTCTCAGTTTTTGATATTCCTTTTTTGGTTTAGGGATATTTTCTAGGGTTTTATTGAAACCTTGTTACATGTTTTTTATGATTGTTATTTATTACATACACAATTACCTTTGTGAAAACCTAATTTTATATTTCGACCTTATTTGATTGTTAGCATTGATTTCAAGGAAATAAAATAGCAATATTTCTCCTTTGAAGCAAATATTAAAGGAAGTAAATCATAAAGCTCACTGTTACAGAATTGCATAGGTGTTTAAATAACTTCCATTACAACAAATTTTTATGATTACAATTAGACAAATATTAGTAATTAGTTTTAGTTTCATCAATAAAAAATGTTGTGTGAGAAGAATGGGAGGATGATATTCATGTTAATTGTTTTCATAATTCCCATCTCAATTATCAAATAGTTTTTCTCAATCTAACTCATTTGGCATTTATTTTTAGATGTTTCCAAAAGATTTATTCTTTCTTTTAACCATGTATATTTATTTAAAGATACTTATCTTTGTCTACTGTAATTTAATGTTCCACTGATTTTTTTTCTATTTAAAGGATGAAGTTTGTGACATCTGTAAAGAAATGGTGAAGGAGGCCCGTGACCAACTTCTAAGCAATATGACTCAGGTGTGTTGTGAAAAAAAAACTTTGTATTGTTATTTTAATGGAACCCCATTTCTTGAAGAACTTACTAGGTGTCATTAGAATTTTCAAATATACATAGGAACATGGATTTAACTTAATGAATCACAAACTTCTAAAAGCTCATACTAAATTTGTTAAACTACTGAACTAGATTTTTTTTTTTAAACTCATGAATAAAATATTCTTAATATTATGTAATTCAATGTATGCAATGTCAGAGGTTCTTTGTTTTGAAATATTTTCCACCCTGTAAAAACCACGCTTTAGTACACTTAGTTTACTCAGATTTCTAATATTATTCACTATTGTTATTCCATTCAAAGTATGTTTAGTTTGTAGTATTGTGCAAATATTGTTTAACAATGTGCTTTGGGAATTATCATTTGTTATTAGAAGCAATGGAGATGTAATCAAATCTCTTCGGGCCGATCAAACGGTATAGTGGTTAATGTGCTAGCTTCTAGACCGCGAGGTTGCGGGTTCGAGTCCCGTGTTAGGCATGGGTGTTTGTAAATGTATGTTGGCTTGTCTAAAGACGAAAGTTTCGGCGCATTATAGCCTTAGTGTTGCTGACGGCGCCAGATAATCTGAAAACAACCAACCAAATCTCTTCGGGGCTTTCAACTAAAATGTTATTAGACATGTTTATCGACTGATTAAAGATATATTAAAATTAGAGTTAATGGAAGTGTTTATAATACAAATTAAAATTTAGAAAATAGTATTTTGATAAAACTCATTGTTTTTCTTCATTTAGGAAGAAATTAAAGAAGTTTTTGAAGGCAGTTGTAAGCTGTTGCCTGTCAAAATAATAGCAGAAGGCGTAAGTTTTTTTTGTTGTTGATAAATGCCACTTTCGTTAAACCATTCAAAATTGCCAAATAATGAATGTCTTCCTTTCAGTGCATAAAAGTTGTGGACGAAATCATCCCTGAGTTGGTGGAAATGCTGGCTTCTAGAATGGTAAGTAATCATAGAATCAGTTACAGTATAAGTTATTTTTTGAATAATTATTTGTGTCCTTTTACTTACCTTTTGCATAATTCAAATTTTGAAAACAGGGCCCTTCACAATGCTTTATGTCTAAAAAAATGTATTTAGATTTTTTTCACAAATTTAATTTTATTAAATTTAATTAATTAAAAAAATATTATTTTTGAATTTAAAAATATATATTGCATATTTTATTATATTATTTTCATCTGGAAAAAGTTTTATATGAATTATCAATTTCTGCAATACATTTTATTACAATTGTCTTCCTCATGTATGGGTTTTAAGTAAACTTTTGACTTTTTCTTAAATTAATAAACAGTTAAAAAAAATAAAAAATTAAGTTTTTATAAAATTTACAAATCTTGCAGTAATTTCCAGACAGACTCCCTATTTATATTGCAATTCTTTTTATCAGAAAGTGTTTGTATATAATGATGTTGAATATATTAGACTATATTCTAACAATAGTTTTTATCACTAGGACCCGACCATGGTTTGTACAGTATCAGGAATGTGTTTTGCATCTAAAAATGGTGCTTCTGCTGAAGTGAGTGGCTGTGATTTTTACTTGATTGGAAATTTCAATTTGTGCATTAAGTAAATTTATCTAAATTATTTGCTCAAAAATTTGTTTTTGTAAGAATTTAAATTTTTTTTTATTTCAGAACCATTTGTTTAACTTTTTCAAAGATCTTTTAGTCAGACACAAGAACTCTCAGTGTTCTGAATGCACTCAAATGCTGACGGATGTGCAGGCATTTTTGAAGGATACTCCTAAGGTAAAGAGTTTTCACATTTGAGCTATGTGACAGAATAATGTTAACAAACATTTTGATTAAATTTGAAATCAGTAAATTAAGAAGTGTTAAAACAGTTTTTATGCAAGGTGCAATTTTTAATTTCCACGCCTGATCTAATAACTCCAGAAAATATTATGTGATTTATTATGTTTCAAACTAATCTCCATCTACTGTAATGCATTTCTGTGCTCAACTGTAAAAGTTTCTGAAACAACTTTTAAAGTCCTCTTTCAGAAAGCTCTTCAAATGTAACATCATGGTTTTCTTGCTGTCTTTGACATTTTCCCACATTCATTATGAATTTGTTTCACCTGGCAAGACTATCACAGGGCTTTTACACAGAAGTTCTTTTTTGACTTTGGCAAAAAATTTGTAGAGTAAGATCTTGTTTTTAATAGAAAAGGCAGTTTGCTTCTTTTGTATGACAATGAATGGATTCTTGATGCATGAAGCTGTTTTTTGTTTAGCATGAGATCTTGGAGATAAATACCCCTCCTTACTCTCCAAACTTAAGATGTTTCAAATTTTCCTTGTTTCCAAACTGAAATTTGCTGAAGAAACAAGGTTTTAGGATGTCGAGTACACCAAGAAAACTTTGAGGTCAGAATTGAAGATCATTCTGAAAAAGGACTATAAAAGTTGTTTTAGGAACTGTTACGTTCAAGCTCAGAAGTACATTATGGCAGATGGAAATAACTTCGGGACATATTAAATGGGTGTGTAATTCACATAATATTTTCCTGAGTTATTAGATCTTTCCTGAAAATTAATAGCTACACTTTATAATTAGTTATAGAGATAATTTTGTCTAAAGTTTTATTTTATGCACTTGTTGTTTAATGAAAGTTAATTTCTTCCATTTTTGAATTGAAATTTTAATGCTTTTTTTTTCACAGGATGATGTTAAGAATTACCTAGAAGAATTCTGTCATGAGAAGATGCCTTCTTATTTGGTATGAATTAAAATACTATTGCATGTTTATGCTTACAACTGAAGTATAAAATTTATATTTTTTTTTAAAGTTTGTAGTTCAATTGTATTTCTTTATCTAGTATCTTTTTATTCTTTTGCGCTTACTTAAAAGAAATAGTGATTGTTGCTAATTTAAACAATATAATTTTTTGACTTTCTCTTATATATATATATATATATATATATATATATATATATATATATATATATTTAGACAATTGCTTAATTTAAATAAGTTAATGTTGCAAACTTTTATAGAATGTTTTAAATTTAAAAAAAAAACTCATTCATGTTTTTGTTTTTTCTTTAGTGTAACATTGTGATAAAGAGCTACTTTACCGAAATTTACACTTTCCTCATGAGTGAAGTAAGTATTCATTGTTTTGATGGCATATTCTTTCCTCAAATGATTTTTATGAAAAGAAATCATAACCTTATGAAAAGCTGTTTGCAAAATATTGCAAATAATTTTTTATATGGTTTTGATATAAACAAAGAAAACTATTTGCAAAATAGTTTTCTTTTTAATTTTGTTTGTTAATTTGTATTTTGGTCCTTCAGTATAATTAAATAAGAAATTTTATTTGTTTATCTATGACGTTTATGATTTATTATACATTTAAAATATATAGTAATTACGTTATATTGCATTAACTGGGCATTAATTATTATTTTTAAAGATTTATTTTTTATTTTTCTAATACTAAGAAATAAATTAGGTTTAAATTCCACGTTTCTGCTATTTATCGGAGTGATGTTAATATTAACGAGTTTACTGAAAATCACATACTAATCCCGTAGTATCAGCAGTTTTCATTATACTTTTATGAATTAAATTTTGTATTCTTCTCATCTTTTTAGACTCCAGCTAAACTTTGTGGTTCTGTTGGGATCTGCCCAAAACAATGTGAATTGCATGTAAGTATATAATTTAAGTTTTTCCTTGCATAATGTATGTTAAATTATTATAATTGCTAGTATAACTTTAATTACAGACTAACAAGTTCTGATGCTGTATTTTATATGAAGCCAGATTAGTAATTCTTATTGATATGATTAGTCAGATCACGGTACATTATACGAGATCTACTTAGGTATACAAACACCATTTCTAAAGAATCAAGGTTATCGTCGTGAATTGAAACAAATATGTTTTAGAATGAAAATTAAAAGTTATATGAATCAAATTATTAAGCAGTGTGTTTAGCTCTGAGATTATTTAGATGCAGATTAGATCTCCAAGATTATTTCCGAATATAATTTTTAGTTGTAGGATCCAACACTTTGCTTTATTTCTCAACATAACAAGGTTTTAAATATATATTTGAAGTTAAACACATGTAAATCATTAACTTATTCCTTTTAACCCCACTTTTGCGTGATAAAAATTTCACTATGAAAAGTAGTTTAATGTTGCTGTACTAAAACAAGTTTACTATAATTTTAAAGTTTTGACTGTTTACTGGAATCTTCTTGCAACAATATATCCCAATCGGACTGTGACTATTTGTCCCAGTTGTAGTATTGCAATAACAACCATATTTTTTTCATAAACACATACATAATATATAATCTTTTTGTAATTTGATTACTGAAAAGATTTATGTTCAATACGATTGGGAAATTTTCCCATAAAAAATGTAATCAAAATTTCTAAAAAGAGCGAGACTAAAGTATTACTTAATAAGAAGAATAAGAACTATTTCACACTAAGTATGGCATAAATATAGTTGTACTTACTGTAAAATTATAAAGACTAATTAAAACTTGATTAAGGTGCATGCTCAAAAACATAAGTGTGTCATTTACATTCTGGGAGTGTTTCCAGGCTTTTTTTTAATCATATTTTTATTCAGAACACTACAAACCTAATATTCCATGTAAAAGCTGGGTTAATTACCTATTAGGAAATAAAGTCTAATCTTCGGAACATATATTTATATATATATTTCTTTTGAAATTTGGTTGATTCTATTTGGCATTATTAATTCTGAAAGGATTAAAAGAGATGTATGTGTAAGAAGATTTTTTTTTTGTTAAGAATCAAGGTTATTGTGGAATATTGAAGTAAATTTACTTATACTCTGCTTCTACACTTTATAATCTACATTAAAAAAAAAATTATAGGAAGGAAAACCTAAAGTGAAGGATGAATTGACTTGTGAGTTTTGTTACCACCTTGTGGAACATGTTAAAGACTTAATAACAGCTAATACTACTCTGGTAAGTTTTTAACTATTCATTATAAAAAAAAAACTTTGAAGTTAAGTTGTAAATCTTGTATTTATTTTGAGTGGAGATGTTTTAATACTCAATTTTAATATCCTTTTTTACCTTTGGGATTGGATTTTGTTATTTAATATTCACTTCTACCTGTCTTCAAATTTCAATCTTTTGTAGGAGGAGTTCAAGACAGCCCTTTTGAACTTTTGCAATGTAACTGGAAGCTTTTCTACTAAAGTAAGTTTGAAAGAAGGAAGATCTTATTTCTTTTTATTAATGAATACAAAGTTATTCTTTATGATGTAAAAATATATTTTGCTCTATTGAAAATATCTTTCCATTAAGTTTTGAAATGTACTGCAAAATATACATTATAATTTGATTATCTTTATCTATTTTCTCCCTTTAGTGCACAGCATTGGTGAATGATTACTATGACATGCTGTTTTCTTATATTAAGCAATTGGTGAGTTGAAATTTTTTTGATTTTTATCATTTTTATGTTAAATTTTAATTTTTTAGAAATCAATATTTTTATTTCACAAGTTTCACATTGTAACCTTTGCCTGATTTTAATTATTTTGTTTTTAAATTTATAAATGTGTTTTGATATAAGCTTCATGCTTTTAAGTATTATAACAATAGCTACTATTTCACGTTGGCATCTTTGGCTGTTCAGTTCCTCTATGTAAAATAAAACCACATCTTGGCTATCAAATTTAAATAATTTTCATGCTCTTTATAAATATAAACACTTTTTTTACCATAAAGCTAATTAGTAAGTGCCACTTAAGCACCCACATGCTAAAAGCTGAGAATACAAACAAACCAACAACCATTTAGTTTGCAAATTGGCCTTTAAGTTTTGCATTACATCCACACGGTGGCACTTTATCAGATTACTTCTTTTAATTGTAGGCAAGGGCATTTTTCTTATTGTCTGTATATTTGATAAAGCTTGTCAAGCTCAATCATAGACATCAATTACTAAAAAAAAAATAACTTCATTTGTTTTTGTTCTCAGCCCTCTGTTTGTTAAGTATAAATTTATTATGCAGTAATAAAAACAAAAAATTTCCATTCAGGACTCCAAAGGCATGTGCACTTTGATGGGACTGTGTAATGATGACAAGTGCTCCCGAATCCCCCTCGTCAAGATCGTCCCTGGTTTGGAAGTGAGGAGGAAAGTGCCGCTTATTAAACTTCAGCCAGCAGAGCGAATTCAGAATTTAGAACTTGTTCCGCTCGTCAGGCTCATCCCAGCTAACCTCCCTTCTAAGAAAGAACTCACGGAATCCAACAACATTTTCCGTAAGACTTATTATTAGGCTGTTGCGTTCTGAAGAATTTAAGTTTTTTTTAAACTCTTTCAGACATGAATTGAATTGTGTATTGTGATTTTTTTTATAACTCTTTTAAAATAATTTAATAAATATTAGTTAATTTTTTAGAAAAAAGAATATTTCTATTAATTTGGAGTTATGGAAATAATACCAAGACACTATTTTAATACAATCGGTTAAAGAGATTCATATATAATGCTTACACCTGTGACACAGTCTTGTATGAAAGGGTATTATATTTTTTGAATTTTTACAAAGATTTGGAAAATTGTTATTTATGCTCACAAATGTTTCTTTGTTCAAGTTTCTTGTTGAAAAATTTCATTTGATTGTTTTCTCTTAGTGATAAGATGTGATGTGCCAAATCATTATTCTGTTTGAATCAGAAGCTAGTCATTTTACGTTGCAATAAAAAGTTTCAAGGCACTTCTGTCTTCTTGTTTTTCTTTCTTTCCTGAGAATTTTCCTTAACTATTTGAAATGTTGTGCGCATATTAAATTATTTAAGATGGACCGTCCTGTTTTATTTTAAAGAGAAAATTCAAAGTTCTTTGATTTTAAGTATTAAAAATTTTCAAGACTTTTTTTTTATTTCAATACTTAACCCTTTTAGACCGAGCTTGTTTGAAAAAGAAACCATTAAATATGTATCTGGTGATTATTTAACTTGTTTCTCAATGTAGTTTTTAAAATATAATTGAAGTTTTAAAAAAATTAGATGGGCAAAATAATAAAAAGTTAAAAATATGGATAGCTAAATAAGTCTACAAATTAATACTTGCACCCTGTTTGAATTTTTTCTTAAGTTTTGTATATTAATTACATATTTATTTATAGCAAACTCTAATGCCCTAGTTACCATTTTTATTCGCATAAAAAAATCTATAGGCATAAAAAAAAAAAATTTCATTTGAATCAACAAATTTAAATACTTTTAAATAGCACTCTCTGTTGAAATTTCAGGTCCAAATATTTTTTGTTCAGTTCTTTGTATTCAAGCAGCATATATATATATATATTTTTTTTTTGCTATAAATTTTAGTTGTAACAGGTAATATTATCTACTTGTTTTAATTGCATTCTTTGCTCGAATTTGTTCGATACTAGTTATTTGAAATTTTATCTTCAAAGATTGCTTAAATATAATAAATTACAATGTCGAAGCAAATTCAATAATTTTTTTAAGACAACTAGGGGGAATATATATAAAATTGGATTGCGAAAGTCTGCTTCTACACGTTTCTATTACGAATTATCAGGTCCAAGTACCAAACATGTAGAGTAACACATGAAATCTTCACCTTTTAAGTTTTGTAATTAAAGAAAACCCTGCTAATTTAGATATTTAAAAATATTGGCAAGTTCGGCATAAAAACTTTTGACCAAAAATTACTATAGATCACTCTTTCTGTTAAACTTCAAAGCACTTTTGGTTGTATTTTATATACTATTCTTATTGAGCCCTTCAAACTGATATAAGAGGCATATCTGTAGCATTTATAGTTTAAGGTTATAATTTACATTTTGATTTGCGGTTAAATTTTGGCATGGTGGCTCTTCTCAATGAGATCTTTCATTTATTTATTGTACTTGTTTGGGAATGTGGTCATAGAGCAAAATGGTAAACAGTGAATTTTTGTACATTATTGTAATGTAAAAGCTTCATTTAAGAATAGTATGTTCTTGTGACCTTGACCTATATAAAGAACATTAACCTGATCATAGATAAAGAAAATGATTAGATTAGTATCTTTAACTTGGCAAGAAAGTCATCAATAGTTTATGCATATCTTTTACACAAATTTATCAAATCTGAGTTAAGAGTGCAGCATTTTTTAACTGCAGTAAATATTTTATGAGCAATAATTTTTGAACTAAAAAAAAAGTGAAATTTAATATTTTGCAATAAGGTAAAACAAATTACAAATTTACAGGCCATACACATACAATAATTATTAATATGATTAACCATTGTATGAATTTAATATAGATCTGAAATTATGTGTAAGCTCTCTTAGAATAAAGTATAAAACAAATTACAGATAAATATGCACAATTGATTATTTTTTTTAATCTTCTCCAGAATCGCAGCTGCCCATCGAGCGCTTCACTCATCCACTTTCAATGTTCCAGAAGGATACAGATTGTGCAATGTGCAAGGCATTCTCATTCTATCTTGAGAAGGATCTGGCAGGAGACTTAAGCAAGGTGAGGCAAATACCTTAAAATTAAACTTGAATCTAAAATATAATACTCCATCCCAACAAATATATTTCTTTTTCAGTTTGATTTTTTTTTTGCCCGAAGTATAAAACTCTCTATTCAAAACTCAATACGTAAAAAGCTGTCTTTGTTGGGCATTTTATTGTCTATACAGAAAAACCATGCATGTAATAATCTTCAGCATATCTCTTTGTATTTGAAGTTTTCATATATTGGTGTTTTACCACTCTATAACCATTCTTACGCTATATGGAAGTAGGTCTAAAGGAAAATATTTAAAACTAGCTAGTCGTATTGAACATACTTCCTATTATTTTTTTAAATAATAAAATTTAAAAAATATATATATGTTTAAAACTTAAGCATTTTTTCTTTTAGAAACCCCATTAATTTTCATTTTTTTTTTTTCAATTTGCATATTGCAAAAACGTCTAAAAGAATCGGAAAGCTCTCGTGTAATTACCTATCTTAAATTTGTAAAAATAAGTTCTTGTAAACCAAAAAGCTCAGAAAATATAGTTTTTTAATTTTTATTGAGAACATATTGGTTGAGCCTTCGATTCAAATTTTACAGGCTGGTGTACGTCGTGCTATCTCTGGTGTGTGTGTGAAGTGGATGACTGACTACCCTGAGCAGTGTGCCCGCATTGTTTCCAGGCACTCCATGAAAATCCAGGTGGCCCTTGCAAAAGGAACCTCCTTCCAAGACCTTTGTCCACTTCTCAAGACATGCCCACTTGAGGAAGAGACATCTGGTGGTAATAAAACATTTTAGCTCATTTTTTTTAAACAGTGTATTCTAATATAAATGATTGTCGGTTTATTCCTGTTCAATGGTGCTATAATTCAGGATATCCTTATATGGTAATAAAAATATGTAGGTGAGCATACTAATTATACATTTCCTGCATATTCCTTTCAGTTTTTCAGAACATCTAGGGAGCATGTTTATGTAAAGGTTCCTATTGTCAAGTAGGAATGTCCCTAACTGTAGTGGTATTTCTTCTAATTATAATATCTTTATTAATATAACTTTATTTTATTATTTAGAATTTATGTAGCTTTTTTTATTTACAGTGTAATCTCTATGAATTTAATTCGAATTGTATCTGTTACTAACACCTGTTAAATAGAAATGAAAATGTGACACCTTTAAAAATATTATTTTAAAATTGTTATTAAATTAGTATTAAGCAAGCTATACTATTTTTGTACACTGAAAATTTTCCATATTTTCATGGCGATCATTTTAGAAGTTCTTGATTAAGAAAAAGAAACACTAATCCATGGGAACTAACAACTGACAAAACTACAGATGACAAAGAACCTAAATGGTCACCTTTAACCCATTGGTGCTGTTTGTGAAGAAAACTTAACACATAGTTTATTTTTAATTTTCGTTGAAAACGGACGTACTTCATTTGTAATTTAATATCAGCATAACACTGTATAAGTAAACTATTCACTATTTCCTTTGTAATAAGATTTTAATAATTTCTCTGAACTTCAATTGTTCTGTATTTTTTTTTAAAGATTTTTTATTAGTAACTTTGCATTTATGTTATTTAAAGACCTTTACTGAAAAAGAATTTTAATCCTGACGTATGATCAGTATTATTTGTGATTAGTATTTTTGTATCTTATGTCAGGTTTGAAGGTGAAAGTTATCACAGGCTTGAAAGACAGTCCATTTTGCGACTTATGCAAGAATGCAATGAATGAAGTAGAAAAACAATTGAGCGACCCTGCTACAAAGGTATGTGATTATTGCAGCAAAAATACCTAATAATTTCCGTATGTATATGTGGGGTCTTCATAAAAGACTGGCTTCTCAATTGGAAAGTGCAGCTTTTTATTTCTTACAATGTTTAAGACATTTCATACAACAAAATCAGTAAAAAAGATTACTTGTAAAAAACAGTTTTATAAATTAGTTCAACACAAGTTTTGTATTTAATTCCCAAAATAATTTTCATATTACACATTTCATCCTAAATGTAGAATCCTATTTTTTTCTTATGGTACATTTTAAATGTGTAGGCTTCAAAATTAAATGCTCTATTATTTCAATATCTTATTACCTAGGGAGATTCAAACTCAAAACACATTTTTTTTATGAATTTTTGAACTGTGATATAATCTCACTTGTTAACTTCTATCCAGCTAACTGCAAATTGTCTTCAAATGGAATATTTTTATTCTTGTTGGCAAAGATGATGCATTGCTACTTTAACAACACAAAATATAATATGTATATATTTTAATTCATAAAATGCACAACTTTATAAGCTGCTAACTAAAATATTTGATGTGTTATATTGCTAAGAGTTTCTTACCAAGGCCTTATATATTGCTAAAGATGTTTAATTGTAACTATTTGCCAATGTGTTTAAAAAAATTTATTACTGTTTAAAAAGTTCTGCTTTCAGTTTATGATAGATTCATATTTTTTTTTCCTTATTTTTTTTTTCTACCTCTGCAGCAAAAGTTAGAGAACTTACTGGGTCAAGTGTGCAACTATCTCCCAAAATCTTTGAGGTCTGACTGCACAAATTTCATCAATTCAAACATTGATGCTGTTATTGATATTTTAGAACAAGAATTAAAGCCTAACACGGTTTGCCCTGCAATTGGACTTTGTCCAGGTAATACATAACCAGTAATTTCAATGTCTCCAAATTTTGCTTTTTTTAATGATTGGAAATTAATTCTTTTCAAATTTATATTTAAAGGGTTTTTTTTTTATATAGAAAAATGCCAAATTTCTTTCAAAATGAGATCAAAGATATGTTTTCAGAATGTGTTTAAAAACTATACTTCCTTTATGTTTTCCATTTTGTTGAGTTTGTATTGATGTTTAGATTTGCAAGATAACCAAAATTCATTTATTCATCTTCAGCTTTAAATAATACTTCCACTCTGAATAATATTAAGACTAAGAAAATCCTGAAACTTTAATTTTGTATGAAAAACAAGCATTGTGTTTTTCCCTTTGTTTTATTTTTTAAGTTAATTTTGTATCGATACTTTGCTAATATTGTATGACTTTAGCTTCAAGTGCAAAACAATTTAATGTACATTTTGTGAAGCATTTGTTCACTTAAAGAATGCAATACGTTTCCAACACATATTGTACAAAAGATTCATTGCATTGTCGTTTCAGCATCTGCCATGGCCGCAGTTCCTGAAAGAGTGAAGGATCTGGAATGCGATGTCTGTAAGGAAGTGGTCACCTCTTTCCGTCAGAAACTCGAAGACCCTTCATCTAAAGTAATTTATGTGCATGATTTTTCAGCGAATTAATGGAAATTCTAAAAATTAAAATAAAGCTTCCCATTGTTTACAACTTTTAGCTACTTTTATATCTATCAAAGAAAAAAACCTTTTCAGTTAATTTCTTCAGGGTTCCCACTGTAATTAAAAGTGCTTAATATTTTTGAACTTGTTTTCAAGGCCTTGAAAGTGCTTGAAAATGCTTAGAGGTCCTTAAAAGTCCTTAATTTTTGCAAATGGTGTGTGCCCTACTGCAAAAGTTATAAAAATACAACTCGAACTTGCTATCCCCGCATGACTACCACTAATTTGAATTTTTCAGACATATTTGTATTACGCATCCACTAACTTGTAACTTTTTTGGTAGAATATACTTTATTAAAAATTTATTTATAGCTGAAAACAAATTTTCAAAGGTCCTTAAAAACGTTAGGTCCTGAAAAGTCATTGATTTTCATCCTGTAATTTGAGTGGAAACCCTTTTCTTGTTCACCCAATCACGCCTCTGAATTTCTCTCTTCCTTTAACCACATTGTATGAAATTTGTCTTCATAACTTAAAAACGAATAGTCCAAGCTTTTTAAAATACACTTTTACTCTATCTTATCTATCTCAGAAAAAACTTTTTCTGTCATGGTCATCGGTTCTAAATCCAATACCATTAAAATCAACTAATTTGTAAAACCCAGCCAAAGTAATGTGTTCAGTAGAATTATTTACTTAATACATTTTTAATTTTTTTTACAATAGAAATATTTGTGAAAGGTATTTCTTTTTTTCCCTCTAGGAAATAGTCCAAACTTTCTTGGAAGAAGGTTGCATTCGTCTCCCCACTTCTTTAGCTACTGAGTGTAAGAGTTTTGTGGATCAAAATATCGAAATGATCATGAATATCATAATTGAAGAAACAGACCCACAGGGTATTTGCTCTCTCTTGAGCATTTGTCCAGGTATGGCTAGTTGGTTTCATTTTCAATTTTGCATCTTAATCATAGAGTTTGTTTCTTGTTGTCTGCAAAATTTAATATAGAGTCTGTTTAATCATAGTCTAATAATCATAGAGTTTGTTTCTTGTTACAGCTAAATTTATGTAATGTGTGACAAATTTAACATCTGTCTTTTAAGGTAGAATGGAACTTAAGGAGTTACCTAAGTATTAACTTAGATATTATTTGTGTACGAAGCTTGATTAGATTTATCATAGACGTGCACATATATAAGAGAAATAGTTTTACTTAATTATCCAAAGAAAAAAAAAATATCAAGTATCACAAAGGGTAATCTCATCACCAATCGAAAAAAATTTGAGAATGAGAATAATGGGCTTTGGTATGTTTATATTCTCAGTTGTCAGGTATCCATATTTGTAAAATAATAATATTAATAGATTTGAGTTAAGCCTATACACATATTAACTTGAGGACAGTTTATCAATGAAAAATTTAAAGCATCTTATCTTTTTGACAGTGTTTAACCCACTGACTGTCATGCGAATGGGCGAAATTCCCCAGTTGTTTTCCCTGCAGTAATTTTTAAATTATATTTCTAATTCAAATACATAATTTTTTTAAATTTTTTATTTATTTTGTTTTAGATAGGTAATAGACTATTATCCTAATAAAAATATCTAAAATATATCGTATTTTAACTTTTATTTATAAACTTAAAAATGTTGTGTATTGCTAGAAAAACTGGGGATCCTAAGACGTATATATACGTGCATGACCGTCAATGGGTTAAGAGCTTCCCTGATATGAGTAATACTCCTTTAAAATACAAACTTACTGTAGATACAGCTTATTTGATTTTTGACTGCACATTATTACTGTAGCCAAATCGAATAATTTTATTTTTAATATCATAATTACAATTTTTTCACTTTTTTTATTTGTTTTATCAAATCAAAGTACCAGCATATTCAAAAAATTTAAACATTATGAAAAATTACATCTCTTAATTTAAAAATTTAAGTTGCATCTTAATTTTGTAAATATTATTTTGTTTTATCAATTTTAATCACACAAAAGATGACTATAAATGTTTACTGTATAAAAATATACAAATGAAAAAAAAAAAAAATGTTTCAATATCTGGTGTGTTAAGATGATTATTGTAACCCTAACATGTGTATATTTAAGCTTGTCTATTTCTTATTTTTAAAAAGTAACTCATGGTCAGTAATCAAAAATCAAAAAACCCCGCCCTTTCTCCCCTCTCCGTTTTTTACTCAGAAAGGAATGTATGTTCAAAACTTAAATTGAATTTAAAGTCAACCATTTTTTAAAAAGCTTAATATGATTTTCCCTTGTTTTGTTGTAGCCTCCCTAAAAAAACCAGAGCCAGTGAATGACCTTGAGTGTGACCTTTGCAAGCAGGTGGTGGAAAAAGTAGAGGACCTTGTCAAGGACAAGAAAACAGAGGTGAGAGGAAGATTCCACTCAATTTTACCCTACAGGACTAAGTTAAGCATGGTTCCCTTTGTGATTCCAGATCTTTTCAAATACAAATGAGTTGTAGTTTTTGTGTCCATTTAAAAAATTTCTTTTGTGGCTTTCTTTACCAAAAAGTGGATACAAATTTAAGAAGCATGACATAAAAATGTAATATTTAAGGGATGTTATAAAATAACAGCACGAAGCATGTAAAGACAACTTTAATGTTTGTCATGTAGTTACTTTTATATGAAATATCTCATTTATATTGTAATTTTATTTATATTCTTTATTTTCCAAATTTTCATGCAATAGTAGAGGAGTGTTGGGACAGTGGGAGAGACAGGGACACCTAAAAGAAATATTGCTTTTCATTTCTGACTCTTACAACCTGTTATCATATTTATTGCTAAGAATCATTTTAGTTCCAGGTTTATTTGAGTTTATATAGCAAAAAGGCTATTTTGAAACACCAAAAGTAAATAAATACTTAAATTTTCAAAAGTTTCAAGTCTCATTCAGTGTTGCTAACATAATTTTTCTTAATGTTTAGCAGGCTCAATAGCATAACTTTTATAAATTATCAGTTATTTAAGTCTAAAATCAGCATGTTTCTATCAATAAGCTATTTTACTGAAGTGTTATGTATAGGGAGGGATGGGACACAATGGCTAAGGGTGGGAAGGGACATGTTCCAAGTCTCCATATGATACCTCTAACCAAATAATTATGCTGACTATACAAATTTTGTAGTATTTTATTTTGATAAGACTATCTTTTTTGGAATTGAATTGTGTAACAAATAAAAAAAAGTATTTAAGACAGTGGAGGCAAACAATTACAAGAATGCAGGAAAAAGGAAGTCCCAGATTGATGTCAACAGATGAGAAATTCTTTATATCTATCCATGACACTACTAATGATTGTATTGATATTAAAGTAAATTAATGCACCTTAAAACATAAAGCTAAATAGGGAGAAAGGTAACCCAAGATATTGGTTTAAATAATTTTATTGTTAAATTTTCAAACAAGAAATTTGTTGTACACTTTGTGGGTAGAGTCAAGAGCAAAGAGGATTGCGTGGAATTGAGAGATTTAAAATACTCTTCATGAGAAAAGCTTAATCTTTATTTTCCCTCAATAAACTAATAACTTTATGATTGACAAAGAAGACATTATTGCTAAGTTGCATTCACGAAAGTTTGTCATTGGAACTAGTTAAATAGGCACATTTTCTGTTTCATTTGGATTTCTCAAGTTTTATGTAAAACAATTGCTATAATGTACGACAAACCTTGGGTAAAAGAGTGAAAAACTCTTTTTCAATTTTTCATAATATTTATCAAAATTATGAGTGAATTTTAATTTTAAAAAACATGTCTTGTCCCTCTCTCATGGAATTCTTTTTTTTTTTACAATTTAAATTGGTTTATAAAACTAATATATTAGTTATTAGCATTATACATTCATTTTTCAAGTGTGTTACAATGTTGCAAGATGTTATTCTGAATGTCTCGAATGTTGCAATTGTAGAAAATAATTTGCAAGAATATTTTAATAAAAATGGTCTCAACCCTTCATTCTCTCCCCTACCAAAAACCTCAAAAATGCATAAATTAAAAGGAATTATTGTTGGAAAATGTATGTGTAAGTTTCGGTTACCATTCCGTAAAGAAAGCTGGAGTATAGAACTACTATACTAAGATTTTCATGTTTTGTGCAAAGGGATTTGTGTTTATATTAATGGCATTACACAATGAGGGAAACAACATTAGGTTTATCACATACTTAGGAAATTTTGTAATTCAAATTAAATGAATAAGGCTTATATTTCTAATAAATAAAGCTATTTTACCTCACTAAAGTTTATCCTAATGAATCATTGTTCACTCTTGAACAAAATAAATAACAATTAATCGGAGGATAACACTTTTTGCCTTCAGAAAGAGTCAGTGTAAATAAAAAACTGTATAATTTTGTATTGAGAGTTTTATGATTAAAATTTAAAGATTTAGTTTCCTGTAATTTTCCTCATACCTTTTTACAGGACGAAATCAAGAAAGCCTTAGACAAAGTGTGCACTTACCTTCCATCTTCCATTGCTACAAAGTGTGAGAATTTTGTGAATCAGTACACTGATCTGCTGATTCAGCTGTTGGCTCAAGAACTTGATCCTGCCATGATTTGTGCTGCTCTCAATGTATGCCCAGGTAAATTTGTTGCTGCTATATCTCAAACTTTTAATTTGTCTTTTTGCAGCTTGTCAGAAGAAGAGTCATTGTCATCCGGGAATTCATACACATCTTTGATTTTCATTTCCAGTTACTACTATGCTATACACCTGTAATTTTTTTTTAGAATTTTACTCTTCTGGAATTTGTATTTTGTTAAAAAATAGTGGTTTGCTTCTTTTTGAAATTAGTTATTTTTTATTTTATTTTCAATTTGCGAAAGCTTTTGAAAGAAACCAGATGAAATGTGTGTATCAATGTTGCTTTTTATATTATTTCAAAATGTAATTTTTGTTTACTCCTTACTTGCCGACGAAAACTTATGAGATTTGTTCCCCAGTGTCATCTTTTTTCGCACAGGCACGCATAGTAATGTGGAAAGTTTAAAAATTAAAAAAAAATTACAATTATGCAAATTTAGGTAAGAAAATTTTATATTTAATACTGAATGATGGCCAAACTGATCTTGGAGAATGTTAAAGTGCAATTTTTTTTCAAAATTGTAATGCAAAGAATCGTACTTCGGAAAGGCGTATATATGCCTGCGGCATGTAATGAGTTAACGTGGAGAACAGTACACAAAATTGTTAAGATGGCAATTTTTATAAAGTTTTCTTTTTAAATATAACTGATATTGAATATACCATTTAGTTTAAATACTTTGATGTGCTATGAGTTCTCTTATATTTTATATGTGTTATCTTCATTTTGTTTCACATCCCAAAACATTATTTTTTTCAGCTTCTGTTAAAAAAGTTGCTATTGAAGTAAAAGACATGGAATGTGAAATTTGCAAGAAAGTGACAGAACAACTAGCCGATTTGATAAAAGATGAAAAGACAGTGGTATGTGGTTTAAAAATAGTCGCATTTTGAATGGCTTTAACTTTGTCTTTTCCATGCTTACTTTCTACAGAAATGTTGTTGACTGTACTTGGAGTTCAATTTTTTTCCCACTAGAGTATATTGAATATTTTGAAATTTCACCTATGAAACAAAGAAAAATGTCTCTAATAAGGGATTGGCATTTCTCATTTTTCACTCTGTCCTCTTGTTGAGTTTAAATATGAAAGGACTTATATGTGAGTATCATCTACAACTATTTCTTTCTTCCAAATCAGTGAAAGAAAGGCATCAAACATCAAAGCATTTAAAATTTGAAACATGCAGATCTTTTGTTGTTTAAAAAACTCTTGACTCCAAATTTTATTTATCTTAGTATTCTGTATCCTAAATATCAAAAACAATCCGTTCAATATCTCTCTTATCTCAAACACTAATAGTTGGATAAAAAAGGAATTGGTTGGATAATTGAAATTTGGCATATAGCTGTTTTATAGGGTCCCAGCAGTGGCGGCTCGTGAGCAGTGAAAGTGAGGGGGCCCGATACCAAAAATTTTATATATATATATATATATATATATATATGGTTGCTTACAACAACAAATAAGGTTTTAAAATAATTGGATAAAAAAAAATTAAGTCATGAGTAATGCTACTAATATTTCAGTCAATGATATTTTAATTATTAATTCATGCAAAATAATTTTGATTTTTGTATAATTGAGTTAATAAAATATTACAAAACCTTTAAAAGTGCAATATTTACAAATTTGCAAACAAAGTTGAAGGCATTGTTATATTGACCAGTTCAATAGTTTTAAATTGAACTACTTGATATTCTTTGAATTGCAATATATGTCGTTGTATATTTTTTGGGCACAAGAGCTAAGGGAGAGTTATACTGCAACGGAATATCCTTCAATCAAAATTTGGACTCTGATATATTAGTTCTTTTATCGAGGAAAGAACGTTTTCCAAGAAATCTTTTAAGAGAAAATGCACAGCATATGTATTTTAAATTTGAAGAAATCCTAAAAATCTGCAGAGGAACCCAACAATCGAAACAAAGATATCAGTCACAATTATTGATTGCGGCGTGACTTGATTGTATTGCTTCGGGTGTCAATGAGTTCGGTTATAGCAGTAGTTAAAAATACAAGCTTTTGACCATGATTCTTAATACTTTGAAAAGAAGTTAAAAAGTATGGAACTAACTTTAAACTTTTAATTTCGAATATCCTGTATGATATTTTTTTCAATGCAGTACACCTACTTATTTATTACAGAATTTTTTCTAAAATTAGATCCTCTTCTCTTTTATTTGTACTACCCTGTAAAAGGATAAATGTAGTTTCTGCCCAATTCTAGCCAAACCACTTATTTTGATTTGATAAGGAAATATTTTGCTGTCGCTATAGAAATTCATCTATTGATCGTACCGGAGAGTTACGTTAATAATTGTATACTATATCAAATATCATTGGGAGAGGTAGGACAAATCAACACTTCTGATCATTTGAACGAAATTTAAATACTCAGTTTTTTTTCAAAACAAAAAGTAAATATCTGAACAAAAACCAATTGTTGACTCTTACATTTTACTAAATAAAGAGTAAAATTTAAAATAAAAAAAAACTTACCGTGGTTATTTATTGGTGTAAATTCTTTCGCAATCGTACAAGTTGAAGACACTAAAGATAAACGCCTGATCCCTAACTTTAAAGTAAGAAAAGTAAGAATTGACCATTTCCTTGCAGATCCCTCAGGACCAGGAGGTGTATTAGTAATATGATACTCATACCCATGGTATGACGAAAAAACAGGATGTCACGTGAAAGGGAAGGAATGGCCCTCGCCACATTATAGAATTTTCTGTCTTATCTCTTACTCTTTAAGATGCAAATTCAAGGTCAATCGAATTAAGAAGACATTTTGTTCCCCCAAACACAGTATGGGTAAACTAACATCTTTTGAAGAGGTCAAGAAGATTATCCTCATATAGTCATTCTAATAGCGTTAGGCTGTTAGAGTTTTAATAGGAATTTTGGGTTCTTACAATATTCTGTAGAATTGCAATCGTACTATAGTACGATTATTTAAAGTTTTTTTTTTTTTTTTAGTTATGGTTTAGGCTTTTATTTTTGTAATTTATTTACGTACATGATTTTTTTATAGCAAATAAATTTTAAGGGGTATCCGCACACTAATACTGTAAAACAAATTGGCATCTAATCAAGAGGAAGATTGAACAATAATATCTGATGCAAAAATTTGGCTCACTCTTTCGTCATACGTCCTACCAGGATTGTAGAAAAATGTGCCTAGTCGGTTAGAGCTACATTGAAAATTACTTTCAGAGGAACACTTTCAGTTTTTAGAAACAACAAGGATTCTTCTTTTGGGTGAGATCTTCTCTCTTTCCACAAGACAGACCGACAATCAAGGAGAGACCATCCTAGTTTTTATGCGAAATAAGTTAGTTAGTTTCATTCAACTTATTTTTTCAAACGGTCACAGATGAGCATGAAAAATATCTTAGTTGGGCATTTCAAATTCATTCTTCAGCGAATTATAGTATGACTTACAGCATTAAACTTTATGAGCCTAGTAATAAAATAAAAAATATCGATGTGTAACATTCATATTGGATCTCTGATCTAATGAGATTAACTTCTATTTCGGCCGGGGATCTTCTTATCCTGTAGATCAGAAGACAGTGACAAAACACGAAACTCAGGAATTTTGTAATTTGAGAACCACACAAGGGGTATAAGACTTGCAGGATATTGCAGGTTTCGAAAGTCAGTCCCCCCCCCCCCCCCCCGCCCCTTCGTCTTTTTTCCAGCCCGTTTCTTCTACGGGCAAAGGAAAAGAAGCTCAATCAGGCGACTTAAATATCCATCCACAAGGAAATTTATTAGTTGAGTGAAAGTGGTCAGTTTCAATATTAAAACTTCAGATAAATCAGTACATTAACTAGTAACTAATAAAAAATTTATTTAAAAAAAATCATTTGTAAAAAAAAAAATTGTGGGGGGAATCGACCAAAAAAGTGAGGGGGCCCGGGCCCCCCCTGCACCAGCCGCCACTGGGTCCCAGAAAGGTAACAACACAGTTTATTTCTTTTGTTATTGAGATGGCATCAGCATACCTGCCAACTTGTACGGATTTTTACTATTTTGTACGGTTGTACGAACAGCTAAAAAAATCGTACAGATTTCACCGTACTTTTCATTTTTTCCTTAAAACCGTTTTTTCTTCTTCTTTTTAATATTTTTTCAAGTTACCAACAAAACCGAAACGATTTTCCAAAGCTGCTGTGTCAGTCAAAATATTCACACTCCAAGGTTGCGTGTATGTACAGCACTAAAGCCCGTTGGCGGGGATGCATTGTTTTAATTTCCGTTGCTGACGGGATTTGGCAAACCAAACCACTGCTTCGTTGTTTCGGACTTTACAGGTTAATAAAGAAGCAGAAAACCGAAAGTGCTTTAGTTTTTTATTCTTCCTTCTTTTGTACAGCGCTTAAATATAATAATAGCACTAAACCACGACTCCGCGCCGGGGATGCACTGTTCTCATTTTTGTTGCAGACGGGACCTAGCGAACCAAACAACTATTTCGTTGTCTTAGACTTAAGAGATTAACAAAGAAGCTGAAAAGCAAAAATGCTTTAGGTTTTGGTTCTTCCTTCTGTTTGGACCGTACAATAATGTTGCACTTTATAATAATGCGTTTATAATAAAAGCACTAAAGCGGAGATACATTGATCGTTGCCCCGGGGATGTATTGTTTTCATTTGTTTTGGCGGCATCGAACGACTCTTTCGTTATCTCGGACTTAAGAGATTAAAGCACTTTCGGTTTTCAGCTTCTTTGTTAGTCTTAATTATTTATTTTAAAATAACCAAGTTAAACAATCTTTATATAAGACTCCATAAAATATCAAGTATTTTTTGGAGTTGACTTCAAACCAAGCAATTTACTTCAAATCATCATAAATTCAAGCAAAGGAACAAATTTTGCATTCTGTTTATCTATGCATCTGATATTAAGATTTCTCATGGAGGATTTACTGATGTCAAAGTTCATATCAATTCTAAAAAGCACAGTGACAACATCAAATGTAATAATAAGAATTCGAAAGCATGCATAATTGATATTTGTTCGTGTGATAAAACACTTTGAATACCACCATTTCCTTGTGTGTTTCACTGTAGTTTTTGTGTCATAAAGCATGTTATTTGGGTGTAATGTAGACTAAATCGTAAACCTCATCAGAGATTTCATCGTAAATTTTAAATTTGATTTATTTTTAAATCCAGATTAGTATTTTATTTTATAATTTCCATTTGGTGCTAAAATTTAACAATTTGTTATATTTGAGAGCAATTTAATACTATGCAATTTTTAAATTTTTTTTTTGTATTTGTAAGTGAATTACTATTATTTCTATATTACATTCATAAATATTGTTGCTATTTGACTTTCTATGAGTCATAGGAATACAAATATTTGTTCCGTAAAAATTGTACTAATTTGAAAATGCCAATGTTGGCAGGTATGCATCAGTGTAATTATCCTAAATTTTAATATCTTAGGTAATAATGTTATTATTTAAAAATATTAGAAAAAAAATTAAAAAAACAATTTCTCCCTAAAAATGTTTATGAAAATCAATATGAAAATTATAAAACTAAGAAAATAATAAATAATTTTGTAAAAATTTGTTGAACAAGAAAGTTAGCTTTCTTTTGAAATCGACAGGCAAAAGCATCATGAAACACTTTACAAAAAGTTATTATAATTACAAGAGAAGTAATGTAAAAAAAAAATCTATGTTTAAAAATGCTAAAAAATATGTAAGAAGTTATATTAGAATAATGTCATTGTCATGTGTAATTTATTAAGTTTCATAATTTATTTTTATATTGTTCCCGTAAGGGAAGAAAGCCAATTACAAAAAAATTTCTAATTCTCAAGATCAAATTACATAATTTTTTTAAAAAAAACTAACCCTATTTTTAAAATTAATTGAAATACAACACATAACAAAAATCTGAGTTGTACTGCTTCGTAAGAGTGAATTGAGTGATGAAATTAATTCTGTTATTTTTCATGTCTGAGGTATTTTAAAGGTTATGAAATACTTGCTTCTAAAAAATGTTTGGAAGCCAAGTTTTTTACTGAGCAGAAAGTGTCAACAAATATTTAAACATATTGTTTATATAAAAAAATATTTATAAAAATCATTTTCAAAATGTTTTTCATCAACGCTAAACCCTAGTTTATCTATGATTCTGAATGTATGTTTTGGAAAAATATATAGCATAATGTTTCAGATCTATTGATGTTAGAATCCAATAACTTTTTTTGTTTTGTTAGAGGTCCTCACACCTCAACAGTGTGCAGTGGTGTAGCATACTCAAATAATCAAAGTTTAATCCATAAGTAAAAATTTATAAAAATCAAACCAAATGAAAGCAATATATCATTAAAATATTGTCGTATGTATGACTTGTAATAATTCTTTTTAAAAAAAGCGTGTTTCCTCCTTCTTAATTCTAAAATTTAGAGGTATAAAAATTTTATATATAATTTTATAATATACATATACATGTTTTATGGACAATTAATTTGGTTCTCCAAAATACCTTGGATTGAATGAAGTAAATTTAAAGATTTTGTTCATTCAAACTAATTGTAAAAGGCTATAGTCTAGTAAATAAAAATATATTAACTCCCTGTGGTTATAACGCCAGAATACCATTCAGGTAGAACGTTGCTGTACCTTGTCCAAGCCATTTAATACTGAGAATAATCCATTCATGTACAAAACTCTTCACTTCTAAATATTATTTGTTTTTCTTTCTAAAACTCTAAAATGACTTGTATTTCAGGACCAAATCAAGAAAGCCTTGGAAACTGTATGCTCTTACCTTCCATCCTCCATGTCTGCCAAATGCACCAGCTTTATAGATGAATACACAGATCTACTGATTCAGCTCGTGATACAAGATCTTCCTCCAGACATGATTTGTGCTACACTCAATTTATGCCCATGTAAGCCTATGCTTATTCTCAGTAATGAAATGTTTCTGAGAATATATTAAGATATTGATATCCGTACACTGTCGTGTACAGTACCTTAAGAGGGTATAATCAACCTTTTACTCTATTATATCTTTCTTTAAGATGGTTGTTTGATGTGATGTGTATTGCAACCTGTTTCTGTGAGACCTGTTATTGTATGTTATTGGTATTTCTGTCTATTGGAAGTATCTAGAATTTCTAATTTAAATAACTTGAACCAAATATTCCATTTAACTTGTTTGTCCTCTTTTATCCCTGTTAAAGTCATTCCAGCATAATAATCTGGGCTTGGTTTTTTTCTTACTCTGGGCTATTTATGTATTGGAGATAGTGCACTTGCTGAACCTTTCTTACAATAATCTTACAAAATTTATTAGCTGACTATAGTTGAATTCTTTAATCACTATTTATAATACTATGAAATATTTTAGGCACGATAATATCTTAAATAATTCAAATGACTTTCATATCCTTAGAAATCCTTTAATTTCTTTTTCTAAAGTGTGTAAACATTTTAAAGTAAACATTGTAGTGTGATCAAATTTTTGGAGTACCTGTCTCAAGTTGTTCATTTGCATGATCTGAAATGGAGACTCATTTAAGGGAAATTTTATATCATGTACCAGAACTTTTATTGATAGCTTTATCAATTGAGAATTCTGTAAAATACTTACTGACTTAATGCTTTTCTTTTTAGCATTTACAAAGAAAATGGAAGCCCCTAAAGTGAACGATATTGAATGTGACCTGTGCAAAGAAGTGGTTGGAAAAGTAGAAGACATGATTAAAGACAAAAAAACTGAAGTATGAGAAAACACATAATATAACTTTTTTATTTTTTATGTTTTGAGATAGCGAAAGTAATATAAGGCGCTCAAAGCTAAAATGGCTATGGCTAGAAAAGAACTTGATTCTCTTCACCTCCGAGTGCCTTGTATGCTTTATACTTTTTAACAAGCCTTTCTAAAGGCTGACATTTATTTTGTCTAGTATTTAACTATTCTCAAGTTTAAAGGATAAACACAATCAATTTTTTTCTTCTGTTAGGACGCTACTTATTATTTGTTTCAAAATTCATGGTGTGTCCTAATACTGTTTATGTGTCATTACAGGATGAAATCAAGGATGCTCTGGACTCTGTCTGCTCTTACCTACCTTCTTCTATTGCGACCAAATGTGAGAATTTTGTAAACCAGTATACAGAACTCCTCATCACACTTTTGGCGCAAGAACTCGATCCTGGCATGATTTGTGCCAGTTTGAAAGTGTGCCCAGGTGAGTTTCATCCTTTAGTGGCGCAATATTTTACAGATTTTGTCCTCAAACAATTATTTACTATCCTAATAAAAAAGTCTTTAGAAATACATAGATAAAACAGATATATGAAAGAATACATAAAACTTAGTTTATTTTCTAATAGAACATATTTTTTGTAGGACTTGATATGTTTTTTTTTATTACTACAAGAAAAGACTAAGAAATATGACAATGGCTAATTAAGTTTTTAAAAATGTTCATTAGATTTTTGTTTATCAGTTCGTTGTTGTGTTGTCTGATCAATGATATTGTTAGTCCCTTTTTCCAATGTGTTTTACCTTGTTTTGTCTTTTTCTCTTTTAGCAAATGAACGATATTCTGAGTGGAGATCAAAAGGTTTTTATAATTCATATTTGGAACCAAACATTTTACGATACTAGCTAATTAACCCTTGGTCTTCTATTTCCTTGCGCTACTTACTTATGGCATGTCATTTTACAATTCAAATCTGCTATTTGATATTTACTTGGTTGTATTGCAAAACACTACTTTAAAAAGTTTTGAATGCTCTGCAAAAGGTTTGCTTACTATAAACTTTAGGCTCTTTTTTGGTGAACTAAGCAGTATTTCTGAATGCAAATTTTATTGCTTAAATTTCTATGTTATGCTCTCATGCTTTTGGTTTCTATGGGGACATTTTCTTTTGTTTGGTATCAGTTTTAAGTGTTACAGATTTACAATTCTGACTCTTATTTGTATACATTGTTATTGCTATGTTATTTATAACATGTTTTATGTGTTGTTTACAATATTTATCTAACCACTAATTGAACTACATGCAATGATATAGTAAAATTTCAATTTTTAATTAGTTTAATTTTTCTACTTTTATATAAACAGAAAGCAATTAAGAAATGAATCAGACATAATATTTTTGTCTGTTCTACTATAGTGCATACTAGCATATAAGTAATACACTTTAAATTATTATATGCTGATATTATTTTCATAATCTTCTAGTTTTATAAAAGCTACAGAACATATCATTAACTTTTGTAGCTTTTACTGTGAATATTACTATAGGAAATACTGATTAATGTATATTAAAATTTTTTAATGAAGCTTAAACTATAATTGTATACTTAAGACCTTTTTTTTTCAAGATGCTGAATAAAAGATTTACTATGGATATAGTTCAAACTTATTAAAATTCTGCTGAATCTTAATTTAGTTTGAATATTTTTTATACAATGGCAGAAATATTTTGTAAACTTGTGCCTACCACCTTCATGGTTTAACAATCCATTTTATTCCTTAGCTCAAGATGTTGAATGCCAAAGCTGTCAGTATGCACTCCATTTTGTCCAAGAACAACTCATGAATCCTAATACTCAGGTCAGCAAGATACACTTTCCCAAATTTTCCTTTTTAATTCAAATTAAGGAACACTAGAGTAACCAGAGGTTAGCAAACTTCCAAAGTTTCTTGTGTCCAATTGTGGTAATTGGGTCTCTGCTTGTGTGATATAAGAGAATTACTCTGGTAGTACATCACAGCAAATAAAAGGTGTCGCTGAAAAAAAGTCTGCAAAAATTTTTAAAAAAAGAAGGAAAAAAAAATGTCTGCTAATTACAGTAGATTGGAATCCGTTTTGGTAATTACTTTATCAATATGCTGGTTTTGTAAATCTTCTTTTAATTCATCAGGATTAAAGTTCTATTCTTTTATAGGCTATGTAAAAGCTGCTTTTTAAATAAGTTTTTCGAACACAAATTTGATTTCACTTAAGTAACAACTTATTAGTAACATCTAGAATCATTATCTGAACCTGGTCTTGTTTTGTCGATTTCCTAGTTATTTCATTGGAAATGTTACGTTAGACTATAATTTAATTCTATTTTAAGTGACTTCGCTGCGCTATTCACTGTCATTTGATTCCTTATATTTGTTTCCGTCCAATTTGTTTCTTCAATCCAAAATTCTATTTAAGTTTTTTTTTTAAATTATCCTTACCAACTGTTAAACACCACCAATGAATTAACATTAGTGGGTCTAGGGTGTTTTTCTGTTTTATTTAAGAAATACATTACCTGGTTTTAAATAAAAAATAAATAATTTAAGCTCCAAATAAGTAAAGAATTCCCTGAAAATATCATACCAATTCTGCAGTAATATTTTGTGGTTTAACTGCTTGTTGCAGCAAGCTCCAAATAATTCTGCAACAGAGCAAATTACTGTTCATGAAATTGAAAACCAGATATGCAAAATCTACTGTTACCAGTTTTTAGAATTAATAATGATCTTACTATCTTTTCCCTTCGTGTTTATAATAATGCCAGAGTTTTTACTTAATGGGCAGTTCACGTACTTTTTAAAAACAAGTGAAATTAATTTATATTTCGGAAGAATTTCTTTAAAAAAATTAGTTATTGCAATATTAAGAAAAGAAAATTGGCAAAAAACCCTCAAATTACAATCCAGCCAAAATGACCATCTACTTCAAGACATCCTTCCGTTAACTCAAGGGGCACGCAACATTAGAGGATCGATTATTTGCTAAGCTGCCAGCCGAAATCAACTCTCTTCCCTGCAATTTTGTTGAAATGTAATCATTCAGAGTGCGAGGTTTCTGCTTAGTTGTTGTCTACGGAGGTATTTCGTATGAAGTGACATCATGCACCATTTTTCCACCAAAATATGATAGGCAAACTTAAATTGCAAATTTAAAAAAAACAAAAAAAAAACAGAGAATTGAAATTTTTGTGTTTATGGCCTTTTCGAAACATTTAGAATTGAATATAAAAAATGCAAGAATGAGGAACTTTCACAAGTCAGGAAAATGAATATTTTTTGTATTTTTCTAGTGTTATCTAACAAATATATTTGAGCAGTGCAATTATTTTTTATCTTTATGCTTTCAATTAATCAAAAATTGAGTTTGAAATTAGCCGAAATCAAATCAAAAGTCACGTGGCCAAAAACGCATAAAAAAACCGTGACATGGTTACGCATAGATAAAGTCGCAAAACGGAGAGGAACCTTACTCATTCCTCGTTTAAAACAGGTTTTAGACTGGTTCATTATCTGCGCGTTGACGTCTCACACAAAAGTGGTGTTTCCCCGCCAAATCGCAAAGTGAAAAATAAAATATTTTTTTAACTATCTATCCGAGCTCAAATTTTTGAAAGAATGGTATTGTTTTTCATGATTTTTTCTCTACTTTTATTTAAAAATAAAACCAAAAAACATGAAAGTTCCTCATTGTCCATTGAAACAAACAACACTGTAATAAGAATTCTTTTCTTTTGTTTAGGGTGAAGTGAAGAACCTCCTGAAAAAAGTGTGTGATATCCTGCCTGCTGCATATGCCCAGAACTGTGAGGCATTTGTGGATGAATATGGTGCTTCACTCCTTACCCTGATTGCCCAGGAAATTGATCCCAGCTCTCTCTGCTTCGAAATACAGATGTGCTCCAACAAGACAAGCATCCTCAAAACAACCC
The DNA here is from genome assembly GCA_963978545.1 of Linyphia triangularis. Taxonomy (NCBI): domain Eukaryota; kingdom Metazoa; phylum Arthropoda; class Arachnida; order Araneae; family Linyphiidae; genus Linyphia; species Linyphia triangularis. The sequence goes on from OZ021722.1 coordinate 90,465,172, forward strand.
CTCAAGGTATGTAACACCACACCTTGAGGAACAATATTTTCTTGTTTTGCTCGTATCTGGTAAAATTAAAAACTCTTCTAATTTTTTGATAATTTTCTTTTTGTATAATTTTTACTTTTTTTTTTAAACTAGCAGAAAATTAAAATCGCGTAGTAGCACTAAGGCCATTATTAAAAAAATTCCAATATGAACAGTACAATACAATGATCACTTTAATTATTTCCTTTGAATAAGAGGTGCCCAAATTGGTAAGCTGTAAAAGATGCCTAGGTGCAGTGTACCTAATGGAGGATTTATGTCATAACTTCCACAAGTCCAAATACGGATAACAGAGAATCGATAGGGAAATAACAATTCTATAAATATCAGTGAATTTGTGAACAAAAAGTTCTTAGTTTCAAAATTTATAAAAAGATAAAAATAAAACTCATGGGAATTAGAAATCAAATGACCTAAAACACGATTGTCTTCACTTTTTCTTTGAATTTAAAATATATATATATTTCTTTAACCTGCTATTTGTTAAAGTGCTGGTAATAGAGTTTAAAAATTTAGAGCCTAATATATTGTGGGGCAATTCTCTGCTGTACACATAAAACATTTTGGCTACTTTTTCTACTCGTAAACAAATTAGAATTCTAAAACTATGATGAGTCTAGTAATTATATTTTTGTTTTATATAATACTAGCTGGTGGCAAAGTTATGTTAAAAATATTTTTTTTAACTATCTCAAATATACATTTATATGCCATCGACGCACGAGTTACTTTTGTGTCAAATGCGTCAGTTGCTTAAAATAATTATTTTTCAATATAACCCGGCCACCAGCTAGTATTGTATAAAACAAAAACATAATTACTAGACTCATCATAGGTTTAGAATTCTAACTTCGTTTACGATTCGAAAAAAGAGCCAAACTGTCTCGTGCGTCAGCCAGAGAATTGCGCAGTAAAAAAAATATTTGCGAAGCATATATGTCCAGATAATAGTTCATGAGAATAAAATGACTTCATAAGAGAGAATAGTAGAGAAAATGAATCTAGCAGCCTCTTCTTTCCTTTTGCAGTAGTAGTCCCCCTTGGTTCTTTCAAACTAGATGAGTGCTCTGTATGCACCACAGTGGTGGATTATTTGGATAAGTTAATGGAGGAAGACGATGTTGACCGCGAAATCACCCATCTGGTGACTAAAGTGTGTGGTGTGGTGCCAGCATCCTTCAAGGAGAAATGCTCCAGTGTGCTGGAAACCTATGGCCCATACTTACTGCAGATGATTGGACAGCTGGCCGATTCCAAGAAAGTGTGTCAGGTATATTTGATTTATTCTAGTATACGATGAAACAAGGTGTTCTGGCAAAGCTAGGAAAAGTAAACTTGGTACTAAAGGGGAAGTGCTTTTTTTTCTCTCACTAATTTTAATGTTAAGGTTAGGGCTATTCCAGGTCGATTAGAAATCAATACATAATTGAAAGGCTCTTGTGCAATTAACAGGTAAGCACAATGCTATTTAGGTCCTTAATGATCAGGTGAGATTAACAATAAATTTGTGGCCTGGGAATCGTGGGTTGTGATTCAATGTAACACCAGTATACTTCATATCTGTGCAAATTCAAAATTATGAGGCATACTGGACAATTCCCCTCATTTTTTATAAATGAGTCCGATCAAAACACTCAACAAAATCTGTGACGTCAAGAATTCCTTCCGTTTCTATGGTTATCGTGAGGTTTCTGCCAAATAGTTGGCACTGATTTGGTAGACCATTGCCATATCCCGTACAGGTGGCGCGATTTGCAAGAAACTTTCAAAACTGGTTTCCACTGCTGCATTTCAAGCCAAGTTGTTTGGGGTTTCTTGATGTCATATTCAATTTGAGCCGAATGAATCCTTTTCTGGCTAACGTCTTAACAGGAGAACTTTGATCGCAAATTTAAAAAAAAAAAAAAAGCGCATTGAGCAGAAATTTTTTTGTTAATGGCCTTTTCAAAACATTTAAAATTGAATAAAGAAAAAATTAAAAATGGGGAATTGTTCATTGTATACATTAGCACTTTCCAATGCAGTATGGTAGTCATCATGTCAAAAATATTAAAAACAACTTCAATGCTAATCCTATGTAGCTAACATGATTTTTGTATATAGCTGTCAAATTTTAAGAGTGGTCTATTAGTATGGAAATTTAAAAATGGTAATGTCTTATTGAAATATTACTCTTGAAAAAAATATTTTGAAATTCTTGTCTGACTGTCACTTATGTATGTGTCAATTTTTAACTTTTGCATTATCAAATGCATTTCTATAAAATTGCCTATGCTTTGATTCCTATACTTCCAAATTTAATCTCAAATTTTAAATTGAAAAGGTAATTTTATTGAATTTAGATCTAAAAGGCATTTCCAACAATAACCACAAGATTCATATAACACTCTTCAAAAGAATCTATATATTTAATAGGCAATGCGTTTTTTGGGGTTAGTCCGTCCGCCTAAACTGCTCAACCAATTTCAATGATCAAGGTGTCATTTTAAAGGAAATAAGCTGTAGATTTGCCAATACGTGCCAAAATAATTTATTAACACTTTATTAATTAGTTAAATTTCAATATTTTTCATCATTAAGCTACTACAAAGCCTCAATGATTTTGAATATATGATTGGCAACATCCTTAAGTATGTAAACAACAAACCGGCTGCTCGGGGGTTCAACCAACCAACCGTTAAGCTATTCTTACGAATGTAAACAACAAACCCGTTGCTAATTTTAAAGCTCTTTTTAAACTCTTCGTTTCAAAGTTGATTTTTTCTGTTTTTCTGAAGCATTTTTGTATTAGAGTAATTATTATTTTGAAGTATTTCTATCCAGAAAATGCTTCGCGTTGGACGTCGTTCTCTAAAGGGGCGACTTATCAGAATAAATAAAAAATATTAGGACTTCAATGTAAGGGCATAGCTAATGAAGTTTTAAGTCAGAATGTTGGCGGATAGTATATTTAACTTTCTATTATGAAACTTGCAATTTGGGTGTTTTCTCTATTAGGCCTTACATTAAATTTATAAAAATTTGGTTACATTTTTTATGGCTGGCAAACCTATTCGAGCGCAGCAAGATGTTTTAACCACAAATTCGAGCGGCAAAGCCGCTCAATCCGAGCGCAGCGAGGCGTTTGGGGGTTGGCGAGCGTTAGCGAGCAGGGGGCGAAGCCCCCTAGTAAGTATTGAAGTTTACATGTTTTAAAAAAATATATTAAATTTTTTTTTTATTAGGGTATTGATTTGTGTCCAAGAAATCCCCAGCATGTACATCTGATTGGTGGAAGCAAGTGCACTTTTGGCCCCTCATATTGGTGCCAGTCCAGTGCCCATGCAGCTGCTTGTAAGGTGAGCAAATAGATGCAAAGTGCACTAAGATAAAACTGTTTTGTTCCTTTGAAGTTTTCCTTGTAGCTTACGTTTTCTAATCTTTCGATTTAAAAAAGGCTTTAAAAGTGGAGTCTTTGAAATAACTGTTTTAGAAAATGAAGTTAATTATTCCCAATATTGTGCACCAGATTTTATGATTGTGATTATAATATATTTTTATAATTTGGTTTAATGAACTAGAAAGTTAAAATATTTTGCAATTAAATTTCTACAATTTATGTCATAGAAATTAATTTCCATCTTCATTGAGCTATAATTTTTATATTTGAATGTATTTTTTGAGGTTCGTAAAATTTTGGTATGAGTCAGCATTACTTTAAATGCACAGCCAATTATATAGGTTTTGAATATTATTTTAACTTTGGGCTTGGGCCAATTTTTTGTTGGAGTTTTTTATGCCTATTTTGAAAATGATTTGCTTTTGACTCATGTTTAAGATTTTTAAAATTTATATTAATTCAACTTTTATTGCAGGCGGAGATGTTCTGTTCTACTTATGTGAAAAATTAATGACATTTTACAATTAGTGAGTGCGCCTATCAAAAAGCGTTTGTGTGCTTGTTTCAACATGTAAAATATTGAACTCTTACTTAGGACTCTTCTGGATGTGATGGAAAGGAGATTCTGTTGTGGACAAGGTTGTGCTTAATTAGTAACTTTTATTTTAGCTTTTTTTTGTAAGTGTGAAAAAGTTCCCTAAAGGATATTTTATTTGCCATAATTGTTTTCCTATGTACAGCTAAACTTTATAATAAAACGAATTTGAAAACCTGTTTTGTTGAATAAATTTGGAGAGAGAAATTTACAGCGAGAAAAAAAAATCTACCAATTACAAGTATAATAAACATTCAATTTATTACTCTACATTATAGTCTGGTTAAATAGTATATCTACATTTTGCAACAGATCCAGTTTTCACTTGAGTATCTGAATGAGCCTAAAGGAAGGAAAGAGAAAGTTAGAAATGATCGACTGCGTTTATTGTAATGAAAAAAGCTTTGAAAAAATTTCATATCTTCGGGTGACTTAAATTGATTTTACTTTAAATAAATGCATACTATATCTTTAAAAGCAAAAGCCCTAACTCACTCCTCATTAACTTCCCAAAAAGCCACCACTCTGGAATTAGTAATGAATGTAATGTAGAAAAAGAGCTATTTTGAATTTGATTAAATTTAAGGCGTCAAACTCTTTCAAAGTGAAATATTGCGATGTCTGACTTCCTATTGAACCCAGGACACTGAAAATTGGTACAGTAAGCAAAAAAAAAATTGAATGATGGCTCTATCTTGGGTTCTAATTATCGTAGAATCTTGCGGTTTGCACCAAAATGTTTTGTTTACAATTTTCTATATGTCTGATGCAAAAAAAAAAAAATTTAGGGAGCTGTATACCAAGTAAATTTAACTCTATCTTTAAATATTTCAATATGAACTCCTATTTTTTATGTTTTCATTCGATTTAGAATACCTTGTTTACCCTAGATACCAAATTTTAGTTAATTATGTTGAGAAACACGTCACTTATGAGTGAAAATGTTTTCGAAGATCTTGAGGATAAATTTCTTTATCACAAGGAAGAATCGAGCGTTATGCATGTTTCAAGATGTCATCAATTACGCGGTCCCTTAAAGTGAGCTTTTTTTACATTTTTGCTAAAATATCAAGTCAAAATGAAATGAAAAAAAATTATGTTTGTATTTAAAAAAAAATTAAAACTTGTTTTATAAATTAATTATTAAAAAACTGTTTAATACAAAAGTTGCATGTTATTTATGTTTGGCCTTAAACTATTCTTTGAAATAAAAATTGTTAAAATATGTTAACTATATAAGAATTTATCACCAAAAAAACAAATTTTCTTTTTAACATTAATTTATCCTTTTTTTTTGACATCATTTAAATTGCTAACAACACATTGGAAAATTATAAATTCGGTATTTAGACAGGTTTTTTTGGATTCTAAATCTAAATATGGTATAATATTATGGGGTTGTCATTTAACTTTTTAAAGTTTGTATACAATAACTTATATACAATTAATAAAGACCATCCACAATTTACAACAGTACTTGACTTTTGTTATTTCATCAAATAAAATACAAGATATAGCCATCATTCGGATTTTTTTTTTGCGTACTTTACATATGCTCTCAAAGTTTATTTTAGCAAAACTAATCAAGATTTTGACAAACGACCCTTGCTGGGTTGAAAAGGATTTTGAATGTTATGCTTCACAAACCCAGTACCATAAAAATTGGCCATTAACTTTTCTCAAATCTGCACATAGTAATCTGTACATGATAATTTTGGCTTGCAACCATAATGGAAGGAAATGTTCCAAATGAAGACTATCCCAATGTTCTACTTATATTAAACATAAAAAGTTAGAGGACTATTCCGAACTTGATTAACTAACCTTAAGGGATCAAATGTGCGAAATATTTCAATGTTCTACTTCTCATAAATTCAGGATGCCACCAAACTAGAGAGCTGAAATTTGCCACTGTTCCTAATAACCTGTTCAGGACCGTGATCGCGTATATGTGATCAGACGATTCTTCCCTCACGGCCCGCGATATCGTATTTGTGATCAGTGTTTCCGTGCCAGCCGGCCCATCATCACACAGACGTGATTTCAGATTGGAACGTTTTATTTGAATTTAAAGGGGCAAAATGCTTAACCGGGAAAAATGCCCGGTCCCGTGCGTGCGTAGTCTCTTTGAGCGCGCGGGCCTGGGGAAGCGCTTCTTTCTCCTTTCGCCGGTCCTGAACAGGATAAGCTAATTATGCTGAAAAATTGGGATGACTATCCTAATAAACATAAAGAGCTTTGATAAATTTGTTTCAATAATGTTTTTATTCCTTTGAATATCTAAAATTGTGTTTACACTTGAACTATTAAATTGTGGTGGCATAATGCTTAGTGAATCTCTATGTTATTTTTCTCAATGTGTTAGTACTGGAAAAGCCATAGTTATTTTATTTGGATATAAGTGGAAATGTTAAGAATAACCTTTGCATAGTCTTTCTCAGGTAATGCTAGGAATATGCTATTAATTTAAAATAAAAAATTTCCATTTTATTCTGAACATAAACTATATCCCCCTTTACAAAGTACCCTTAAATATTCAGATTATCTTATATTTCTTTCATTAGCTGAAAATACATTTTTGCATTTCACCAGTTCCTATCTCCCAATAAATTAACTTAAACACACACATATATATATTATAACTACATATCAACTTAAAGAGAAAAATTTTACCTCGTAACCCATAATGTTCCTTGGATGGAGATTTAATCGGTCTTTGATAGTATTCCTGAAACACATTTACAGTTTAAAAAAGGTGGATTTGGCAAAGATGCATCAATATATTAAAATAAAAAGAAATGTACAAGATGAAAATTTTAAGTTATATTTATAAGCAACTTATTAATAAACATATGAAAAAGTGCTATCCATATTTGCTTATTTCTCTGTGGGTTCTCCTTACTTAGAAATATTTTTGCTGAATTAACTCAAAATTTATCCCAAGCAAAACACATAAATAAACAGAACAAATTATAACAAATATATTTTGGCCAATTCTAATTAAAATTCTAAATTAAATAGCTATGTTATGAAATTGTTTTTGTCCAAAGGAGCTATCTAAAAGGGTTGTTAACCCTAAATCTTTTTTATGAGTAAGAGTTCGGAATTTATAAAGAGGATGCAAGACTATTCCAATCTTGAGGAATAAAGGATTTGTAAATATTTCAAGGATTGAGAATTACCTTTTAGCAGAATCCTCTCAATAATGTAAAGCTGCAGAAATAAAAGAAATTTCCAAAAGGATCTTCTTTGCAAATTTACTTACATTGGACACCATTTTGAATTACTCATAAATTAATAAGTATGCAGACTTTTGTCAGCAATATTAATGTAATAGTAAAAAATATTTATGAAAGAATTCTGTAAGTTACACTAGTTTGTTTTCTGAAGAGAGAATTTGTAATTTAAAAGTTTGTAGTAGTAAGCACAAACTCTGTAAGTGTAATTAAATTTTTATACTATCATATCAGGGTTCATATGCCTCAGGGAGAACAGGGAAATTAAATCAGCTTTAAAATCTTGGGGGGGGGGAGAAAAATCTCCTCTAAAACCTAGAAAAAGTAATTGTTACTCTGGAAAAAAATCCTACTCTTCAGTGGTCTTTGTTTAACCCTAACTTGAGGAATTGAAGTTAAAAAAATATTTGATAGCACAGACTTGCAGAAAGTTATTCTTAAAGAAAAAAGGCTTTTTTCATGTTATCTGGAGAATTTAAGACTATATTTATGTGACTAAAATTAATTTTCTCCGTGATGGAGAAAACTCAAGATCTCTTAAACATTCAGGGAAATTTTTTTCTTAAATTGAGTATGAACCCTGCATATGTTCAAAAAAAAAAAAAAAAATACACAACAATATTATCTTAATGACTGTTGACAAGCATCAATCTCGGAATATAAATATTTATAAATTTAAACAAGAAAGCTAAATATTAAATTGGCACAGGTCAATGTAAACAACCCAAACAAACAACTAAATGCCTTTCTTACCCTATTTTCATGATAGCGTCGTGGTGCTTGATGTCCGCTGTCCAGATGCCCAGTTTGTCCCCCTTGTTTCTGATTTGTACCACTGCCCCACAAACATCCACACTGTGCTCATCAAATGCCTCACCAATCATGCACAATAGCTGGAAAAGAACAACATACTGTCAGAACAGTCATATAGGATTTATCTCTTATTAAATTTTTGAGCATATATGTTACAAGAATTTTTTATTTAAGAACACTGCCACCATAAATTAAAAAAAGGCCATTAGAAGTTTTTCAAATTTTAAATTTCTGATTCATCATTTAAAAAAATATAATAATATATATTTTAAAAACTTGAAGTTGTTGTCTTTTCTTTACTAATCACGACAGAAGTAGCTCCAAGCGAAATTGATTTGAATTCCCCTTGCGATTTCCTATCTTGACAGGGTACATTAAAGAATACAAATTCAGGAGGAAGAAATATTACTTCTAAATGTATTTGAATTTTACTTCAATATAAAAAATGAGTAAGAAGGAAAGAGATAGTAAAAGGAATGCTAATTTTAATATAATAAAGTACATAAAGTGTTTAATAAACACATTATGTTTCTTAGTCTACTATACTAAAGTTAGTCATTTCATGAGCGATAATTGGAAAATAATATTTTTTTAAGTTACTTGATAAGAAATACTAATTTTCTTTTAAATTTAAAATGTTTTTGATTTATCAAATCTTTTTTCAAATCTTCTTGGCATTTTCAGAATTACCGATTTTTCTGATAAATCAATAATATTTCCACCCTAATTGCTTTGACGTTTTCATATTTTAGCTCTTCCTGGACTTTCTGAATTGTTATATGAAACTACGATTTACTATAAAAACTAACAAACATGTATGCATATGCATTTTAGTCTATGACAGTTAAGGAGTTAGAACTCATTCATAAAATATAAGGATGGAAATAAAATTATGATAGTAAAAACTTACTATTTCTAGCCAATAAGTATTTAAATCTGTATTTCTTTGGGACTTTTGCACATTCAACAACCATCGGCCACCTTGCTTGTTTCTGCTATCTTCCCACATAGGCTTGATGCCATGCTAAATGAACAAATTGCAGTATAAATAGAGCATCATAATAAAATAATTTAACTGCATAGGATTATAAGAAATACTTTAATACAGGATTCAATGCACAAGTGTATTATGTATTTAAATCAACCTCAGTGTGAATAACTTTTTTTTTTTAATTTTAGTTAGCACTAAGCAGCTAACTAATCATAACTACACAAACTTTGGTTTCTAAATGCATTAAAAATGTCAACTTCATTGATATATATTCCATAAAAAAAAGAGTTTTAAAAAAATCCTTTATATGCATTGTCAATTTTATATTTATTAACACAGCGCCGATATCAAAAACATTTGTATCAGTAAAATGTGCAGCAAATTATGTTTCCAAATTTATTACAAATTAACATGAATTTATGCTCTCACATCCAAATATCATTTATTTATTCTGATTAAAGTAATTTTATTATTTATTTATTAAAAAAAAAATTGGCAATTGGAAAGAGTTTCAATAATAGTCAGTTAAATGCTTTTTTAAAGTGATTGGACAATGGCAAGTTGGTTTATTAGCAATCCGTAAAAGAGACCTTTTAGTGACAGTAACAGCCCAAAATTTGATAGATTGCATAATCATCGACCCTATCTGCCAAGTTTTAGCGCAATTGGATGGTGGCAACGAGATTAATTAGGCTTCCGCAGATTCCGCCGCCATCGACAAACACACAGACACAAAATCGAAGTTAATAAAAAGGATTTAAAAATAACAAAAACATATTAAATTAAATACATTACTTTAAAAAGAGCATAGTCACATCCAAGTGGTATCTTGCTAACAAGCTCAATGTGATTGTATAGCCTAAAAGACAAGTTTCGATTAGGAACATAAAGATAGCCTAAAAGATGAATTTCAAATAGGAACTTTTAATGAGAAAGTACAATATATATATATATATATATATATATATATATATATATATATATTAAGAAATTATACTTCAGGATTTCTAAGTCTACAGCTGGGAACAAAACTTTTAGAGGGAAATGATTATACTATGGGAAGATTTTAATTTTATAGTTTCTTTTAGAAATAAGAATAAATAAAATTAAAATTTGGGATATTTGAAAAGGAAGCAATAATTTCTAACTTGATTTGCTAAAATGTGTAATTGGCATTTATCAATGGAGCATATATACAAGAGTACTTTAAATTCTTAACTAAGCATTTCCTCCTAGAAAACTAAATAAAAATTTGTTTGCAAAAAACAAAAAATTTAAGCAATCGATAAAATTATGAGTCGTCTTGTCGAAATAGGATTTTCTATACAGTACTGCTCTCGAGGGTTGAAACAGGATACTTTAACTAGATAGCTATAGTGAGTTTCAAGCTATTTTAATTCTACTAAATAAGTTGAGGAGCAACAAAATGCTAAAAGAACAATTCAAATACAAGAGGCAGAATCCCTAACAGATCTAAAAAAAAATTATCTAAATATTTGATGTTTTGGAATGTAATCTAAAATAATAAATGCTCACCACTAACATTTATGCATAGGAAAGATACTATATTCTGTTACAGTTTTAATTTTTCATTTAATTAAGACATTTAAATGACTATAAAGTCCAAGAATATTGAATATAAATTTAAAAAAAAAAAAAATCTTAACATGCACAATATTTGTTTTATGCAGTTGAGAGGGAATGAGAATTAGAGGCACTCACGCCCAAAAATCCTCTACTGTATCAAAAGTGGTGATCTCCATGAGGTTTTCTTCCCATGATTTAGTACGGTCATTTTTGTAGAACCACAGGCTCCACATATTCTGGAGAGGATGCTTGATCAACATGTCAGGATCCTCACTTGGTGTCTGCTAAGGGAAAGAAAGAATTTCAATATAGATGGTGAAATGAATGATCCAGTGAGGAAAATACTAAATACAATTTGCTTGATGATTCTCAGTCATAAACTAAATTAAACTCAGTGACGTAACAGAGGTCTTGACCTGCTGGGCACAATCCAGCTTACTTGACCATAGGCCCTGGGGTGCTATACAGCAATGTTCTGGTCTGATGGTCAGTCTGATGCGGAAACCCCAGTGTTTAGTTCCCAAGTGCATGCTTGGTTCTCATTTAATCGACCCACTTAAAGGATGAAAGGCTGAGTCAACCTTGCCCAGTCTAGGGATCAAACTGCAGACCTGTGGTGTGTCAGCACAGTGAGCTACCACTGCGCTTCCTAGTCATACGTAAGTTTAAACAATACAAATAAATAAATTTAAAGATATTCATCACACAAAAATTTACATTAAAATTACAAGAAAAAAAATTCTGAACTCTTTTAAATCACGACTAAAAAACACTGACAAAAGAATAATTTAAGTATTTTAACTAGCATTTATAGCATATTCCTATAGCACTGTAAGTTCTGAGTTACTTGACCATTTGGCACTTATTGAAATAGATTAGAACTTACAAATAGGAAGAGGGATCTCTATCAAAGGAAATCTTTACCATCGAAATCAGCTAAATAACTTTTTCATCCCAATAAATCTCAAATGTAAAATTTACAAAGTTATTGTTCAAAGATATACTGCATGTGAAATTATTATTAACAATGGAACGGATATCCTGTTAAATATCTAGGAGACTTATTTGAAAAATGGATATCTGCACTAAAGTGCAGTAAATACACAACAGTTTTATTTGCATATCTTACCATTTCAACCATATATCCTGTAGAAACAACAAAGTGAAAAAAAAAACAAGAAAAGTAAATTGTCTCTACAATGTAGTAATGCATTGATTAAGAAAAAAGGAGGAGGGGAAGTTAGAGAGAGATTCAGTGTTCAAACATAGGGCTGGACTTTAATCTTAAACCTATCAACCCTCATGCAATGCAATGGAGGAAATAAGGTACTTTTCTATCAGACTTGCACCAGATAAATATCGCAAAATTGCAGCAATATCTCATTCAAACTAATAACCATCAAATCCTTTATAATTACTATAACAAACGTAAATGTTTAGGCTTGAAGATACATTTACTTATCATTTAAACAAGTAAACATTTAAGATTGCTGCCAACTGGTACTCGTCTTAAGGAAGAGTACCAGAAATAATATAATAGTGGAAGAAATGACCACAGAGAAGAAAATGTAGGAGGTGCCTTATAGCCTGCTTAGAAGGATCATCGAAAAGTATAGAATGGAGAGATATAAAACTAACAGACCAAGGCACACACAGGAACAGCACGGCTACAAGCCCTCTTTTGATGAATATCAAAAGGGGAGAAGATGTACTGAAATCTTAAGAAGGGTGGAATTTGTAAGGGGTTGGAAAAAACTGTCACTTTAATTGGGACAGCTACTCCCCTTCCCCTTACAAACTCCACCCTCTTTAAGATTTCAGTACATCTTCTCCCCTTTTGACATTCATCAAAAAGGGCTTGTAGCCATGCCGTTCCTGTGTGTCTGCAGCCTAAGCAATCACACACAACCTTTTTTGGGACGTAACAAACAATTAAATGCAGTTTAGAAACAAGCTATTAGCAGGGTTGAACCTTTCAACCCTTCAAGTATTTAAAAGTAGGCTCATTTGCCAAGGATTATTTCACATAATATTAACAAATAATAGCTCAAATAGTTATTGAACTAACAGTTGGTTTCTGAATATTGCTTTTGTCCATTTATCTTGGCTTCATTTAAAAGATAGGTATTTGTAAATTGTACCCCTTTCATTTCATAGTAAAAACATTTTAATAGCAAGTATAAATAGTGGATGTTAATGGATTTGTTATAATTCTAAAAAAAGTTACTAACACTCACTAGCTAGAGTGAATACCTCGATTTGAAATTTTTTGATATTCTGGCAGATATTGTTGGGGGAAAATATAGCATTACAGTTTGGTATGGAAAGATTGATGACTAATATCAAACGTAACATTAAAAAATTATTTGAAGAAATATTAAAGTATAGTAAAAGACCATTTAAGGAAAACTATTTTTTCTGCTTTTATTGTTTCAAACGCTAATCATAAGTTTTAAGCACCAAGTGTGGATAGAAAATATTTTTATTTATAAGCTAGCGCTAAAACATTCAATTTAGGTTGCGATTTTAGAAAAAATATCGCACTCGCAGGCACCATGTGTAAGCTTAGCGCTTTTGTGTAAAGGAAGTAAAGCATCTGTAACTCAAAAACTTTAATAACTTTCTAATAAAACCTTTTGCGAAAAGCATTGATCAATTAATGAAATATTTTAAAAAGCATACTACAAATGAAAAGAAAACAAAAAATTACAATGCTATCAATAGTAGTCGACACATACTTCAGGTTCTTCTGTTGACATACTAAGATGTTCAGATTTGTTCAACAGGTACAATAAAATAATATCCGTAAATAAATTTACGCTCGTTCACAAGAATGTTTCTTTTCTGTTTAAAAGAAACACTTATGATAAACTAAAATAACTATTCTCTAGTCAATATGTTTTAAATCTTTTAAATATGTAACAATTAAGTTTCCAAATTACGTTTAAAAACTTGGATTTGGCACAAGAAACAAAAACAAAATCATTACGTCGATGCCATAAAAAAAATAATAAACATCTGTTTCTGGCTCATCCGAAGTTATGTAGAAATTAAAAGCCCACACTTTAAAAAGATTACATTTTATTGCTTAGTAGATAATTTCTATCAAGAAAAGCTTAATTTATAATGTAATCACAATTAAAGGACTTCAGCCAAACAAACTTTTCTCTTTTGCGTTTTTTTCAATCTTATTTTTTTATTCCCACTCCACGGGGTCAATTGAAATAAAATAATTTGGTGATTGACATGTTTTTATTTACACAAATTAATATAATTTTTTTATTTTTTGTGTTTGTTTTTGTGAAATGACTGCCATGAGTAAACCATTGCGTAAACACTTCCTTTTTCCTTGTGCATCTTCGAAGAGTCAGAAGAGGAGACAAGGGAGGAAAAGTGAAGAGAAAATTAAAGGGCTGCTGTTTAGTATTTGTATTGCTTCGTCGTCTATTCGGTCACGAAATTGTTGTGAATATTATGTATAATCTAGTAGGATCAAAACAAATGCTTCTGTTTATAACTATTTTTGAAAAACAGTTGTGTTCTTTCAAATAAACTTTTTTAGGTAATTATGAAAAATATTTTGAAATTTCCGTCAGAGTTTTTTTCTTTTTCATGAGGTCGATTTCCTTGACGTGAAGTATTTCCCAAGTTTAAATGTCCTGATAAAAAATTTACTGGTATTTACTTTGTAATCTTTATCTTACAACATCATATGTAACTATTTCCAAATTTGCGGTTTGTTGAACGAGCTACTCCCTTATCATAGACAGGTTATTGTTTTTGACGTGTCTGAAAGCCGCTAATTTAAGACTGTTACAATTGGTAATAAAAATTACAGAATCCATTTTAAGATCGTTGATGCGTCATTTTCATTCATCAGACGAAAACAAGTTGCATAGTTAAATATTTTTCTCTACCGGGACTATTTGCCGAATTCCTTTGAAATGAGTATGAATCTTAGTAATGAGGTTACATATGTTCGTTGTATTTTTTCTTTTTTTTAATTAAATATTATCATTTCTTCTACTCGATCCATAAGTGAATCAGAAGAGATCCATGACTCTTTTTCTTGCAATTGTTGTATATGACTGTGAAATTGTGTTTCAATATTTGTTTGTTTAATTTAAGATTTAGATAAATGTTTTCCTACTGTACAAATTTGCAGACAATTTAAATTTGATACAAATAGAGATTCCTCATAATGATAATTTAGAGGCATAATATTGAGAGTAAAAAATTTCCATCTAATATAAATATAAATTCTAGATCATGATTAAAATTTCTCATCATTAACAAAGTTTCCAGATGGAGTATAATTTACATTTCTTTAAATCGATTCTAAAAATACATTTCATAGATGAATTACAAATAAAAACTTTTTTTTAAGGTAAAAATTTCTGTGTTTATAGAAATCAATTCTGTTCAATTTACAATGAACTCTTGAAATAGTATTAACATTCTTTCAAGGATTCATTTTAAATTGAACAGATGTTGTTTGATTCTTATTAATTAAAAAGAACCAAACCACATCATTAAAGAGAAGTCATTAAATAAATAGACATTTTATTAAGCTTAAAATTACTTGTTAGTATTCTTGAGCAAAATAATGTTTGCATAGTAATATAAAATTAAGTTCTGGAAGATAAGTTATTAAAATATTTGCTATGGTTGAGATAACCAGTTTTTAAATTATGCCAACACAAAGTATGAATCATAACCATATCTATAGTCTTAAATAGTTTTAACTTTCTCTGTTTCAGTATATTCTTGAAATGGCCGAAACTAAATCTGCTCCTGAACCAGAAATGAAAGGATGGCTGTATAAGTGGACAAACTATCTGAAGGGTTATCAAAAGCGTTGGTTTGTTCTATATAATGGCCTCTTATCTTATTATAGGTTTGTATTCTTACTGTTATCCTTCCATGAACGATAAAGTAAGGGATTCAAATCAATTTGGGAAGTGATCAAATTTGGAACTTGAGTATTTATTTAACTGCTTTGGGGAAGTTAGTTACTTTTTTAACAGGAAAAGACGAAAGATGATTTGAAATGACGTTATCAAGCCATTCAAGTTGCACGATTGTAGGTGTACGATGGGCTCAAGAGTAACCCTAAATTTCTTGCATATCGCACAGTTATAACGAATATGTAAATTAAACACAATATCGTAATTCCTGAAGGTACATGGCAGTTGTTTTACATAGAAAAAAAATTCTATTATTAAAGAACAATTTAAGCATTTTCTTCCAACGTTCGCAAGAAATTTCGAAATTCCTTTCTTGTCAACTAAAAACAAATAATGGCTGAATAATTTGATATTTGAAAAGATAATGATGTGTGATGTTGAACATTAAAATATCTATAACATAAGAAATAAAGGAATAGACGAAAATTCCAAGCTTGCTGACAAAAAGTGACATTTGCATTAGTTGTGTTAAATACCAGCATCAAGCTCATAAAGTGAGTATATGTCCCACGCATATATAAGCTATAGTTAACTTTTATTTTGGTGGCCTTTATCCTTAAATACCGTTAAAAAAATCTTGTATTCCCATAAGAGCAGTTTTTTAGAACGCTTTACTTCCATAAATCCTAAATGAAACTTGTAATAAAATTTTGATCCAAGGCAGTTGGGTTTGTACTCTAGTACACAAATTTCAATGTGTTAAACCAGGAGTTAATATTGTTAAAACCAACGCTTTCCTACATATAGTTTGAGATACTAGTAAACTAAATCAATGGCATACATTTTGAATTTGTTTAGTTGTTGATGTAACTCTGAATGAATGTATTCATATATAAGTAACACAAATGCTATTATTTTAAAGATACAAATATTCTTGTAAATGTGTTATATGTAGCAAATTTTATGTGTGAAATCTCTGCAACTTCATAAACTATGATGAATCATAGAAATATAAATTGAAAGTTGGCTTTTACAGTTGCCTCTAATTTAAACTAGCCATTTTTAGTTTCTGTGTTTTGCTACATTAGTGTAGTTTTTTTGTCTTGGTAATAAAAATCTTTCTGTATTAAATATTTAAAACAAAACTAAAAAATTATTTTTAAATTATATTGTTTTAAGTACTAAGTGTTATTGTATAGTGTTGTGATGTCCACCCAAGAAAGCTAATAACTGGAATGATAGACTATACCATTGACAAACATTAAAAATAAAAATATTATAACTTGTGCAAAGAATAGGTCTGTTTAATTTTATCATTAAATCAGCAAAAATTATTCCAGTTGTAAATGAGGAAAATAAAAATTGCATCTTGTGGTGCAATCTGAAGTTTTACTTCTAGTGCACATGCACTAAGAAAAAAGTTGGAAGTTGTAAATGTTGTTATTGATTTTAAGTTCTCAAATGCAGATAAGCTATAATTTAAAAACTAAAGTAAACAGTGAGTTAAGCATTTCTAAAAAAATACAAATTTTTAAAAAATTATCAGGTAAACAACTGTTTTTATGTATAGTGTCAACGACTTTATAATTCTTGATGTGACTATTTCAGGAACCCTGCAGAAGTGGCTCACACATGCCGAGGTACCATCAACTTGGTGAGCGCTGTGATTCACACTGTTGATTCAAGCAACTTTGTAATTTCGAATGGAGGAACACAGACATTCCATCTTAAGGCTTCAAATGAGATTGAACGACAACGATGGGTGACAGCATTGGAACTTGCCAAGTCCAGGGCCATCCGCATGACAGAATCAGGTACACTAAATATTTACAATTTTCATCATGATGATAGACCTAAAGAAAGTGATAGACAAAAGTTTTCTGTTATAAAAGAATAAATCAAACAAAACTATACATGCATAATTTTGCAAAGTTATTCATGGTTTTAAATTTGCTTAGTTTTGGGACCAGAGTTATATTGTTTGCTGTGGTTACTTTAAAATAATAAAAGTTTGAAAATGTTTTTTCTGTTAAGGTTGCATCATTCAGGGGTGGGAATTCTGCGCCAATTGCGCCAGCTCGCGCCAAAAGTGATATCCTGCTCCAACCTGCTACAAAACCACATTTAAGCACAATTCTGCGCCAATTTTGCTTTAAATCTTCTTTTAAACGCGCACGCTAAAGTGCCAAACCATCTCGCGCATGTCAAATCTATGTGGAGACGAAATTACGGCAACCTCAAGGGCCGTTTTCGCACGAATTTGCAAAACATTCGATTTTCTCCCAACAGAATGCAATATGTGGAAAATCACGTGCAATCACTGAAATCGGCATTCACGCATGCGCATTCATGTTCAAACGCGTCTTGCACCGGGACAAATTGAAATCGCCGAGTGCTGATATCACGTGCGTCATTGCTAGATAGAATTTAAGGGACAGCCTCAAAATTTCGGATTTCTAATTAGCACGGATGACCATTTCGTACGTACCTTGATTAAGTGTGTTTCGCCGGATTTTTATCACATCCTCTTGCTCTAAATAAAGAAGAAAGGAATTGGAAAGTTAAGGGTGCATAACCATCAAATGTTTTTACTAAGCATTTAAAAATAATATTTCAGCTCGGACACGCGTAATGACGATGCCTTCTATTAAATTTAGGGTTGTTTTTTGTAATTTTTACTTGTTGGCTGTTGGTAATTAACTTTTAAACGTCCGTTTTACATTTGAAATAAAGTATCACAGAAATGTAATCAAAACCCCGGAATGTTTCCGATTTAAAAAAAATGAAAATAATACTTTTTTTATAAGTTTATAGAACGGCATGTAGGGTAAAATCGCCATTTTGACGCAGAATTTGACCCGATTAGGAAAATAAAAAAAATTCACAAAATTTTAGAACATATACAAAAATTTAGAAACATTCTTATTTTAATTTTACTGTATTACTATTTTTACTATAAGAATTGCTATTTTTATACAAATGAGTCTTATAATAATAAAACAAAGAGCGTGTGGATCTGTAGAAAGCTACTTAAAATAGGTGTAGAACTTAACATACAATTTTTTTCATAAGTAGTTTTGACCTTCTGATTGTACCTTTGATAAACGGAATGTTAAAATTTTAATTTGTTTATTTTTAATTAATTTTTTTACCAACCGACTTCAAATAGAGGTACAGCTCTGAAATTTTCAACATAAGTAGTTTTGGTCTTTTTTAGTTGGACTTTTTAAAAACGGAATGTTAAAATTTAATTAATTTTTTAACTAATTTTTTTTAATTAATTAAAAAAAATTACAAAACGACTTCTAATAAGGCTACAGCTCAGAAATTTTCAGCATAAGTAGTTTTGACCTTCAGATTGTACATTTGACAAACAGAATGTCAAAATTAAAAAAAAAAAAATTAATTAATTTTTTTTGTACGAAGCGGTTTAAAATTTAGGTACACCTCTGAAATTGTCAACCTATGTAGGTTTGGACTTCTAATTAGACTTTTGAAACACAGAATTTTAAAATTTTAAATTGTTTTTAATTAATATTTTTACAAAGCGACTTCTAATAGATCTAGAGCTCTGAAATTTTCAACATAAGTAGTTTTTGCCTTCTAATTTTGCTTTTCATAAACATTTGTAAAAATATTTCAGAGGGGTGATTGGGGTTGTGTTATTGTATCGACGGGCAAATTTTTCGGTTCTCGATGGGGAGGGGGCTCTAATGAACCTTCTAGAGAGTGAAGCGAGCCTGTCCTTGCATAGCAATAAATTTTCAGCGAGCTTGTGCTTGCGTAGCAATTAAACTTTTCAGAGAACTAAGCGAGCTGTGTTTGTGTTTTGAATGAACTTTTAGCGTGCAAAGAGAGCTTGGTTTTGCATAGCAAACCCGTTCGTGAAGTGTCAAATACTAATAAGTATAAATTTTTTTTTTTTTTTTTTAAATTTACAAATTATATTTTTTGTTGTAATTTTATGTATATCTTATAATTTTATATTTATTAATATGTGTTTTATGTAGAGAAATTAAATCTGATACAATTTATTATATTTCTGCTACTAATATCTTCGAATTTTGCTGCTACATTTTCTCTTATTCTGCTTCGAAAGTTAAATTTTGCTGCTCCAATTTTTTGCGAATCTGCTCCAAAATTTCAATTTTGCTGCTCCAAAATTGCTCCAAACTGGGCTTTTGCACTTCCCACCCCTGCATCGTTGAAAAACTTGTCATAACTATCAAAAGCATTTCTTTGTTCGGATATAAAATGGTTTGAGCAAATTTGCAATTCTGTTGTGTATTTTAATTTTTCTTTGGAAGATTAGTAATGATATTTAAAAAAAGAAACAATGTCTTTCTGATAATATATTTTTTGAGGTGGTGATATTTAGAACCTGTGTGTCCTTTTTTTTTTTTTTTTTTTTTTTTTAATATTTTGATAAATGAACTTAAAATCTTAATTTGTATTATTGCATTTATCACAGCTATATGTTATTTTAATACAAAGGTTTAGCATGATATATATTTCTTGATGTGTGTTAAATTTTGTTTCTCAAACTCCCTTTAAATTCTCAAAATAATGTAAAATTTTATATTCCTCTTTACCAAGAAAGATTCCAACACAAATTCAGTATGCATAAATCATGAATTGAATGCATGAAAAATAATTTTGTTAGTGAGAGAGAAGGGTTGATCTACATAAATATAGTTTAAATCTCGACAAAAACATTTTTGCACTCTTCAATATATGAGAGTATACCAAATCCTTTTATGTTCTGTGGAACAACAATTTACTGCCTTTTTATATAACAGTCTTCATTCAGTATTTTGAAGTGAATTTTTTTTTCATTCAACAATATTCTCATTTTTATTGCACCACTGGATATTAATATTTTAATTATTTGAAGGATATTGAGAACAATACATTTTCTACAGAGATCATTAAGAAATTAAGAATAAGTTGCTACGTATAGAGGACACAGATTGATTGATTTCTATTTTTTTTTCTGTTGATATTCTAGGATTCATCTTGACAAGCTATATCACAATACAAATACAAATAACAATTCTTCATCTAATCAGAAAAAGAAAAATGTAAATTGCTACTAAGTCAATGTATGAGAAAAGCACAACTTAGTCATTATTGTATAAAAATAACTAGAGTGATCAATAATCTGTTTTTATTCTCAGTCCTCTATATGTACTCAAAAGCTGACAATTTTTCTACTTTCAGATGAGGATGAGGAGTACAGCAGCCTTCTTCCTTCCCAGGGCGGGGCAGAGAAAGGTGAACTCCAGACTGCCCTCAAGGTTCTGTCCTCCAAACTCGAGGACTTGGGCACATGCAACGACCTTATCCTCAAGCACGGATTTGCACTACAGAGATCACTCTCGGAGATAGAGAGCCTTGATGCATCTCTTCCTGACGCAAACCTCAAGATTCGCAGCGTTAATGAGAGGGCAACCCTGTTTCGTATCACATCCAATGCTATGATAAATGTGAGTGAACACTGCCCAATGGTAGATCTATCTATAAAGCCTTCAAGAAACTTGTCCTTCCCTAGATATTTATAATTTACTCTATTACTAAAATAAATATAAAAGAATATTCTTGAAATATTGAAATATTTTTTTTCTCTAAATATTTGATTAATTTGTTTATATGTCACACTCCCACATTTTCCTCTCTGGCTTGCTCACTACCATATCAATTACTCATTTTCACTTTGTTTGTTTACTGTCATTTTTATTTCTGTAAATATTTTTTGATAATTTTATTATGAAACATGACTTAACTAATTAAAAAAAATCTAATGATTTTTTTTTTAAATGTTAAATAATAGTATAATAAATAAAAATACTTCTTTGTAAAATGTTAATGCCTAACCTCCCAAATAATACTGTTGTTGCCTTCTTTGTAATATAATGCTATATCTACCTCTGATGCCTGTTGTTCATGAAACTTGGTACAAATCTTGCAAATGTATGGGTTATGACAGTCGAGATAATAATTTCACAAACTCTTGTGTTCTGTAGACTAGTCGATTTATGTTAATGCAACACTAAATCTGAGTTTTTTCCCTGTTTGCATGTTAGTAAACAATATTTTTTTGTTTGATATTGTCTTAATGTTATTTATGTCATATATTTTAAAGTGGGGATGCATTTTTTTTTATACCACATGATACATTTTGCTTGGTCAGCATTTTTTTTATCATCAGATTACTAAAGGATTTTTTTTCTACTACTTGCTCTGGTTGTGTCCTGTCAGTGTCAATTTATGGTTACAATATTTTTGTTTGCAAGAGTTATTGCAAGTTTTTTTACCTTTGGTATATCAATATTTCAAGAATAACTTAATTTATTTTGTTTTTTGTTCTTATTTTGTGATGTTACTTGTCGCATGAATAAATATTTTTTTCTCTCAATTAGAAACAAATTATATCAGATTTACAAGTTAATTTGTATATGTTGCTATAATTGTTTTATTAATGTTATTTTGTGATAGTCATAAGTATAGCTCAGGGTTTGCCACGGTCATTGAAAGTCATTAAAAGTGCTTAATATTTTTAATCTTGTTTTCAAGGCCTTGAAAGTGCTTGAAAATGCTTAGAGGTCCTTAAAAGTCCATAATTTTTGCAGATGTTGTGTGGACAACTGCAAAATTTATAAAAAATACAACTCGGACTTGCTATCCCCGCGTTACCCTCACTTATTTGTACAGTATCGGAATTCTCCAACATATTTGAATGAATCCACCAACTTGTAAATTTTTTGGTAGATTATACTTTATTAAAAATTTATGTATAAAAATTATGCCTGAAAAAAAATTTCAACGGTCCTTAAAAACATTATTTAGGTCCTGAAAAGTCATTGATTTTCATTCTGTGATTTGAGTGGGAACCCTGTAGCTGCAATCTAAAAAATTTATTGTTTATTTTCTTTACATGAACATACTAGCTTAGATGAAAATGTATTGGACTACCGTTCAAGCGGATTAAGCGTGAATCTGTCTTCTTCCATTTCTCTCTTTTGTAATAAATGGCATCATCTGAACTTCCAAGTTTTAATTATTATTTTTTTTAATTGGTAATGCTTACAAAGTTGTTTTGAAAACTATTGAGAAACAAGCAAAATGTTGGTTCCTATCGAAAAAGTTACATTATTGTGAAATAGTCACTGATAAATGAATATGCATTGATATAGTATTGAAGCTGAAATCAACTCTGAAAATGTTTTATTCTTGTGATACCTGTAAATCTGATGTTACATGTGAAAGAAAAGTGCATATGCGAGTGTTTACACACAACTTTTATGTAAAGAAAACTCTGTTTGTTAGTACAATTATGACTGGAGTTTTTTTTTATGGTCAACTCTTTGAAAATGTCTATAGGTTACAAATGGCTATTGTGCTTTATATTACTTTCAGAATACTAAAAATTATAGGAAAATTAGCTTTTTTTGCTGTTAATTGTTTGTAAAATTAATGTTTTATGCATGCAATAGTTGACTATATCATGAAATGTAGAATCTAGACAAGTCTTCAATCCCAGAACTTTGAAATTTTATTTCGGCTCATGACAAAACAGATGTACTTCATGATTTCTTTTATTTTTTTTACAAGACATCTTCTTTTATTTACTTATTTTATGGTACTTTAATCTAGAAGGAATATCTATGTAAACTTTCTTTAGGTTAAAATTGTACTTTGCTTGAACATCGCACCGTTAAATTTACAAAATCATTATTTTTGTTTAATAGTGTTATTAAAGTTTTCTTTTAGGATTATTTTAGATTAAACATCAAAAGATATATATAGCTTGTAACCATTATTGGATTTTTCTTTAAAAAATTCTGATTTAAACTTAATTGCTTAAGAAATTTGGTTCTGCAGCTTAAACACTAGGCTATTCAGAAGTGACTTTTCAAAGCTCTGGTTTGGTATTGAATTTTTTAAAAATATGACGATCAAAATTGACTTTGCAAATAATAGAAAAGAACTAAAAAAATGTTTTCCCACAATTTTTATTATTTCTTTGACTGATAAACAGTAAATTAGCTGATTTTGGTTTTTAGAGCATCATATCCCTTCACATTTCAGTGCAGTCCTAAAATATTTTATCAAGTAGTGTGTGTTGTTTTGTGCAGGCTTGCCAGGACTACCTTCAGCTGGCCCAGACCCAGGGTCGCAAGTGGCAGCGCATGGTGCAGCATGAGCACGAGCAGCGGTTGCGACTGGAGGAAATGGTGGAACAGTTAGCAAAGCAGCATTCTCATTTGGAGAGAGCAGCAAAGGAAGCAAACTCACCAGGTGAGAAACATTCATCGCCACTCCCTGCTGGCAGCAGAAAAAAGGGCACAATGTCCAAAACGAACATTTTGAGTTGGGACCACCGACCTGTATTTTTATTAGGATTGTATGTTGAGTGACAGTTCTTTGATGCTCGTGGGTTTAATTTAACTGGAAAATGTTTTCACACACTCGTACATTTTTTTGTGCATAGGGGTCAGTTTAAGTGAAAAAAAATTATACTGATTGAAACTACTACCTGATCGACTTGCAAATTTTGTAAATATCCATATTTTAGATAAAATTATCTTTCAATTTAATAACTGTTTTCTAGTTTTTATGTAAAAATTTAAAACTATTTTCTCAAAAATATATAACTTCCAGAATTGTTGCTAATTTGTTTGAAAATGTATTTTAGCATTTCACTACTTTATTTTAACAAATTATGCAAAATAGGTCCATAAATTTAAAAATTCTTAAAAAAGAAAAAAAATTAGATTCCGACTTTTTTTTGTTTTTAATGACCTTTGATGAAGAAAGTAAGCTATAAAATTTTGATTTACAGTTCTTGAGATTTTTTTTAAAAAATGAACTATTCGAAATGTTAGTTTCCTTAATTCTTCTTTCCTTATAATACACAAACTGGTGTTCTGGTATTAAATGTGAATCATTCTAAAGTATGAAAAAAAGAAGAAGAAAATTGCTATAGATGTTTTTTTTTTAACCTCTCTTAAGTGAGAAAATGTAAAAAGTTTAGAATTTTAAGATTTTTAGTTTAACTTTCAATATGAACCAGAGTCTGAAATTCAAAATCTTTACTTTTGGGATTGTGTTTAGCATAGTTAATAGAAAAAGGGTTACACTTTTTGATTGTGAATTTACTTATAATTTTAAAGAAAGGAATTGTCACAGCAAGAACTCAACCCTGGTATGAAATTCAGTTTTCTTGCAACTTAAGCTTTACAATTTGAATATTCCAGTTATGTTAGCTAAAAAAGTTATACTGTCAAAATATTCCATAGCAAAGCAGTGCATTTAATTTACTTCATTGGAGAGTTATGATGGGAGAAAATTTCTGTTTTCCTAGTTTAGAAATTTAGAGAGCAGTATTTAGATAGTTATATGTATTACTTTAGTTAACTATTTAGAAACATAATTGGTGGACATGACTCAAAATGTTCCTTTTGGACATTGGCCCTCTTCCCATACGATCTGATTTGTTTCAGGCATCCACTCAGAGGACGATGAATTTTACGATGCGGAGGAAGAGACAGGCTCGGATTTCCTGATAACCATTCCAGGGAAGTCGCACAGGTGATTAAAATGTTGTTGTTTTTCTGGCAAACTCTTATTTCAGTCTCCTGTACTTTAAATCGCATTTGAAGTAATTTTAAATGTCTGTATTATTAAGCTAGATGCTGTCATTTTGTAATATTGTAATTAAAATCATTAAGTTTTTTGATACCTTAAGTTTCTTAAATTGTTAGTACTAGCTGAATACTACTAACTTAATTGTTAGTACTTAAACTGTCAGTACTAGTGTCTTCAGTGTTTAAGCGAGAGTACAAAATTTCTTTAGCAAAAAACTAAAATCACAATTTTCATTTTAGCAAAACGTTAAAAGGATTACGAGTTCCATCACTCGTGATGTTTAATTTGTGAAAACACTTTTTACTATTATAAAATCCTTATTAACTTTAAATATAGTGTAATTTTATACCAAATATCTACTGGAAAACTTTTACCCTTCAGCTTACTTGCTCTTTTGGGTCAATGACTAAACTTGAAATAACACAAATAGTGATTTTGCACATTTTGCGTCAAAATGTTTTAGCAAAAGTGCTAAATCACACTTTCTAATTTTAGTATTTAAGAAAGATCTTAAGCATTTTGCTAAAAAAGTATCCATAGCTTAATCACTGTCCCCATAGTACTCTAGACTGCCTAATAATCATTGTTTTGTGTTTATTATGTACCAACATTCAGATTGTCCCCTCCCTACAGAAGGAAAAAGAAAAAAAAATAATAATAATAATTTACTAATGATGTTTAATAAATATCCCTTTCTTGACCTCTTAAGTCCCTTGACTTGTTTTTTTGTGTCCTCCTTCTTTTTTCAAGGTTGTTATTCAAAGACTTATGATTCTATAACACTTTCAAATGATCACAATTTTTACGTTCAAAGGGTTTCCCAAAAACTTCAGCTGCTCATTTCTGCTGCATTGGAATTTAATACATCTGGGATTAATTTTGTTCAGTGACTGGATAAGCTGAATAAACACGCCACACAACTGAATCAACCCAATCAAAATGGGTTCTGTTGTTTCTGAGTTTGGAAAATACAGGTGTATGTTTCTTATCTGTGCAATGTCATTAGTAAACTACTCGGACACTGTTTCATAGTTCAGGTAAAGTGTTATAAAAGTAAATGGAAAACAAACATAATTAAAATTAAAAATCTTATTAGCGTTAATTTTTTGATTTCATCATGTAAAGTTGTGTGATTATGTTTTGACTTTGCACTTGAGGATCAGATAAATTAATATTACTTTATTTTAACTATTTAGCTTCATAATGCAATATCCGAATTTTGCTATAACTTTGGAACTACTTAACCAATTTAAATAATTTATTGCTCAAAACCTGTTGGAATAAACATGCTAAACAGGTGTACAAGTATGGCAAAATGCTTTAGAAATATCACATGTGTACTATTTTCTTTCTAAAGCAGTTTTAATAAACTATTAGATTTTACTGATTGCTTCTGACCCTATTTAGTAGAGACTCTGTTATAAAGTACTATGCAATAACTAATGTATAATTCTTTTTCAGTGGACACATGGGACTTTTTCTACAGTGATTGTTTTAAAAAAAGTTCTAATTTTGTTTGTCTTTTCAGGAGGACTGCAAGTGGGTTCAGTCTGCAGAGTGAAGGAGGATTCCAGGACGGTTCCTCTGACACAGACGCAGAGAACGGGGCAAAGTGTGGCGATATGGTTGCACGCAGGAAGAAACGCACCAGGGTGAGACAAGAAAGATACATTTTTAGATGTACTTTATGTACAAAAATTTTGTGGAGCATAGATAATTATTAATAAAAAATGTTGAAATTTAGAGGAGTTTTTTTCATCCAATATTAGGATGTAATATAAATTTTTAAAAAATTATTTTAAATCAATCGACAAGTTTTAACTCACAAGATAAGTTTTGATATAAGTTTTGATATCTTTAACAGCAATCATGCAATAAATTGTCTCATTTTTCATTTTATCGCTCTCTACTGCACTTAGTAGAATATACTTGATAAGTTTCTAGCTTACAGTAATCTATACTCAAAGTCCTCAGTAACACTTCCAGCGCCAATAAAGAGTAAACAGAAAGCTACACAATTTATCTTAAATTTTAGATCTTAACAACACAGCTAGTTTTATGTTTTTCACTCCGAGTGTGAGTTTCTTTTTGTGTGTGTGTGTAGTAGTTTGTTTAAATTAAAGCTGCATAAGAGAAGCTACCATTCAAAGGTGGCCAAATCCAATTTAGAAAATTGGTCAAAATTTATTATTTTTTGTTGAAAATGCAAACCTGGTAATAAATATTTATTTAAAAATACTATTTTCATAAAAATCCACATTAATGTTTTCAGACAAATATTAAATTACTAAGAATGTGAAACAGGTTTTCTTTTACATCCAGCCTATTTTGAATGTATTCTTATACATCTCATTGTCATAAGCATCAATTGCCTGTGCATCTTTGGATGTACATGTCTGTTATTATATGCTTGGAGTTTTAAGACCAAGAAAAGCACTGCATACATATTTTACATTGGAGAGGCAATCACGACTCCTGGGTGTTATCATGAAGGAAACTTGGCTCGATCAACTTAGTCATCATTTGTATGACGAGACTATGAGTATTTACACTGAGTAATTGGGTGTGGGGTGGATTGTTATGTAGAAGGTTGCAATCTGAGATACCACCACACTTTACCAAGTGGCATCTTACATGAACAGTGAAAATTAGTGATTTCCACTTAAATGTAATGCACAAACTTGGTTCTTTTACTCTTTTTGTGTTGGAAAGCCATCCTCACAAAGAAGTGCAATGTCTCACTCCTTCCACATTCTTTCCAGACTCTGGCTGAGCAGGGCAAAGTCTGCATCTCTTCTAAGTTCAACAGTGAAGGCTCATCTGACTGCGAGCGAAAGACAAACAGTGAGTCCGGGTCCCCTACAGTTAACAACTGCAAGAGCCTAGTCCCTTCTAAAAGAAGGATGACAGTGCCAGAAAAACCAAACTACAGTCTCAATTTGTGGTCGGTCATGAAAAACTGCATTGGAAAGGAGCTCACCAAAATACCCATGCCTGTGAGTACTACTTAGACTGTTGCAATGTTGCCATTTTTTAACATGGCTTATTTTTAGACTTAAAGTTTGCAGTGTTATGGATTTGTTAAATTCACATATGTTTATTTTTTAGAATAAATAGTTGGAACTTATGACACATTATTTAAGTAGTACAACTCTCCCCTCAACTTTTTTTGTTTTATTTTTAGTGTTTTATAATTGTCTGTATTGATCTGCTTGTTTTACTTTTTTGTGCATGTTCAATATATATTTAAGTCTTGCTCTTATTAAAAAAAAATAAAAAGATAATTTTTATTGTTCGTCAAAATTCGAAATACTTTGTTATACAAACTTATCTGGTAATATTTGCCTGAAACAAAATATTATAATTGTTAGATGTAACAGTGCCAGCCATGTTTATTAACAAAAAATTGTCAGGTTGTACGTATTACAGAATATTGTTCTTATCAACAAGTTGACGTATCCACTCAATAGGTCCTTCTCTGGTGCCAAATAGTAGGAGCTGTCTTATTTAGCTGTGTGCTGTCTCATTTAGCAACAGAGCCTCCTGCACATTTATATGCCTGGATGGTGTATTGCTAGTTGAAGTGCCTATGTTATTATGTACCAGGAGGTTATTCTTATGAAAATATTTCTTAAAAACAAATAATTTGAATATAATTCTTAACTTTTTGGAAATGCATAAAAATATTTTTCAAATTTAAAGTAGATAGATTATTACAATTACCAATGAAGTCCAAATCTAGCTACTTATGCTGTGACAGCTTATCTGGTGGAAAGGATTTGAGAAGCGGGTATGTTCTCTCTCTAGTTTTAAAACCAAAAATTTCTAAATTCTAGTGATTTCATATTTCACTTATTAAATTAAAAAATTTGCAAATGTGTACGTAATAAGAGTTCACTTTAGAAATAATAAAGGGCAAGGTGCTTTTCTTCAAAAAGTTTTTTATCGTGAACACTTTTATGGTAAATCGCAGAAATTTGTAACCAATTTTCTGCCATAATTTCAACTTTGTTTTATTTTTCCACCAAAATAGATGCTTTTCCACCAAAATAGATACTTTTAAATTACAATTTTTTTTTTTTTTTTTAAACTTACCATACTTAAAAGGGAAAGAATAAAAAACTTGCTCAGAAAACTTTAACCCGAAAACCAAACATTATTAAAATAGTGAAACATTCATATAAAATTCTTCAATCCTACTTCTGCTGGAATGAGATTGTGACCATCTCATGTCGTAAAATTTTCATTTGCATATAAATAGCAATTTATAATCCTGTAAAATCAAGATAAGAACATTCATAAATTTTTCATAACCTATCCCCTTACTAAATTTTTTGAAGTTAGAGCAAATCATTCTTTCAAGCAGGATATAGTGTTTCTCCAAATTTTACTGTATTTAATGTGAGTTACTGTAGTATATCAGACTCGCAACATTATAAGAAACATTCCAGCTGAAAAACTTTGCCTGCTAATCGTAAAATTTGCGCATTTTCTTATTTTCCAAATCGAATAAAATTCTGCACCAAAACACATAAATTTTTTGCCATCCATTCTGCTATTACAGGCTTTAAAAGAAGTTTTATTTTTTTAAATTGGAATAACTCTGAGATTTGAATTCCATTCCTGTGATAGTTCATTTCAATTGTAATATGGACATTTTGAAAGTAATTAACAACAGATTAATTATAGTAAACATTCTTCTAAATTTAATTAATGGCCATCACGATTAAGCATGTCTGAGCAGAAATATTCTTTTTAAATGCTTGGTAAAAACATTTGATGGTTATAACTTTTAACTAACTTAATAAACCTTTTGCATTTAATTTTTCTCTATTCTGAGGAAGGAAGCATGATAAAATCAAGCCATGGTTAATCAAGGTACGTACGAAGTGGCCATCGCTGCTAACTTCTTCTTATCCAGCACTACAGCCCAGGGTGAGCCTTGGCTTTCTCTACAATTGATTTCCAAATACCTCTCTCACTGGATTTCTTTGTCCAATTTTTTTTATCTTAAAAATTCTTAGATCTTCTTTGACTTGGTCAGACCATCTCAAATTTGGTCGACTTCTTTTTCTTTCTTTATAAAGTTTACCTTTCATAACTCTTTTAGGCATATATGTATCTCTCATTCTCTCAACGTACCCCATCCACTGTATTCTCTTTGCCTTAATAAATTTCACAATGTTCTTTCCTTTAATTAGTCTTTCAATTTCATGATTATATCTCATTCTCCAACTGTCATTTTCTCTTATCGGTCCAAATATTTTTCTTAGAATTCTGTTTTCAAAATTTCTAAAATTAGTTGCATCCCTATCCCACAGGACCCATGTTTCTGCACCATAAGAAACTATTGCTCTAATTAGATTCTTATAGATTTGTAATTTACATTTTCTTGTAATTAATTAATTAATTTACTCTTTAAGATTTTATGGTTGGCATAGAATTCCCTATTTCTATTTTGTATTTGTCTATTTATACAGTCACGTATTTCATTTTTATTATTCATTATGTTACCCAAATAAGTAAACGTAGTGGTGCCCTTTAATACATTATTATCAATGCTTATGTCTTGCACTTTTATTCTGTATTCAGGTTTTGACATTACCATAAATTTTGTTTTGTCTACATTAACAGTTAGTCTTAATTTTCTTGCCTCAGTCATTAATTCTGTTTCTGTATTAAACTATTTTTTGTTCTAGAAATTAATACTATATCGTCTGCATATGCACCTATTTGTGTCGATTTTGTAAAGACAGTGCCTCTCTGATCGACAGATACAACTGCTTGGTTCAAGGCAATAATAAACAGCACAGCTGATAATGAATCACCTTGCTTTACTCCTTTATTAAATTCAAATATTTCTCCAGTTTTTCCCCAATATTTATACTGGCTTTGGTGCATTTCACGGTCATTTTTGTAAGTCTTATTAATTTCTTCGGTATACCAAATTTGTGCATCCCTTCTAACTAGCATTTAGAAATTTTTAGATACCCTTACCTACTACAGCTCACGAGAAATTAGGTGCCATTCAATGATTTCAGTCCATGATCTGTGAGGGGCATCATTGAATGCATATGAGGAACAGGCGATTTCAGTAAAGATGATTAGCCATATATCATGCTGTTGCAGAAAAAATTAACATTTTGCAATTCAAGACGGATAGCCTTTTATAAAAAAGAAAATGAAAAAAAGGAGGAGGAAGGGTGCTATTTTCAAAGAAAAGGGGCATGCAGGGCAGATTTTTGAAGAAAAAAGGCAGACAAGGCGCAATGCCCCTAAAAAAATGCCTTGGATGAACCCTATGAAATAATATCTCAATATATCCCTCACTTAATATTAACCTTCTTCTCCTCTTAGGTGAATTTCAATGAACCGTTGTCTACCCTCCAACGTCTAACGGAGGAGTACGAATACTCAGATCTGCTGGATGCAGCTGCGGGATGCACTGACAGCTGTGAGCAGATGACGTATGTTGCAGCGTACACTGTGAGTGCGTACGCCACCACCTCCAACCGTACTGGGAAACCCTTCAATCCACTGCTGGGGGAGACTTACGAGTGTGACAGAACGGATGACTACGGATGGAAGTGCATCTCAGAGCAGGTAGGAAGGAACCTTTTATGAGGTTATTTGAGATGGCTTGTGTTGCACTACCTGATCTGTGGTTAAATGGGATGTTTTTTACTTTCATTTAACCGATATGTAATATGGGGTTGATGAAAGTATTGCATTGGGGTTAAAAGATTGACATATATTTCTTTAGTGATGTCCACGCCAAAAAAAATTTATTTCAAGAAATATGTTTTTCAGTAATTACATAAAACACAAATTTATAGTGTTTTATAAACCCCCTTCCCTCCAAAAGCTGCTTAAAATTCTCTTAAAAGCTTAAAACATTAAAAAAACAGGTACTGTCCTAACATTGAAACTGAACATTTGAATTGATAGATAAAAAATGCTATTTTTAGAATTAAACTTTAAAAAAAAAAATCCTTCCAGTTTTTTTGCTAAGTCCCGTTAACGTTCAAATGTCGTGTGAAATGACTTTTACATATGTCAAAAACCCAGATTTTATTTTACTCTTTCCAAAGAAAAATGATTTTAATAACATTTTACATTTAAAAATTATATAAAAAAAATTCTTTCATACTCTAAAAATTTTATCAGCAGGTCAACCTGTTCTATATCAAACATTGCACTTTTGTGATGTCACATCTAATCTGTGAATTAAGCTCCTTTTGTGATGATGATGATGATAGCAAAAGAAAAGACTTATGGCGACGCTTGGGCCTTCTTTTTATCCTGGCTAGGAAAGTAAATAAAAGCAATGTTCATAGTCACAGTTCATAGTTTAAAAAAATCTGTTTATTTGGAATAGAAATTTTACAAGTGCTTTGATTTTGATGTCTGGATTTTGGATAATATATTGACTAAAAGATTTGAAGACGTCTTTCTTTGGGGCTTGAAATTTTACTGATTTGTAGAGGGGTTTTCTTACATGTTTGTACTAATTGAATTCAAATAGGATGTAATCTATTGAATCCGTCATCCCTCTCGTGGAGTATTTAGGGTAGTTTAGAAGATTGAATCTACTAAGAATAGCTGGTGTTACTAAAATCCAGCTTGCAAATCTTACGATCAAGGCATCTTCTTTTCTGAATTGGGAAATTTTTAGAAGATCTTGGACGGAGAGAACACGGAAGTAGGTGCTACCCAAATACTCATTTCTTGCATCTAAGAAAAGGGTTTTTTTTCACATAGAACATGACGTTCTCAGGAGAGATCTGATCCATTAGAAAGTCCCTCGCCATGAAGGACTTGGCTAGGCAATCGTCTTCTTCATTGATTGCAATGCCTCTATGTGCCGGGACTCAAAAAAGGTGCAACTGGTTAAACTGAGATGCAGTGAACAGCTAATTGTGGAGGCAAAGAATATCTCTGGGAGATGTTAAATTACAGTTCTTTATGGTGGTGAAGACCGATTTATTGTCTATGTAGGTGATGGAAGGCTGGTCACAGACAGTTCGCCAGAGATGATTGAGATTGCCAAAGCCTCTGCTGTGAAAATGGAGTTGATATTATTAATTCTGTAAATAAAATTTTTAACATGAGAGGGGCTTGTGATAGCCGTCATGTTGAGCACTTTTTATGCATCAATTGCTATTCTGGTAGTAGAGGAATAGAGGGTTGCTAGATATTCTTGAAATAAGGAGATAATTTTAGAATCAATCATATCTCTGTTTTGGAAGTGAAAGTCCTCAGTAGAAATTTTGTTGGGAAAATAAGGTTCTGGATACCAAAAGTGGATGACTGAGTCCTTATTGATGTCATTGTCTTCCAGGTATTCAGTAAAGTCGAGTCCCACTGGTTGGGTATTTAGAACAGTATTCACATCTTGAAGTGAATGAAATGTGTCTGCAATTCTTTTTTTTGTGATCATCTGATAATGCTGTATATAATATAAAGTTTTTGGATTCATTTTGGAGAATTTCTGTCTATTTGATTCTTGTAAGCATGACGACCAAAAAAAGCAAAATCTTGATGAACATGTAGGTTTTGAAGCTGATTGGTCTGGCACATTGGCAGTTTCTTATATTTGTAATGAGATAGTAAAAAATTGCTTACAAAAACTGCTATTTACAACCCATTTGTATTGAAGATTTAAGCTGATAGTCAAGATTGTGTTTAGAAGTACAGTTGCTTAATTTTATAAAAATCAGAAACATCCATCAATAGCATTATCTTATAAGTTGAATTCGTAATAAACAGTGTTCCAAGATTTTGTTTATAAATATGCATATCTTCAACAGTATTTTTAATCTCAAATATAAGATAAGTGCCATTCCATGCAAAACCAGTATCTCAACCTGACCTTTACAAATTGCAATGAAACCTTCAGGTATCAATCTCCCTAATGATATACTAAATGAGAAAGTATTTTTATAATTTTTTTTCTTTCTTTTCTCTTTTATTCTTCTCATTGGGTTTTTATCAAAGTTTATTTTTGAAATTTTAAAAAATCATAATTTTTTTGGCTATAGTCTTATAGAATATCTCAAGTTTCATAAGGCCTACAAAATTGTTTAACCCCTAATTTTGAAGATAATATAAGTTTTCATTTGGTTATTCAGGTTAGAAAAAAAGTTTTTGAAATTTCAAAGAATTTTCTTTTTAATTTTGAAGTTTGGGTTTTTCAAAAATTAAAAAAAAAAAAAAAAAATCTTCTTTATAATATTATAAGCTTTAAATCCTGGAACTTTTAGAGGGGGACATGAATGGGATCATTACTTATAGAAAACAAATTAAGTTTATGAAGTAAGATTTCTTTTTTTCACTTAATCAGACAAGCATTTTCTGGATACATGTCATTAACAGACTATTTACTCACTTTAAAATTAACCAATTGATCTATCCAATGAAAACTTTTAAGTCTTTTCAGAATGGGGTCAGACATTAATAGGCCTTACAGAACTTGAGAAATACAAGATTAAAAATTTCAATATAAGACAAAAACAAGTTTTCAAAATTTATAAACATATCTGTATGAAACCCAATGAGATAAAAAAAAAATTGTATAAATACATTCTCATACATATCGTTAAAGAAAATGATTCCTGAACGTTTTATTGAAATCTGAGATGAGTAGATTGAATATTGAAAATTTTTATTTGGTTTTGCATGGAATGACCCAAAACTGATTGAATAATTGTATTTAATCATTAACTCTCCCATGAATTCTACTTTTGTTATATCTGAAAATTTGCTTTATTCGGAAGGTAACTGAAAAAAAGTTGTTGTATGTGTTCAGAACAAATATTATTCTCAAAAACATATTTGCATTTCACCTCATTTAATTCCTTCAAAACTCTCACTTAATTCTTTAAATTCCTTGATTTTTTCAACATCCAATCATTTAATCTTACCTTCTGCACATCTGACTTTCAATGCCAATTCTCTTTTAGGTGAGTCACCACCCTCCTATGCTAGCCCAACACTGCGAGGGTCGCGGCTGGGTGTGCTGGCAGGAGTTCACCATGTCAAGTAAGTTTCGTGGCAAATATCTTCAGGTCATTCCACTGGGGATCGCACACTTGTTGTTCCCTGAAAGCGGGAACCATTACACCTGGAGGAAAGTGACCACCTCTGTGCACAACATTATTGTGGGGAGGCTGTGGGTGGACCACCACGGGGAAATGGAGATCGTGAATCATGTTACGGAGGACAAGTGCCATCTCAGGTTCATACCCTATTCCTACTTCTCCAGGGAGATTCCTAGAAAGGTGAGGATGATGGCTGTTGTAAAAGGGAATCAGTCAATTTATTACTAACCTGTGCTGTAAAAATTGTGGTTTTTCAATTATTAAGGAGAAATGTGTTTTGTCGCGAAGAAACTTTTTAGACTTTTGGTTAGTTATCAAAATAAGTTTGCAAGGGGCTAAATAAGTAGCAATAACAAACTAAATTACAAAATTTCTAAATATTTTGCTGTTTGTTCATCCGCTTTTGGTACTTTATTACAATGTGCACTCTTTGCATTCATTCAATGAATAGTTAAACAATTATTATAAATGCACGTCATAGGTTGAAAACCACTACTCTAGTGAAAAAGGAAGAAAGGTATTTTTAAAAATTATAATTGAAAAAAAAAAAAATTAATCAACAAACTTTCATTCCTAGTCCTATTTAATTAAAGATATTTATCAAAAATTTAAAACATATAAAAAATTAAAAACTTTTAGACCTTTGTGGCAAATAGAAGTGCAATTTTAAAATTAAAAA
This sequence comes from Linyphia triangularis, assembly GCA_963978545.1. Classification (NCBI taxonomy): domain Eukaryota; kingdom Metazoa; phylum Arthropoda; class Arachnida; order Araneae; family Linyphiidae; genus Linyphia; species Linyphia triangularis. Next base: position 90,501,146 of record OZ021722.1, read on the forward strand.
AAAAAAAAAATTAAAAAAACTTTACCGGTAATATATTGATAAAATGACAACTTTTGACAGCTAATTTATATTTCTCAAACAACTTTCACTCTTTTCACTCCACCATAATGTACATTCAAATCATAAAGTGTAATCTTGTCTGGTTGTTTGAAAAATATTAAAGAGAGAAGATTAAGAGAAACTTTATTTGACCAGAAAAAAAAGTTCTAATTGCCTTAGCATATAAACAAGTTTTCACATTTCTTGTTACATTAATTTCCTACCTAACCTTTATAACAATGTGTTACGAAAATCATTAAAAACCAACCTGAAGGAAAGTCAATGGGTATGTAACAATTTTCATGTTTCTGGTTTATTCCTAAAAAGTTTAAAAACTGGAAACATGAAACTGTGCATATCTATTGACTGTGAAATTATACATATCCAAGCAAGCTAATCAAATCTAGTTGTGGTTCTGACTTTAATTGTTTATTTCTAAAAGGTTGCACAGCATCCAATGCAAACCATTTCGTTCCTGTGCAAAATAGAGCACATTTAGGAAATAGTTTCTGATGTCTATCATTATTTTTCATGATTGTAAAACGTAAATGGCAAAAGTTGTCTTTTTATTAATAGTTGCAAGTTCTGTTGAACAGTATGCATAGTCTACTTGTTTATACCAACAATCGTTCATTATGTTTGCAAATTAATTTCTTGTTTGAATTAATGTTGTATTAAATTGTTACAATTGGAATTAATACAATTGGAAGTGGAAATTGCCCTTTTTACTATTATAAGGAATTCACACTGTTCCCGGAAATGACATTTATTTTCTCAAGATCAGAAGTTCTAGAATTTACTTGAGATTCACCAAAAATAATAATAACACTTAAATCTGAAAATTTTTACTTCAATTCTGTGTCTATTACTTTAAGTAGTTATTTGTGTGTGCTGCTCTTTAAGTTTTGTTTTAATTTAACTTAATCATAAAAATGTCCAGTATAGTTAGATAAAAATTGGATGTATGGCATTACATTTATAATTTTTTAATTAATGATGTTTTTTTTAAAAGCTGTCTTGATAAGTTATTAGAAATACCTCCTTGAAAAAATTAAGAACACTGCAACTGCTGAATTTCTCCTGGGAAACTCCCAAAACTATTTTTCCAAAATAAACCCTAATGATAACTATACCTTAAAGATAAATATTTTTTTATTAGACATCTCTGCTATTATAAAAGTAAATGTTACTGCTTTTGATTCCTAACTAGAGAATTTTCTTCTTGATAATTTGAATAAAATAAATATCAAATACTTTGCTCTCACAGTGTTGCATGTGCTTCCAGGTTACAGGCGTGGTGACGGACCATGAGGGTAGCGCAAAGTTTGTCTTACAGGGTACTTGGGACAACAAGATGGAGTCTGCCCGCGTCCTCAACAGCCACGGATCCGTGAAAGGGAAACCTCTCTTGGAAACTTCCACACCAAAGACCATATGGAGGAGACACTTCCCAGGGTAATTATTTCTCAATAACCTTAAGATTAAGTATATAAAATTATTAACTTTTCAAAAAGTAATCAAATGACTTTTTTGCCTAACTTGATTGGGCAAAATGACTTCTTAGTTTGAAAATCAAAAATTAGTACTTAAAAGCAGTTCCAACTACCAAATGAAGTATTTTGTTTGTAAGATGTAACAGAACTTTAAAAATAGTTTAAATTAATTGCAATTTTTGTAAAGAGAAGAGTGAAAATCTGTTTTCTTCAACTCAAACTCATGGGCGCAAAAAGAGCACATTTGGCATTTGAATCCATTGTTCTTGTGATTTTGAAGCTAGAAAACTTCCATTGCAGTAGAAGCACTAGTGTCTTGACAATAATCCTCATCACTCTTCTTGGGTTAGTTTTCCATCACTTGGACTATTTCTGCTTTTGTTTTACTTATCTTATTTTTAATATTTATGCTTTTTTTCCTCCCTCTCTTTCTTAGTTTTCTGCTTAATTTAAGGAGTACTGTCAATTGGAGAATACCTCCTACTAAATAGTCTGGTTCATGGCAGTTGCTATCAAGAGTTATTGATTTATAATTGGAGTGTTTAGTGCAAAAAAAATGTCATCCATAGCCTAAGTATATAGTGGATGTCTTTTTCATGAAGTAACCTATAAAAAATAGACCTAGTCTTGTTTTCTCAGTAAGTGTCAATGCTAGATAAGCTGGCAGGCAGTGTTGTAGACTTGGGATAGACAGGCAGTATCTTATCAAGATGATAATCGTTCTCAACAATTGTAACTTTGAGGCACAGCATGCTAACTGAATCTGTCTTCTGAAGGTACCTTAGAGCATTGAGTGAAACAAGTTTAGCCGTTTCTAGGTGACCCGTAAACTCTTCAGCTACTTTGTCCAGCCTGACCGATGGAGAGAAACATATGGGCATGTGTAATACATTTACTTGTTGAAAACATTGTATAGAATGAATGCTTAGAAGTATATTATTTGGAGAAAAAAAAATTATATCTGTGCCAATGGGAAAAAGGTGGTTTGGCTTTGATTTGATCCTTTAAATCACTTCACACAATGAAACTTGGTAACTGACTATAGTCAAGATCTTCACTTTGTAGAATTCTGTGATTATGAATCAGTGGGACTGTTCCATCTACAGATATGCCAATTTTCATACGGGTTTTCTATAATTTAATTTTTACGTTTTTGCAGTAGTTTTACTGTTTATAGAAAGTTCTTTGCAGCCTACGGAAACCTACTCAAAATATCTTTGATCGTTTGCCAATACTCTTAAAGTTCACCAATATTTTCACTATAGTCAAGATTTAGATTATTTCCGCTGAGTTTTACGCCACTGTAATAGTTGCTGTTGTATCTAGTATTCATTCATTATAATCTGTGTTGAGCTTTTGTAATCCATAAGGAGAAGTAAAATTCTGTGAAAACTGCATAAAATCTGTAGAAAAGTTGGTATTGCTGCATTTACATGCATAGTAATGCTTTTTTTCCTTTCTTTGTCCATTAACCACTCATGTTTGCATTTAGGCCAGAGTACGAGAAGATGTACAACTTCACTGTGCTCGCATGCCAGCTGAACGAGCCAGAGCCGTTGGTCGCCCCCACTGATAGCCGCCTCCGCCCTGACCAGCGTCTGATGGAGGAGGGGGCATGGGATGAGGCCAACCAGGTTAAAGTTCAGCTGGAGGAGAGGCAGAGGACAGTAAGGAGAAGGAGAGAAGAAGAGGCGGAACAGGCGGCAGCGGAAGGTGAATTAAAAAGATTTTTTTTAATAGACTGAGAGGCGACTGCAATTTTATGTACCCCATCAAACATCATTCTAAATTTTTTATAGAATCTAAAGAAATACTATTGGATTTTGAATATACTGGTCTGCCATGTGGGGCCGAAACTGTTCAAAAATCAACTTTGAATAAGTTGAAGTATATCCAAATTTATATAACTATGACTGAACTCTATGTAAATGTGATGAATGGAAGGTTCATTGCAGTTATCTAGAAAGATTACAATTTTGAGCCTTTTAACTGTACGACGCTAAGTTCTATGGCAGTAGATGACAAACTCTGATGCCAAAGGAGCAAAATATTGTTTCAAGAATCATGTTTTTAGAAGTTGGTTTAAACTAACTACTAGCATTAACTAAAACCATGTATCATAATAATAATCTCCTTAATTGACAAATTTTACTGGCTTCAAATTGTTAAAGAGCCACACATAGCTTGTGAGCTGCAGTACTGTCCTAGAGTTCAGATCAGTGATCAGCAACTTGCTGGCTGCATGGGGCCTTTTGCTTGATTTTTTTTTGTCCCTAATAAGACGAACAGTTTGAAATCATTTTACACTGAGAAATAATAAAAATGTTGTTTTCTTGTCGTGTTTTAAAACTTTCACAACTTGCTTCACCTTAATCAGTGAACTTTTGCAATGATTCATCCAATCAACAAATGAAGCTTTTTATGTGATGGTTAGGTAATGCTGTATATTAAGTATGATAGATTAATCTGCTGAAGTTTTTGTATCGGACAATGATTCTTTAAGCATGGGGTGAAAGAAAGGAAAAATTTAAGAACTCTTAGGTTTTTAATTTGATTGGACTGGAGCATTTGTATTTGCATCACTAGGAGCGAGCTCTTATCCAGTTTCTTGTATTTGCAATGACATCATAACAAATTGACCGAGAAAGTGCAACGGGATAATATTTGTGTTAAGGGACCAGGGTAGATATATGGTTATGATCATATGTCTATTAAAAGACATAAGACTCTGTTATCATTGCATGCCAAAGATGGTAGATTTGAATCCTAGGTTAGGCATGGCAGTTGTTGTTCAACTGTAGGTTCCGACCTAGTTAGCTGTTATTGTCCACAAAAATAAGTTATAGAGCATACAAATGAATATATTTGAATAAATATTAAAGCTTAAATTCGTAATATATTTTCATAGGATTGACCAATTACAATTGTATAATTATTAATTTACATCAATAGAATAATTTGTAGATTGCCTTTCTGCTGTAAATTCATTATTTCCTGCGATTATGTGGAAATGTCCAAGAGTTTTTGCTACATGCATTTGGTGTATAAGTGCATCTAGCATACACTCATCATTGTAACCTAGTTCTAAAAATTACCAGATCTTCTTCAGAAACGTTGTCCAAAAATTGCCTTGCTTTAAATTTAGTTTTGAATTGCAATTATGATAATATTTTTTAGCATTATTGATAAGAGTTGAGTAGTAATAAATATTCATTTAAGAAATTCTGTAAGTTGCACTACTGCTTTTCTATAAAAAGAATTTGCTGTCTAAAAGTTCGTTGCAAAAAACTTAAAAACATTTTGCTGCATAATAATCTAAAATCTGCTTTATCAAAAATGTCTTTTCACACATTTTTAAAATTATTTTGTAATTTATGTCCTATTATTTTTATAATATTCATTTATTAACTACTGCCTTCTTTTATGTAGGTCGCCCGTTTCAGGGTTACGAGCCTATCTGGTTCCGCAAGGAGACAGATCCGATCACTGGCAACCCCGTGCACAAATTCACGGGCGATTACTGGCAATGTAAAGAGACCCAGGACTGGTCCAGATGCCCCACCATATTCTTGTGATACACCTTTTCTAGATCAAATATTTTAAGAAGGAATTACTACTGTAGGGGGATGAGTTCTATATACATAAACCTAACTACATTGAGAAATGCTGATGTATTCGGCAACCTATCAGTGCTATGCCTTTTTTAATGGAATATTCCTGTAGCTGGTTGTTCATTCTTGATTTGCTCTCTGGCACAATGCCAAAGATATTTTCTTCTAATGCCTTGTAAGTAGATAACAGACACTTCTGAAATCAAAATGTTATCTTTACTAACTGAACAGGTTGCATATTGTTTGATTCTTTTGATAATGATCAGGTTGAATTTATTTCTGTGCATGTTTTTTAAATGCTGTGCTTCTGATTGTATCCCAATTATGCTCTTACATTTAAAATAGTCTTCAATGATAAAGATTTATAAAGTTCTAGAACTATGTATTATCAGTCTATATTGTATTATTTTATTATTGCTCTTTGAAAAGTTTTATGAAAGATGTACGACCTCGCCTCTGTCTGAATTGAACATATGTTTTATGTCATTGAAATATTCCTGTAAGATTTACAATTGAAACTGCCATTGGAAATGGTCAGTTTTTCCCCATTCTATATTGTTATGCTATGAATTTTCAAATATGATCTCTGCTTCTGTTTCTTTAAAATATATGGAATGTTATCTTAGAGATGTAATATCTATAATAGAATGCGATAAAAACATGCAAGACTTTCTTACTATTTTAACATTAAAAAATTAATTTCTTGATTATTTCATTGCTGTTCATTTTAAAGCTTGTCATTTGTATTTATTTCTGGTAATTATCATTAAATTAAAATTAACCAAATTATTGTTGATATATTTCATTAAAATTTCACATCTTTTGAAACAATACTTCAAACAATGCTGTGATTAGAAAATATAGCTTTAACTGTATTGAATGGGGAAGTATGAGTTGATGCAAATTGAAAATATACATCGGCTATCTGTTCAATCTACAAACCTAGTATCTCCAATATAAGTGAACCACAGATACTATGTTTATGAATTGAACAGCCGACATTGTTTTAAATATATATATGCCAAAAGTTGGAAAGTTTCATAAATATTTTAAGTTGCACGTACAATGGAACCTACATTTAAGAAGGAACGATTGTGCTGCCATCTAATTTTAAACTGTTATGCCCTTACTCTGATAAGTTCTTGGTTTATTCAGCAGGTGGGGCTGCATTCATCTCTTGCCTTTAGTCAATGAGATCTCTGTTATGAAGAACTCTTTTTTAAGCCTTTCATTTTAGTGATCTCATTCTAAAATCGGGTACCTAGATAAAGAAGTTTCTATATAAATATTAAAATTTGGGCTATTGATTTGACATTTGTGTACCTGTATTTTAATAAACAGAAAAAATCTCATTGGCCTTTGATTTGCTGGATTGTTTTTTTAAAAAAAAAACAATAGCTTAAATTTTTTATTGCAGAAAAAATTGTTTTGAACATTTATTCGTGTAGGATTGTTAGGTACTTGGGAAACAAGAAGTATTGTTAATTTGAAAAATTGCCTCGTATGTCATAGACATAATAAATTTTCAAGTCAAAATTTGTGTTCTCACACTTATTGGCATAATTTTCTTTCACTGCAGAAAATGACAGCATCATGACTAACTAGTTAATATTTGCATGTACATTATTTTATAGGGGCTTTAATATCAATATCTGATAACAGTGATTGTTTGCGCGCTTTATAGCCCAGTTATTTTCAAAAGTCTTCTGGAAAATGGTGAAGTCTGAGAATGTTCTTCATTTTTATTGGTAACCTTCCAACTTAGTTGCATGTGAATAATGGCAAGCTACAAAAACAAGTTGTGCTACTTGTGATGGAATTCAGCAAACAATCACTAGTGTTGTTTACCTAGTTAATCGACAATGCCCAGATAATCGAGCTCTTGCTGTGGAAGTATTATGCTCAATGCTGACATTCTTTAATACAGTTCCAGTACTTTTTTTTCAAGGCCCTCAATTCTTTAAATGTGAATACTTTAAATGGATTGTCTGCAGTATGTTGTTTTTATTTTATAAAGGTCACTTTTATTTTTATTATGTTTAAAGCGTGATAGTGTGTGTTCAGATTAAATAAGAAATTTGATATTTTCTTAAAAATCTTGTTCATATCTCAACTATTGAAGTCCAGTCCATGTGACTTGTCCACAGGTGTGTTTGCCTTTATGGATTATTAAGAACTGTTTGCAAGTGAAATAGTTTAAGAGATATAATAAAAGTTCTAAGTTGTACATTCGGGGCATGCTTCTTATACATTTCTGGTACTTTTCCGTTAGCTGGGTACCAGACAAGCTTAAAAGTTAGCACAGTTATCGCTAAACCTAAATGTTTAGATGAAAAGACTGTTTGATTCTGGTGAACTTTTATATTTATTACATTTAATTTACACTAATAAATTGAAATATAAAAATTAATAGTTGAAAACAGCTCAATTTTCACAGCAGGTATGAAATTATAATTTTTTTTTTTTTACAATTGCTGAAAATAAATTTGTCATAGCATGCAAACATCACCACGTTAAAGGTTGCTATAAATGATAAAATCTTTAAAGATTGTTATTTTGGATGGGTTATTGCTATAATTGAGCAGTTTTTGTCTTATACGCAGCTAATGGAAAAGTACCACATTTCCTTATTTCAACTAAAATAATTTTTTGATAAATGCATAAGTTTACCTTGGTAGAAAAAGGTCAATATCCTTTGTGATAATTTTTAATTATATTCAGCAATTTAAAAAAGGAATTGCATCATGAGAAATAAATCAGTGTCATAATTTATAAAGATTTCATCTGTCCTTTTTCTGAAATTCATGTTACTTTATAGATTTTATCTCCATTTTGATGGTTGTTGACAAAACTTAAAATGTATATTTTGGTGATTACATTTTTCCTACCAAGGTACTGGTATGCATTGTGTGATTTTAGTTTAGTGTTATAACTATCATTGTACAAAGTTTGATGGTAAGTAAAAATTCAATATGAAGAAAAATTGTTATTTTTTAAGAATATGTTATTTTATTTTGAGTGGCGTGAAAGATGTCAATTTGTCTCTTCAAAACTGTTTCAGAGCCTGTAAGAAAAACTTTGATTCTTATTAAATATTCTGGTTAAAAAGAAGTTATCTCGTTTGCTTGGGATTCCTACTTCATTGTGATGAATCAAGTTTTTATCTGTTACATTTTATTAAAAAAGTATTTCCATTAAACATAATACATAACAAAATATTCTTTCATAGAATGACGTTTTTGAAATGGCTTCACATTAACTTTGAATATTAATTTATTGGCACTAAGATGTTTAATTTTGAAAATATAACTTCTGCCATCATTGCTTAAATTTACTGGTGGTATCACAAAATGCCACTTTTCCTGATCTTCAACAGCTGGTGCCACAAACAAAATGATCAGCAAATGATTTTTTTCTTCTTTTTTTTTGTGATAAGAGTGAAAAAGCTTTTTTGTAACTTCAAAACTTGTAAATGCTTCTACATGTCTTATTTGTCAAATAGAATTATAAATTGTGTTGGTAATATAAAATTATTCCATGTTAAAATAATGCAAATAATTAAGTATTGAATTTAAGAATAAACTAATGCATAGGTTTAGAGACTGATAAAAAACTGCATTTTACAATTTTTAGGGACTGAGAGAATACTCACAAATAAATAGTATGGGTTGAGAAATGCAAAATCTTATACGCCGAATCTGATAATCTTCTATGAACTATTGAATTGGAACGTAGAAATAGTGATGTAGTTTATGTTAATCTTCAGAAAGTTTTTGATAAGATCCCACATGAAGCATTAATGCACATAATTAAAGAAATTGACACTTGCGATACTATGTTAAATTGGATTAGATGTTGGTTAATTGGCTGAAGAAAGTGAATACAAATCAAAGGTAAATAATCTGAATGGGCAGTAGTTAAAAGTGGGGTACCACAGGGTTCTGTGCTTGGGCCACTTTTATTATTTTTCTTAATGATATCAATGATAATATTACAAGAAAGGTTAGCATTTTTGCAGATGATTTAAAAATCATGGCTATTATTAATACAGATGTGCAGATCATGCACATTCAAGATTTATCCAAGATATCAGAATGTTCTGTTATATAGGGTTTGTCTGGTTTTGTACATGTAGCGCAATAATAGAAATGCTCTTTATTATTTACAAGGAGTTAAAATCAACAATTGCAATATTGTTAAAGATCTATGCATGTTGGTTAATTAGGGTTTGAAAATGACTCATCAATGTGAAGCACCCAGTAAAAAGACTAACAGGAAGTTGGAATTTATTAAATAAAGTGGAACCCTTTTTACTGGGGTTTCACACATTTTAACAAAATGTCCTGATTTTAATTTTATTCAAGTCCACTTTTTATCACGTATCATCCTTCATTATCGTTACTTTTGACCTCGCCTCCAGTGGCGCTGATGGTTCAGAGTGCCATGTGGGAGGGAGGGGGGGCTCACTTTTTTTTACCCTGGTCCCACTTATATATATATGCTTGAGAATATTGTTTTGTTGTGGAATTTCTGTAAAATTGTATTAAAAAAATTCAAGACAAATGAAAGCAGTTATTAACTTCCCAATATTAACTATTGTGAGTGGAGCAATTGCTCTCTTGTCACAAACTCTGAGCTACAACTCTTCTAGGCGGTTCGGGGGATAACCGTCCCCTTTGACCTCGCCTCCAGTGGGGAATGGTTCAGGGAGCCATGGGGGGGGGGGAGGGCCTCAATTTTTTTGGACCCTGGTCCCACTTATATATATGCTTGATAATATTGTTTTGTTGTGTAAAATTGTATTAAAAAATTTCAAGACTAATGAAAGCAGTTATTAACTCCACAATATTAACTATTGTGAGTGGAGCAATTGCTCTCTTGCCACAAAATCTGTGCTGCAACTCTTCTAGACGGTTTGGTGAATAAACGTCCTCTTTCTTGGAGACCTTGAAAAGAACATAGAAAAGCTTGTAGCCAGATCCTTCACTTCTTGTGTTTGTGTTTTTAGGGGGGGGGGGGGCGGTCTTTTTCTCCTTCATGGGTATCAAATTCTATAAGGAATGGTCCACTTTTTGTGCTGTGCAAACGTCCAAAAGTAAGGCTCTACTATCAGTAGTCGAGCTTGAACTATTCCAAGAAGTGTTGGAATTTGCTTCAGTACAATCTTATTAGGTAATGGCAATGAATTAAATTTTGAGCCAGAGAAAATAGACAGAAAACTACAATTATACTTGGTAAAAGGGTACTAATTTTTCAACAAAAAGTCTCAGTAAGATCATTTAATTTTACCGTTTATTATTCAAATATAAGCACAAGCTTTTCTCAATAAATAAATTTTTAAACAGAATCGTTATTTTTCAAAAAACATTTAAAGGATGCATTTTGTTCGGATGATCCCAGGTCTCTTTGAATGGATGAGCTCAATTGGTTATGTATTTTTTTATCTTAACTATCATAAAAGTATCATTTTTCTTTTTAAGTCATTTGATTTTAGAGGTGAATAGGTATATGAGTTATACAGCAAGCAAAATTAGGCTGCACCTCCCCCCCCCCCCACATCCTATTTTCCACCTCTGCTATAATAGACAACTATGTAGGTAATTTAACTGACCTCTCCTTTAACTGACTTTGAAATCCGCTTCTGAATATGTAGACATAGGACCCACTATACCTTCTGCATCTTTTTATATTTTAACAAAGTAATGAATCCTTATTTTACAGGTAGCAAAAAACAAGATTTTTTTTTTTGAATTGAAACGTTATTTAAAGTATTTTAATCCATATAAATGTGTTTGCCATCCCCAACGCAGAATATTCCAAGTATGATTATTATTATTTAAATTATGAATTATTATTATTTAAATAATGAAGCTTCGTATTAGTCCTTTCGAAGGTTTTGGCGAATTTAATTTTTACCAAAACTAAAATTCATTATTTAAATTACATTTTATGTTAGTCATATATTTACGATCGAAATATTCAATTATTTAAACATATTAACGAGATATAATAATAATTTTAAATTACTTAATAGGATTCGATGCTGTGGGAACTTGTTTCCATTTTATTTCAAATCATTTGAGGTAAAAATATTAGGGTGAAAAAAAGGCTTCTTCATGATCTAATATTTACAAATAAGATGTATTAGTAATCTCAATTTTGAAAGTTTTTCTATATCCTCCAAAAAACAAACGCTGGATCCACATTTTATTCCAATGAGTAGCATTAAGTTCTTCGTCTCAATTTTATTTCAAATTTAGACTAAAGCATTGATAAAATTGGGATTTATTTAATTTTTTAGTCAAATTTGCATCGAACGAATTTTGCCGAATTGAATTTTTTTTTTTTAAGTCTTTGTCCTTGGTGTACTGCAACATTAACTATCTTTAACTCATTCAGTTGTCTAAAATATCCATTTTTAAAGATAACAATGAACAGATTTTTTTTCTGGTAGATTCCACAAGTGACAAAAGGGCTCTAAATTAAACAATTAAAAATTTTAAGAAGTAAAAATATAAGATTGAAAATATTTGTTGAGTAATGAAATTTTGGATTGAAATATTAAGGAATCAAAATGCATTAATTTTATGTTTAAATGAATAATTTAAAACCCATACTATACTTTATCTGAAAATTTCACCACTTTTCTTTGCTTCATTTTTAATTTTCAAAGTCAATGGTTCAAACGAAGTGCTGTAATTTGTTGTAATCATTCGTTTTGTTAAAGTTTATATTTTATGTAAACTTATTTGGATAATTTGTTTAATTTTTCTTATAGTTTTATGCGTATGTGCATTTGAAAAACATTTATTTAATTGTATGAAATTTATGTATTTTGGCGTTGGCACTCAACCCCCCAGCCCCCCCCCCCCCCCCTGCCCCTAAAAAATACGTACCATTGTTAATTCGGGCTCCCTCACTTTAGTTACTCGACGCACTTAAATAAAATGGCACCTCGCAAGAAACAACTATTCGCGTAACTTTTTTTTTTATCGATATGCCGTCATCTTAGATATGGAGAAAATATAAATGGTAATCACTTGATTACTTCAGCTGTAGTTTTATGAAATAAGAAGCCATTAAATTCTAATAGATGGCGCTGCTTAATATTTTGGTTATAATAATAAAAGAATCTATCCTGATCGAAGCAGAGTGGCGCAGTGGAAGCGTGCTGGGCCCATAACCCAGAGGTCCGTGGATCGAAACCACGCTCTGCTAGAAATACCTTTTTAGAGTGATATAACATGCTCTACTTCGAAGTCAAATTTCCGATTTGTCGAATTAATTTTACTAATATATTTTTTCTATGACATCCTTTACTTCATAACAGTGTTAAATGTTCACACAAGGAATTTCTTTTATAGGCAGTTATATATTAATTTAGAAATGATCGATTATTTCACATTAGCTTTATTGACACTCGGAACATTTAATGATCGTATTAATGGTATACTATAATACAGAACATAATATATTTGTAATCAGAAGTAATTAATTTTTTCATAACTACGTACGTTAATTTAGATATGGAACGAAAAATAATCTACAGTTGTGTTGCCAAGGCCCTGATTTCCGCACAAGCTAACAAAGAAATTTTAGGGGCCCCAAAATTTAAAAAGTTGCTGTGGTCAAAATGAAACCTACTAATTCTCATTTAGGTTTTGAACTCAAATACATTATAAACTTAAATTTACTTCAAATAGCAGCAAATTAAACACCTGAATCTTGAAAACAGTGATTCCCATGTCTAAGCGCTTTACAGAATTCTAATATGTTACTTTTTATTAATAATGATTGCTTCAAATGCACTTCATTATTTTGCTCTGTATATTAGAATTTCAGTAACACATGCTGTTACTTGCACGTGTGTGTTTTAGACCATATGGTCGAAGAAAATCCTTCAAATATCGGGCAAGTCAGGCCTTGTGTGTTGGCAGGGCCTATTCTAACGGGCAGTCGTGGCTCATTTGGGCAGTCATAAATTGAAAATGGGCAGTTGTAAATCTAAAATTGGGCAGTAGTAAAAAGTAAAGGAAAAAACACTGCAAGCCAATAATTTTTTCCTTTCTTCCCCTCCCTAAATTTTCCGTATTCTTTGTTTTCTTTTATCAACTTATTAAAGCTTCAGAGATGCCAAACTTTTACTTTGAATGTGTTTTCTTTAAGTTCTTTTTCTTAAAAAGTGAAGAAAAATTCCTTTTGCGTGTGCGCATTTTATTTTAATTCAGAAAATTATTATTAATCTGCAAGTAATTCTTTTTCCAATTTGATGACAAATGCTTTTTATTATTATTTTAAAATAATATTCTTTTCTTGCTAATATGCATGAGGACTTTTTCATTCGATTTTATATTTCCTTTGTTTGTTCATTTAACGACGTTTTATTTCATTGGGATCTTTTTTAGCCTTGTAGCTTAGTAAGGCTATCATAGCATGCATATGTGTATAGTAAAGAGTTCAAAGATTCATAGTTCAGACCAATTTAACACACAAACTTCAAGATAAGATAGTTTTGGCACACAAAAAGAATTAATTTTAAGAAAATCTTGCGACAAGAAAAGAGTGTGACAAAATTGTTTGCATTACTACAGGACAAGGACAAGGTTGAAGGGGACTTTTTTTTTTTTCTTATCTTTACGCTATATTTTTAGAGGGTCAGTGATTTGACAACAGTTTATTCTAAGGAACGAAACAGTTTAATTGTGTGCTTTCAGCAGCAATGGCGACTGGTAATCTTTTATAATGGTTTTTTTTTTTTTTTTTTTTTTTTTATAATAAAATAATCTAATTACACAACTGCGTACGATTGACTCTTGAAACGTCACAATGAAAAGGTGTGTAACATTTTAAAATAAATATGAAAAATATAGCAGGATACGAGATTAACGTATTAAAAATCAATTTATTGTTATATTCAAAGATAAATTATCAGTAGATATGGTATTTAGTTATTAAGCTGAAAGTTTGTTATTTAAGCCTCAGCTGAATTAACAAATCTAATTCTACGAACTAGACCCACCTAATGGCTGTGAGGTTAGTACTCTGATATCGCATGCCAAAGGTACCGGGTTCGAATCCTGGATTATGAATGGATGAACGTTGTGGATCGGAAACTAGGTCACATCAGGATTAGCCGTTATTGTGCAAAAAATAGTTCATTGAGAGTACAAATTAACCAACTGTGAAACTAGAGATTTATTAATAGAAATGAAGCGTAATTTTTAGCATTTTAACACATCCATTTTAGTGGAGATACAAGTCCACAACATGGATATTTTGAGTTCTTTTTAAGAAAAATAATTGCATTTACAATTACTTAAAAAAATAGTTTTAAATTTGTAATAGCTTTTTTGAAATATAAAGCATATACTTGACATCTTGATGAGTAAATCTTTAACATTAATTAATTGTGGAATATAACTCTTTAAACTTGGGAATCAAGTATTGGGAAAAGCTTATAAGTAAGAAAATGCGTCAAGAATAAACTTTTTGGTCAATTTTTAATAAATCACACATAGGGACCTCTAATCCTAAGCAATCCAATTGGACTTCAAAAAATCAAAGTCTAGATTAATGAAGGTGATTTGATTCACAATGCCTGAATGTAGTATGCATTTAGTTAATTTCACAGACACTTACTCTGGCTCTATAAAATACTTACCGACTGGTATTTTGACTGATTAAGGAGGTATGTTAAAAATTAGAAAGAAGAAGAAAAAAAAAAAAAAAAAGAAGGGAAAAAAAAAAAACGTAAATGCCTTTTTTCCTTCAACCAATAGCCCTTCTATTTTCTACCCGATAAAATGTTTTAGAGAGGATGACTCAATGTACTTATTCGTTAATTGTAAACCATTTAATATACATTTATGATATTTTTTAAACAAGTGTTTTGTCAATTGCCGGATAAGAAAAAATCTTTTACACTTTCGACGGATTATTACATTCTTAACACGAGAGAAACCTTTTCTGACAAGACAGGGATTTAGTCACTTGGTGAATACTTCAATGGTTAGCTATTACTAAATTCAAAACTTAACCTATTTATATCACTGGTGACTTTATTAGACTATTTATTTTTAAGGAAAAGGGGAGATGGGGGGGGGGGGAAGAGGACGGAATTTCGTAATTTGCAGTCGTAAATTTTGCTTAGAATTTATATTAACTTCTTATTTCATTATTCAGCTTCAAGCATTGTTTTCTAAACTAGAATACAAAAATGTATGCGTTTTAAAACAGCATTTTCAGTTGATTTTGTAACGACTATCTACACTTTGTTAAGTTTCAAGTCGTTAAAGTTGGAAATTTCGTGAAAATGGGCAAAAGGAATCCAGTCATATAAAATTAAAAATACAAAATAAAAAGTACAATACGAAAAAAAAAAGTAGAAGACAAATATTTTTGCGTTTCCTTCTTGCAATGACCATTATCTTAAAAATGCAGAAAAAGTTGTTCAACGTTTTGCATGCGATTTTTTTTTTTTTTTTTTTTTTTTTTTTTTTTTTTTTTTTGCCTTCAGTCATTCTATCTTAAGCAGCGTTTGCTACAACGCGGCCCGGGACAGATTTTTTTCTGGCCCACTGTCAGTATAAAAGAACAAAAATATAGCTTCAAGGTATATACATTTTTTACATAACTTTTATGTCCAAAATAGTATGTGTTTACTATGTAAAATAGAGTTCTCCACTTCATGGCCCGAAGAAACAATTATGATGTTCCATAATCAGAATTGACCAGTTACTTTTGTCACAAATTTTGAGTCCTATGAAAAAACTTCCGTCAAGATGGTTTTCATCAATAATAAATACTAGAATAACTTAACTGAATCTCAATCGAACGATTTATTATGATTGGCTGCAACAAATACTGCGACAAACAGCGACTCTATCAAAAAATAAACTGATTTGTACCGTCATCGTCTCATAATTGATATTAGCTAACACGTGGTAATCTGGAGATATGATTGCAGTATCTTTATTACAAGTTACGTCAAGTCACACTGTCCCTTTGGAACAAAATGTTTATTTCTTTTTTTAAATTTTGATTTACGTAATAATGCAAATTATTATTTTTTAATTATTTGGAAAATAGAATCATATACCAATTGTAATTTTATTAAAATAAAATAAAAATTCAATATTTTCCTTAGTGTCCAGAAATATTTATGATTAATAAATCAATAATAATTAAAAAAAATACATCTATTCGCGTATTTAGTATAAGTCTACGACCCGCGTAAAGCTCGAACCTCAGTGATACGGTCCGTCTCTAAAAGTTAATTCGAACAATGATCTTAAGGAACTAATCAATTGTTCCATTTGATATTTGAGCTGTATTAGGCATTTTATAAAAATAGCTTTATTACCAGTTTCGTTCTGAAAGACACTTATGAAAGCCAAATGTCGCATATCCTTTTTTATTCAAAATATTTTTTAAACCTTTTTAATAAATATTGTGTTAGGATAAGAGTACTTAAAATTTTGAAATTTTAAATATTAATTCGAAAATAATTTTAAATATCAATAAAAAAACTTGAAATTTTAATTATTGTTTTAACTGATGGATTAGTAATGTATTGACATATGGGGTTTATCACGGTTCCAATTTTTTCACGCTTGTGAAGATTGCTGAAAGCTATTTCATCAAAAGACATAAGGAATTTAATGATAAAAAACAAGGCTGTATTTAATTTTACCACTAACTAAACGGCAATTTAAACTTTGAATTCCCAAGTAAAATTACAATAAAAGTTTTTAGCAAAAACAATATAATCCAACAGTTTTAGTCTAAAACTTGGCGGAACTGAAAAAAAAATTCATGAATATTATTTTAATTCTGACAATAACAACAACAACAAAATATTTACTTTATTGCCCCTTCAAAATTTATAAATATCCTTTTGTCATTGTTTTTAAGATGTGATGAAATCTTTCCTAACTTTTGAAGATATATTTTGGCATTAATAATGATTTGATTGAAAAAAATTCTAATAGTTCTGTTGTGCAGGAAAAGATTAGAAATCACTCTTCATTTCTAACTATTTTCAATTTTAATAGATGGCAGCACCACAAAGATTCTAGCATTGATAGAAGATGTGGAAAGAAAAACTGTCTTTGTCTTGTAATCAAAAATAGGTGTGTGGAACTTTTTTCAATTAAAACAAGTTGCAAAATTTGGCGATATTCATTTTTATATATTTACTTATATTATGTTATCCTTGATTAATGTCTTTTCAGGTAAATCAAAGAAGGAACAGTTGTTGACGGGCAATGTTTAAGTCTAAAAGAACTCTGTGTTAGACCTTTTTTTAATTTTTTATGTTTTTATTGAATTTTGCGAGAATTGCGAGAAAGGCAGTTAGGGTGTTTAATACACCTTAAAAGGCATTACCAAAGTGATTTTGATAAAAAAAGTCGTTAGAGCTTTTTTTTTTTTTTTTTTTTTTTTTTTGCAATTTTCGAAAAATCTAAATGTTTCAAAGGCAGCTACATTATGCCCATACGTAATTTTGATGTAAACATTAATCACAACTCTTATGGTCACACACCAACAACTAGAGAGCATAAAATAGTTTAACCATTAAGGTTGGTTAATCGAGATCAGAGTAGCATACCTTTTCTATGTTTGTCCTATTTGACATTTGTATCAATTTTCATAGTGGTGACTAAATAGGAATTGGGGGATAATGATGAGTAAGTGAGTGAGTCAGTCAGACAGTGAGAGAGGGCTTTGCCATTTATACATAGAGATAATCCTCCAAATAAATAAAACTTTATTTTGAATCTCACGTATTCACAGTATACATAATAGAAACAAAATAATTTAAAATACAGAGAAAATTTCTTTGCCAGCACAATAAATGTGGAAATCTCTGATTAATGACGTGAAAAGAATTTGATCTTAAATTAAAACATATTATACAAAATAGGACATTTACAAATTGTTTTACGTATAATAATTGACTACAAAGAACGAATAGTTCTGAATGTAAAGTATTTTTTTTATATAAACTACTAGTTAACTCTACAAATATGGTGCGAAATGAAACGTAAATTTAGAACAATATTTGTCTCATTACAATCAAATAAATTTTCAAGAGTTAAATTTTCAATTCTTTAATAAGTTCATATAAAAACTACGGGAATGTCCTAACTTTCTCATGGTAATTAAATAATTATTTCTTATAAAAAATAAATACAAAATTGTGTCACATATATCATTTAAAAATATTCATACATATAATATATTATTTTTAAACATTCTTTTAATTCGTGTTTTTACTCATGAAAATTGCTTTATTATGAAATTAATCATTGAATAATTTCGAATTATTTTAAAATCTGGTAAAATTTAGTAAATGATAAATTTATCTGAGTAAAGTCAGAGTAATTTATTGTAAGAAAAAGGCAAAATTTTAAACAATAATACATAAAAATATATTTTTTAAGATAGTTAAAAATATGAGAAAAAATTTTGAAGTATTCCGATTTCTATTTTTTCTGCCTTTATTTAAAACAATGATAATAATAATAGTAAAAAATAAAAAATAAAACCTCTCTAAAACAGCATAACTGTAAATGCTTTTGTTTAAAAAAAATTATAAATAAAAAAAATATGTAATTGGTATCAAAATTATTAAAATAATAAAAAAAAAAATTAAATTGATAAACTTATATGTAATTTAGTCAGATTAATATTTGTTTAGTATGAGATTTTATTATCTTGATATTTCAAGATCAAATATCAAGATCTTTAAAGATCAAGATATTTCAAAATATTCGCTTTTATATATAACAATGTTCCACTTTCTACACAAAATATGTTCAAAGAACCCTGTAAAGCCTAAAAGTAATGAAAAAGGCAACATAAATATATTTACTTTCGTTCTATGATTGCAATTATATTTCTAAACATATATATTTGACATATTAAATAAATATATTAATTTCTAAACTTAATTAGCAATTTGTGACCTAAAACTGGAAAGTAGGAACCATCATAGCTTCGAAAGCTTATCACTTACTAAAAGTAGGGAATATTATCCACGCTGTCATTACAGAGAAAGCGTTTCTTTTAAACATGACCAACGATTTTACAACAGTTGAAAAATAAATGAAGTAGTTCAATACTTTTATGTAAATAATACTACCGAGATATTTTAATTCAATAATCATGCAAGTAATGTTCTATTCAACACACTTATATTTACTTACTTATACTTTACAGTAATATTCGTGATTAGTCATAATCACCTGATTTAGTCATTAAAAACAATCAAATTAGGAACAACAACAATATATCACTAGAATTTTTCGTATTCGGGATCTTTTCTGTGACATGACAAATAAAATCTCATATACCTACATCTATATACAACTTTTAACAAAAAGCGCAACAATTGAAATGTCATTCAAATTTTAATCTTTGAATGGCAGCGCATAGTATCTTATATCAAGCCTATTCACTTACTAACTGGATAAAGAAACACTACCAGAGCACGTGATCCCAGTAAAGCCGGATTTACACGCTACTAGTCGGAGTTTCAGCTTAGATCGTCAATTTTGTGATGTCAGAGAAGCGACCGTTGCGCCGCCTGTCGGTGGTCAAGGGAGAGCTCACGTGATTGGATGATGGGAGCCGCAGGTGCCAGTAAATAGAAAATCAGGGTGGCCACAAAATTCAGAAAAAAACGTTTCCTGATAATTCCCTGATTTCCCAGACAAATTTCTAAAACATTACCTGATTTTACGGCAAACTTTTTTTTTAATTTCTCCAATTTTTCCAGATGTGTAGACATTCAGATTAAATTGAACATGTATGCTTTAGCATATTATACCAAATAAAAAAAATAAAAAAAAATAAAAAATAGCGTTAATCAAAAAAAAATTATTCCGTAACATTAAACTATTAACGATTACCACAACAATTCTCCGAATAAATGGTGCCAAAACACGGATGAACGGGAAAACGCGCCTTAAATAATAGAAAATTTTCCTGATTTTCGTGAAATTCTTAAAAGTTCCCTGACATTCCCCTGATTTTTTTTCAGAATCAGAAAGCTTCCTGACATTTCCCTGATTTCCAGGTTCTGTGGCCACTCCGAAAATGTTTGGTGGTGCCAGTCACCAGTAGACAGTCAAACGAGGTTCCTTGGTAACGTCACATGATGATACAGACTTGCGATCTAAACTGGACTGGTAGCGTGTAAGTCCGACTTAAGTAGATCTCTGTGGCGCCTAGAAATGCCTTTGCTGAGGTAAGTTCTTGGGAGTTTCACAGTACATTAGTGAGTAAATAGACTGTTTAAGACAATTTCGTTCGATTGCTAAGATAATTTAGGATTCTGTATTACGTGTCCGAAAATTTCATTCAATGGAAGTATGGTAGTGGTGACACGTATATGGTTACATCAAGGACGTCAAGGTTGGTAAGTACATCAAGGACGTATGTACATCAAGGATCATTGTATGGTTACATAAAGGACGGTTTCAATCCGAACAGTCATAAACTACAAATGTCCTCCTTTCCTAAATTTCAGTGTAGGTTCAAATATTGCGTTCAACAATACAGATTTTTGTTTACTACCTAACACTTTATGAAATTCAATTGTAAAAAAATCGGTCGGAAAATTAATTTGTATTAGAAGTTTTATAGAAAACATCTAATGTTAGTTTAGGGAAGTAATTAGTTGAACTTGGCTACTAGAAACGGCATTGCAATGACAGCTAGCTTTATATGTTGATTGCATGGGAAAGTTAATGCATGAATTATTGCTATGTTAGTTGCATGGATGAAAAAGATCAAAAGATGTAACCCTAAAACTTTGCATTATGCGACATTGAAAGATGACTTTATCCCCTTTTTCATTTAATAAAATATTTCAAAGATACTTTAAATGAATACTTAGACAGTTGGCTAAAATGTCATTACAGATTGTTTTGAAATTAAATTTGTAATTTAATCACATAAAAAAAACGCACTCGGATGCTTTTTTTCACCGAAGTTCTTCCATCTGAATGATACTTGTAATAAGATAAAGATATAAAATAAAATTCTTCTAATTTGAATTGTTAAATAGATAAAATTTCCAAAGCTTTTTCACGCACTCATTTCAACTTATACTCATGGTTGTATAAATATTATAATAAGTACGGGAAGGAAAATTTTCAACTTAAAATAAAATGAATATGATTACTCTATATGCTAAAACTGACAGTCATTGACTGTCTATAGATGGACGACACCATCGTATTTTCTTACATTTGGGATTTTATGAAGATTAACTAAATCTTATTTTTAGGAATACTACAAATCGCCTGCAACAGGAAATACAACAAGTTCTTCAACAGGAAATATAAATGCAGCAAGTTCTTCAACAGGAAATACATAGTTAACAGCAAGAGATGCACCCAACGGAAATTTGGAATTTTTCATTAAATGGAATGTAATAAGTCCCCGGCATAAACGTTTAAGATGTCTATACCCAGCGTACGTACCAATTCTAAATTTGTATGGAATGCCGTAAGTTTCTATAACATGAATGTAAAAAGCTCTCAGCATGAATGCACAAAGCACTCCAATAATTGTAATGTACTAAAAATATATTCGTATTAGGATTTTTTCAACAGCACCAAGTTTTAAACAGGAATGTATGTATTACAAGCTCTCATTATTCTGAATCCCTTAAGTACTCAAAAGCGCAGAATGCTCCTGTTTATAAATACGTTCTGGATAACACCATGTTCTGTACAATAAGAATGCACTGCACTCTTGAGTTCAACGTTATTTTGATAAAGGAAGCCAACTGTTGTGTTCAATATCAGGCTTTCAAGTCAACTATGGCAAACGTGATCCAAATTTATAACTTCAGGTAAGAATGCAAGTCCTTAGTAGTCAATATTTATCGCTGATATTAGAAATTTAGAAAAAATGGCACATCTATACAATCAACTTAAGAGTCTGGTGATCATGGTTTTGCATTGGCCTGGTCTTGTACTTCCAGAGGAGCAAAAGTGTCATGCAATTATCTGCACATGAATCATCGTTTACGGATGATGGCACATCACTTTGAACAATTTCGGATTCTGTATTACGTGCCCGAAAATTTCATTCAATGGAAGTATGGTAGTGGTGACACGTATATGTAATGAATGACCTAGAGAAGTCTGATGAGGATGACGCGCACACGCATTGACTGACGGGCTTGGTAGTGATAAAATTCATTGTGCGTTGTAGTATTCACACGCACACGTACTGCATGACCTGGTTAATGCACGTCTTGCACTTCACCTTGCAGCACCAGTAAAACTTGCACTTGCACGACGACATGACGTCCACCAATTTCATCTTGACTCTCCTGCCACAAGCCCTGCACAGATTTTTGCAGCTGTCCCTCTCTTTCGCAGACACATTCTTGCCCGTTCTTCTCGAACATTCCCTGCCGATGGTGCCAGGAAACCCGGCCGCTAGGTTGGCCCGACAGTAGTCGGGAGATTCCTCCAGAAAAGCAAGGTTGGTCTTTGGAATTCCTATGGAGTCGACCATGTGCCTCTTCCGGATGTTGTCCCTCCTATTGCTACTTCTCCTGTTGTTGCTTTGCATTGCCTGGTTGTTTTCGTTATTGTTGTTGTTGCTGTGTCTGTTTGTGGAGAAAGGTTTTGCTTGGTCGTACTCTTCTTTCAGTAGTTTACCGATATCCTTGAGGTCTACGACCCGCATCCAGCAGGTCTGGGTCTCGCAGCTGCCGGACACTCCGTGACATTTGCAGATCTTCTTCATGGTTTTCCTCACCATCTGAAAAGAGATAAATATAACTCGATATAAAATACATCGACGTATTCAAAAGTAAACTGCACATAAATCACACTTACTACAGTAAAATCTTTTAGTAAAGTCATTGAATCTTCAACCTTAACACTATTATATATTTGTATATATTCGGTAGAGTGCAGCTATCCAAAATCTTAATATTGAAAAAGTACTTGCATTCCCTTTACTATGCCTCATAAATTCCCTAATTATGCCACATTATTTTTTTACCAAAATTCAAATTATATTGTAAGCATAAAAGTGTGCTTATCTCATTTCCACCCCTTAACCTTGTAATATTAAAACAATTTTCTTGTTGTAAAGGTATTGAACTATCTAATCCCGCCATAGCATCATTCACATTTAAATAACCAAATTTCAAGAATCTTTTTTATATCCACTTATAAAATGATTCCTTGTCACTGGTCCTAAAATAACACCATTATAAATATTAGAAAATAAAAATGAAGATATTTCCATTCTGTCTAATAGAGTGTAGTGTATCATATCAAGTTTAGTGGTTCTAAGTCTTTTCTCCCATAGTTGACTATTGTTTAGCCTCTGCTTTTTGCTACGAAGTGATATAACATTTCAAGCATACGGACTCCTGAACCATGTTGGAGAAAATTAGCTCCGCGTACAGGACACACACTTAGTAAGTTTTTGTCCAAAAATTCATATATTGTATACATGCTATGAGAATTAAAACTATACTTTTAAATCATTTATGTTAACTTCGATTTTGTGTGTATGTGGGTGGGTGGCTGTGTGTGTCAATGGTAAGCAAATCTGTGGAGGCCTAAATTACCCCCTGTCGTTAACTAACCGGGCTGAAACTTGGTAGATAGATTCGATGTCGATGCATTCTATCATATTTTGGAGCTGTAGCTGTCACTAAAAGGTCGCTTTTACGGAATACTAATAAACCAACTTGCCGTTATCAATTCGCGCTAGAATAGCCTTTAACCGACCAGTGAAGAATTTTTTTTAAATAAATAAACAATAAAATTTTTGTAATCAGAATAAATAAAAATATTTGTATGTGAGTGCATAAAATCCCGTTCATTTTTAGTAAATAAATTTTGAAACGTAGTTTGCTTCATGTTTTGCTGATAGAAATGTTTTTGATATTTAAACTTAAATGCAAACACCAAGCACACGCTGTTTATAGAATCGACGCCGTGTGCTAATGAATATAAAAATTGGCAATGCATATAAAGGATTCTTATTAAAAACTTTGTTTTTATTGGTTATATTACTAAGGCATTACTGTATCGCACTCAAGTACGTAAAAGGCCATTAATCCATGCTATGATGTATCAACACTAACACAACGCACAAAATGGCACGCAACATAAAAGTCAAACCTACTGTAGAATACGAACTGAAGTCGTTTCTATGGATTTGAGACCTTCAGTCGCCTGCTCTTATAATGAAACAGAGTATCGTATAGTTAATACTCACAGCCCTGCCCACTTTATTGTTGTGCCTGTTGATCTGCGCCTGTAGATCCCTTCCATTCTCTTTTGAATCGAGGTAGAGCTTGGACATCCGGTTACCGATCTTTACGTTGTCGCTGCATCCGCCCCATGACCAACGCTCAGCGCCATTGTAACCTACGCAACAAGAAACATCACTTAGAGAACAGATGAAGCATTATATGTAATTTCTATTTCAAGCAATCCATTTTAACTAATCGATCATTGTCCCATACATCTAACTCAAAATATTCCAGAAATTTGCTTCGAAAGTAACGTAAGAAACTAATCAACGAAATTTGAAGAAATTGTGACTTTTTTAATTAAAAAATGAGTTGTTTACTTAAATAAATAAGTAAATAAAAAAAAATTCTTAATTGTTTTGTCAAAATACAGTAATGAGAGTGATCAGAGAGCAAAAAGGAGGAAATCCAAAAGTGTCGTCAAAAAAGCTCGCGGAAGGAATACACAAAAATTCAACAAAAAAGTATGTAGGAAGGATGATTCAATAATTTTAAAGATACAATGAAATACCTCATACAATATAATAATTACATTTCAAATATTAGGAGCTTGTGAAGTAATCTGTGAAGAAAGAGAGGCTAAGAGGGAAAATCTTTTGTTTAAACATGAGGAAAAGAATACTTTTTGCAGGAAAAACTGGTTCAAATCAGAAAAATGCGGATCCTCGAAACAGGGAAAAGGAAAATGTTACATAAAAAACAAAAAAAAAAGGAGGAAAACTCTCATCCCTGAAAATATTGTAACATCGACACCTTTTGGAAAAAACACAATATTTGATAATTTCCTTTTTTAAATTGTCATTTAATTAACATTAAAATCAGCTGTATAAGGCGTTACAATAGTTGCGGTCACTCTTACTTGATAATAAGAACCCGTAGCCGCATGTAAGCACACTTTTATGGGCGCCGGCAGAAATATTCTCAAGGGGTTGCAGAAACCACCAAAGGAAGTGCAAGGTGGTTAATTTTTAGTTTTAACTTTAATTTTTCAGCTGGCCATCTTAATGAGGTTTTAAAGACTAGTTAAGTATTAAATTTCTCTCCCATTAAATATTTTGAAACCAGTATAATACTTCGATTTCTCTTGAATCACGTCACTTTTTTCCACATCATTTTTAATTTTCAAAGGGGGGGTTGCAAGGGCACCTTCTTGCAGCTTCCTGTCGGCCCCCATGTACACTTTTCTTAACTTTCAAGTGACTTTGTGTAACTTGAGTGTTCACGTGACTTTTCTTAACTTTCGAGAAAATACACTTTGAAGTTTCTTATTTATATTTCATTCAATGAAAACTAGTAATATCTTCATTTTTGAGGTTAGTATTTGAACAACAAATAATTTCCATACAAATTTAATATCAATAAAAAACTGTAAATTTTATTTTCTTATAAATCAAGAAAAGTCACTTGGATTATAGAGTTTCTTATAACCAAGTAAGGATGACTGCGAATTAGTAAATATTCGTAATATGAAAATTTCGTAAATATTGAAGCAATATTTTTTGTCCCTTGTTATTCCAAAAATGTTGATATTCGTCTATGAGACGGAGAAAGACCGGTCACAGTCTTCAAACTACACTTTTTTTAATATAATATTCTTAACTACAGCTTACGTAAATAGTAATATTTGTTAAAGTAGAAGGAAATTTAGAAAATTTGAAAAGGAAAGAAAAACTTTAAAAAATCGCTAGTTTATAAGCGAAATCTATTGAAAATTATGTTATTGATTTATTACATTTGATTTTAAAACTATAAATGTCATTAAAGTAGTATAAAATAAAATGTGTTTTACTGTCAAATATCTGATAAAACGTTATATGTATTAAAACATACAGCAACATGTTTATTCGATTTGATATGTATTTTTAAGAATGTTACTATTAAAGATACTTGTGTGGTGCACACGTCGCATATCGTAACAGTTAGGCAAAATACAAAAGAGTTTCGCAGCTTACCATCCTTTTTCTTGACATCGCATCCGCATGTGCTGTTGAAATGTCCAGCGCTGCAATTTCTGGTGAGGTGGATGACTATAGATGAACTGACCACAGCATGAAGATAAGCCATCTCCTTGGTGGCTAAAGATGGAAATCTCATTAATATTTCAAATAATAAGATTTATAAGGAACCTCAATAAATCATTCTCAAAACTATAAGGTAATGTTTGGTTTTGATACTAAACACAACTATAAATCATGCATACATAAGTTTAATTGGCAAATTCGTATGAATATTCATATATCTTAAGTGAAATGCTATCAACGGACATCGAAATTCAATAAAAAATTTCAATGTGAAGTGACTGAATTTTGGGCTTCTTTTAAAATGGTAATGGAACGCTGCTCCTCCGCATAGTGCTCTGCGTTTATATAGATAGCGGAATACTTATTCATCGTGTACAGAAGCGTTCGCCACTAACTTTTAGAGGCGGGCCGTATGACTTATGTTGGACCTTTTTGCGGGACAATACACCAATATATGTATCTTTAATTGCTATTAAACTGAAAAAAAAAAAAAAATTTATCTTAATAAAATTTCAATTAATATTTAATTTTTTTTTCCAGTAATTAAAAAATATTAATTCTCATTATTAGTAAATCAAAGTCTAAAAAAATAGGTTAACCTTTCTTTTCAACATGACAATGCGCCTTAACTTAACTTTTAATAAAAGTATTTAAAATGTACTTCCAGATTACTCCGTTTTAGTCTATGTCATTTTTGAGACAATGGCGGTAGAAATCGTTCAGTTTATTTTATGATAGAATCGATTTCTGCCGCAGTATTTATTGCAGCCAATCTTGATAAATTTTCCAAATGAGATTCAGTTAAATAATTCCTGAATCTTTTCTTAATGAAAACCACTTTCCTGAAAGCTTATTTAGTTCTTTCGGCACATAGTGGAGAACTTTGTTCTACATGGTTAACACGTACTATTTCAGATAAATTACAATTAGGTAAATAAAAAGGCCGTACAGTAGAATTGGATTTTTTTTTAATCTTCTGTGACCCCGGCGGGCCGCAGAAAAATCTGTCGCAGGCCAAATCTGTCCCTCTGGCCGCCTAGTGGCTAAAGCTGGTGTACTGAGTGGACATAAAATAACTTTCACTGTTTGACGATACCTGCAGCTAAAACAAATGAACGAAAGAAAACCATATTTTATATGCATGCTGTGGAAAGCAAGGGAGACGAATTATGCAGAAAAAAAATTAGTTCTAAAAGTTGCTGATAGGGGTAAAATTGGCTGAATTTTAACTGAATTTTTTTTGGTAAAACTGAAATTTTTTTTTCTCCATAGAAGAACGATCCACCCTAATATATAAGTGTATGGTATATCATTTTACTATCACTAAATTATTATGGGCGAATGCCCATAATAATTTAGTGATAGTAAAATGATATACCATACACTTATAAATTAGGGTGGATCGTTCTTCTATGAAGAAAAAAAAATTATTATTAATCAAAACCTACCTATGGGGAAAAGATGTTCTATGATATAGAGATTAGGGAAAAAATAATTAAAAAAATTATTTAAAAATTTTGCACTGCCACAAAGGGGTTGAATTTTCGAAAAAAATGCAAAAAGTCCTGATTTTCGTTAAATGATTTTACACTAAAAATAATTGTTTTTTACTATATAAATCCTAAAAAAGTGATGATTACTGAATAATTAGTAGTACAATGTACATTTCAACCTTTTTTGACCCAACTCCCTCCCCCCATATCACCGTTAAATCAACCCTACAACCCTATAGTGCAGTTGTCAGCGGCTTACGGAATTCGACGCCTAATCGGTGAGAGCTGTTCTTGTAAAGTAAATTAAATTACAATTTTATTATGTGGCATTTGTTTGCTTGTGTACTTGGACTAATACTGTACTGTGGCATTCTTAAGAAAAGACATGATTTGTCCTATATTTGGGTCAGGCTGTAATATGCCCACGATTATGCTTCCTATGTACGAAAAACGTAATAAGGTGCGTATATTGTCATTCAAAAAGAGAAGCAAAGTACAGTGTATTTAAATACACTTTTCTCCGCATGTCAATAAGTTGCAAGTAAGTTAGGAGAGACCTGGAAACGAACTTTAATACCAATAAATTACCACTACAGCATTTTGAGAAAAATAAGTTCATACTACGACAAATATCGCGCTTTCAAAGCTAGAAAATTAACGGAAAGCTATCTCAAGGAAAGCACATCGTAAGTTTTGTTCATTCGTCGACTTGGTTGTTTTCAGATTATCTGGCGCCGTCATCAACACGTGGGCTATAATGCCCCGAAACATTCGTCATTTGACAAGCTAACATACATTTACAAACACCCATGCCTTACACGGGACTCGTACCAGCAACTTCGCGGTCTAGAAGCTAGCCCACTTACCACTATACAGTTTTGTAGGCTAGGTCATGCGTCGACAATGACATAGATACAACAATGTTGGTTGCGTTAATAGGTAGTCTGTCAACACAGGTATCAAAGAAGGTGTTATACGAAATATATGGAACTGATTCTGAAGCGTTCACTAAAGTGGTTTGTGTACCAGTTACTAGCCAAAGAGTGACCGTATGCGAGATACTACCTGTAGTTTCATTCACGTAAACCCAACCTATGTGAACTGACTAACAAGAAAGACTTAAGTACTGATCAACTGTACTTAATGGAAATTTGTGAAGTCATTACTGCTGACAAAGCAGCGAAGGGCTGTTGAAGAGAAACTCTGGAAAGATTCGTCACTCAAGGTGGTTTACAACCCCCAACAGAATTCTCATGTTCTATTTGTCTTAGAAAAAGTCCAACCAAAGATTTATTGACATTAATTACGTTCATCGTAAGAATTTAGGCACCTATGTGATTCATGATCAAAATCAAACAATCTGTAATCTATGGTGCAGAGCATTGGCATTGATCAATCTTTCTATCGCGTTATTTCTCAATTAATTTGAAGAAAGTCATTGATCCAGTAATTTTTGAAACGGAGGTTTGGGCTTTCCTGAAAATATCCTGATATCAAGGCTAGCTGACGACAAAAATAACACAAAGGAATCGGTCCTCCAAAGAATTTGGAATTTGCGCAAAGTCAAAAGGTCTGCTGCAACCCAAACCCCTTTAGCGATTAATATCCGTATCTTAAACATACCAACTTTTGACCCTTGTGTGACAGATTATGTGAACTTTAGTACGTGGGAGAATGTGACAGAACGATTTAGTGATGACATGATTTCAGGAGCAATAGTAAACCCAGCAATCATTTCTACGGCAATACTATAGTATTACCTACTATCAAGGGGTATCCCTGTCGTACTCAAGCTACAGAACGAATAGTCACAGAAGCATTTTCTGTTGTAAGCGGATCATACAGAAGAGATGGGTTAAAAAGAAATAGCCTGGAATCACGAAACCTCAAGCCAGTTTTCAACACCAAACGTGATTACCGTTCACTGTAATTCCGAAGATTTTTTTGTTTTTCTTGATTTAATTCTTAAGAAGTTGTAATATGTTCCTAAAGCTTTTTTTTTCTGTAACCATTTAGTATATGTCCTCTCATTCCAATAAACATTTAAAAGTACTAAAGGCCTGTTTCACTTAAACAAAAATCACTTTGACATTTTACCATTAAAAAGCTTAAATACCAAAACTTCATCCCCCTTGCAAAGAGCTTAACATAAAATTTATTATTTTTATTTTATTTTTCCCTCAATTAATGTATCTCAGAACATCTTTTCCGTACAGGTATGTTTTGAAATTCTTCAGAAAAAAAATTCAATTGAATTTTACTTTTTGCTATAAAAAAGCTCAAATACCTAAACTTCATCCTCCTTGTGGCAGTACTGAACTTAAAATTTAATTTTTTTAATTATTTTTCCATGTATCTATATACCATAGAACATCTTTTCCCCATAGGTCGGATTTGAAATTCTGAAATTTTTTTTTTCGATCCACCCTATTATATATGATCGATTGAAACACAGAAAATAAGCTTTTATTTATTAACATTTTGGTTCTCTGAACGCCGTGTAACATTTTCGATATGAGCCAAAATATCCCCTATCGGCAAATTTTTAGCTACATTTGTAAACGATTACTTGCCGTATATGATTTCAATTAGTTCATTCGTTTGATCTATAGATACCCACAAACAGGGAAAGTTATTTTATGGCCACCCTGCATATTTCATTGTATATAATTCATTGCATTTCATTTATATTTACATGTTTACTACACGCTTTTACTAATTTCGCAAATTTGTTTTCAAATTTACTAATTCATGTTTCGAAAATTATGAAACAATTCAATAAGAGGCTAAATATTATAATACCGACGAAAGTAAAAAAAAAATTAATCTACAAGGTTAACCCATTAACCGCCAAAACTCGAAATCCTTAAAAAACATGGTCAGTATTTATAACATTTGTGATTTTAGGATCATATATAACATATTTAAAGAAAAAGGTGGACTATTTTACTTATCTTTAGAGAAAATGACTGTTGCGTTGGCGCAACGTCAGCGTAAAACCGAGTTAAAATTGGCGGTTTTCAAGAATTTCATATTCCGTTAATGTTGAATATTCAACGACTGTAATTAACCGTAGGCGATGTTTTAAAGCTTCTTTTCAAAAGTATAATCTTTTCGTACTATGTGAAGTACATACATTTATTTAATATGTCTTATTTTGTATGAAAATATTGACTACATTCTTGATATAAAACCACTTCACAACCATTACAGCGATACATAATTTGACTGTGACAATGTTTACAGCGAAGTCTTTTATTGTCAATTGATCGTATAAGAAAATTTCCTTTTTGATTTTGTACTGCCAAAGAAAGACTTAATTGCTTGGTCTACCAATAGTTGATCTAACTAAATCCATCAACACAAAAACCATGCAAGGGTCAACGATGCAAGGGTCCAAGTTTTATAACCGAATCATACAGGTTTTCCTTTTAGGAGCATTTTTGCAGAATGTATTCCTCTATAAGGAATCATTTGTTCGTCTATACTTAGGTCGTGTGCAAATATTTGAAACTATTAAAATTTCTTATGCAACAAATTTCACTCTTGTACTCTCACTTTGTGCAATTTGTAATTTTTGTCAATATTGATGTTATCTGCCATATGCAAATTTTTTTTTATATTCCTGTACTGAATACGTGACATTGACTCCCTAACAAACGGGACCTATACATCTTTATCTAATGACCAATACATTTATTCTTGTGGTAATGTATGGTATCCAGTAAAAAGAAGCAAACCAATAAACCTTTTTAACTAACTCTCAGAAGCAAAAAAGTGAGTGCGATTATTTTGCTGAGCATAAAATATTAGTTTGATTAATGAGCAATGCATAAATATCAGAATCAAAAAACTTAACGAAAATTTCTCCACAAATTAAATTTTCTAACTCTCTTTTCAGTTTTTCAACCTGGTGATGTTTCTTCATTTTTTGGTATCGATGTATAAATAGGGTCTATTTTCTTCCATTTCAAAGGCTCAATTTTTTCCCTTTGTCTTTGCATTATCCATATTATTTTGATCCTTATCTTTCCTATTTGAATGTAATTCAACCTCACCAAAAATGTTATATAGTAAAACGATCGAGTCACTTATTATGGTATTGTCCCCTTCTTCCTTGTTAGTAACTTTGCCAAATTTCTGTGAAATAATAACAATGATTGTTTTATTGTCATCTGAATCAATGGTGTAAAAAGTATCCAGAACTTCACTAAGCGTAAGATAGTGTTTTCGTGATATTCCAAATCAAAATGAAGCAGTGGTAATTACACGCGGTAAGAAAGAAGTTCAGAAAATTTTGACCCTCTTTTCCGCTGACGTTGCGCAAGCGCAACACTAGTATTTCCAACATCGTAGCTCGAAGATGAATTCATCAAAACCTTTTTTATTTGCGTGTGATCTTCAAGTGAACTAAGGAGATATGAAATATTATGTCTAATAAAAATTATTTCCCTTTCTTTTTTTTTTTTTCGGAATCGATTTAGCAATGTCAGTCTAACTTAGCGAATTTTCGAAATGTTTAAGTTATTACTAAGAGAAAACAATAAGGTTTAGAATAATTTTTATTGTTCGAAATTAAAGTGTGTAACCTTACCAATGAACATAAACCTCCAAATATTAGTTTAAAATTGATTAAATATTTATTATAGTTATGTTTTCTAAGTGTTGCGTGAACGCAACGCCAGCGGTTAATGGGTTAAATAATGAAAATTAAGAATTAAAATGCCATATTTTATTTTTTATACAATAACAAAAAATTATAATAAATAAAACTGTTTCTGTTTACAGCCGAGTTAAAGGCGTTAAGCTTTTTTCGTTAATGTCTCCCTAAAGGCGAAGGTCTTGTTTTGAGGTTATTGTTATTAATGTTGTAGAGCAAAAAGGTCATTATGAAATTTTCGTAAGGGAATGATTATACATTTAAGTCCAGAATAGAAAAAAAAAAGAAGAAAGAAAAGCCTGGCATTTTTTGTCAGAATGTCAGTTTATAGAGGTGTACACACACAGTGCTATTCAGGTCTCTGGAATTCTTTTGTCTGTATTTCGAGTTAATTCTCTCTCGAGACTGGTAATGGTGGCTTCGAGGAGAGAATTAACGTGGGTGGGAAGTTGAAATCCCGAGATAAAATAGGTCAGAGTAGCTACGAAAATACGTTTACTAACTCTTTCGAGCTGGGCTTTCAACTACAGAAATGTTATCTGTTACGCTACAACGAACCCATCAACATTAACCTTTTATTGTTTAAAACTGTCTGTATTCAAAGAGTAGTAAGATTGAATCAAACTAAAAAAAAAAAAAAAAAAAGACTCCCCAGATAACACAGCGAAATTGGCAAATGTTTGAAACAAGGATTCTTGGAAGATTGCCCAGACCATGCCGAAAATACACGATTTTTGGGAGAAAAAAAAATAAACATGTCAAAACCATCACAAAACATATCTTTTACCCTTCCGTCCTTTCTTATAACCATGGGCGCCCCCACGAGGGTGCAAGGAGGTGCACTTGCACCCCCCTGGCTCTCGAAAAAATTTAAAAAAATGAGCGAAAAGATGTAAATTCCAAGATTAAAAAAAAGCACAAATGCCGTTTATTCTTTTATGTTACAATGAACATTTTTTTTTTTTTTTTTTTTTATTAATTTAGTCTTTAGTTTCTTTCCTATGTCGTTTTTTATAGTTACTTGCGTGACGATTTTTTGGCGCTTGTTGTCTATGATTATTAGAGGCTGATGAATAGAAGTATTTATTCCTTTTATTGTATAATCATTTCCTGTGAAGTTCTCAAAATTCTAGGAAAATGTTTTGTTTTTTAAGTCATCAGATATACTATCTTGAAATCTATTTTTAGAATTCAATTGAACATATTTCAACACTGCCTTCTTGTTTCAATTGTGATTTTTTTTTCTTTCTTTTTTTTTCATTGTATCCGAAACTTGGAAGAAATAAAAAAATTTTACCCTTCTATATTTTTGCATCTTCGAATTCCTCTATTCTAAACACTGTCTCTTGAATGTCGTGAGATTTAGTTGGATGATAAAAAAAATCGTTAAAAATATATATTTTAATATTTTTACTATTTTGTATATTTTTTTCTTCTCTTGAACAGGGTTGCGCTTTCATATATACCATGAATTTTAACTATTCTCAAAGCGTATAATTTATAATGCATTATTATTAATTAACATTTCTAAAAAAAAAATAGTTATTTTCATAAAAATCTAGTCTTGCCTCCCCTTGCAAATATTTCTGGGGCGCCCATGCTTATAACACTATATTTCAATTTTGAAACTCTGCGCATCAACATTTCAAAACTTCCAGTGTATTTTACCCAGCACTTGGCGAGATTAGCCGAGATTCATAACAACGATCAGTCTACAATGGTTCACATTGGGATTGGCCAGTGTTGTACCACAACTTAATCGTGAATGTTATTTAAATCTTAAGTCTTTTTGATTAGATTTTGTGCACTTGCAACGTTATTTAAAATGTGTTATTAATAAGTAGTAAAATTGCTAAATTTTTCTCATCCCAATGTGGAGGTTCAAACTCCCCAACCCCCCTCGTTACGCCAGTGATGGGGAATACAAGACTCCGTCTATTGAGAATCGACTGGAAATTCAGGTAGTACCTACTTCATCGAATATCAGTCTGAGTTTTTTATAGAATTCAGAGAAATGTTAGTAGATTATGAAATACTGGTCAACAGGGCGAAAAAATTGCCAAAATTATTAAAAAATCTATTCTTAATTAGTTGAATTAAATCTGATTGCCAAACATGTCATTACTTGTCGAATAATGAGCATTATTTTTTGTTACGTTTTTTTTATATTTAATGAAAAAGGGTACAGACGATTTCTGGTGCGGAATACTTGCATCTTTAAAAGTTAGTCAAGTTGGCAATATATGTATTACGTCATCAGTGCAACAATATTTTTGGCCAACAAGGCCTATTTTCAAATATTTGGCACAGGAATCGTCTGAATTCTTCTCCATTGAAAATTAAAGAGCATAGGTTACCGAACAAAAAAGAATGCTCATTAATATTTGCAAGTTATGACATATTTGGCTATCGGATGTAGTTCAACTAATTATAAAAGTTAACTTTTGAATAATTTTGGTAATTTTTTCACCTGATTAACCAATATATTCATAATCTAATAACATTTCTCTACTTTCTTTAAAAAATTCTGACTGATGTTTGATGAAGTACAATATTACCAAATTTTGCAGTCCCTTCTCAGAAGACTTGCATTCGCCATAAAGAGGTTGAGCGCCCATGCTGAAGGTCTTTCCACCACTTCCATGCCGGCTGAATGTTATTTTCTTGATTAATATAGCAATAACTATCTGGTGCAGAATTTTCAGCTGGTGTAAAATAATTTTCAAAAACATGTTTTTTTACATAAGCAAATGCGATGTTGAAGTGTAAAACCCACCCTCGGAATATAAGCTTAATGACTAAAAGCATCATAAAACAATCCAAGTAGGATGTAACAAATTTCAGCCGGTGTAAAATAAGTTTTTTAAAACTTTTTTTACATGGTTTTTTTATTATTTTTATTTTTTAACTTTTTTTTTACATGTTCTGACCGCCTCCCCATGTACACCCACCGCGAAGGTGCCAGCTGAATTTTTACATTACTTATAAGCTAGCTAACTAGTGTTACACAATTCAGTCGGTGTAAAATAACTGACCCGAAAGTGTCGCTTTTGGACTAAAACAATTGCATGAAGTTGCTTACCGGGTTCCTTGTGTGCCTTGGAGAACAGATTGAAGCTGTACCTCGGGCATCCCCACGTCTCCCACATGAACTGGTGGCGGCATTCTTCCATTCCCTTCTCCACGGCCAACACAACGCTCTCTGCGAACATGTTCGTAGCCTGGAACGACAACAATACAACTGTTCATAATTGCCATCAACCAAACCTCCGATTGATTAAGATTTGGATGGAAGCAATTTTTATACATTATACTAAGTAGAACTAATGCAAATATATGTCTGTTAATAGGGAGACTTGACCTGTACAATCAAACATTTCCTATTACCTCTTATTACCAGGGATGAGAGTGATCAGAGAGTAAAAAGGAGGAAATCCAAAAATTCGTTAAAAAAGCAAGAGGAAGTTATGATACCCAAAAGTTTCGTCAAAAAAGCAGGCGGAAGGAATACACAAAAATTCAACAAAAAAGTATGCAGGAAGGATGATTCAATAATTTTATAGATACAATGTAATTTATCATACTATATATTAATTACAATTCAAATATTAGAAGCTTGTGAAGTAATCTGTGAGGAAAGGAGAGCTAAAAGGGAAAGTCTTTTGTTTAGACACGAGGAAAAGTATTTATACTCTTTGTAGGGAAAACTAGTTCAGATCAGAAAAATGCGAAGCATTGGAACAGAGACAAAGAGAAGGAAAATATTACATAAAAAACAAAAAAGGTGGAAGTCCTCCAAAAGAAGGAAAACTCTCATCCTTGAATTGTATAAGATAGGTCGAACTGTTGCTCGAATCTTATGACATTTATGCCATATATATACTAACAGCACTTCATATTATTCTTATGTTCATTCAACAGTTTTAATTTGACAAAATATTCATTGATCAAAAAAATTCCTCTTTTCCTCAACAATAACTTTTCTTTAGTAAATAAATATCAATTTTAAGAAAAGTATATTTTAATGTTAATAGCAAAAGCATTTACCTTTTAAACATTAATTAAAGACTATTTAATTACTGTTATAACTTAAAATATACAACTTTTAATGTTTTGAGGCAGTAAATCAGTCAATTTTTTTAAAATATTACATTGTACATTTAAAGATATTGCAGATTATCTTTAAAGATATGGCAATGTAACTAACTTTAGAAGTATTGTAGTGTATCTTTAATAATATTGTACTAGTTCTGCGGACTGATGGAAGACTGTCGTAGATACAGAATGGTTCACAAATGCACTATCTTTAGTTGTGCATAGCAAGAAGATTTTTTAACCTGTTAAAATTGAGGATAAAGGGAGGTGTAAAGCATCACGTTTTATCGATTCAGTAGAAAATCACGACATGCTCTGTGAACTCCTCATGTAACATGTTGAATTAGTCCCCTTGATATGCTAAATGCGAAAAAGTAAATTTTAATCGAAGCATATCTTTTGTGTCACCCTCTATTCTTGTAGAAATATGTATCAATTAAGTAGTTGTTCGCTCATACTGGTTAGAAGTTCGAATATAAACAGAATTTTAAAAATATATTGAATTTAAATAAATATATTTTTCTAACTAGCATTGTAATTTTATTTCACGTTATATATATATATATATATCATTCCAGTTTTACATAAGGAGTAGGAAATCCTAAATCATAATTTATGTAGTTCGAGGATATCCTAAATGAACCGACCACATTTCCACTTTTTATAATAATTTAAAAGATTGCTCCGTAAACAAATAATAAGAGCGATAACCCACATTTCCATTTAAATTACCTGTGATGCGACCCATTTTCATTAAGTATATTAACACCTTTCTGGATCAACTTAATCAACCGACCATCTTCTTAAATAATAAAGCCTCATGCACTTAGTCTGATTTTTAGCCGTATAAGCAACAACAAATTCTAATACAAAAAAAAAAAAAAAAAAAAAAAAAAATGTATGAATAATTTTTATTATTTTTTATTATTATTTAACATTTCGAAATAAACAGAAAACTTTAATTAAAATACTTGAACAGCGTGATAAAGTCAGAAGAGCAAACGCATATTTATTTCCAATAGTCTGCAGAGGATCTTTCCTGAACAATACATTCCATTCCATTCCGTCAAGTATTAAGCCTCCATTTCCACACAAAAATCTAATCTTCCGGACTTAAATAAGGAAGCTCGAAATCCAATCTAAATCCTAACAAAATATCTCCGTCAAAAAATTAACCCTCGGCCACCAAATTTCTTGCCTTTTGAACTATTTCCTAACAGTCAAATTTCATTTAGAACTGCAAATACCACATGTTCATTAGATCAAAAAGAAGAAGAAAAATACCTAGGAAAACGACGAAATCGTTTGGAGGGAAGGACAAACTCAAACAGGAGTGCTCCACCCCCTTCACACGTGCCTTTGAAAAACCATATATTTTTTAGGAGGGGGGGGGGGGAAGGAAATAACCCCCTTTTTAAAAGTGCAGTCTTTTGGGAACATCCTGTCACCTCTCTTACCCCACACACCTCACAAGAACCACCAAACTTAAGGGGGAAAAAGCGCTTTAACAATAAATAAAACGTAAAAAAATAAGAACCCCCGGCGCATAAACGCATTCCCACAACCGCTAATAGAGATAATTTGATTCCATAAACGCCAATGGTGCTGTCTGTCTGTCCCTTCCCCATTATGAATATCACGCGTGAGGTCTAATTTCGTTCTGGGACCTTTCATTTTCCGACCGTCTGTCCTCCGAGGTTCAAACCTGTTGCGTTGACTACGTTGGAGGTCTTTATACACTACGGAATCTTCAGGTTCTTTTTTTTCTTTCTCTCTTCCAGCTTTTTATGAGGGACATAGTTAATTAAAAAAAGCGGCTGTACAAGATTTCGTGATATGACTGAGCCGCCAAAAACACTCACACGTATATATTTATGTGGTGGTGTCTTTTTTTTTTTTTTTTGGTTCTGCCTGATGCACCCCCTAGAGATCTGTCAGTCCCGAGTGTTCCCTACAAATGGTGTTGCTCTTGACACGGCTGGTGGTTTTCCTTTCTTCTTCAGTGGAATGTGATGTCTTAATTCAATCATTCTGGTAATGACGCCATTCTCTTTCGATTTTTTTTTTTTTTTTACTGACACTGAAGAAGGATGATGGATGGGAGGTTTTCCTTGTTTCGATCATTGGAGTGGTCAATTGATTTTAAAAGTTTTTCCAACTGTAGATGAATGAGATTCGTTGGGTAACGCTTATTATCAGTGTTGCAGTTTGCTCAAGATTCGGTGAATTGCGTTTTTCCAATATGAAAGAGGTTCATTGGGAACGCTTGCTGTGGCTATTAGATATGACCGTTTGAATATTTTTATTGACCGTTCGACCGTTTTAGAACTTTATATATATATATATATATATATATATATATATATATATATATATATATATATATATATATATATATATATATATATATATATATATATATATATATATATATATATATATATATATATATATATATATATATATATATATATATATATATATATATATATATATATATATATATATATATATATATATATATATATATATATATATATATATATATATATATATATATATATATATATATATATATATATATATATATATATATTTCTTAAAGCAAAAGATCTCTTGATAACTACAGGCTCCATGCGACTTTAAGCAGAACTTGATTATGACAACTTTTAACTATAACCACTCTTTATATGTATATGATAATAATGTCTCTGTATTTTGTCGGCTCAGATGACGAGTCTCATAATACGATTTCATAAGACGAGTATCAGCTTTTTAATATGCATTTCATTTAATAATTTAATATGCATTTCGTTTCAAATACCATTTCTTTCAAATGATACAGATGGAATTATTGTATATAAATTCAAGATTCAAGTTCATTCAATCATTTTATTTTCAAATTGCGATGTCTCCTAGTAGGACTTTTGTAATACTGGAAGATTTGTTGGTTTATACCGAGAGTTTCAAGACGCAGGGTTATTTTTTATTTTTTTTAGATTGGCGTTTTTTCTAAAATCTTTTCTTTTCCCTACTTTTTCTGAGTGTAGAACTACATAACTTAGCTCTTGAACTTCCTTTTAGAATTTCAGAGTCAATCTAAGTATTATCCATTAAATCCATTTACAACTCAAAATCGAAAAGTAATCCCAGCTTAACTCTTTATTCGTCAGGAACTTTCTGAGGAATAGGTCAAAGAAAACGTGGATCACAAGAGTAAAATATCATCGAGTACTTTAGAAAGATTTAAAAGTATTAGAAGATTTTATGCGTTCTTAAACTGAATCCTTCTTGGTACTTTTGAGATGGATTTACTTTATGAACTCCAGTGCGCAAGTATTTAAGAAAGAGTTTGAAATGTAACTAGCTTTTACACGCTCTTTAACAAAACACTTCAGTGTATTTGAAAAATTAAAGAGGATTTTTTTAATGCAGTCCTGTGAAAGTATACTTCTAAGAAAGGGTTCAAATACACCAGAGTGCTCTTCCAATTGGACCCTTCAAAATACCTGAGGAATTAGGAAAGATCTTTATAGGACTGCGGTGCAAGTACATTTTATAAAAGAATTCTCCAGGGAACGCTGCACCAAAAGTGTCTTTTGCAGTCATTGTAGGTAGAAATGCCTTCTTATTATAAATGCCTTCCATCATGTGTAAGACCGCTCGCTGGTATTGGATCGCCTTACCTTACGTCAAACTACGGTGTGGTGGGTCTGTGCGGAGATATCCAAGTAAGTCTAATTTACTCCATTATCCACCCTACATCTCCCAAATAGTCTTCTAATCCGGAAAAGAGTTCTTTATTCTCTGACCACCCCTCGTGTTATCTGGAAAAAGTTTTGACTGTTAATCCCATACAGATTCCCACACACCTCGCCAAAGCCGGACCGCCTTTCAACGACCGTCCATTAACCAACTATCCAGGAGGTTAGCGAAGAATCTGCTCGACTTTTTGTCGCAACTCTTTGCCCTTTGTGTCGATTTAATGTGGCCCGACCTTAATCTGTCACTAACAGACCTTCTCGGAAAAGCACGGTCCACCTAATTGAGCATCAGGTTCCCACTCCTGGAGTGCTCAATAGATGTATTTTTCCGCTGTTTAGATTACTTAGTGGAATTTGTAGCACTTCAGGACTCACACGATGGAAAGTACTCACTAAAAGATCCATTGTGAGTTCTCCACGCACCCCGCAAGTATATCTTTTGAGCTTCATTTAAGGTGTCCACCAGTGCGTTATAATTTGGAGGGAATTCCGGACATTTCTTGTCAGGGATTATGTACTGAAATCGTTTCAGTTTCCATTTCCCACATTCCAACAGGAGAGGAAGATCTTTTGAATTGCCCTCTGTCATCCGAGAGTCCTTTTGTTGGGGACAGGATGAATTGTCAACAGGTTAGTTCATGACTTGTTCTGCCATCGAACTGCTGAAAGCCGCCTTTTCAAAATCCAAAAAACTATTTTCACCCAGAGAACATAGCCATTTTTGATGAAGAGTGCCTTCGTTCAGTCTGAAGCGAGTTGAAAGCCTTAAATTTGTATTTATTCTTTTTAATTAAGTATACTATCTTCATTTCATTTTAAGATCCCCGGCTTCGTACTAATCCGATAAACGTAAATATCCATGTTTCAGTACCTTCTTTCCAAATTATGAAAAAAAAAAAAAAAAAAAATGGTGTCAAATACAAAGACCGACAACTTTAAAATTTAAAGTAGTTCTTTCTTTTTATTGAATTTAACTGTTTAGTTGTAGTAGTATATTTAGAAAAACTATGATCATGGACTGCGTCATAAAGATTGAGGTTGGAGAATGGACTGTATTGCCTTGGTGAAGACTGATCAATGAACCATTTGGATTAGGCAGCTTGTTGTTTATGTTTTTAATTTTTAATCTTTTTATTTGTTCCGGGTATAATAAGATGCCTAATCGTTAAAACTTAAGATATAAGGTGTGACAGCAAAATTTTGTTGAATAAAAATTTAAAACAGAGAAAGAGAGGGGAGAAGGGGGAGGGGGGGAAAGGGGGGCTTTCTAGTTAAAAAAAGATTTTTTATTTTTAAAATTTAGAAATTATTTTTTTGGAAAAAGTATATTTTTCAAAAGAAAAAGTAAAGAGAAACAAATGCAATTAGAATTCATTTTTTTACAATCATACCTCTCATTTTAACCGCCGACCAAACGGTATAGTGGTTAGCGTGCTGGCTTCTAGACCGCGAGGTTGCGGGTTCGAGTCCCGTGTTGGCATGGATGTTTGTAAATGTATGTTGGTTTGTTAAATGACGAAATGTTTCGGCGCATTATAGCCCTCGTGTTGCTGACGGCGCCAGATAATCTGAATACAACCAACTCTCATTTTAACCAACTATTTCTAGTGACAATGGTAATTGCATTTCAAATACTGTAAAATGTTTGATAACTTCTAAATAAAAATAAAAGCATTAGCACATTTGTTAATGAACTTTTGTGCCAGCTATAGAATATAACTCTTTATCAATCTGCTATCAGAAGGAAATCATTATTATTATTATTTTTTTTTTTTTTTAATTTTTTTTTTTTTGGATTTATCAAATTAAGTTTTATATAATTAAATTTAGCATCTTACAAATCTATAGTGATGAACGAGAAGTTGTTCATAACTAAAACCATATTGCATTTTTACGTTAATGTGATGATGAAACAGTTAAACCAGAAAAATTTCAAAATTGCATTTTGTGAATTTGTTCCTTTTAGGACAGCGGTTCAAGGAACGTGATTTTAAATAACAAAAAATAGCAATAAATATAATGCATTTACCTTTGTGCCTGAAAGCATGATGTTACTGAGAGCCCTGAAAAACATAAGAAATAAAAACCATTAGCACAATATTTTTTCAAATACTTTACATCACTAGTAGGCAATATAAATTTTCAATTCACATACACTTTTTTTTAAGTGTTCATCCCCTGTTAGGCATTTTCTCTCTTACTATCAAGAGAAAATTCACTGATTTTAAACTGGTGTGTGTATTTGGCAGTTCACTAACGGCAAACTAAACAAAATTTTTATTTAAAGTCTTTTCCACTTATTATAGTCCAAAACTACTTATCCTGACCTCATTGAATGCGCTGTAGAATGGATCCCTCAGTGTAAAAGATACAGTTCCGAGCAAATTACAACTTACATTGTAACCTGCGCACATGGTCCGAGAGGCGACTGCAATTTTTGGGCCCCATCGAACATCATTCTGAATTATTTTTTTTATAGAAATTGGAGAAAAGTGAGTAGATTGCAAATCCTCTGGTCTGCCGTGGCAAAAATGGCCGAAACTGGTCAAAAATCGACTTGGAATGAGTTGAACTAAAATCCGATTGCCAAATATGTCATAACTTGCCAAAAAGGGAACAAACTTTTTGGTCTGGCAACCCACTGCTGATTGAATTTAAAAGAGAAAAAGCGCAAACGATTTCTGGTCTCTTGCTCGGAAAACTTGTATATTTTAAAAGTAAGCCAAATTGGCGACATGAGTTACGTCATCAATGACGAAATGTTTATTGCCAATTTGGTTAATTTGTGAAAGATGAAAATTAGCCATAGTCACACATCCGAATCGTCTGCAACCTTCTTAATTGAAAACTAAAAAGTGAGGGTTACCAAATAAAAAAAAAAAAAAATGCTCATTATTTGGCAAGTTATGGCGCATTTGGCCATTGGATTTAGTTCAACTTATTAAAAGTCGATTTTAGACCAGTGTCGGCCATTTTTACCACTGCAGACCAGTGGATTCGAAATCTACTCACTTTTCTCCAATTTCTATAAAAAATTCAGAATGATGTTCGATCGGGTCCAAAAATTGCAGTCGCCTCTCAGTCTAACATAGTTTTGTATTAAACTTAGTATATGTCGATAGAAAAAAGAAAAAGGCACTTTTAAATTTTAATTTTACTTAATACTTTACCTTTCTAACCATGGTTATTATAAAAGTTTTAACGACGTCACTCACTTGGCGAATCACTATTGGCTATCACGGCTAACCCTGTCTTCTCTTAGTTCAAGACGTCATCTGTAAGATTGTTGTGCAGCCAATCAGGGCATGGTAAAACCGGATTGCACATCACTGTAGCGCATTCAGTGAGGTCAGGATAAGTTGCCTTGGACTATAACAGCGTTATCCACTACGCTGCCCGCGCGACAGATTTTCCCACGGCCCGCTGGCACCACTGAAGATATTTAAAAAAAAAAAAAAAAAAAAAAAAAAAAAAAAAAAAAAAAAACACTTCATGGTATAGATTTTTTTTTACCTAATTGTAATTTGTCCAAGTATGTGTTAAATATATAAAACAGGGTTCTTCACTACGTGCCGAAGAAACTATATGAAAAAGCTTTCAGCAAGATGGTTTTCACCAAGAATAAGTATGGGAATAACTTAAGTGAATCTCATTCGGACA
Organism: Linyphia triangularis; assembly: GCA_963978545.1. Classification (NCBI taxonomy): domain Eukaryota; kingdom Metazoa; phylum Arthropoda; class Arachnida; order Araneae; family Linyphiidae; genus Linyphia; species Linyphia triangularis. Next base: position 90,545,288 of record OZ021722.1, read on the forward strand.
ATTTATTAAAATTGGTTGCAACAATTAATTACGACAGACTCTATCATAAAATAAACTGAGCGATTTCGACTGCCATCGTCTTACAACTGATATCGATTAAAACGGAGTAATCTGGAAGTACAGTTTAAATACTTTTACTGAAAATTATGTCAAGTCGCATTGTCACGTTGAAACAAAAGATTTACCTCTTTTTTAGGCTTCGTTTTACTATTAATGAAAACTACTTTTTTTTTTTAATTATTTGAAGAGGAAAAAAGAATCAAATATCAATTGTAATTTTATTTAAATAATTTTTTGTTCTCCAGTTTTGAGGAATGTTATATATTGTTGAATTGATAATAATTAAAGATACATATATTGGTGTATCCTGTCCGCAAAAAGCTTCAACATAAGTCATACGGCCCGCCTTTAAATGTTAGTGGCAAACGCTTGACTGTAGGTATATCTCGAATTTATAGGATGCAATTTTTTCCCTAAATTCACAAACAAGACCACACAAGGAAGGTTTTGTATTGTTTACTTATCTTTAATGTTGAGCTACAATTTGCCGGAACCAGTATTTAACTCCTTTTTTTTTTTCTTTTTTTTTTGTACTTCCAAGTTTATATTAAATACTAGCTTCGAAAACACTTAAAAACTTTGAAATACGTTGCTATTTTGAAATATTATGAAATGAGTGTCAAAATATACCGCCAATTATTCCTTCCATACAATTCAAGTTATGATATCATTACAGAAGCAAGAAAATCTTATTGCCCTATCTGTGACTTTATTTGGATTTAACATCTCCCATTTCTCTTTGTTATGATACATAATATTTATAGATGTGTCAAAATGCTGGAAATCTTATTCAAATTTGTCATCTCAGTCACCATGAAGTATTTTAAACGTCTGTTCTTTTATGGTTTTGATAAATTGGGCATTTCATGGACTCTTAATGCCTTAATCTACCACATTTCAAATGCGTTCAAAACATAGTTCAACATAAGTAAACACATAAACTTAAGTCTGTGTTACGGAGTTGCAGGATACTTTCACTATTTTTCATAGGTTTATAAAAGAGCTTTAAATCTGTCACTCTTTTTATACTAGCTACTCTTTTAAAATTGGTTATTTCTGTGGCTAAGCTTAACCACTTGAACGAAAATAAAGCACACCTAAATCATAATGTAAACATTGAATGGATATCGTCTCCTTTGTCCCTGGAGTACAGGAAGGCTGGGGGGGGGGGGGGCTATTACTCTAGGCAATAATTGTTTAATCTAGTTCGGAATCGAGCAATTTTGTTTTTGTATTCCCAAATTTTGTTGGATACTCGATTGATCTACACAGTGGCGCTCTCTAGTGATATTGATTCACATTTCTCAAATTCGTTTCTGTCCAGTAGAATGTCCTGTCGGATATTCCCTGACGAAACATATATATATATATATATGTATATATATATTCAATGACTTTCAAGGACCTTTTTAAGAAAATTCTAGGACCATAAAATTACATACTTTAGACATAAAAATACATCACGGAGTCAGAAAAAAAGAGGCGGAGATTATCGGTAATCGCTTAAAAATTCGTGGACTTTCAAGGACCTCCTCTTTGTTTCAAGGACTTTCAAAGACCAAATTTCATCAAAAAATATTCAAGGACTTTCCAGGAATTTCAAGGACCGTGGGTAACCTGTATGATTATCGGAATTTGAAGGGAATGTGTTGTTTCTTTACTATTAACATTTTATGAATTCTTCGTCAACATAGTGGCGTCATCTTTTGGAGAAAACCTCAAAGTATTAAATTTTGGTACAAAGACAAAACTTTGTATTGTCAGTGAGTGGGCTCTAAAAATTATTATTGCTGCTAAAATTTCATTAAGAGTAATTTCCACAAGTAATTTACGGCGACTAACCTTGCATTAGGTTAATGGTGATCGAAAAGAATTGCAATCACTCTTAATGTGTAGTACAATATCAGAAGTATCGGAAGCATAGCAAATAATCAGGAGTATTGGAGTTACTTTTACTCTTTATAATTCTATTATCTGAATAAAAAGTTATCCAATGACATTTTAAAAATGAGATAAATTCCATTCTTTCAAAACTAATAATTTACAATAAGGTGGAGATCACATATTTTTTCTTTATTATTCCAGAGGTAAAACTATTTAATAAGCATCAACATAAGTTAAGGAAAATATTGAGAATTTCTCAGTGAAGATGAATGAAATCGTTTAAGTGTGATTTCATGCATATATTATTAAAAAAATTGGTGTAAAATTGAGATATATACTGTTTAGAAGCAAAAACTTTAAAAATATACTTATAGTTAAAGCTAATAAGGATGAAATACAATTAATGTTATGATCAGTGTTAATACTTTAATATTCACTTATAATATCCTCTTTTGATTATTAACTTCTTTAACTTTAGTTAATAACTAAATATCATATTAAGGAGTGTTATAAAAAAAAAAAATAATAAAAAAAAAAAAAATAATAATAATAATAAACTTATATTTTCTTTTAATGATAGTTTAGTGTGAACAAGTTAATAAAGGGGCATATTTAAAGAGGGAATATATCTATATTTTTTTTAATCTTTTAATTAAAGTTCCTGATCGACCACAAAATCCTAAAGTTATTTAGAGGTTGGAGCTTTTCTCTCCAAGCACTGATCATTATAGCATATAGAAAGACGCATGTTCCTTTGTTCTCATACCGTACTTCCTAGATAAATTATTTTTTATTTAGTGCAGGAATCTCTTGCCAAGTCAAATACAAGACAGTTCCTTCGATATTTTCACAGGTTTTTTTTTTTTCAGTGATTGGATAATAAGCAAACTGAAACAAGATAAAGAACAATTGCAGGAAGCAGTAGCGTTTAGTATTATTTATCTGGAAAACTTCTTCCAACACATATTTAAAAGTGGAAACTCGAATTTGAAGACAAATGTTGTTAGTTTTGTGAAATATTCATGATTGCGATTCGATTAAACCTTCGATAAAAATTACATTTTTGTTAAATTTGAAATAACTAACCTCCACTGACACAACGACCAAACAATTGTAAAATATGACAAAATAAGCACTGAATCAATCAATCAATGGCGGATGGATAGCATCATCAAATGATCTAAAGCGAGAATAATAATTCCGTAGGTGCTCATGGCAGCAAACATTCATTCATTTCGCCGAATCCATTGCATTTTCCCAGATGCCTAACTCTTGTTTCATGCGTCTTCAACTAGTGCGTAGGAAATGATATAACCTCTCACCAACAAGAGTGGAAGAATGGTTTGTTTTGAGTCAGTTTCGTCACGGAAGTGTTCCTCCCTTGGCAATCCTGCGTGTGAAGAGGGGCGACACCATACTTTGTAACATCCGCTTGCGGCGCCAGACACTTTTGTGTCACCTTTGGAAATTGCCCTTTGTCCTCTCACCAGGTAAAGAAAGAAAGAAGACGCCATTTACGAGGGATTATAGACATGGCCTTTGGTGACTTCTTGTGTCTTTTTCCAGCGAAAGTCGACTTTGCGCTGTAAATTGGTAATTGGTGTGAAAGAAACAGCTTTGGGGATGAGTTTGGACAGATGTCGCCCTTGGTGACTGCTCTTGTTGAAGTGCAACACATGGCGAGTCCAGCAGTGGACATTGGTTGAGTAGAGGAGAATGGAAATATGAGGGGGCATCCTTAAATTACATAATAAATTTCTAGTTAATGAAGCCTTTATCATTGTCATTTACGTTACCAATAATTTAATAGTTCAGATTGTAGAGCTGCTTACTGACTTCACACTCGAAGTGTAGATATTTCCTAAGCATTTTTTTTTTTTTATTTAAAATCTTTTAAATATTTAATGCGTTTTTCTGACGTGTTTTTGAAAGATAATGCATCTATGTTGTATTATACCTTTTTTTTCTGGACCCAATTAATCAAACTAAATGGATTTTATTCTTATGCCATATAACTCAATTAGCAAGAAAATAATCTCTCATATGCCAAGAAATCAGCTGGATAAAAAATTGTCTAATCAGTGCCAAAGTATTACTTTTGGGCACCTAAGTGGTAGTTTATGAATGCATTAAAGTGTTTAAAAGATTCCCCTTTTTGTTAGATATAAAATAAATTAAGTTAGAAATATCAATTCAATCATCGGTACATTAAATGACTTGCAAACCGTATGGTGTTGAATCTGAAAAGACTTAAAAGTGCTATTTCTCATACTCTTCTTCTTCGTAGTACACTGTTAAAAATTTTGTTCCACCTTGCACCAAAAATTGGTTCCCATTTAGCTGCCACCAACATTTGGTGCTTAGTTTCACGATTTAATGGTGCAACCTCGGACCGTAAGCACCATTAAATCGCGAAACTAAGCACCAAATGTTGGTGGCAGCTAAATGGGAACCAAATTTTGGTGCATGGTGGACAATTTTTTTTAACAGTGTATCAGTTTTAAAATGCCATTCCCTTATGTTGAACCCTATCCGCTACTCTGCATGACGAACGATTATTATTATTATTTTTTTTTGAAAGAGTAGGGACGAAGGTAAGATCTCGAGGTTCGAGGGTACTAAACTGGAGGGACTACACTTCTCTGCGGGCAGTTTCTTTGTCAACGTCAGTTTCATAGTCTTCATTCTTAATCTCTACTTTATATTAAAACAACGCCTCAGAATAAACACACAGAGCATCTATCAATGTAACCGGAAGGTAAACATAAGGCAAGGCTAGTATTGTCCATCCATAAATTAATGGGTTACATACAATGACATTGGAGTTTCAGGCATGATCTGTTTGATGCACTTATGAATGAAAAAGTATCGTATCTTAGTAAAAAAGAGGATAATGTTGCAGAAGCTGATCTGTATTTGTGTATTTGTTCTAATTATCAAATAATACTTAAAAAATAACAGTTATATACAAAGAATATCTGTATCACAGAGGACTAAAATGAGAAACTTATTATTTGTAATGTTTATCTGTGCATCTGTAACTGATATGTGAATCTTTTAGCTTAATTCAAACGACTCAAATAAAATTGGTCATACGTACTACGTAAAACATCTAAACGTTGGAATTAATACCAAGAATGGAGTTTTTGCGAAATAAAATTTTGGAGAAATTAGATTACTATCGACTTTTAAAGTTTTTATTTATTAATCAATAAGTTTGGTATTAAATAAAAGCTCTACATAGAGGATTTAAAAAATATTGCACATTCGTTGTTTGTTGTCAATTTGTTTAAAACTACTTTATTCGATGGATCGTGTTGGCTCTTCTTGCCCCATAAACTACATGTTTTATTACTTCTGCCCAAATATTGCTTTAAAAACATATGAATTTATACACCAGGTACAACAACAGTAATAAAAAACTAACACAATTTTGAGAGAAAATAGCAGGGTGTTTTTTATTACACTTTACAAAGTTTTTAAAAACGTGCACAAAATAATAATAAACAAAACACTACTTATTTTCCATTCAAGTTTTGTTAACGTTGTTATATATAGTAAAAATTCATGTTTTAAGCAATACTTTTGGAAGATATTATGAACAATTAAAATTGAAGCATTAGGGACAGACTGACGATCTCTCTAATTATGGAACGTATGATGGAAAATTTTGAAAACGCTGTTAAAGACCATGACTGTTTAGTTTATGGAACATCCCAAGTAGCATAAAAACGCTGACTAATATCGCTTGAAATTGGCCAATCTTAATGTGGAACATTGTAAACTGGTCGTTGTTACAGATTTTGACCAATCTCGCCCAATACTGGGCTTTACATACTGGGAGTTTTGAAATATTTTTATAAGAAACAACGGAGAGCCAAAAAATATGTTTTATGTAAATTTTTGGCATGTCTAGTTTTTAAAATAATCGTGTATTTTGAAACAATGCTCGAGTTACGTCTAGAATTGGCCAATCTTTCAGAACTCCTGTTTCAGACATTGGCCAAGCCAATACTGCTGTGCTGTTTGAGGTGTAGGGAATTCTCTGTACATGACATCATGCTCTCACTTGAACTCCCCTCCCCTCTTCCCTCATATCATCTTATTTTGTGGTACTTTATGTATCAAAATCTCGCTTATATGAAAACTGGCACTTTTCCCAACTAAACACAAGGATTCTATACAAACTCATCCCTTTCACAGTATGAGTTAATCTGAAGTACATTCGACTTTCCCTTTCACAGTATGGGCTCATTTGAAGCACATTCGACCGATGATCATAGTATATGTTGAGCATTCGACAGGAAGACTGCATTTATAGACTGCATATTAGTAACGGGTTGGAATATGAGAAGATTGATTTCATCGGAAGTCAATTTAGGAAGTGATTGAGGAAACACATCATCGAGACAGTGGGGTGACACAGTGATGCTTCATTTACACACCTTCACGCTCCATTATGAGAATGTCCTGTGAGTGAATTTGTCAACTGTCACCCTGCCCCTCCCTTTTTTTTGGGAGGGGGGGGGGGGTCTTTCCCACGCTCTTTCCTTTCTGCTTGAACAATAGAGAAAGGAATGGGTCCTGAAAAGAAGAAATGCCCGACAAGCTCATTCAATTTGCTGTTGACCAAGAAAAAGTTTTTACAAAATCCACTTTATTTTCCATTCGTATGGTATGTTGCACAGGGATGAGAGTGATAAGAAAACAAAAAAGGAGGAAATCTAAAAATTCGTTAAAAAAGCAAGCGGAAGGGACGATACCCAAAAGTTTTGTCAAAAAAGCTCGCAGAAGGAATACACAAAAATTCAACAAAAAAAGTATGAAAGAAGGATGATTCAATAGTTTTAAAGATACAATGAAATTTCTCATAATATCATTATTACATCTGAAATATTTGGAGATTGTGCAGTAATCTGTTAGGAAAGAGGAGCTAAGAGTGAAAATCTTTTGCTTAAGACATGAGGAAAAGTATACTTTTTCCAGGAAAAACTGGTTCAAATCAGAAAAATGCGGATCCTCGAAACAAGTGGCAAAGAGAAGGGAAATGTTACATAAAAAATAAAAAAAGGAGGAATACTCTCATCCCTGATGCTGTGTTAAGCCTATAGTAAAAGTTTTGAAAAATAAATTCGGATTTGTGTTTATGGAAGGGAAAAAGAAGTAGTGGAGATAAGCAGTCACTCAGCAAATGATTTCATTGAAATTTGTCGCCAAGGTGTGTGAATAAAGTCTTCATTAAAGTTCTTCGAATATGACAATAAAGACATTGATTTAAAGTTACAAAAACAAGGCACACGTAGGGGCTTATTATGAATTTTGCTCTTGGTTTCAATATAAAACTGCTATTTAACTTTTGTCTACTCCTACCTGCCTATAATTTGTGTTTTAGCCCCACAGGGTATGTCTATTAACTTATCTTCTTCTTCATTGTCGGAAAGCTTAGTAGGAGTTTTCCGGGTTTTCCCTTTCGAGACGAAATTGCGGGCAGTTATAGCAAAGTGCTCCTCCCTTGTCACTTCAGATCTTGTTACGACGTTTCGGTGCAGTATAGCTTTGTTTAAGCTCTTACACAAGAAAATGTCCTAAACGACTTTTTCCTCCTGTTTTTTGGTTGGATTCTCCCTTCTTTTCTTTTTTTCGAAATAAGGTTTTATCTTCGAAATCCCTTTTCGAAAACGTTGCAATTTTACTGCATTGTAAATTTCTGAAACCAATAAAACCAAGATCATAAAACAGTTCCTACTCAGGTTTCGTTCTGCAATGTTCCCGTGCATCGGATAGCTACCTGAAACTCGGCAACGGCCTTGAATAGGTGGGGCCTAAAGTGTCCCATAAATCTTTCTGGTTAGTAAAAGTCGCTTTGAGTTTAGTTATGTATATAGTCGAGGTGTACTAGTTTATAGAAACTTTCGATATCACATAAAAAATGTTCTATAAACTGCTCAATCTTGTTGATAGGAAAAACCTGGTTAGGAAAATGAGAATTAAAAGCTTCAATCGTGGAACTCCTTTCTTAGAGATTCCGAGCTTAAAAAAGTTCTACAAAAAAGGATCCTTTCGTCAATACCAGCTTGGTGTTTTATTAATGTTAATTAAAATCTATACTAATACAAATTATATTTACGGATTAAGAGGTATTAAACTATTTATAATTAAGTGATAGAAGAGGAATCAATCGATTAATTATAAATTCTGATGTATCTTTATGTTTTATAAAAACGTGTCATCGATAATGCATATCATGATAATTACCTCACATGTCTCTTAATAATAATTCTTGTTTATGATTGCATGTCACTTCTTCAATTTTTAAACTTATAGCATTTTATTTTATAAAATGGTTTTGGAATATTAAAAACCATTTCTATATTTTCTTTGTTACTGTTACCAAAATATAAAAACTTAAATAATTTGCTTGACACACAACTACGTTTGTCAAGACAGTCAGGGTTAGTCTAATTTAAAAATTCATAAACGCTTTAATCTCTACCTATTATCGATAATATTCAGACTATTATACCATTGTTAAGAGCATTTCATTTTAAAGTTAAGGAAAACCTTTAGCTTAAAATATAACGTAAAACATCTACTGAACAGGAGATAGAAAAATAAATCAAAAAATAAATTTCATTTACCATTTGGCTTTAATTTTCTCTTTTCCATATCTTGATATTACTATAGCTTTCTCTAAATAAAATTCCCTCTAAGTAATTCCCTCAAAAATTCTCTCTAAAGAAAATTCCTATTCTGCAAAAAATAATTATTTCTAACCTTACTTAAAAAATAAGCACATACTCGCACTAATATGTTTATAAAATATACATTTTAAAACCTACACACATGCTACATATTTAAACAAACAAGAAAAGAACATTTTGAATTATTCAAAAGACAAAATATTCATGACATAATGAATTTAGTACGACGAAACTTGTACAAAAAAAAAAAAAAAAAAAAAAAAAAATAGAATCTAAGGTAAAAAATATTACGATTTCAACAAAAGCTATTTAGTTCTTTTTCATTTTCAAATCGACTTGTAATAAAGTATTTGTTAAAAACTAAAAATCATAATTTTGGACACTGACTTTTTTTGCTAAAAGTCATTATTTGAATACTGACTTTTTTGTGCTAAAAGTGAGGATTTGGACACTGACTTTTTTCAACTTAAAGGTAAACATTTTTATATGAATGGTATAATGCATGAAATCATTGGACGTTAAAAAAAAATTACTCACCAGGCAGATGACTCTACGACGATACTGCATGTTGCTAACAATATGATGACAGCGTGTATCCTCATTTTAGATGAAAAAGTCAACGTTGGAACTGCACCTTTTTTCAGTTCACGAAGTCACCACAGAAACAATATTTTCGTACAATAAAACACTGGGCAATGTTCACTTTTTCAATGGTTCAGTAATATCTCAACTTCAAATCAGTAGTTCATTTGAAGGAATCGAATGAAATTTGCATTTTGGTTGAAAATAAATAATTTATTTTTAAATTGGATGCGTTTTTATTTAACGGAAAAAATTAATTACACTTGTGGATCTTTTTATGCAAATCAACCGGTATGAAGAGAAAACACATTTCTACGAAAATAAAAAAAAAATTCACCTCTAAAAACATAAATCTTTTTCCTAAAAATTCTCCTAATACAAATTCAAAATATCGATCCTTTTCTTCCGAATACTCCACTACAAAGGCCAGAGAGAACTTCTCCTCTTCAACGTACCCCCCAAAAACAAGAAAATCAAAATCTCAAGATCTGTAACACTCAACAAACACTGCCTCTCCCAAACCATTCGCTTCTGCACCAAGAGGTGTCAAGTCCCGGGTAAGTATTCCCACTAAATGACAGATTCACACTGTTTAGCAAAAGATTTTAAGTATTTGAGCCTTGCCGACACGCTCTTTGTGTAACGCGGGATGCCGCTTGCCCCGCCCCTATTGGGTTACGTCATAGGACCTCCTACCACGCAGGATGCCTCTGAATGGACGCTTTTTGTTCTGTACCCGCCCTATCGTGGACCCGAGGGCCACTCAGATCACACGGCTCAATAGAGTTCTCTGTGAAAGAAAATTCCCTTCTGGGGATTGTGTTCTTCTTTTCCCCCTTCTTTCAACAAAACAGTGAACTGCATGGATTGATGTTTTTGGAGTAAAATCACAGGCTTTGGAACGGTGCGGTAGGTAAATGAAATTACTCGCACTCAACAATGCAGGGGTATTTCCGTTAATGGAATTGTTGTTTTGTATTGGATTCTTGTTAAGGGGACTTGGTACCCCCTCGCAAAAAATAAAAATATATATAAATTTTCTATTTTTTTTTTTCGTGTTTATAATCTTTGAAAACTTCTCTTTATTCTGGCAAGTTTTTGAGTTGGTTCGATAATTGCAATTGCAGAAAAACTATATTTTTACGGAGAATTTAACATTGCTGCAATAGCTCCTTCGAGGTTTCGAACGCATTTTTCTTCAGTTTGTGATTTTTGAAATTCCCACCTTACTCAAAATGCTAAAACTTCAGCAAATATGAATGAAATGACCTGACATTTTTTGTGTGTCATTCTTAATATCTATTTGACAAAAATAGGTATGGATTTCGGAATAAAATAAAACTTTTTTTCTTTACAAATTTAAATGTTGGAAAATGCCCATTTTTTACGCTGTTTTTACATATAGGTACAGTAACTATCATTTTTCTCGAAAACTATTTTACTTATTCTAAATCCGATGCCTAAAAAATTAGAGTATATTAATTGAATTTTTTTTTTTTTTTTTTTTAAATATTGAAAAATAAAAAATAAAATAGAATTTGAAATTTGATGAGTTTTTCTTTTAAATTTTGAAAATTTAGAGCACTATGATAACTTTTTTTTTTTTTAAATAAAATTTAGTTTTTACTCAGTAATACTTTCAAATACGTAAAATTTTAAACACTTAAATAAAAAAAAAAATTGAAGGGTATCAAGTCCCCTTAACAGTCTCTGTTGAAGATTACTTTGAGTAACTGGGGAAAATATAACCCATAAAAACAGAGTTTTTAAAAAATCTTTAATATGCACTGTCAATTTTTATATTCATTAACACAGCGCCGATATGAAAAACATTTCTATCAGCAAAATGTGAGGACGTTTCAATTTTTTTTTTTTTTTTTTTTTTTTTTTTAATGAGCTTGAATTTATAATCTCTCATCCAAATATTATTGATTTATTCTGATTAAAGTAATTTTATCATTTATTTAAAAAAAAAAAAAAAAAAAAAAATTGCAAAGGGAAAGAGTTTTAACAATGATCGGTTAATGACTATTTTAGTGCGATTGGATGACGGCAAGTTGGTTTATTTGTATTCCGTAAAAACGGCCTTTTACAGTAACATCCCCAAAATTTGATAGAATGCATTATCATCGACATCGAACCTATCTGCCATGTTTCACCTCGATTGGATGACGGTAAAAGTGGGTTAATTAGGCCTTCGCAGATTTCGCTCCCATTGACAAACACATAAAATCGAAGTTAATATAAAGGAAGGCCTCTTTAAAAAGAGGCTCAGTCGATCTAGCCAAGCTTAATTTCTTATAAAATATTTCTGATATCTCAAGTCAAGTGACTTTATATAAGGCCATCTAAACTATTACAACTGTATTTATAAAAAGAAGGAAAAAAAAAAAACTTTCCTATCTAAGTTTTCATGAGAAGTAAAAGAATATATATATATATATATATATATATATACAAAAATTGGTTCCCTTTTAGCTGCAACCAGAATTTAATGCTTAGGTTCATGATTTAATGATGTTTATGGTCCAAGGTAGCACCATTAAATCGTGAAACTAAACACCAAATATTGGTTGCAGCTAAATGGGAATCAATTTTTGGTGCAAGGTGGAACAAAATTTTTAACTGTGTATCAATCGAAAAAATATCGCATTTTTATTTTATGTTACCTTTAAAAGGACTCCAAAATGGTGTATAAAAATCCAGCTTCAACAAAGTCGGGAAAAAAAAGGTGGAACAATTCGAAGCATAATTTTTCCTTCACTTAACAAAACGCTAAAGTGCTTTGGAACTATAATTGATGTTAATATAAAATTAAATTTCTCGGTATCAAATATCCTCGCATCAGTTACAATAATTACCAGTAGAGTATCCAGACACATTGTTTCAGAAGAAACTGAGACAGCCCTACTATTGCTTGAAGTATATTGATTTGTGAGTGTTTGATGAAAGTGAAATAGCAAAACATTTTTTAGTTATAACACATTTTAATCAGTCTAAATTTTTGATTAATAAATGAAGAACAAATTAAGCAAAAAATAACCCCTATTTTTTAAGAGAATTTTGCTAATTACTTGTTTATAATATTAAGTCTAGCCTTCTAGCTTTTTTTGAAATTTTACCTGGAACAATCTCATCAGATATATTTTTTGTCTCTGTGAATGGATAAAAAGGGCAAGTCTATTCAATCTTGTTTTGCTCATATAATTTCTTAAATATGATTTTAATGATTATAAAGGTGTAAAGTTTTCTTCGACAGTTGCGATTGAAACTGGCAGAATGTACAAGATTTTTAATGGTTGAGGTATATTCGGAAATACGTCTGCAGAACATTTCGCGAAAACTTCAATGTCAGTAATGCCTTTCTGAACGATGGATAGAGTTCCATTTTGTCTTCCACGTCTCTCAATCTGCTTCGATGACGTCTTGAAAACCAGGTAAATCACTTTCCATAAAATTTTACTAGATTTTCTGCTGGCAGGAAATTCTGCACTGTCTGTGCTTATTGGTATCAGCTTTCTAAATGCCTTAAAAGTTTCTTCTTCGCAAGCACTACAGCTCAGGCCAAGGTTGTCTCTCCAATTCTTCTCCATCTGATTCTATCCGGCGCAATTGTCCTCCATCGATTCACTTCCACCTGTTCTAGGTCTTTTTCAACATTATCAATCCATCTGGTGGGTGGTCGTCCCCTTCGTCGTTTGCCTTCTATATTTGAAAATGTAAATTTTTTGTTGGGGATGCATTATCATATCTTAATATATGCCCCAGCCATCTAATACGAGACGCTTTTACTATTTTCATTATATCGAGTTCGCCATATTTTTTTTATAGATTTCGTGACTTCTTCATGGGATAAAAATGTATCTTCTAACGATGAAAGAATACAATATAAGTACGGAATTAAGATAACTAGCTCGTTCTTCAGTTGTTCGATGAGGAGAGGATGTTATATTCCACAAATTTGGGTGACACTCTCATCAACATTTAAAGCTAGGGCAATTATTTTAACTTCTTCATAAAACGGCTGACATTTTCTTTCGCCTCATCTCTCGTTTTACTTAAAATAGATTTTACATTATAACCATATCAATGGCATTGATTAAGTCAAAAAATTTTCTCTCGCACGCATTGTGAAAGATTGTATGCATAGGATAAAACTTTACATGCTAAACATAAAGACACTATAAAATTAAAATTGCATATTAGGAGGAAACTAAAAACTACTATTTTTGGAAACTACGTGCTTTGCTCTGATCCTTTCCCAAATAATCTTCGATGATGATGGTGATTGGATGAAAAAACTCTTTGTATATTAAAACGGCCTCGTGTTTCGCACTATTTTTTTTCTTAATTCGCATAAGTTTTTTAATTTTGAAAAAATGTTGTGTAAATATTTGAAAGGTTGTTAAATGAGAATATTATTAACTATTTGCAAATAACTCTAACATTGGAAATTTAGCATAATTTTCTTTCAATTTTCTGGGAGAGGGGGGGGGGGATCTGCAACCCTATCAGCCTCCCCTCTGGATACGCTACTGACAATTACACCTCAATTATAACAATAATCCTTTTTCCGAAATCAGTCGTTTTTGATTTGCATCAGACTTTTCCTTCGTAATATTGTGACATTTAAGGATGTCCTCTTTTGCATATATGCAAAAGAGGACAATAATACTTGTCGATTCCTGAGTCGTCTCTTTTAGAGGAAACATATTGGGTATCTATAAAAGGTTGGACACATTTAGATGCTGAATAATTCATAAAATATGAAGATATAAACAAATTTAAGGCATTAATACATGGAATAACTCATATATTTTTATTTATAGTGAACGTTGCCATAGAAAATTTCCTTTTCCCATTTGGATATCATTTCTTATGTAAATATCGTTTGCCCGTGTTATTAATTTTATGTTTTTTCGTTTCTTTTGTAAATATTGTTTGCGAGCGTAATTAATTGTATGTTTTCCCCTCTTGGCCACCCAGATCACCTGATAGAACGCCACTGGATTTTATTCTTTGGGGATTCGTAAAGTACATCGTATATACAGGAGGAAAGTGTCGAAGTAAAGGCATGGATTACAGCCGCAATAGCCTCTGTGGATGCCGACGTTCTTGCCCTGTATCTGGCGTTAAATTGACTACCATCTTGATATTCTCCGTACGACAACGGCGCACATGTGGAAGTCCATTGACAAGAGCCATCAAACTTTTTGAGCCTATCTAACCATTAGTGTTATCAATTTAAATTTGTCTTCATTATTTTATGAATTATTCAACATGAAAATGTGTCCAACCCTTTATAGACACCCTGTATTATTTCCTTTTCCTGGTGGTTCCTCATCGTAAGTTCCGCATCATCGGGATTGAGGAAGACCCTTGCAGAGACAAACAATAACCAAAGCTAAAAGAAGTGTAGGGGGATCTATTAGTGACCATGTCCATCCGTCTTACCTCTCATGTTTCAATTGATCTTTCGAGTCCATCGAAGCTAATTTCGACCATGGCAGATGGAATATCTTTAGGAAAGCGTCTTAGCTAACAGTTGTCTGTCAGGATTATTAATTCTGATGAGATTAGACTCCCATTAGGAAAGAGGGTTGCTGAAAGAATTGTTGCTGATTGGTCAATCTCGCCCAATCCTGATGGGTAAAATATACTGGAAGTTTTGAAATGTTGATGAAGAGTTTTAAAACAGAAATATAGTGTTATAAGAAAGGCTGGAGGGGTAAAAAATATATTTTGTGATGGTTTTGACACGTTTATTTTTTGAAAAATCAAGTATTTTGGGTTGTAGCTTGAGATTCGGAATGGACTGTGAAATCTTTCCAGAACCTTTGTTTCTTGCATTGGCCAATACAAAATTGGCCTTCCAAAACTTCTTTGGAAAAAATACTTCCAATTTGAGCCAGCTTTCGCTTCATACAATATTCTGTTACAAATTCCATGAAATGCTTCCCAGGTCCTATTTCAGGCACGTTCTTCTATTTCCTAAGGGTGTGAAAAACTCTTGTTCCTGGAAGATATCTGGTGTTTCGTTTCCTAAGCTATCCTCAACGGCTGGCTAAACGGATCTGAATTGTTCAAAGTCTGGTTTGCAACAAAAGAGAGCTTTCTCTTCAACAAAGAAGTATTACTCTTAAATGCTGCTAGTCGAGAAGTCGAAACAGAGTGATAAATGATGTCTTGTACACAAAGCCCATTCAATCGCATTAACTATTTGAATGATGAACAAACCAGTGTTCCAAGTGCATGAACTGTTTCACCTTTTCAAGTTACATTCCAATTTCCATTCAGCCCTTAGCCACCTGTTGGACGCTTTTAGGTGATAATGGGTTGTGTCACCCTCAGTTCGACATCCAATGGACCATAAATTACGCTGACGGTTTGCTGCAAACCACACTAACAGGAATTGACTTGTTGACAAAATTGTAGTTACAAGTTGCCAAGTTGTAATTGTAGCTAAAATGTCTTGTGCTACAAAACAAGACCATGGATGAACAATAGATTGATTTATGATTATTATTTATCACTTGGTTTTCAGTTTTGTGTATGTCATAGCTTACATTTAGTAATGAAAATTTATTTTTTACCTTACTTCAGATGTCTGCTGATAATGGCTCGTTTGTGGTAGTTATGTGCATTGTAAGCGAATCAGCAAAATAAAAAAAAGGGAGAAGGGGGTGGGGGGGGGGGGGGAATATCGAAAATAAATAAAAAATAACAATAATAGCAATCGTTTTATTTGACACAAATGATTATTTTTATTTTTTATAATTTAAGAACTTTTCAGCGGGAAAATATTTTAGAATTTATTCTACGTAAAAAAAGACAGATCAATTGAGTCGTATTGAAAATTGTATTTTATGTATCCTGAATATAATAAGTATGGCAAAATTATATGTGTGTGTTTAATTTAACGATCAACTTAAGCGTATACAGTCACAACGCTGAAAATTGGTACAAATGTCAACAAGGACAAACATAGAAAAAGCAAGTTATTCCGATTCAATTAACCAATTTTAAGGGGACAAAAAAGGATCAACGTTTCTAGTAAGAGATATTCAAACGTTCCATTTCCAATGTAGTCGCAACTTTGATACTCAGCAAAAATTTCAACAAAGAGAAACCTAGGAAAAGTAATCAATTCCGATCTAGATTAACCAATTTTAAGGGGTTGAAAAACTTCCCTTGCAGTCACAACACTGAAATTTAGTACAAATGTCAACAAAGACTAATATAAAAAATAAGCTATTCTGTTCTTGATAAACTAATTTTAAGAGTTTTAAAAGGATTTAAACGTTCCAAACGAAGATTATTCAAATGCCCTACTTCTAGTATAGTCAAAAAGATGCTTGGTACAAATGTCAACAAGGAAAAGCACACATAAAATAAGCTATTGCAATATCGATTAACTAATTTTAAAGAGTCAAAAAGGGGTCAAAGGGTTACAAACGAGGAATTTCCCAATTTTCCACATCCAATAAAGTCACAACTAGGAAATTTTGTACCACTTGCAAGCATATATAAAGCAAACTATTATAATTTTGATTCAATTTTCAGGGATTGAAATGGGGCCAAACATCCAAAATGTAGAATGAATGAATGTCTTTTGATTGCTAAAATGCACGTGGCAAAATTTTGTAGAGGGAAGCACTGGTAATCAGCTAGAAGAAAAGATACAGAGTGGTCATAAAATAACTTTGCCAATATGGACTTTCAGCGGAAGTCCCGTTCGAAAGATCGAGATAAAATTTTAGTTACGGTTATAGTTACAGGAACTCGAAGTTTTCGAATAGCAACACTTACTTTTTCTTATTGCAAAATATTCAGGGCATGCGAAAACCCTAAAGAGCGTTGGTACGGTACGTGTATCACAAAAAACGGACGAGCAATATACGCAAAAAAAACAGTTCTGAGAACAGCCAACAAAAGCGCAATCGTGGCGCACGTGCTTATGACAGGCGGTACGTGCATATGACAGAGACCAAAGTTCACATGGGTGTCATCACAGGCAATTTTATCGGTTTTCTATGAGCAAATTTCCTCCATGTGCCTCGTGTGTTTCTGTTGGTCGTTTACAGAGATGCTTTTTTTTTGTGAGTGCGTGCGTGCATTACGCGTCCATTTTTTGTGATACACATACCATTCCAACGTTCTTTAGGGTTTTCGCATGAGCTGAGCATTTAATGACAGGAAAAATGAGGTGTTGCCTTCAAAAATTTGGAGTTCTTATAACTATAACCGTGAGCACTATTTTGTTGTTATTTACAGAATCCCGAGCTCATAGCTCTGAATAACTATACCTGAAATTTCATCTCGATCTGTTGAACGGGACGGCTGCTAGAGGTCCATAAATTGGCAAAGTTATTTTATGACCACCTTGTATAATAACTTCTAATTGGAATGCACAAACAACATTGGTTAGTCCGGATTGTGCTGCAAAAGGTTTATCCGTATATATTAAGGCTGATCTCACCATTTATTTTTTATCAACATTGTTGTCATTTTTGGTATGTGATATGAGATTGGTTTCTGATAAACACCTCCAAAGGTATTCCCAAATATTTTTTCACGAAATTAAGTCTAAGGAATATCCTTGCTATTCATTCGATCCAATTCTTTGTTGTTGAGAGGATCATCAACACAGATTGAAAATAGATAACGATTTAAAGATCACATTGCTGATAGCAATGTCATGAATATTTTCGGTTTTAAATGTTTAATTAACACCTTCTTATCATATTTTCTCAAATGCAAAAAATTCATAATCCGATGAATATATTAGATATTTGAAAATTAAAATAATCAATTTGTTTAATGTTTCGGATTTACCACATCCGATAGCTCTTCTTTAAGTGTTTCAGCTTGAATGTGCTGTATTTCGATAAATTTTAACGATGTAATTTGACCTGAGGAACAATTTTGTAATATTTCCTTTTCTCCGTCAGGGACGGCAAACAATACATTTTTTTAAAAATAAATTTCCTATTAAAATCACATTATCTTTTGTGGTGCCTTAACTTATTTTGAAGTTTTTCGACATACACTGATGTCCTATCTGTAATATTAGAAGCAATAAAGCTTTTCCAGATGCCCTGTACAATGTACATTGTACATCCAGGAAATCAACTGAGATCTCCAAAAATCGTTCCCATACCTCCCTGATCGAGAAACGAAACTCGGTAGCCACCGAGATGTCATAACTTCTTATTAATTCCAAGTCTAATCTTTAACCTCTCGTTTCGTTTGATGGTAATGTATTTCCTAGAAACCTTTTGCGTGTAGAAAAGAAGAAAAAAATACTACTTTTATATCTTCCATACACAGGGGCTTAGTAACAATATTAAGGAAAGGAGACAGTCTTAAGTTATAATGTATGGAAATCCAATGAAACAGCGCAGGAAACTGTCTTTTGAAAGGTCGTTTAAGCATGTTTATGTTTTCATTTGCATGTTTATGTTTCCTTCATTGCAGTCAAGGGGGGAATTTCCCATCCACCGGAGATGCAATTTTATTTGATATGTGGGTCAGAGGTGTTTTGGGATTAATCACAAAAACACGTTGGTAATTAATTTTTGGCCCGACGCGTGGGGAAATTTCCTTTGAGGTTATACGTTTGATATTGGAAATGGCTACTGTTTTCTTTCGTTATTTTTATTGGTGGTATTGAAATGATTAGTTAGGAATGTTTCAAATGCATGGAAAAAAGTTTAAACAACGTTAGCAAACTCTATTAAAATGATTGGTAAGTATAGCGATAGGACACAGCAAATCGGTAAATTTAACTGTATATAAATTGGTATAGCTGTTATAAGAGATAACAAATTTGAAAGATAATTAGGAATCCTTAGTAATAGTAAAATTCAAAATTTCCGAACTCAAATTATTGAGAAATACTTAATGTAGTTAGCAACTTAAAATTGATCTTTTGCATAGAATATTATATGACTATGCTATTCGATTTGCAAGGTAACGTCGCTCTTTGGAGAACTTATTTTTAAAAGAAACATTTATTATTATTATTATTATTATTATTATTATTATTATTATTATTGTTGTTGTTGTTGTTCTTCTTCTTATTATTATTATTAATGGTTCTTTAAGAAGTGAATTTTTATTGTGAATACTAGTTGAGTTATGATAAATTTCTCGATAAATTCACTCGTAGTGTTTCCCAAAAAATGGTATCTCTAAACCTATCGGTATCGGGATACCAATACTTTTTTTAAAAAACACAACTCGTAAATTTATCATAAAATGACCGGGAGATATTATTGTGTAACACCTGAAAATTTCCGATACTTCCTTCAGGTCTGTGTCAGTTAGTTTCTCCAAAAAATAAAGTGGTTCATACTTTAATGAAAAATGGTGCGCGTTTCTCGAACTTTGAGAATGTTATGACAGCATAAAATGTGTTCAAAGGGCGTTTTTGCTCTTTTCGTTTCAGAAGGGAAATGCAATGATTTCGATAATTTTCGCATAAAAGTTAGGGCGTAGTTTCAACTATCTTCTACAACTAAAAAACCAGGATGCTTGGATGAACACTTCTACGGCAGCTACTTTCGAAAGACTTCATGAAATTTCAAAGTAATGAAGTTTAATTCAGCTGCCGGGTAGACTTTTATATAATCTTATGCTCACCTATAGCATGAAAGAGATCTCGGGATAGAGAACCTCGCCGGTGCTCTGTGGTCTATCTTTACAAAGCAATGACGGCGATAGTGATAGATAATTTTGTGTCTATCATCGGGTTGTGTTGCTGAATTTTACTGCTCTTTGAAACGTAAATTTTGTTTAGTTCCCCCTTGAAAAACCTCCTGGATTGTATACCCCAAGACTTCGACCTAACTATGATCTGGCATAGTTTAGCTCTTGCGTGCAAGAAATTAACCAATGCAATAAGCTCCTAATACTCTTGACAAAAACTATATCGTAGTGTCAATGTAAGCACAAAAGCTGTTGTCAGGGGCGTACTGGGACATAAAACCGGCCCGGTGATTTTAGATTTATGCCTGCCCAAATTTTAATTATAATCATTTATCAAATTTTAACTCTTTTTGTTAATAAAATTCCACTAATTAATTTTAATAATGAAATATTTTGAATAACTAATAAATTTTGTTATTTAAATATTTATAATGAATAATTTATTGCGATGATTATATAAATTTATTTATAAATTTTTATAATTGAATTGTTTTAATAATTAGTTTAATTAACTAAATTTTTCTCTGTTTTTAATCCTTATATCCCCTTTGAGTAAACTTGGTTTAATAAACTATTGATAGTTTGTTACAAAATAAAACAATATCTAAATTGTAAAATAAAGAATGCTTAGGTTTATAAAAAATGTTTATAAGAAAATGACTTTCGAAATTATACTATATACTTAACTTTAAAAGGTATAAAATAAGTAAAGAGTTGTAATACTAGAGATCTTTGCAATTTGAACAAATATCATTGCTGTTTGGTTCTGTATCTGCACACGAAGATGAAACTTCTAAAGTTTTGTTTAAATGATTATTAATCTCAGTAGTGTCGATTGCTACGTTATGATTTGTAACAATATTTTGATCCGTTGATCCAAAGAATATATCCTTTATAGATAAACATTGCTTTGCAAGACATTTTCTTTTTTTACCGTCCATTTTAACAAATTAGACAAAAATCTGAATAAATAAAAACTGTCGTCGTTAAAAAAAACTTTAAAA
Source organism: Linyphia triangularis (assembly GCA_963978545.1). NCBI lineage: Eukaryota > Metazoa > Arthropoda > Arachnida > Araneae > Linyphiidae > Linyphia > Linyphia triangularis. Next base: position 90,566,229 of record OZ021722.1, read on the forward strand.
TCCATTTTGTTGCAAAATTAATCGAAAACTTGGAACTTGGAACTTTGAAAAATTACGTGATGGCGTAAAGTTAGGCGTAAATTATTCAAAATTATTGAGGAGAACAGGGAAGAAAGAAGAAGTTCAGAGTTCAGATATAGAAAAATATGTGATGGATCATAACATGTACAAATTCGTGACAATACTGTTATAATTAAACGTATACATAAATTGAGGAACTTGCATATATAAATAGGTTTATCAAGTTTTAATGCTTTGACATTTCAGTTAGGTTTTTAGCAAACATATCTTAACTTTCTAATTTCTTCAACAGATAACTTTGCTTTCTACGAAATATATTTTAACTTGTTATCGGTTAAACTCGTGAATTTCTATTAAGATTTTATTCTTTTTTAAATTTACCACTACTTAATTTCTTTTTTTAATAATTATTTTTAAACAGTTCATAATGGAAGATTGTTTGGCACATACCCAATTGTCATTCAATTCTATTTAAACAATTTTAGACAAAATGAAATTGCATTACAACACAAAATTAAATAATTACCCCTTGTCTATGGAGTGAATCAAATTATCTACATAAAATCGTATACTTATGATTATAATAAGAGATGTATCTCTTATTATTTATAAAAATGGTTTAATAATTTTCATTTACAATTAAATCACTCTCAATAATATCTTAATTAATAGTACTACATTTTAAAAAAAAAAGATTATACGGACTTAAAAAAATAACTATAAATGGAAAATGTGTAATACAGAAAATTTAATTTTTCTGATTTCGAAAACAAAACGTATAAAAAGCTTAGATTTTGAATTGTACTCTAAACACACAATGTCAGGCAGATCACTAACACAATGCAATGTTAAATATATCTTTACATTCGTATTAAAAAGTTATAAATCGACACAAACATGATCCAAATTGGTTCAGTTAATCTGGAGTTATAGGCGTAAATAAACATAGATAAACGTTGAATTTTATACGTATATGAAGAGATAAAATTTAAATAAAAATCTTTTCTCTAGTAAACGTAATTTTACGTATAAATTAGATTAATTCATTTCAAGTTTTTAAGAATTAAGAACCATTATATATAAATAATTTAAAATAAAGACACTTACTTGAAATGTATATTTGAAGTTTTATGTAATCAGTTGCAACATTTTCGTTTGGTATTGACTGTAGTATATAATTGCTACCAAAACAACGACCACTCTTTTCTTGGTGTTGTGACTTGTGTTCCATCATTTGTCAATTCCGTTCGACTGGTAATGTAATTAGAGCTAGAGTCTTTACCGCTTCGAAAAATTGACCCCCTGAGAAGTTTTACTTAAAGTTTCAGCTTTTAAGATGTCCGAACAATATATACTCTGTCACCAACGATCTTGGTGGGCCATTATAGTAATGAGTTAATAGCCCATCCACGACTGGACTATGCGGGTAGTCTCAGATCTCCTTGGTCCTTTCCTCACCTCGGGCGTTAAGTAGCAGTCATCGGCCGCTTCTTCACAATACCCATACTTTTACTAGAATACCTTATCTCCCCGACTAACCAAAAAAGGGAGCGAACGATGGAAACAATTGGGATTCAAATGCAATGGGTTAGAAAAAAGAAGAAAAACAAGTTCAAGAAGACGATTACTTATATTGAAAAAAAAAGAACGAACTTCCATACCGGACCGGCCCATTTTTTTCAGACACTGACCGGCCCGGTGATTGCACCGGACAACCCTATGGCCAGTACGCCCCTGGCTGTTGTATATCATGACACTACGTATAATTCTCAAAAATTACTCACATAGTCGTTAATTGGAAGTCAACTTCTTTAATCTCGTTTTTCGTGAAGCATCCGATTTGTAGTTAGTCCGATTGTTTTAGAATTCACACGGCAATATTAGACAACGATGCAAGTGCAACAAATTCATAAAATTCATATCTAGGTGCAACTAAAATGTTCAACAAAGTTTGATAGCCTTACTCCAGAACAAATTCAAGTGCGTGTTTAATTCAAAAACGGTTTGAAGTTGTGTTCTTATTTATTTACTGCTTTTAAAACAATTGAAAATTATGGAATAAAGTGTTGTCAAACATATAGCAGCTGCATTCAGATAAAGTTCCAAACATTTTACACTTGTGGTCTATTATTAATTGTTTTAAAACAATTGAAAGTTATTGAATCCAGTTCTGTTAAACAGTATCAGTTGCAGAGTAGGATAAGGTGATTTGTAACAATAAACGACTTCTAGTGGTATTAACGATCAAGAATGGGAAACATGCAAGTTGTGACACACAAAATCTGTTCAATTAAGATACGTTGTACAACTTTGTGACATTTAAACTTTTCTGCAACTTTTTTATGAAATTTTGCAAAATTAAAAAGTATGAAAGCCTTCTGGGGATAGTTTCTCCCGCTGCCAAGGGCCACCTGAGCAGTGCAAGTTGACACCTGGTCGTGTGGACTTAGGGATGTTATTTCAAAAGACATCTTTAAGAATTTAGGTCCATGTCTCTGGGAGTGGATTATAAGATACGGATTTTAGCTTATCCACTCCATTTACAGTTAACTACAATACCAACTACTGAAGATTATGCTGATATTTACTGGTCGACGGAGGACTCGAAAAGAAAGTCTTCAAGGCAATTAACTATTGCCACTGTTGAAGGCTACTATGAACGCTTTACCTGTCATCTCAACTAATTGATTCGCTACCCTCCATAGTCGTCTAAAGCAGTGCCGTTTTTCAGTCTATAAAAGTGCATGACATTAACACCTGAGTTCTAAAGGGTTAAGGTACTTACATTTCTTGGAGCTTTTACAGTCTGAGAAATTGGATACCTCCCTGGTAGCGAAGCGACAACTGTGAATAAACAAAGTCTCACATTCTTTTCAAGAACTTATCATGAGCACTTGAATTCTAAGGATCGAAGCACATGCCAAGGCTCTCTTACAATGAAGGATTATCCATTGTGAGAGCTATAAGGTAAACGCGATAGTAGTTCACTGACGTGGGTGGGCATCCTTTTTGACTTTCAAGGAACATTCTTTTAACATTGGGAATGTTAATTAGACATACGCAGTAGGATAAAACAGAAGTTTAACATCAGGATTGCTCATGCCATTATTAAGGACCTCTCAGGTAAATACTGGTCTCACAGGTTGACATTCTTTATCCAGCAGTACACATGGAAAAATACCATGCACACACATTACTGTCGAGTCCCTTTCACGTGCTTTTCTATATTGAAAACAATATGCTTTAACCATGGCATGAATCTGATGTAGATTAAAATACGGTAGTTTGCGTCAGTTACTGCAATTTCCCTACTAGTAGAGCATAGATTACTGTAATTTTTATATTATAAAGCATATTTATGTGATTTGTTATAAGGCAATGATATGATATAAAGCAATGGTAGGATATTTTGCAAATTGTGATGAAAATATTTGGGTTTCATAATTGAAACCCACATATTTTCATCACAATCTGCTTTTGTTAAATTTAGTAGGTGAGGTATATGGTGTCAGTGTAGACTGGAAATCACCAAAAAAATGAGCATTTCTCCAAACTTTGTGAATCACACACAAGGATTGTAAAACAAAAAATATGTCTTTTTACAAGAAGCAAATGTAAAGTAAATTATCCCTCCCTCACTCCATCACTAAGAATATCCGTTTGCCCAAATTGTCCATGCTTATTGCCCATCCGAGCCAGGTCAGTGGATGTCATCGTATGTTAAAAATACTTTTATACAACTTTTTGGAGTTTTAATACAGCATTTAATATTTGTAAATCTCTATGTGCAACTCAAAAAACATTGAACTATAAGCTCCCCAAAAAAGTAATGTATCGGCTAAATTATTGACCGCATCAGAGCCCTGTTGGTCTGCGTGGTTTAGCCGACTATGCTTTATAGAAGAGAAAAATTAAAATAGTCATCACAGCTCAATTATAATAATTATTGTGTAGACGTAATACCTATTGCAAACTGACATTGCATTTGTGGCATTATTACAATTACCCCTATCGCCAATTGAATACATTTACCACAGAGTCAGTGGGCGTACCGGGGACGGCTGAGACAACTCTACTATTTCTTAAGTATATTTATTTTTAAATTTTTGATGAAAGTAAAATGTCAAAACTGTTTTTTAATTAATGCACATTTTAATTCATCTAAATTTTTTATTAATGAATGAGGGACAAATTAAACAGAGCTAATATTATTCTTTTTAAGAAATACTCAACTTAACAAATTACATGTTTACAATACTAAGCCCAATCTTCTGTTTTTTTATTATTTTTATTTTTTTTATTTTGTCTAGAACTATGTCATCATATATTTTTATGTCTCTGTGAATGGACAAAAGTGCCAATCCGTTCAACCTTGTTTCACTCATAGAATTTCTTAACTATGATTTTAACGATCGTAAAGTTGAAAAGCTTCTTTCAGCAGTTGCGATTAAGACTGGGAGAATGCACAATTTGCTTAATTATTTATGTGTATTTGAAAGCATTCTTCGAAAGCATCCATGGCAGTAGAAGGCTTTTCTAAACAGCGAATAGAGCTCCATTTTGTTTTCCACATAATCCATTCTTCTTCGATGAAGTCTTGAAAACCAAACAAATTCTTTTATAAAATTTTACCAGATTTTCTATGGCAGTAAACTTTGTACTGTCTGTGCTGTATCAGCTTTCTGAATGCCTTTAAAGTTTCTTCGTGGGCTAAATACCTATCTTGTAAAGATGAAAGAATGTCCTCTCAGTACGAAATGAAGATAACTCGGCTGTAATTTTCTTCAGTTTGTTTAAAGAGGAATATTTTACCTGTGACGTTGTAGTCTGCAAACTCTAAGGGACCCTATAATCAACATTTAAAGCTAGGGCGATAGCTTAAAACTTCTTCCTAGGTACAGAAATTATTTTTTTTTAAAAAGTTCTTAAAATTTTTTCTTCAATATAATTAGTTACCTTCCTTAATGTTTTTTTTTTTTTTTTTTTTTTTTTTTCTTTTTTTTTTCTTAAAAATCCGCGAGAATTATTATCTATTAATGAACTATTATTTTAGTTTCAAAGATATGTTTGTATACTAAAAAATTTCCTAAAAATTCACTTTGCTCTAATTTTATAGATTATGTAGTATTTAGAAAATAAATGGAGTAAGATTTAATTATTATTGTATTGCGACTGTTTACGCATTTTGGTTTATGCAAAACCAAGTTTACTCAAAGGAGGTATAAATAGAAAAGAGACGAGTTAAAATTTGAGTAAATTAAACTATTTAATAAAACAATTCTATTATTAAAATACACGAATAAAAATATTTAATTATTGAATATAAATACTTAAATAAAAATATATTAATTATTGAATATAAATACTTAAATAAAAAATATATTAATTATTAAAACTTTTCACTTTATTAAAATTAATGGAATTATTTCATTATTAACAATAATTATCAAAATTTGATTAATGATTATACTGAAAATCTAAGCCGTCATAAATTTATAGTCACCAGGTCGATTTTATGTCCCAGTACGCCTATGCAATCCGATAAGTACAGCACATACATAAGCAAGCCACACTTATCTAAACTCCTCATCCGCTATCCAGAGGAAACTGTGAAACCATTCTAAAAGTTAATCTTCTCCCATTAGGGGAACGAGACAAAAATCACACCAAAAGACAAAAATATGTTTTTACCAAATTAAGACATTACCTTAAGCCCTGTAATTTCCCCGCGACCAAAAAAGGAGAGCGAGAGAGCAACTGGTAAAATCTGAATGACATAACCATAATAACTCAAAGCGGGGAGGTGAGGGGAGGGGGGGATCTTCTACCTCCCAAGTGAGTCCGGAAGTACCTCCCAGGTTATAACCGAGGTAGAAATCAATTCCTCCCAAAATGCCTCGGCGAGAAAAACACAGCGAGGTGTGATTTGGGACTGATTACTGTGATCACGCGATCCTGCCGCCGCCGACTCGGATTAAGTTATTTCGGGGTGTGTGAATCAGGGCTGCCAACTCTCAGATAGCCTGAATCGCCAACAGCCTATTAAAAAATCGCCAAAAATCGCCAGATCTCAAAATCAAGAAAATCGCCTAAATATAGCCAAAATTCGCCAAATGAGAAAATATATCGCCAAAAAAACTAATTATCTTAGATAAAAGATGTATTTATCAATAGTATTGCCTTTCCAGCCAAGCCAATTGGCAAATAAATACCCGCAAACCGGGTTTTTTCAACGTTGGAGGGTAATTTGAAAATGAGGGTATCTGCGTTTTTTTTTTTTTTTCCTCAAAAAGAATGTATTTTTTTTACAACGGAGAGGTCATTTTTTCGAGTAATGTGATAATGTGAAGGCATGGATTAAATAAACAAGGGTTATTACTACACGAGTAGGTGGCGAAACACGAGATCAATTTATTTTATCCCCTACCGGTGTAGTGTTCGTCATTGTGGTGTTCGTTTCAAGTTTCAATTAGTTTGCAGCCGTTTTTAGGGTTTCCTATCCCTCCCTATTGCCCCCCCCCCCCCCAGGAGTTCTCTTACAAAGAAACCTCGGCGCCTACTTGACAAATAATTAGATCGACTTGGCGGGCAAACTTAACGTAACCCAAATGGTTGTGGAGAATCGTTTTAGGGCAGTTTAGCTTCTGGCCTCCAGCCTTCTTCTTTCCTTTTTTTTTTTTTTTTTTTTTCGCAACAAAACAAAGGACCAAGGGGTACTCTGTTGTGTTTGTTAAAATACTAGTCGCACTGTCGGCAGGGGGGGGGGGGATGAAATTTGCAGTGTCATTTCCTTTCCCTTGTTCCAATCTTAAGCCGAAACCGATTCTGGTTTGGCTTTTTTTTCCTTTCCATTTCTATCTATTAACTGAGTTGGGATTTAGGAAAGCTAAGCTGAAGACACACAGGAACAAATTCCACCCTCTTTAATATTTCAGTGCATTTCTCCCCTTTCGACATTTATCAAAAGGGGGCTTGTATCAGCGCCGTGCCCGGACCGTTCCTGTGTGCCCCCAGTTTAGGCTGCCACGTATTATTCATTAGGCAAAAAATTTTCGTTGCTCTCTAAATAATATTGGAAACTTTTCTTGGATATTCCTAGGTTATTTGCTTAGGCTTGTCATTTAAAACTTAACAATAAGAATAATAAAAGACTGCAAATTATTATTTACTTTCAATTTGATTTTGTACAATAGAAGAAACAGTATAAATAAAAGAAAATACAACGAACCTGGAAATGATGAAGAAAATGGTAGATAAAAATGTAAATAGTACAGCTTTAACCACAATAATTATTTCTAAAAAGAGTTAATTAACTTTAGAGAGAAATGAAAAATAAATATTGACATAATTAACATGACTGATTACAATGCTTTAATTGGATATAAAAATAAGAATTTATGTTTTTGAATAAGAATTATTTGATTATTTTTCTTAATAATCTTATGACTTTTGAAATTTTAATTTGTTAAAAATTTTAAACTTGTTTTTTTAACAATTCAGATTGTTACTACATCAATAATCGGACATCTGTCACAAACACTGTCGGGTCTACTTATATTTTGAAAATTGAGATCACCACAGAATTCCTTCACGTTATGGACAATTTTGAAACAATATTTCATATTTTCTTAGTTACACGAACAGTTTTGCATTTCAATAATTTTATGCTTTTACATGGAGCTAGATAAATTATTTTTATGAATTTCAATGACCCATTAGATAAAACAGGGAAATAAAAGTATTGGATTCGGTAAAAAAAAATTTTTTTTGCTTTTCTTCATGTTTTGGGATGTGCTCTGAGTTCAAAAAAGTGGTCTAGAACAATGTCGGTGTACGTCCGGAGACCTAGTAAGCATAATTCCCGAACAGATTGATCTAGGATATTCTACTTTGGGTCGCACTCATCAAATGAGTATTTTACCTTGTTTGTAAAAGGATTACTTTCCACACTAGCTGCATAAATAACTATTTCCTATAACATTTTTTTTTCAATTGGATCGGCTTAAATTAGAACTTCTCAATAGTCAAAAACTTCTCAAATCTATTGTATCTCTTTGTTAATGTATTAAATTTTGCTGTGAAAAATATGTGATACATTTTTGTAAATTATTTGAAAATTTCCGATTAGTTTGGTATGTGAACGAAACAAGTAATTTAAAATGAATGACAGGTGTTTGATCCAACATTTTAATTTTTAGTCTTTATTTTTGATGACGACATTTTCAAAATTTTGATTTTTTTTTTTATTAAACTTTTATTATTTTAAATAAGATACTCATTTCATAATACATGCTACAGAGTTTTTAAAGTTGCTTCATTGACTTTGACTTCAGGGCAACATATTTTAAAGTCGGATTTTCGGGGAATCGATTGACTTCTTATAATAATTAATTTTTTTTTCCCTTTTTTGTCGCGTTCCATGTGCCACCTACGTGGGAAGACTGCTTCTTCCTCTCGTTTTTTTATTTCTGGTAACACCTTTAGATTAGATACGAATCAAGTTTCTTAATAAGAAAAAATCCTTTGCACGAAATAAGAAAACAATTTGTGATTAGTTGAAACGCACTTCGAATTCTTCCACCTCTTTTTATTTTACACTACAGCACTTAGATTAAGTTCAATTGGATTACAGTAAATGAGTTAATTAGTTCCTCCAAGTCAAATAGAAACGCGTGTAAAAGAGGCCTTTTAGTGACAGCCCTAAAACTTGATAGAATACATTGCCATCGACATCGAATCTATCTGCTAAGTTTCGGCTCGAATGGATAAAGCTAGGCAAGTGGATTAATTTGTAGTTATCATTTTCTCAGATTCGTACGCCACACACAAAAGCAAACAACAGTTAGGATTTAGAAATACAACATACAAAATTCAAAGAAAATTGTTTCCCCAATGAAAATAAAATTAAAAAATAGGCCATATTCTAAATGAACAACCGAATTCTAAAAATAGATATCAAAGTATCATATTTGATGCCTAATAATCTACAAAAAGCAAAGTATTTAAAAGTAAATGGTTGAGAACAAAACAGGAACAAAAAGCAAGCCAAAGTATTTTAATGATAGCGCAATAAATGTATCTTCTAACCAATCCTCAATAATTCAAGACAACAGGCGCCTTCATTCACCAGACAGTTACAAGGAAAGTTAACTAAGTCTGCTTTAATAAAAAAAAATATATAAATATATATATATATATATATAAAAATAGCAGATATCCAGAAAATCACTGGAAAATCCGAAAATCGCCAAAAAAAAGCTGAAATTCGCCAGAATAATTTTTTTAAATCGCCAAAAAATCGCCAATCGCCAAACCCTCAAAACCTATCGCCAGACGCCTTCAAAAATCGCCAAATTGGCGAAAAATCGCCAGACCTGGCAGCGCTGGTGTGAATGGTAAAGATACCCTTTTGGGAATGTGCAAAAGGGAAGAGCGAAAATGAGCTGGGAGGGAGCTGCTACCGCCAACAGAGCGGTCATTATACGATCACTAATCAAGTGGTCTTGGGTTCTTTTCTTTCTTTTTTTTTTTTTTTTCATTTTGTGGTTGAGGACCACCTCCCCTCTTTTGTAAGGAGGCGAGAAACGATTTTATTTGTTGTTTACCGCTCAGGATCAATGAGAAAGGATTAGATGGTGGATGCTTTAGAAAGGGATGGTGTGCTCGGAGCGTACAAGAAAAGGTTGTGTTTTGGACATTTTTTTTTTATCGTCGTTTTTGAATACTGTATTCTGTTCGTGTATTTTTGAAAGGAATTATTTTCTATAGGAATTGATAAAAAATTGTTTTAGGAATGAAAATTTAATCGCTTGTAACAGCCTAATAATTAGACAGCCTTATGTCAAATTGAATTTCAATGGTACTTGGTTATTTAGTAGTTACGAATAGTTTAGAATTGATTGTGAGTCAAGACATTCGCATGGTGTCGTGTGTAAAACAAATCTAAATTCGAAACAAACACGCTCTCTTAATAATTCTGAAATTCAGAGGAAGTAATATTCCAAAGATTTCGAATTTAACGAGTTTCGTTAGAAGAGCTTCTATTACTTCTACTTTTGGTGACAGTTCCCAAAACTTAATAGAATACATATTCATCGACAATGAATCTATCGACCAAGTTTCAGCTTGATTGAATGACGGAAAGTAGGTTAATTTACCTTAGTACATTTTTTTTACCACAAACAAACAAAATCGAAGTTAATGTATACAGGATTTGAAACCAAACAATACTTTAGGAGTATACAGAAAAGGATACCATTATGTATAAGAATAAGTTTAATTTCTTGCTTGTGCAACATTGAGATTACCTTGCTTATCATTATCTTCTCAATAATTTCTTTAAAAGGAAAAGAACATTAATAAATGAATCCCCCTTTGAAAACCTCATATAATGGTGAAATATGATTTTGTATACTACTTAAATAACTAACGAATATTGTGAACTTAACTACTGGCAAATTCGTGATAATGAAAAGGAAAAGGGGCTTTCGAAAGAAACAAATGTACCATCTCAGTCTGAATGAAACATATTTTCTTTTCAAGCTACACCTCTTTCTGAACCACTTCCAATAGCGACTATACATAGTCGATTTCAATGTCTTGTACTTCTTTCAAAAGTCCTCTTCCGTTTATCCCAGAAGTGAGGTCCATTTGCCCATTGTGCGACGCTGACTTGTGGGCGTTGACTGGACAACACCTCCTCGCTGCCACTCGCTACATGTCAAGGGAATGGGAAAGAACGTGGTAATCTATTTCTGTGTAGTAGGTAGTGTCTGCTACTGATAGATTGACTACTTGTATTCCTCAAGATGGAGAATGCAAATCAGTTTATTTTCCTGCATCCAGACGGAATTTGAACTGAAATGGAATGGTGTTGAATAGTAATTTGGTAACTGCATTCTCAATGGTCTTTGGAATGGTTTTTCCATTTTGACTTTTTGTGGTGGGAGGAAGGCTGTAAGAAAGGTTATTTAGTAAGTTTAAGGGAGTTAGTTTAAAGTAGAAACTAGCTACTAGATATAATAATAATAATAATAATGATAATAATAATAATAATAATAGTCACCTTATTAATAGACAAATTTTACCGCCAATGTAGAAAGAACCGCATTTAATTCAAGAGCTATAGTTTACCGACCACTGGAATATGCTATGGAGTTTTTACGGATGCTGCTTTCTTTTACGTTACTAAAATTACGTTGTTGTTTTTTAATTACCGATGCTGCTTTTTCAATGATTTTTTTAAAAAGCTGCTACCTGCTTTGTGAGAGAGGAGGACTATAATCTATTTATGTGTTGCTTTCACACCTGTCGTTTCCTACCGAAACTTTATATTCTGGTAAGGCCTCGCATAAGGTATATTTTATATAAACTACTTTACTGAAAAAGAAAATGTTACAACTCAAACAGAATGTATATTATATGCGGGGGTAATTCATTTGGTTTTTACGCATATATGTTTGACTGATTTTATTAATGTATATGGTAAATTGCCTAAAAAATTATTGTTTGATGTCCATACTTTCAAATCATTGACATTTGAATTCTGAATATTCCGTCTCAACTTTGTTAACCGAAAATGAATTAATTTATAATGAATCAGAAATGCAAATGAATTTATGTATATTGACAAAAATCCATCGTAACCCAAAATCCATCAAAGTCTTACAATATTGTCTCAACTTTCTTAATGAACCTATATCTACTTTTAGTTGACATACCTATTCTTATACATATTGAAGAATCTATTACGGAATATTAGATGGGACACGGTATAACTACCATTCATTTCCCTTCATCTGCTTGAAGAGTATAAACTGTTTGAGATTTAATTAGAAATAACAATTAGAGATCAATAATGTGGGCTGTGTAGTTTTTACTTTCAATTACCCATATTTTAACATAGGGTTCTAAAAGTATTGCATATGGAATTTTTATTTTTGGTTTCATTGCTACACGTTTTGGAACGTCTCGAATGCAAAAAAAAAGTGGAATATAAAAAAATGTATGTGTGTCTGGATGTCTGTCATTGATCAGAATAACTCCCACATGGATTCAGCTAAAATATTCAACTTTTGGGATCTGTCACTAACGTTTTCGCAAAGCTTAGATGAAAAATTCCTTGTTTTTCATAAATTGTCGAAATACGACTCGAATGATTTCGATCAAAATCGATGTGGGACTGCAATTTAAGGTGCTTCAAACATTCCCACGTCTGAAATTCCCGTAGAAATTCAATTAGGGCGTAAAAAGTCAGCTGAAAGTTGAGAAACGAATCTCTCCAATTTTACAATTTTAGCATTTATTTATTTATTATTATTTTTTTATTTTTTTTGGCTAATGTAACAATTATCGCCAGAAAATATCACCAAACTGGCAATTTTTTTAACTAATGAAAAAATGAAAACGGTAAATTACACTAATCCATTTCAAATTAAAAAATTTAAATACAGTGACCAGTATTAAAGTGTGATTGAAAGTTGTGCGATGTTCCACAACTCTAGTTTTTTATGCAACTGTTAAAATCATTGTGGTGCAGTGTGCAACACTGAAAAATTAAAACTCTTTTGCAATGCAGATTCGTTGAATGCTGCTATTTTTAGACAAGAGAAAATAGCTTTAAAGATCAATTATCTACTTGGCAGTCAACAAAACCATTTACCCATTAGATATAATGGAATAATTTATTTTAGAAACCCGTCAATGCACAATTTTTTTTTTTTTTAAATCTCTGTAAATGGGGTTCTGAAACGATTCAATTACAAATCAAATAAACAACTAAGTAGTGTTAATTTATCTTAATATGTAATTTTTTATGATTGCATTAAAAGTTTTGTATTTAGAAAACTATAATAAGAGTTGAGCTACTCCAGAACATGTATTGGATTCTGGTAATGTAATTAGTCCACTCGCGTATCTAATTTATGGTCTCTATTGAGAATTTTAAGTGATTAAACCTTAATTCAAATCTGTTACTAAAATGGTTAATCTCACATTGTAGAAATGACTCAAGAAATCATCCCTATGAATACGTCATTGAAAAATCCCTCTCCAACAATTAATATACTCCAACGAAGTTTTATTTTTTTCTATTTAATTTTTAAAGGGAAAACTTGTGTACTTTTGCATTTGGGGCAAAAAAAATTTCCTTGCACGTAATTAAAATCTAATTTAAAATATTTTAATCCATTTATTTAATAAGAAAATCCAAGATGTATGAACTTCAAGAATTTATTCGTTTTCCTTTCAGTTTATTTAACTAGGTAACTACATAAATACAATTATTACATGTAACTGATATTCTCTATAGTATACAAAAAAAAACAGGCTATGGTCTGTATCTTTTTATTGATTTTGAAGCTCAACAACTATTGAAGCCTGCCTCGGGTTTCAATTCTATAACTTATTATGGTTAGACTATTTCTGCATCTAAATCCGAACATTCCCAAATATAAATATTATTCAAAATGTAAAAATGTTTTTAAATGATAATAAAAATGCATCATTTCCATTTCATTACTCTTTCATTTGAATTTCGCTAATCACTTTCTCTGATTTTTCTTATATCTGAAGCCAAATTTCAAACGCTTCGAAGAAACATTTTGAATAATATTTGTATTCGAGAAAGTTTGTAAAGACCTACAAACTTTCCCAAATACAAATATTGTTCCAAATGTTTATAAAATTTTGTTCCAGATATAGGAAAAATAGGAGAAAGCAATTAGCGAAATTCAAGTGATAGTGTGATGAAATGGAAATGAATCATTTTTATTATCATTTAAAAATTAGTTTCGGATTAAATAAATAAATAAATAAATAAATAAATAAATAAATAAATAAATAAATAAATAAATAAATAAATAAATAAATAAATAAATAAATAAATAAATAAATAAATAAATAAATAAATAAATAAATAAATAAATAAATAAATAAATAAATAAATAAATAAATAAATAAATAAATAAATCAATAAATCAATAAATCAATAAACAAATAAACAAATAAATAAATAAATAAATAAATAAATAAATAAATAAATAAATAAATAAATAAATAAATAAATAAATAAATAAATAAATAAATAAATAAATAAATAAATAAATAAATAAATAAATAAATAAATAAATAAATAAATAAATAAATAAATAAATAAATAAATAAATAAATAAATAAATAAATAAATAAATAAATAAATAAATAAATAAATAAATAAATCAGATTGACCATTCAGATTAAGCTGGATGCATATAAAGCCAATATCCAGTGTTCTCATTTATTCGTTTTCTTAAACTCGTCCATTGATGCCTGAAAATTTGCTTTCGTTACACCATTCAGTGTCTCAAGACTGCGATCTCGATAACAGCTATAGGTACGATAGTCAACCTCACAAACATGTCCTTGTTGCCCATACTTCAGAGCTGCATCAATAATCTCTCCTCCTAGTAAGTCGATACCCTCTGTGTGTCTTCTACTAGAGGAGATGGGCTGATGCTTAGAGTTTTGCCAACACTCCCACTCAAGAAAAAAAAAGGTGGACAACCCGAGTGACCGCATCACTCCTTCTCTCCTTCTTTGTTAACAAAACATTCCCCCCCACACTTGAAGTGGCTGACCATATTAACAGCCCCCCACGTGTGTAAAGCATTCGGAGGGACGAACAGATCCCAGGTGTAAAGCAACGCCCTGAAACAGCGTGCAAACAGATCAAGACCCTTTGTGGCTTGTTGTTGTTTAGCTGGAAGACGAGTGTCTGGGTGCCCTCTTTGTGATAGCATGGACCTGAAAGGGTTTTCTGCCTACAAAAGTGTTTCGAGCTCTTGACTTGAATTGTTATGCTGCCTTTGAGAAAGCATAGTTATGTTCTTAGATTTCATTTCAAATTGTATTGCTATGTACCATGTTTAAAGGATTGTATGCGATATAAGTAACTCAACAGTAGTTTAGTGATGGGATGAAATAGTTGTAAGAAAGGTTGTGGATTTTGGTGGTGATAAAATTGGAAATCTAAATATCTGAAATACTATTTTATGTCAGAACACAAATGTTTGCTCATTAAGGACTGACAAGTTACAATAATAAAAAAAAAGGGGGGGGGGGAGCTTACTCTATTACCCAGCTCTTTTCTGCCCCACAGAGAGAAAAAACCACGAACATAATTTTTACATGTTTTATAGTAAAAAAACTTATCACGATTATGCCAGACCATTATTCTTTTGTTTATGTTAGATATGACATGAAATTTCCTAAATATGGAAGGCATTGCAATTCGTAAGATTTTTTTTTTTTTTTTTTTTTTTGAGGAATATCCAGCATTATCCTCTACCCTAAGTAGACTATCAAGACAGAAGTCCTTCAAACGTTAACTTAAAATAATATTAAGTTCATTCATTTCATATTTGTAAATCACTGACATATAAAACGCATTCCAACCCGTAGCAACGCTAGTGCCTCCTTCTTGAGAAACAAGTCCAATTGTTCAAGACTCACTCTGGAAACAAAGATGTCTTCTGGTTTAAATCAACTTTTTTCAGTCCTTCTGTCTCATTTAATCCTCCCATCGGTGCTCATGATTGATAAACGAGGTACAAAAATCCAACAGTACCAAGAGTCAGTCGACGACAATGGACTTAAGAAGACCTCATCCACCCACATTCTTCGTGCTCAAGTAGATAAGCTACAATCGTCACTCTTTTAATTTCTCACTTTTACCGTCCATCTTAAGGAAAGAATTTATAAAGAATAAAATAGAAAATTTATATCCGGAAAAAAGGTAAAGAAGAATGATAAGAAAAAAGGAACCTGTTATACTCTTAATTCCACCTAATCCGTTCGGAGTAACAACTTTTCGCCATAGTCTTTCTATTCACCAAGAGTCTAGAATGTAGTTCTTTCTCTCTCTCTCTCTTTTTTTTTTTTTTTTTTTTGTCCGATTCATCATGTCCTTGCATGGTGGCGTTTTCGGAATTTTTCCAGCTTTTTCTTCCTCAAAATGGCTCTGTGGCTTTTTGGTTGTGTTTGGGGCGAGGCGAATCGCCGATAATGGCAATAATAATAAATTGCGATGACCTGACCCGGTGTGTGAGGCTTGTCCAGTAGCGCGAATGCGTTGCGTTCGGGTTTCAATGAGGACCGTTTGGTCACACTCATGTTTTGACGTCTTCAGCATTTTGCTGCTTTTTATCAAAAGGGGATCGGGTATAAAGTGAAATTCTTGGAGTTGGTTGGTTCCATATCCATCAGGCTGTGCAAATTTCGCGCTCACCTAGGTATAAAAATAGTAAGAGTCTGGGTAAAGTAACATTTTTATTACTCTGAGATGCAAGTTTTTGAAAGCTGAAATCTTCTTTTAAATTGAGCATCCTTTTTTTATTAAAGCAAAATATTTTTTTTTATTTCTGTGTGTTATATTTTACTGTCAAATACTTGGTGTTTGGGAATTACTGTGTGATAAAAAGAATACACTAAACTCTGATTATAATAGGCTATTATTTATCGACTAATGCATTATTATTTTCAAAACTAAAACCATGTGTTTCTTCAAATATGCCCACTTTCACACCATGAAATTCTTTGAACTTTTCATGCTGATCAATAAAATAAACAATTTTCATGATATATTTATCGGCAGAGTTATACAAATGTGTCTTTTAAAAATTATCTTGACATTTTTTCCAAAGAAAATATATGTTTTCCAATTTCCTTCCTAATTATCCATAACTTTCAGAAACAACATTTCTTAAGGAACAGGTTATATAATTTTCTCCTGACAAATCGCACCATAACATATACGCATAAATATATAACTTCAATTTAATACAGGTGGATAGCACCTGTAGTTTTTTCCCACCACTTTAATAAAATACTGACTTCAAAGTGATTTCTTATTTATAATAACTTAACAACACTTTTCAGGCCATAAAACCTAGATATATTCAAATTTAGGTTTTCCCAAGTGTCACAGATGTTTAGCATATGCAAGTTTAGAGACTTCAAACTTGTTACGATAGTGGTGAATGGTAATAAAAAATTACATGTCAATTTTCTTACAAATATACAATCTTTACAAATTACAAAATTATATCTCATTTAATGTTCTTTGTGTACTTTTGTTCATTGCATAGTAACAAATTATCACTTTGTAATATTTCTTTCATGTATTTTCACCAGTTTATTAAATAACCTTCACCAGTTCACTAGTTTCCTCCCTCTTCAGTGGACTAGAGATTCATGGTCACGTCCACTTAGCAACGATAGTTGGACCATGGACAGGTTGAACACGTCACAGGGTTCATTAAGATGGGGAGGGTGGAGAAGCGATGTTCATTCTGCACGGGAGGTTAGCAAGTTAAACAAGACGTAGGGTGAATCCGACCACAGAACGACAAATTTATCTTTTTCTACAAAAATGTCCATAAATTGCCCTTTTTTTCGGAGATTTCGGGGGCAAAATGCTTTGTTACTATACCCCCTCCATGCGTGCGGTCAGTTACCGGTCATCAGCGGGACCACCAAAACGATTCAAAATATCGTACTCCCCTTCTTTTTGAACAACCCCCTGAGGGGTGTGAACAAGAAACCCCGAGGGGTGGTAACAACAACAAATGAACAAAAAATTCTTCTCTTAAAAATAGTCAGTGTGCTGCCATACACAATATGCCAAAATACCATTTTTCCCTTCCACCTATGCAGCAGCTACTAGCTACACAACATCTATTTTAGTGTGGGCCGCTAGACAATTTATCTTAATTCAGACATGTTCGATTCCCTCCCCTTAACAATGCAGCGAGGGGGAGGGGGGTTCATGGAGAAAGACCTCCCACCGCGGGAAGCAGCCACGAAAAACCCTCTCTTTCGAAAAGGTATGCAGGTAAGGGGGAAGGGGGACAACAGGTAAGGTGGCTGGAAGTAAACCCATAATTTGCAGCATTGGTGTCAGGGGAAACACCAATTAGCAGGCTGCTCTTGCAGGGGCAATATGGTGCATGTGCGTGACACGGAGTCAAAAGGTGTTCCACCACCACCACTTGCGAGTTTTAATTTTGAGTCATCTTCTTTTCGTAATGGATATTGGAGCGTTGAACTGATGCAGGGTCGGTGTTATTAGTATTCCGGAACACTGGAACGGGATGAAATCTTGGCAGTCCAAATTTCGAGTCGTCTTTCTATTTTGTTGAACGTTGCAAGATTAGAGCATTGAACTGAGGAAGACTCGGTGTATGTAGCATTCTGGAAATACGGAGCCACTACTTTGAATGGTCAATGGGGTGTTGAACTAATACGGAGTCAGTACCATATTCCGGAATACTGAAACTGAAAACTTGGCGTATTTAGATTCTGTAGACTTTTGCAGCTCAAAAAAGTGCTATGACATTTTCTTTTTTTATTAGTTTGAGATCGATTACACTGAAGAAGCAATGTTCTATATTCAATAAACTCTGAAATTTAATAATAATGCACAGTAAAGAAATGTATCGTTGAACTGATACAAAATTCCTGCTGATTAAAAAAACTCCTGGTGCGTAGACTAATACTGAAACCACATTGATCAGTAATTGGATTTTAAAGATCGGTATTTTTTAATCCTGATATTGATATGTAAACATCAATTGTGGAAAACCCTCCTTTTACTAGTTTAATGAAGTATCAAATTTATTACCAGATAAAGATAAGTACGAATTGAGTTGGCTGGGATTTTGTTAACTGTATTCAACCTTAATAAAGGAAGATTTTAGTCGTGAAAGAGCATCAAATTGTACTGTGTATAATTTGTCGTCTTGGTTTGGGTCTGATGTATTGTAATACAACGTGTGTTGAAACGGTCTTTTAAGTTACAATTACTGTCACCATCAAATTGTTTATTTCCGAGATAGATTGGCCGACCAAACGGTATAGTGGTTAGCGTACTAGCCTCTAGACCACGAGGTTGCGGGTTCGAGTCCCATGTTAGGCATGGGTGTTTGTAAATGTATGTTGGCTTGTCTAATGACTAAAGTTTCGGCGCATAATAGCCCTCGTGTTGCTGACGACGCCAGATAATCTGAAAACAACCAACCAACCGAGATAGATTTATTTATCACTACACTCAAATGTTCTTTTAGCTTGGTGTGATAAAATCATGCAACTTGACAGAACCTGAAATAACATACAAAAACAAATGGAAAGCTGATTTTAGCAAAGAGAAGAAAAACATTCGTCAATTGATGTTCGATTATCGACTGGACAAATCTCGCGTCCTTTAATTCTGAACATTCGAAAATGGTCTCGCGTTGGTTGCTGAACTTGAAAGACCACACAGTAGGTATTCCCTAATTCTCAAAGATAATGACCTAACCATGTTCAGACGCAGCATTCTTCTTGCGTAACTATTGTACCAAATTATACCTAAACTATACTTGAATATTCCAGAGTTTATCATGTTCAATATATTAAACCTAGTCCATTCTAGTATTAGTTCGTTAAAACAAATTTCCATTGAATAGGTTCTGCTCTGCTACCTGGGGACAATGGACACTTAGGTATCTGTTAACAATGGTGGACATGAATAGAAGGACACGTGTCCTCTTGACGAGAGCCATCGCTTATCAGGGAGACAGGGTTGTGACCTTTTCTGGACATGCAATCACACTGACTCCTACATCCATCAGCATTAGTAAATGATCGTTTGTAAAAGATCTTGTAATCGATTCGATTATGGGCTTCATCAATCGTGTACTACGGTGCACTTGTCGATAATAGAGTAGAAAGGAATTTATAGTTTAGGTGAACAATATTTGAAAGTGTCAGTATGGGGTTATGTGCTATAAGTAGGTAATTTTAAATAATAGGAGTTGTAGCATGATGCTCGATATCGTAATGAATTACTATTTTTAATGGAAAATATGTGTGTGTTTTTTTAAATACAACATAAAACTATTATTATTTTGAAGTTTATAATGAACATGATTGAGGATTTTTGTTAATCTTTATGTGAGAAGTTTAGTATCAGTATAAGACCTTGCTAGTATCACTCAAATCCAATTTGGTCAACCAACCTATGCAAAATTTGGAATGCCCTAACTGACTTCGGGCAGGAGAAAAATCAGTGTTTCTTTTCAGTTGGTATGAGAATCATAGATACGTGTTTAATTTTTTACACATTTTCCTGAAATGTACTCCATGGATAAGGGGATAAATCAGAAATTATTTCTATAGAACACTTTTCTTTTTAAATTCCTTAAAGAATACTTATTCCTGTCTTATCAAAAAAAAAAAAAAAAAAAAAAAATCTTAAGATTACTGTGGTGAACAATTCAAAATTGAATTCAAAGTAGGGTAATTTGTACAAATTCCTTTTTTTAGGAGTTCAGTTAATATTTGCGACATTATCGATGGATATCTTCTATGGGGATTTTTTATATTAGTTCTACTTAGTGGAATTATACTTCGATACATTGGTAGATAGTTTTTTCATCGAGAGAGTGCAAGTTATGTTAGTCAATAACTTTTAATGAAGTAACAGAAAAGGTGCAGTACCACTGGATAACGTATTCAAATAGAAGCCAAATCTGCAGCTACATAATCATCGACTTGGAGAACTTAGTATACAGTCCTCCACTAACCGAAGTCCATTCCTCAGCCCACGAATGATTTACAACGTTACGTGCCAAGGCGGTCGCCAATTAGCGAGACTTTGGAACTAAATGATGCCAAAGCCCCGTTTCATTCACTATTTCCACGCTTCATTTTTTATCCCCCCTCACCCCCCCCCCCCCCACGATCAACCACAGTGGAAGATACACACTTGCAAAATGAATTCTTCCAAAGCAAAAGAGGGATGCCTTTCGGTGCATCCGTGGAATGTTAAATGATCCCACCATACATCTTGTTGTTCGGAGTTGAGATGTTTAAAAGGAATGGAGCCAATTAGCGTATCTTAGGGAAAAGGAGAGGGGATTGGGGGGGGGGGGAGGGGGAGGGGGCTGGAAAACAAAATTTTCCGATATGTTTTCCGGTTGATTTTTACACGATTTTTATTTCGTTACAGGGTCGGTGGGCTTTTTGGATACGCACGGTGATGACCATAAATTTTATATTTTGAGATTTCATGCTTTTTTTTATTGCCGTGGCATTTAGATTTACGATTTGTTATGTTATATGACTGAAATTTTACGCCATTTTATTTTTTATTGACCAATTTTCTAGCCAATCGGGATAAATGTAGATGGAACAGGAAAAAAAATATTTTTTCTATATGTGAAAATTGAAATTACTCCTAAAAACAAAAAGCCTGGCTCATGATAGGTATGCATGTACATAGTTTTGACAGCGTCGTGGAATTTATGCCAATTTTTCTCAGCGGATTTCTTACGTAAATACCAGCATTTTAAATAATGGGAACGATATAAATAACGTTTTATGTAACCCACATCTGATATATTTTTGAAATCTTTTTGGTAGTAATTTCCATTTGGTGCTAAACACAACACAATATAATTTTAAATAATATTATATCAGTAAAAACATGTTTTATTGGTCAGTTTTGGGTATTGATATGAACTGAGATACGAATTGAAATTAACCCCCCCCCCCTCCCCCCTCAGTTCTCGGTCTTTTCTGCATCGGACTGCCAGATCGACCGACATAGAAGCGATTTTAAAGGTGCACTGTTAATGATCTTAGGGACAATGATAATACTAAAAATAACAACATTTTTAGCACAATTTAGCAGGAGGTGACTATAAATAACAATCTACAATTGATTGATGATATTTTTTCCCCATTATTACGCATAAAAACGTGCCTAATTTTGACCACGTCATTTCACCCTCTTTTATAAGACTCTTTTCCTATCCAAAGCCGACTGCTCATCCGCCTAGCAAGTAAAAGATCTGGAGAATGAGTCCCCTTTCTCCCTGTACTTCGTAGTTTGAGTATACACGACTGTGCTTGTGAAACTCTCGCGTCGTTGTACGGGTTTTCTCTCATTGAATACGTAAACTCTGGATCATTTTTCCTGCGAATATCTAAAGGAAGGCATTATCTCATGATACTTATTAATCTACACTAGGTAGACCCGACCATACTATATTACTGCATGCATTCCAGGTAGCACAGCGGTATTGGCCAATGATGTCGGAAACAGGAGCTCTGGAAAGATAGGTTGAATGTCAATCATCGTTCCAAAATACACAATATTTAAAAGAAAATAACCATGTCAAAACCATCAAAAGATCTATTTATTACCTCTTCTTCCTTTTGTACAACACATAGACTGAGAGGCGATTGCAATTTTCGGACCCCATCGAACATTATTCTGAATTTTTTATAGAAATTGGAAAAAAGTGAGTAGATTACTAATCCACTGGTCTGATGTTGCAAAAATGGCCGAAATTGGTCAAAAACCGACTTTTAATAAGTTGAACTAAATCCAATTGCCAAATGCGCCATAACTTGCCAAATAATTAACTTTTATTTTTTATTTCATAACCCTCACTCTTTAACTTTCAATTAAGAAGGTTGCAGACGATTCGGATGTGTGATTATGGCTAACTTTCATCTTTCACAAATGAGCCAAATTGGCAATAAATATTTCGTCACTGATGACGTAACTGATGTTGCCAATTTGGCTTACTTTCAAAAGACACAAGTTATCCGAGCCAGAGATCAGAAATCGTTTGCGCATTTTCTCATTGAAAATCAAAATGGAGTCGGTTGACAGACGAAAAAGTTTGTTCTCTTTTTGGCAAGTTATGACATATTTGGCAATCGGTTCAACTCATTCCAAGTCGATTTTTGATCAGTTTCGGCCATTTTTGCCACGGTAGACCAGTGGATTCGTAATTTACTCACTTTTCTCCAATTTCTATAAAAAATTCAGAATGATGCTCGATGGGGTCCAAAAATTGCAGTCGCTCTCGGACTAACATATTTTACCCAGCACTGGGTGAGAATTTCCAAGAATTCTTATGAACGACAAGTCCACAACGGTTCACATCGGAATTGGCCAGTGTCGAGCGAATATTGGCCAGCGGATTTGTGCTACTCGGGGTAACCCAACCCTAGAATCCCATCCCCTCGTTGCGCGCCTGGAGGTATAGAACGCTGCAAGGAATTATTTAATAAAGTTATATTTTATAACTTTTTAATTTAAAATTTAAGTAACGTTACTTTTACAACTAGTTAAAAATTATACAGTTTCAAGAGAGACAAAATATGATAATTTTAGTGCGTAATTTTGATTTTCGGAAACAATATTTTGACTATGTTTATTTCTGAAAAATAACCTAAATAAACGAGAATATAACTACGTAACCTGATGCAGAACAAATTGTCTATAGTTAATTTTAAATTTCGAAACCTCAAAAGGTCAAAGTAAACAAAAGAAATTTTGAAGGAGAAAGTTGCCTTATTTCATCTCTTAATTGAGGACTAGAAATAGAAAACGACCTAAGTTCAAAAAAGAAAATTTATCAGGAGAGCCGAAAAATGAAAAACATTTCAATCAAAAAAGTTGGTTGAGCATCAGTCACTTTTTTTTCTTCTTCTTTCCCCTTCTTCTTCTTCTTTTTTTTTTTTTTTTAAATTAGGGGGGGGGGGGGGGATTCAATTTTGAAACGTCTTTATAAAACCATGTTTATTTAAGAAATCGGTTTTTCTAATTTCCAATTTCAAAGCATTTTAAATCAAGTATACTAAGTAAAAATAAAATGAAAAGTTTTTATAATTTATGTTGTTTATTGTTTTAAGATGCTTTCGCAATATATTAGACTCTTTAAGAT
The DNA here is from genome assembly GCA_963978545.1 of Linyphia triangularis. Taxonomy (NCBI): domain Eukaryota; kingdom Metazoa; phylum Arthropoda; class Arachnida; order Araneae; family Linyphiidae; genus Linyphia; species Linyphia triangularis. Next base: position 90,590,009 of record OZ021722.1, read on the forward strand.
CTTCAAGTATATACAAATCGACAAAATTAAAGCACCATTCTCTTTCACAAATGGACAACTAGTTCCACCTGATGGGATAAAACAATAATCTTTTTCATGTGGTGAATTCTCCATTCGATTTTATTTCTTGATATTTACAAATCAAAGCTTTTTCATTATATATTACAGATTCCAATAATTATTTTATAAATTTAATAGCAAATTTCAATTCTATCAAATTCCGCGAATGTGACATTTCATCTCAACCTTTTTTTGTCAAGTCTTATAATTTGATAAAACTATTCATAAATAACTTATTCAGTAGCTTGCTCTTTGCATCTAAGCAAACACATCTGCTTGACATCTAATGTCTTTATCAAAGCAGTATTTTGCTTCCAACTGCAAGGATTTAACGACACTTTTTTGAGTGTCCACGGACGTGGCCTACTGCCATGGATACAGGCATAAAATTTGAAATAAAATAAAACTTAAACTTGATTTATACGTGTTCGAAATGCATTCAAGAGCATTTTCTTAAACTGAAAATGCAGTATAAATAATTTAAATTTTGTTTAATTTATAAAATACTAGCTGAATACCCGTGCTGCGCTACGAAATTTTACCATTAGCATTTTAGCGATCAAAAGACATTCATGTATTCTACACTTCAGACGTTTGCTCCCATTTCGATCCCGACAAATTGATTTATCAAAATAGGAACTTTCCTTTGTTGACATTTTAAACGAAATTTATAATTGTGAATAGTAAACTGGAATAGCTTATTGTGTTTATGTTTGCTCTTAGTTCTAAATTTCAAAGTAGTAGCTGTATTGGAATTAAGTTAATTAGACATTAAGTTAATCCTCGTATAGTTTCAATGTTGCGTCGTCTTTTCATCCCTTAAAAATTCGTTAATCGATATTGGAATGACTTATTTTTTTAACATTTGCAAAAAAATATCAGAAAAATGACTACATTGGAAGAGGAACATTCGGATATCCCTCGTTTGGAACGTTTAACCCCTTTTCGACCCCTTAAAGTTGGTTAATCGAGAACAGAATAGCTTACTTTTTCTATGTTTAATCTTTTTTGACATTTGTACCAAATTTCCGAGTTGTGACCATATGGGAAGTGGTACATTCGAATATTCCTCGTTTGGAACGTTTAACCCCTTTTCCACCCCTTGATCCACCCGAGATCGGAATAGTTTACTTTTTGTGCGTTTGTCTTTATTGATATTCACACCAGTTTTCAGAATTGTGAAAATATGAGAAGTAGGACATTCGAATATATCGCTCGTTTGGAACTTTTAACCCCTTTTTGACCTCTTAAAGTGGGTTAATCGAGATCGGAATAGCTTACTTTTTCTATGTTTACCATTGTTGACATTTGTACCAATTTTTAGAGTTGTGACCATTTGGGAAGTGGTACATTCGAATATCCCTCGTTTGGAACGTTTAACCCCTTTTTAACCTCTTTAGAGTGGGTAAATAGAGATCGGAATAGCTTACTTTTTATACGTTTGTTTTTGTTGATACTTGCACCAGATTTCAGAGTTGTGACGAAAGGGGAAGTAGGACATTCGAATATCCCTCGTTTGGAACGTTTAACCCCTGTTCCACCCCTTAAAGTGGGTTAATCGAGATCGGAATAACTTACTTTTTCTTCGTTTGTCTTTATTGATATTCTCACCAATTTTTAGAGTTGTGACGAAATGAGAAGTAGGACATTCGAATATTCCTCGTTTGGAACGTTTAACCCTTTTTCGAGCCCTTAAAGTGGGTTAATCGAGATCGGAATAGCTTACTTTTTCTATGTTTACTATTGTTAATATTTGTACCAATTTTTAGAGTTGTGACCAAATGGGAAGTAGGATATTCGAATGTTCCTCGTTTGGAACGTTTAACCCCTTTTCGACCCCTTAAAGTGGGTTAATAGAGATCGGAATAGTTTACTTTTTCTATTTTTACCATTATTGATATTTGTGCCAATTTTCAGAATTGTGACTATGTGGGAAGTATTATTTTCGAATGTCCCCCGTTTGGAACGTTTAACCCCTTTTCGACCCCTTAAAGTGGGTTAATCGAAATCGGAATAGTTTACTTTTTCTATTTTTACCATTGTTGATATTTGTGCCGATTTTCAGAGTTGTGACTATGTGGGAAGTGGGAGAATTAGTGATGAGTGAGTGAGTGAGTGAGTGAGTGAGGGCTTTGCCTTATATATATAGAGATAATCCTGCAAAAGTCAAAGTAGTAAGAGGAGACGTTCCGCGGATGTGACATTTCATTGTATCGGGATAAAATTTGAGTAATAATTAAAATATGTTATTGCAATTTGAAATTGGTTGTTAGGTTGTTTATTCCTGAAAAATAGTTTTGCTAGTCTATTTATTGTAATAAATATATCAGTTACACGAATTCCTGATTTTTGGTAAAATGACCCAAGATACAGCTGGATTGATTGACTTCAAGTGGGTTAATTGGGCCTCTGCAGATTTGGCCGGCAGCCACACGGCCACAAAATCGAAGTTAATATAAATTATTAAAAAAAAAAAAAAAAAAAAAAAAAAAAAAAAAAAAAAATTGGGTCATAGATTCAGTTAATTATAATTTTACTAAAAGTAATATTTATAATATTAACTGAAATTTTTAAAATTTGTTAATAGTTTCGAATTTTTTTTTTTTTCATTTTGGAAATAAAGTGAATAAGCTTTTTACTCGTTATTTCGCAAAAAAGAAATTTCTAGCAGAGCGTGGTTTCGATCCACGGACCTCTGGGTTATGGGCCCAGCACGCTTCCACTGCGCCACTCTGCTTCGAAATTCCTTTCTCCTCAGCAACTTGAGCTGTTTCAAAGGTACATTTTCACCCTTTTTTTCGTAGTTTCGTTTACGCCTCGTTATCATTTCGTACTACTTAATAACTCGAGTATCGAGAATGTAGAAGACAAGAAATAATTAATAAAGTTGGGTTATTACTATTTAACTAGTATATTATGTGCTTATTATAGTTAGCTAGAATTTTTACTCGGTTTTCCACTGGGTTTTGGAACGAAGAATTCAGAGGCTTTAAAGTTTAGTGGCACCGGCTAGTACTTAAATTGCCTTACAGTTAAGATGAAGTTATCAAAACATTATATTTGATCAGATTTCCAGAAAATAGTTCGAGCAAAACTTAAAGTCACCTTTTTTTCTCTATATCCAGCTCGGATCCATAGAAATAATATTTCGAAATTATTTACCTATATACCTGTAAAGGTCAATTTTATTGGTTTGGCTCCAGAGGAACACAATCTCATACAGTTTCTCCATGTTCTTTGATTATGAGTTTCACCTGGGGACCAATATTTTACTCCTGGGGAAAAAAAAAAAAAAAAAAAAAAAAAAAATAGTGAATAAATTTTGGTAGTGACCAAACTAGTTTGTACTGTGTTTAGCCTGTAACATACACAATTTGCATTAAAAATAGAGACACGTTATTAATTAAAAATATTATAAATTATTTAGATGAAATACATAGTAAAATGACGAGTCATTAATTTGAGTTTGTTGTCAAGTTTGAGTTCAAATACATTCGAAACTTCTTAACTCTATTACTAGCCAATAAACCGTTGCCCAACCCAAATCACTACATGTATAGAACTCTGTCCTTCAGATCTGTTTCCGCACGTGACTCCTTACATTATACCGAACAGCACTCATCACCCACGAAGCCAGGCTCAAGATCCTCAAACACAAATAACAGGGAAAACACTCTCGCATTATTTCTAAATAACTAACTATCGCCCCTAAAACAACTCGACACAACTCTGTGTTGATTTCACGAGAGAGTGAACAGCGTGGGAAATTCTTCCAAAATGTTTGACTACGCTTTGCCCTTAAGAGCATAGACTCACGTATGTACTGGTAGGAATACTGGGGGGGGGGGGGGGGAGAGAGAGATTTTATCTCATGCTCTTAGGCAAATGTCCTTTTCGACTATCACGGTTAAATGTGCTCGCGATTTATTTATGGCAATGGCAAGTGGCCATCGTGAGTGTAAACCATTGGTGGATGATATCAATTGGAGAAAAAGATTATTTTTTTTTTTTGCTTCTTTTTCACTGTTCGTCACTTGTGGTTCCCTAGGAGGTCGGCATCTTGTAAATAAGTCAAGTGATAAGTTGATCCGAAGAAAATAACTGGTATTTTCCGCAAATTGAATCCTCTTCCGCGCTATTTAGGAACGATTAAGGCTATCGCGGAATGCAGAGGAAATCTTAACTGGACCGGGCGGATCGTTATCGAAAGCGGAAAAAAAGTTCACTGTTTTTATTTCTGATTAGTCGCTATTGATGCTAAAGAGTGATTGGCCCACCCTGTTGGATTAGTGCTCTGTCTTCTCATGCCAAAGGTGCCAGGTTTTAATCCCGGGTTAGGCATGGATGTTCGTAGTTGTTCGGAATCCACGCTAAGCTGTAGGTCCCGTCCTAATAAGTCGTTATTGTGCAAAAGTATAAATCATTGAGGGCCCAAACCAACCAACCAACAGAGTGATTGTTAGTTTCTTTCATATACCTCGTACACCTAATGAAATATTTTCCTGATGACAATGCTAGTAAAGACTACCTAAAATCAGTCATAAGACTGTGCGTTAGTCTTTTTGTACGTCATGTACCTGTGACATACCTAATGTCAAATTGTCTAGCTAACCTTTTTAATAATTTACTACATAACAAATTACAATGAAACATTGTGTAAAAACAAATTCAATTTTACTGCTTGAAATTCTTATAGAACATATAGTACGACTTTCTCCTGGAAAAATTATGACAAAGGATTTCAAAAATCTTTTATTCTTCTTACAAATTTCTACAATTCCTAAAACAACAGCAACGGCAAGTACCAAACAAGGTCACACCAGAGCCCAACTCAACAGCAGCAAAAAGCACTCAATACCGATGTTCTCAGTGTTGACTGACTGATATGGACATCAATTCAAACTTTTAGTAATTTATGACTTTCCATAATTTCCCAGAAATACCTAAACAACCTAATCGTTGTCATTACTTGGTAGCTTACTTTTCCGCTGCTATTTCTAATGTTTACATCAATGAAAAAGCAACAACTAAAAGTGACTGTGGAACAAAAGTAAAATTAGAATTTAACTAAAAATTTACACTGTGTACAATTAGTTCCATAATCGTGATTGTACCAATAGGTGCCGTAATCGTTATTGTTGTAAGGCAATCCAATTTGAATAGTAAAGTGCAAACATATTAACAAGTTGACAAGTTAGATTCAACTCACACCACTGGTTCAATCTCTTCTCCAATCAATGCGTCGACGAGTGCTGTGGTTGTGAGGTTTGATAATTTTGGAGTAAGGGCAACAAGTAGTTCATACTGCGCCAAAGAAATTAGTGAATATCAATTTAAAATTTAAGAAACAAAATATCGGAAAAATTAATATAAAGTCAAAGTTGAAGTATTTTAGTGGGTGGAAGCATTCCACAAAAAAATGACTCGCGGTCAGTAATACCGCATACAGTCGTTAAAGGTTAAATCACATTGGCTCTTTAGACCGGAATCGTGCTAAATTCCGTGGCAGTCAACTTCTTAATAGGTTGGTTGTTTTCAGATTATCTGGCGCCTTCAGCAACAAGAGGGCTATAATGCGCCGAAACATTCGTCATTAGACAATCCAACATACATTTACAAACACCCATGCCTAACACGGGACTCGAACCCGCAACCTCCCTCTCTAGAGGCTAGCACGCTAACCACTATACCGTTTGGTCGGTTAATAGGATCTAGGGGGATGCATTTCAGAGAGAAATATCAAACCCACTTCTTTTTCAACAAACAAATAACTTGTTTCGACTAAACAGTAGACAAACGAAAGATGTGTGCGTAGTAAAAAAAAAAGAAGAAGAAGAAGAAAAAGAAAGAAGTTAGTTTGAATGCTACTCACACTTTTCTCTTATCCTAATCTCCTTCTTTTCCACTCAAAACCAGTGATCCTAAATCTTTATCGCAGTCAACAGGCCAAGACAAAGAGGGGCAGCCTCATTAGGTGATAATGCCCGATTTAACCCTTATCGTGTGTGAATTATGGACGACATGCGAACCGCTCTGTGGGGGGTCTGGGGGTGACCCCCCCCCCCCTGCGATGACAATGGTACCGACCAAGGCTCTTCATCAGGTAAACAGCCGTTTTGTGAGGTATGAAATGACGGAGCGGTCGGTGTTTATGTCGTCGCGTAACCTTTGTGTGTGTGACTTCGAGTTTGGAGTTGTATGTTTGAAAATTCGTTTCCTTCATCGTATAGTATTTTAAAAAGCATTTCAGGAATTTTTTTTTTTTTTTAAATTTTTAGCGACATTTCAGATATTAAAAAATATAAAAATAAGTTTTTAATTATTAGAGGTCGTCAAAAGCAATAAGTTTGAACTTCTGATGTCAAATCTATCATTTGATGTTAGTTATAGTTTTAATTTCATCTGCATCTCTACACCAAAGGATCTTAAGTCACTATACAACTTTATAGAAGAGTGGACAAATATTAATTCTATTTATATTGAATTATTTATAACTAGGGGTATCCGTCCTTTGTTCCCTAACGCTCACCACTCTTCATTTGCTTGCGATAACATATCTTCAGAAAATGTCTAGCATAAAAAAAAAAAAAAATTCATGTCATTATCAATAGAAAAATACATAAGTTTACTTTCATCGCATTCATTCACATATTTCATTTATTTCTCCCTAAGATTTTTTTCTTTTTCCCAGAAACTGGCTCCACAAAAAAAAAAAAAAAAAAAAAAAAAAACTTTCTGCATAGAACTCTATCATGTTCTGAAACAACATTCCCAATGTTTGTTTGTTATTTATTTGTTTGCTAGCACTGTTCCGACTGCCTATTCTGCAAATGTTAAACACAGCCACATACGCATCGTAATTTTGAACTACAAGAAGACTACGAGATCGAAGAATTATCGCGCAAACTTCTCTCTTAAACCCCACCACATCAACGAGAGGATATTGAGGCCACGACATATTTAAAGTGCACCAGTCTATTATTTATTTATTTATTTAAATTAAAAAAAAAAAAAAAAAAAAACATATAAGAATTATTGAAAAATATTGCCAAACTGGCCAATGAACTAAGCGAATGATGAAAATATAAAAACGATAAATGACACAAATCTTCATCAGTAATATAGTGTAATTGAAAGTTGGGAGATGTTCCACACCCCTAGTTTTATATAGTTGCATTAAATACATATGAAACTGCACCTGCACAACAAAGAGTAGTCTGAAATTTAGCCTAGAACTGATAACCTTCCTGGAAATTTATTAAAAATAGTTTATAAATTTTGCGTTATACTTGTTGCAAAAGAAATGAAAAATCAGACACTTCTTTGTCTTCCAAATATTTGATTTTTTACATTCTTTAAGTGACATATTTTTGTCACTCGGCGACATAAGTGCCTTTATCTTAAACAATGCTCTGGTGAACATTAAAAAAATCTTGAAACGATGGCAGTGACTAACTTTATTGCCTTGAGTCGCTTTTCTATTTGTCGTTGTAGGACTTTCTCATAAGATTCTACACAATTAAAGATCTTACAGTAAGCGTAGTAATCGGAATAAGAATATGATATTTAATTTAAGAAAACCACAGCCATAGAACTAAGGTTGGAGTTTTAAGCTAATTATTCACATCATATTCCTTTTCTTACTGCTACTTATTCACTATAACAATATAAGAGTAGAAGGAATAATGGAATATCTAAAAATCTCTGTCACAGCTTAAGATCGACCGTTAATTTTATGCAAATCAAGAGCAACAGCTAGCAATTAGGTTTTTCTTGTGTGTCACATATACTTAGTGCAATTTTAATTCAGCATTACAGTGAAAGTAAGACTCTAGCATTTATGAAATTTTGTACCATATTTGATGACAATAAGAAGCTGATTAACGAAGTTTAAGGGGGAAATAAGGTAAAGCCTTCTTAATATTAACGAATAAAATTTGTTCGTGATTTATTCTCTATGTTCCAGCAGTGCCGTGATGGACAAAAACAATTTCTGTCATGTTTGCAAATTACCATTAATTAGTATTATAATGAGTAAATGCACTCCTCACTCCTGTTATACCGGAAAAGCATTTCACATGTCATAATTCAATACATTTTATTTGTCTGTGTGTGTTAGGAAATTTTTCATTTGGTCTTTTTAAGATATTTTCATTGTCTCCAATTCCAAAATTCACACCTTTCGTGATTAAGCGGTCTTATTAATGACCCAATCTCCTCAACTGCCCAAGAATTCTGAGAAATGTGAGCAATTATGCTCCCCCCTCTCCCTCCAGAAAAGAAGAAGTCCTAAAAAGGTGTCATATCCAGAAATTTTCGTTTGAAGTCCACCGTCTCCACTTTTTGTCAAGATCGCCGACAAAGGGGGCAGCGAGAAAAACGAGTAATGGTCCTCCTTGATGGCACAACTGAAATTACGACAGAAAGTAAACACACACAGCCTGAGGTACTAGGATTGAGAGAGGACCCCAAGGCAAACTCCTTTTTTTAAGAACTTGGGACCCCTAAATGCAGTTAAAGAGAATGAGGCAGGAGGACAGTAAAGTATCTTTTGCAGACCATTGTGTGGTGGATCGTTTTCAAGGAAAAGATCAAATAAGAGCAAAAGAGAAGTGCAGATGGACAAAAGGAAATACCAGGTACCAAGATCTCGTTGCCGGCAGGAAGATTTCATGCTTTTTCCACATCAATTGGCGGCAAAGCACCAGAAAATAGTTTATGGTGCTCGACTCGTTCCACTCACTTCACAAAGGAATCTGTTTCATTAATAGGTTTTGCTAACCAGGGACGACGAAAGTATGTCAGTATGACTAATTATAAAGACGCTTGAGTAAAGGCCTTATATTCAGTAAGGCTTTTTGTTATAAAAAATTGTTTGTTATAAAAAAAATATTTTGTGTTTATATAAAAACATTTCATTCATTGCATCATTTTAGAAATGGGAATTGTTGATTTGTTTGAGCAACTAAAATTATTTAGAATACCGCTGCAGCTTCATTTATAGGTTCAATTAATTCTAATTGCTCATTTGAAGTTCGTGTTTTGATTGTGGTTGCAGTATCGTTTGGCATGTTCAAACATCTTACTATATTAATACATACTTCGTGTTTTGTGAATATAATAATTTTTATTAGTTTCTTCAATAACTACGTTTTAGAATATCAAATAGAATATTCAATAACTATATTTTAGAATATAGAACGAAACATGGTTTCATTAATTTTTATTGATATACAAAGAAGAATTTTTCCTCTATTTGGCATGCTCTTTATATACTTAATGTTTTTTGAATGTCATAATTTTTCATAAATAATGTTTATTAGTTTTTTCAATAACTACATTTTCGAATTTTCAGTAACTATATTTTAGAACATGGATCAAAATATGGTTTCATTAATTTTCATTCATATGCAAAGAAGAATTTTACCACTATTTGGCCTGCTCTACATTTTAAGGTGTCGAAATTTCATCGAATTAAAACTCAAGGATACACTGCAAATTGAAATGTCAAAAATAAAACAAAATTGGTATAAGATTCAGTCGCCATAATGTCTTAATTTTAAAGTCATTTGTGATGTTTGATATTGGATGCATTTTTTAGACTGTTGAAATGTCTGATTGGTATCCTTATTCATACTGGTAAATATTTCAAACAGTTTGGTATAAAATCTTTACCAGTGTGATATACATTTGGACAACGTTAGCCATTACTCTGGCAGGATGCGGCCCACAACAGATTTTTCTGCGGCCCGTCGGCAGCACAGATGAACAAAAATCAAGCTTCACTGTATATACTTCTTTTTATATAATTGAAAGTTGTCCAAAATAGTATAAGTTAACTATGTAGAACATTCTCTACTGCAAGCCTGAAGAAACTATATGAAGGAGGCAAGTTGGTTTTCAACCAAAATAAATTCTGGAATATAACTTGACTATTTCGTCCTCCATCATCTCACAATTGATATCGATTAAAACGGGGTAATCTGGAAATTCATTTTAGATACTTTTATTAAAAGTTAGGTCAAGTCACATTGTGTTGGAACATGGAACAGAAAATTTACTTCTTTTTTCGACTTTGATTTACTAATAATGACATTTTTTTTTTTTAATTATTTAAAAAAGATATATATATATATTTCTTTTTCAAATAATTAAAAAAAAAAAAAAAATGTCATTATTAGTAAATCAAAGTCGAAAAAAGAAGTGAATTTTCTGTTCCAACACATTTTCTGAAAACTGGAAATATATATATATTTCCAGTTTTCAAAAATGCTATATATCGTTAAATCGATAGTAATTAACGGTACATATATTGGTGTGTCCGGTCCGTTAAATTTCCAACATAAGTGATACGGCCCGCCTCTAAAATTTAGTGGCAAACGCTGCAATATGATGATACTACTCTTTGTTGACCGTGCTTCACCTCCCTCGGGGATTTAAATATACAGCAAATACTTGTATCTTAAATTAAGGCTCAATTTGACGTCTAAATCCAGTCTAATTTTTGTGTCTTGTCTTATTTTAAGATATTTCAATTTGCAACGTATAGACAGTGTTCATGAAGAAGAAGCATTTTATAAGTATATACCAAAAACGTTACCAATCCCTCCAGTTCTCTGAAAGACTCAGTACAATCCACCATTGTCGGTTGATGTCTAAATAAATTTTGTCAAGCATGTTAATTTTGGAAACTTGGTTTTACTGGATCATGGTGCGTTGGAGTTTACTTCGTTGAATGATGTGAAATATTCTAATATTACAGAATAAACACTGGGAAAAATAACTTATGGTCAAAGTTAAAGCATAATGGAGTATTCGAATATGTTAAAAATAAATTCTTAATTTTTAGAAATAATTATTGTTTTAAATTCTTTGTTTAAATTCATGCGTTACATTCTGTATTTTGTAAAAATAAACTCTTTAGTTTTATAAAAATGAATTTTAATTTTTGACGTTGCAGCCTTTATAAAGATTTCGCAACCATCCAGGACTCTTTAATGATATAAATAATTTGTTTCAGTTAATTTTTTTTATTATTACTTATAATTTAATGAAAAAAATATGTAACAAGTTAAATTTGTATACAAATTCTAAAAGAAAAAAAAAAAGTAACATCTACTAGAATTCCTTTGCTAATTTTTTAACTTCAATTTTGAAATATAAAACATAGGTACATAAGCTTAGAAGACGATTTGTAGATTAAAATTATGGCAACATTTTACTTTTTGCTTGCATTTAAAAAAAATTAAAACCTTGCCGATAAAGTTAATAACTAATCGCATATCGGGCACTTAACATAATGCTTTATGAGTTGTGAAAAGCAAGCAAAAGATGTTTTCATAAAAAAAAGTATTCTATTAAGTACCCTTGTTTGTAAATATAGATCCATCCTTTTTAATAAAAAAAAAAATTATTACAGATAAAAATTAAAAGAAATAAAAAGTACCTTTTAAGTAGGAACTAATTTAGAAATTTGGTTTTCCAATTTATTTTTCTTCGTTACTTAGAAGCAAACCTTTTGTTACAATGTCGCCGGGAGAAATGCCCATCTAGAATTCCAGGAAATCCAAATGAGCGTTTTGTTTGTTTTGTCCTGAGATATGAAATGGCTTTATGGTTATCGTCATCATCACGCACATGCGACCACAATTTTTTTTTTCCTAATGATTTCACAATCACCTATTTCTTTTCTTTTTCTTGACATTTTTGAGGTTTTCATGAATCCTCTTCCATTTGGTCAACTAATTACCTTTCCAGCACTCTTTTTTCAAGGTACAGTACGCAAAAAAAAAAAAAAAAAAAAAAAAAAAAAAAAACGTACGATTCAAATAATTTGCCGAGTTTAAAATAGTATTTTCCACGTGTTGCATACAATAATTTTTATAATCACGTGCAAAAAAAAAAAAAAAAAAAAAAAAAAAAAATATATATATATATATATATATATATATATATATATATATATATATATATATATATATATATATATATATATATATATATATATATATATATATATATGTATTTTCAATACATATATTTATTAACGTTTGACAACTCCAGTCAATGAATTTCTTCTGAAAATATGTCATTTCAATGCCAAGACTATATATAATATTTGATCACGAGGCGTGCGAGAAAGTTACTTTTCCGCACTCCTCGTGAAAAAGTATTATTTTCGCCTCTATTTTTGACTCAAAATAATTATATAAAAAACTAGGGGTGTGGAACATCGCACAGCTTCCAATTACTCTCTATTACTGTAAGAATTTGTGTCTTTTACCGTTTTTATGTTTTCGTTCACGTTTTTTTATTTATTCGTTTAGTAAAAAAATGGCTAGTTAGCGAGAATTGTAATATGGGTCTATTTCTTAATCAACTTAAAAAAAAAAAAAAACTCTGCTAAAATGAAATTTTTGGCGATATACTTTCCGGTAATCCTTATATTATCCTTTCTTATAAGTCAAATTGAGAAGGAAAGAAAAAACGATCGTTCATAAGCTATGTTCAAGTAAAGATAAATCTGTGGTAAAAGCATTCGTTTTGCAACATTTTACTCCCTTAAAGCATTTTTACGAGAATTTCGCAGGTGGGGATGTTTAGAACACCTTAAGAGACATTATCACAGCGATTTTGAATAAAATCGCTTGAGCCGTTTTTTAGCAATTACTGAAAAACATGATTTTTTCAATGACAGCTACCTTATGTGCATGCGTGATTTTGACGAAAACTTGAATGGTAGGTCCTTTGGCCATCATCAACCTACACATCAAATTTGAACAATTTGCTCGGGAGGTATGCTGACTATGTACACACAGACAGACATTTTTTCTAGATAACTTTTTTGGATGTTTTCTAGATAATATTATCAGGATGTTCCAAAACGTGAAGAAATGCAAAAAAAAAAAAAAAAAAAAAAAAAAAAAAAAAATCGAATTTTTTTTGACCGAATCCTATTCTTTCATTACCCTATTACATATGGGTAAATGAAAGTAGAAAAAAAAAAAAATTAAAAAGTTATATATATATATTTTGTTCGTTCAAGTCTTCCGTTCGCGCATGTCAGTTGAAATTCTCTATAAATGATGAAAATCGCCTATTTTTGGAAATGTTTTAACCCAAATTAAAATGGTATTTTCGAGTTCTAATAGTGCAGGATAAACACTGGCTCCTTATTTCGCCACCAATTTGACGCATCCATCATCTGGTTGAGTGTAGCACAAGATGACGTCAAGATTCTTACGTGTTCAAATCTTTAAAAAAAAAAAAAAAAAAAAAATATTGGTGCAATTGGTGCATTATGTGTCAATGAAACCACGAAATATCATTTTTCAAGAAGAAATTTGTTGGAAATCAGAATTAATCATTCCATCTTGTTTAACGAAACTTATGACCTGTATTGTTAATATATTTTTGAAAGTAGAGAATAACATAATATATATACCACTCGTAAAATATATATAGCTTTATTGCAAGAGAATTAAAAAAAAAATTATTGAAGTTGCATTAAAAATAAAATAGGTTGTTCAGAAAATAATCTGTACTGAGAATTTGGAGTGAAACTTGGCATAATATTTCTCGGCTTATTTTGCCATTGCTTGATTCGGCTCTGTTTTGGCTTTTGTCTCCGTAAACAATTTCACGATTACTTCAACTGCTTGAGAGTAGAATGAAAAGACGTCAAGATTCCATCTAGGTTTTTCATTAGAGCGAATAAAACCTCGAATTTTCTCATTTGCTATCTTCTTGGAGATGAAATGTTAACTGAGCTCTAGTCGATCATTTCGAATTATTGATTTGTGGGTCTGGATCGCGAAAAAACTTATCTTTTAAGAAGGTGGCAGATTTCAAGAAAATTGGAATTCACCATTTTAATTTGGGTTTTAAATTTTCGAAAAATAAGCGTCCTTATAGCGAATTTCAACAGAGATGCGCTAGTGGAAAATGTGAACAGGGGGAAAAAAAAAAAATGTTTTGTTTATTTGGAGCCAAATCACAACTTTTCTGAGTCATTGGAATTTGAAATAAAAGATAAAATGTTTTTTCGGCCCACCCTACAGTGCTTATGCTCTTGCGATAGAAAATTTTCGAAATGAATGTGAAAACATTATGGGTCAAAATCACGAAACGGGTTAAAACGTGTCCAAATGATTTTATGTATGAAATTAAAGAAAATTATCATGGAAAATAAAATAAATACGAAACTAATGATTTTCTTTATCAAGAAACATGAAAATATAGGGGGATGGGTGCAAATAATTTGAAAAATAAATAAATATGTAAATAAATAAATAAATAAATAAATAAATAAATAAATAAATAAATAAATAAATAAATAAATAAATAAATAAATAAATAAATAAATAAATAAATAAATAAATAAATTTAAACCACGAGAATTTTATTTCGGTGACTATCCCCGGCGTGTATGAAGCGTAATCTTTTGCATTGTATGCGACAATTGTTTTTATTTCCTTTTCAAATTACTAACTCTGAATATTTTCTAATAGTAAAAGGCATAAAGTATTCTACAAAAACTAGTCTTGTCTTTTATTTATTCGATCTCGTTACTGTGTCCCCGACTTTTGCGTCATTTCGATGACGTCACGGTTTTTCACGTCGAAACCGTAACCATCCAACGTAAACAGCTAAATTTCTCACATTTTAGTGCAAAACTAGTAATTTGCACTTGATCAGGTTAAGAAAAGTGGACATAATTTTATTATTTACATTAAAATCGATTGATATTTAGTCTTAACTTTGTGCGTACATCTATTATGCATAATTTCGGCGATGCGATGGTCTGTTTTAATATTTTAATATGCTGAACATTGAGCTACTGCCATTAATGATTATCATTAACATGTGGCTTTATTTATGACCACAATGGTCATCGTATTCAGTTTAGCCTAATCGCTACACGATGTAAAAAGGATTATCGTCATCCCGGAGACGATCATTTTGGCGCCGTCTCCGGAAGGAAAATCATCGTCCAAACAAAGTTAAGCGTACGAAGTGCAACTATTCTATTAATTTCTTTTACTATTTCGATTTTTTGATGATGTTTAGAAGGAAAAAAAAAAGAAAAGATAGCAAAGGCTCCAGAAATTTGTACAAAATCCATTAATTTCAAAATTTGTTAGCCGTTTATTAAGTGTTCAAAATCGCGGTAATAAAAATGAAAAACACAAAAAAAATATTGTCTTACTCATTAAATAATCTTATACTACAATTAAAATCTTTAAAAAAATTGTTATAAGAAAATTAAAGAAGTAAAAATTAAAGAAAAGTAAAGAAAATTCTTTATTGAGCAATGTTTATTTACCAACATGTCACTTTTGACTGGAATACAGCAAAAAAAAAAAAGAAAAAAAAAAAAAGAGAGAACAAAATATTTAGTATTAGAATTTAGCTTGCAAACTTTGAATTCCTATGGGAAATAAGTTCATTGAAATAAGGACTAACAAACTTGTTTGAATGAAGTTTCCATATCGAAGTCCTAATCATTTTCCCCCGTTTCGTGATTTTGACTATTTCAATTATTTGGTGGCGCCATCTATTAGAGTAAAAATCTGTATGCAAAAGGGAAAATAAATAATATCTAAACTGTCTTTACATTTTTACTTAAATGAACAACCAAATTTTAAATTTTTTAACATGTATAAGCAACATAAAACTAATTCACTTTAAATTTCAAGATTTAAAAAAAATATTTAAACTCCTTTAAATTGAATTGAGTAAAAAATAGTTGACGGAAGTCTACGGAAAACAAACAGAAGGAAATGAAAAATATTAAGATGATTTTTTTTAAATATGACTTTGTTAATATTCATTTAAAAAATAAAACTACTACGATTTCTAAATCTTACAGAAAAAGCATATTGGAGGGTAAGTTTTATATTTCAATTTATATATTAAATGTGGTGGCGACCTCTATGGCCAACAATCATTAATACTAAATAATGATTACTTGAGCTTTAATATTTAAATATAACAGAAAGTAAAAGGACATGATCACATACCTCCAAATTTACTTTTCTTCCCCAAAAAATACTTTTTCGAATGAGATTTTGAATTATTTGAAATAAAGCAGTAATGAAATTTTGGGGTAAAATAAATTTTGCAACTTATTTTAGTTTCCTGCTACTTTTAGTAAATGAAGACAACTTTTCATGAAATATTTCAAATTAAACATTTTCTATATTTGTACAATCACACTATCTAAAAAAAAAAAAAATCCCAACATTTCTCTAAATCATGAAATATTTGTTGTAATAAAAGAGAGGGATTTATTTTCTTAATTTCATTTAGTGAAAAATTATTTATTTAGTAAATATTGAAAGTTTAAAAATTTGTAATAATGAAAGATTTCAGGTATCAACACACACATCGTCCTCCCACCCACGAAAAGCCAATTTATTAATAATAGCGATGAAATAAATAGTCATTTTAAATTCATAAAGTACTTTCCTTTTATTTTCTGCTAATTACATATTTATAATGGGAAATTAGTTTAAAAAAAAATAAAAGAATAAAAAACATAATTAAATGCGTATTGTTATTTTGAAAATAGTCTGGGGATAATGCTTGTAAACATGAATTGAAAAATTAAAAAAAGGTTTCTAGCAGAGCGTGGTTTCGATCCACGGACCTCTGGGTTATGGGCCCAGCACGCTTCCACTGCGCCACTCTGCTGCGGTAGACCTTGGTGTATGTTAGTTAATATTACAAAAAATTCAAAGCGCCATCTTTCGGAATGTGTACTATTATTATATTATAGAAATTTCACAAGAAAACAATATCATTATTACCAAAAGCGTACAGATACATACAATCGGCCGGGTGATTTGAAATATATGTAGGCCCAAATTTTCAATATAAACATTTATCAAATTTTTATAATTGTTAATAATAAAATAATTTCAATAATTAATTAAAGAACTAATTTTTATACTTAAATAATAAATTGGCAGGTTGGCGGGAGTGAGAGAAATTTCAATGTATGGGCATTACCCCCCCCCCCCCCAACAACCTTATAGTCCAGGGAATAGAGACATTTTGCCTTGCAAAAGGTTATATAGTTCTGATTTTTTAATATGTTATAAAGATTGGGTCTCGTGGTTTATAAATCAACAATTGAACAATTGAGCCTTCTTCCCTCGAGCATCGCTCAGTAACGACCGTTAGTATTATTTTTTTTCTCTCCTCTGTTTTACTTACAAGAAAGGAAGATGTAAGAATAATTGAAAGTGTATTGCCAAATTTGTGTAAGAACTATCGTAAAAAATATCGCCAAACTGGCTTTTTTTTTTTTTTTTTTTTTTTTTTAAATAAATGAAAAATGAAAACGGTAAATAACACCAGGCCAAGTCACATTTAAATGCAGTTGTGTGATGTTCCATACCCCTAGTTTTTTTTCTAGCAGATGTGATTAGACTAAAAATTTTATTTTGAGAGAAAATATAATATATAATTTGAAGATAATCATAAATGTGAAAGCCTTTTAAATTAAAATTTGTTCACCTAGAAAAAGCACCTTTAATCATATCTCAAATATAAAATTTTTGCTGTTGAAAAGAACAGCTGCTGACAAAAAAGACTGAAAAAAGGTGAAATTTTCGTACAATCAAGCTAACCTTCCGCTTATAAATGACGATGAAGTAAGTGGCTGTTTTGAAAGTGGAAAATTAAACAGTATTACTTAAGAGCACTTAAATTTTAAGAGATTTTAGATAAATTTCATCCATCAAACAAACTACTGGATATGGGAATGACCTATATTCCTAATTGTTACATCAGACAATTGAAAGGACAAGTTTTAATGTTTAATGAAGAATATATCTCAGAGTCGGGTAAAATAGTTGTACTCGAAAATTAGAATCCTTCACTTGCAAGGATACTAGCCATTTTAACAATGTATGTGAACTTGAGTATGAAATCAACTTATTTATTTAGTAATTTAGTATTAGTCAGTTATAATTAAATCAATGCCTTAACGGGACTTGTCACTCCTTGTTTTGACAAAAAATAATAAAAACTTGAATTTTCTATTTTTTGGGTGTTCATAGTCTTTGAAACCTTCTCCTTATGCTGGCAAATTTTTGAGCTGCTCCGATAACTGCAATTACAGAAAAACTATATTTTCATTAAGAATTTAGCATTGCTGCAATAGCTCCTTTGACGTTTCGACAGTGGCGGCTCGTGGATATTAAAAGTGAGGGGGCCCAAATTAACAATTGCATGTAATGGGGGGGGGGGGGGGACATGCAAATATCAAGACACATGAATTTCATGTAATTTTGTAAATGTTACTTAAATATATATGGGAAAACAAAACTACAAGATTATTAAACAGTTAAATTATCTAAGCATACTGATATCGTAAATATTGCAATAAAAGGAATTATTATTACGGAAACGACGCGACGTTTCGTTTGAGAATGGACGACGTCAGGAAGGGTAAAATGAATGCACTTGCACCTTTTGCTTTTGAAAATTAAAAATGAAGCGAAGAATTCCTAAGCAAAAAAGTAAAGTACAGGCTTCAAATTATTCAATTGAACGTAAAATTACGGCATATCTATTTATAAATTGTTCCGTAAGAAATCCGACACTCATTCACGGTTGAAAATTCCTAGTTTGAAGCTTTAGCCGCTTTGCGCTTTGCATCCTTTTGTATGCGATCTGCACCCCCTTGCCACTGTCAAAAAAAATAAGTGAAAGTATGAAAACCGATGTCACTCAATTTCTATTCTGTATTTAAGAAAAAGAAAACAAAGAGTTAGGGAAGAGTTATAAAATAAATAAAGTCTAAACCTTGGTTAAAAATTCTGTAGAAATCACACGGGAAATTTTTCATCAAATATTACATGAATCATAGGAAGAAAAAAAAAAAAGAAAATAAAATGCCGACAGCAACAATTTCACTTTTCGTAACTTTAGAGTAAATACTTAAATAAATAATTTTATAATGTTTTAAAATAATTTAAATAAATCATTTTAAAGACATCGGTATTGCTCCGAATATTCAAGTCAATGATATTTCATCAGTGGCGGCTCGTGAGTAAAAAAAGTGAGGGGGCCCAAATTAACAATGACATGTTTTTATTTATGGAAGGGGAAAGGGGGGGGGGGGGGTGGCGTAAGGAGAGTGCAGATTTCAAAGTAAATGAATTCCATGTAATTAAATAAATGTTATTCAAATGCACATACACATAAAACTATAAGAAAAATTAAACAATTTATCCAAATAATTTTAAATAAAATATATACTTTAATAAAACGAATGGTTATAACAATTTGCAGCATTTCGTTTGAACCAATGACTTTCGAAAATTAAAAATGGAGCGAAGAAAAGTGGGGAAATTTTCAGAAAAAGTATAGCTTGAGTTTTAAATTATTACTTTTTTAAAAATAAAATTAATGCATATTGATTAATTATTATTTTAGTCCGAAATTTCATTACTCAACAAATAAATATTTTCAATCTTATATTTTTATTTCTTAAAAATTTTGGTTGTTTAGTTTGAAGCCCTTTTGTCACTTGTGGAGTGTATAAAAAAAAATTCGTTTATTGTTATCCTTATAAATGGATATTTCAGACAACTGAATGAGTTAAAGATATTTAATGTTGCAGTACACCAAGGCTAAGATTTTTTTAAAATTCAATTCAACAAAATTCTTTGTTAGATGCAAAATTGAATTAAAAATGAAACAAATCAATCTCATTCATAATTTTATCAATGCTTTAATCTAAATTTAAAATTAAATTGGGACCAAGGGCTTAAAGTTACTCATTGGAATAAAATGGGGATAAAGCGTTTGCTTTTTGGAGGCGACTGTAGAGCTTTAAAAATTGAGATTGCTAATATATTTTATTTGTAAATATTAGTTCACGAAAAAGCCTTTTTTTCACCTTCATATTTTTTACCTCAAATAATTTGAAATCAAATGGAAACAAGTTCATCAAGAATCAAATCCTATAAAGTAATTTAAAACTATTTTTCTATTCTATGTTTAAATAATTGAATATTTCGATCATAAATATAAATGACTAACATAAAATGTTATTTAAATAATGAATTTTAGTTTTGGTAGAAAATAAATTCGGCAAAACCTTCAAGAGAACTAAAACGAAGCTTCATTATTTAAATAATAACATACTTTGAATATTCTGAGTTGGGGATGGCAAACACATTTATATGGATTGAAATATTTTAAATAATTTTTCAATTGTAAAAAAAAAAAAAAAAAAAAAAAAAAATTACCCATAAAATGAGGTTTCATTGCTACGCTAAATATAAAAAGATGCAGATGGTATAGTGGATCATATATCTGCATACTCAGAAGCGGATTTAGAAGTCAGTCAAGAGAGAGGATAGGTTGCTACAATCACCAACATAGTTGTAAAGATGGTGAAACAGGATGAGATGGGGAGGGGGGGGGACAGCCTAATTTTGTTTTCTGTATAACTCATATACCTAATTATCTCTAAAATCGAATTAATTAAAAAGAAAAATTATATTTTTATGATAATTAACTTAAAAAAAAGTATATAACCAATTGAGCTTTCCCATTCAAAGATACCTGGTATCATCAAAACAAAATGCGTCTTCAAATATTTTTTGAAAAATCACGATTCTGTTTAAAAATTAATTTATTGAGAAAAACTTGCTTTTATATTTGAAAAATAAAGGGTAAAATTAAATGATCTTACCCAGACTTTTTGTTAAAAAATTAGTGCCCTTTCGCCTCTTATAATTGTAGTTTTCTGTACATTTTCTCTGGCTCCAAATTCAATTCCCTGTCATTACCTTGTACGCTTACACAGCAGCAAATTCCAACACTGCTTGGGATAGTTCAAGCTCGACTGACTACTGACTGTAGAGTATTACTTTTTCACAACACACAAAGTGAAACATTCCTTATAGAATTTGATACCCATAAACAAGGAGAAAGAGACCCCTCCCCCCCTTACAAACACAGGAAGTGAAGGACCTGGCTGCAAGCTTTTAGATGTTCTTTTCAAGGTCTCCGAGAAAGGGGTCGTTTATCCTCCAATATTCTTTAAGGTCATTATGATGGAGTCGTATTAGAGAGATGGGCGATGTGCGTTTTTATTGACATTTTCGCGAGTAGTTCATGGCAAGAAAGCTGTTGCACCACTTACAATAGTTAATATTGTGAAGTTAATAACTGCTTTTATTTGACTTGAATTTTTTAAATATAATTTTACAGAAATTACACAACAAAATAATATTATCAAGCCTATACATAAGTGGGACCACTGTCCAAAAAGTGAGGGGCCCCGGCCCCCCCCCCCCCCCCCCTGACCCCCTGCACCAGCCGCCACTGAGTTTCGAACGCATTTTTCACAGTTCGCGACTTTCAAAATTTCCACCTTACTCAAAATGCTAAAACTTCAGCAAATATGAATGAAATGACTTGAAATTTTTTGAGTGTCATTCTTAATAGCTATTTGACAAAAATAAGCAAGGATTTTTGAATAAATTTTTTTTTTTTTTTTTTTTACAAATTTAATTGTTGAAAATTACATTGTTAGCTCATTGAAATTTGTACATTGTTAGCTCTTTCGTGTAACCTATCAATATTCACATTTGAAAAAATAAATTTAGAATCTCAAAATAACGATATTCAGTAATTTTCATATTTATCTGTTTAGGAATATTTATGGACAAGCTTTGTGACAACTGATAATCCCTTTAAAGTTTTCCCCGAAGTATTCAATTTTACCCCAGTAGATTAGTACAACAACGCTGACCAATATCTCTCTACTTTGACCAATTCCAATGTCGATTGCTTAGGTAGACTGGTCGTTGTTACAGATTTTGGCCGATCAGCCCAATAATGGATAGAACATACTGGAAGTTTTGAAATGTTGATTCACTGTTTTAAAATTGAAATATTTGTGATAAGAAGGAATGGAGGGCAAAAAAATAAATTTTGTAATATATTTTACTTGTTCATAACACACACACACACACCCACCCACACACACACACACACACACACACACACACACACACACACACACACACACACACACACACCCACCCACCCACCCCCCCCCCCACACACACACACACACACACACACACACACACACACACACACACACACACACACACACACACACACACACACACACACACACACACACACACACACACACACACACACACACACACACACACACACACACACACACACACACACACACACACACACACACACACACACACATACACACACACACACACACACACTTCCAGACATTATTTTCGACATTGGCTTGCTGTGATACCTGGGTAAATGCTTTAGGCGATTGAAAAGACATACATAAAAATTATTCACAAAAATGGTAAAAAAAACTAGGGGTGTGGAACATCACACAACTTTCAATTACACTATGTTACTGAAGTTTGTTATGATATTTTTGTTTGTTATGATGTTATGATATTTTTTTCGATAATTCTTATATGGGTCTTTACCAAAAAAAAAAAAAAAAAAAAAAAAAAAAAAAAAAAAAAAAAAAAAAAAAAACCACCCTTCGACAAAATGGGGCTTTTGGCGATACACTTTTCTATAATTCTTATATTATCCTTTCTTACATAGTAAAACTGAGGAAAGGAGAAAAAAAACCCGATCGTTGATGAGCTATGTTCAAGCAAAGAGAACTCTGTGTTGAAGGTATTCGTTTTTCAACTTTTAACGCCATTAAAGCATTTTTACTGAAATTTCGGAGGTGGGGTTGTTTAGAACACCTTAAGAGGCATTATCACAGCGATTTTTATCAAAGTCGTTCGAGGCGTTATTTAGCAATCATTAAAAAACATGATTTTTTTTACGGCAGTTACCTTATGCGCCTGCGCGATTTTGTCGAAAACCTTAATTGTAGGTCCCATGGCCACCACCTAACAGCACACCAAATTTGAACATCGTAGGTCAATTTGTTCGGGAGTTATGCTGACCACAGACATACATTTTTCTAAATCACTTTTTTGAAATCAGGATGTTCCAAAACGTAGAGAAATGAAGGGGAAAAAAAAAAAAAAAAAAATTGGAATTTTCTTGTTGACCGAATCCTATACTTTCATTACCTTATGTATACAGATGGGTATATTGAAAGTAAAAAGGATATGCATAAACAAATAAAAAAAATTTGAAAAGTAATTTTCACTTTATTGTCGCATTCTCTACAAGAAGTTTCAGTAAAGAAAAATAAACTGTTGGGTGATTTCAATATTTGTGTATGGCAAGGAGGAATGTTTTGAGTTTGAATCGTGCGGGAGCACTTAAAGAACTTAGAGATGTGCGTCAGAGATATTTTATCTCTGTTGCTGCACTGCAGGAAATCAGATGGAAGGGTAGAAATACCCAGAGGAAGACCAATAATTAGGTGTATTGATCAGGTCGTGGCGGATTTGAAGTGCGTGAGAATTACTAACTGGAAACAAAAGGTTACTATACTAAACTTCAATTTAACTAGACATCACTTAGACGGTAGATCGTCACAGTGTTCATAGGTATTTAATCCATTTTGAAGGCGTGAAAGCATAATGTTCGCCAAACCACAACCCTGTAGAGAACAAAAGACTATAATGTTTGGCGAGAATTATGTCTTCACTCGGCCAAAATGGATTAAATACCTATGAGCACTGTGACGATCTACCGTCTAAGTGATGTCTAGTTAAGTTGAAGTTTAGTATAGTCGAATGAAATGGAATAAAAGTCTGAAAGGCGGTCAGGGCCCCTCTGGGGCTGAAGTGGCAATGATGATGATGATGGTGGTGGTGACTTCAATATCCTATTTTAATAACAACTGGAAAATTAAAGAAGAAAAGGGGGGGGGGGGGAGGAAAAAAAAAGAAGATAATTCTGATATTTTTGGTTTCATATTCTTATTAACCGTTGTTTCGAGTCTATATCATGAAATCTTTTTAGAAACAATAGTTTAGTTTGGTCTGTATCTGATTCTTGCTCTACTAATGATTTCATCATCAGTAAAAATTTGTAATACAGAATTGTTTTAATCGTTGTTTAACAAGCCATTAATATTTGCGATGACCCAAATACAACAAGTGAGCAAATTATTGTTAAGTCATCGGAATCCTTTTCGAAATTCAATAGATGGAACATTCTTATGAGGGAAAAGGTTCGATAATGACGATCAGTTAAAGTTCCGGTTATAAGAGGGATGGTTAATCTAGATTTTACTAAGTACGTATTTTATTATTCCATCAATTCTTTCCTTATTTAAAAAAATATAATAGATTATCCTTTGAATTTCCTTCTTTCTAATCTTTGAAGAGCGGTTCTTGGTAAAAAAAAAAAAAATAACCTAAAAATACCGCTTTGCGATGTTACGAAGGATATCTAATAACTCTTTAAGGTTCTTTTAAATTATACTTAAATTAAACTTAGATTACAAATAAAATCATCAACTTTTCATTTCAAATTCATCATACTCTAAATTAAAATTTAAAACCAAAATTTAAATTATTAATAGAGTAGCTGTTACAATCAACAAATAATTACAATAACAATAAGAGTAATAACAATGATAATAATAACAGTATTAATACTAACAATGATAGTAATAACAATAATAGGTAGTAACAATAATAATAGGAACAGTAATAATTGTAATAGTAATAATAGTAAAAGTAATCTATGTATATTATTTTAAAGTTAGGATTCAAATTCCTAATGTCTCGTCAAGGTACTGTTTCTTTACCTACAGCTGTAGAGTTTTAAACCTAATTATAGTTCTTCCTCTGAACTTTTGCATGTCGATTGTGGAATATTAAAATTTTAAGTTTTGAAAATCAGTCGTTATGTAAATTCTAGAGGGAGTTTGTTTTGTACATGTTGGTGATAGTTAATACTCTGAGTGGACAGTAGTTCGGACGACTTTGAAATTTTAAACAATTAGTAGCAAACAGTTTATAGTTGCGCAAGTACCCAACAGAATTTTAAAATTTGAATTGTTCTTTTTTAATAATTCTGATTTCTTTGGAATTTTTAACATAAGTAGTTCTTTTTACCTCTAATTTACCATCGAACAGACTTAATGTTAAAATTTTAGTAATTTTTTTATTTATTCAATATTAAAGTTATAACTTTATTTAAATACGAAGCTCAATAAAGCTTCATCCATCCTTCCGACCTTGTAACAAAACCCCAAAAACAAACTTGGAAAAATATATTTCTTTACATTGAAAATAATCATATCATAAAATAGGAAATCTACTTTTTCAGATGATACAAAAATTATCCATGGATGATATCATGTTTAATTGTTACAATTTTCTTTAATGAGATTTAAACTACTTTCAGTTAGCTTGCTTCCAATTGTACTTCGCGAATTCTAAAACCGAAAGGTTTTCGGTGGGAAAATGACGTCACATCTTTTTTTCTTTTGAAAAAATAAATTACGTAAGCCAGAGTTTGAAAGCGCACTGTTGGTTGAAAAAATATTGGAGTGCTGGTACAATTTCGAAAATATTTTAGTGAAGGGATTAATTATTAATTTTATTATAATTTTAAAGTGTTTTTTTTTTTTTTTTTTTTTTTTTTTTTTTAAATTTTTTTTTTTTTTTTAATACAGAGAGATAGCTATAGATCTCTTCATTGAAATGGAATTTGTATTTTTAACATAATTTTTTTCCTTTCACATTTGGCGTTGTGGCGTTTTTCTTAATCAATTTGTTCCCTCGGTTAATTTGGCGTTTAGTTTTAATTAGTAATAAACGTAAGAACGGCGTAAAGAAACGCCCAAATAAATTCTAAAATTGATTATATTTTATCATAATAGCGGTAAATCCATTCTATGTATTTTTAATTGATTAAAATTATCCCAGTAAGAAATAAAATGTTTTAAAGAAAAAAATAGTATCCAAAACAAGTGAAGAAATGGTCGGTCGGCAGTTTATAATCTAAACAGAAAAAGAAACTTATTGTAATAAAACTTACGAAAAAGCAATGTTTGAGTTCAAAAAATTCATTCAGAGTATAGATAAAAATTTTCAACTTCAGTTTCCCTTCAACTGTTTGAAGAGTATTCAGATCAGCTGTATCACATGAGCGTTTTACCTGAAGAAAATGTTTCGTAAACTCTAAAAATAGGAAGCTTCGCTTTCTTTTTCAAAGGAAATACTAAATAAAACAGAAATGTATTAGAGTCGTATTTTATTTGCAGATTAAAGTAAATTTGGCATGTTTTGTTCCGATGGGCTCATAATTATGTGGTGAAGAAAAAGAATGTACTTATCGCAATACTTATATTCCAAATGAAATTAAGGGCGTCCCGCGATTTGAATAAAAGAGTACTACTGTCTATTTCTTGTCTATTAAGGCTTTACTTTTTTTAAAGTGCAATTGGAATTTTTTTTTGGCATATGTTATTGTACTTTTTATCTAAAAATGTCCACTACTAATTTGTATATGATTTCTATTTTCACTTTCACTAAAGAAACAGTCTTTTGAATGATACGGTAAAATGGGATGTGTAATTTTTTTCTGTATCATAAATACAGTTGGCTTTAAAACTACATGCGCTTTTTTCTTATTGTCTTGTTGAACAGTACACAAAAACTCTCCAGTTGATCTAATTTTTTTAAGAGGGGTCGTGTCAAAATTGAAAAAGTGCGACTTTTAAAAAATTATGGACATTTTTATTAAAGTGGTCCTATTTCTTACATTATTTTGAACACTTTTGCAATCTACATAGCCCTAATCTCTAAAAGATACATAATTAAACCGGGTTTCAATTTTTATAAGATCAATCGTATCCCTTACTAAACAGAGTTATTCTAACAGAGATGTCTAGCAAAACCAGAGAACACTTGTAATTTGTTATTGTAAAATTACTTCTTAATATAAATAGCTGTTCATGAACATTTGTCAAAATATATTTAGCATTGGTTTGAGACAAGGTACTGAATTGAAAAGCGACTTATTGAGGATGTAAAATTCATCGAGTTTCAGTAAAATTTATGTGCACAGTACAATTTTCACATAACACAGATTTAACAGAAAACGAAATCAATTTAGATTGCAGATTAGAAACCATTTAGGTTACTAGTTTCAGGGTTAGAAAATTGTAAACCTGGACTATTACGCTATCAGACATATACCATACCTCATACGTAGATTTTTTCTAAGTTTCAATCCTCATTTTTTGTCATCTCATAGTTTCAGATCTCCAATTACATTTCCAAAATGGCTCCTCAGTCAACTGGTACTCAGGAAGAACAGTACAAGACTAACGAATCCACTATGAGTTCGGGATTGGAATACAAAATTTCTAGCAAAAGCTATCTTGATAACAAGGGTACAATAACCTCGAAAGAAGTACAAACCTCTGATGGGGACAACCCTCTAATGAAGATTGTGTGGAGGAATGTTATTTTGTACGGATATATCCACCTTGCCGCCGTGTACGGAGCGTACCTCATGCTCACTTCTGCCATGTGGCAGACCAATCTTTTTGGTAAGTAAGGAATTTAAGAGGGATCGAACTTATCATTGCCCCAAAGACCTAATGGTTCATTATTTTTTGGCCTTAATATCTGCGGAGCTATTGCTTAACACGTATGAAATTCTACACTAGGTTAGATTAGATTAGATTAGATTATAGAGTAGATTCGAGAGTGGCAAAGCCAAGAGTACTTATCGCTGGCAAACCCATTGTATCCATCATAATAATAATTTATGCAGCTTATGGTTTGCCAAACAGTGCAGTAACCTTATAAAAAGCCAAACAGTCTCATAAGGAAACATTACAGAAGTTATCAAGCTTGATGTCTGTAACTCCTCAAATAAATTATTGGTATTCGAAAAAAAGAAAAAAGAAAAAACTGTTTCAATTGAGGTATACTATTTCGGTGGAGTTTCCACAGCTGTGAACAGTGTAGTTGCTTAAGAAGGATTAGATGTTTAGCCATACATTCTTAATTCATCATAATTAGGGGGCAGGACTCTTGTATTTTTGACCATATAAGTGTATGGTTGTACCTGCATGGTTTGAAAACCCAATAATTGGTATAACAGCAGCACTATGTATAAAAGCAAGTTCATTAACAAAATTTAATCAAAAAAATTATTAGCCTTTTTTCCACTTAATTTTTGAAATTTTTTGTAAGTTGTCCTATAAATTGAACTGGCTTCGACTGGCAGGATCCAACCATATCTATGGAACATCTTACTAAAAGTAAAATTGGCAATGTTACACTAGAAAAGGCTTGTTTAACATAACAAGATATGGGCTATGGGATATATATTACATATGTAATTGAAATTTAAAACTACTTTTATTTTGTTTATTGGTTACAATGTCCACGACGCGCTTCAGTTAATTATTCTGTGGACTACTAGAGAAGTCGGCGTCGCTCGGGCGGAAAGATCAGGATTCAACATCCATAATTACACTGCTCATCCAGAATCACTTATAAGAAGCACCAGTACAAAATTCCAGTTTACACATAGATAGTTAGGGATGAATGACTCTTGAGATAAAGCAGCTTAACTTTTCGGACTTTAGATCATTTGGAGATTTTAAAATCCTCTTTTGAAGGTTCAAATATATTGGATTGTATTAACTTAAATTATAACAATCAATCGTAACTTTTGCAGCTTTTATCCTGTACATCTTGTCTGGAATAGGGGCAACGGCTGGAGTCCACAGACTGTGGTCCCACCGGACATACAAAGCCAAGTTGCCCCTCAGGATTTTCCTGGCTTTCTTCTTTACCATGGCTTTCCAAGTAAGCACTTTGAAGAGTATATAATGAAACCCCTCTTCTCTCCTCACCCCGTACACAACATTGGCCAAAATATTGCTTCAATACGTTAGCAATTTTCTGTGGTTGCAAAACAACAATTCAATTGAACTAGGAGGCTCCACCCCATGCGTGCTGACGCTTGACAACTTTCTGCAATGCTCGCAAATTTTTTTATCAGCATTTTACCGAAACATTTCTCTACGCATGTGTTTCTTCATGCTTTTAAATCCAATAGTTTTTTTTGCTGGGGAAGAAAAAAAATTATTAAACAGCGGTGCCTTACTTTTTTTAAAAATATAGAATGTGTTTTCGCAGCGTCATGGTTGTAATTCTTATAATTATCGTTTACTTTAATTTTCATTGTCGAAATTACAAAAGTTTATTCTTTGCAAGTGGCATTTAAAATAAGTTTTTTTGTGTGTTCTATTTTTGCTGTTCTGATTGATGTTGGTGAGTTAAAAGTCGTTCTAAAAACCTTCTCCTCCCGATTTAGAAGAATTATAATTAATAAACTTATAACAGAAGAAAACTGAGTGATGTTGTTTTTTAGAAGTGTAATTGAGATAAATAGCTATCGATTAGTGATGGTCCGTCAGAAGTAAATTAACAGAATGAAATGAAGTAAATCCCTTATTTAATATTAAAGTTTAGAAATCTTTTTTCTCATATCAGTATTAACCACGTGTTTGGAGTAAATTGAAAAATGATTATATATTGTGCAATTTAATAATTATTAATACATAATTATTAAATTATATTTTTAAAATTTAATTTTGTTTATTTATACAGTACATTTACTGGCATTTCTTCTAAACCTGTAAGTTTGAAGCAGCAACCTTTAGATCGATAAATCTTTAGTCCGAGAAAATATCTCTCATATTAAATGGGGCAAGGAAGGACTGATGACCCTTGATTATTTAATCTAGTACTAGCAAAATGGTAACTAATTATTATTTCGACCTTTATTCAGTTTAGTTGTTGCAAGACTCTTATTAATGATATATAAATATAATATAATCTGCATTTTATCTACATTTCACAATATACACCTACTGAACTCTTAGTGTTTCGACTAGTTTTTTCAATGTGCTTACTAATGGTTATTTTCTCTCTTCATTCTGCCTATACTTTCAGAATATGCGTAGTAATGAATTTTCTCTCTCGAATCAATCTAGTTTTTTCAATACACTTGTTACTGAATTTGTTCTTATTACACTTTGTTTAATTTTTTTGTTCTTGCATTTTGTATAATTTTTACAATATACTTACTAATGAATATTTTCTCTCTTCATTCAGGCAACTTTTTTCAATTTTTCTCTCTCATTAACTAGTCAAGTTTACTTATTAAGAATTTTTTCAGTTTTCATTTAGCCTAGTTTTCACAATATGATTAAAAAGGAATCTTTTTCAATCTTTATTCAGTCTTGCTTTTTTTACTAATAAATTGTCACTTTTTTCTTTATCAATATAATTTTTGCAATATGCTTATGCTTGCAAATGATTTTTTTCT
Source organism: Linyphia triangularis (assembly GCA_963978545.1). Taxonomy (NCBI): domain Eukaryota; kingdom Metazoa; phylum Arthropoda; class Arachnida; order Araneae; family Linyphiidae; genus Linyphia; species Linyphia triangularis. The sequence goes on from OZ021722.1 coordinate 90,620,384, forward strand.
CTCTCCTCATGCAGTCTAGTTTTCGCAATGACTACTTAGGAATGTTTCTCTTCACTTACTAATAATTTTTTTTTGTTTCTTGAAGAATGACATCTTCGTGTGGTGTCGCAACCACCGCGTGCACCACAAGTTCTCCGAGACCAATGCTGATCCCCATAACTCAAAAAGGGGTTTCTTTTTCGCCCACATAGGTTGGATCCTATGTCGGAAGCATCCTGACGTCATCACCAAAGGACAAACTATCGACTTCAGTGATGTGCTTGCAGATCCTGTAGTCAGGTTCCAGAGACAGTAAGCATTCTTGCTCGAACTCTTTTACATTAATCCTTCTTTCTTACTTAGCAGACAATACAAAATTCGTAATTTTTTTTTTTATCAATGAAACATTAACCCCTTTAGTGTCGCGCAAAAACGGATGCTTGTTGCGGAGATAACGGGAGGAATTTGACGAATTTAATAGGGGTTGGAAAAATGTTCATAAAAACCAAACTAAAAATGATATTTAAGAAATTCAAAATGCAGAGTATTGTGTTGGACGGTTCCAAGAAACTATCCCGTTTCGAGATTCTAACTTATCGCTCTAGTGTATACAGAGTTTGGCACCAACCAGCAGAAAACATACCAAAGAGTTCTAATTAAATAATTTTTTTAATTGCAATGCAAAGAATTTGTATAATTTATAATGTGTTTTATAAAGTTATTTTGAAATACAGAACTCTTGTGATGCGTAATAAGCACCAACGCTTGCGCAACGATATATCGTCGTTGGTACTTTTCGCAATTGTAGTGAACAACGATATATTGTCGTTCGGAATTAAAAGGGTTACAGAACGTTCTATAGTTGCGTTTCATCTTTTAATTCTCATCCAACTGTGAATCTCTAATGCATTGTCATTACTGTTCATAGGTATAGTTAGTAATTCTTTCGACCGCTTGAATATTAAATCTTGCAGACGTATTTATGTTTAATCCTTGAGGTTAATAGCTGGATATCAGCAATATATGGCTGGATTGATTCTTTTAACGTTTATTACTGTGTATAGAGTAAGGTTAAAAACGAATATTTCGAACATAAAATGTAATTAGTCGCTCCTTGTAAAATATAATTAGCCTTTTGGACAGTAACTATACAAATCCGACCCAAACGAAATAGCGGAAATTTTTTCTGTGTCACAGCTAACTTTAATAATAATTTATATTCTTCAAGAGTATTATGCATCACACATTGAGGCTGTTCTGCTGTATTTTTTTACTCTTGTCATAGGTCATTATTACTGACTGTTCTTTTTGTACTGATTCTTCAAATGCTACTATTCAAACGTTTGTTCGTTTATAGGCAGAATACAAGGTTAAACGTATATTTTTACTTTCAATTACATAGGGTAATGAATGGAACATACTGATTTCAAAAAAGTGGTCTAGAGAAAATGTATGTCTGTGTGTCTGTGGTCAGTATAACTCCCGAACAAATTGACCTACGATGTTCAAATTTGGTGTGCGGCTTGGTGGTGGCCATGGGACCTATCATTAAGGTTTTGTCAACATCACGCATGCGCATAAGATAGCTGCTTTTGAAAAAATCATGTTTTTAATGATTGTTTAAAAGCAGTTCTAACGATTTTGATCAAAATCGCTGTGAAAATGCCTTTTAAGGAGTTCTAAACTTCCCCACCTTCGAAATTCCCGCGAAAATGCTTTAATGGAGTAAAAAGTTGAAAAACGAATGCCTTCAACACAGAGTTCTCTTTCCTTGAGCTCATCGACGCTCGTTTTTCTCCTCCAGTTTCACTTATAAGAAAGGATAAGATAAAAATTATTGAAAAGTATATGGCCAAAATCATTTGTTTGGCGATTTTTTTTTAAGAAGCGCATAAGAATTACTGCAAAAAATATCGCCAAACTGGCCATTTTTTCTAAACGAATGTTGAAAATATAAAAACGGTAAATGACACAAATCCACGTCAATATTATTGTGTAATTGAAAGTTGTGCAATGTTCCACACCCCTAAGTAGTTAGAAAATGACAGTCCGGGGCCATGGCGCAATGCGCAAGGGATGAGGGATGGTGACGTCACCGGAAGGGGGCGTGACCGGATATGACGTCACAGGAAGTGACGTCACCGGATATGACGTCACCGGAAATCACGTGACCGGAAGTGGAGTTGAGTTGTTCCCCTCCTGCTGCTGTTTTAGTTTCGGTTTCATTATAAGCTGTTTGTGTATGACGTCACAGTGGGTATGACGTCATAATGTGTTTTATATCAAAGTTTTGAGTGGTGGCAACACTTTTTAGTTTCGGTTTATCTTTCAGACGGAGTTGAGTTGTTCTAGGACTGCTTCTTAGCGAATAAGTTAGAGTGATAGGCTTTTATTGCATGACGTCACAGTGGGTATGACGGCATAATTTATTTTATATCAAAGTTTTGAGCGGTGGCAACACTTTTTAGTTTTTTTTCTCCAGTTAACTGGAGTTGAGTTGTTCTATGGCTGCTTCTTAACGAATAAGTTAGAGTGATAGGCTTTTATTGCGTGACATCACAGTGAGTATGACGTCATAATGTGTTTTATATCAAAGTTTAGAGCGATGGCAACACTTTTTAGTTTCGATTTACCTTTAAGGCGGAGTTGAGTTGTTCTAGGGCTGCTTCTAAGTGAATAAGTTAGAGTTATAGGTATTTTTACTAGTGACGTCACAGTGGGTATGACGTCATTCATGATTTTACAAAACTTACCTTTAAGATGATGGCAGCAATAGAAATATGCTAAGTTTTAGGCGGGATGGAGTTGAGTTGTTTTAGGGCTACTTTTAAGTGAATAACTTAGAGTGATAGGCTGTTTTACCAAGTGACGTCACAGTGTTAATGTAGTGGGGATGACGTCACGATTTGCTTTATATCAAAGTTTAAGGAATGGCAACATCTTGTATCCTGATATATAGCTAAGTCTCCTTTGATTGGTTGAAATAAAAGCTCACTTCTGATTGGTTAGAATATGTCACGTGATTTCAAATGCTCTTCTCATTGACTATACAGTTTAGTAAGACAGTTTTCTACTAAGTTTAATGTAATTGCGGCGCCATCTAGTGGTAGGAAGGAATATAAATTACATAGTTTATAACTTTTCATGCTTAACCATTAAAAACTTCAAATACATGCAAAGATAATATACTAACACAAATGCGTAAAGTTTCGGATTGAGTGGATTTTTTTTTCTATAAGTGCTTAACACATTTAAACTAATGTTGAGAGATATATTCGCAAGACACTTTTAAGGAATCAGGTTTAATCAATGTTAGACACATAAAGTCTCATTATTTTCTCAATAACAGTATGAAATGTAAATATAAATGAAAATTTATGAGAAAAAAAAATTAAACTTTGATATCTTAACGTGAAAATTTCTTTTACAGGGCTTAACATATCATTAAAAAGTTTTTTTCTTTTATTGTCATAGTTTTTGAGGGATTGAATACACAACAAAAGAACTTAGACTAGAATTAATTTTCAATATTCAGCAACTGAAACCCATTATGGAAGTTAAAGCAATGATTTTACAATTATTTTTAGGTTGAGTTAGTCTGACCCTGTTGAAGGAATTAGTAGTTGTAGTGTGTTCACACGTGAGTTGAGTTTGCAATACAATATTAGTAATATACATTTCCAAAAAAACGAAATATTTATCACTTTGAATAGAAAAATGACGATTTTTTTTTTATTTATGTAAGTATTATTCTCAATTTTGTAAATTTTAAATGTATTATCCATATTTTATTGAAGAATTTATATATTTTTTTCTTCTTCTTTCAGAATGGTTTAGGAAAAACATTTCATTTTAGTCAGAACAATGTTTTCAAAGAGATGGAAATACGCAACTTTTCGATATATCAACCTTCAAATACTTTGAAATTGATTCTATTTGTTACAACCGGTTGTAATTTAAAGCTATACTGTACTATGCGAGCGATATTATATATCTTAGCTACTTACTGTCTATGTTAAAATTTATATTACCATTAAACTTGTTAGAAATTAATATGTCTATGTTAGTTATATTAATCAAGATAGTTTTTATTGTACAATGATACTTACTTAAGTTGATGAATGGCAACACAGAACTAGCTGCTAATGCTGAATAGATATGTGATAACTGATTTTGGATACTCTAATGTTTAAATAAGAGAGAAAAAGTAACATACTTGAACATCTTACAACTAAGAATTCAAAAGTGAACATGAAAATTTACTTTACGAATAAATATCATGTCTTTAAAATGTGTACGAATATCACTAAATAAGAGAAAAAAGTAACATACTTAAACTCTTTACGACAAATAACTTTAAAATTAACGAAAAAAACTTACTTTACACATAAAAATCACTTTAAAATGTGTAAAAATATCGCTAAATAAGAGAAAAAAAGTAACTTACTTAAAATTTCTAAGATAAATATTTAACCTTTACGCGAAAATTCCCTTCATGTATAAAAATCACGACTTTAAAATACAACATGCAAGAGAAAAGTAACGTACTTAAACTTTCTACGACAAATAACTTTAACATTAACGTAAAATTTTACTTTACACATAAAAATACCGATATTAAAATATGTAGAAATATCGCTAAATAAAAGAAAAAAAGTAACACACTTAAACTTTGTACGACAAATAACTTTGACATTAACGTAAAAAATGTTCTTCACATATAAAAATCACGACTTTAAATTTGAAATGTAGGATGAAAGTATAACATACCTATAATTTCTACGACAAAGAATTCAAACATTGCCGTTCATGTCTTTAAAATGTATAATGACAACTCTAACTTTTAGAAAAAAGAAACACTAAAAATTTACAAGGCAAAGAATTTAAAATTGAACGTTAAAATTAACTTTACATGTACTATCATACTCTTATATCAACGATAAATAAGATAAAAAAAAGAAACTCTAAAAATTTATAAGGCAAAGAATTCAAATAATACGCGAAAATTTACCTCACATATAAAAATTATGTCTTTCAAATGTGTAAGAATAACGCTAAATTAGAGAAAAAGAAATATTAAAAATTTATAAGGTAAGGAATTGAAACAATACGCGAAAATTTATTTCACACATAACATTTTTATCTTTAAAATGTGTAAGAATAATGCTAAATTAGAGAAGAAAAAAAAATAACATACTTAAACTTTCTTCGACAACAATTTAAACAATACGCGAAAATTTCAAACACAATTATTTTCTTAGGTTAATGTTAAATAATGGGAAATTTAACAGAATAAAAATTTCAAAGATAAAGAATTTTAACCTTTACACGAAAATTTACTTCACATATAAATATCATGTCTTTAAACTTTAACGTGACAATTTACTTCTCATATACAATTAAACTCTTAGGTTAATGTTAAATAAAAGAAAAAGTAACATACTCAAAAATTTCTAAGATAAGCATAACGTAAAAATTTCATATCATGTGTTTAAAATGTAACATATAAGAGAAAAAAATAACATACTTGAACTTTCTATAGCAAAGAATTTAAGCGTTAGCTTAAAAATTTACTTTACATATAAAATTCACGTCTTTAAACGAGGTGATAAGATGTGACGGTAATTAGCCAATCAGGTTAGCGGTAGGTGATACGCCACTTGCCGGCATTTTTAGACCGGAGGATGAGTCACGCTAATACTTGTTCAAACAGGTCGGGAGACTTGTACAGCAAGAACAACAGCATCGACGCGCAAGCAGCGGGTGATGCTGCGGTGTGTCAGCAGGTCTTCGAGATTATCGTTTTCCTACTTTTCCTTTTTCATAATGAAATGTTTGTGAAAACTTGGAATGAATGAAGTGGATTTCAAAGACACATTAGTAAGTGAAGGTAGAATTCGCATGGACTTTCTTCCAAAAAGTATGATTCACTTGGAGAATTTAAGATCATTTCTACTTGAAAACTTTTCTATTGTCTAAAACATTGAATATTGTTCAAACTCAGTGAGATTATATGCTACAATACGGGTAAAACTTAACAAAATTGTTACATAGAAGGAAAATAGTAAGAGATTTAAAATAAATACTAGTTATAGATACTCCAAGGAAAAAAATTCACCTCTACTTTTCAATCGGAAAATCAATGCAAGTTGGAAATTTATGTTACTTCAAGAAAGACTTAGACAATTTACTTTGTAATAATATACGTTAAGGTGTCGTATTAACTCGTGCAATACATGCTGACTAAGGTTTATTTTACTTATCTAAGAAAGGTGAATTGGGGGAAAATATTAAATAAATTGTAGATATTAAATACATTGTAGATATGCATTTAAGTTTTGAAAATCACCTGCAAGACTTTTAAAACATCTTAAGAAAAATTGAAAGAAACTTGCTAATTATATGTAAACTATATAACTTTTTATACTCTGAAAGGAAATCACAAGTAATTTAGTTAACTCTTTTCATGGTAACACTCATATTCAACGACATGTTTTTAAAATTTAACCTTCATTACATGATAATAGTTATAAATTTTTTCAATCTCAGATGCGATATACTATTATTTCTAACATATATGTTACGAATTGTGTAAAGTTTTTAAAACTGTATATGCAAATCACCAATCAGAAACATAAAAATCTAACATCAATCAAACAAACTAAAATAATAAGATATTTTCCTTAGTGGAAATAGTTAACTACTCATGTGATGGAATATACTTAGAAAATTTAAATACTGAAAAAAGTTTGCTAGGCAAACTTAAAGAATATTTTTTTTTTCTTGTGAAAAACTAGCATAAATTTGGAAAATGTAGAGTTTGTTACTACGTAAAATTGAACATCATCTGGACAAACTAAATTATACATGAATTTTTTTTTTTATTTGAGAGGTGCTGACAATATATCATTAATATAGAGATTTTTAACTTCCACCCATAATTTCTAAATAACTTATACATAAATTTCAGAAAAACTGAAACGGAATGTGTTTTACAAGAGGCTTATTTTGTAAGATGAATATTCAATATTAATATAACTGAGCAAAGTTCATTCCGGAAAAAACTTGTAAAAGATACTTATACTTTGAAAATAGTTTGAAATATCCTTTAAAATTTATGAATGCTCGCTTTCGAAAGACACAAATAAAACTGATATTACTCATGATAATTAACACATACATAACATTAGTCAAACAAAGTGAAATTTTTATTGCTTGTGACCGATAACTTTTCAGTGAAGCAGAACTTACATAGGAAATTTGTGCAAACTTTTTCAACTTTTAAACCAAGTATCATGTAAAATTATAAATTACGATAGGAAATAGCATACTTCAGAATCGGAACAAGTCTTGTAGTTAAGCTAAATGTATTTCTCAAGGAATTGAAAGCATACCAGAGAAGTCCTTATCATTTCGCATCTTTTCTCATGTTGCAAGAAGACATACTTTGTAAAAGATCGTCTTAGCACTTAACAAAAATCAGTAAAAATAAATATATTTTCTATGGCAAAGATAAAACTTCACAACTTAATTACTTAAATTTAGCTAAGTTGCATATGGTTTATTCACATAACTCGCATGTGCTTTGAATGTTGAAATATATTTGTCAGTTGAAATCAAACTCATCGAAAATAAATGCTATCTACATTTTCAAGTCGGAAATTACTATTAAATAAACTTTACATGTAAGACATTATCATGTTAAAAAGAAAAATCTACAAAAATGTAAATGATAACTTTACTGTTGGTACATAAATGATGAATAATTTATGATTTTATTCTAGGCAAACGTTTTATTGTCTAACAGAGAACTTAAACTTTAGCAGAAAAACGAAAAAATACAATTTTTATATCCTATCATGCTTGTCGAAAATTGAATTTATTAGCTGTTGTAATAGATTTTTATTGTCCAAATTTCTATAGTTCTTCCCAGTGCAATAATATTAAGTTCATGTGTAATGAGTAGGGTTTTTTTTTGTTGAATCTTATAAATTTAATGAAATTATTATGACCTAAGAGATTGAGTGAACTGAATAAATCAATGACGTACATTTAAACAGTGACTTGAACTGATACATACTATAACTGTAAAGAAGTATGACAAAGTGATAGATGAAGTGAAAATAGAAGTTGAGTGAAATGTGTTGAAAAAAGTTGAAGACGACAAGAAATTCATAAATGAGAATTATCATTGACTTATATTAACTTCGTTTTTCTTGCTTATGACAAGAAAATACACTCTTGTTTATTAAGAACCAACTTGATATCTTATCATAGAATGACAATGATGAAATATCTATACATTAAAAAAAAAAATACCAAACTTAGACATAGCAAATTTCTTGAAATTCAAGTATAATGTGAAAAGTTTTACTGGAAATATAGAAGATACAACATTGAAAAATGTGAATGTTTCGAAGTACTTTATCAGAAATAAAAAAAAAAAAAAAAAATGCGCTGAGGTCCGCTATAAAATTTTTTAGGAGAAAGTTTAAACAAAATTTAAAATCAAACATGCTTTTAAGTGGGAACACATATATTAAAACTATAGCACATTTAACAATTTATATTATGTCATCTCAGTTGGTATCAAACTGAATAATATGAAAAACAACCACAAACTGAATAAACATGAAAATTATCAATATATGTGGAAAAGTTTCCTTTTTTCACATATAAAAAAAAAATAACACATTGACATACGTTAAGATCACGAAACATGCGTAATCATATACCGATAAGAGCAACCAATGTTGCGGGGAGATATTCACGTGATGGACAATATCCCATGAATTAATTGAGTGATTTAATTTCTAATGCTAATTCCAATAGTATTCCACGTAACTTCAACTTTATATGTTACACTATAGATATATTTATTTTTCAAATATATTGACTTTCGAAAAATCATCCTTCAATATAAGAATGATCATAGTAAGAATAAAAGAAAAGATACTAAGCATTGATTTAAAGTGTATTTATTTCAACTTAGCAACAAATCATATGCGTGAAACGAAAATTGCCTCGAACCAAAGTATAACTATCCAATTTCATTGATTCCTACAAGGAAATTTTTCTCATCTAGTAATTGAATTTTTTTTTCTCGTACACATTATAAGTGTTGTCCAATCAGGTGTAGAATAGCTGAAGATATCCGACCTGTTTATAAATATTAATAAGTCACTGTTGAAAAACTTATAAAAATTTCAATTTACACTTAAAGTTTTTTTATATATATATATATATTTCAAAGAATTTTTTCAAATCAATATGTATATTTAAATACTGAAACTTATTCACTTCAATAAATGTATGTTTAAGTTATAAAACTTGTCGTATGTATTGAAAAATTGTAACTTTTCGTCTTCGTATAAATCGATAACTTATACACTAGTTCTTCATCAATTAATCTTCTAAGTAAATCTTTCAAAGGTAAAAACATACTTATAGCTTTGCATTTGTAACAAGTTAAATTGTACATGTTTCATGTGAAAGTTACAAAATTTTATATATTTTCATGAAAAACATATAAAATTTTAATTTCACGAGAAACATGTACAATTTAACTTGTTACAAATGTAAAGCTATAGGTATGTTTTTGCCTTTGAAAGATTTACTTAGAAGATTAATTGATGAAGAACTAGTGTATAAGTTATCGATTTATACGAAGACGAAAAGTTACAATTTTTCAATACATACGACAAGTTTTATAACTTAAACATACATTTATTGAAGTGAATAAGTTTCAGTATTTAAATATACATATTGATTTGAAAAAATTCTTTGAAATATATATATATATAAAAAAACTTTAAGTGTAAATTGAAATTTTTATAAGTTTTTCAACAGTGACTTATTAATATTTATAAACAGGTCGGATATCTTCAGCTATTCTACACCTGATTGGACAACACTTATAATGTGTACGAGAAAAAAAAATTCAATTACTAGATGAGAAAAATTTCCTTGTAGGAATCAATGAAATTGGATAGTTATACTTTGGTTCGAGGCAATTTTCGTTTCACGCATATGATTTGTTGCTAAGTTGAAATAAATACACTTTAAATCAATGCTTAGTATCTTTTCTTTTATTCTTACTATGATCATTCTTATATTGAAGGATGATTTTTCGAAAGTCAATATATTTGAAAAATAAATATATCTATAGTGTAACATATAAAGTTGAAGTTACGTGGAATACTATTGGAATTAGCATTAGAAATTAAATCACTCAATTAATTCATGGGATATTGTCCATCACGTGAATATCTCCCCGCAACATTGGTTGCTCTTATCGGTATATGATTACGCATGTTTCGTGATCTTAACGTATGTCAATGTGTTATTTTTTTTTTATATGTGAAAAAAGGAAACTTTTCCACATATATTGATAATTTTCATGTTTATTCAGTTTGTGGTTGTTTTTCATATTATTCAGTTTGATACCAACTGAGATGACATAATATAAATTGTTAAATGTGCTATAGTTTTAATATATGTGTTCCCACTTAAAAGCATGTTTGATTTTAAATTTTGTTTAAACTTTCTCCTAAAAAATTTTATAGCGGACCTCAGCGCATTTTTTTATTTTTTTTATTTCTGATAAAGTACTTCGAAACATTCACATTTTTCAATGTTGTATCTTCTATATTTCCAGTAAAACTTTTCACATTATACTTGAATTTCAAGAAATTTGCTATGTCTAAGTTTGGTATTTTTTTTTTTAATGTATAGATATTTCATCATTGTCATTCTATGATAAGATATCAAGTTGGTTCTTAATAAACAAGAGTGTATTTTCTTGTCATAAGCAAGAAAAACGAAGTTAATATAAGTCAATGATAATTCTCATTTATGAATTTCTTGTCGTCTTCAACTTTTTTCAACACATTTCACTCAACTTCTATTTTCACTTCATCTATCACTTTGTCATACTTCTTTACAGTTATAGTATGTATCAGTTCAAGTCACTGTTTAAATGTACGTCAATGATTTATTCAGTTCACTCAATCTCTTAGGTCATAATAATTTCATTAAATTTATAAGATTCAACAAAAAAAAACCTACTCATTACACATGAACTTAATATTATTGCACTGGGAAGAACTATAGAAATTTGGACAATAAAAATCTATTACAACAGCTAATAAATTCAATTTTCGACAAGCATGATAGGATATAAAAATTGTATTTTTTCGTTTTTCTGCTAAAGTTTAAGTTCTCTGTTAGACAATAAAACGTTTGCCTAGAATAAAATCATAAATTATTCATCATTTATGTACCAACAGTAAAGTTATCATTTACATTTTTGTAGATTTTTCTTTTTAACATGATAATGTCTTACATGTAAAGTTTATTTAATAGTAATTTCCGACTTGAAAATGTAGATAGCATTTATTTTCGATGAGTTTGATTTCAACTGACAAATATATTTCAACATTCAAAGCACATGCGAGTTATGTGAATAAACCATATGCAACTTAGCTAAATTTAAGTAATTAAGTTGTGAAGTTTTATCTTTGCCATAGAAAATATATTTATTTTTACTGATTTTTGTTAAGTGCTAAGACGATCTTTTACAAAGTATGTCTTCTTGCAACATGAGAAAAGATGCGAAATGATAAGGACTTCTCTGGTATGCTTTCAATTCCTTGAGAAATACATTTAGCTTAACTACAAGACTTGTTCCGATTCTGAAGTATGCTATTTCCTATCGTAATTTATAATTTTACATGATACTTGGTTTAAAAGTTGAAAAAGTTTGCACAAATTTCCTATGTAAGTTCTGCTTCACTGAAAAGTTATCGGTCACAAGCAATAAAAATTTCACTTTGTTTGACTAATGTTATGTATGTGTTAATTATCATGAGTAATATCAGTTTTATTTGTGTCTTTCGAAAGCGAGCATTCATAAATTTAAAAGGATATTTCAAACTATTTTCAAAGTATAAGTATCTTTTACAAGTTTTTTCCGGAATGAACTTTGCTCAGTTATATTAATATTGAATATTCATCTTACAAAATAAGCCTCTTGTAAAACACATTCCGTTTCAGTTTTTCTGAAATTTATGTATAAGTTATTTAGAAATTATGGGTGGAAGTTAAAAATCTCTATATTAATGATATATTGTCAGCACCTCTCAAATAAAAAAAAAAATTCATGTATAATTTAGTTTGTCCAGATGATGTTCAATTTTACGTAGTAACAAACTCTACATTTTCCAAATTTATGCTAGTTTTTCACAAGAAAAAAAAAATATTCTTTAAGTTTGCCTAGCAAACTTTTTTCAGTATTTAAATTTTCTAAGTATATTTCATCACATGAGTAGTTAACTATTTCCACTAAGGAAAATATCTTATTATTTTAGTTTGTTTGATTGATGTTAGATTTTTATGTTTCTGATTGGTGATTTGCATATACAGTTTTAAAAACTTTACACAATTCGTAACATATATGTTAGAAATAATAGTATATCGCATCAGAGATTGAAAAAATTTATAACTATTATCATGTAAAGAAGGTTAAATTTTAAAAACATGTCGTTGAATATGAGTGTTACCATGAAAAAAGTTAACTAAATTACTTGTGATTTCCTTTCAGAGTATAAAAAGTTATATAGTTTACATATAATTCGCAAGTTTCTTTCAATTTTTCTTAAGATGTTTTAAAAGTCTTGCAGGTGATTTTCAAAACTTAAATGCATATCTACAATGTATTTAATATCTACAATTTATTTAATATTTTCCCCCAATTCACCTTTCTTAGATAAGTAAAATAAACCTTAGTCAGCATGTATTGCACGAGTTAATACGACACCTTAACGTATATTATTACAAAGTAAATTGTCTAAGTCTTTCTTGAAGTAACATAAATTTCCAACTTGCATTGATTTTCCGATTGAAAAGTAGAGGTGAATTTTTTTCCTTGGAGTATCTATAACTAGTATTTATTTTAAATCTCTTACTATTTTTCTTCTATGTAACAATTTTGTTAAGTTTTACCCGTATTGTAGCATATAATCTCACTGAGTTTGAACAATATTCAATGTTTTAGACAATAGAAAAGTTTTCAAGTAGAAATGATCTTAAATTCTCCAAGTGAATCATACTTTTTGAAAGAAAGTCCATGCGAATTCTACCTTCACTTACTAATGTGTCTTTGAAATCCACTTCATTCATTCCAAGTTTTCACAAACATTTCATTATGAAAAAGGAAAAGTAGGAAAACGATAATCTCGAAGACCTGCTGACACACCGCAGCATCACCCGCTGCTTGCGCGTCGATGCTGTTGTTCTTGCTGTACAAGTCTCCCGACCTGTTTGAACAAGTATTAGCGTGACTCATCCTCCGGTCTAAAAATGCCGGCAAGTGGCGTATCACCTACCGCTAACCTGATTGGCTAATTACCGTCACATCTTATCACCTCGTTTAAAGACGTGAATTTTATATGTAAAGTAAATTTTTACTCTAACGCTTAAATTCTTTGCTATAGAAAGTTCAAGTATGTTATTTTTTTCTCTTATATGTTACATTTTAAACACATGATATGAAATTTTTACGTTATGCTTATCTTAGAAATTTTTGAGTATGTTACTTTTTCTTTTATTTAACATTAACCTAAGAGTTTAATTGTATATGAGAAGTAAATTGTCACATTAAAGTTTAAAGACATGATATTTATATGTGAAGTAAATTTTCGTGTAAAGGTTAAAATTCTTTATCTTTGAAGATTTTATTCTGTTAAATTTCCCATTATTTAACATTAACCTAAGAAAATAATTGTGTTTGAAATTTTCGCGTATTGTTTAAATTGTTGTCGAAGAAAGTTTAAGTATGTTATTTTTTTTTCTTCTCTAATTTAGCATTATTCTTACACATTTTAAAGATAAAAATGTTATGTGTGAAATAAATTTTCGCGTATTGTTTCAATTCCTTACCTTATAAATTTTTAATATTTCTTTTTCTCTAATTTAGCGTTATTCTTACACATTTGAAAGACATAATTTTTATATGTGAGGTAAATTTTCGCGTATTATTTGAATTCTTTGCCTTATAAATTTTTAGAGTTTCTTTTTTTTATCTTATTTATCGTTGATATAAGAGTATGATAGTACATGTAAAGTTAATTTTAACGTTCAATTTTAAATTCTTTGCCTTGTAAATTTTTAGTGTTTCTTTTTTCTAAAAGTTAGAGTTGTCATTATACATTTTAAAGACATGAACGGCAATGTTTGAATTCTTTGTCGTAGAAATTATAGGTATGTTATACTTTCATCCTACATTTCAAATTTAAAGTCGTGATTTTTATATGTGAAGAACATTTTTTACGTTAATGTCAAAGTTATTTGTCGTACAAAGTTTAAGTGTGTTACTTTTTTTCTCTTATTTAGCGATATTTTTACACATTTTAAAGTGATTTTTATGTGTAAAGTAAGTTTTTTTCGTTAATTTTAAAGTTATTTGTCGTAAAGAGTTTAAGTATGTTACTTTTTTCTCTTATTTAGTGATATTCGTACACATTTTAAAGACATGATATTTATTCGTAAAGTAAATTTTCATGTTCACTTTTGAATTCTTAGTTGTAAGATGTTCAAGTATGTTACTTTTTCTCTCTTATTTAAACATTAGAGTATCCAAAATCAGTTATCACATATCTATTCAGCATTAGCAGCTAGTTCTGTGTTGCCATTCATCAACTTAAGTAAGTATCATTGTACAATAAAAACTATCTTGATTAATATAACTAACATAGACATATTAATTTCTAACAAGTTTAATGGTAATATAAATTTTAACATAGACAGTAAGTAGCTAAGATATATAATATCGCTCGCATAGTACAGTATAGCTTTAAATTACAACCGGTTGTAACAAATAGAATCAATTTCAAAGTATTTGAAGGTTGATATATCGAAAAGTTGCGTATTTCCATCTCTTTGAAAACATTGTTCTGACTAAAATGAAATGTTTTTCCTAAACCATTCTGAAAGAAGAAGAAAAAAAATATATAAATTCTTCAATAAAATATGGATAATACATTTAAAATTTACAAAATTGAGAATAATACTTGCATAAATAAAAAAAAAAATCGTCATTTTTCTATTCAAAGTGATAAATATTTCGTTTTTTGGAAATGTATATTACTAATATTGTATTGCAAACTCACGTGTGAACACACTACAACTACTAATTCCTTCAACAGGGTCAGACTAACTCAACCTAAAAATAATTGTAAAATCATTGCTTTAACTTCCATAATGGGTTTCAGTTGCTGAATATTGAAAATTAATTCTAGTCTAAGTTCTTTTGTTGTGTATTCAATCCCTCAAAAACTATGACAAT
This sequence comes from Linyphia triangularis, assembly GCA_963978545.1. Classification (NCBI taxonomy): domain Eukaryota; kingdom Metazoa; phylum Arthropoda; class Arachnida; order Araneae; family Linyphiidae; genus Linyphia; species Linyphia triangularis. The sequence goes on from OZ021722.1 coordinate 90,635,706, forward strand.
AAAAGAAAAAAACTTTTTAATGATATGTTAAGCCCTGTAAAAGAAATTTTCACGTTAAGATATCAAAGTTTAATTTTTTTTTTCTCATAAATTTTAATTTATATTTACATTTCATACTGTTATTGAGAAAATAATGAGACTTTATGTGTCTAACATTGATTAAACCTTATTCCTTAAAAGTGTCTTGCGATTATATCTCTCAACATTAGTTTAAATGTGTTAAGCACTTATAGAAAAAAAAATCCACTCAATCCGAAACTTTACGCATTTGTGTTAGTATATTATCTTTGCATGTATTTGAAGTTTTTAATGGTTAAGCATGAAAAGTTATAAACTATGTAATTTATATTCCTTCCTACCACTAGATGGCGCCGCAATTACATTAAACTTAGTAGAAAACTGTCTTACTAAACTGTATAGTCAATGAGAAGAGCATTTGAAATCACGTGACATATTCTAACCAATCAGAAGTGAGCTTTTATTTCAACCAATCAAAGGAGACTTAGCTATATATCAGGATACAAGATGTTGCCATTCCTTAAACTTTGATATAAAGCAAATCGTGACGTCATCCCCACTACATTAACACTGTGACGTCACTTGGTAAAACAGCCTATCACTCTAAGTTATTCACTTAAAAGTAGCCCTAAAACAACTCAACTCCATCCCGCCTAAAACTTAGCATATTTCTATTGCTGCCATCATCTTAAAGGTAAGTTTTGTAAAATCATGAATGACGTCATACCCACTGTGACGTCACTAGTAAAAATACCTATAACTCTAACTTATTCACTTAGAAGCAGCCCTAGAACAACTCAACTCCGCCCTAAAGGTAAATCGAAACTAAAAAGTGTTGCCATCGCTCTAAACTTTGATATAAAACACATTATGACGTCATACTCACTGTGACGTCACGCAATAAAAGCCTATCACTCTAACTTATTCGTTAAGAAGCAGCCATAGAACAACTCAACTCCAGTTAACTGGAGAAAAAAAAACTAAAAAGTGTTGCCACCGCTCAAAACTTTGATATAAAATAAATTATGCCGTCATACCCACTGTGACGTCATGCAATAAAAGCCTATCACTCTAACTTATTCGCTAAGAAGCAGTCCTAGAACAACTCAACTCCGTCTGAAAGATAAACCGAAACTAAAAAGTGTTGCCACCACTCAAAACTTTGATATAAAACACATTATGACGTCATACCCACTGTGACGTCATACACAAACAGCTTATAATGAAACCGAAACTAAAACAGCAGCAGGAGGGGAACAACTCAACTCCACTTCCGGTCACGTGATTCCCGGTGGCGGCATATCCGGTGATGTCACTTCCTGTGACGTCATATTCGGTCACGCCCCCTTCCGGTGACGTCATCATCCCTCATCCCTTGCGCATTGAGCCATGGCCCCGGACTGTCCTTTTCTAACTACTCCCCTAGTTTTTATATCATTAAATAGACATTTAAAGCAAGACATTGAATTTCACGAAAACTTTTACGAGAACTTTTTCAAAAATAAATAGTTGAAATAAAATTTTATTAGAATTTTCCTTTTTCGTTATCGTAACTAAAAAGAATAAAAACAATGATTTTTATCCAAAGCAAAATATTACGTATGGCTAAAATCATTATTGCCTCAAAATCAAATGCCTTTAATTTTCTAACCATTTCTTACAAGATTTCTATTCTTCCAAGGTACTATCACATGCTGGTGCTGCTCTGCTGTTTCATTCTTCCCACTGTCATCCCTATGTATTTCTGGAGGGAAACCTTCATCAACTCGTTGTTCGTAGCCGGCGTGTTACGCTTCATCTTCGCCCTCAACCAAACATTTTTGGTGAACTCGGCCGCCCATATGTGGGGTCAGAGGCCCTACGATAGCAGAATCAACCCGGCAGACAATTTGCTGGTGACAATTGGCGTTTTTGGAGAAGGCTTCCACAATTACCACCACACCTTTCCTTATGACTACGCCACCAGCGAGTACGGCATCAAGTACAACCTGACCACCTTGTTCATCGACCTCATGGCTTGGATAGGGCAAGCTTACGACAGGAAGTCGGCTTCTAGAGAAATAATTCTGACTAGAAAGATCAGAACTGGACTCGAAAAGGAACATTGAAAAGGTGGAAGAGTTTGACGCAAAAGTGAAATTTTGATATGCCAATTTACAATATACAAGGTGGTCAATGGTAATTAAGAAACTTTGCCGATTATAGACCTCTTGAGACCATTTCGTTCCACAGATCGAGATAAGATTTCAGGTATAGTTATTCGGAAGTATGAGCTCGAGACAGGGGCATACTGGGGCATAAAACCGGCCCGGTGATTTTAGATTTATGCCGGCCCAAGTTTTAATTATAATCATTTATCAAATTTTAATTATTTTTGTTAATAAAATTCCACTAATTAATTAATTTTAATAATGAAATATTTTGAATAACTAATAAATTTTATTATTTATATTTATAATGAATAATTAATTTCGATGATTATATAAATTTATTTATAAATTGTTTTAATAATTAGTTTAATTAACTAAATTTTTCTCTGTTTTTAATCCTTATATCCCCTTTGAGTGAACTTGGTTTAATAAACTATTGATAGTTTGTTTAAAAAAAAATAATATCTAAATTGCAAAATAAAGAATGCTTAGGTTTATAAAAAATGTTTATTAGAAAATGACATTCGAAATTATACTATATACTTAACTTTAAAAGGTATAAAATAAGTAAAGAGTTGTAATACTAGAGATCTTTGTCATTTGAACAAATATCATTGCTGTTTGGCTCTGTATCTGCACACGTAGATGAAACTTCTAAAGTTTTGTTTAAATGATTATTAATCTCAGTAGTGTCGATTGCTACGTTATGATTTGTAACAATATTTTGATCCGTTGATCCAAAGAATATATCTTTTTTAGATAAACATTGCTTTGCAAGACATTTTCTTTTTTTACCGTCCATTTTACCAAATTAGACAAAAATCTGAATAAATAAAAACTGTCGTCGTTAAAAAAAACTTTAAAATCCATTTTGTTGCAAAATTAATCGAAAACTTGGAACTTGGGACTTTGAAAAATTACGTGATGGCGTAAAGTTAGGCATAAATTATTCAAAAATATTGAGGAGAACGGGGAAGGAAAGAAGAAGGGCAGAGTTCAGATATAGAAAAATATGTGATGGATCATAACATGCACAAATTCGTGACAATACTGTTATAATTAAACGTATACATAAATTGAGGAACTTGCATATATAAATAGGTTCATCAAGTTTTAATGCTCTGACATTTCAGTTAGGTTTTTAGCAAACATATCTTAACTTTCTAATTTCTTCAACAGATAACTTTGATTTCTACGAAATATATTTTAACGTGTTATTGGTTAAACTCATGAATTTCTATTAAGATTTAATCCTTTTTTTAAATTTACCACTACTTAATTTCTTTTTTTAATAATTATTTTTAAACAGTTCATAATGGAAGATTGTTTGCACATACCCAATTGTCATTCTATTCTATTTAAATAATTTTAGACAAAATGAAATTGCATTACAACACAAAATAAAATAATTACCCCTTGTCTGTGGAGTGAATCAAATTATCTACATAAAATCGTATAATTATGATTATAATAAGAGATGTATCTCTTATTATTTATAAAAATGGTATAATAATAATTTTTATTTACAATTAAATCACTCTCAAGAACATCTTAATCAATAATACTACATTTTTTTAAAAAAAGATTATACGGACTTCAAAAAATAACTATGAATGGAAAATGTGTAATACAGAAAATTTAATTTTTCTGATTTCGAAAACAAAACGTATAAAAAGCTTAGATTTCGAATTGTACTCTAAGCTCACAATGCCAGGTAGATCACCAACACGATGCAATGTTAAATATGTGTTTACATTCGTATCAAAAAGTTATTAATCGACACAAACATGTTCCAAATTGGTTCAGTTAATCTGGAGTTATAAGGGTAAATAAACATAGATAAACGTTGAATATATATATATATATATATGGAGGGATAAAATTTAAATAAAAATCTTTTCTCTACTAAACATAATTTTACGTATTAATTAGATTAATTCATTTCAAGTTTTTAAGAATTAAGAACCATTATATATAAATAATTTAAAATAATGACACTTACTTGAAATGTATATTTGAAGTTTTATGTTATCAGCTGCAACATTTTCGTTTGGTATTGACTATAGTATGTAATTGCTGCCAGCTTAGCTTCGTATGGAACCATACCAATTTGTGAAATGGAAATGGCCTCTAACAAAACAACGGTCACTCTTTTTTTGGTGTTGTGACTTGTGTTCCATCATTTGTCAATTTCGTTCTACTGGTAATGTAATTAGAGCTAGAGTCTTTACCGCTTCGAAAAATTGACCCCCTGAGAAGTTTTACTTAAAATTTCTGCTTTTTAAGATGTCCGAACAATATATACTCTGTCGCCAATGATCTTGGTGGGCCATTATAGTAATGAGTTAATAGCCCATCCACGTCTGGACTATGTGAGTGGTCCTCAGATCTCCTTGGTCCTTTCCTCACCTCGGGCGTTAAGTAACAGTCATCGGCCGCTTCTCCACAATTGTCCTCAATACCCCATACGAATACCTTATCTCCCCGACTAACCGAAAAAGCGAGCGAACGATGGAAACGATTGGGATTCAAATGCAATGAAATAATATTAAAAAAAAAAAAAAAAAAAAAAAAAAAAAGGTTAAAGAAGACGATTACTTATATTGAAAAAAAAAGAAAAAAGAACGAACTTCCATACCGGACCGGCCCATTTTGCAGACACTGACCTGCCCGGTGATTGCACCGGACAACCCTATGGCCAGTACGCCCCTGTCTCGAGATTCTGTGAATAGCAAAAAAAATGGCTCTTACGATTGCTGATAAAGGTACAGAAACCCGAAATTTTCAAATGGCAACGCCCTCTTTTCTCCGTCGCAAAATGCTCAGTGCGTGCGTAAACCCTAAAGAGCGTTGGTATGGTACGTGTATCACAAAAAACGGACGCGTTATGCATGCACAAAAAACAGCTGTATCAACAGTCAACAAAAACACGATCGGGGCACACGGAGGGCGTTCTGCAGATATTCAGCGTAGAAAACCGATAAAATTGCCTTTGATTGCACCCATGTGAACTTTGGCCTCTGTCATATGCAAATTTCTACCGTGTGCCCCAATCGTGTTTTCGTTGGCCGTTCGCAGAGCTTTTTTTTTTTTTTTTTTTTTTTTTGGTGCGTGTATAACGCGTTCTTTTTTTGTGATAGACGTATCATTCCAACGCTCTTTAGGTTTTTTGCATGCACTAAACATTTTGCGATAGGAAAAAGTAGGTGTTGCCATTCGAAAATTTTGAGTTTGTAATTATAACCGTGAGCGCCATTTTGTTGCCATTCACAAAATTTCGACCTCATACCTCTGAATAACTATACCTGAAATCTCATCTCGATCTGTTGAAAGGAACGGAAGCTAGAGGTCCTTATATCGGCAAAGTTTCTGTATGACCACCCTGTAGTTTAATTGTTAACACTGCAATTTAAAAGACTCAAGAGCACTTACCTGCAATTGTTAAAAAAAGGATATTAACGTACTAGTGCGCTTTCCAGCCCTTCGCCAATTGAATAAAGTAGTATATTTATTAAAACCGAAAATAGGACGAAATAAACAAATACTTTTTTCATCGATATTCCTATTATAGCAGTATTCAAACTTGCACAACTATACATATGTACAGTTGGACCATTTACTTACAGATTGTGACAGTACTAGCTCTATATTTTGAAAATATGGGCACCACCAGAGAGGGCACAGGTGGTGCACTTGCATCCTTCTTTTGTTTATAAATTTAAAAAAAAATTCGCAGGAAAAAAAGTATAATATGGGTTATTCATTTGCATAGAAAATCCACTTTTTACTCTCAATTACTATTGCACTAGGAAATCCAAATATCATTTTAGAAAAATCAAGGTTTTAACAAAAATTTTAGCAGCCTTGTATGATAACTGTATCACATGCTAGATAATCCCGCAGGGCAGGTGTCCATGTTTGGAAAGATAAAAAAAAATCTCTTAAACCTGAAAGAGAAAGGTGTGAAGGTGTGACAGGCTTCAATGCGAAACATGAGAAAGATCCGCACCTGGAGACATGATTTCTGAAGGGAACTCAATTAATGAAAAATTGAAAAATAAAATTAGAATGAAAAATTATTTTCTTTTGTACCTTATTACTTTATTTATTATTTTCAATAACCCATATGTATACATAGGATAATAAAAGTATAGTATTCGGTCAAAAAAAAAAAAAAAAAAAAAAAAAAAAAATCCGATTTTTTTTTACATTTCTCCACATTTTGGAACATCCTGAATTCAAAAAGTTATCTAGAAAAAATGTATGTATGTGTGTCTTTGGTCGACATAACTCCCTAACAAATTGACCTACGATGTTCAAATTTGGTGTGTGGGTTGGTGGTGGCACAGGTATCTACCATTAAGTTTTCGTCAAAATCGCGCATGCGCTTAAGGGAAAAAAAAAAATAATGTTTTTCAGTAATTGCTAAAAAACGGCTCTAACGATTTTGTCCAAAATCTTTGTGGTAATGCCTCTTAAGGTGTTCTAAACATCCCAACCTCCGAAATTCCCGTAAAAATGCTTTAATGGCGTAAAAAGTTGAAAAACGAATGCCTATAACACAGAGTGTCATACCTCATCAACGATCATTTTAAAGTTTTTTTTTTTTTTTTTTTTTTTTAAAGACCTATAAAAGTATTATGGTAAAAAATATAGCCTATTTCTTCTAAATAAATTATGAAAATATAAAAACGGTAAATGGCACAAATTGATATCAGTATTATAGTGTAATTGAAAGTTGTGCGATGTTCCACACCCCTAGTTCCTTATCACTTGCTGTTTATTATTAATTATTTGCAACTACATTATTATTTTATTACTTACTGGTACTCTCTTCTGTTAAATTTAGAGTTTTGGCTCCTTTGAATGGAATAAATTACCTTACAATAAATAATACATGCATTTTCATCAATAAAGAGGATTATGGAGGTGTCATTAAAAAAATGTTAGATATACCATTATCGTGGATTATTTGCTACTTCATATGAACGAATTACCTTTCCGATACTTGTTTCTACATATTGATGGCAGCTTTCTAGGTTGTATACATATCATTGCTCTTGTTTCCTTTTGACCCAGCGTCAAAAAATACTATAGATACTTATTTCATTTACCAATATTGTACCTAAATTAATTTTTTAGTTACAATCCTTTTAATTTTACACATCCCTCCCTTCCCAAAACAGCTTTCCAGTCCGAAATTTTTTTACAATTAGTGTGTGTGCCTTTCTAAATTAGGTCTAGGATTTTCCTTTTTGATTTAGTATAGAATCGCAAACACAAACAAATCAATTATATTTGTGATTTTTCTGTTATTTTCAATAAATATAATTTGAAAAAAAAAAAAAAAAGGAATCATTTCAATTTTTTAAAATTGGCATTCGTTTTGATGTAATATTTGGCTCTGTCTACTGAAAAAATTTCATATGATCCAATAGAGGAGAAAAAAAAATTGAAGACACATATTGAAGCTGGTGCTACCATCTAGCGGTAGGAAAGACTATTATTATTTCTCCTCCATTTTACAAAACAATGAAACAATTTATAAAGTCAAGTGATTGAAAATTATTAAATCACTACTACTTTCCTCTTAAAACACATAGTTCACGCCTGTTTCCCTCCAAAGTTATGTCGGCTAATTGTCTTTACCTTTTAAATGGGAAAAAGCTTCATAACAGTTTGTAAATTAATGGGAACTTGTTAGCCTTATGGGAAACTCATATTCTGAACTTTTTTTCAATTCTTTACCAGGTTGAATCTTATTCTTGTACATGTTAATGTGCCTTGTTTTACCAGGAAATATTAAAAAGCATTTCTACAATTTGCTGTATTAGCATTTACACTGAGCCATTGAATTTTTTTTTTTTTTTCTTTTCGAAAAGAACTTTAAGTAACATTAAAGTTTTTTTTTCTCTTACAATTGTAATTTAAACAATTAAAGGTGGTATTTTCGAGACAATGCCACAACATTTACCAAAAGGAAGTCACTAAAATAATTGTCGTTCTGCATCTCTTTATGTAACTGAAACTTATTTTTAAAAGCAGTTAATAAAAAATGTCTTTGTTAAAACGGAAAATACCAATTTTTAAGAAATCAACTCTAAGAAGTAGGTTGAAAAAACATTAACAATACATTTCTGCTATAAATTTAAATAAATATGTCTTACTCATTTTAAAAATGATTATTCTTTGGAATAATACATTTGAAAACGTTATTATGTATGGTTGAGCTAAAGCAGCATTTTATAACTGCACTTTGAAACGTCATGATTTATGCATGGAGCTCTCAATGAAACTTTTCTTGAGTGAAATTTGCAACATATAATTTTCTCAGTAATTATGAGTAGCTGTCAGTTCAAGAAAGTGCAGTTGTAAAATTGATTTAAATCGACAGCTAGTCAGAATTACTGAGAAAATTATGTGTTGCAAATTTCACTCAAGCGAAATTCCAATGAGAATTCTTTGCTATCATGGCTTTTGGTCGTAACGTAAATGGTTTTGTATTTCAACTTTTGACTTAAATGGTTTTTGTACAGTCCTGTTCTCGTAATTTATTTCTATTTGTTTGCCTGGGTGTTGGGTTTCATAAATGCTCACGGAATTCTCCACATTTTTTATACACACAACACGATACGACCTTACATTTCAGATACATGCACAGAACAATTATTTATCATTTATTTACAATGAAGAGTACTTATGACGCCATCTATAGTCATTATCAGTAACTAACAGTTTTTGTGTTTCAATGTGTTAGATGGCAGCCACAATATATTATAGACACTAGATACAATTACAAATACAGAAACAAATACAAAAGGATTCGACCAAATACAGGTACGATGCTCAGCAAGATTGGTTTAGTTAAGCGTCATCAATGGCCTTCAACTATCTCCAATGGATATCTAATTTTCTCTTTAAACCACCCATCACAATATTGAGATCACTATATCCCCAGGCAAACAATGCCATTCATAAATCATCCTATTTCTGAAATAACGTTTTCTCCCTTTTGATTTAAACTGCGCTTTAAACAATTTAAAACTATGACCTTTCGTTCTATTATCTGTAATAAATTCCAAACCCTCAGTTTCATTCTATTCAATAATGTTGAAAAAATTAATCGAATCTCCTCCGAACTAGAAGAAAACGCACTCTGAGCTCACTGAATACCCTACAACGATGAGTGAACCGGTTTCACTAAGCGCCTTGATTGGCTGATCGGAAAGATGTGTGGTCGATTCGTTAAAACTCTTGTAGTATCAGTGGTTAGAAAAGCAAAATATTAATTGAAATTTAAACTTAAAAGCCCCTATTTTCTTTTTTTATCAACTTATATTTAAGTTCAAAACTAAAATATGCGCTCAGGTTAAAACAATTACCATATAAGTGGTGATTTGCTTGGAACTATATCTTTTCGGCGGAAGGATCCACCCTAGTGAGATCAGGGCATGTTGTCTTCTAGTATAGTTCTTCTCTCCTGAAGAGTGTACAAATTCAATTTTCTTAATGTATCACTATATTCGAATGATGCAAAATCCTGAATCATCTTTTTTACCCTGTTGTAACGTATTGTAACTGTTAATTGCTGTTGTAAAATATAGAGGGCGCCACAAAACAGTTATTTGAAGATTGTATTTTTTTATGTTGTTTTTTTGATTAGTCTCCTATGAGAGACGAGAGAGGTCAGACGATTCAGAAATGGAACACTAACACCTGCTCCTTGTGAAGTTCTTAAAATAAATGTGTTTTGTTTTCGTTCAAAATGAAATTTTTACTCGACCACGATACCACAGCAAAGATTGGTTCCAGCGGTGCGATTTTTGAACCTGAAACAACCGTTGTTTTGAAAAAGAACTGTAAGTTTTATTTTAACGACGAAATGAATAACGACCGTTATTTTGGCGCGAAGAGTACCTGATGGACATCCATCGTGTGGAATATTAAGCAAGCCTTGCTTATATATTTCTTGTGTTTGCTGAAACCTATAAATGTCCGAGTATGGACACTCGTCGTGTAGAATGGTAAGCATTGCAATTTGCTTATTAAATTAACTGAAAAGCCTCGATTCAGTGTGGACATCCGGTCTACAGATTTTGATGGACATCCGTCCAGATTGATAATTTTTCTTCGTCCTGAAGATCACCAGTGACATCCTGTCCTGAGAAAAGAATAACCCCTTCATCCTGAAGATATTGTGTGTTTTTTCTTTTAAGAGTGGTGTTTGTGTTTCGTTGTCAGCATTAGTGAATGACAAGTTCTGTTTCAACAGATTTTGATGGACATCCGTCCAGATTGATAATTTTTCTTCGTCCTGAAGATCACCAGTGACATCCTGTCCTGAGAAAAGAAAAACCACTTCATCCTGAAGATTTTGTTGTGTTTTGATTCAAGAGTGGTGTTCGTGTTTAGTGCTTCGTGAATCATAAGTTCTGTTTTCAAAGTGGTTAAATGGAGTGCAATACTTCAAGATTGGTGATACGTTGCGAGTTTCAATGTTTGTAATTCAAGTGTAATTTATCGAAAGTGCTAATTTGTGGTTGGTATTTAGTGCTTGAGTTATTCAAGAGGTGTTTAGTTTCGATTCCGAGCAAGGTTCTAGTTTCATTTGTGTGCAATATTTCAAATGAAAATAATGTAATGATTACTTGTGGAGTGTGTACATATATCATTTGTGTGCAGTATTCAAGTGATTAATTTGCCTCATCTGACGTGAGTTATAATTATTTACTCGTCGTAGATCAAGAGTGATTTTAAAACTGGTGGTGGAGCAAGTCCATTTTCTGGTGAAGAAAATAAAAGGAATTATCCGGCCCTCGGATATAATTACAATTAAAGTGAAAATAATTGTATTTTATGATTTTCAGCTTCATAGTTGATTTTAAGTTCTTTGAAATTTATTTAAAACTAGTTTTGTTTAGTATCTGGTACATGCATTTAAATAATGATAGTATTTGAATTTATATCTTTTGAAGGTCTTCTTTTAACATGGTATGAATTTAATGCTATATTTGATTATTTGTGCTACTATAATTATATATATACCATAATATAATATCTGGTAAGATTCTTGTAACAAGAACACTTATTTAGGTATCAGTTATAACAAATGCTTTGGGTTTGTGCTAACGTTTCGAAGAATTGAAAATTACTAAAACAAAAGTAATTTGAATCTAATTTTAGTTACAAGTTGTAAAAGAGTTGGTTTTAAGTGAAGTCTAGTTCTAGATATTTTTTGTTCTTGATCTGAAGTTTATTTCTGAATATTCTATTTCATGTTCTCTTTTTAAAAAAAAAAAAATGTGATTGCTATATACTTAAACTAGATGCAATTAATTTGATTTGAGTTTTAAAAATGGCAATTGCTGAAATTAAGTGGTAAAAATGTTGAATTATTTTTAAAACATTTATGTTCCTGTTCTATGATAAATTTTCATACTTGAATATTTTGTAGTGATTAAGGGGTATAAAATTTATATTATATTTACAAGAAAAATTGTAAATTTGAGGGTGTTCTGTGTTAGGTGAAGAATATAAACTCTCCAGTAAATTATTACATCTAAAAATGTCTTTTTTGGGTCGTGCTAAGAAAGAAGATTCGAGGGTGTTAGCAGAAGAGTTAGGTGAAAGAGTAACACCTGGTCTTAAATTGGTAGATCTAAAGAAATTAATCACTACAAGTGTTAATTATGACGAAGATTACGTTAAGGAACAGATAATTGTAGTAATGGAGAGTAGGAAAGAACAAGAGAGCCTGAAATTGCAACGTGAACTTGAAAGAGAAAGATTCGAACAAGAACAAGAGAGACTGAAATTGCAACGTGAACTTGAAAAAGAAAGAGTCGAACAAGAACAAGAGAGACTGAAATTGCAACGTGAACTTGAAAAAGAAAAGTTTGAACAAGAACAGGAAAGATTAAAACTACAACAAGAATACGAGCTGCAAAAACTCCAGTTGGAATCGGATAGAGGACCTATAGTTATGCAAAATGATCCACAAAGATCAAGAGTTGAGCTTCGACACCTCATGCAGAAGTTTGATGATAAACAAACCGACATCAGTCTGTATTTGTTACTCTTTGAAAGGCAAGCAGAATGGGCTGGGATCCCATCGACGGATTGGGTATCTCATCTGATAGGACTGTTACCATCTGACATAACCCAATTGATTGCCCGTGAGCCATCTGAATTGGCAAAAGAATATGACCATGTTAAAAAGCTGCTTCTTAAGAGATTTAAGTTAAGTCCAGAGAGATTTAGGCAGATGTTTGTTCGACACCAAAAAAATGCAGAATCTACATGGAGTGACTTTGCATATGAACTCCACAATTACTGTCAAGAATGGGTGACTGGCTTAGAAATAACTACTTACGAACAACTTTTGGGTCTTATGGTGGTGGACCAGTTGAAGCGTCGTGTGCCTAACGAAGTGAAGGATCATTTCGTGGAAGAATGGGGAAACATAACTTCTCCTATAGAATTAGCTTCAAAACTTGATGCTTATGACAACGTTCATGGGAACTTTAAGAGAAAAATTCCCGAGAGAAATGGGGAAAAGAATATTCCTAAGTGGCGAACAAAACTTCCAGTTGATTCCAAAGCCAAAATAGAAAACTCTACTCCCTTCAGAAATCAAGCTCAAGGTAGACCAGAGATTAAAAGAAATTCCAGGAATGAACAAAATTTGGAAACACGAAGGCAGCTACGTTGTTATGAATGCTACTCAACTCAGCATTTGAGACCAAATTGTCCTGAATTAAAGAAGAAATCAACCACAACTGCTTCTGTAAATAGAATAACTTACAGTTCAGAGGACAAGTTATTGGATCCTTTTATTCTGTCTGGAAAAGTGAATGGGACAGACATGTCTATTCTCAGAGACACTGGTTCAACTATTGATGTGATCTGCCAGAAGTATGTTACTTCAGATATGATGACTGGAGAACAAGTTTGGGTGCGGCATCTTCTGGATGAAAGTATGTCCTGCCTACCAATTGCTGAAGTAGAGATAGAATGTGAGTTGGGGAATATTCTCACAAAAGCAGCTGTGATTCAGAACCCATTGGATCAAGGCAGATATCTGTTAGGAAATAGAACTGCTGCATTGCTTGAAGGTAGAAGGAAAGAAATTGGAATTAATCCTGAAGAAGTTAACGCCATCCAAACCAGAGCTCAGCGAAGGTTGAAGGAAATCGCCAACAGACAGAAAGAAGCTGAAGCTGATCTAGGAAAAGGAGAAGACGCCGAAGCAGATGAAGTTTCTACACCGGAAAGTTCAGTGCTAAATCTTAGTAAGGATAACGAGATCATGTTACCCCCAGTTCAAGTTCAACAGGAACCTGCACTTTCACTCCTGGAAGTGAAACCTTCTGATTTTGCTATGGCTCAAAGAGAAAGCCCAGAGTTACAGCCATTTTGGGAAGAAGCTTTTAAAACCAATAAAGAAGGATCGTCAAGTGATATACTCATCAGTAAGAATAATCTTTTGATAAAAAGGAGGACTGATAAAACAGGAAATGAGAGGTTTTTGCTGCTTGTTCCAGAAAAATTTAAAGAACGTTTAAAGGCTCTATGCCATGAGGGTACATCAGGTCATTTAGGAGTTACAAAGACCAAAGATATTCTTTCCAGATATTTTTTTTGGCCTAACTGTTATAAAGAAATTGAAGACTACGTTCGCAGCTGTGATAAGTGCCAGCGTGTGGGGAAGCCAAATGACAGAAAAAAGGCTCCTATGAAATTAGTTCCAGTTATACAAGAAGTTTTCTCCAAAATTAATGTTGATGCGGTTGGACCCCTTCCAGTATCCACAGGTGGAAAACGTTACCTAATCACTGCTATGTGCCTATCATCAAAGTACCCTGATGCCATTCCTGTGGCCGATATCACTTCTACATCAGTAATTGATGCTTTGATGCAAATTTTCAGTAGAATGGGGTTTCCTAAACAACTTCAATGTGATCAAGGGACTTCATTTATGAGTGAACTTACCACAACCTTTCTAGAAAACACTGGGATTAAAGTAGTACACAGTTCAGTGTATCACTCACAGAGCAATCCTGTCGAAAGATTCCATAGAACAATCAAACGAATTATGAGAGTTTTGTGCCTTGAAGCCGAAGCAGATTGGGAACAGGTGATCTGTCCTGCACTCTTTGCTCTTCGAACTGTAACACATGCAGCTACAGGATTTACTCCTGCTGAACTCGTTCATGGGAAGAACTTACGAACACCGTTAACCTTACTGTTCGAACACTGGATGGATCCTGACGAGGAAGAGAGCCCTGTGACTGAATATGTATTTTCTTTAATCAACAGATTGAAACGATGTCAAGAAGTAGCAGTAGAAAACATGGAAGCTGCACAGCTCAAGAACAAGACATGGTATGATAAAAGAGCAATCAAGAGGGAATTTCAAGAAGGGGATTTGGTTCTCGTAATGGCCACTTCCAAGGCTAGCAAGATGGCTCCTCATTGGCTTGGTCCAGGAACTATTTCAGGAAAAATTTCTGAAACAAACTACCTTGTAGAATTACCTGGAAAGAAAGATAAAACTCAAATTTATCATGTAAACATGTTAAAGCCCTACTACAAGCGACCGGAACAAATCAACTTTTTGATGAATGAAGGAGATGAATCAACACGAAATGAAGATGAGCTAGAAATTCCTTACGTAGGCGCAAATCCGAATGTCTTAGATGTCGATGAAATGATACAAGAAAACAAATTGGAGAATAGATTGAATACAGAACAGATAAGTCAGCTGAGGAATTTAATATGTCAATACCATATCTGCTTTTCCTATTTACCTGGAAAAACTGACCTTGTCATTCATGACATCGAACTGATTAATAACAACCCTGTTTTATCAAAACCTTATAGAAATTCTCCTAGGCAAAATGATATTTTAAAATCTGAAATACAGAAGATGTTATCTATGAAGATCATTGAAGTCGGATATTCGGATTATACATCTCCAATGATATTAGTGGAATCTCCAGGGAGAGATCCAAGACCCTGTATAGATTACAGGCGATTAAATGAAATAACCAAGACAAAATATTTTCCGTTGCCAAATATAGAAGAGCGAATTGAAAAGGTATCATCAGCCAACTTCATCACGGTTTTGGATCTTTCCAAAGGATACTGGCAAATACCTTTAAGTTTAGAAGCTCAACGACTAGCAGCCTTTGTTACTAACTTCGGGACCTACCTACCTCTCAGGATGCCTTTTGGATTGAAAAATGCTCCTTATGAATTTAGTAATATGGTCACACGTTTATTGGAAGGATGTGAAGATTTTTCTGTACCCTATTTAGATGATATCGCTATTTTTTCAAATACTTTTCCTGAACATCTTAAACATCTTAGTGCAGTTCTTCAGAAAATAAAAGAAGCACACTTCACTATCAAACCATCAAAATGTAAATTTGCTCAACATCAAGTCCTGTATTTAGGTCATATTGTGGGACAAGGATGCAGAAAGCCCTCGGATATTAAAATCGAAGCAGTTACGAATTTCCCTGTACCTAAAACGAAAACAGCTGTCAGAGCCTTCCTGGGACTTGCTGGTTACTATAGCCGCTATATTCCTATATTTTCAGTTATAGCTGCACCTTTGACTGATGCACTAAAGGGAAAAGTAAGAAAAGGGGAGATCATCTGGACTCCTGAATGTGACAAAGCCTTCGAGACTCTAAAACAAAAACTTACTTGCCAACCAGTTTTATATGCTCCAAAATTCGATCGAGAGTTTATTCTACAAACAGATGCCTCCGATACCGGTATGGGTATAGTGTTGTCCCAACTGAATGATGAAGGTGAGGAACACCCTATTCTGTACATGAGTAAGAAATTTTCAGACGTAGAGAAACGCTATGGTACCACCGAAAAGGAGTGCGCTAGTATAGTATTTGCGGTAAAAAAATTGCATTATTATTTGGATGGACAGAAATTTGTGGTGCAAACTGACCATAACCCATTAACATGGTTACGAACAAATGCTAGTTCAAATTCACGTTTAATGCGTTGGGCCTTAGCACTTCAACCATTTAATTTTGATGTCCATCACCGTGCAGGCAAGCTAAACAAAAATGCTGATGGGCTAAGCAGAATAGTTTTAAATTAAACGTATTTCTTATTCGTATTTTTTGTATGTTTAGTTTATTGATCATGTTTATATTTTTACATATTCTTTATGTTATTATGATTATGTTCCTTTGTTGTAAATATATTTCAAACTTTTCTCCCTTTTCTCTTAGAGAAAAGTTTTCTGTGAGGGGAGGAATTAATAGCTGTAACGTATTGTAACTGTTAATTGCTGTTGTAAAATATAGAGGGCGCCACAAAACAGTTATTTGAAGATTGTATTTTTTTATGTTGTTTTTTTGATTAGTCTCCTATGAGAGACGAGAGAGGTCAGACGATTCAGAAATGGAACACTAACACCTGCTCCTTGTGAAGTTCTTAAAATAAATGTGTTTTGTTTTCGTTCAAAATGAAATTTTTACTCGACCACGATACCACACTGTGCTGAACCCTTTCCAGCAAATTAATATTATTTTTAAGATATGGCGACTAAAACTGTATTTCATATTTAAGATACGATAATATGCATTAAATTACAAGGTGTCAGTGGCGGCCCCCGTGGTCGAAAATGTTAGTGCAGCCGGAACATACGAAGTACCCCCCCCCCCCCAAATTCCCACTATCATTCATGAATGGAAATTCTTTGGTCCTTACTACTCAAAGTTTTCTTTTAAATGTTACAAAATGATATGAGAAAGAAAATAGAAAGAAAAAAAAACTTATACTAATTTACTTATTACCGGGTTCCATGTTTCAAAATGGTTCAACTTTTAGTTTTAATATTAATTTAAGAAGTAACAAGAAAACAAATGTTTAAACTTATTACGAAAGCGATTTGCGTTTGGTGATACGTAATTCTTAGAAAAGCTCGTTTACCTCCCACCTATACAACCCAAATTCAAAATAATTGAATAACAGAACTTTTCAAACAAGACTTGGCAATGCGTCGAGTAAAATGAACATATGCAAATTAAAAAGAGTTACTCATGTTATTTAGGAATTGGTAAAGAAATTTTCAACAACTATACAGATATTATTTTAACAATTTAAGGGTAGTTAACACCAGTGCTAGAAGTGTGGGTAGACGCGGGGTGACGCGTCCCCCCACTTGTCCAGAAAATACCCATGCGTTTCCCCATTTCTAAAATCACTGAAATCCATCCCCCACTTCTAAAACCACTGAAATCCATCCCCCCCACTTCTAAAACTACCAAAATTCATTCTTCCAGTTTAAAAAAACATTCAATCCGTCTAAAAACTGAAGGGGGGGGGGGGGGGAGAGAAGAAAACAATAGTATTAATCTTTCAGTTTCATTACTTCTGCTTTCTGCTTTTTCTGGTATTTGTTACTTTTTATACTTTCATTTTTGTTTTGTTTAAAACAGATTCAGTCAATTTTTCTTGGAAATGTGCGGCGAGTTTCCGCCCCTGTTATCTGGGCTTATTGAGTAGTGGATAGAAAAAGATATATTTATTACACTATCATTTCCTGTTTTGGCCTCGACCATTTACTTTAAAATATTTTGCGTTTTGTTGATTATTAGTAGAAAACCGTGTATTCCTCCAACTTAACCATGAACTCTTACTTCTGATTCTAAACGGCATTTGTATTCGTAATCCATCTAGTACAAAACAAGATGATGGCTTCAAAACTGTAAGGAAAATGACTCCGATACACTGCAGAACGTTGAGGAAGGAGCAGTGGAAAATGTGCAAGTGCATCAAGTTGAAGAGACCACGTGGAGAGAGAATATAGCACGTGGCAGCAACAGTAGCAAAAACGCCACTGCAGTAATGATTATCCTAAGTATTGGATACATGATACGCACCTTCAGAAATATCACGAGTATCCATGGCTTACTTGTGAAGAATAAAAAACTTTGTGCAACACATACAAGGCTGCTAAAAGCTTGGAAACAGAAAAAAACAAGGTTTGAAACTTTCTAAAGAAAGGATAGGGTGTAACATTTTACCACATGGAGACAAGGAATTTGACTAAAGAGAATCCTTAAAAAAGCAGATTTTTAAACACAAAACCAGTAAAACTCATAAATATGCAGGAAAAATTATCCATGAAGCCTAACGAGAAAGCTGAAAAATACAAACATTTCCTTTAAGAAGGTAAAATATCCTTTCGCATTTTTTTTTAATTTCAATTTTTGAATGCACGATACAACACTTGTATATACTATCATTGCCAAAATTGTTGAAAAAAATTCATCTTATCACTGTCTTCCGAGTCATGTAATTCAAAATTGTATAATTTTTTTTTTATTTATTCCCGACTATATTTTTCAGTTTTTATCACTAATTTTTTTTATAAATTTCTTTGAACATTAAGCAATACTGGGCATGGGATATTAGATAGTACTAAATTTAATTTAGCAGAGATTTTCTTCTTAAAAAATATACCAATGCGAAATGTAATGACACAGAAAAGTTTTAAGTCACTGAAAAAAAAAAACTATTTATGTCATAGTGTTATAAAGAGGTATTATACTACTTTGTATAAAGATATAGGTATTTTCACTTCGTCAACTTTTAACTTTGGAGAAACTAGAAAAAAAATATGAAGACAAAGTATTAAAAAAAACCCAAAAAAACCCCAAAAAAACATTAGAATTCCTTATTAATTTAATTTTATGAAAGTATGCTTATTTAGACTCAATATTTAAATCTAAATAAATAGTTATGTATATAATGTTGAATTATTACTTCACTTCATCTCTTACTTCCAAGTAAAAAATCTAAGTCACAGAATATTCATTAAAATAACAATACATTTTGGACCCTTGTTCATGTTGAAAATTGTTTCCTTTCTATACTAGTTAATTGTTATTTATTTAATTGATATAAATTTATTGTTATTAGAAACGAAATTATAAAATTTATCGTTGGGGGGGGGGGGGGATGGACTTGTCACCATCTTTTGGCCGTCCCCCCACCTTTTTTTCCCACTTCTACCACTGGTTAACCCATTAAAAAATTATATTGATTATTTTTATGGGTCAAAAAATTAGAATAATCAATTCATTCAATATGAATTTGAAAAGCAGACAAAATATTTGCACACCTGCTAACGGATAGGTTGCGAAAAGTATAAAGCTATGCGCTCGGATAATCTTACGTTAATCTTTTGCTGAAAATGGGTCGTCAATGTGATATTTCTGAAGCGACAAAACGACAAAATCGTTAATTATTTTATCATTGTTTAAAGCTTGAAAGAAACAACAATTTATCTCGGATCAAATGAATGTTTCACAATCTATGTTTTCGTAGATTTTAAAGGAATATAGAAAAACCGGCCAACTAAAAAGTAACCGAAGTAAATGTGGTAGAAAGCTTGTAACAACCGCCTTAGATGAACGCATATTAAAACGAATCGTCAAAAATAATCGCTTTAAAAACTGTTTTTTACGTCAATAAGTGTTGGAAAGAATCTGGAGTTGTCGTGCTAAAGTCAACTACACTTAGGCGATTGCATAAATTTATGTTTCAATCGCGGGTTAACAAAATAAAACCAAAGATGAACAGGAAGCATTGACGTGCATGACCCTTCTGGTGCAAAGAGAAGCTCCTCTGGGGGCAACAAGACTGGGAAAGTTTTTTATTCAGAGATGAATCTTTATTTCAAATATCTCTTAACGAAGGAAGTGCTCGGGTTTGGCGTTTAAAATACGATGCCTTTGTTAAATCTTGTTTAAGACTTCCGATGAGCTTCTCCAGAATCCAGATGAGCTTCGTGTGAAACTTGATGTGGTCGCGTGCTTCGACGTGGTAACTTTGGATGAAGTGAAAAAGCGTATTACTCAAACAATTCATCTAATAACTCTTCATATTCTACGAAACACTTGGAGAGAACTGTATTACCTATTAGACGTTTGACATGCAACAAAAGGTGCATGCTTCAAAATCCACTTGGTGAAATATTCTTTCAATAAAAATATTATTATTTTTTAAATTTTCTTTTTATTTTAATGGCTAATTCCATAAAAAAAATAAAATGGGATTTGAATACTTTTAAACCGGACACACTGTATAACCATAGACATCAGCTTACAATATTCATCCATTAATATAAGTATTGCAATGTAAACCATAAAATCAGTAGCACATATTTAAAATCTAGATATTAGTATCACAATTTATAACCATAGATAACAACATAATAATATATGGCTAATGTCCATAGATGTTAGCAAGACAGTATATTAATAATAGATGGCAGCACCAAAAATAAAATCATGAAATTAAAGAATTTGGAGAACGATCAGGCAAAGTTTTGCAGAAATAAATAAATATTTAATGTTTAAAACCGAGGGTGCATAATTCAAGTCTCCTGGTTGGAAAAGAGATTATTGCCATAAAGTTGAAAATTAATGCCACTATTTTCAGATACTTTTTCTCAATGAAAAACCTTTTTATAATTGAAATATTCTAAAAGACACCAAAAGAAAAATAGAATATCCAATTTGAGCCCTTAGAATTTAATGAAATTTTGAGGAATTGTTATATTCCTTGTGAAAAGGGAAAAACAAGAAAGTAATATAAGAACCGACCAAATAGAAAATGAAAGTCCCTTTTTAACCTATTACATATTTTTGTAATTAATCCCGTTGATTTTTTTTTTTTTTTTTTTTTAATTCACAAACTTCAGACTCTTTTTTACTGCAGTTTCATCCCTTTTTCTTTCATTTTCCCCCAGCATATTAATCCAATTAAAATTCATAGAAAGTTATTTTTAAGAAAAACATTTCACCTTACTTTAATTTGAATGTGTTTCTGATTATTTTTTCACTTCGTTATTTGCAACTTAATTAAATTTGATTTTTAGAGAAAATTTTAATTTTATTTGGCTCAAAAGTGACGCATTTTCACCAATTCATATTTTAGTGGTTGAAAGTTGACTCATAAAAATTCATAAGGTTCAGTTTTGATGGTAGACACACTTTGTGTCGGAAAGAACGATTAAGTTATTATTTGATGTATTGCATGCGAGTAGTTGTGGTTGGTTGATTGATTGGTTAGTTGGTTGGTTAGTTGGTTGGTATGTACGCTCAACGACCAATTTTTTTTTTTTTTTTTTTTTTTTTTTTTTTTTTTTTTACAGTGATGGCTAATTAGAGCTTGACCTACAGCTTAACGTATATTTCGAACCACGACAAACGTCCATGACAGACCCAGGATTGGAGCACAGCAACTTCAGAATGCGATGCTAGAGCCCTAGTCACACATCCATGAGTTGGATTTAACGTTTTCGATTAAAAATGCTGAGGTAATACCGTAGAAGTAGATAAGCCGTAATACCGCAAGCGAAAAAGTTAAAAACAAAGTCTTGAACTTTTCCTTTTAGCATTGGTTTTGGACATGAATTGATAAATTGCACCAATTCATATGCATTGACTAGTATTATAGTTTAAATGTAATTACCATGTGGTGAGTGTTCAGTGTATGCGCAGAAAAAACATCTCGTGTCCAAAACACTCCCACTAGATGACAGCCTCTTGGAAGGGGGATTATATTATTGTAATAACAATATATTTTGATAGATTGGAGATATATTTTGTTATTTTGCTTCTCGACATGGAAAGAGTACAACTACTTTCTCAAAATTTTTAGCAAAATTTCATTGTATAATCAGGCTTTGGCGTAAGCAGGATTATTTTCAAGGGGAAGTTGCAGATTGCCAATAGGGTTTTGATTCAAATATTGTTTTTTTTTTTTTTTTTTTTTTTTTTTTTTTTTTTTTTCATGAAAGGTACTTTGCTTTCCTACTAAAATAATATAACATTAATTTTCTGTCCAAATTTGAATAATTTAAAGCCCATATTATATTTCTTTTTTCTTATGAACGCTATTGCTTTTTTAACAAATTATTTAGGATTCTCAAACGTTAAGGGGTGCTAGTGCATCTCCATGACCCTCTCTCTAGCGGTTCTCACCCTAGTAGCACAAATCCATTGACCAATCCCGATGTGGACCGTTGTAGACTAGCCGTTGCAACGGATCTTGGCCAATCTCGTCCAGTACTGGGTAAAATATACTGGAAAGTATAAGATGTTGATGGAGAATTTTAAAATTGAAATATAGTGTTATAAGAAATAACGGAGGGGTAAAAAAAAAATAATAATAATATTTTTGTGGTGTTTTTAACATGTTTATTTTTTTACAAAATAATGTATTTTGGAATGATACTCGAGATTCAGCATGGATTGGCTATTCTTCCCAGAGCCCCTGTTTCCCACTTTGGCTATTACCGCTGTGCTACCCCAGGGGTCAGTTTGAAAGATGGCATTGATTTGACATAGAGTGATCCGATTAGAAGTGCCAATAAAAAAAAATCGAACTTTAGAGTTATAGCTTCTAGAAATCGTAGCCCCAGACGCGTAGACCTCTTGACTCCTCTCCCTCCCCACCCCCACACACACCTTACTCTTTTACGGGTCTTTACACTGTACAATTAGTTTTTGAAGCCAAATGATCGAACTTTACTTCAATGATCAATTTTCCCACAAACGATAGCCAACTATCTCCCAAGCGTTATCTTACCAACCCTACTCCACAACATATCGATCTCTAGATAGCAGCAGCGCGCGCTCGATTACGATTCATAAAATCAAGACTCGTACCCCAGACCCTTTCATTCTTTCCATTTCTCTTTCCCCTCGCAATTTATCGTCAGTTCCGGTCCAAAAGGGCAGTGCTGCCAAGAATAGCTTTCTTTCGAACCTTGATCTCCTCCTAGCGAAGGGAATATTCGAAAAAGAACACACGAGGGAATCCTGACAGAACTTCGAACGCTCTTTCGATTTTTTAATCGGATGACGACAATGCCTGGAGTAGGTGATGATGACTTAGGAATTGTATAGAAAAACCGAACTTCGCATTTCTTTCACCAACAGTTATTAAGTGAAAGGAACATCCCATTTTTTTTTGCTGCGTATTATCCAATCAGAACGCGAGTAAGTTTCAGCAGGGTTACAATGTAGTTCCTTATAATTCCATGTACAATTTTCGTTCGGTTTTATAAAAATAGGTTATAAGTTAATACAGATTATAAGCGTGTACGATGGAGAATTCAGTACCATTATTTTACATAAAATGTTAGCCTAAAATTTTGGTGAAGGGGAAGGCGAGGTTTGAAAGCGAAAGATTTGAACTTGCAATTTTCGGTTGTGTCTTCTGCTGTAAAATTGGCAATTGCACCTGCTTGACAGTTAACATTCCTATTTATCATAGCAACATTTTACATATTAGTTTAAACAGGAACTAGAGGTGTGGAACATCGCTCAACTTTCAGTAATACTGGACATTGCATTCAAATTTGGTATGAAATGGTGTTACCGTTTTCATATTTTCACTAATTATAATAAAAGTGGCTAATTTGGCGATATTTAAAAAAAAAAAGAAACAAACAAAAACACCACCAAAACGGTAAATTGGCGTTATGTTATTCGACAAACATTACATAATTTTTTCTTGTATGTGGAACAGAGGAAAATCAATCGTTGATGGGTGATGCTCAAGGGCAGAGAGCTCTATGTTTTAAAAAGACATTCATTTTTCAACTTTTTATTGAAATTTCGAAATTTCAAAAGTGGTCAGTACTAAAGAGTGATTGCCAGTCTAACACAATCCGATAGACCTAAAGCACATTTTATGGCTCATAAAGACGGAAAGAATATTTAATGAAAACATATGAAATTCTCTACTGATATAAATCTGTGTGTGGAACATCTACGACTTTCCATTGCACAATAATACTGGTCACTGTATATAAATTTCACATGGGTTGGTGTAATTGACTTTTTTTCATTTTTATATTTTCAATAATCTCTATAAATAATTCTCTTGCGTGCCTCCCAAATTAGGCTGTATTTCTGTGAGCAGAATGGCAATGACTTCAAACAACTAATCAAAAATCTTCTAAATGTGTTTTATGCACGAGTTTCCAAATTCAGAAATCCAGCCAATCACAATATATCTTTTGAAATTTGACTTCTGGCAGTAGACAAACAACTTGAACCGTGACCTCCGATATTGAGAAGGCCATCCAACTGATATGATGACGTCACCTGTGGTGGATACACTTTTTAATTCAGTTAGTGAGGGAAGACATTATTTTTGTGTGACGAAATATTTTATCTTCCTTATTTTATGTTTTGTAAAGATATTTCAAGTAATTGGATTATTTTATTTCTTTGACAATGTAAAATATAAGATTATCTCTACATTTTAAAACACTAATTTTGTACAACTTCAGGTTTTAAACTTCGTCCATTCCCGTATAAGTATGCTCAAGTATAATTTCTGTTCGTTTATAAGTTGCTGTTTTTTTTTTTTTTTTTTCCAAAAGTAATTTTGAAAAAATTCTAAATGTTTGAAATGTGAAAGGAAACAATAAAAATATCAATTCAAAACATTGACAAATACAATTGATAAAAACATAACAAATATACACAATAAACAAAACACAGATAATATAACAGCTTAAATACCACAACTACATTCAAGGCTCATATTTTCAGAGAAAACCTACATTTGGAAGAAAAATATATAGAATACATTTTTTTTTTTTTTTTTTTTTTAGTTTACAATGTTTTCCAAGACAAGCATGTACTGTCACCTTGCAAAAACTAATCTTATCCAGTCTTATTAAATGCCTCTTTTGGTTGTACAAAATCATTTGGATGAAAATGCAGCTCGCAATCCTTAAATAGAAGACACAAATTTCTAAACAACTCTATTGAATTTTTAACAAAACTTTATATTGAAATAAGAAAAAGTTTCCAAGTTAAATTTTTATTTTATGTTGGTCATTTTTAAAGGCTAGTGAAGATTGCGTAAAACTTCCAAGTACGGTACGAATTCTGCGCCAAGAATTGTTTTCATAAAACAGCGTCAAATGATGTCAACCATAGGTTGTTTACTTGTCATGGAAAAAAAAAAAAAAAAAAAAAAAATGACGGCGGCTGCCTTTGATGGCGAAAATCACTTTCACATAGAATTCGTGCCGTACTGGGAATTTGAACCAAAGATTGTTTTCTAAGCTTTCATTTGAAAAATAAAACAAAAAAGTTGAAACCAATTAAAAGTTATCACTATTGTAAATATTTAGCATTTCTTTTCTGCACTTTAATAAAAACTTCTAAAAAATTGTACACTTATATTTAAAAACACATTAAAGATTTTACTAAAAAGTTAACACTCACCTTGCTGTATTTCGTTGGGACAAAAATTTTTTCGATGTATCGCACGCCACCATTTTTTTTTAACACTGTCATCGGAAGGGAATTTGAACATAGAAATCTTAGCAATAGTTCTGGAGTTCCTGTTGTACTTTAGAACGGAACAAGGACTCGGCATTTTGTAAAATTTACACAAATATTAAACGTATAAATCCTCCATAATAACCATCGAACGACTAATAAAAGCAGAATTTGAAGATCAGTGTATCCACTTCTAAATAAATTTTAGCCCGAGATAGCTTAAACTTATATCCACGGCTGATGACGTAGAAAGAAAACAGCGCAGTTGTATGGCCTTATACATATCGACGATTACGCTTGAATCAAAATACGCTGTATTTTGTTTTCTTATTACTGATACAAATTATTGTCTGTTTAAACCGTATTGATTTAATATTTACGTTGATGCCAGAATAAATAGCTGCAAGTTGTGTACATTTCTTTTGGATTAAGATTCGATATAAACCAGGTTTCCCCGAAAAATTTTCGGCTAAAATTCCAAGTCAGGTACGGATTCTGTGCCAAGAATTACGCCAACAAATGTCAACCGACACCCTTTTTTTTATTAACCAGTGAATTGTCTATAATTGCCATAATTTGGCGCCGTTTTATGTAAACAATTATTGGTGCAAAATCCGTACTGTACTTTAAATTTTTATCCAATATTTATATGTGAACGTTTTCCGAATATATATACAGATAAAAACTTAGCACGGAATTTCCACTAAGAATATTAGGGTTTCTATGCTGAAAATTCACAGTAGATTGAATAAGAATTTCAACATTCTGGATAAACCACAATTTTTTAAAAAATAACTTTTTATAATAATATATTCGTTTACGTTATGATTTACCGTACGGTGTCTTTTGGCGACTTTTAAAAATAGTAGCCAAAATAAAAATAAAATTGAAAGGCTGTGTGGCTGAATCCAAAATAGCGTTAAGACCGCGTGTTGTCAAATCCAAGCAGTCACTATATTAGGGTTCCTGGAAAACCAAGTCGAGGGGTTGCCACATCCGGCACCAAAATCACAAATTTTCAAAAAGTCACCAAGAGGCCTCGAATAATAAATTTGAACCTATATTTATTTTTAATCAGTGCAAATTCAGTCATTACGCAATTACATTACTTAAAAATTATCAAAAGAATCAAAAAACCCTTCAACTTCGAAATCTCAAATGAAATTAAAATTATTCTCGCATACTTGATTTTCAAAAAATTATGGTCGATTGAGCTTTCCGGTTGATTGAATGCCGGGTAATTGACCTTTTACTGTATTACTTTTTAAGTATCACAAAAAAAAAAAAAAGGTATAGAAGTTTATCCATTTATTTAAAACAACATTTTTTAAGCAATTTCAATAAGTTATCCTTTAAAAATTTTACTGAATTATGTGATTTTTTCATTTTATAAATAATTTCAACGATCATGTTACATTTGTATTTACAGTGAAATGTTTCTGTAAAATAAATAATCACGCTTTGCTGAATACTGTTTACTAATGCCTACATTTTATATTTATCAATTTTATGATTATCAGTAGTATATGTTATACTTCTGCAATAACAGTTTTCGATATTTTATTAATTTCGTGAGAAGAATGAACATCTTTAACGTTGTAAATAAATTATGTTACTTTTGCGTTTACTTGCTATTTTTGTATTAATCTTAAACATGACACTATAAATCCTAGTAGTTTCTATGCAGTTTTAGACTAATATTTGTATTTTTTAACGTCGTGAAACGCCGCACTGACCGTTCGATTTCTCCCGCCGTGAAGTAGAACCTTAAAAATACCTTTCGTTTTATGGAAATTCTCCCTGAAGATCGGTCAAAAAATAGTCGAAACATTTTCGCTCATAAGTGAAGTGTTTTTCAACATATTGCATTGAAATTTCGTACAAAGGGTAAATTATGTATTCTAAATCGAATGAAATGATAAAAAATAGGGGTTCATATTGAAATTTTCGAAGATAGCGTTACTTTTACTTAGTAAACGGTCCCTTAAGAAAAAAAAAAGAAAAAACATTGCATCAGATATACAGAAAATTGTAAGCAAAACATTTTGGTGCAAACCGTAAGATTCTACGATAATTAGAACCGAAGATATAGCCATCGTTCTGATTTTTTTTTTGGGTACTGTACAAGAAAGAAATGGCAAAAATAATATTTTTTTAATGATTTTCTTATTTTTCTATGCTTTTATCTTCTAATAAGTTCTCGCGGTATTCAAATTACAGAGTTTCGAACAAAAGAACCAGAAGATACAGACACAATAAATAACCCATAAAAACCAAGATTTTAAGATTTTGATTTAAATCCCTCATATGCATTGCCAATTTTTCTGTGTAACTTGCAACTTTTAGAGCTCATATCGAGTTTTCATGATATTTGACCACAACGAAGAAATCATCCATGTCCGAACTATTTACTAACTCTTCCCCCAAAACTTGATTGAATAGAATGTCATCCATAACAAATCTCTCTGCCAAATTTCAGCTCTTTTGGATAATGGCAAGTGGGTTAATTAGCCCTCCGAAGATTTGCCACTATAGGTGAAAGTTCCAGTCATTGAATATCGCCAAATTGTAGTACATGTTTGAATTAAACTTGGTATCTGGATAATAGAAAGTGAGTAAAAGTTGATAAGTCTGACGTAAAGCTATAGAAGAGTCTGTAAAAGTGGCCTTTCAGTGACAGTCCCAAAACTTGATAGAAATGCATTGTAATCGAGCTAGTTTCTAGACCGCGAGGTTGCGGGTTCGAGTCCCGTGTTAGGCATGGGTGTTTGTAAATGTATGTTGGCTTGTCTAATGACGAATGTTTCGGCGCATTATAGCCCTCGTGTTGCTGATGACGGCGCCAGATAATCTGAAAACAACCAACCAACCGGTGTCTGGATCAAAGTTCTACATAAGTGCAAGCGAACTCCAACGGACTTGATAGTGTCATCAGATTCAAATTGAGTATTCAATTGAATTTCGGAATATTTAGATCACAATCTTGAAGATTGGGTGCGCTAAGAGATTTTTTTTATAAGATAACGCAACTTGCGATCTTTATCTGATTTTCAGAAGGTATTAAAAAAAGAATAACGCATTTCATCATGGAATAAGATATGATAAGACTTAAGGGAATGAAAAATATATTTCAAAGCAAGAAAATGCTTAAAAAAAAAAAAAAAAAACACCACCGAATTGCTAACGTATGCAGTCAAACTAATTAACTAATTGCATGTAGATAGTCTGATAAAGAACAGTCAGTCACTTGTCATATTTATTGAGAGTTTTTATTTAGGTTAAAAATATATAATAGCTCCTCGACTGTTTTATCTGACTGATTCCTTGAATACATTTTATTAAAGAAATATTTCTTGACGAAAATACAGGCTTCGTACAATTTGAAACTGGAGATCGTACTCAGAATCAATGGACATATAAGCCAAGTCCATAGTCATCTTGGCATTTTACGTAGGAAAACATAGTACGATAGAACATACAATAGCACAAAAATATTGAATGCTTGTGAGCAGACTGAAATAAAGAATGAATGGTCGAACAAAATCAGACAGACTCACAAACAGAATGACACACAATTTTTTTCCCCTTTTGTTTTGCTAAATATTACAAGATTTTCTTTCGTCATGGGCCGTTTGTTTCAATCGAAAATAATGAATGAGAGGACAAAAAGAAATAGAAAAATAAGTAAAGGGATGAAACATCGCAACACTTTCTATTACACTTAATGCTAGTCACTGCATGAATATTTGACATGGATTGGTGTAATTTATCGTTTTCGTTTTAATATTTAGTTAGCCTAGTTAAAAAAAAAAAAAAAATGCGAATTTGGTGATAATTTTGGTAATAATTGTTGCATTGGGAAAAAAAAAAAAAAAAAAAAAAAACCCACTCTACTAAAATGGTGATATATTTTTCGATAAATATTACATTATCCTTTCATAAAAAGGAAACTCAGGAAAATCAATCGTTGATGGATGATGCTCAAGGGAAGAGAACTCGGAGTTAAAGACATTCATTTGGCCAAGTAGCCAACACTATGCTCCCACGCTCTGTGCACGTGATATTTAATATAAGAAGAGAGAGAGAGAGAGAGAGAGAGAGAGAGAGAGGAGAGGGAGAGAGAGAGAGAGAGAGAGAGAGAGAGAAACACTTGTGTGCCGTTTCTCCTTCTAAATTCTTTCTTTGCAAATATTGTAACCCAGTCATCATTAAATATCTTAATTCAAATGGAGTTAGATCATCTATCACAAACGCAACCTTCCTCAACAGCTACTTTACATTTGCGTATCCGGACACTCACGAACAAGCAATTAAATCAAACTTAAATTCAAACGACCACAACTCTCTGATAGCGCAACTGAGAAATTCGCCACCCCTAAAAAACACCTCAAGCAGTCTCCTCTCACTCCAACTTTGAGGTAAGTTTTCGCCACAGCAAATGCGGCCGCCACGTGTCACCTCAAGTTTCTTCTCCACGACATTTGAGGTCATCCGCGCGCTCTTCACCATGCCACAAAACAGCGTCTTCCATGGAGGAGGAGGATTCAAATACAATAACTAGCCTAATCTTTCCCACCACCGACCGGTAGCCACTGATCAACACCTTCCATCTATTAGTGTTCTACTTGATCAAAATTGTGCTTCATGTTCAGTGTTTGGCGTGTCGAGTACGCGGTAGCGTGTGACTCGTATCGTTCTCATCTTGCGTTTCTCCCTCTTCCACCCAAAAAAAATTTCATAACCTCATCTACCCGATAGCCGAGATCTCACTGCAATAACGCATCACTTCATGGATGGATCACGCAGCTCCACCAGTTTTATTACAGGCGTCCCTGCCTCTGACATTACGTTGTACGAGTTTGTGTATTGTTGTCAACAAGTTGCTTCTCTACACGCTCTTTGATGCACGCCCAAGCTGGGATCCCAGATCCCTCGCTTTTAAGCAGGGCTACGCCGGGATCACAGATACCACGCGTCAGGATAATCTTCATTGTTCACTCTCACCTCCCCCTCTCCGACTGAGAGACACACTGCATCACCACAGCATTTCGTGTCAGCACAAGCCGCCAAGCATCCGGACCACCAACCGTGCAACCACTGCGCTACAGCCCCACTGGATCTTTCTGTGCCCTCGCGCCTCAGTCAACCGCCGCTTCACTGCAGGACGTCCAGCCCGCATGCCCCCCTGGCACTAACCCTCTTTCCGCTCCCAACAACACCCATCATCTTCGATTGTCAACATTTGTGGCACTGCTCCTCTCTCTACAGCCTGATGGACCACAACCTAGCATACCCATCCACGCAAAACCCCTCTTCACCCCTAACATACTAGTCGCTTTTCCGACTGCATCCCAATTGTCATCCTTTAGTGATCACTCTGACGTCAGATCAAGCTCCTTGTTTTTTTTTATCGTATCTTGGACACTGGGGAGGGGGCATGCAGAGCTTCTGCAATCACGTGCACAGGCCAAGCAGCCAACACTATGCTCGCACGCTCTGTGCACGTGATATTTATATCAGAATCGGCAAACTCTAACAACATACTAGACTGAAATCAGAGATAGAAACACGTGCGTGCCGTTCCTCCTTCTAAATTCTATCTTTGTAAATATTGTAACCTAGTCATCATTAAATATCTTAATTCAAATGGAATCAGGTCATTTATCACAAACGCAACCTTCCTCAACAGCTACTTCGCACATTATTAAACTTTTCACTCCATTATCGCATTTTTACGGACATTTCGCAGGTGGGGATGTTTAGAGCATTGTAAAAGGCGATTTTAATTAATATCGTTTTGTTGGCAATTGCTGTAAAACTTAAAATTTTTAATGGCAGCTACCTTATGCGTATGCGTAATTCGGACGAAAACTTTAATGCTTGGTCGCATAGCCACCACTAACCCGTTCACAAAATGTAAATATCATGAGTCAATCCGTTCAGGAGTATTGCTGACCACACACACACACACCGACAAAAAAAATTTCTAGATTCTTTTTTGAACTCAAGATGTTCAATAATATGGAAAAAATGCAACAAATAGTTATAATAATAAATAAAAAAAAATAATGAAATAAAAAAAAAAAAAATAAAAAAAAAATAGATCGATTTTTTTTTTACCAAATCCAATAAAGTAATTGAAAGTACTAAACTAGCTTGAAAAATACTAGGTTGTCAAATAAAATTATTTTGCTACATCGTATTACAATTGATGAAACACCGATAGAAAATGTCCAGCCAACCAATTGTTAGATATATGGAATTACTCATTGAAATCTTCAAAGGAAATTAATTGCGTTATTATTGTTTATTTATTATTTTTAAAACCAGGGCAAAATAAGTTTTTTAACAAAGTCAGTTACTACAACAATAACAGTGATGCACGACCGCGATTTCGCTTATCAGATGGGAAATATGCTTTTTAAATGCTTACTAAAAACACTTGATGGATATAAACCTTACACTAACTATTTACACTATGCCGTTTGGTGACACCACGTTGGTGTCCCTCGAAACTATCGGGAAAATGACGGAAACACTACCTAAACTATATCGTAAATGACGGAGAAGTAAAACTTGACGATTTACGATATCCTGAAAACCTCGAAAAAACGTCGGCGATAGACATAGGTGAGATGATCTGAACTTCTGAACCAGTCCTACCGAAGTCCCCCCCTCCCCACCCAAAAAGGAATCCCGAAGAGACGTGCATCACTGGTCTATGCGAGGCAATTTTAAACATAAATGCACATGTGTAATTGACGATTTCGGAGGGGGTGATCCATATTGTTGCGTGGATGGGTTCGAAAGATTTGAAGTCAAAGCAGATCAAAACTTGCAGAAATTTATTCCAATATAACTCTTCACAGATTCCTTTACAACTCCAGAACTTCTCGTTCTAGTAGACTATGCACAACAGTAGAGCACAAACAGCAGTTAAACTTGACACACAACTGCTAAATCGCCGCAAAAGACAATGCAATACAGTTCGCTTTCGGAACTCTCTGAATGCTCGCTGACAGACAACCAAGTCAGTAACTCCACTCTGTCAGTATCTCAACTAACTCAGCAATTTCAGTGAACTAACGGACTCAACTTACTCAGTAATTCAACTCACGGCCGTCCTTATAATAGGAGTCAAACCTTCTTGAAATTTCTAGAGGTAGATATTTGGAGAACTTTCCAGATCGTAGTCGAAAAGTCCTATACATGTACATGGGGACCGAAAATGTCGCCAAATGGTCACCAAGTTTGGCGATATTTGGCAATTTCTCGCCAAATTTGGCGACAAAAATTAGTCGCCAAAACTGTCACCAATTTGGCTCTATCTCGCCAATTTGGAGAGATTTCCATTACCATAATGTTAAATACCCTGCTCCTTGTAAAACTCGCTTCCCAGCGTTATCTCTGTAAAACTCGTTATCAAGCATTAATAGACACATTGCAGGAAAGCGAAGTTAAGACGAACTATTGCACTGTCTTATGCGAAATGTACATAAATGTTCCTATTTACAAAATTAACATTACGAAATATTTACAAATATACAAAAATTCTTAACAATATACTGCATTCCGTTGGAAAATAAATGAAAATTTTAAATTTTTCCGAAAAGGAGGCTATTTTCAAAGAAAAAGGACAGTGACGCCATTCGAAATACGGCTAGGATGATCTCTGATTTTAAAAAAATGGAAGATTATTTTTTAAAATTTAACCATGATGTGGCGAGGCGTGAATTCACGCATGAGGTTAATTCTATGGAGGATGAAATTGATTTTCAATGCGTGTTCTCGCAGATTTCACACGTTTTGACGAACTCTGATGGAGGGATAAAAATAGGTTTTGTGATGGTTTCGATGTGTTCAGTTTTTAAAAGATCTCGTGTCTTGGAACGCGGCTCGAGTTTCCGCATAAACTGGCTACTTTTACCAGAATCTCTGTTTTCGATATTGACCAATACCTCTGTGTTGCATGGGTTGTTGCTGAGGAATAAGAAATTATTGCCTTTTTCTAAATACATTAAATTCATAATCAATACCAAAATTTTGGTTTTGCTGTGCCCAAGCTCCACTACTTTAAATCAGCTTACGCTACATATTTACCGCTAAGATAACAAATACAATCTTCAATCAAATGTTTATTATTAAAAATATTGATTACAAAACAACAGTGATAGTTAGAATGGTATTTTGTGATAGTAAATCCAATAAGGAGTAATTGCTTTAGACGATGAGTTAGGACTTCAAAAATCAATTATTTAGTTTGGTGGTGGTTTGTCATCTAGGATAAAAAGTTGTTATTGCTCTGCAGCTTATCTTTGTTATTGCTACATACAATTACTGTTCGTATTTTAAAAATGCAACTTCCTCGTTACTTACAAAACAAGTCAGATTCTGAACAGTCATTGTCACTGCAAATCATCTCTTAAGCACAATTCAATTACGTTGCTTTCTCTTTTTCTCGTGCAAAATTTTCACTTATAATAAAATTTTGCTAAGGTTGGCTACTTTTCTTAAAAACTTGCCAATTTGGCGATATTTAGTCTAGCGTTCGTAATTTTAGTTAGGACCTTATACTGACAGACGAGCTTCTTGATATAAGCTTCTCTTACATTGCAGTGTAGAAGCAAAGAAGAGGGGCCAGTGACTTTGTTATTATCAACAGGAGACATTTTGACTTAATAATAGCTTTGGTGGAGAGTTTGGTATGTCATTCTAATTTCTTTGGTATTTTGATCATTATTCATAGTAATTATGATTAGTTTAAGAATACTTTGATCCGACGAGTTGTGCTTGAGGGTCTGGTATGAAAAGAAAAACTTTTCTTGATGAAGACGCATGTTAAAACACTAAATGTTTAAGTTTTTATCAAAAAGGTACTACTCTTGTGTATAAGGTCAATAGAGTTTTATGTTTTATACAGAAGTGATGAAGGTACTACAATGTTTTCAAATTAATCAATGGCAATATAAAATGGTAATCAATATTACCATTTGTAACTAAGGCAGTGAATGCGCAATTAAATGTTTGGATTACTGCATTGGAAGTTATAAACGTTTCAGATTTAATTTATTTTAAATTTTATTTTGATAGCGTTGTCGGAAAATTTTTCAGACGTATAACTGAAAATTTTTCCTAAAAAAGAAAATATAAAAATTTCGAAAAGAAAACTGGTTTTTAGATAAACTTATTCAAAACTTATTAACAGTCAAAACTATGTTGTTCATATGCGTATTTCTTTTTCTTTATGTAAATATTTTAGCAAGAACCACCATACCGTATACTGTATCAAAATTATCGGTACACTTTTTTCAACATAAAACGTACAAAATTTCAATTCCTGTTATTGTTTGCGTAAAGATAACAGATTACAAGTCACAAACAATGAACAAGTCGGTATTTCATCACTGCAATTAAATTTAATTTCAATGCGTTCGTTCATTCCTTAAAGAAAAGTTAATTTTCATGTTTCAGTAATCTAAAAAAAAATCAGTTTATAATGATATCATAAACTAAAAACAGATCATTTGTTCAAAACGTACGTTGCCTTTAAATTAGTGTTAAAATTAAATGGACTGCTGTTTTTGTGATAATTTTTTAATTTATTCTGTTGTAACATTTCGGCTAATACGTGTGCTGGAAAAACCATTGATTTCGTACTCTGTGAGCAGAAGTTTCAGAAATCTCTTCATTATGCATTGTTACTCTCGCCATTATGCATGTTACTCTCAGGTATTTTTGTCTACCTTTCAAAATAACAATTTATTTCCTCATTCCTGTTTTTTTATTTTTTTTATTTATTATTATTATTATTATTATTTTTAATTTTTTTAATTTTTTTATTACTAGAAATTATCTGAAAGCTTCTTACATAGGAACGCGGCTGTGTTCCGCATCCAAGTACCTATGTTAGCTGCAAATGTATATGTTAAAGCTAAAATGATTAATTTGGATATGTGTAATAAATGGTTAGTTATACATAATAACTGGTTGTTATATACATAATAAGTAGTACATAATAACCACACAATAAAAAGTTTTTATGTATAATACTCAAATTAATCATATTGGCAATTACATATCTAATATTGGTACTCTTCCGTTATACGGGTAACAGATAAAAAACGTCAAATTGCCTAAAACCATCAAATCAATTATAATTCTTATAATAAACCTTTATAGGATTGCGGAAGAGTACCTTACTACATTATTGACAGAGTTCTGGTATATTTTCAACTTCTGATATATCATCTTTTATTACAAGTACAACCATAATTTTTTTGCAATCGTATTGCACCAAGTGAGTAGACGAATAATTACAATTTAGTTGTCAACATTGTACACTTGTACGTGGCGAAAATTCACTTTGAAAATCCCCGAAGTCAGCAACATTTTGTTCTGCTTTTTCTGGTTGTGATAAAACTTTATATAGATTTAGAACCTGAACGTATGGAAAATTTTTTGGTGTAGATTTCAATTGGAATCTTAAAGAGACGAACTTTCCATTGAAGCTTACAGCAGGTGTCTCCAAGTTTTGGAACAACGCCAATTTAAATAGTTCGGCGAATTGGCTTTTTAAATTGTTACAGATTCCCTTTGGTGTATAACAGGTTTTGGGAAATGTTAACAAACACTCTTCTATAATTTAATCAAACTTTATTTTTAAACGAGTTAGGCCCCATTTAGATTTGAGTGGGTCCTTGGTAATTGGAAATTTTTTTTCCTTCCAAAATGAAAAAGATCTCTTTAATCATTAACAAAATTTTTTTCCTTCTTAAATATGTAATCAATTTATGAACAATTCACTATACTTCAATTACAAAATGAGTAATAAGATTTTCTCTAAATTAATATTTGTATATTGTATAATCAATATGCAGAAATTGAAACTACATTGATATCCTTCTGTTTTTTATTTTTTTTAAACAACAAGTTCTGGTATTAAATTGTTGTTATTGCAATTTAAATTATTGTAACATAAACAATGCAATAAAGATGTTCAGTTAATATCCAAAATAAGGCTTTTAAAGTTAGTGGGCTCTTGACCATGCGAAAATTAGGCCCTACTTCTAGCTAGACCTTACGTTATCAGGTTTTTACGTCCTCGTGTGGCTGACGCTAATTAAATGAATTTTTCCTCTTACTCAAATAAGAAGTTCCAAGCTTTGTTGCTGTCTATTCATCA
Source organism: Linyphia triangularis (assembly GCA_963978545.1). NCBI lineage: Eukaryota > Metazoa > Arthropoda > Arachnida > Araneae > Linyphiidae > Linyphia > Linyphia triangularis. Next base: position 90,672,413 of record OZ021722.1, read on the forward strand.
GAGGCTTGTAAAAACAAGTGTCAAATGGAGTTATATTCTCACAATGGAGAAAATCTTTTACCTGCAGCGAGTCAATAGAATGAGTTTGTAAAAGTCAATTAGATATGTTAATGATTTGAAAGGGATGGCAATTAAAGGTTAAAAGTGAAGCTGTGATATTTCCTTATCGATTGAATCTTTGGAATAGTCCGTGGAAAATGCGTCAGTGTTGAAATCGTTTGTTAAAGAACATTCCTTAATATGACAGGTTGGGTTCAAAAGAAAATGTCGTGAAGTTTTAAATATTTTATTCAAAGCGCATTAAGGATAAAAGTTCGGGGAAATATGTATTTTTCGTGTTTTTTCTTTTCTTTTTCGGATGGAAAGAATCGGGAATATAATATTCATGTGATGGCTAGATGAATTATCTCAGTACATTTTAAATCTTCTGGACTTTCAGGAAAGGGAAAACTGCCTTTGTGGTGTCTCTATGCATATTTTTAGTTGTTTTTCTAAATATTACATGCAAGTACTTTTTGGAAGGAAGATAGTCTGGACGATTTTGAGTTAAGTTTGCCAAATACCAATAAATATTTAGAAAGGCATTAAAAGTTTTGTTTTGCGCTTTCAACCCGCTCTAATAGAATGTATTCACTTTTTTAAATTAGAAATCGAAGGATGAAAGGGAATAAGTCCATTCATGTTTCAACTTTGCTCATAAACTAAAAAATCTTATAAATTCGATTAAAAAATACAAAATACAGAGTACATTTTTAATATTCTATTTTAAATGCTTTTATTTACATTATATTTCTATTAACAGCTTAATCCAAGAAGTATATCGTTTTTTTAACCCTAAATTTCAATGCTTTATAAAAGTGTCGGAACTAAAATTTGTATCGTCCTTATTTTTCATACAACAAACATTATACAATTAAAAATGTCATTCGGTGTTCCAGAAAAACAATCAAACAAGGATAAAGCATTCAAATTTCGACTTAGTTTCTAGAATATGTTAATATACTTAGAAGCTTGCCTAAATGTGCTGTGCAAACTTTAATCTGTCTGAGGTCAATATTTCGAGTCAAACTACGCATGCAATAAACGCGTGCTGTTTGTCAAGCAAAATTTCTTGTCGAGGCGAATTCCTATACCAAAATAACACTTGATTACTTACGAAAATACCAGCAATTGCAACCTAATGTCCATTTCAATTTGTTAAGCTTAAACCAAAAAACTATAATATTTGCAAACATGTATCAGAAGTCTTGGTAAAAATAAGAATACATAAAATTAGTGGACATGTGAACAACTCCACTTGCCTAGTGGAATTTCTTTATAGGAAGTTCATCAGAGTTAGATAATGTAATCTATTGCTGAGAGATATAAGATTCCTTAGGTTTCATCAATTTTCTTAAAATGCAATTTTTTTTATAGTGCTGTCATCTGCTGTATATTGTTTCGGCTCGGTTTTGGGGCATTTTCTTTTCTTAATATTTAAATAGTTAATTTTTTTTAAAGAACTGTGGTTTAAATATTTGGAATCAAAAAGAGATTCTTCATAAATATAAACTAATTTCACTCGTTTTTAAAAAATGCGGGAATTGTCCATTGTGCTAATCGATTTTCAAAAACCAACAATATAAAACCTGGGTACTTTTTCACCTCTTCATTTTCTATAATTTTCACTAATTAGTATGATACGAAATCATTATTTTGAGATGTTCCGACATTTATCACAAAATAGTCTAATTATGTTGATAGTTGATTTTTATTTAGGTCTCAAAGTCTATTTTGTTCAATTAAGTTAAGTTGGTTGTTATCAGATTATCTGGCTCCGTCAGCAACACGAGGACTACTTCGCCTAAACATTCGTCATTTGATAAACCAACATACATTTACAAACACCCATGCCTTACACGGGACTTGAACCCGCAACCTCGTGGTCTAGAAGCTAGCACGCTAACTACTATACCGTTTGGTCGGCTATTAAGTTAAGTAGATAAAACAATTTTGAAAAGAATTCGTAATCATAATTTTTTCAAGCATTCATATTTTAATTATTTGCATATTAAATCCATCAGACAATAATTGCTGTCAGATTTAGTTTGACCAAAATCCAACTCCTTGAATTCGTTCCTCCATGCCGAAGTTTTGGCTCAACAATGGACGATGGACGACAATGGACGACTACACGATGCCAAAACAATTGAGACAATGAACTTGTACCCTTTCCCATGTTATCTGTACTAATCTCGATTCGACGAAGAAAGAATTGTAGTCTGACTTCCGTGATATTTACTTTAAGATTCTGTAATTCGTTTACTACACATCTCAGTGCTTCTTTGTATATAAGTGGACTATAGAAATGTGTGCCTTGAAACTAGAAAATCCATTGTCAATATATTCCTTTATAAGAAATAGAAGCATTATTTCGTCTTTGCTAGATAATTCTGAATTCTTTATAACTCAGGTAGAAATACATACCTAATGTCTGATTATTTTGGCATTAGTTATTCTGTACCCTTCCTCATTGAAAATTGAAGGGGGGGGGGGTATCAAATAAAAACTAGGGATGTGCAACATCGCACAGCTTTCAATTACACCACAATACTGACGGGAATTTTTAATCATTCATTTAGAAAAAATTGACAGTTTGGCGATATTTTTTTAGATAATTCTTGAATCAAGTCTTTTTTAAAAATAAATAAAAAAAAACACCGTTAAAATGATGATTTTGGCGATATACTTATCGATAATTCTTATATTTTCTTTTCTTTTTAGTGAAACTGAGCAAAGAAGAAAAAATGATCGTTGATGAGGTATATATACTCAAGGAAAGAGAACTCGGTGTTAAAGTTATTCGTTTTTCAACTTTTTACTCTATTAAAGCATTTTCACAGGAATTTCGAAGGTGGGGTTGCTTAGAACATCTAAAGAGGCATTACCACAGCGATTTTGAACAAAATCGTTAGAGCCGTTTTTAGCAATTACAGAAAAACATAATTTTTTCAATTGCAGATACCTTATACGCATGAGCGATTTTGACGAAAACCTTAATGGTAGGTCCTTGTGCCATTACCAACCTGCACACTAAATTTGAACATCGTAGGTCAATTTGTTTGGGAGTTATGCTGACCAACACACAAACATAAATTTTTTCTAAATAACTTTTTTGAGATCAGGATGTTCCAAAAAGTGAAGAAATGCGGGGGGAAAAAAAAAAAAAAAAAAAAAAAAAAAAAAAAGAATCGATTTTATTTTCACCTAATGCTACACTTTCATTACCCTATGTATACATTAGGCTTGGGCATACATAATCTAAAACCGGTGTGAAATCAACATCGTCAAACCCGTGTTACTATTTTCCCGAAACCGATACATCACGATCTTTTTTGACGAGAGCACGATACACTCATTGCCTAGCACTTCAAGGACGAAGAACCGATGATGCCACGATTCATGCGCGGTGTTTCTAAAATACTATAGAAACGTATTGAAACCGTCGACACCGCGGCGTTTGAGACACTATACTTCACCACATCGCAGTAATCCTCCCTGCGTATGCGCGGTGTATCCAAGACTGAATAGAAACGTAGTGTAACAGCTACACCGCACCGTTTGAGACGATTTTCATTTGCTGTTGCTGTATCGGCATCGTGGTAATCGTATCCGGTATGTGCGATGTTTCCATGATTGAATAGAAACAAAACGCCACAGATGGCATCGCGCACTTAATCACTTATTACATGTTGCATTCGCTTTTGCATCCCCTGGCTTTTGAAATTTAAAATAAGGTTGGAAAAAAGTGCACACTTCAAGGGATAAAAAGCACGTATGACATGTTGAAATTATTATTTAATTTTACGATGTATTTTTTTTTTTTTTTTTTTTTTTTAGATCTCGCGTTTATTTCCTATTTTGTTTTTACAGCTGAGTATTGAAATTACGAGGTGGTTTTCAGGCGCCAGTTAGTCTAGTAATATTGAGGATTCGAAGAAAGAAGTATTCCTTTTATTGTTTGAACATTTTTTTTTGTTTTGTTCTCTCAACTCATGAAAAACGTTTTGATTTGTATTTAATTTGTGATCAGATATAAGACCTTGATATTCTATTTCAATTGAGTACTTCCTTAACTTTTTGTGTTTCATTTTTGATTTATTTTTTCTCTAACTTGGAAGAAATAAAATATTACATTTTTGTATTTTTAAATCTTTTACATTAACTTCAGGATTTTTTTATTTAACATTTTTACCCTTTGAGAGCTTTGTTTTATTTATTAACTCAAGGGAATTGCGGTATTCTTGCGTGGTAAATTGTCTAGTTCTTACCCAGTTAAGATAATCAGGTTGTTTATTACTATGATGGTTTGTTATTTTTGCCAAAGTAAGTATGAACTAGCGCATGGACGGATCACCGTTGTTTCTCTAGTTTGATTGCTTAAATACTTATAAACGATTTTTTTTCCCATTTACGTTGAAGGATTTTCTCTTCTGACTCGTAAGTAAATAAATGTTTTATATATTTTTTTTTCAGTTTGTACGATTTGAATAAAGTTTATTTCCATAAGATTAATTACTCAATCCAACATTGCTTCTTAAAAATGCTGAAATGCAGATTTTTTTGGCACAAAATAAAGATCATTAGAATTTTAAATGTTATGCATTAATTTTATTTTTATTGCATATAGTAAGTAATAAAATATTCATTATAAAGTATGTTTTTGATTTAATAATTAAGAATATCCAATAACTAAAGAAACATGTGCACCACCAGGAAGTGCACTTGTCCTCCCCCCCCCCTCCCCCTTCTCCTCTCCTTCAGTATATAACAACAAAGTAAAATTTCATTAAGATAGAGAAATTGAAAAATCCGGATTAAACCAAAAAAATAAATAAAAAATAACCGGGTTATACCCCTTGGGTGCTTTGTGTATCCATCTGAAAGTAATTCGGTCGCTGCTCATGTTACTTAAAATAAACTTCCATACATGAATTCAATAAAATGTTGCAAAGCTAAGTAAGCATAACTTTCGGCTACATTGTATGTTATGAAAACGTTGTTTTATAGTATTTTGTAAAAAAAATATAGTTAACATCGTGATGTTTGCTTCCCGATATATCGCGATGCAGAAATGTTAACATCGCCCAGGCCTAGTATACATATGGGTAATTGAAAGTAAGAAGTATATTCATCAAGTTATGACAAATTCGGCAATCGTATTTAGTTCAATTCATTAAAATTTTTGAACAGTTTCAACCATTTTTCTCCAGGCGGACCAGTATATTCATAATCTACAAGAATTTCTCTACATTCTATATATATATATATATATATATATATATATATATATATAAAAAATCACATTGATATTCGACGAGGTACCTAAACTTGGAGGTTACATCTCGGACTATTAAGAATCCTTTTTTTGGACAAAAGTGGATGAGTTCCGTTTTCTTGCCGTTCCAAATTAAAATATCTGAACGAAAGGACACTTATCTGTGACTTATTAAAATAAAAACGCTCTAAATTCCATTTCCCAGGCTAAAAATAATAATTTTCTTTGAACAAGGTAACCTTCCACAAGATTTACTGACTCAATAATCAAAGAAACTTCTTACACTAATTGCTATAACTGTCGTTTTCCGTGAAACGCTCCAAATACTTTAAAAGACCGCTTCAGTTTCCCGCCCTTCAAACGAAGAACTAATGATAGATATTCGTGGCTTAAAATGGATCGAGCTCATCCGATTAAAATTTCTGCTCCGATGATGCGGTAATTCACGCCACAACAGATCAGAGAATGAATGGAAAAAGATGAGGATAAGTAGTCCATATCGAAGAAGGCAGCAAAAAGCATCTTTTTACGCTGAGGATCATTGAATTTTGGAAAATTGGTGGAGTGTAGAAAGCTTTTTTCTTGATTCGTATGCTGTGAATGTGTGTCAACTTTTTAACCTTGATCCTTGTGTGGTCCAGGTTGAACGGAACTATCGTACTGAGAAGGTGTGTGGTCCAGGTGGGCTATCGTACTCTACCTGGTTTCAATCAAGACTCATGGTGTAGAAATGCGCAATGGAATTTCAATTTCGCGCGAGGGTGGATTCAAATATGTGTTGAGTTTCTCGTGGGAAACTTTTAAGAGATATTCGTCTTCTAGAAACAACAAAATGGGTTGGTTTGCCTGGTCGCTTTGTACGTTCAACGACCTATTTTTATGCACTATGAAGGCTGATCAGGCTGAGACCTACTTAACGTGGTTGTACGTGAGACCTACTTAAGGTAATTTAAACCAACTCCCCTAGCTTAACGTGGATACCACCACGAGCATCCATGACTAACCCGGGATTCGAACCCGGCACCTTCGGCATGCGAGTCCTGAGCGCTAACTACACACCGGTGGGCCATCCGGTGGGCTACAACATAATGGCAATTTTCGTTTAAAAGAATTGCTTAAAAATATTCTTGGGGGGAAAAAAGTTGATTCGTTTAAATGATTTAAATATTTTGGCAATTTTGTTGACCTTAGTAGGATTGCAAGCCTTTTCAAATTATGGATAATTTTTTTGTGATATTTTAACTTATGGAATGAGACTAGGGAAGAGGAGCATCCAATATCACTTTACACTCGTCATCGCATTCATATTTGAAATAATTTGGTGCAAGTTACCGTTTTCATCAATTTTGACAATTTTTTTTCTCGATAAATATTACATTAACCTTTGTTGTAAAGTGAAATAGAGGACAAGCCAGTCGTTCATGGGCGATGCTCAAGGGAAGAAAACTCTGTGTTAAAGGCATTCGTTTTTTCAACTTTTTTCCGTCTTTATCGCATTTCTATGGAAATTTCGTTAATGGGATGCTTAGAGCACCTTAAAAAATCCTTACCACAGCAATTTTGTTCAAAATTGTTAGAGCCGTTTTTTGAAATTACTGAAAATGATAATTTTTTTTTAAACGGCAGCTTTATCACGCGCATGCGCAATTTTAAGAAAAACTTTAAGGGAATGTCCCATGGCCACAACTAACTTGCATTCAAAAGTTGAACATCGTAGATCAATCCATTCGGGAGCTATGCTAATCATAGACACGCATATGCACAGACACACATTTTTCTAGACACCACTTTTTTGAACTCGGTACATTTCAAAACCTGAAAAAATGCACGAAAAAAAAAAAGTTTATTTATTTTTTTATCGAAAGCAATACTTTAATTATCCTACATTAAGAAATGCGCAATTGGGAGTAAAAAGTATTTAAGACTTCGTCAACTAAATGATTGTAGGTTTAAATTCTTCAACACTGAAGGGACTTGCATATTTTGGTGGAAAAATCCATCATAAAAACAGTGTCTGAGTTCTGAAAAAATAAAATCTTTGTAAAATATCTTGTTAATACTTCTTCAATCTTTCACATAATTCATAAAAAAATAATTTAAAACTTCCAAAACACCTACTTTTAGAGTTTGTTTAGACCAGCGTTCGCCACTAACTTTTAGAGGAGGACAGAATGACTTATGTTGAAGCGTTTCGCGAGCCGGATATACTAAAATATGTATATTTAATTATTATCGATTTAACTTTATATAGCATATCTTAATGCAATTGATATTTTTTTTTTTTCCTTCAAATAATTAAAAAAATAATAGTTTTAATTATTCGTAAATCAAAGTCTGAAAAAGAAATGAATCTATTGTTTCAACGTGACAATGCGACTTGACCTAACTTTTAATAAAAGTATTTAAACCGTACTTCCAGATTACTCTGTTTTAGTCGATATCCACTGTGGGACTACGGTTGAAATTTGTTTAATGATAGAGCCGATGACTTTCGGAGTATTTGTTGCGTCAATTTTAATAAATTGTACAAATGAAATTCAGTTAAGTTATTCTTGAAATTTATTCTTGATGAAAACCACCTTGCTGAAATCTTCATATAGTTTCTTCGAGTACGTAGGGTAGAATTTTGTTCTACATAGTTAATACATACTATTTCGGATAAAGTACAATTATGTAAAAAAAAAAGTCACTAACGGAAATTTTATTTTATTTTTAATCTTCTGTGGTTACAGTGGGCAGCAGAAAAATCTGTCGCGGGCCAAATCCGGCCCGCGGGCCGCGATGTGACTAACGCTGCTTTAGACATTGGAAAGAAATATGTTCAACAGGAAAAGCTATTTTTAGATTTTATGCTACACGAATGTAGAGGAAAGCTTAAAAAAGTAAGTAAAAGCCTTTGTACGTCTATCTATCTGTAGTCAATATTATCAGAAAACTAAAGGTGAAGTAGTCACGTATAATTTGTCAACTTAAATTTCTCGTCTATACGAGTATCGAACCAAAACTTAACCGGAAGTTACGACTAAAAATATTGACAATGACCACCAGAAGTCAAATTACAATTTGTTACACACAAAAAGTAAACGTTACAAGCATGTGTTATACATCAATATTTAGATTTCGATAATATTACTGGAATTATATTTAATTCCACCGGAAGTTACAACTCGGAGTGCTTCAAAGTTCGAGCAAAAGAGCTTTTACACATCAGTAACTCGCTGAGAAGTTCACATCTTGTTTGCAAATATGGATATAGGAATAAAATTAGGTTATTATTTTTTTTCTTTCCATGTTTGTTAAATAATTCAACAACTTTTTTGCTAATTTTTTGTTCATAAAAAATCTTAATTGGCAAAGGTCAGTAATTAAATGTGTCCAAATTACACGTGATAGGTACTTGAAACTAATGTACCTCAATAGAAATGTATGTAGAAGCTTCCTTTTAGTGACAGTCAATGTGTACTATTAGGTTATTATTTTTTTCTTTCCATGTTTGTTACCTAATTCTACAACTTTTTTGATAATTTTTTGTTAAAAAAAAATCTTAATTGGCAAAGGTCAGTAATTAAATGTGTCCAAATTACACATGATAGGTACCTGAAACTAATGTACCTCAATAGAAATGTATGTAGAAGCTTCCTTTTAGTCACAGTCAATGTGTACTATTAGGTTATTATTTTTTTCTTTCCATGTTTGTTACCTAATTCAACAAATTTTTTGCTAATTTTCTGTTCATAAAAAATCTTAATTGGCAAAGGTCAGTAATTAAATGTGTCCAAATTACACATGATAGGTACCTGAAACTAATGTACCTCAATAGAAATGTATGTAGAAGCTTCCTTTTAGTGACAGTCAATGTGTACTATTAGGTTATTATTTTTTTCTTTCCATGTTTGTTACCTAATTCTACAACTTTTTTGATAATTTTTTGTTAAAAAAAAATCTTAATTGGCAAAGGTCAGTAATTAAATGTGTCCAAATTACACATGATAGGTACCTGAAACTAATGTACCTCAATAGAAATGTATGTAGAAGCTTCTTTTTAGTGACAGTCAATGTGTACTATTAGGTTATTATTTTTTTCTTTCCATGTTTGTTACCTAATTCAACAAATTTTTTGCTAATTTTCTGTTCATAAAAAATCTTAATTGGCAAAGGTCAGTAATTAAATGTGTCCAAATTACACATGATAGGTACCTGAAACTAATGTACCTCAATAGAAATGTATGTAGAAGCTTCCTTTTAGTCACAGTCAATGTGTACTTTTAGGTTATTATTTTTTTCTTTCCATGTTTGTTACCTAATTCTACAACTTTTTTGCTAATTTTTTCTTCATAAAAATTTTTTAATTGGCAAAGGTCAGTAATTAAATGTGTCCAAATTACACGTGATAGGTACCTGAAACTAATGTACCTCAATAGAAATGTATGTAGAAGCTTCTTTTTAGTGACAGTCAATGTGTACTATTAGGTTATTATTTTTTTCTTTCCATGTTTGTTACCTAATTCAACAAATTTTTTGCTAATTTTCTGTTCATAAAAAATCTTAATTGGCAAAGGTCAGTAATTAAATGTGTCCAAATTACACATGATAGGTACCTGAAACTAATGTACCTCAATAGAAATGTATGTAGAAGCTTCCTTTTAGTCACAGTCAATGTGTACTTTTAGGTTATTATTTTTTTCTTTCCATGTTTGTTACCTAATTCTACAACTTTTTTGCTAATTTTTTGTTCATAAAAAAAATCTTAATTGGCAAAGGTCAGTAATTAAATGTGTCCAAATTACACGTGATAGGTACCTGAAACTAATGTACCTCAATAGAAATGTATGTAGAAGCTTCCTTTTAGTGACAGTCAATGTGTACTATTAGGTTATTATTTTTTTCTTTCCATGTTTGTTACCTAATTCAACAACTTTTTTGCTAATTTTTTGTTCATAAAAAATCTTAATTGGCAAAGGTCAGTAATTAAATGTGTCCAAATTACACGTGATAGGTACCTGAAACTAATGTACTTCAATAGAAATGTATGTAGAAGCTTCCTTTTAGTGACAGTCAATGTGTACAACTACTTTTAGTCAACATTCTCCCGCCTTTAACCCTAGATAACAAAATTTAAATCAGCGTTACTCTGTAGCTAATCATTCGACTTATAGACTATGAATTAAAAACTAGGGGTGTTTAGCATCGCCCAACTTTTAATTACACTATATAATATTGGTCAATGCAATTTTTACATGAGCAAATATATATATATATATATATATATATATATATATATATATATATATATAAATAATTAAATAAATAAATAAATAGATGGATAAATAAATAAATAAATAAATAAATAAATAAATAAATAAATAAATAAATAAATAAATAAATAAATAAATAAATAAATAAATAAATAAATAAATAAATAAATAAATAAATAAATAAATAAATCCATGATGAATGATGCTCAAGGGCAGAGTGCTCTGTGTTAAAGGTACTCGTTTTTTAGCTTTTTACGCTTTTATCGCATTTTTATGAGAATTTCGAGGTGGGAATGTTTAGAACACCTTCAGAGGCATGACCACAGCGATTTTTAATAAAATCTTTAGAGCCGTTTTTTAGCAATTAATGAAAAATATGATTCTTTCAATGGTAGCTACCTTACGCGCATACGCGATTTTGACGAAAACCTTAATGGCAGGCCTAAATATTAATTGAGCTGTCATCAACCCGCACACAAATTTGAACATCCTAGGTCAATTTGTTAGAGAGCTATGCTGACCACGTACACACAGACATACATACTCACATACACACATACACATCGACAGATATTTTTTCTAGATCACTTTTTTGAAATTAGGATGTTCCAAAATGTGGAGAAATGTAAAAAATAATCTAAATTTTGTTCTTTTTTTTTACCGAATACTATACTTTCATTACCATATGTATACATATGGGTAATTGAAAGTAACAAGTACATTTTTATATTTCCTTCATTTATATCAAACAAATTAGTATATCTTAAGAGGAGCATTACAATATTTTAATTAATAAATTTTATATACGCAAATATTAATATTTCGATGAGTGAGAGAAGGAATTAATGCTATGGGAAAATCTATAATCCGTTGAATTGGAAGTCTATTAGTATTAGATAATAGTTAGTCATATACGGTTAAGTTAAAACGTATCCTTTGTATACGTCGTGCCGTTTAGTGAATGGAGCTCAAGAGAGTCTATCTTATTAAATAAAGCATTAGTGTCTTCCTGACAAAAATTCCTCTTAATTTCCAAAAAACCCACGTGTTGACAATGTTCGGAGAAAGGAGAACATTTCGAAAGAATCCTTTTCAAGGAAGACAAAGAGAGATCTCTGCAAGTACTTTTGTTGACTTTCGTGGATAGATGAATGTGGCTCAATAGTTACCTCTCTTTGTAGTAGAAAAAGCATTTACAGTTCTATTTAAAGAAACTTCGTCGCGACTAAGAAAATCTTCTTTTAAAACGGACAAATGCTTTTCATGTGCTCATCACTGAAACAAAACACCAGAATTGATGCATGTTAGAATGTAAATGGATTCATTTTGATGTTAAAAGACTGTGATGTCGTTAGAGAAAAAAATAATAAGTCAACAGAGTTACGACTATTTTGAAATGTTGTGGTAAGACGAAATAAAAGGCATCTAAGTAAAAGTTGTGTAATTGATAAAATGACGTTGACTAAACCTATTAGGTAAAGGCGTTTGTGTAAGGGTAAATAAATTTAACGGTTATATAATGTAATGTGGTTGGTTGGTTGTATTCAGATTATCTGGCGCCGTTAGCAACACGAGGGCTATAATGCGCCGAAAATTCGTCATTAGACAATCCAACATACAATTACAAACACCCATGCCTAATACGGGACTCGAACCCGCAATCTCGCGGTCTAGAAGCCAGTACGCTAACCACTATACCGTTCGGTCGGCCTATAATGTAATGTGAAGAAGACGTATTCTTTTATACTATCGACCTTAGAATTAGCTCATTATATTCACAATTCCTACCCCCAACGACATTGTACAGCGTAATGTGATTGATCTGTGTTAAAAAGTTTTCGGTATATTTCTCCACATATATTTGTAGGGAACTTTTTATTTCAATAAAGGAATCAAAAAATTTAAATTTGTGCGGACGGTTTACGACTGGTATGTACGGTATTATTTTTTATTATTTCATTTAAACATTATTAATTTACTATAGATTGCATTTTTAAATTAAAATGTTTGTTTGTTATTATTAAATACAGTCAAAAATTCGGTCAACGTGAAATCGCATAGCATGAAATCCCGTTGAACGCGAAGTAAAATCAGTTCTCCGTACTTAAAACTTAAACGTTAATTTATTCGTTTAACATGAAATTCGGTTATCGAGAACAATTTTAGCAGTCCCACCGACTTAGTGTTAAAGGGGTTTGACTGTATTATTCTGAAAATTAAGAATCTGGAGCTTTTTTTCAACATTTAATAAATCTGAACTTTTTTTCGATGTTTAATAAATCTGAAGCTTTTTTCAACATTTAATAAATCTGAAGCTTTTTTCAACATTTAATAAATCTGAAGCTTTTTTCAACATTTAATAAATCTGAAGCTTTTTTCAACATTTAATAAATCTGAAGCTTTTTTTTAACAAAGATATATTAGCTGGGCTGTGTTGAAGTTAATCATACTTGATCATAATCATACAATGAGAGTGGAGGAATTTAGAGGGGTGGGACAATGTGCTCCACTGGTTTACTACTATCTAGGACAGCGTCCGCCACTAACATTTGAAGGCGGGCCGTATGACTGATGTTGGAGCTTCTCGCGGGCCGGATACATCAAAATATGTGTTTAATTATTATCTATTTAACAATATATAGCATTTCTGAAAACTGGAAAAAATATTAATTTTTCTTATCTTAATAAAATTGATTTTTGATTTTTTTTCTTCAAATAGTTGAAAAATAATAATATTCATTATTAGTAAATCAAAGTTTAAAAAAGAAGTGAATCTTTTTTTCCAACCTGACAATGCGACTTGACCTAATTTTTAATAAAAGTATTTAAACGTACTTCCAGATCACTCCGTTTTAGTCAATATCAATTGTGAGACGATGGCGGTCGAAATCGTTCAGTTTATTTTATAATAGAGTAGACGTCTTTCGGAGTATTTTGTCCAATAAATTTTAATAAATTGCCCAAATGAGATTCAGTTAAGTTATTCCTGAGTTTATTCTTGATGAAAATTACCGGGCTGAAAACTTCTTGAAATAATTTCTTCGGGCACGTAGTGGGGAACTCTGTTCTACATGGTTAACACATATTATTTTGGATAAATTAAAATTATTTAAACTAAAGTCCATTCCGTGAAATTCTTTTAAAAATCTTCTGTGGTGCCGGCGGGCCACCGAAAAATCTGTCGCGGGCCAGATTTGGTTGATAGTTCGGTTGATAGTCTTAGGGTTAAAGTAGCATTTTTTTAAATGTATTTTATAACCTCAAGGGGCAGGGCGTCCACTTAAGTAGACACACTTTTGAATTTTTTTGTACAATAATTTTTTTTAAGGTCAATTTTTTTTATGATATTTGATCCCCAAAAAATAGAAAAACACAAAAGAATGTGAAAAAAAATCTCCTTGTAAGCTCATGTCTCTAGACGATATTTTCTTCAGCATTCGGAATTTTACGTTTGCTCGCTTCTGTTGGTTGATTAAATTCTACTGACGGAATTTCCAAATGAATCTTTCCCTTCCAATTTTAAATATTTCAATAAAAAAAACTTAGGCACGTGAATATTAAATATAACCTACCAATGAGGAGTTTATAAAATAGACATGGCAGTTTTTGCTATAAAAAGCTTTAGCGTTCTTTCTAAACATATATCAAGAATCATACCTACAATTCCTAAAAACGCGCAAATAAATTCTTAGAATTCTAGATTCAAAGCTACTGTCAATTGAATAAAGAAACTTAAAAAAAAAAACCTATTACTAAAATCATTGTAGAAAACTTGTACGAAACAGACCAATTTTTGTTAATAAATGATAAAAAAAAAAAAAAAAAAAGGCATCTCCACGATAAATACACGGATCTAATGCGCAGATGTAATTTATGAATAGAGTGGGTATGAGTCATACCAGGAATCTCTAATAATATAGAACAACTAAATGATTCCAACTTATTTTCATTTATTTTCAATCCTTTGAAATGAATTATCCGTGGGAACTCTTTCCTTTCGAAAAGTCTTTTTTGGGGATGCCTGGTATTAAGGGCACGCCAGAGAAAAAAGATCTCCAACTATTATATATTCTCTATATTTTATTACTTAAGAGATGTTATCGTTCGTTTTCCATAAATATATTATTTAATGATATTTTTCTGAACATACTGACAGACAAAATATTTCTTGAAAACTTGTGATTTTTTTTTTATCGATAGGACAATAATAATCGAAAGCGATGAAAAAAAAAAAATTGAAGGTTTACTAATAGCAGAAGAAATTGATTTAGTTATAAGGTTTTCGTGAATTATATAACATTTGTGGTTTTTCTTACTCTTTACCGTTTAAACTAAAAATATCGAACTTCTCAAACAAGTGCGTAAATCTTTAAATTTTTTTTACAATGCTGCACTTGTTCAAAAAGTATACAGTTAAGATAATTGAACGTGTTTATGGAACTAATGAATCGCTTGTTTCGAATGTTTTCATGAGAAGATTCTTTTTGTAGGATCGATTATCAAAGAAATTAAAAAAAGTTTGTTTCCTTAACGTTCTGTGAACAGGAAGAATCAAATGTTAGCAGGATAGTTTTTCCTACTAGGAATGTTTGGTTCGTGCTCGTTTCGTACAGATTAGATGTGGACTTAGTATTTAGCTGTTTTAGAATCCGACCATATTTTTAAAGTAAGTTTCACACCAGTAAAGCAGGTGAGATATTTTTTCTTATTTTTAGATTATAACTCTCTAGTGCATAGTGAATCCTGTAGCATATACTATGCTACACAAGTACACAAGGAGAAGTCTTAGAACAAAAATGAAAACTTCAGTAACACATGATGTTGCATATATGTTACACAACGGTTTTAATGAATTATTTCATTAAATAGCATATTAGGATTTTTTTATAAATATATATTTTTAGCGGTCCAGGGGTAGAAAAAAAAAGAAGAAATAATTCATCAAAATGTAAAAATTACGGAGGAAAAATCAAGGAATCAAAGTAAGAAATGTAAAAATCACTAAAGGATTAAATAAGCGAGTTAGGTATTTATATATTTATCATGTGAAATCCTATCACGTTGTAAGATATATTATATTTTCTATTTAAGTTAAAGATTTCCCTGTTTGCTAACTATATAAAAATCAATATAGTGCGTCTTATAGAGTTTGTTCACCTATTTTATAAGGTAAGGATTAGGCTAAATTTTAAGTCCTTTTGAGATCTTCCGTTAAAAATCTTTTTCATGCACAGTGGCATAAAAGAAATGTCATTTCTTTCACAGTTTTTATTTTAATGAGTATTAAAAGCTTTTTAAACAAATGAACAGATGTCAAACTATTTATAAATCCTTTATATTAACTTCGATTTTATGTGCGTGTGTGTCAATGGAGGGAAAATCTGTGAACTCTTAATTAACACTCATCCAATCGGTCTGAAACTTGGTGAGTGTGAAGTTCTTTTTTAATTAATAAATTTTGAAATGTAGTTTGCCGCACATTTTGCTGATAGAAATGTTTTTGATATTTAAAATAATTAGATGCAAACACCAAGCACACGCTGTTTAAAGTATTGGGACTGTGTTAATGAATATAAAGTTTGACGATGCAAATTTTATATTTAAGTAATTACATTGATTCGTATTTTTAAGTCCTTTTTAGATTTTTTTGATAAAAATATTACAGTTAAGGTAATTGAATGTGTTTATGGCAATAATGAATCGTTTGTTTCGATTACTTTCATGAGACGATTCCTTTTGTAGGATTAATGATCAAAGGAATTTAAAAAAAGTTTGTTTTCTAAACGTTCTGTGAACAGGAAGAATCAAATGTCCGTAGTAGAGTCGGTAGTATAGAAATGCAAACTTTGTTTCAATGGATTGTATTATTATTAAATCCTTTGTATTAACTTCGATTTTGTGAGTATGTGTGGGTGTGTATGTTGATGGCAGGCAAATTTGCGGAGTCCTAATTAACCTACTTTCCGTTATCATTCGGGCTGAAACTTTGCAGATAGATTCGATGTCGATGACAATACATTCTATACAATTTTTAGCACTGTTACTGCAACTAAAAGATCGCTTTTACACACGTTTCTATAATCGTTTTGGAATACAAAGAATCCTATTTAACTTATCATTGAAGAAACTCTTTCCTGTTGCCAAAATTGTTTAAACAAACAAACAAACAAACAAACAAACAAACAAACAAACAAACAAACAAACAAACAAACAAACAAACAAACAAACAAACAAACAAACAAACAAACAAGCAAGCAAGCAAGCAAACAAACAAACAATATATTTTTTTTAATCTGAAAAAATAAAAGATATTTGTATGTGAATGCATAAATTCCCATTCATTTTTCAGTAACAAATTTTAAAAGTAGTTTACCGCATATTTTGCTGGTAGGGATGTTTTTGATATTTAAAAATAGATGCAAAACACCAAGCACAAGCTGACAAAAGAAACGGCGTTATGTTAATTAATATAAAAATTGGCAATGCATATAGGATTTATATTTAAAACTTTTTTTATGGGTTATATTTTAAGTATATATGCAATCTAAAATACAGTTTCGAACTTGAAATAACCAATGTCATGACTTTTAAAATTCTGGTTAATAGCTTAAAATTACGGTAATGGTGTGCACTTTAGGCTCTCAATCTAAAATGGATAACTGTGAAGGTAAACAACAGATTAAGCAATGCTATTTTCTGCCCAGATGGTACGAAAAGAAACAATCCCTTATGTGCCATTCTGACTTGATTCTAGTTTCTTTTGCAGGGGACAAGAAGTTATTATCTTTCAAAAAAAAAAAAAAAAAGAAAAAAAAAAAAGGTGTGAAACCTTCCCTCTTACAATTCTATCTTTAAAAGGTTTATTAAGAAAAGAACAAAAGGAAAATAGCAACTACAAAATTCAGTTTCTTGTCTTTAATTTCAACTTACAAACTATATAGGTATCATCTACCATTTTGAAGGGCAAACCATTAATAGATAACAAAATAAAATCACAAATCAGTTTTTAAAAAATATTAGTATTTGTCTTAGCCAAATCACTAGAATAAAATATCTAAAAACTTTGACGGGATTTCACAAATTCAAAAAAGAAAGAAAATAAAAGAGCTCACAATTTTTTTGTTCCTATGCAAAGTAAAATTCTGCCCTTGACAAAGTTCTTTTGGTGTTTGGAGCTTCCCTAAAGCTAGTTCCTAGTGAAAATATTGTTGTGTGGGTGGATTCGAAAGACTTGAAGCCAAAGCAGATAAAATCTTGAAGAAATTTATTCCGATGTAACTTTTCGCAGATTCTTTTACAACTCCAGAACTTCTCGTTCTAATAGATTCAATACAGCTCTTTACATAACAATGGAGCACAAACGGCAGTTAAAAACTAGATACACAACTGCTAAAATCGACGCAAAAGACAATGCAATACAGTTCACTTTCGCAATACAGCTCTCTGATGCTCGTTGAGAGACAAGTAACTAACTCAACTCTCTATTAACCTTATATAAGAAAGCTTCCTTCGCGAATCTTCTAGAGATAGAAATTTGGAGAATTTTCGAGATCGCAGTCGAAAAGCCCTATACAGGTACACTGGGACCAAAATTAGTCGCCAAAACCGTCACCAACTTGGCGAGATTGCCATTAAACATAATGTTAAATGGCCTTTTCCTTGTAAAACTCTCTTCCCAGCTTTACCGCTGTAAAACTCGTTATCAAGCATTAAGACACATATTGCGAGGAAACAAACTAAAGACAAACTCTTGCACGGCCTTATGCGAAATGTGCATAAATTTTCCTCTGTACACAATTAATACTACGAAATATTTACAAATATACAGAAATTTGTAACAATATAAATGTTTAACAAGTCTCTAACATTTTATACAAGATAATAACAATTAGATTTTTTATAATCGGACCAAATACAACGTGGGAGTATGATATGAGAAGTTCACTTATAATATTCTTCGAATCGAAATTGAGGGCATGAGAAGCAAAGGGGTCCAAGTGACTTTTCTTAACTTTTGAGATAATACACTTTAACAATTCTTATTTAAATTAAATTTGTATGAAAATTATTTGTTGTTAAAATATTAACCTCTGGAATGAAGATATAAATAAGAAATTTTAAAGTGTATTTTCACAAAAGTTAAGAAAAGTCACTTAGAACCCTTTGCTTTTCAGGCTCTCAATTATAAGTGAATATCTCATATTCCTGCTTTTTATTTGGTCTGATTTTGAAACTAATTTGTAAAATTGAAGTTGAAAGCAATACTTAGGATAATAAAAGCAGTACTTACCGAAAAATCACTACATTTAAATAAAAGTTGAGGACAAAACATTGGCGGATCCAGCGAGGGGCGACATTATTCATAAACCGCTCACGTTTTAACGTGGGCTGCTCTCAGGCTTTGGATGAAATCCATTCTGATTTGACGAATCCGCACTGAACATTTTTAATGTAAATGTTCTCATCCGGGGGAAAAAAAAAAAAAAAAAAAAAAAAAAAATGGAGAAGAAAAAGTCGAAGCTAGACAACAAAGCAAATTATAGTTTGAAAATGTTTAATGTGTATCTGGATTTATTGTTGGACTGTTCTGTCTATCATACTTAAGAGTGATTTTCTGTAAGCGAGATACACTTGTGATAGTTGAAATTTTTGATTTTTCTGAAATTTACACCAGATGTTCTTTATAGTGTCTTAGCAAAAAGTGAATCAGCATTTTTAGAAAAAAAAAATTGTTTGCCAAGTTATAGTTGTTTTTATACGGCAGGTTAAGGTCGTTTTCTTGCACTATAGCTGAAATGCGGCAAAATATAATTTACATTTAGGAAGAACTTTAGATAGGTGCCGATGATTTTTTTTCATAATCTACTTATATAATAGCAGTAATAAGTTTTCCTAGTGAAAATTTCTCGGTATCTCGCTAAAGTTTGCAGGAAGGCCCCCCCCCAAAAAAAAAAAATTAGGGTTTTATGAGTTTAAATGTCAAATTTAAAGCTCTATTTCCGCAAACTTTAAACAGGTGCCAAACTTTTTGATGTGAATTTTGTTTTAGTGTCATGCCTAGATTATTTCTGCATGAAAATAATTTTGGCAACCCTAAGGAGTTCTTCAGAAATTCATGTTAAAAACCGATTTTTTTCAAATTCGGCCATTTTTTAACGTTAAACATCTCAAAACTTTAGATTCGAATAAACATTCCATTAGTGCCAAAAGATAGCCTAATTATCATATAACAGCATCCCATTATCTGATCCTTGGCACTATTTCCTGATTTTTTATAAATAACAGTTATGTTATTATCAAAATATTCAAAAACGGCCAATTATGTGTTGCATTTTAAATATAGAAATCTCAAACTATTGCCATGAAAATATTTTTATATCAATTTGAATTTAACATTGCATAAAAAAAGAAGTAATCAATACCCAAACTGTGACATGGGCAAAGCCGTAGCTAGCGGGGGACCCAAAGACCTTCCCCCCTCCAGCTCAAAAATATAATGATTTTGCTACAAATGTTAGTATTTGAACTTTTTCACTATTCAAACATGGGAATATGAAGTCACTCCCCCCCCCCTCCCGTCCCCCCCCCCCAAAAAAAAAAAAATCCTGTATATAGACATGGATGTGAAGTTTTAAGTATTTCTTCACTGTTAAAACTTACATAAGTAACAAATTTCCTAGACAACCAATACATAAGAAAAGTCTTCAACTTTCAGAAGGAAATAAATGTGATTTGTTTCTAAATTACAGTTATTTGAAATTTTTTATGTTTTTTTGAGGACTCAACACTTAGAATAACTACTAAACTATACCATAATAGCAACTACTTTAATATTAAATAACAATGTAGTACCAAAAACTTTTATAAATAATCATACACAAACCAATAATGGTATTTAAAAATTAGATTTGTATAGGCTAATCTGTTGATTGCAACTTTTAAAAAAAATTAACAGCTACCAATTTATTTACATGGAATCTATTTTTCTGTATAAAGTTAGTAGGTGAAATATGAGCTGCTAAAGTTTTCACTTTTACGTTGTTCTCAAACTTTTTGGAAATTTCTTGTATGAGAAAATCCTTCTCTTCATTCCACTTATTTCAACTGGTCAAAAAAAAAAAAAAAAAAAAAAAAAAAAATAGCGCTCTTCTTGATATTTTCAATATCAGGACGCCTAGGCTAGTCTACTAATTCACTCCCGTCTTAAAAAACTTCACTTCATGGTTGGTTGGTTGGTTGTTTTCAGATTATCTGGAGCCGTCAGCAACACGAGGGCTATGATGCTTCACTTCATGCGTCTTAGTAATAGTATCTTCCAATCACATTACTTTCCTTATGCAACAGTTTTTGTATAACCACCCTAATACTTATATTGTTCTATTTCCGGCTGGTATCTAGTTGACATTTCCTCTATTTGTAAATTATGCTCTATCTCAGCAATGGTTTGGAAAGTTTCATTGTATTGGCATTCATCTACTATAGATTCTAAACAGATCTCCTCCACTTCTTGGATCATATCCATATTAACATCTACTTTTTTTTTTTATTTTTGTTCAAGTAAGCATGTAGGGTCTGTTTCTTTTTGTGTAATGCCAACATGGAAAATTGTGACATCATTTGGTATTTGGACAAGTACTCATCAACTCTGAAAATTTTATCATCATATTTAGTAACTGAACTCTTCATTTTTTTCATTAGAGCTTCAGGACTAATTTTTCTTCCACCTTGTTCTCCATTCATAAAAGCATCATATATAAACTTCTTTTGTTTCAGGGATAGTTTATTATGCTTTTTCCTTTTCTTTAAAGCCCATCCCATGGAATCATAGATTCTGTCCTTCGTATGTGATGTATATTGTGGGAAAGCTCCTTGCAGGGATGTTGATGGTAACTTTAAATTTTTAGATTCCATCTTCATTTTCTTGACATACATCATCTTCAGCTTGTCTTTTGTTACAGGAGTGCTTTCTGTAATAGTATGCTTTCCATCAAGAACATGAATGTCGAATTCCTCGACAGTTTTGAAGGATGACATACATTCCATTTCAGGACAGAAGAGAGTTGGTACTTGTGTTTGCATTTTCCTCTTCTGGGGAGGTTTACCAGTTGGAAAGTTTAAGGGAAATGGCTGAATAGTATTGAATTTTAAATGGTGATTTATATCTTGAATTCGAATGGCTGTTTGTTTCCTGGGCCAATGCCATGATGGTTCCAAAAACGTATTCCCTGGTCATTCTGAAGATTTGCTGAGTGATATGTTGGTATTCCTTTCAAATTTTTCTTGTCTATCGAAACTTCAGCATGTAGAATTTCAACAACAGATGGCTTTACATTCCTTACTCCACCTAGAGATAAAAGTGATGTAAAAATATCTTGAGATGGAGTAGTATCATGTCCACTGTGTAGGTAGCTTTTTATGTGCTTCTTGATGACTGCTGAGTCTCGATCACATTGGTCCTTGCCAGGCTGCGGCTCATTAAATTCACTCTGTATAATTTCAAATCCCATTTTCAATGCAATTGCTGCTTTTCCTGCAATAACATTGATTGTTGAATAGCATCCAGTATTATCACTCCTATCAACACACCAGGAAAATCTTTCTTGATTTGCGATAACACATGTTTGAAAATACATAACACAGCATACATATCTTGGGTGCAATTGTCTGAAAGTGTTACGTAGATCACCTTTTCCTGTTTGTTATTTTTACCCATAAAAAATATACAATCAATGTGATTAGAGATACCTCGTTTCCCAAACCATTCTTGCATTGTCTCGCGAAAGCGTTGAGGTAAAATTTTCATTCCCCAGTCTCTTATCCAGTAAATTGCACAGCCATTAATCATATCAACCAGCTTACTTTTACCATACTCTTGTTGATTTCTCCGTAAAATATGTTTCTGCCATTCCATAATTGAAAACACAGTATTTTGAATTTCATATTGTAGCTCTTTCTTGTTTGTGCAATTACTCTCAACAGCAGTTTGTTGTACATCTTTAAAAGTTGACTGAAGTCTCTCACAGTCCTCACAGATTTGTGTATGATTATGTTTGCATATTTCTTGTAAATCTATACCATTAGCGTCACTTAAAGCCCAAACTCTGTAGTAACTAGCAACTTCGCTTTCTTTGTTAATTATATGTATAGGATAGATTTCCTTCAGATAGTGTTTGCACTATCTAGATTTCTTTGTATTTCAGTTTTCTGGGCTGGATCCACATCACATGATTGTATACAATTTTTTAGTGATTCAAATCCATTTATCCCGTCCGCAATATAGCACTGAATACTTTGACGTTGGCTGCTTTACAGGATCCAGAATTCTCCACAGACTACTAGTTGAAAGAGGGGGTATACCAACTGTCTGACAGTAGTTTACATACGCTGATAAGATGTGGGATCTCTGAATTGTTCTCACAGCATGTGGAATTTCAAAGTATTTTCCATTACTAAGAGCAATCTTTGTTGTTTCAAATGCAACGTCTTGAATGAATCCTGCCGTAAACACAAAGTTGATAAAATGCTCGACTTTGTTCATATCAAGTCGCACTCTTGTTCTTTGATCTGAATGCAGAATGTTTTTTAATGTTTCAGTATCACCAAAAGAAAGAGATTTTGCTAGTTCAACTAGTTTTTGGGAGCAAGAGAAGATATTCTTCAGTTTATTCACACTAAACTTAGATGCAATTGTGCTCATAAGCATGATTTTGGTGCTAACATTTGGGACAATTTTAACTGCAGCTACTAAATCAGCATATTTTTCTATTTCTAATTCATCAGCATCATCAGTAGGGGAAGATAATATCGACAGAAAATTTTCACCTTGACCAGGGCACATAACATTTGCAAATGCATGAGAAAACATATTGATACCTTTCTCATATTTCCTTTTCGATGAGCGTTTTGTATTCTCAATTAGTAACGATATTGGAGTAGTAACTTGATATTTTACTAGACTAAAGTCATTTTGCATGTTGGGTATATGTGTTATAGCAGTGATTGATTTTTTAAAAAAATGTCACGATAAACTATTAGCATAAAGTGGTTTTGATGTATAGTGTAAATATAATAAATTATTTATCAAATATAACTTAATAACATTAAATTTACTGATATAAGTAATATTAAAATTAATAATATTTAGTTTTTATAATTAATTTTGTTAAATTAAAAATGTTTAAATGCAAGACGAAATTGGCCGTTTTTGAATATTTTGATAATAACATAACAGTTATTTATAAAAAATCAGGGAATAGTGCCAGAGATAAGATAATGGGATGCTGTTAAATGATATAGGCTATCTTTTGGCACTATTGGAGTGTTTATTCGAATCTAAAGTTTTGAGATATTTAACGTTAAAAAATGGCCGAATTTGGTAAAAAAATGGGTTTTTAACATGAATTTCTGAAGAACTCCTTAGGGTTGCCAAAATTATTTTCATGCAGAAATAATCTAGACATGACACTAAAACAAAATTCACATTAAAAAGTTTGGCACCTGTTTAAACTTTGTGGAAATTAAGCTTTAAATTTTACATTTAAACTTATAAAAGCCTAATTTTTTTGGGGGGGTGGGGGGGGGGGGCTTCATGCAAACTTTAGGGAGATACCGAGAAATTTTCACTTGGAAAACTTAGTACTGCTATTATATAAGTAGATTATGAAAAAAAATCATCGGCACCTATCTAAAGCTCTTCCTAAATGTAAATTATATTTTGCCGTATTTCAGCTATAGTGCAAGAAAACGACCTTAACCTGCCGTATAAAAACAACTATAACTTGACAAACAATTTTTTTTTTTCTAAAAATGCTGATTCACATTTTACTAAGACACTATAAAGAACATCTGGTGTAAATTTCAGTAAAATCAAAAATGTCAACTATCACAAATGTACCTCGCTTACAGAAAATCACTCTTAACAATAATTATCCTGAATCAAATAGTTGTAGACAACTCTAATTTACTGTCGTAAATTCCCACGTAGCGAATCATAGTGTCGCCTTTATGTTATTGTTACGAATTTCTGTATATTTGTAAATATTTCGTAGAATTAATTATGTGAAAAGATAAATTTATGTACATTTCGTTTAAGGCAGTGCAATAGTTTGTCTTACTTTGCTTTTCTGCAATGTGACCCTTAATGGTTGAAAACGAGTTTTACAGAGATAATGCTGGGAAGCGAGTTTTACAAAGAGCAGGCCATTTAACATTATGGTAATGGCAATCTCACTAAATTGCCAAATTGGCGAGATAGAGCCAAGTTGACTAATTTTTGTCACTAAACCTGGCGACCATTTGGCGACATTTTCGGTCCCCATGAACATGTATAGGACTTTTCTACTACGATCAGGAAAGTTCTCCCGATTTCTATATCTAGAAGATTCACGAAGGTTTGACTTTCCTATATAAGGCTGCCCATGAGAGCAGGTGATGGAGTTATCTAGTTGACTAGTTAGTTGAGTCCGTTAGTTAGTTGAGTTACTGACTGAGTGGAGTTACTGAGTTAGTTGTCTCTCAGACAGCATTCAGAGAGCTGTATTGCGAAAGTTAACTGTATTGCATTGTCTCTTGCGTCGATCTTAGCAGTTGTTTATTCAGTTTTTAACTGCTGTTTTGTGCTCTATTGCTGTGTAAAGAGCTGTATTGAGTCTACTAGAACGAGAAGTTCTGGAGTTGTAAAGGAATCTGTGAAGAGTTATATTGGAATAAATTTCTGCAAGTTTTGGATCTGCTTTGGCTTCAAGTCTTTCGAACTCATCCAAGAAACATTATTGAGACTTCTTACCTCTTTGTAACATATTCTGTATAATCAAAGTTAAGTTATCCCATAGTATAGTAATATAACTTAAGAGCAACAAAAGTTACCTAAGCTATTCAACAGTCACCGCCCCCTTCGTAATAAAACTCTGGATCAGCCCTTGAGACAGAATTACTGTGCTGTACGACGTAGTGTTACTGGTAGGGACTTATTAGTGATGACGTAAAAACTCCAAACAGTGCATATAAAACTGCACCTGACCTCCCTGTTTGAGAGAAAGTTTTATCAAGACTGCAAATAAAATTCTTAATATTTCAAAAAGTTAATGAAAAAATATACTTGTGTATTTTTGAATAGGAAAACCTCTTTAATTACTACTATAAATTATACAGTTTTGTACCCTTCTCAAGACACTTTCAGGGGCAAAATTAAATTGGATTTAAATTGCGGCTAAATTACTTAAATAGTTCCAAAAATAAAATAAATGTAAAATGTGCATTTCCTCAAAAAATGTATTCATATCGAGGAAAATGTTGCTTCGATTCAAGCCTAACAATTCAATTTATATACCTTAGAAATCATAGAGATTTATCGAATAGCAATTGGACATAATTCAACTTCTTTTTCGTAAAAATAATCATCCTGCATTGGTAAATAGCTATCATATTTTTTAATGATGTTGTTTATTAGATATTTTTTTTTATCAAATTAAAAAATTTAAAAGTTGTTAATGGAATAAAACGGAAAATTCAATTAAGGCACGTGTGCCTATTTTTACACGAAAACCCTTCTTACCCAAATTGGTGTTTCTAAAATATCAAAGGCTAAGCTTGAGGTAACTACACTTTTTTTCTTGAACTACACTCCATGTCCAGAAATTAAGGATAATTCAGTTTTTCCTAATGACTTCTTAGTGGAGCAGATTAGACACATGAAATTCACATCAAAGAGACATCTGTATGTAACATATCTATGACTAAAACAACTCAGTCGCAAATTAAAATGCAAAATGTACAGTGGGAGCATATGCAAAAGAAAGGAGTACCATTAGTGTGTCCACATTAAAAATCACTCAACTAATGGAGTTGACTTTTAGTGTGAGATATGATCTCCCCTGTCATCAGTGTTTACTTTGCACTGTATTCTGTATTCTCATACTTAACAAGAGTTTCTTGATGAATTCTAGTGACTAAATTGCTCGTTCCACCTTTTAAACTGTTTACAAGTGATGGAAATTTCCCAATACATTAAATATTTACACGATGGATATCGTCGAAGCATCCCACACATGATTGATGAAAATTCGATTAGAGGAGTGATCTGGCTTACTTATAGAGGGGATATTTATATTTTTCAATCGTTTATCCAAAGCAAAAATAGGATAAAATTTGCCATCAGTATCGATAAACGCGATTTAGAAACTGATATTTCAAAATTAAAGATTTGTCAAGTTAAAGTAATTGCAGTGAAAAAGTAGAATTTAATTATCTTTTGCGCTCTTGGGGAGCTTATTAAACGAATTCAACATTTATCATACTGTTATGAATTTTCCTCAGAGGCAATTGATGGCACAGTTTTTATTAGATAAAAACTATCATTTATTCACTTCAAAAACTCACAAAATTTGTTCAAAGGCAACAGGGCCATCACTCTCAAGCTACAACACAAGCTTCAGTAAGAACAACTTCGAATACAGCGATTATACAAGCTAACTCCAATAGTTAAATAAAGCGATCAGCTTTCATCGAAATCTGAAATCAAACTGTCCGTCGATTTTAGCTGTGGTCCAATTTATACAGGCGCCTAAGAACCTTCTCGAAATATCCAGCCAACTTGTCAAATAAAAGAAACATCTCGAAATTTCCCGATTGCTTTAGGTGTTGCCACCTTTTTTCTAACCTGTATTATCGCTGTTAATAAATAGAATAAGATAAAATGAAATGCAATAAACAGTGGTAGAAGTGGTGAAAAAGGAGTGGGGGGAAAAAATTTGGGGACAAGTGCACCCCCCCCCCCCTTCCCTTCTCCTCCCATCTTCAACGATAAATTTTATAAATTCGTAACTTATAATAAAATATTAATTAATAAAGAAATAATTTATTCTTCCTAACATTAATATTAAATGAAGGTGGAAAATTTATTGTTATTTTAATAAATAAATGAATAAATTTTAATGAATCGGCAACCTAGTTTTTTTTTTACTTGGAAGTAAGAGATAAAGTTAAGTAATAATTCAATGTTAAATACATAACTGTTTATTTAGATTTAAATAATACTTATAAATGTGCCTATTTACATGAAATTAAATTAATAGAGAATTCTAAAAAGGTTTTTTTTTTTTTTTTTTTTTTTTTTTTTTTAAATAGTTTGTTTTTATATGAAACAAGAATTGAAATTTTACTTAGAAGAAAGTTCCTCTAAAGTTAAAAGTTGACCAAGTGTAACTTTATTTGTTAGTAAGAATACAAATATATCTTTATACAAATATACACATTTTTCACATATACAAATTTTTTTATAATAATATGATATATATACTATAAATAGCTTCAAAGTTTTCAAATGTAAAAATAAATCACTTTTTCACAGTGTCACTACATTTAAAGGTTAATGTTATTTTTCATTAGTTGTTTTTAGGCGGATTGAATGCTTTTAATAGTGGGAGGATGGATTTCAGTGATTTTAGAAGTGAGGAGACACATGGGTATTTTCTTGGGAAGTGGGGGGACGCGTCACTCCGCGTCTGCCCACACTTCTAGCACTGGCAATAAAATTTTAAAATAATACGTCACTATTTACAACTATATACAGAAAATTGGTGTAACAATACTCTTTGACGTGCATTTCATGTGCCTATGCTACTCCTCTGAGAAGATATCAGGGAAAAACAGAATTATCCTTAATTTATGGTCATGAGTGTATTATGTCAGTTCATTTACTATTATGCCGATCAACGATAAATCACTTCCAGATTCAATTTTCATGTTCTCTAATTTATCCAGATGTGCAAAGCATTCGTGAATAGTGAGCATTATATATAATTGACAACGTTTTGTTTTGCTAAACAAACTTATTATCAAAAACGATAAAAAAAAAAGCTGATTTGATTACCATTTGGAAATGCTTTAATTAATTATTGATTACGTAAGTGATGAGATCAATGTGAATACAGTACAGTAAATTAACAAACCGCAGAAGTCTATTACAATTCACCACCTGCTCAGAATAAATACCATTTCCTATCTCTTGTCCATCTTTTGTATAGTTGAGTTGAGTGATCACTGAAAAGGTTTTTCCTTTAGTCACGTGGCTAAACGGAGTAAAAATATTGCAAAAAACTAAACAACGAAGTTTAATAAAGGGAAAAAAAAACGAAAATCTTTCTGGAAAACGTCACCTAACATTGCTCCGTAATTTATTTTATAAATATTCATTGTCAAGTATTTGACCATCATAATACATCAATTCCGTTGAGGATTACCAAGTGAATATAGTTATGAGATATGAATATAGGTGAATATAGTTATAAGATATAAATATAGGTGAATATAGTTATAAGATATAAATATAGGTGAATATAGTTATGAGTAATAGAAAACTTGCATTGAGGAAGTTGTAGTAAGAATCATTCCCTATATTCGCTATGCTCCAATTTTCTAGTGCATTTAGATACTACTTTGTATAAAAGTTTAAAGTTTGATAAATAGGTACGAAAATGATCACTTAATGAAATGACACAAATTAAAAACTTGAAAATAGCGCCTAATATATTTTATTTTATATTTGAAATCCTTTGCATATACAGGGACTCCACCTAGTTTTGTCATTTACCATTTTAATTTTTATTTATATCATATACATAGACATTAAATGAAAACAATTTGTGTAATTTCATAAAGTGATCTTTTCGCACCTACTCACCAAATGTCACGATTTTATAGAAAGTAGTTTCTAAATGCACCGGGCTAGAAGATTGTAACATAGGGAGTATAGGGAATGATCTTTACTAGGACTTTTTTTTAAAGCCTTTTAAAATGCACTTTTATTGCTCTTTCTAATAATTTGTTTTTATATTATATTATTTCTTGATTCAATTTAAAGTTTCAAAATCCTATGACAAAAAAAAAAAAAAAAAAAAAAAAAAATATTTCAATCTCATTAAGAAATATATTTTCAAATACAAATCAGAAAGTGCTAAGATATGCATTTTAAACATTGGCCTATGATGGTATAATATTGATCACATAATTGTTGAAATATGTCAACGGTGGATACTAAGTGTCTACCCCAATAACAATCATCAGTTTAGTTATCTTAAGTCCCATTCTTTGAGATGAAGTATAATTTTTCTTAGATTGTTTTATACAGGGTATATCAAAAAGAATTACTCGATTATAAATTGTTATATTTAAGGAATGACAAAGATCTCATGAATGAAAGTTATGTCGCGAGACGAGGCGTGGCCTAGAGTTTTAAAGAATCGCCACTAGATGATTTTTCAAGTGAGAGACAGACAAATTGCCGTGAACTCAGTCTGTTGAGAAGATAAGAAGCATTCTTTTTTTTTATATACGTTATTATAAATTTTAAAGATAGAGGTTTGAATGAGCATTTTCATGTCCTTATTTAACAAGTTGAGTGTCACGAATTTTTTCACAATTTCGTAGTACGACGATACGGCTTTAAATACTTTACTTCTGGCCAATCTGCTAAGAGAAGCCAGCACTTTGCGTGGAAGAATGTTTTAAAAATTATCGCAAAACATAAACATTTATTTCTTTGTATAAACTTTTTTTTTATTTTGAATAAACTTTGTATAATTGTATTTTCTGCTCATTTAAGCCAAACCTGATTTTTATTCTCTTTCCTGAGGCCATCTATTCATATTTACACTGTTATGCTACGAGTTTCTCCGTAGTTGTACAAATATGGCAAGTAATGAAGGGACGAGATAATTCGTAGTAAGCGTCCTGGGTAAGTAAACAACTTACGAGATATCTCGTAGCTGGCAGTCAACGTGTTAAGAGAACGTAAACTTTTTATGTCAAAAAACTCTCCAAACGAAGAGGAATAAATGCGGTGTGGAACATCACGCAAATTTCGATTACTCTACAATACTGACGTGGATTTGTGTCATCTACCGTATTTATATTTTCATCATACAATACATTTGGTAAAATTGAATAGTTTGGAGATATTTTTTGCGATAATTCATGTATGGATCTTTAAAAAAACAAAAACTCCACCAAAATGGTGCTTTTGGCGATATGCTTATCGATAATTCTTACATTATCCTTTCTTGTAAATGAAACTGAGCAGAGATAAAAAAAAAAACAAAAAAAACCCACGGTCGTAGATGAGGTATGCTCCAGGAAAGAGAACTCTGTGTTAAAGGCATTCGTTTTTCCACTTTTTACTCCATTATAGCATTTATACCGAAGTTTCAGAGGTAGGGTTGTTTAGAACACCTTAAGAGGCATTTCCACAGCGATTTTGGACAAAATCGTAAGGGCCGTTTTTTTAGCAATTACTGAAAAACATGATTTTTTCAATGACAGCTACCCAATGTGCATGCGCGATTTTAATGAAAACTTTAAAGGTAGGTCTCATGGCTACCACCAACCCATACACCAAATTTGTACATTGTAGTTCAATTTGTTCAGGAGTTAAGCTGACCACATACACTCAGACACACACTGACTGACACATTTTTTCTAGATCATTTTTTTGAAATCAGGATGCTTCAAAACGTGGAGAAATGCAATTTTATTTTTTATTTTTTACCTAATACTATACTTTGATTACCCTATGTATCAGTGGCGGATCTAGAATTTTCCTGATGGGGGGGGGGGGCGCAACACCTGTGCCTTAGCCAGGATAAAATCAAATATTTAAAAAAAGTTAAAAAATATATATATATATATATATATATATATATATATATATATATATATATATATATATATATATATATATATATATATATATATATATATATGCAGTGTTCTAGAATTATACTTCAAGAATATCCGTATCCATTGATTGACCCCCCCCCCTCTCCCTCTTTTTCGTCACATTTCTGACTCGCTAACTTAGCGTAAGGTGAAATGCCCAAGTTACACCAAAATTACTTTTCAATTTAAAAAAAACAACCCCCCCCCCTCACACTCCTCAAAAAACACCCTTCTATGCTAGATATTTTTATGAACTCCTTTGTTTCTTTATACTCATGACAAATAAAACGTTTTTGCAAAGCTTCATGAACGAACCAATTTTTTATTTTTTAATGTCGTATTCTACCTTTCCTTGGATTTTACATGTGTTTTCGTTTATAAAAAAGAACTGTAACTTTTTTTAGATTAGTTATATAGTTTTGCTTTTTTTCATTCGATTCAGCATAAAAAAAACCTCTAAAAACATGTGTCACATGCCTAGATTGCCCCAAAATTAATTTTTCAGCCAAAAAACCCACTGAACCCCCTCCCCCTCCCCCCCCCCCAAAAAAAAATCCCCTTCTTTGCTAGATATTTTTATGGACTCATTTGAATATTCATTTTCATGACAAATATGGAACATTTTTGCCAAGTTTGATCAACGAACCAATTTTTTTGTTTTTCTTATGGTCTTGGGTACTGTTTTACCAGCACTAATACATATATTTGGTGCGATTTTATACATCCATATTTTTTTTTACTTTCAATTACCCGGTATGGTATAAAAGTATTGAATTCGGTAAAAAAAAAATCGATTTTATTGCATTTCTACACGTTTTGGAACGTGATCGAGTTCAAAAAAATGTTTGTGCCTGTTAGTTATCAGCATAACTCCAAAAACGGATTGACCTGCGATGTTCAATTTTTATGCACAGGATATTGATGGCCATGGGACCGGGCATTACGGTTTTTGTCAAAATTGCACATGTGCATTAAGTAGCTGATTTTGAAAAAATTACGTTTTTCAGCGATTACCAAAAAAGGATTTTAACGATTTTGATTAAAATCACTATAAAAATGTCTTTAAAGGTATTCTAATCATTCCCACCTCCGTACAAATGAGATAATGCGAACGCCCATCAACGACTGTTTCTGCTCTGTTGCACTTAAAAGAAAGGATAATGCAGTGTTTATTGAAAAATATATCACAATTTTCACCGTTTCAGCGGCGTTTTTTTAGAATAATCGCCAAACTGGGCATTTTTTTTAAATAATGAAAACAAAATAGGTAAATTATATCAATCCGGTGACAAATTAAAAAAACATCGCATACTGAAATATTTTGTTCCAATTCTTCAATTATAACTGGAAGAGAGAGATTGTAGGAGGATCATTGTATTTAAAAAATTTTAGGAACTTCATTTTGAGTTGCAATATCATTTTACTTTTTTCACGAAACTTTTGAACAAGAATCAGAACTTTCATAAAAAATATGTTTTTGGAAGAATAGGCTTAGAATAAAATTAGAGTAATCTTAGCCTTCTCTAAAAGTATGTATATATATTATGCCGTAAGCGTTATACTTACTTATAAAGTGCAATATTTCTTGCATTATTTCTGGAAAAAAAAAAAAAAAATTGAAAGCATGTTTAGGTGAATATTTGTACAAAACTTTTCAAATTATCGTAAAAAACATACACATTTATTTTGTTAATTCATTCGTTTAATTTCGTACAAGGTTTGAAAGCGATATTTTTTTAAATAATTAATTTTGCTACTTTAGTGCTACTTTGCACAGATAATACTTCTTACAAAATTGTTTATAAGTCTATTTTATGTAAAAAAACACAATAATTGGCATACCTTTTCAGTGTGGTGCAAGAGAGGATTGTTAATCGAAATTCAAATATGACGCTTATTTACAAGTCGAAGCAGAAATTAGAGCTGGACGAGTTCTTATGCAGTTAATAAATAACCTTCCTCTTCCTTTCTTTCAAAAGTTTTAAGTTTAGCCTAATACCATGTCCAGTTGGATGGGGGTGGCCATTTCCGGGAGTAACCCAAATAGTCAACCTCTCATTATTTTTTTTCCCCTGGTTGGCGTTGGACATTACGCATGTGAGTCAAAATCTCTTCCTCCCACTCGACAGAAAAGGGATCGGGTATCAGGGGTCCAAGATATCTTCAAGGTCAAGAGGGTGGAGGTTTGAATACTTGTAGAGTCTTCCAACATCCGTTTGAATGGGAAGAGAGAAGGCTATAAATAGAACCTTGGTACAAAAATAAGCTTTTTTTTTGTTGCTTTTTTCGGAAATTAGATGAAGGTTAAAATATAATTGTTGCGTGAACTTATTGAAAAAAACTTAGAAAAAAAATATTTTTATTATTATTATCTATTTCTGTAAATTGTAAAAAAAAGACTCCACCTGAGGAGGGGGCGAGCGCCCCCTGGCTGGATCCGCCATTGCTATGTATTCTATGGGTAATTGGAAGTAATATATGCGGTGTGTAAAGAATGACTCATTTTCTCAATAGACTGCAGTCATGGCAATTTTTCTGTCTTTCACACATGAGACGGTAGAGGTCGGCGATATATCGATACGACGATATTTTAAAAAAAATATCGATAAATAAAATATCGATACAAGTCACCGATATATCGATATTTTCAAACATTTTAAATTTTTTTATGATTGTTTTGTAATTCTATTAGTATTTTCGATTTTCCTTATTCCCTTTTCAAAAACTTCAAAACTAAAGTTTGGACTTGGCTGAGAGACAGTTAAAATGGCACCCTAACCAAAAAGAAAACATAATGTAATGGAAAGATAATATCATTTATTAGTAGTCATTAACTTAGTGCCGTTTTTGTTGCCAATGTGTGCCTGAAATTTGCATCGAATTTTAAATATTAAAAACATCTCTATCAGCAAAACATACGGTAAACTACTTTTCAAAATTTCTTCTTAAAAAATAAATGTGAATTTATGCATTGAAATCCAAATGTATTTTATTTATTCTGATTAATAATATAATTTATTTATTAAAACAATTTTTACAATTTATTTATTAAAACAATTTTTATAATTAATTTATTAAAACAATTTTGGCGTGAATTCATGAAAAGTAGAAATTTGCTCCAAATAACTTCATTTCTGGCAAAATTAAAAATAAAAAAATAAATAAAAAATAAAAATAATAATAATAAAACATTTATCGATATATCGATATTTTATCGATATTATTTTCAATGCAACGATATAGTATCGATATTTATTTTGATCGATATTTCCGACCTCTATTAGACAGCCATCTAGTCATGAGCTTTTAAAACTCTTATTCAAGTCGAGTCCAATGACATAACTTTCACTCACGAGATCTTCGCCGTTCTATAAATATAACGATTTAGAATCGTGTCATACTTGTTGATACACCCTGTAATTCTACCATTAAATTGTTCTAATACTACGACCCCCTTTCAACTCCTAGAGTAGGTGGTTCAAAATTAACTGGGCGTGGTTTACCAACACCATTTGGTCTGTCGCATGTATTACTCCGCAAAAAACGAAAGATAAAGAATAACAAGTCCGCATTTTGTTGCAACCAAAAATGGAGTTGCATTCCCCGACCACATGCAAAAACTGATACATCGAAAGGTTTCCATTCACTGAATAGCTGATATCTTTCTTTTTAAAGCGATATTTTTAGATCGACAATTCTAAAAATAGATTCAATGGATCGTTTTGCATCGATGCCGATGATTTGTTTACCTGAAACACAAGCTAAGATAGTTTTGTAACGTTTATATAACTGTAGTAAATTTTTGTTAAAATGTAGTTTAAAAAATGTCTGATAAAATCTGCTATCTTAATAGATCTTATTAGTGAATTTATATTTTTAATGAAGCTACTTTTTGGAAAAGACACAAACATCTGTCACTTTTTAAACTTTATTTTTCGTTTAAAAATGGTAAATTTTCATTAAAGAAGATTTTAATTAAAATGCAGGTTTTTTTTTTATGACAAAAAGATTTATTTGTTTTGAAGCCACATTTTAATATATCGCTTGCGTGCTTACATAAGAAACCGATTAAGTCAAAAATAAATTTAATGTACAAAAACTCAAGTATTAAAGACAAATACCGTGTTGGTTAAACAGAGAAAAAGTTGCCAGGTAATAAACCCGGTTTTTTTCTGACCATAAATAGGACAAATGACAGATATTTATTTCACTAATTTATTACTTTCAAATTTTGACTTACTCATTTTAGTCCAGGGAATAGAGACATTTTGCCTTGCAAAAGGTTTTGTAGTTCTGATTTTTTAATATGTTATAAAGGTTGGTCTCGTGGTTTATAAACCAAGTTTTCGACCTCCTAACTAGGGTGGTTCGAAAAAAAACTTTTTTTTAAAATTTTGGATCGCTATAGTGCGGAAAAGTTGCGATTGGTAAAAACAAAAAAAAATGCACTAATTTTTTTTATTTTATTAATTTATCTTCCGTTCGCGCAACGCCATCAAAGTTAGCAAAAACTTGTGAAAAACCTTAATTTTTCAAAAAAATTTAAGCACTCCAGATGGTTTTAATTTTGTCCCTATACCATTAATTAACTTCTAAAAGCATGTAAAATCAAAATATATGCAATTATTATACATTTATTTCATATCTTCCGGTCGCGCAATATAGTACAAAATGAGTAAAATTAGTAGTTTTTGCAAAATTTCAAAGTTTGACCGTTTAGTACATTTAAATTATACGACTTTTAGAGATGCTATGGTTTAATTGTATTACAATAAAATATTTAAAATCCAAGCTTATAAGATAAATTTTAAAATTCAAGTCGAATTCGGTAGAGTAACTTCGTCAAAAACAACAGAATAGCTTACCTGGACAGAGAGATGATGCGTTTTCCTTTCAGATAATTTAGAACTTTTCTGATAGTAAATATTTGGTATTTTTTTTTATTTCATTATTAAATTGTTTGTACAGCTCTTCGCTCGTTTTATCTTCAAAACGACTCAGAACTCACCACGAGAAGGTGGCTGTACTTCGAGTTCCACCCCACACCCTTCCCAACCAACCATCCAATGTAGGGTGGGTTATTTACAATCACACATTTTACATTAAATTACACATTTATTTCACTTTCACACTCTTTATGTTTCTGTTCTAGTCTTTATTTATCGATAAACATCGAAATTCGGATTTGTGTGAAAAAGATGGCATTGTTGAGCGTGACAGCAATGTGGTTCTAATGTAGCCATCTCTGGAACTGTATCCACACACTTTACTTGAAGCTTCGGTCACTAGCTTAACGCACCTTTCAACTGAACTGCCTGTGTATGGCATGGGAAAGCATCTATATTCATAGCAGGCTTAAAGTTATTGTTCACATATTGTCTTATTTCTTCATTATTCATTCTTCTTAAAAATGGAGGAGGAGTTAATGTATTGGTTTTCCACTTGATAATGTCGGTATAGTCTTTAGCTCCAAAGTTTAGGCTTGGGGTTTTAAAGATTCTGATAAAGTCATCTGATACTGATTGTTTTGCTTTCATGATACGCCTAAAGCCCAGCTCTCGTATATGTTTTCTTTCATCATTTACCATAGCCAAGAGTAAATTTTCGGGATGGGCAAAGTAGGCATTTCGTTGTAATACGGGATCGACGACTTGAAGTAGCTCTTTTGATAGGTACCTTGTAAATTTAATAGTTTTGAAAACATGTCTAGGCCCATCAGTGAATTTGTGGTTTATTTTTATGGCAAACCACATAGGCATATAGCATCTGAGAATGAATATGACTATTTCTTTCAAATTTTCAGAAGGGCTTGACGCACTGATGTAGAGGCGCAAAACTCGGTTTGCAGTTGTAAGCCATTTGGAATGCGTCATTAGGTCAGGATCACGTACTGCAAAGTCTTCTGTACAAAGTCCTGATTTGATGACTTGTGATATTTCAAGCAAGTACAATTGGTCCTTGCTAAGACTACCCTTGTCAACATTAGGAATCTCACAATTAATAAGATTAAAATCAACAACTGGTAGTCTTTCGCAATCAGGAAGGGCACTTCCAATCGGTCCGGAATATCCTTTTGGGCCTGTTGTATTTCCATCCAGGTGTTGGAAAAGGTGGCGGAATGGAAGTTCGTTATAGTGGAGAAGGCAAATACTCCATTGCAGAGGTCTTCCTACATGCATCTCTATATGTCGAATAGCACCATTTCTGAAACCCGTATTAATAACAGTACCGTCACATCCAACGACTTCCAATTTGTCAAGTAAAAAGCTATTTTTTGATAAGTAAGACGTGATGCTTTTGGCTATGTCGGTTGCTGAGCTTGAAGAAGGAGAAGTGTGTCCTATGTAAGTGGATCCTGGCTCCTGAATTAAAGAGTAATGCTCCTCTTTATAGGTTCTGCGAAAGTATTTTATGCCAGTTTTTTCAATTGACAATGTATTGTCTTTTCGTCCATCAAAGTAAAGACCATAAATTTCCAAACTTATATCACTCTGCAAACTATCTCTCACACAAGTTTTTTCTCTTCTGATTTTACTCTTGTCTACAACATAAGAAGTATCTGATTCATTAATCAACCCAACATCTTGCAACACACTTGAAGCAATAGCAGCCGTAGCGCGATCCGATACGCCATATCGGTCACTAGTTACAGCAGTAGTGTTTAATGAAATCCTCATCTGCCTTTGCGGCTTTGTTGAAGAAGTTGAAGACAGTGGTACAAATTCTTCGTCACTTTCGTCACTGATATGGGAAACGTCTGAATCTGAATTATTCATCTGTACTTTAACATTTTTGCTTATTTTGGAAGATGTAGGTCGTATTCTTACATAGTTTTTCCGCATTATTTTATGAGTTATTCGTTTGGTTTCATTAACATCCAGAGACCCTATTTTTCCAATGCCGTATTTTCTTTGCAAGTACATAAACCTCAATTCCAAAGGTGGAATTTTTTTCCTTCTTTCACAAATACAGTTCACACTTACAGGACATACACATGTATCTGAAGATTTCTTACATGAACAGTCATCAGCAACAATTAAACATTTACACGACGCGATATCAAAAAGAGAGCATCCTTTCTCCTTGAAATTGTCAAGTTTAAGTTTGAATGTTGATTTATCTTTGTCGCGATGAAATGACTTTCTGAGTTTACTGTACGATTCGTAGTAAGAACTAATTAGCTGGATGACCCTGTACTCCGTAACAGTTGGTATAGAGGCTTTGTCATATAAACCGATAATTTTCTTTGCCACTGTTGAGGCTACTCTTGAAAAAGATACATTCTTGTTGTTTATTTTCACAGCTAGGTTGAATCTCTCTTGAAAGCAGCAACGAAGGACATCTTCATGAGTTGGAAGCTTGTTGTGTAACAAGTCTCGTGGTTGACCGAAAATAGGGCACTCAAATTTTTTTCTAGTTATTGTACCTATACCAACTTTCTTTGTTACATCCATTGTATCAATAACTGTCGTGTAGATCTATTCATTAAGCAAAACACAATCTAGAACTGACTCGAGCTAGTGGCATGAGTAGACTGATGGAAATAGCGGGAAAAAATGTTATGGCTACGACCGTCTAAGCAGCGCGCGCATCGCTGGCATTAGTCACCTACACCACGCATCTCGGAAGCACACTGAAGGAAATATCGAGAAACAATAATAGCTGAATATTATTTCATTAGATTTAAACTATAGCATCTGTAAAAGTAGAATTAAAATCTACTAAACAGTCAAACTTTGAAATTTTGCAAAAACTTCTATTTTTACTCATTTTGAACGATGTTGCGCGACCGGAAGATATGAAATAAATGTATAATAATTGCATATATTTTGATTTTACATGCTTTTAGAAGTTAATTAATGGTATAGGGACAAAATTAAAACCATCTGGAGTGCTTAAAATTTTTTTGAAAAATTAAGGTTTTTCACAAGTTTTTGCTAACTTTGATGGTGTTGCGCGAACGGAAGATAAATTAATAAAAAAAAATTAGTGCATTTTTTTTGTCTTTACCAATCGCAACTTTTCCGCACTATAGCGATCCAAAATTTAAAAAAAAAGTTTTTTTCGAACCACCCTACTCCTAACCCTTGTGCGTTCTCCGTGGTGCACCAAAAACTAAGCCCTTTTTCAGTTTATACGTCATAGCTCTTTGCCAATGCGTCTTAGAAACACACATTATATTCAAAAGTTGTAGAATATTAAATTATCTACAACTTTTGTATACTAAGTTTTTTTATAGACCTATTATGTAATAATAATAGTTATGACAAATAATAGTTACGACAAATAATAGTTATGTCGCATCAAAGTCAAAACTTTTTCGTAAAAATGCTACTTTTTTAAGATTTGTGTCAAGTTTTTTGATTATATCTTCATAATGGTACATTCTAGAGAAAAGGTTTGTGAATAAAAGTTGTAGAACAATAAATTTCCTACAAGTTTTCTATATAAACTTATTTTCTAGGATTAATAACAAAGGAGTTACTCTGCTTTGTGTATTTTCCGTGGTGCATCACAAAAAAATACGTTTTTCAGTTTATAGATCATAACTCTTTCGCAATGCATTTTAAAAACAAACATTAAGTTTAAAAGTTGTATAATATTAAATTTTCTACAACTTTTGTGAACAATTTGTTTTTGTAAAGCTATTATGTAAAGAGTTACGTCGTATCAAAGTAAAAACTTTTTCGTAAAAATACTGCTTTTTTAAGTTTTTTGCCGAGTCGTTCAATTATATCTTCATAACAATAAGTCGTAGGGAAAAATATATTAAACAAAAAATGTAGATCTATAAATTTGCTCTAAGTTTTATACAAAAAGTTACTATCTAGGACTAATAACTAAGGATCTACTCTTCTTTGAAGGTTTACGAGATGATAACCTATAATATATTATGTATAGGTACGGGTTTAAAAATAGCTTCTTACTGCATAGTCTGACAATTTTATTAAAAAAAATAAAACAATATTTACATAATACTAATGATAATGTAAAATAAAAAGTGGAAATATATTAAATAATGTATATATCTGTATACAATAACGGTAATATCAATTTACCATTTTCGCCATGGTGCACCAAAAACCTTCTGAATTCTGAAATTTTGAATTTTTTTCAGTATACCGATCATATCTTTTTTCCACTGCATTTTATAGAGGGAAAAAATTATATTTTAGATTGTATAGTATTAAATTTTCTACCACTAATGTATGTGGAAAATTTGTTTTGTAGAACTATTGTATAAAAAACAAATTGTATGAAAAGCATCAAAGCAAAATTTTTTTCGTAAAAATACCATTTTAAGATTCTTATCGAGTTTTTAGATGATATCCATAAAAGTATATCATAAAAATTATAGAACCCTAAATTTGCTACGTTTTATATACAAAGTTATTCTATAGGACTAATAACAAAAGAGCTACTTGGTAAGATCTAATATTAAAAACAGTTTCTTACTGCAAAGCCTGACAAGTTTAATAAAAAATAAAACAATATAGGGATTAAAATAATAGTATTATAAATCAAAAATTATATATATTATAAAAATGTATATATATATAATATTAGTAATATCAATAAAACTTACAATTTAGAAAACTTATAAATTCTTAAATTTAGCCACGAAGGCTCGGCTAATTCCTCCGCTACTTCTTGAATTAAGAGTTCTGTTGGGTCGTCTTCATCGTTGTCATCAATTATGATGTTCGCTGTATTGTCACAGGTTTGTCCATGACAGTTTTTACATATTAGGAGCACTTGAGACCGGCCTTTCTACAACCGCAGGCCTTAGTGCATCCTATGTTGAGCTGGCAGAAAATGTAAGTCAGAATTGATTGAGGAGCTGAATCCCTGGTGGTTGTAATAGGAAGAAGTCCTTTACTGTCCATCTTCCACCCACAGACCAGAGGATTTTTCAATTGGCCCATCCATGTCTTTACTTGATGGTATGTGCGAAAGACATGGTGCGTAGCAGCTTCTTGGGTCGGAGGTAGCTTTGACAGAATTAACTTGCTCCCAGTTGTTGATTTGGAAAATTGCTTATAACGCAAAGCATTTCAAGTTGTTGCCCTGTGACCACCAGAGAGAGCAAACAAGAATGCTTGATACTGCTTCGGTGATGCTTGAAACATTGCATTAGGATCTAGGAAGATCTTTGCAAATTCCTGTAATATTGGATATGATGAAGCAGCCAACATTACAACGCATGTATTCCAATTAGGGATGGAACGGATATCCGGCAAATATCCGATATCCGGCATATCCGGTTGATTTTTCAATATCCGAAACCCCGTCGGATATCCGATTTGAAATACCGAACATCCGATAATTTCATTCGGATATCCGGCCATCAGGTATCCACAAGAAGTAATTTTTTGCAAAAAATAATGATCTTTTTCGGACAAAGGGGACACCGCATCCTACACTTTTTTTTCTTAATTTTTTTTTCTTGGACATAAATTGCAGTCAAGTTAGAAAACGAAAAAGTTCCTTCGTGAGAACTATGCTTTCGCTGTATTATTGGCGCCGAGTTGATAAGCATAAACCATTCCTCCAATATTTTTCCATACACATCCTTCATACGTGTTTTGCAATATGTTCTTTTCATTCCAAGTTTATGATCTGATTAATTCCAGATGTTATATTTGAATGCTTCTCCGTAAAACACGAACCGAAATACTAATAAATAGTACTTTTTTTCCATAACATAAGTTATAAGAGGTTTAGTTATTCTCACTTCCTCCTTTTTTTCTGACATTTGCTAGCGAGTAAAAAGCAATAAATAGCCAATGCGCACTCCTCAATGCTTTTTTTTTTTCTATCGACGATAATACCCTACCCCTTTTTGTCCTGTGAATGGTATGGTCTAATTTCTGATTTTCCATTGGCAGAAGTTAAAGCTGGTATATTTTTTCTGACGTAAAATGAAGTATTGTAATTTTTAGGTCTTTAACGCAGCGCCACAATGTGGAATTATATTTAGCTCTCTAGAATGTCTTGAATCATAGTTTTCTCCAATTATAATCCAATTTATAATTTTTAATAATGGCTCATTTAAAATCACCCATTTGGAAGTATTTTAAAATTAATGGAAATGACGAAAGCAAAGCCCTATGTGTTACTTGCTCCACAGAATCGTTTAAAAAATATATTGTGCGCGGCAAAAGCCCCAAATCCTTTTCCACAAAACCCTTATGGAACCATTTAATGAGTGTGCATAAGGAAATTCAC
Organism: Linyphia triangularis; assembly: GCA_963978545.1. Classification (NCBI taxonomy): domain Eukaryota; kingdom Metazoa; phylum Arthropoda; class Arachnida; order Araneae; family Linyphiidae; genus Linyphia; species Linyphia triangularis. Next base: position 90,714,926 of record OZ021722.1, read on the forward strand.
CGAAGCTTTAAAGACTCACTAAATGCATCAAATATTGATTAACAAGAAAAAACAATGCATCAAAACAAGAAATGCACGCAGACAACATTGGAATCGAAATTATTTGTACCAAAATTGTGGAGTTTAGATGATCCTAAAGCAAAAGCCTTAACCACAAAAATATGTAAGTACTAATTTTGTTTGTTTATATTAAATATATATTTTAAATATGGTATAACATAATGTTGATGAATTTTGGGTTCGAAATTTTTTAAGTTTATATTTAAAGACGGAATATTCCGATAGATCCAATTTAAGTTTTCTACTAGATTTCTTTAAATCCGTAATGTTTTAGGTGCATTACAAAAAAAAAAATAGACTTCAATTTCATAAAATATTTAAAATAAATATTTTGTTATTAATAAATGCATCCGGTATAATTTTGTAATCATTTATCAATTATAAACAATGCATGAAGTAAATTGAAAGTAGCTATATTTTGCACTTCAACATTGTAAAAAATGTTTTTAATATAATTTTAGGTGAGTTAATGGCTCTTGATGCTGAACCATTCTCCATTGTGAATAGAGAAGGCTTTGGTCAGTTAATAAAATACCTAGCTCCTCGTTATCCGCTTCCAAGTAAAAATTATTTTCGTGATAAATCCCTGCCAGAACTATATGAAAAACTAAAAGTATCAATATTACAAGATATAAAATCAGCAACAAAGATCTCCTTCACTCATCAACTAAAGTTTAAATATAAAAAATTAACTCAGTGGCGCGACAGCCCGTGTGGACCAAGGCCTGCTGGGCCCAGCTCAGCTTTCTTGACTGTGGCATTTGTGTGTCACATAGCAGATGTTCCGGTCAGATGGTCATTCTGACGCCGAACCCCAGTGTTTAGTTCCCAAGCATGCATGGTCCTCCTCAATTTATTTCTTTCAGGTATAAACAGCTAAGTCAACCTTGCCCAGTCCGCGAATCAAACCATGGACCTGTGGCATGCAGTGCGGTGCGCTAACCACTAATTATAATTTACTTGATACTTCATATCATGATCATTTTTTTCGTATAGCATATCGTATAACTATCGTTTTTAGTATATAGACCAAATATCCGGCCGGATATCCGGTGAAATCCATTTCGGATATCCGTATCCGGTAGACATGGTACCCCGGATATCCGAAATCCGGTATCCGGCAAAACTCACATCCGTTCCATCCCTAATTCCAATATTAAGTAACTGCACTGAGTGGTTGATATTCTGTCGGGATGGTTAATGGTGGGGAGGGTTGGGAATGGTTTTTCGGTTCTTCTAATCTTCTACCCTGAATTCGGCAGTGGTAAATCTCAATCAACAGTATATGGTGTTTTCGCGGAAATTGAGTCCTTAAAAGAATTTACATGTCACTAATGCCACCCGACTCGTGATTTTTCTATTCTATCTCAAAAGATCTGTACCCTACGTCGTTTAGAATCAGCCACTTGAATGCAGTCTATTTCTTATTTTTATTTCCGAATGCAGAAATTTTTGGTGCATCACGGCAAAATGATAAATTTTATATTACTATTATTATCTATAGATATATACATTATTTAATGTATTTCCACTTTTTATTTTACATTATCATTAGTATTATATATATATATATTGTTTTTTTTTTTTTTATTAAAATTGTCAGACAATGCAGTAAGAAGCTATTTTTAAACCCCTACCTATACATAAAATATTATAGGTTATCATCTCGTAAACCATCAAAGAAGAGTAGCTCCTTAGTTATTAGTCCTAGATAGTTACTTTTTTGTATAAAACTTATAGCAAATTTATAGATCTACAACTTTTATATAATATATTTTTCCCTACGACTTATTGTTATGAAGATGTAAATGAAAAACTCGGCAAAAAACTTAAAAATGCAGCATTTTTACGAAAAAGTGTTTACTTTGATGCTACGTAACTCTTTACATAATAGTTTTACAAAAGCAAATTGTTCATAGAAGTTGTAGAAATTTAATATTCTACAACTTTTAAACTTAATGTTTGTTTTTAAAATGCATTGCGAAAGAGTTATGATCTATAAACTGAAAAACGTATTTGTTTGTGATGCACCATGGAAAATACACAAAGCAGAGTAACTCCTTTATTATTAGTCTTAGAAAATAAGTTTATACAGAAAACTTGTAGGAAATTTATTGCTCTACAACTTTTATTCACGAACTTTTTCTCTCAAACGTACCATTATGAAGATATAATCAAAAAACTTGACACAAATCTTAAAAAAGTAGCATTTTTATGAAAAAGTTTTGACTTTGATGCGACATAACTATTTACATAATAGGTCTACAAAAAAAACTTAGTTACAAAAGTTGTAGATAATTTAATATTCTACAACTTTTGAATATAATATGTTTTTCTAAGATGCATTGGCAAAGAGTTGTGACGTATAAACTGAAAAACGGCTAAAGTTTTGGTGCACCACTGCGAACGCATTAGGGTTAGGAGGTCGAAAACTTGGTTTATAAAGCACGGGACCGACCTTCTTTTTCAGTCTCTATTCCCCGGACTATTTGCCCCTGGCTCATGATATGCGCTTAAGATTTAAAAGAGCCATTTTTTACGATATATATATATATCCCCCAAAAAAGCACTTTTGAAAAGTAGAAGAACCACCAACCTCAAAAACACAAAAAACTTTCTTACAATAAAAAAATCATAAACATGATGAAAATTTTCAGCCACAAACACAGTGATATAAAAAAATGGCCAACCTCTGATTAGAACTCTCGGTTGTGCCTCGCTTACGAATGTATGCTTACTTAATTTATTTTTAACATTTAAGTTCCGCTCCCATAAAAATTTGCGCTGCTTGAGGTTGGCGCCCGTCATAGGAATATTAACAATGCTTGCGTTTAAACTAATTTATGGATGTTTGCACGAATATTTGAGTTTATAATTTCATTTGGATGGGTAGGAAATACAAAGTGGTGTAAATATTCATGCTCGTGTAATTTTCAAAATAGTATAGAGAAACTGTGCTCAAACGCTTGCATTTGAATATTTATTAAGAATTTTTTAAGTAGGAAACTAAAGTGTTTCTGGTAAGCTTTTGTTTGGTTGATACATACATTTTGGAAAGTTTTTATGTGTGTGGGGGGGGGGGGGGTGGTTTTAAAGGTTAGTAATTAAGACGGGCGCCAACCTCAAGCAGCGTAAATTTTTATGGGAGCGGAACTTAAATGTTAAAAATAAATTAAGTAAGCATACATTCGTAAGCGAGGCACAACCGAAAGTTCTAATCAGAGGTTGGCCATTTTTTTATATCACTGTGTTTGTGGCTGAAAATTTTCATCATGTTTATGATTTTTTTATTGTAAGAAAGTTTATTGTGTTTTTGAGGTTGGTGGTTCTTCTACTTTTCAAAAGTGTTTTTTTGGGGGATATCATAAATTTTTTTTAAACACTGACGACTTCTCTTTTTTGAATTTGTCCGTTTCATCGTTTTTCTATTTATCCCCTATGGTAAACCTGGTACCAGGGATATTCATAATTCTTCAAACTGAGTTCGACGATACCTTACATGCAATAATTATCTTTAAAATTGATAAACCGAAAGTGGTACCAATAGCATACCTGGTACTTTAAACATTCATAATTCATCAAAACAAAAGTCCAACATGCCATATTTATCTTGGAAAATGATAAACCGAAAGTGGTACTACCTATGCTATACCTGGTACCTTAAACATTCATAATTTTTCAAGACAAGTCTAACGACACCCAACATGCCATATTTATCTTCAAAATTGATAAACCAGAAGTAGTACCACCTATGGTACACCTGGTACCATGAATATTCATAATTCTTCAAGTTGAGTTCAATGATATCCTGCATGCCAAAATCTACTTGAAAATTGACAGATTGGTTGAATGCGGACGGCAGTAACCATCAAAATCTACCACGAACGAGTACTAGAAACTTGTGTATGGCAACTCAACTCCCAAAACTTAAAGAAATAGGTTGCCATTGACAAAGATCCTGTCTGCCAAGTTTCAGCTCGATTGGTTAGTTTGTAAGCACAACGACCTATTTTGGTGCATAATAACGACTAATCAGTCCGGGACCCACAGCTTAACGTGGATTACGAATCACAACGAACATCCACACCTAACACAGGAATCAAATCCGGCACCTTTAACTTACAAGGCCAGAGCGTGCATCCCATTGAAAGTTTATACTAATAAATTGTTACAAATAAATATTACAAGTTTTTTACAGTCTAATAAATATTGCAGTATAAATTATTTTTATTATACCAAGCATTATTTTGGTTCACATAATAACCCATTGATATTTGACAAAATTTAAAATATTTTCTTAACAACAATTTTAAAATTCACTATGAAATTACAATTTTGATGATATATGATTCTACAATTTCATTTTACAACGGAAAGTAAAAATCAACACATCTTTAAAAAAGAATGACATTTTTGCAAATTCCATTAGCCAATCGCAATGCGTGGTTCATTTAGTGCTCTGTAATGAGTTGACTGTGACGTCAGCTCGTATAACCTCCACATTTATACTTTGCCCATAGTATCTTGCAACAAAATGTGATTGTTTTCATTTTTCAATGGAGATTTCCCGAAATTAAAATGTTTTTGAAAGTTAACTCTCTCTAAATTGTCATACAGTTCAAATAACACATGCAACTTAAAGAACAAATATTTCTCTTTAATTCTGTCTCTTCACAAATTAAATTATTTAAATTTTAAAGATGTTATAAGCCATATAATTATAGTCCAATTCGTTCTCCTATACTTTAACATTACGTTAAAACTCACTTAAGCCTAACATGTCGGAAAAACTAACTTCCAAATGATAGCAAACCTGTTTGGCAACTTTTGGCATATATATCTGAACCTCAATTACAAGCTGATCGCCTTTATCTGTCGCCAAATTATGGAATGAAAAAAAGTGGTTTTAAATTAATTAAAAATAGAAAGAATTATTTAATGAAGTTCAAACCAGCGTAGGATTTTAAGTTGAAACATTCCGCATCCTATAATTCAATCTGTTTGAAGATCTATAGATTAGTTAGGGCTGTACGTTTGTCTAAATTTTTACATCAAAATCGGGCTAGAACTCGTTTTCTTATTTCGTTTTGGAATTTTCAATATTTTTTTTCTTCGTTGTCTTTTGTCCTAGGTACTCAATTTTTTTTTCTTTGAAAGATATCACCGAGACGAATCTATGGTATTTTTTGTATAATTATGTGAAGTTTCGTAAGCGCGCTAGAAAATAGTCAATTTCGGCTTTTTCGCTGGAAGTTAAGCAGAGAATAGATACTTACTATCGTTTCTGCCTTTTTTAAGGTTGGCGGCGAAACGACCGTTTCGTCTGATAGGTATAGTTACTGACATAGTACACACATTGATATATCCAGATACCATCAGTATTGGCCAATGTTGGAAACTGGAAGATTGGCCGATTCTGGCTAAAACTCGATAATTGTTTCAAAATAAACGATATTTTTAAAATAAACATGTAAAAAACAACATAAAACACAGTGCTAGAAGTGTGGGTAGACGCGGGGTGACGCGTCCCTCCACTTTTTAAGAAAATACCCTTGCGTCTCCCCACTTCTAAAACCACTGAAATCTACACTACCACTTTTAAAAGCATTCAATCTACCTAAAAACAACTAATGAAAAACAACATTAACTTTTAAATGTAGTGACACTGTGAAAAAGTGATTTATTTTTACATTTGAAAACTTTAAAATTATTTATGGTACATGTATCATATTATTATAAAAATGTATTGTGCTACTTTGTATGAAGAGATTAGTATTTTTTACTAACAAATGCAGTTACACCTGGTCAACTTTTAACTTTGGAGGAACTTTCTTTTAAGTTAAATTTCTATTCTTGTTTCATATAAAGACCAGCTATTTAAAATTTTTTTTTAGAGTTCTCTATTAAGTTTATTAAAGTATGTACATTTACAAGCACTATTTAAATCTAAATAAACAGTTTTGTGTATAATGTTGGATTATTATTTCACTTAATGTTAATTCCAAGTAAAAAAACTAAGTCGCCGAATATGCATTAAAATAACAATAAATTTTAGACCCTCGTTTAATGCTAATGTTAGAAGTATAAATTATTTCTTTACTAGTTAATAGTTTTATTATAAGTTACAAATTTATAAAATTTATCGTTGAAGATGGCAGAAGGGAAGGAGAAGGGGGGGGGGGGGTTGCACTTGTCACCAAATTTTGGGGGTCCACCCACTCTTTTTCACCACATCTACCCACGATACTGACAGAACATATTTTTCTGCTCTCCGTTTATCTTATCAATGAAATGTTCCAATAAAATTGATATATTTCAATTTTAAAACTGTGAATCAACATTTCCAAACTACCAGTATATTTTTCCAGCAATGGGTGATTTTGACCAGTATCTGTGACAACGACTGGTTTACAACATTCCACATTGGGATTGACCAATGTCGGCCAGCGTTCTTCTGCTACTGCGATAAGTACAGAGGTATAGGGAAGATACTAATACTTCAAAAGGGCAGAAATAAATTAACAATCACTCTTAAGTGGGAATGTCAGTGTGTTCCTGCCTCATGGACCTAATACCATACTTTTCAGCCACAATTTCTACTAGAGTATTGCTTTGAAGCATATGAAATTTTATTACAACAGGAATAACATCAGTAATAAAAGTTCATTAAAAAATGTGGAGGCAAAATAACTAGTGCTTTTTTATTATTAGACAAAAAAGTTTTTATAAGCTAGCTTATATTTACTTAAAAAAATAATAATAAAAACACTACTAGTTATTGCCTTAGCCTTTAAGCCCAAGGGTATTGTTTCCAATTGGTTAAAAGTGTGGTCTGGTGTCCGTCCTCATTTAACATTTGGGCATGTGTAACTTGCTTGTATAAAATTAGATGTATGCTGATGTTGTTCAGTTGTATTGATGTTTCGATGTTTTATAGTACTGAAATAAAGAAAAACTTTGTAATGGATTTGGACTTAAGGTCCAAGGTAAACTGAACATTAGTGGTTCGAAAATTTTTTATTTTTTATTTTTGAAACGCATGAGGTGAAAAAAGTTGATACACATCTTGATAAGAAAAACTGTAAATTTTTTTTTGAAAAAATAAATAAATAATAATAATATCTTCCGATCGCGCATTTATCTTAAAGTTTGGAAAAAATACAAAAAAAAAACAACAACAACTATTTTTCGTAAATTTTTTAAAATTTCTGAACGTTATATATTTGAAAGGCAATAGTTTGCAATGTGCAGTGAAAGGGTGGTATAACACGGGAAAATATTATTTTATGCATTTTTAAAACATATATTAATAATTAAAAATACTCAAAAATAGGGTTTTCGTCTGTTATACCACCCTTTCACTACACATTGCAAACTATTGCCTTTCAAATATATAATGTTTAGAAATTTTAACAAATTTAAGAAAAATAGGTTTTTTTTTTTCTTTTTTTCCTCCAAACTTTGAGGTGAATGGGTGATCGGAAGATATATATATATATATATATATATATATATATATATTTTTTTTCAAATTTTTTTTTACAGTTTTTCTTATTAAGATGTGTATCAACTTTGTTCACCTCATGCGTTTCAAAAATTCAAAAATAATTTTTTTTTTCGAACCATCCTACTACATCGGCCCTAAGTTGATAATTAATTTTAAAATACGAGTTTTTTTTTTTTTTTTTTTTTTTTTTTAAATAATTTAATTTCGGTTTTTTTATTAGTTAAAATTTTCAATGGATCTTTTTTTTATTTTAAAATTTTAATGAACTTTTATTATGGATGTTATACCTTCGTATGCTTCAAAGCTAAATTCCAGCAGAAATTGAGATGAAAAAATGTAGGATTCAGTCTAAGAGGAAGGGTACAGATGACATTCCCTCTACAATCAGCAACGATTACGAAAGTAACAATGCATTCAAACGTACAACTACACTAAAGAAAGAAAGAAAGAAAAAAAAAAAACTTCAACTCTTTCGATTTGGTTTTTTGAATAATGCGTTGCTACCTGGATCGTCACGTGACTCGGTCCATCTCACTTTCACGGTTCAGCGCAGGTCATCAGGTAACTGGGTTGCCCGAAAGAAGCAACTTTCGGTCAAGTGCAAGTTGCTACCACAGAATTACGCATTGGCGATTTATATTACGTGATTAGTGTTGAAATCTAATGGCCGATTATATCACCGGGCGACCCTAACCCGAGAAAGCACTGGGTCAGTAGGTTCTGGCCTGTGTTTATTTACATCGGGAAATAGCGTCAAGGTGATATTGCATGCTTTCGCTTGTATCTGTTGCCCGGAGGAATCGTTGGAAGATTTAGAATGTAGTTATGAAAGAGAGGGTTATTTGTTAAGAAAATAACACTATCTTCGTATTAATGATTTTCATGATACCTGATCAAAGTTAACAAACTGGTATTCTCCTTACGCTGTTTTCACTTTTTAATAATCTAGAGACGCGTTAAAAAGATCGAGTTTTGATCAACGCCACACAACTCAGGTTCTACTACAGCCGTAAGCCTGATTTTTTTTTTTTAATATCTTCTTGTCTCAGGTGTCTATTGAACTGGAATGAGAATATGTCTGTAAAAACACCAGCCAAATACCGATTACCCATAAAAACTTTTCCCTATTATCCCAATATAGTTCATTAGTAGTAAAGTGCGCCAAAGAAATGAAAAGCGGTCCCTTGGCAGCAACCATTAGATATTATAACTTTTCGAACTAACCCCCTTATTATTTTTTTTTCATTAGATTCATCATGGTCGAAAACCCCTCCAGAATTTTTTTCATTCCATTTTGACGTTTGGTTCTCAATATTTTAGCAAAAATGTAAAAAAGCTCACTTTAAGGGACGATTACGTTTTAAAGGACAAATATATTACTTCTTGAAGCACGCAAACGTTTAATTCTTTCCGGTTTTAAAGTAGGAGTTTGGATTTGCCCTGAGGATCGGCCAAAACATTTTGGCTCATAAGTGGAGTGTTTCTCAACATAATGAACTGAAATTTGGTATCTGGGGTAAACGAAGTGTTTAAAATCGAATGAAAACATAAAAAAAAATGGGGTTTATATTGAAAATTTCAAAGTTAAAGTTAAATTTACTTAGTAAACAACCCTCTAAGAAAAAAATTCTGCACCAGACATATAGAAAATCGCAAAAAAAATAAAAACATTTTGGAGCAAATCGCAAGATTTTACGATAATTAGAACCGAAGATAATAGCCATCGTTCGGATTTTTTTAGTACTGTACATCCTCTCCCCCCCCCCCCATTTAGTATACATAATATATTGAAATCAGCCTTCATTTTATAAACAAAACATCGCATACATTATTTCAAAAAGATTTTTTTTTTTTTTTACTAACTTTTTCAAGCCTTTTATACAAAGTCACAGTTGATAAATAGAGTATTAATTTAAATGCTAAGGCCTCCACTTCTGAGCAATAGCTTATTCACAATTGCACATTAGAATCCACTTTAAACTGTAGGTCCTGGCCTGATTAGCCATCATTGTGCATAAAAATAGGTCGTTGAGCGTACAAACCAAACCAATTGCACATTGTTATTTGTTTCAGAATCGAAGTTAAAAAATTCAGTTATAGCCTAAACATTTTTTGGAAATTGTGATGGTATACAGTAGATGGTAGCACGATAGAAAAGAAAATATCTTATTTGACATTAAGGAAACCTAAGAAATCTTTTATATTTCTTAGCAATGGATTACAATATCTAGTTCTGATGTGCTTCCAAAAAGTAATCCCTCTAAGTAAATGCTCTCTTAAATGCGCAGACTGCTTCATGGCCAAGTAATCAAGAGATTCCTAAATTTTCAAAGGTCAAGGCCCACCATTTTAGAAAGTTCACCAACGACGATCCACTATTTCTATTCCATCACCTTCCATTAAACACTTGTTTTGAATTGTTTTAAACGTTAATTTTTGATTAACCATAAAAAAAAACTTATTTCAAATCATAATTAAAAAAATAAATAACAAAAATACGAAAAGTATCTGAATAAATGAAAATAACTAATTAAGTAAAAATTACTAAATATTTTACAAGTTCTTAAACGTAATTTATTCTATTATGTTTTGAGAACGTTCTCAATTCAATGGCAATTGATAAATTGCTTTTTAGCTTAAGAGATTCAAAAACTACAAAAATAAATAAAAAGCAATTTAGTATTGAAACTGCTATGTCTCGCAAAGTAACCGCCTCGCTAGCTATACTTATATACATTTTCCATTTCATCCCATTTTGGTATTTCGTATGATTTCAGATTTTCACAAGAAAACTCCATACGTTTAAAAATTATTTCCGATATTCCGAAAATTGGCTCACGACCTACCATTGGGTCACGACCCCCTACAGTTTAAGAAACACTGCTCTAGCCAAAATAAAAGTTTAAAAACTATGCATCCCCGAAATTCCTTCCAAGAAAACTGCTTTGGTTTTTACCAACTAATTTTAAGTTCAAAGAAGACATTTCGTGTTAAAAGATTGTATATCGGTATTGTACAAGAAAATCGGTTAATGAAAAGTCATCTGATTCCGACTAATCTCAATGGTTGATATGAAATTCAGCAACCATGCGTGACTAGCCATACGGAGTCATGCATGACCAGATGACCAGTGATGGACCTGACTTTAATAGTGATCGCATTTATTTATTTTATACTTCCCTAATAAAAAATAGTTCCGTTGTCTGAAGCATCAGCAAAATTTTTTTTATTTCTAGAGCTTTATATTTGATACTTGAAAATTAAAAAAAGAAGAAGAAAAAAGTGGTATTATGACGACTTCTTTTTTCTCCTCAACAGTTCGTTATTTTTTAACAGTTCTTTCTTCTGGACATTTTCTAAGAAATCCTATGCTGATTCTTGCGAGTATTCGGTCAAATCTCATTTCCTTTGTGGATGGCGACGCTTTATTTCCCATTGTATTTCGAAGGAATGCACAATAAGTGGATAGATTTTCTACTATATTAGTCCGAAATGTATGTCACGCTTACCATGGAAATAATAGGCGGTAAGGCGCAATGAAATCGGTTTTACGGTCCATCGTAAACATCTCGAGCCTAACTATAAGGCCTTTGATACGATTGAGGAAAGTCGGGAAGTTCCTCACTTGAATTTTAGTAGACATTCAGGGCTGTTCGAAAATAATGGCATTTATTTGAGTGTCAAGAGCACGATTTTTTTTAATAAAGAAATTATTCTTGTCCCATTTCACCTCCATCCTTGATTTCACCACCTTAAGGGGACTTGGTACCCTTCAAACTTTTTTTTTTATTTAAGCCTTTAAAATTTTAAAATTATAATTTTTTTCATATTTGGAAGTATTACTAAATAAAAACTAAATTTGATTAAAAAAAAGTTCACATAGTCCTCTAAATTTAAAAAATTTGTTAAAAAATTCTTAAAATTTCAAATTCTATCTTCTTTTTTAATTTTCAATATTTTTTTTGCGATTGTTTAAAAAAAAATGTTCCAAGTAATATACTCTAACTTTTTAGGCATCGGATTTAGAATAGGGAAATTCGTTTTCGAGAAAAAAGAAAATTATTTTGCCTATAGGTAAAAAAAGCGTAAAAAACGGGTATTTTTCAACATTTAAATGTGTAAAAAAAAAAAAAAGTTTAGATTTTATTCAAAAATCCGTGCCTATTTTTTTCAAATAGATATAAAGAATGACGCAAAAAAAAAAAAAAAAAAAAAAATGTCAAGTCATTTCATTCATATTTGCTGAAGTTTTAGCATTTTGAGTAAGGTAGGAATTTCAAAAATCTCGAACTGAGAAATAGGCATGGGTGTTTGTAAATGTATGTTGGCTTGTCTAATGACGAATGTTTCGGCGCATTATAGCCCTCGTGTTGCTGACGGCGCCAGATAATCTGAATACAACCAACCAACCAACCAACCAACCAACCAACCAACCAACCAACCAACCAACCAACCAACCAACCAACCAACCAACCAACCAACCAACCAACCAACCAACCAACCAACCAACCAACCAACCAACCAACCAACCAACCAACCAACCAACCCGAACTGAGAAAATGCGTACGAAATATCGAAGGAGCTATTGCTGAAATGCTAAATTGTCCATAAAAATATAGTTTTTTTGGAATTGTAGTTATCGGATCAGCTCAAAAATTTGCCGGAAGAAGGAGAAGGTTTCAAAAATTATAAACACTCAAAAAATAGAAAATTGATATTTTTATTATTTTTTTGGAAAAACAAGGCGTACCAAGTCCCCTTAACAATAAAACATACCAAAGTAACACAAATACGTGGGCCAATATCGCTTAACAATGGCCAACCCTGATGTGGACTGTTGTAGATTGATTGTTAATACGGATCTTGGCCAATTTCGGCCAGTGTTGGTAAAAATAGACTGGAAGTTTTTAAGTGTTGATGAATGAGTTGAAATGAGAGTTCCGAATTTATTTTTCTCGGAGGTCTGAAATATATTTTTATAAGAAAGGACGGAGGGGTAAAAAATGTATATTTTGTGAGGGTTTTGACACGTTCATTTTTTAATATTCTTAATATTTAATATTCTTTAATATTTTATTAATATTTTTTTTTAAAAATACTGTTATGTTTATTGATATAAAACTTGTTAAGCTTAACAAAAACATTCGTAAATAACAAAAAAAAAAATTAATTATTGATTTTAACCACTTTTTTAGTGTGAAAATGCCAGGTAAACAGGAGTCCTCAAAAAGTAGGTAGGTGTGCGCTGTTGAAAAAATCTGTACAACGGCCCATCTGAAAAAAAATAAAAATTGAATGGTTTTAGGTTTAGTGTGGCAGTGGCTAGATCCCGTAACTCTAATATTAATTTATATGCAAAAATAACAAAATAGCAGACAAAAAAAAATTCATGTTTTTTGCCAGAAAAATAGAAAAAATTAAAATTTTGCAATAATTCTGGTACGGGATATAGAGATAAATGTACAGAATATCTGGTTAAAATTTCATAAGGATCAATTCAGTAGTTTCTGAGATAAGGTAAACAGGAGTCCTCAAAAAGTAGATAGGTGTGCACTGTTGGAAAAAATCTCAAAAACTACTGAATTGATCCTTATGAAATTTTAACCACATATTCTGTACATTTATCGCTATATCCCGTACCAGAATTATTGCAAAATTTTAATTTTTTCTATTTTTTTCTGGCAAAAAACATGAATTTTTTTTTTGTCTGCTATTTTGTTATTTTTGCATATAAATTAATATTAGAGTTACGGGATATAGCCACTGCTACACTAAACCTAAAACCATTCAATTTTTTTTTCTTTTTTCAGATGGGCCGTTGTTCAGATTTTTTCAACAGCGCACACCTACCTACTTTTTGAGGACTCCTGTTTACCTGGCATTTTCACACTAAAAAAAGTAATTAAAATCAATATTTTTTTTTGTAATTTACGAATGTTATTGTTAAGCCTAACGAGTTTTATATTAATAAACATAACAGTATTCTTAAAAAAAAAAAAAAAAAAAAAAATAGCGTGGACAGAGCCCATAAAAAATTGGGGCGGAATAAATTTTAGAACGATGATCGAGTTTCGCCATGGATTGACCAATTTTCCCAGAACCCTGTTTCCGACACTGCTCACTACTGCTGCACTTCTTGGGATCAAAATAAAACAGTGTTCCCGATAATCTGATACAGCCAAGATTGATATCAATAGAGAATAACCGATTCAAATTGACTCAGTAGATCTCAAGTTGTAATGAAACCGTGGGTGTCTGAAAATGAGTATATTCGTTATTTTTCGAAATCTTAAGTTGTCAGTGACCTTTCACTTGTTTCGAAGATGAAGTGTGTGGAATTTTATCGGCAGGAAAATTTATATATTTCACAAGTAGATTCAGATAGTCACAAACGAGTATTCAAATGTGCTATGCATTTTGCAACTCGGATGTTTTGGGTTTGGTTGGTTGTATTCAGATTATCTGGCGCCGTCAGCAACACGAGGGCTATAATGCGCCGAAACATTCGTCATTAGACAAGCCAACATACATTTACAAACACCCATGCCAACACGGGACTCGAACCCGCAACCTCGCGGTCTAGAAGCTAGCACGCTAACCACTATACCGTTTGGTCGGCCGGATGTTTTGGGAGGTGTGCATCAAATTCAATCCTTTGCAAGTTCTTCTTTAGTGATCAAACCAAACTCCTGGATTAGAGACAACACACCCCAAGCATGGTGAGATAACTCCGGTTTAATTCCCAGCATTGGCGCTACGCAGTTTCTGCTTTCAAAAATAATTAGACATAACTGATATTGTGCTTTCTAAGAAGAGGTTTTCAGTATTTAAAATGCAAAGAAGTTACATTTAACATGCTGACTGCCAAGGAATTTAGCACGATTCCGGTCTAAAGAGCCAATGTGATTTCACTTTTAACCGCTGTATGCAGTCTGAGAGACCACGAGTCATTTTTTGTGGAATGCTTCCACCCACTAAAACAATTCAACTTTGACTTTTATATTAATTTTTCCGATTACTTTGTTTCTTAAATTTTAAATTGATGTTCATTAATTTCTTCTGCGCAGTATAAACCACGTGTTGCCCTTGCTCCAATATTATCAAACTACCCAACCACAGCACTCGTCGACGCTTTGATTGGAGATTGAACCAATGGTGTGAGTTGAATGCTACTCATACGACAGTCAACGTGTTAAGAGACCAATCACTAAAGCATTGTCCCTTGACATTGGACTAGTATAAAAGCTTAGTGTTATGAAATTTCGTCACAATTTAACCTTCATTTAGATCGCTATTCACCAGGAAAAAGAATAATAATAATAAGGATGCTTCCAAATTCTGTTCAAACTAAAATAAGATTTAAAAATAATTGACCTCATAGGTCGCCGGGAAATTTACGGATATTTCAGAAAGACGAAAAACTCACGTATTAAAAACGTCTCAACTTTAAGTAAAAAAATGTAACTGTAAAAAATATGAATGCTCATAATGATGGGATTATATTTACGTAAAACGTTTCCCCATTCTTCAGTTAATATAGTAATTTAACAGGTTTGTATATGTATGCAATGTTCCATTACGTTGAAAAATAAAAAGAAAGTTTCAAAATAGTTGTTTATGCAACTGGTCGGCAAAGTAATACTTTTTCAATGACGAGTGCGGCAGCATGAGTAAAAAAATTTGGCAGAGTTTGAGAAAGGGATTTCCCACAATTTACATACAATATTTTTAGTAATCACGTGCAAAAAATATCTTTAATACATATATAAACTAACGTTGGCGAATCAAATCAATAAAACTCTTCTAAAAATGTGATTTCTATACCAAAACTATATAAAATTTGAACACGAGGCGTGCGGGAAAGTTACTTTCCCGCATTCGTCGCCGTAAAGTGCTATTTTACCACGATTTCTGATTAAAAATGATGAAATAAAGTTAATTTTTTGCACACTGCTTTAAAAAATAAGTTTTATTTATCAAATAAAAAAAAAATAAAAAAAATTAGTCCTTTTTTTCCTTAGGTTAGAGCAACACATAAGATATAAGCGTGACATAATTAGCATCAAGTATTTGATCAATGTTAGATAAAACTGAAACGTAACAATTCTATATTTGGTAATTTTACTGTCAATACTATATTATACTATACTTTTTGTTTCCGACCTTATTAATAAGCGACCGATCGCTTATTATCGTATAGGGGACCTTAAAAGTATGCTTCACCATATTGAGATTTGCCCTTATTAAATCAGTGACTTGTTTTTCAACATAACGAACTGAAATATTATATATAAGGCAAACAAAGTGTTCTAGATCGAATGAAAAGGTATGAAATAAGTTCAACAATTTGTATTGAAATTTTCAAAGTTGGAGGTCAATTTACTGATAGTCTGAGAAGCTACTGCTAGTTTAAGTACCCCATCGAACATCATCGGATTTTTTTAATAGAAATGTTGGTAGATTATTTTAACATTTTAGTCAGTAAGGGTTGGCCGAAACTACTCAAAAATTAACTTAGAATGAGTTGAACTAAATCTGATTGGCAAAATATGTCATAACTTACCAAAAAAGTTAACACTCTTTTTACTTTCAATTACCCATATGTATACACAGGCTAATTAAAGTATAGTATTCTGTCAAAAAAAAAAAACATTTCGATTTTTTTTGCATTTCTCCACATTTGGAACATCCTGATTTCAAAAAAGTGATCTAGTAAAAATGTGTGTATGTGAGTATGTGATCAGCATAACTCCCGAACAAATTGACCTACGATGTTCAAATGTAGGATGAGGGTTAGTGGTGGCCATGGGATCTACCATTAAGGTTTTCGTCAAAATCACGCATGCGCGTAAGGTATCTGCCATTGAAAAAATCATGTTTTTCAGTAATTGGTAAAAAACGGCGTTAACGATCTTGTTCAAAATCCCCGTGGTAATGCCTCTTAAGGTGCTCTAAACATCCCCACCTCCGAAATTCTCTTAAAAATGCTTTAATAAAGTAAAAAGTTAAAAAACGAATGCCGTCAACACAGAGTTCTCTTTACTTGATCATACCTCATCAACGATAGTTTTTTCTTCTTCCCTCAGTTTCACTTATAATAAAAGATAATATAAGGATTATAGAAAAGTACATCCCTAAAATCCCAATTTTGGCGATTTTTCTTTTTTTTAATTAAGATCCATACAAGAATTATTGCACAAAATATCGCCAAACTGGCTATTTTTATTAAATGAATGATACAAATATAAATACTGTAGATGACACAAATCCACGTAAGTATTATAGCGTAATTGAAAGTTGTGCGATGTTTCAGATCCTTAGTTTGTATTCGCAATTAATATATTATGAAAATGATAAAACATAAGATTTAATGCTTGACCTTCCTTCGGATGCCGTATGTTGATCTCTCAGGGCGCAAGGTGCTTGATGTGCCACATTAAACAAGGGGTGTGGAACATCACACCACTTTCTATTACACTATAATATTGGTCATTGAATTTAAATTGGACATGGACACAGATTGGCATAATTTACCATTTTCGTATTCACATTCATTAATTAAAAAAATGGCCAATTTGGCGATATTGTTTGACGGTAATTAGAACATTATCCTTTTGGCTAAGTAAACAGAGGATTAACAGGAGATTATTGCATTCTTACTGGAATGTCGGAGGTGGGAATTTTAGAGCACCTTAAAATATATTAGCACAGCGATTTCGAAAAAAATTTTTGGGGTAGTTTTTTGGCAATAGCTGAAAACATAAATTTTCCCATGGCAGCTACCTCATGCGCATGCGTAATTTTGACGAAACTTTAATGACAGGTTCCATGGCTATCACTAACTCGTTTGGTTGAACATCTTTCGTCAATCTGCACGGGAGTTATTTTGACAATAGGCAGATAATGGGAGAGACAAAATTT
This sequence comes from Linyphia triangularis, assembly GCA_963978545.1. Taxonomy (NCBI): domain Eukaryota; kingdom Metazoa; phylum Arthropoda; class Arachnida; order Araneae; family Linyphiidae; genus Linyphia; species Linyphia triangularis. The sequence goes on from OZ021722.1 coordinate 90,732,414, forward strand.
TTTTAAATTACTTATTTTTTAATCCAATGCGTTCTAAAACATGTTGAAATAAAAAAAAAAAAAGATTTTTTTTTTTAAATAAAAATATGCATCATTAAATGCCAAGTAATAAACGTCATTATAAAGAGAGTCAAAAAAAGAAAAATATAAAAGTTTAACACAAAATAAACTAGGGGTGTGGAACATCGCACAACTTTCAATTACACTACAATACTGATGTGGATTTGTGTCATCTACCCTATTTATATTTTCATCATTTATTTGGTAAAAATGGACAATTTGACGATATTTTTTTGCGATAATTCTTGTGTCTAAAAAAAAAAAAAAAAAAAAAAATGGTGGTTTGAACGCTCAGCAGCCACCATTAATTTTACTCACTAGTGTTATTTTAGCGTAATGGCTCGATTACGCTATCTTTTTGTCACGAAACTTATGCCTTGGATTGGAGCTCAGTAAATGTTGGAAAGTGAGGGAAAAGGGAAGGTGATGCATTTCTTATAATTGCTTGGTTTGGGGATAAAACTTATAAACGGAAAACATGAGACATTGGAATTCCTTTGTCAGTAACTTTTATTTTGTACTAAACACTATGAAATGTTGATGAAATCCTAAATGTTGCCCTCACTTGGGTATCAGAGGGAAGACGCCGAACCACAGTTCGCCAAAACGCGTGAAATATGCGTGAACACGCATTGGAAAACAATTTCACCCCATAGAATTAACCTCATGCGTGAATTCATGCATCGGTACATCATGGTTAAATTTTTAAAAATAATCCTGCATTTTATAAAATCAACGATAATCTTAGCATTTTTTCGAAGGGCGGTGCTACCTCCATGCCCTTTTTCTTTGAAAATAGCGTCCTTTTCTGGAAAAATGCAAAAATTTTCATTTATTTTCCAACGAAACCGAATATATGGATCACCCCCTACTAAATCGATAGTTATGTATGCACATTCATGTTCAAACATGCCTCGCACAGATCAGTGATAGACTGAAGTCGTCGAATGGCTGCTGATACCACGTGCGGTATTAGTAGGTAGTTTGTAAGGGGCGTCCCACAATTTCCAAAGGTAATTCCGTATGTTTCTAAATTAAATGTAAGTCGCCAGCTTTTTACCATGCCTTTTGCACGAAATAGAGAAAAAATGTTATCTCATGAGTGAAAACATGTAAAACGAAAATTAACACTATGTCGTCCGCAAGTCTAATCGGGATTCTTTTTTTTTTTTTTTTAGGCTCAGAAGTTCAAATCATTTCGTCCTATGTCTATCACCGGCGTTTTTTTCGAGATTTTCGGGATATCGTTAATCGCAAAGTTTTACTTCTCCGTCATTGGCGCGATAGTTTTCGTAGTGTTGCCAGCATTTTCCCGATAGTTTTCGAGATGTTCCGGGTATTTGCTCGATCGTTTTCGAGGCGTCGCCAACAATTGCCCGATAGTTTACGGGACACCTACGTGGTGTCACCGAACGGCATTGTGTTAAGAGTTAAGGTTTATAACCATCAAGTGTATTAGTAAGTATTTAAAAAGAATATTTCCACTCTGATGCTCGAAATCGCTATCGTGCATCACTGTTATTGTTGTTGTTATTAGTTTTGTCAAAAAACTTATTTTGCTTTAATTTAAGAAAAGAAAAATTAATTTTAGAAAATAACCTTTGGATTTAAAAATATCCCTTAAAAATTTAGAGAGTCCTTATGTGTCCTTGGACACGATAAGAAATGATGATGAAGATGATTATGAAATCTGCTTTCGGGTTTGGAACAAAATAGATTGCACAGCTTTTGTTGATATTTGTTTGAAAAGTGAAACACAATTCTGAACAGTTGTATAACAAATTAACAGGGCTGGTTGGTTGTTTCAGATTATCTGGCGCCGTCAGCAACACGAGGGCTATAATGCGCCGAAACATTCATCATTAGACAAGCCAACATACATTTACAAACTCCATGCCTTACACGGGACTCGAACCCGTAACCTCGTGGTCTAGAAGCTAGCACGCTAACCACTATACCGTTTGATCGGCCAAATTAACAGGGCATTATTCAAATCATATGTTCTAGAACTTTTTGTTTTGTTTTATATCTCAGAGGAGTGGCCGTGTTTAGTTGCTAAAAAGTGTCAAAGGAGAAGTGTTGGAGGAACAGCAAGATTTTGACATTACAAAAATATTAAAACATTTCCCCCTCCCCCTCTCCCCCAGACATTTGACATTTTCTCACAGTAAATACGATTAAAAAAAGAATATCCTGAAATGAAAAATAATCTAAAGTAAAAATCCCCTAATAGGAGAAAATTTGGAGTCTCTTTATGAGATTGTGAACATTACGGTATTTTGAAAGAGTGGAACCAATAATTCAGCATTTTAGGTAATATTGGAAAAAATTTAGATTTCAAAAAATTTCCCCAAATTGACGATGAGTTAAAAATAGTTCGGCGAATTCTAATTTTAGTTATCAATAGCAGGAAGGGTCGGGGTGGTGTTTACTTCCTTTTAGCATTTGAAAATTAAAAATAAATTTCAGAAACGTGGTAGAATTAGCATGAAAAATGGAAATGGATTTCGAATTATTCATTTGAACTAAAAACTAGGGGTGTGGAACATCGCTCAACTTTCAGTTACATTTAATACTGACAACTGCATTTAAGTTTGTCATGGATAGGCGTAATTAGCCGGTTGCGTTTTCATATTCACATTAATTTAAAAAATAATGGTTAGTTTTTTTGACGATAATTATTACATTGGCCAAGAAATAAAATTATATAGATAATAATAATAATAATAATAATAATAATAATAATAATGATAATAATAATAATAATAATAATAATAATAATAATAATAATAATAATAATAATAATAATAATAATAATAATAATAATAATAATAATAATAATAATGATAATAATAATAATAATAATAATAATAATAATAATAATAATAATAATGATAATAATAATAATAATAATAATGATAATAATGATAATAATAATAATAATAATAATAATAATAATAATAATAATAATAATAATAATAATAATAATAATAATAAAACAACCGCAGATTGGCGATATGTTTTTCGATAAATTTTATATTATAGTTTCTTGTACTTGAAACCGAGGAAGAATAATGAACAGTGTTTGGAGGGGAGGGGTTGTTCACTGCTCAAAGAATGAAACCTTTTCAAATTTTTACCCCTTTATCTAATTTCTACTGAAATTTCGGTTACGTGGCACTGGCGTACGTGTCTTTGGCGTAATTCTACAAGATCACCGTGGCTTTAGGGTACAGATTCCCATTGCACCTGTTTTGACTCTCCCTTCCTCCAGAAACACTTTTCTCATTGTGACCTCTTTTTAGAGGGAGAGGGATAGGTTGAAATACTGAACCAGTCTATTTTCCAAATACTGTATTCTATCACAAAATACTAGTGACCAAATATGGCCGCTCTTTTAAGTTTTGAATGTAGTGCTATTAGAAATCGTTTTGTAAAATATTTATTAATTAAAAAAATTAATTAAAAAAGAACTAAATAAAAATTTAAAATTCGATATTTTAGAAGGCCAAATAAAAGGCCAAAACTACTTATGTGGAAAATTTCAGAACTTTTTTTTGTAAAATAGTTATTAAAAAAAATTAATTAAAAAGAACTAATTAAAAATTTGAAATTCTGTTCCTTAAAATTCCAATTAGAAGGCTAAAACTACTAATGTTGAAAATATCAGAGCTGTAGCTTTAGTAGAAACCATTTTGTCAAGTATTTATTATATAATTAAAAAAAAACTAACAACAAATTTAAAATTCTGTTTTTTAATAGTTCAATAAGAAGGCTAAAATTACTTATTTTGAAAATTTCAGAGCTGTAAGTCTATCAGAAGTCGTTTTGTAATTTTTTTTTTAATTAATTAAGAAAATTAATTAAAAGATAACTAATTAAAATTTTAACGTTCTGTTTTTTGAAAGTCCAATTAGAAGGCTAAAACTACTTTTGTTGAAAATTTCAGAGCTATTTGAAGTCACTTTGTAAAAAAAAAAAAAAAAAAAGTATTAATTAAAAAAGAACTAATTAAAATTTTAAGTTTGTTTGACATACATAAAATTAGAAGGTCAAAACTTCTTGTGTTGAAAATTTCAAAGCTCTACTCCAATTTTAAGTAGGTTTCTATAGATCCACAGATCCACAGACAGACAGACACACAGCTTGTTTTATTATTATAGATTTCTCATCGTTTGAGATGTTACTTCAATGTTTTTATCAATTTTTAAGCGAAGTGTGACTTAAGGTGCACTTATTCGCGGATTATCTTGAACTTTACTATAGGATATTTCTTTTATGCAAGCGTTTTATCTTTGAAGATCTTCTGGATCTATGTCTATCCTAAAAATTCTGAAGCTCATCGTTCTTTCAATAATATAATGTACAAGACTTCAATAAATTAAAGATTTCGCCGATTTTTTTCATAGATAATTCCTCATTTCATAACTGGATCACCAACTCACGAATAGATTTAAGAACTCCATTTTAAGATGATCAGCTACAAGCTAAAATTAAACAATTGATGCTATCATGCCTTCATGACAACTGCGTACACTTCAGTTTTGAAAATTTACTGCAAGTTTGCTGGTGGAAGACTTCAGAATTAATTTTCATATTGCGTACGGAAACTTTTTTTGCATGGCACTTAGCAACACGAACACTAAAATACGCGTTTGTGATATTTCATATATACTAGCTATATATAATGCTAATTTCTTTCATTTCTAAGTAATGAAATTAGAACATTATATAGGTTCATATTATATATTGTTAACATTAACAAGAAATAAAATGCAAGTTTTAAAATACAAATAGAAAAGTTCTAAGTTATCAATATAACTTGCATTAAAATACAAATCGTATTTTAGAAATTAATTCTATACGAAATTATTCAAGACAAAAATCATGCGTCTATCAACTTCTTATAAATAATAATAGTCTTCTCGGAGTAACTGGATAGCAGTAGTGATTAACGTCTTTGGCTAGTAAGCTCCAGTCCAAACCCCAGCCATTTCAAATATTTTGAAAAAATTTACAATTTCATAAAATAATAAAGTACAATTCAAATAAAATATGATGTCTTCCACGATATCTCAAATAACTCGAAAATCTTCTCACAAAATCCAACCATAGCAAAAAAGGACATCATCCACAGAAAAAGGGGAAATGGCGCACCAAAAGTCGTCCGATCGGAACCCCACGAGTAAAATTGACAGGTGACACGCCTCCTTCTCCCTAGCAGGTGTTAAAGTACGCCAAAGCCACGCGATGTAACGGCATTGTACCCTACAGCCACGATATTTTAGCTGTACTCCAAAGCCACGTACGCCAATGCCACTACAACGAAATTTCGGAGGTTGATGTTCGGAACACCTTAACAGGCATTAACACAGCGATTTTGATCACATTCGTATTTCTTTCTTCTTCCTTTGGCAATTGCTGAAAAAAGAAATTTTTTAATGGCACCTGCCTTATGCACATGCTTTATTTTGACCAAAACCTCGATGGGAGGTCCCACGTCCACCACTAATCTGTGTACAAAATTTGTACATCGTAAGTCGATCCGTTCGGGAGTTATGCTGACCACAGCTACACAGAAATACATTTTTTCTAGACCACTTTTTGGAACTCAGTATATTCCAAAACGTCGTAATTTTTTTTTTTTTTTTTTTTTAGGGGGGTTTAATCAATATTTTCATTACCTTATTTTAACATATGAGTAATTGGAAACAAAACTCAATAATTGAAAGCAAATTAAATAAGTTTATTGGAAATAGTCTTTGGCAATGGAATATAAATATGAAACTGAATATTTTATATATATCTTGTAAATAGTTTTAGACCTGATTATTTGTTGGACTTGATTTATCCTCATTTAAATATATGTTTTCAGTTTCATTAAGTTTGATTAACTATTTTCAGAGTTCTGGAAGGTATAATTTCTAATATGTCTCTCAGCGCAGACGGATGGACAGACATACATAAGATCGAGATTTCTACAATTTCTCCTTTAAAATATTCAATGGATAATATATTCAAGAAATTTAAAACCTAATTATCAATTAAAACGTCATTAAGATATTCAATTGGAATATCGAGGTTAAAACGAAAAATTAACAGCCTTGCAATTCCTTGAAAATAATATTGACGTCGCCCACGGTCTCTGCAAGACTAAGCGGGGACCTAAGAACCAACTATGGAACAAATTTGAAATGCCAAGTTCCGTTAAAAAATGTTGTACATCATTTAGGAATTTGCAGCATAATGGAAATGAAGCATGATTAAAGAACAATTAGCTTTCTCAAACTCAACCTCCTATTGTGAATTTTATTTTAAAAAGTTTTTCTTTAAAATTATTTTGTCTATGTTTGCTCATTTTTAAACTAACTCTGCGTAAAATTGCATAGAAATCGTCTGTCCAATTCAAGATGAAATGTTTTGGACTGATAGACAGGCAAACAAATATCATAGTTACTACGAGAGTTTATTTTTCCCCTTTAACCTTTAGGGAAATGAAAACTATAAAAATGGTTTAAAAATAATTAACCCACAATCACATTCGATTTTCTTTCCAAAAACCTTTAAAATTGGAATAAAATATTCCAAATGAGGGCTTAAATTATTTTTATGCGTTCCATTAACGTCATTTTATTGCTCAACATCACCTGATTATAATTCCAAGCTGTTTTCATCACCTGCTGACCATATTTGCTTTAAGTATTCAACTCAATTTTCCTTCTAAATCATGATGCAACATTGGGTCATCTCATCTGTCTTTTTTGCAAACTTAGTATCTACTTTCATAATAAAGAGAAAGAATAGAGATCACGTGATTAGCACGCACCGGGCGACCAACCCCAAACGGACGACAAAAAGTACAACGAAAAAAAAAAAAAAAAAAAGAGAAGAAACCCTCAAAAACATGAAAAAAAAAAGCCGCTTGGCTGAAACAGAGATGCCAACTTTGATTATTTTAACTTAGTGAGGAAAAAATAACCCGTCATTGTCATAGGACTTTGAATTTCCCTCCCTGAAAATTCTAAAATTAATAACTTCACGTGCCCTTAGGAACAGTTTCGGGATCCAAAGTTAGCGGTGGCAGCCCATCACGCCACAGCAAACGATATTCGCGTGGCTGCAGACGATCACGCCATGTGGTTCTATGACAATCGTTAGGGCCAATCAGCGGGCGAAGACAGGAGATGACGTCATGCACGTGGAACTATCTACTACCTCTCGCTATCCGAGCGCGAATAGCGGATTTCGAATTCTTATTTTAGAAACGCTGGGCGCAATTTTTCGTCTTACATAAAAAAATAACTTGGACTTTAACTCCACAACTCTTTTATCTTAACATTCAGTAAAGTCATTTTCGGTGTTCGGTTTCTAAATTTAGTAAGCAGCCGGACTTTGGACCTCACGCTTTCTTTTTAAGTCCAGAGATAAAAAATAAAACTGAGAATGTTTTCGGGTTCATTATTATTATTTTGATTTCCGGATGCAAACCAAACTTTGACTCAATGAGTTGGGAACTTTGGACTGTTTGAAACTTCAAGTGATCCTGTGGACACAATAAATATTCAACTTTGGTTCGGATGATTCGTTATATATACCGTGGATTTATGAGCTCCCATCAATAACTGCTTGAACATACAGAGTGTGAATATTCTCCATTAACTCTGGTTGGACGATATAGTGTGTGGATTTCTACATTAGGAACAAGATATATTTACAAGTTTTCGGTAAGTACAATTATACTTGTATTCTTTTAATATTATTTAAAAGAAAAACTTCGTTCATTAACATTTCATTTGTTATTGTCTGGTCATTTTATTTGAATATATGAGATACAAATTTATCATTTGTAATTTTCCTGTCTTGATAGTAATTCCAATGTGATATCAACGCGATTTAAATTATTTACCATTCCTCAATGTTAGATTTTTTTTTTTTTTAAATGTACGTGTTAATTAATTTTCTGAAGTAACAAAGATTGCTATTTTTATATAATATTTTTTAAGAATTTTTTAATGAATTGCTAAGAAATTTTGTGAATATAGTAATTATTTAATAAAATACAAGAACATTATTTTATATCTTATATCAATCATCGATATGTAAGAAAAATAAATCAATTATAGTTTTTTTACAACGATTTTTATTTTGATTTGTACTCTACAAAAAAAAAAAAAAAAAAAAAAAAAAAAGTGCAATTGTTTAAAAGACATTTATTCAAAAACCATTTATTAATTTTTTTTTCCGATTCAAAGTAAATAATGTAACAAGAAACAAATTTGATATTTAACATTGGAATAGTGGCGCCATCTGTTATCTTTTTTCTGTCTTTTTTTTCATTTGAAATCTTTTCTATTGTGTGTTAAGGAAATTAATTTATTTTTATAAACTTATTTATTGCTATTTATCATAACCTTCATTAGGAGGTGCAAGGTTGTTTATTTTTTTCTTCATGCCTTGATTTTTGCAAAATATTAGTTTATTTCCTAATGAATTCTTTCCTGTTCAAATCATTAAAACATTTGCCAAATATTAACTGTCCCATCTTTGTTTGTAAGTTTCAAATGTAGATTACTTGATAATTTTTAGTAAAACTTGACGATATTTCACCTTCAACAACAACAATTCATATCTATCGTAATTTATTTTATTTATATCTGTCACAGTATTGCTTTAAAACATATGAGTTTTTTAAAAATCTTTTATATTAACTTCGATTTTGTGTGTCGATGGCGGGTAAATCTGCGAAGGCCTAACTAACCCCCTTGCCGTCATCCAATCTTTCTGAAACTTGTCAGATAGATTCGATCTAGATGACAATGCTTTCTATCAAATTTTGGGGCTGTAACTGTTACTAAAAGGTCGCTTTTACGGAATACTAATAAACCAACTTGCCGCCATCCTGTCTTTCCTGTTGCCATTTTTTTTTTTTTAATAATTAAGTAAAAAAATTGTGTTGCATATTTTGCTGGATAGCAATGTTTTTGATATCGGCGCTGTATTAATAAATATAAAAATTGTCAATGCATGTAAGTTTACCTTGTAGGAGGCTTAATTAGCTGAATTATTAATTTCATAGGAGGCTTTATCAGCTGAATTTTTGAACCAAATAGAAATCATCTAATTTAAGTTTTGAACATATTATGTTCAAAAGTTGTGTTCAACGTCATTTGTAAATCTTTGAACTATTTTTTTTTTTATATATATAAATATTTTTTTATTTTTTTGAAATTTTGGTTATTCTTGGTAAGTTTTTTGTTTATTTTTTACTTTCAATTATCCATGTATTAATATAGGGTAATGAAAATATTAATTCGGTAAAAAATCGATTCTTTTGCGTTTCTGCACGTTTTAGAACGTGCGGAGTTTAAAAAAAGTGGTCTAGAAAAAGTGTGTGTGTGTTTGTGGTTAGCGTAACTCCTGAACGGTTTGACTTTCAACTTTCTAATTTTGTGTACAGGTTATAGTGGGACCATGGGACCTGGGGTTAAGGTTTTCGTCAAAATTTCACATGCGCATAAGGTATCTGCAATTGAAAAATGTATGTTTTTTTCAGCAATTGCCAAAAAAAAAAAGACTCTATCGATTTAGATCAAAATCGCTGTGATAATGCGTTTTTAGGTGGTCTACAGATCCTCACTTCCGAAATTCCCGTAAAAATGCGATAAAGGCGTAAGAAATTAAAAAAAAAGTCTTTAACACAGAATTCACTTCATTTGAGCATCGCCCATCAACGATCGTTTCTCCTCTGTTTCACTTATAAGAAAGCATAATATAATATTTATCGAAAAACATATCGTCAGTTTCACCATTTTGGAGGGTTGTTTCTTATGTAATTGTTGTTGCCAAAAATATTGCTAAACTGGTAATTGATAAACTGGTATTTTTTTTTAAATTAATGAAATTTTGAAAACGAAAATGGTTAATTACACCAATCCATGGCACTTTTAAATACAGTGACAAATATTGAGTGTAATTGAAAGTTGTGCGATGTTCCATACCCCTAGTTAGGTATATTTCCTCCATGATTTCAGTAGGACGTGTATATAGTTTCAGGAAGGCTGTTGATTTCTTCAGGATTCACTCGATTCTAAACAAGGAAAAAAAAACAAAAAAAACAAAAAAAACATGCCAATTGTGAAGAAATATTATCGTTGTTAGTTATTACAACTTTATCTGTGTCTTATACAGTATTAGGTTCTGGAGTGAGACATAAATCAATTTATCTCTGAACTGACTTAGAAGAGAGAACAATATTTTCGCTTAGATATAATGCGTGCCGAGTGTATTTTTAGACTCTGACTTCAAATTCCGACTTCGTCCATTTTGGCGAAAATAATCCTTTCTCATTTATATGTAATCAAAAGATTTGTCAAGAAATATGTCACAGGTATAAATTAAAAATAACAACTGCGATATTTTAAAAAGCCATTTACTATGCGTCTGTTATTCTAACCAGATCCAAGACCTTAATGAAACATGCAGCGTCAACATAACCAGTCTCTTTTAATATGTACTTGCCAGCTTCTCATCTTCGTTGCCTGGCAACGTGGTAATGTGATGTATTTTAAGACACTCTTTGACTGTGTAACTGTACCTTTAGCCCCATCAATTGACTTCCAGCAGAATAATTGCCGTTGTAAAAGGAGGGAATATAAATCTTTTGATGAAGAAATTCGAATCCCTGTGGCTGTTATTTTCTTGTCACTAGCAAGACAAATATGCGCTTAGCAGGGCACCGTTAGGAAATGTCTAGATTTCTTGCTTACTTCTTTTCTTTACGTTTCATATGCAGTGTGAAGTTTGAAATAACATATTACACAGCAATACCTGTAAAATCCTAGCATATATTACACGCTTGGCGCGATTTTGAAAAAATGTCGCCTACGCCGAAATAACGTTTTTACGATTGTCGCCAAGAATTGGCGTAGAAAAGCGTAACCTGAAAATCGTAAATACATAAACTTACCATAAAAAAAAAAGCATATACATCATCACCAACGTCGCCAAATCCACCATATAACGTATACTAGGATTCAGCAGTTATACCTTTAAGGTAATATTGAATTGGAAAATATTGCTAGCTTCTCGCTACCGGTGGTTTCCTGCCTAGCATTTGCTGTCTGCATCTCCATAAGAAAGGACACCCTAACTTTTAAATGAGATAACAACGAAACGGTGAGGGACAGAAAGAATAAAGTACAAGTGGAAAGTTGGATAGACATAGAATTTTAAATAGGTCCGCAACCTATATATCATCCACACCGGTTTGCAATATAGTAGTTCCCATACAACAGTGTGGCAAAAAATTGTAGTAAAATCTTACTATAGCGGTAATAATGAAGGCATATTATAATCTTACACATTCGTTCATGAACTAGGGGCATGGAACATCACACAACTTTCAATTACTCTATAATGCTGACGTGGATTGATGTCATTTACCGTTTTTATATTTTCATCATTCATTTAGCAAAAATGGCCAGTTTGGCGATATTTTTTGCGATAATTCTTGTATGGGGTCTTTTATAAAAAAAAAAAAAAAAAAAAAAAAAAAAAAAAACTCCGCCAAAATTATAATTTTGGTGATATACTTTTCTATAATACTTATATTATCCTTTCTTGTAAGTGAAACTGAGAATAGAAGAAAAAACGTTCTTTCATGGGGTTATGCTCAAGAAAAGATAACTCGGTGTTGAAGGCGTTTGTTATTCCACTTTTTACGACATTAAAGCATTTTTACGTGAATTTCGGAGGTGGGGACGTTTAGAATTCTTTAAGAAGCATTATCACAGCGATTTTGGAAAAACAGAAAAAAGAAAAAAAACCACGCTAGAGCCGTTTTTTTTTGCAGTTACATGATTTTTTCAATGGCAGCTACCTTATGCGCAAGCGCGATTCTGACGAAAACCTTAATGGTAGGTCTCTGTGCCCTAACCAACCCTCACACAAAATTGAACATCGTTGGTCAATTTGTTCGGGAGTTATGCTGATCATAGACGGACAGTTTTTTTAGATCATTTTTTTGGGATCAAGATGTTCCAAAACGTGGAGAAATGCAAAAAAAAAAAAAAAAAAAAAAAAAAAATCGCATTTTTTGTGTGGACTGAATACTATACTTTCATTTCCCTATGTATACATATGGGTAATAGAAAGTAAAAAGTACTCTGTATTACTGGATAAGGTCATTTTTGCAGAATGCTGTGGTTTTGCAAGACATACAGATTGCTTTTCTCGTATCCCATATTCAATAGTTTTGATTGAAAATTTTTTCCAAATGAAAATGAACATGACTGGCAAATATGCAGTGGTCATAAAGTTTACTGCCATCAATCAATTTTCTAAAACTATTTGAAATTCCGTACCTGTCTATTGAACATTCCACTGGTCTCTTCTTTCTGGCTCACTGTTCGTAATTATGCCATTTCAAAGTAGGGATTCTTTTTGGAAAGACTTTCGATATCACCTACACATAAAATACATATATATCGACTGTTGCCTATGAGAATCCATAACTTTGCACCTAGACCAGTGGTTGGCAACTTTTTATCAGAAAAGTGCCAATAAGTTCAATTTCCAAAATTTGTCTGCCCATTGCGGGTCGCATCTGAAAATTTATATTGTCCTAGAAAAACTCGGTTCAAATTGTCTCAGTAGATCTCAAATTATGACCATACCCCATTTCAACCCCATGAACAGTTTTTTTTTAGTACAAATATAATTTAAATTTTTTTATCAGAAATTTATTTTTATTTATATCATTCTCTACCAGATGATGCTTGTTTAAATTTTCATTGATGTACAGAAATGAGGGGTTAAACAAAATTTAGGTTGAAAATATAAAGTATAGCTTTTTCTTTCAGAAATACCAGAATTCAGTCATTAAACTATACTTCTTTTTTTGTCTCCTGTGTAGAATCTTGGAAATGAAAAAGAATTGTTTGTTGAATGTAAATCCGTAGGTGTTGCATGTGGAAATTTTTTTTAGTTGATTCAAACACTACGATTAGTACGATTCATTGCAAATAAGAGTCATTAAATAAGAATTAGCGCCCGTATGCACCTACAAAGGCGCCAGTTCAATTTGTTTAAAAACATACACGGTTTTCCACAATTTTTGTTTCTTTACGCCCTATATTTACAAGAGTCAAACTGAGACAGAAATGGTTCAAATTGAATCCAACAACCTTACGTATAGCATTATCAGACAAATACCTCGGAGTTTAATTCTTTGATTATTTTCGGCATAAAAAGTTCACTAGTTGAACAGGCGGATCTGTAGGACGAATTTTTAGAATGTGACAGATTTTTTTTAAATAATTTTTTCCGTGTAAAATGTTTTTAAACTGACTTTCTTAGAAAGGCCATAAGAAATCCTGCAAAGGGCCGTGGATTGCTCACTGTTGACTTACTTAATACGGATGGAATTGCACATGACAGCGTTTTCGAATCTGGATGATGGTGGGATCGAGCCAGCGCGCTGCAGTTACAACTGGTGTGTAAAATTAATGGTGGCTACTGTTCGTTAATTCTGTTGAAGTCTCAATTACCTCTCGTTTGTATGGCGTGTATATGAAGTGAAAGGTGTTAGCTTGGGTGTTAGTGCCTCGTCTTTTGACCAAGTTCAAATTTACGAGGCGTAATTGTAGATATTTTTGTTACGATGATACCACGTGGTATGACAGTCATGTAAACTTTGTGCCAAAAAAATCAGTGCAATCAAGCCAACTGTATTATTATTGTTAGTTGACACCGAAACCTGTGTTGCGCTTGCGTGGTTTTGAAGCATCCGTGATGCAGGAATGTTGTGTTTGGACGATAAATATAAACATACTGAAGATTAGTTTTGTTACCCTTAAATTAGGATACAGGAGTTTTTGTTATTGTTTTATATGTTTTATTGTTTGATCCAGAAGTGGTATTAAGGCCGAGCCTTATTTCCTCCGCTGATATAGTAGCGTATATTACTTTGACATTTGGTTGTAATACACTTCAAAATTAAATATCTGAAGGAAATAAAACTGAAATATAACGACTATTCTTTAATTATTTTAATAAATTTTGCAAACTTCTAAAATTATTTTCAATTGAAAATGTGTTCCTTAATCTAACCTTTAATTTAGTAATAAAAGAAAAAGCTGTCGAGATTCGATCATGGTGAGATAATGTTTTTTGTGTGTGTGTGTGCATATTGTTTATTTCTATTGCTCACTTACGAAAGTTAAAAGTTAGTGATTTCTGGAAATTATGACTACCTAAAAGATATTTTTTCATGCCTGGAAGTACTATATTTTAATGACGTTACTCGATGATTTTGTTCGGAAACATGTACGGGATAATAAAAAAAATTATGATGGCGATTTCCCCGTCTTTCCCGCTTGAAGAACCATCTATTGGCGATTCCTTAAAACTCTGGACCATGCCTCGTCCAACTACATAACTTTCATTCACGAAATCTTTGTTATCCCATAAATATAACGAGTTAGAATCGGGTCATTCTTTTTGATACATCCTGTATTTCCCATATTTTTTGTTCGAAGATGAGCTTTTTTGTACTGAAAATACGTAAACACTTAACTCATAACATAAATATTGTTGCAATAGTTAGTTTGATGTTAAGTAAGCAAGTAAACAAACCGAACTTTTTCCCGGTCAACAATTTCATTGTCTTTATCCATACATAGAACATTGGAATGTCAATCCTTTCGAACTGAACAGTTAAAAGCGAGGAGATATTTTCAAAGGTTTGTGATCTTATCACTTCCAATACAAGGCAAGGTGAACTTGTTGGAACAGACAATCAGAAGTATCTGCTTTGTCAATTAAATGTTGAGATTCGCGACAGTTTAATGAGTTCAATGTTTTTGAACTAGTATCACATGACAGCATTAATGAATAGAGCAGGTTAAATGCGCATAAATTTTGCAGTTTTGAATGGACTCATTCACAAAGGAACTTGATTACAATCGAGATTTTTAATGTAATTGAACAGCGCATTGCTTCACCTTATTCAAGGTGAAGGTTGTCTTGCCTTCTCTTATTGTCCCGTCAAAAATTAAATCTTATTTGTGGAGGTTCACTTTCCTTCACTGAAATGTGTTCCTCTTGCAAAACGATCTCTTCTTTTAGATCTCCTACTTACCAACTTTCCTCGTGTTAGTTAACGCTGTTTGATAGATTCGTTAATCCAAACAATAGATCGGAAGATAGGGCTAAAAGCGGTTTCACTCTCTCTCTCTCGCCTTTTTGTTGGGAGAGTTATTATCGGTCTTTATCTTCAAAGAAAGGAAATGGCCGGGTCGAAAATAGGTCACATGGTTATAAGGTTAATTTCTTTTTTAGCATGAATACTAATATTCAAGGCTGGATTCCGAAGCCTTCCAGTAGCTCATTTTTTTACATAAACAATGCAATGTTTTTAATCCAGAGGAACCCTATTAGCAATTCAGAAATGTTTTTCTGGATCGGTTTAGTCCACATGATGCCTGTGGGGTGAGAATTGTCTTGCCTCGCATGCCAAAGGTACCGGGTTCGAATCCTGGGTAAGGCATGGATGTTCGTTGTGGTTCGCAATCCACGTTAAATTGTAGGTCACGGTCATATTAGCCTTTGTCATAAAAATAGGTTGTTGAGCTTACCAACCAACCGAATCGGTCGAATAGTACTCGTGATCATGCAAGTTAAAATATTTAAAAGAACTTGTGATGGTTGGTCAGTATGTTTATCCATCCGATATGGTACCTGAATTCATGGGTTACGAAACTGTACAAATAATGATTCGAATACACATAAATAAGACTTGGAATCTAAATACATCGATTTTGGTATGCGCTATTCCTTTAACTTATGTTTGTTGGGTTGGTTGGTTTGTACGCTCTACGACCTATGTTTATGCTCAGTGACGGCTGATCAGGCCTGGACCTACAGCTTAACGTGGATTCCGAACCATTACAAACATCCATGCCTAACCCAGGATTCGTTCGAGTCCCGTGTTAAGCATGGGTGTTTGTAAATGTATGTTGGCTTGTCTAATGACGAATGTTTCGGCGCATTATAGCCCTCGTGTTGCTGACGGCGCCAGATAATCTGAATACAACCAACCTAACCCAGGATTCGAAACCGGCACCTTTGGCATGCGAGGCCAGAGCGCTTACCCCTATGTTTGTTGGGAGATAGGTAAAATATATTAAAGAAAATCCTGCATAGGCTGCTATATTTCCAATATGAGCCATTGAAAGGTAACGTTTGATGAACTTAACGTTCGAATGCTTTGGGCTTGGAACATTTATGTTGACCTCTTATAAAACAGCACAGTTGTCCTAGTGCAATTTTGTTTTGATTTCTAGGTTACATTGTCAAATCTTGTACTCATTCTTAATGTTAACCTTTAACTGCTGTAAGCGGTCTGACAGACCGCGAGTCATTTTTTGTGGAATGCTTCCACCCCCTAAAATAGCACATCTTTAACATTTATATAAATTTTTCTGGTTCTATGTTTCTAAAACTTTAAACTGATGTTCACCAATTAGTTTGGCGCAGTATGGACCATGTGTAGCTCTTGCGCCAAAAACCTCAAAACCACCCAACCACAGCAGTTAAAGGTTAAGTTAGGAAAAAGCAGATTAGTTTTTCTATACCCTTGGATACTAGATTCAGTATTTTGCGTTTCGACGGTTCAATAACATTAACTCCCTATTATCCCACTCCTTCGAGAACAATTTACGTATTAAAGTGGTGCTATAAAATGGACTGTCAGAATGTGAGGTCAACTTTATCATGAAGTCGAAGTTAGAAGTGCTTTCAATGGAGGCGTTTGAAAGGAAACTTTTTGTCACTTGCGTCATGTACGACGTCACAGTAAATTTATTCCTTGTTCTCTTCAATAAAAGTTATTCCTTGTTTTCTTTACTGAAGTTAATCGAATTATTATTCGTATCATTAAATAGAACACAATTTAGAACTTAATCGCTATTGCCATTTTGCCTTTCGACTTCTGGATAATATCTCCCTGTTATCTCGCTCTTCGATGGCAGTTTGGTCTTTGAAAGTGGTTATGCAGATTGGATTGTCATCACGTGGTGTCAGCTAATAATATAGGTCCATTGGTTATTCTCTTGGTTAATTACCTACGTTGATGAGGAGATACATTTCAGAAACTGATTTTTGTATGGGTCCACAAAATATTGAAAAAAAAAAAAAAAAAATATGAGAAAATAAGACCAGTTCCTTTACCTACTCTTTAAAATATTAATTGCCATTAATTAGCCTGGGACATCTTTTGAAATCAATAATTCACAGAGTGGCCACAGAACCTGGAAATCAGGGAAGTGTCAGGGAGCTTTCTGATTCTGGAAAAAAAAATCGGGGAAATGTGAGTTTTTTGAAATTTCACGAAAATCAGGGAAATTTTCTATGTTTTGAAGGCACGTTTCCGCGTTCATCCATATTTTGACGCCATTTTCCCGGAAGATTGTGGTGGTAATCATTAGAAGTGTAATGTTACGGAATAATTTAAATTTTTCATTACCGCTAAAACTATTTAAAAAAAAAAAAATTGGCCTATTATCCTTTTAGCATGCATGTTCTATTTGTTCAGCGGGTCTGCACATCTGGGAAAAGTTGGGGAAATTTTAAAAAAAGTTTGCCGTAAATTCAGGGAATTATCACAATTTTTCCTGAATTTTGTGGCCACTATGATTCAGGGTTCACTAAAGACGATAACTATCCTATGCATGAGAAAGCAAATGGCCATCAAGCTAGTTGGTTTGGAGTGTTATTTGCTAGAATGGCATCTAAGCATCAAAACAAATCTATCTATTGGTCTGTGTTACAACCATCGATATAAATAAACTGGATAGACTGCTTAACGCTGGAAAAATGAAGCCGTTGCCAGATGCCGTTGGTGGGATAAAAAATAAGGACTGCCGAGGATTGAAAATAAAATTTTGGGTTGTACACAGCAGAAATGTCAATAGTAGACCTTAATTAGTAATAATGTGCAAAAAATATATACTCTAGCATTTTACAAGGTTTTTCGCATTTCCATCCAACTATAAAAGTGAACTGTGATTGGTTAATCTTTCCACCAGCTTCGCAATTCCCGGCGCGTTTTTCTCTTTGCATTGACAATGGAGCAGTCTATCCAGTTGTTTATCAATATCGATGGTTACAACAAGCAAGCGATCCATTATCCCTGGACTTTTACTCTTGTTTTATACAAAAACTATTCAGTGTTGCGGTATAGTCAATCATAGAAGTTATGCCACTAAATGCACAACTGTTAGTATTAATGTATTAGTTTTTCTTTCTATCTAAAAGCTAATTTACACGCTACCAATCGGCGAAACAGTTGAGATTGCCAGTTTGTGACGTCACCTGACTAGTATCGCCTGTAGATGAAATATATTCTGTTTACTGGCGCCTGCGACTCCCGCCATCCTATCGCATACGCTCTTTTGTGACCACCGATAGGCGGCGTGGTGGTCGCTCTATGACGCCACATAACTGGCGATCTTAACTGAGACGTTGACTGGTAGCATGTAAATCAGCCTTAAGTAAAAACTGAACAAATTTGGCTATTGCACAATTTCATTGCCAATAACGAAATTTTATAACTTTTCGGAGAATGAATTTTTATACTTTTTTAAAAAATAAAAGAACTATTGAGTGGGAATAAAACTAAAATAATAATAATAATAATAAAAAAAAAAACGCTGTTCCATTCACAAGATAAAAGGGAAATTGTTCCCTCTTTCGTTGCAGAACTAATCCCACTAGGTCCATATGTCAACAAGTGGTACGGACATTACATTTTCCCTCTTTCTTTCATCCCTCATATTGAATTGACTGCATATTAAAAAAAAAAATCCTTTCTATCTTAAGTCTCGCGTTAAAAGACTTTTCAGAAAATCAATAACCGACTCTCACAAAATTAGTGAAAGCACTCTATTGAATGAGTTCCTTATATCAAAAAATAAAATAAAATTAAACGTTCCGTAAACGATTCCCATTTCTGGGCTTGTTGGCCATCTCCAGAACTAATCCCAACAGGTCTGCATTTCAACAAGTGGTACACAGCCCCCACCCCTTTCTCAACTCCCAGCAGAGATGCGTTCATATCCGCTCCATTCCGGGAACTCCCATAGCGAGAGAGAGAGAAAACTTGAAGCTGCTGGATCCGGATGATTTTTCCAGAACCTCCGTATCGATCCGGGAAAGTGACGTCACACACACGCGTTCCCGATTTCTGCGTGCAGAATAGGGATTCCGGAGACGTACTTACACCGCCCCCTTCTCCTTTTTTCACTCGGAAGAGAGGAGGGATATGGCAACAATAAAAATTCAGACGACAGGGCAAGTGCTTGTGAGAAGTGTCCCCAGGTCAAAGACATCCAAGAAGGACTGTTGTCAGTGTCGTGATTATTAGGCAATATGTCGATGGTCGTCGCTTCCAAGCTTGGAAAAGGTTATCCTATCGATCCAGTGGCGTGAGTATTGCATCACGTATGTCTTCTCTCTCTCTTCTCCACCTGATGTAGTGGCGGATTGTTGTGTCTTATTTGTCACTGCGTCATAGGACGTATGTCTCGATCATTTGACACTCTGGAAATATTGTACTCTTCATTGATGGGGGAATGACTCTTAACCTTTTGTGGGGGAGGGTATGCCGGGATCTTTCTTCAAAGTGCCGGATTTCTTACCATATTTCCTCTAGGCATATTCGTGAAGATTCACTTTCAGGTATCGGGGAAGATTTAGTTTCATTGGTACCTTGAGTTATTATTTCCACTTAAAATTGTTTTGTTTCAAATGCTTTTAAGGTGGCTTTCTATTTCTGTGTACTTAGCAAATTGTGTGATTAAAATGTTCTAGAGTAGTTAGATATGTTCCAGAAATAATGTGTATCATGTGTTGTAGTGAGTGTTTGATGACACACAATGTCTGTAAAAATTTCACTTGTTTGGTTTAGGTACACAATTAGTACATCATTATTGTAGCTGGAAATCTGTTCTCCCCACCCCCATAAAACTCTTTCCGAATGGTTGATCATGTACAAGCTGAATATTTTAATTTACAAACTAGTTTATAAAAATTCCGAAATTGAAATGTTCACGGATGTCAAATCATACATTTAAGAATCGCTTGTCTATTGCATTTTCTTCCATACTAAAAACAGTACATTTTGGAGTTACATACTCGGATAAATGCTCTAATGGCAAAAAATACAGTAATGATTGTCCACATAAACGGGTTGATGCTTGAAAAATGTATGCTTTTCCGTATTTGTTTGAATAGAATCTGTTTCTAATGGATATTTTAAATAAGATTTAATTCGAATCAGAGGTTTATCGAAATCAACAAATCTCCAATAATTGACTTAATCAATAATTTTTCATCTAAGATTACGAGTTTCTCATTAAAATTCTAGCTTTGTACTTCAAATTTTTTACAAAATGTACCGTATTTCCTTTTGAGAGATAGCAGAGTTAGATATGGATAATTGCTTGAATGTTTAAAATCCCATTGTCAGTTTCTTCAAAGCAGCGATTTCTTATACTCTTGATTTTGAATATTACGAAGACTTGATCCTTCACTGCGCTCTCTCTTTTCAAAAGGTAAGCGGCCCAGTTATCTTTTGAACCTATCACCATTTGCAATCACGACCTTCTCTAATAAATAATTATGGTGGTTAATATATGAATTCAACTCCCAGAAAATGTTGCCGACCAAACGGTATAGTGGTTAGCGTGCTAGCTTCTAGACCGCGAGGTTGCGGGATCGAGTCCCGTGTTAGGCATGGGTGTTTGTAAATATGTATGTTGGCTTGTGTAATGACGAATGTTTCGCCGCATTAAGGCCCTCGTGTTGATGACGGCGCCAGATAATCTGAAAACACCTAACCAACCCAGAAAATGTTCATTTGATTTATGAGGGCGAGTTGAAATAAGATTTTATTTAGAAAATTTAATTTTTAAGCAGTGTGGGAAAGGAGAATCATTTTTTTAAATGAATAGGGTTGAGTTTTTTATTGGTATTGGCCTTGAAACAAATATATATATATATATAATGTTCCTGTGTTAAACCAGTATATGACATAGAAATGTTTTTTCATTGTATGAAAATTAATAGATATTATTCGGGGAAGCGCTGTTCAATAGCATTATAAAATAAAGTACTTTATTGCCTGCACCGTTAAATGTTATAGGTTGCGTAACATAGGTTATAATTTTGTTTCTTTTGACATATATCGATATTTCCTTGTGACATTCAATGATAAATAAGTGCCTCGATTGACTAAGTTACATCACAAAAATATGTCATCATATCATGTATACTTGCTTTCGAGTTATGATACCAGTGAATTATATGATACTGATGAAAATCACTGTAATATTAATTTACACATGAAATAAAACAAAAAATTTAACTGAGGTGAAATGTTTAGTCTATACTGACCTTTGTTTTTGCGAAAAAAGTCTGTTTTATTTCATCATATTTAAACGTAAGCTTTTCATTGTATTACAGCGAAGTACAATTGATTAAAATTGACCGATATGACCTGTTTCAAATGATCACGGTCGAATAAGGTTTTCTAATTACTTGTGCTGGACTGAAAGACAAGAGAAATGCGAGCATTTTTCATGCAGGCCACGGAGAGACGTTTCTAAATTTAGTCTTTTTTTAAAAACAAAACAAAAAACAATTACCGGAAATTGGTTACTCATGTCGGATGTGCTTTTTAGACGACTTGTTCTAATGAGGGGGGACATAAATAATACGGAAGGTTTCTTCCGTTTTTTTTAACACGCTTTTATTAGTTTCACCTGTATGTTTGCCTGTAACCGACTCTTTTGGGCTCGATTTTGCTCTACTTTGAGCGATCAGATTTGATTCAAACTTTGCACACTTGTCAAAGACCGATGACAATACAATAATTCAATAAGTTTGTCGCTTTATCACAAGGATTAGCTCGTGTTGCCCTTGCGCCGTTAAATTCCAACCAACCAACCTTCTCCGGAATCGAACCCTGATGTGCCTTACCCGTTACAATCCCAGTAATCACAGAACCTATCATCGACAATTGATAAGGCAGTCATTTGAAAGATTTGTCGTGGGCACGACGGTTATACAAAGCGTGTTTTTTTAGTCGCATTATCCTTACCAGGATCTTCAGGATTAGTGATTTTTCATATTCAGAGACACGTTAGTGTTTTGTGCCAAGTAATACGGCTTGTACTAAGGCATACACATGACTTAACCCTTTGCACTCCAGTGGCGCCTTTCAGGCGCTACACGATTGGATGCCAAACCATTAGAGGACCATTAGGTGTCATGCTGAAATTCGATGCAAGGCCAATGACTGTGTTTAGTTTCTATGAAGCAAATCCATAAACACCAGCCGAACCTTAAATGTCTCGAGTTGCTGATTCCTCCGCGCGAAAAAGGCCTGGAGTGCAAAGGGATTTGAGACAAGCATGTGACTATTGGCAGGAACAACTGGAGAGTTTTGTACACTTAACTAAAAAATTAAATAAAAAAAATTATAGTTTAAAGAAAAAATAATTAATAATTTAAAAAACTAAAAAACACGCTTTAATAGAAAACCAAACTAAAAAGTAGAAAATAATTAATAGTTTAAAAAACTAAACACGCTTTAATAGAAAAGTGAACTAAAAAGTAGAAAATAATTTTAAATAAGTATAGAGTGAGTAACAAGAAATATTTATTTTATCGTAAAAAAGCGTGAGGCGCTGGATGTCAATTGTTGTAAATATTTAATGACAGATATTGGTAAAAGTAGAGCCATTATAAAAATATCTTAAAAAGCACCCCACACTTCTTTACGATAAAATTAATATTTCTTGTTAATCACTCTATACTCATTTAAAATTATTTTCTACTTTTTACTTTTTTCTATTAAAGCGTGTTTTTTAGTTTTTTAAACTACTAATTATTTCTTTACAAGAAAGTTCTTCTTGATTCTTGATCAATGGTACGTTTCATTTGTGTGCGTTGATCTGACAATATGTTGGTTGTAAAAAAACACAAAAAAACCACTTTGCGCCACTTTTGATATCCTAGGTGTGACTGGATTATAAGTACGAATTTTCGAAGAATTGTTTATGGCTAAAACAGAACTACATTTCAAAAAATAAGGAATACAATTTAAATATCTTAGAGATACATAAAGGATGCATTATTCTTGAGGTAAATATATTAATGATGACAATGTTTCTTTACACCTTTTTTTTCCTAAAAAATAATTTAGGAAATGTATCTACTTTTATCAACTTGTGTCACGTAGAGTCAGGTTTTTATTATTCAAAATTCTATTTAGAAATTAACACAAATTGAGTCATTTCTTTTGATTTCTTTGTAAAGGATTCACTTTTATATAATTGTTACTGAATAATGAATACGGTTACTTACAAAGTATCAGTCTATATAATGTGAATTGATGTTATGCTTCACAAAAACCGCCTCGCTACGAGTCTCCTAAAAGATTAAAAAGCCTTCTAATAAGGATCATTAGTTTTCATTCCAAATCACTTACGGACGTTAACTGCTAGCGCTTCGATTGTTGTAGTTCAAAGACCTGTTCGCCGGGTAGAACTTTAATTCCACTTGCATATGGAGCTGGAAGCTCTAATAAAGGACCAAATTGTATTATATCTGTAGATTCGAGCCTTTTTTGAGCAAAATGAATGGCGCTTTAAGTTAGTTTTTGAAGATTGGTTTTCTTTTGGATTTAGCCTCCGATATTGCGTGGGATGGAATGAAGCTTAAACCCCTTGGGTACAGATTTATTTGGGAAAATTCTTGCGTTTTGAAGGGTTGGTTCGAAACAATAAAGGAACTTTAAAGGAATACAGCCAAACAAATTATTTTTTTAAAGTATAGGTAAACCAACCGATGTTTGACTTAACCAATCATGGTTCTTGTGACATTAAAATCTATCCAATCAAACTAGTTTGAATGACGAATTAGGTTCGTCATTATTAACAGGCAAAACAAGTGCATGACGAATCTCAGCCGTCAAATGTACCCAAAGGGTTAAACAATCTCGAATTTGTTGGTTCGGGTAGATTTCAGTGCGCTGTTTTTACAATACGATCAACGTAAAATGACAGAAACCTCAATTTCACCCACCCCCCTTCTCTTTTCTTCTTTTGATCATGACCTGGGAGTCTTTAATTCGAGTTTTGCCTACAATTGTTTGTATGAAACAGAACGCTTCAAAAATAAGTTTTTGTTCCATTTTTACATCCTAATATATTTTGTTAGAAAAATGACAATATTTTGTGTGTGTGTCAAAATATTGATCAATTTTCACCGAATTCTGCGTTAGACAGGAGAAATAGCTCTGGTTCTTTTTAACTTTGTATGAATCGGGCTAGTACTAATTGCTGCCAAAATCTCTAGTTATTAACACATTGAAAGTTGTCAACGAGTAATATCGAATTTTATGCGATCGACTGGGGAAATGGCATACAGATAATTATCTTATTAGCGAGAGAAGTGACAAGTTCAGTTACCTTGTCGGTAATATATCGTACTCATATTTTTAAATCTGCCATTTTTCTACCAAAGCTAACATTTATCGTTTTTGTTGAGTTAATTTAGATGAATTCAAGGCCAAACAGTTTTGTGTGTGTAAAAATATTGAGCAAGTCACTGGCCAAAATTTAAAACTACTAGGGGGCTTCGCCCCCAGCTCGCTAACGCTCGCCAACCCCCAGCTCGAATTTGTGGTTAAAACATCTTGCTGCTCTCGAATAGGTTTGCCAGCCATAAAAAATGTAACCAAATTTTTATAAATTTAATGTAAGGCCTAATAGAGAAAACACCCAAATTGCAAGTTTCATAATAGAAAGTTAAATATACTATCCGCCAACATTCTGACTTAAAACTTCATTAGCTATGCCCTAACATTGAAGTCTCAATATCTTTTATTTATTCTGATAAGTCGCCCCGTTAGAGAACGACGTCCAACGCGAAGCATTTTCTGGATAGAAATACTTCAAAATAATAACTACTCTAATACAAAAATGCTTCAGAAAAACAGAAAAAAAAAAAATCAACTTTGAAACGAAGAGTTTAAAAAGAGCTTTAAAATTAGCAATGGGTTTGTTGTTTACATATAGCTTTAAAATTAGCAACGGTTGGTTGGTTGGTTGAACCCCCGAGCAGCCGGTTTGTTGTTTACATACGTAAGGATGTTGCCAATCATATATTCATAATCATTGAGGCTTTGTAGTAGCTTAATGATGAAAAATATTGAAATTTAACTAATTAATAAACTGTTAATAAATTATTTTGGCACGTTTTGGCAAATCTACAGCTTATTTCCTTTAAAATGACACCTTGATCATTGAAATTGGTTGAGCAGTTTAGGCGGACGGACTAACCCCAAAAAACGTATTGCCTATTAAATATATAGATATATAGTATTGGTATCTCTAGATACAACCCGTAGAGCTCTTGCAAAATATGACAATTTTAGTATTCTTTTAAAAAAATTGAAGGAATTATTTACAAAACAAAATTAGAGGTATACACTTGAAGTCAATGTGATGTTATTCGACTTTCTTGATGAATGGGAAAACGGTCGGTTCTTCGGTAATTCAATTACGCTTTCTATCGCCTAATTACAAGGGTGGGAAAAATATCCAAAGTCTTTTGGTGATCTAATATTGAGCGTCTTTTTCCTCTGTTCCAGAAGAACTCTTTTCTGCTTGAGAATGCCTCCTCTTTCCTCCTGTTCGAGTGTCACGCAAACAGTTCCCCAGTCCTCCACGGAAAAAATGTCCGAAAATTCATCAGCGAACCACCTCCTGGACTCAATGGAAGACGAGGTGGTCCACGACGACTGCGATCTCGTCGTCGAGGAATCGCACCCAAGTCCCAAGACAGCCTCTGCCAGTGAGACCTTGCCTCTTTCCAGCGAGAAGCCGCCCTTGAAGATCGTGTGGAGGAATGTCATACTGTTTGCTTATCTTCACATGGCGGCCGTGTATGGGGCGTACCTCATGTGCACTTCGGCCATGTGGCAGACGAACCTCTTTGGTGAGCATCACTTTGCTTAGTACTAAACTTCAACTTAACTAGACATCACTTAGACGGTAGATCGTGATAGTGCTCATAGGTATTTAATCCATTTTGGCGGGGTGAAAGCATAATGTTCGCCAAACCACAACCCTGTAGAGAACAAAAGGCTATAAGGTTTGGCGAGAATTATGTCTTCACTCCGCCAAAATGGATTAAATACCTATGAGCACTGTCACGATCTACCGTCTAAGTGATGTCTAGTTAAGTTGAAGTTTAGTATAGTATTTGTATTTGAAGACTCAGTGTTCAGAATGTTAGATTGTAGAAAAACTCGTCAATATTAAGTAAATTTTGTATGACTCACCATGATGAAAATTGTTATTAATATTTTCAGACATATATTAGTAGCTAAGTATGTGTAGCAAAATGTAGCTAATTTTAATTGATCTATCCTAATTTAAACTCATGTTCCTCGTTTCTCATATGCAAGCAGGCAATACCATAAGGAGGTTATACAGTCTTTGAAATTTCGAATAAGAGCAGAATTTGAGCAACACTAACTTTAAGACCTTTTCCAAAAGACCTTTATTATTGAAACTAACATATCTTTAGTATTTCTTATTGGCAGGCTTCAACGACTACCCTCAGGGTGTGTTTGGAAGCATCTTGTCCAACAACATAAAATACTATCCTTAAATGATATTTATGGGTTGTTTGAGGTTTTTTCAGATGTTTACATATATTAATCATGTTATGAAAGAATTCGTTTCTTGAGGCTCTTTCTAGATATTCTTCTTTTAGACTAATTGATTACATACTAAAACACCTAATAAATAATATCTAAAAGTTTTTGGGACCTTTTTGTCCTCGAATAGTTTTGACAATATTTTCTAGATGGTTTTGCTTTGAACTATTATGTTGATGGATTGGTTGGTTGTATTCAGATTATCTGGCGCCGTCAGCAACACGAGGGCTATAATGCGCCGAAACATTTCGTCATTTAACAAACCAACATACATTTACAAACACCCATGCCTACACGGGACTCGAACCCGCAACCTCGCGGTCTAGAAGCCAGCACGCTAACCACTATACCGTTTGGTCGGCATTATTATGTTGATGGAATAGGAAACTGATAAACTACACAATCTTCGTCTCTTTCAAATCTTGATTATAATTCAAAATTCTATTTGCAGCCATATTCCTCTACTTAATTTCTGGCATCGGTGTCACTGCTGGAGCACACAGACTCTGGGCACATCGATCGTACAAAGCCAGGATGCCACTGAGGATTCTGTTGGCATTCATCTACACCATTGCATTTGAAGTGAGTATATTGTTATTCAACCAACACAAGTAGTTGAAATCAAGTTATTCTAAAGTGTCAAGTCAGTTAATGCAGTAAATTGACATGCGGAAAGAATAAGCCTGTTTTGAGTCATTTTTTAATCGCATGCTGGGGGATATAAGTTTGATTTTTAACTTTTGTTCTGAAGGGACCCTAAATGTATTCTCACAGCTGTTTAAAGAATTGGCATTTTCGGCACTTACAGTAGTATTGTTTTTAATGTATCAAATGATCATTTGGATCATTTTTATTAATTAAATACTAGCAAAAATGTTTGTAAATGTACAGGGTTCATACGCCTCAGGGAGAATGGGGAAAACCTGGAAAACTCAGGGAAATAAATCAGCCCTTAAAATCTCAGGGGAAAAAAAAAGAAAAATCCCCCCTAAGCTTGTTGTTACTCTGGAAAAAAATCCTACTCTTCGTTGCTATTTGTCTAACTCTAAGAATTGAAGTTAGTTTTATTTGATAATATAGACTTGCAGAAAGTTAAACTAGTTAAACTTAAAGAGAAAAAAAAACAACTTTTTTTTTGAGTTATCGGAAGAATTTGTATAATCAAGGTTTGACTATATTTATGTGGCTAAAAAGCCCGCGATAGAAAACACGGTTCTTGAAAAGGCAATCAATTTTTTGTTCTGGAAATGAGTATGAACCCTGATGCTAGGAAGGTCACACTTTTCTGTTTCAAATATTCATATGCATTTATTTTCTAAAGAGCAGCGATAGTAGACTATTGTTTTGTTGCCATTATAACGTATGCTACAATGCTCTCCAACGTTTGTTAGGACACATTTTGGTGCCCCTTCCTGATGAGAAAGCACTCTCATTTCAATTTCATGGTTAGGTATTCTCAAACTATTTGATTAGAGTGATGAAAATCGGTGATAGTTGAATTCATTATTTTTAGAAATGTTGGAAAACTTTTCAAAATTTGATTAAGAACATTTAGGATTTTCTTTGCTAATGCTGTATCGAAGCTGTTTGAAAACCCCTCACGTTGATATTTTAATTTTCGGATTGATAGCAGAACCGTTAAGTGAGAAGAATTTATCCAAAAAGTCTGGTAATTCTATCAGAAAAGTCGAGAGATGTTTTTTTTTTTTTTTTACTGGATTTTGTTACCAACCTTACTTTCCCCATATGAATTATATTTTAGTACCAAGTTTTCTTGTTCTAACTTTATGATTGCTGTTTCAGAATGACATCTTCGAGTGGGCCCGTGATCACCGTGTCCACCACAAGTACTCCGAGACCGATGCCGATCCTCACAATGCCACCCGGGGATTTTTCTTCGCCCACATCGGATGGCTACTCTGCAGGAAGCACCCGGAGGTCATCAGGAAGGGGAAAGCCATCGATACCAGCGACTTGCTTGCAGATCCAGTGGTCAGGTTCCAGAGGAAGTGAGTTTTCACCTTTATAATATAGTGAACGTGCGAATTCCAGACTACGTGTACTTGAAGCTGGCGGAACGGCACAAGATTGCTTACAAGTTGAAATTGACTTATGACGTTTCTCCAGATTCAAGTCCATGTATTCTGTGATTCTGTCCACACTTTAACTCAGTCAAACTCTAATTAGATTTTACTCCCATCGTCACACACTCTGTCTTGTTGAAAATAACTGTCGTATTTGTTTATAGATTTTATATGGATTAATTATGTAAATGTTAATTATAGGTTCAATTTTTATACTTAATAGAGTAGTACAATGAAGTTTAATGTTGCTTATTTACTAAGCGTGAATGCTATCTTGTAATTGTTAATGTGTGATCATCAACTGCGTTTGTTCACTAATTCGGTTCTTTCTTGATGTCATCTGTATACTCTTCATTGCGGTACTTTCCCGGGGTACTAATCCGTTTTTTTCTTCTTTCCAGGTACTACCTGCCTCTGGTCCTTCTGTGCTGCTTCGTTCTACCCACATCCATCCCTATGTATTTCTGGGGCGAGACATTCTCCAACGCATTCTTTGTGGCCACACTTCTCCGGTTCTGCTTTACCCTCAATCAGACATGGCTGGTCAACTCGGCTGCTCACATGTGGGGGCAGAGGCCGTACGACGTGACCATCAATCCACGCCAAAACGCACTGGTAGTACTTGGAGCGGTCGGGGAAGGCTTCCACAACTACCACCACACCTTCCCTTATGATTACGCCACTAGCGAGTACGGCATCAAGTACAACCTGACTACCGCATTCATCGACGCCATGGCGCTGATCGGTCTGGCTTATGACAGGAAGACGGCTTCGAGGAACGTCATCAAGGCAAGGAAGATCAGAACGGGAGAGGACATGCCGGCACAGAAAGCAACCGAGAAAAATGGCGTCGTGCACGTTTCCAAGTCAGCTCAGAATGGCGTTGATGGCGTCCTTCACGAATCTAAATTGGCACAGAATGGAATGAATGGCATCTTGCATGATTCTAAAGTAGCACATAATGGAGTGAATGGCATCTTGCATGATTCTAAATTGGCGCAGAACGGCTTGAACGGCATCCACAAACGGATTGTACAGGACGAAGTGGTACAAAATGGCGTGCCAATATTCCAGAACGACACAGCTCAGACATTGCAGAGCGGTCTGAAAGAAGACTGAGGTGGAAGAGGCGAAGGTAAAGTAAATTTACAAGATGAAGGACGCTTGATACTTGATAGACGTTGGTGCTTGTCTTGTACACTTTTAAGGACAAAAGATGAACGTAGGTGCTTGTTATGTACAAGTGAAAGAACATTGATGGGTGTGTTTTGTACTGTACAAGATGAAGAACACTTAATGGATGTACCTGCTTGCCTTGAACACTTGGCCACTAGGCAAAACCTGCGATGTCTGAACTTGTCTGCTTAATTCTCCGCCAAACAAAACGAACTTAAGATGATAAAGTAGTTGAGATTTTGTTTTCTCTCTGTGTATTATTAGAATCTGTGTCGTATTTATTTGTTCTACCGGTGTTTTCTTCATTTTCAACTGGGAATGGTATTTGGCGTGTCACATTCCTCTACCAACTGGTATATAAAGTGATTTTCAGTCAGAGCTTTGTGCCCTTCAAAAACTATTTATTGTGATGGAAGTGATAAGAGTGTGTATTGTGAGTGAGCTTGTGGTATTTTAATGTCGAATTTGTTAGGTAATATGCAAATCAATTAACCGAGTTGATTTAGTTAAAAATAGACACTATAATGATTTGATGTCTCTATTATTGGGTAAAATGTTATGTTTGTTTTCTTGTTTCGGTTTGAAACCTATTGTTAGCTTTATGTTTTTGTTTATTATTTTTGATATAAAATTTGCAACCAAGGTTTAAAAGACATTGTTTTGTTACTACATTTTTTATTGAGAGGCGTCGTATTATAAATTACACGAAATTGGTAAGGGGGCTCTTCTTAAATCACCAAGTAGCGTTTTTTTTCCACTCTTTTCAGGAATTAAATTCTTATCACCTTCGTTTCTGATTTCGGTCTCTCATAAATTTTTAAAAGTAAAATATATCATACATTTTTTGTGTCATACTGCACGATTTGCTTTATTATTAAAATTATTTTTCTAGTAAATTCTTGAAAGGAATTTAAATTAAAATACAACGAAAGATAATTTGAAATGAATAGTAATCGTGTTTAAATATTTTCAAGTAAATTAAAAAAAAATTTAATTCAAAGAAGTGTTAAAGGAAAAAAGTAAAGTTGAAGTAAAATTCCATAAAATAGTTCAATGAAAGAGTAATACCTCAACCATCTTATTCAAATGCAAATTTACTAAACAGTTTGAATTACGCTTATTAAGAGATGTACAAGAAAATGTAATCTAATTTAAACTTCATGAATGGATTTAAAATAAGATTTTATACAAAGAATAATATTCTAACTTATGCTTATAATACCTTATTCGTTATAATTTATTTCTTTTAAAGGTGCATAACATTAAGTTCTCTGATCTCTCCCCAAAGTGTTGCGTAATTTAAGGCTGCCTTCTAAATTTCATAAAAAAATTATTTAATAACTATTTACATCGATGCTTAAATTTACATTCACGAAGAGATATTAGTAAGTAAGAAAATGTAGTAACCTATGTGATATATAACTTTCCAAGTGTTGACAAAACCGATGCGTATGTAACTTCTTAGACAGAAATTTCAAATGTTAAAAAAATTTATCAAACTCTGTATTTTGTTTGAAGTTTCTTTCACATAATTATCAGGGTAAATGGGTTTATATTGTGCACAAATATTCAAGGTAAATATGCTTATATCGTAACTTAAGTTTTTAACAATTATATATTTAAGACGTACTTTATTGCTTGCTTTGCGTTTTATGCAGTATTGGATTACTGTTGGCCATCAAAATGCTGAACGGAAAGTGGTTTTGAAGATAATTTTCATAGATCAATGCTCTTAGTTTTACGTTCAGTACAATTTTCCTGCTGCTAGGGTAAATTTGCTGTTTTGTGTTTCTTTTTTATTCAAAGAGTCCTTGATGTAAATTATTCTTGTATTGTGTCCGTTACTTGCACGAGCTTTTTAAGTCCCAAACAAGCAGATCAGCATTATGGTAGAAAGAGGGTTAATGGCGAAAATAAATCTTTTTCTGTGCATGACTTCAGCAACAGAAATAATTATCGGGTTGTTGTATTTGTTTTGGCCCTGTTGATTTTCTTCTATATTGACTCATTATTTAATAAGTGTTGTTAGTAGATTAACATAACATATTTTCCCTTACCTCTTTTCATCAAGATACATAAACTTTTGTGGTGTAACATAGTAATAATAAAACATCTCACCATTTTATAACATAAAAATGTTGGCATAGTAATCCCTCAAATTTTTTTTTTAACAAAGCTGCTATTAAATTTTGATCATACTTTCGAAATTGTGCCGTTCAATTTAAAATTTCTAAGGAAAATATTTTCTTTGAAGCTACAAAAATATCTGTAAACTATATTAAAGTACACAATTTTTATTAAATATGAAACATATTATATTTTATGATGCGAATATTGGATTTATAACACGAATTATCAAAACTATTAATTTTTAATTTTTGTAAATATTTTTCATAAAAAATGGAAATGATATTTACTGGCCAACGAGAATTTTCGTGAGTTGAAGTACATATTTGTATCGTATTGTTAGCTTAGAAATTTGTACCGTTACCAAATAAATCTATTGTTTAAATGTGAATTTTTGTTTCTTTGAATAAACTTGTTTGCACATTTATGTTTTAAAATACAGAAAGTGTTATACTCCTCTTTTGTATTGTGTTAAAATTTGTTAAGGAGAAGAAGAAATTTGCTCAACAGGGAAAAAAAAAAAGGGAATTGCTGAAAGAAGGTCCCTATTCCTAAATTAGATATTAATGTAATGGAAAATAACTTTTACATAATCATATTAATATATAAAATTGTTAGTTTGATATAAGCCACTCTAAAACGGTATAGCCTCAATTTTGAGTATGTATTCAAAACATGCAAGAAAACTATGAAACAAGGTATTCCTAAACCACCGCATTAACAATATATTTACATAATCTTGAGCTAAAATTGAGAGTGGGCTTCGGAAAATAATATTTATTGAGATATCCGTAATCAAACTTAACAAGTCAAATCTTTACAATTGATTTCTGAAAACCCTTTTCATTCGTCGGTTATATTTTGAATGTTAGAAGAAATTTATTCTTTCTCTAATTGGAAAAAATATTAAAATGAGCGTGGCCACTTCGAAACTGAAATCAAAGTGAAGAGTTGGGAGTATTTTTACAATCAATTTATTGTCTTTTGACTAACTTTAGAATTAAAAATATTTATATTTGGTAACACTAACATTTAATTTGAAAATATATTTAGAAATTTTTGTTTCAATAAATAGCTGAAACTTTCGAAATTTGATGATTATACTTAATTTCAAAAGTACCCGTTTTCAAGAAGGAAAAAAAAAATCTCTTCTTAATGTCATGTGATTGTGGAGACAAACTCATTGCCATGTTCTTCTGATCCACTTGCCAGAATGCTCCTTGTTAAAAGTTCTCTAGTTGTGGGTTATATTACTGAAACAAGTAGTGGGTTACACTTGAAACCACATGTGCTATTGTGGCTCTTAGTAAATACATGCTAATAATTCAAGAAAAAAACATTTAAATAATTATAAGTGTGTAAATGCACTACACTAGTTGCATTTTATTACTAAGAATGAGGCTTATGTCGGCGAATTCGTCACAGGAATGTGTTTTACTAAACATTAATAGACATTAGATAAAAATGGATTTAAAAAAAGGCTAAAAAAAACCATAAATTGACACGCCTAGTTAACTTGCCAAGGAATATTAATGCAGAAGAAAACGGTGAGGACAGGCGATATAGTGATAATTAATTAAAAGAGCTGAAAGTATCTGTCTATAATTGTTATTTATGCAACTAGCTGGGAAAGTAGTACTTTGTCAAACGAGAGAAAATGCTTGTTTGACGAGTGCGATAACACGAGTTTGAAAAAGTATTTTCCCAGGTGTTGCATACAATATATTTTTATAATCACGTGCAAAAATATTTTTAATATATAATTTATTACCGATGGCAACTCGATTCAATGAATTTCTTCTGAAAATATGTCATTTCAATGTCAAGACTGTATGATATTTTAGCACGGGGCGTGCGAGAAAATACTTTTTCACACGAGTGCGGAAAAGTAGTGAAAAAGTACTACTTTCACCACTATTTTTTATTCAAAATTATTAAAAAAAGTTTAAATTTTTGTACGTTATTATAAAAAATAAATTTCAATATCATTTTAACTTAATCGAACTTGTTCTAATTCTGTTTGATTTCAATTATTACAGTTTAAAATTAAGTACAAGAATGCAATGAGTCGTAACATTTTTGAAAGCCAGGCTCTAAACATTTTTGTAGCTTTTAAGGTGATTTTGCTCAGAAAATAGTACACATTTTAAAAAGTTGTCTCCAAGTTTCAAGGAAATAACTTAGCGACAAATTGTGCTACGAAAGTTAGAATAAGACTATTACGAAGCATATAAAGATGAATTGTTAAAAAATATCTTTTTTACTAACAGAATTCAAGGTATCTATGTATCTTATTAGGTTTTCGAAAAATATACCTTTAAGTTTCAAGTTAACAATGGAAAGTAAAACTCACGGCTCAAAAGTAGAGTGATTGCACAACAAATGAGAAAATACGACTCATGTCCATATGACACTTAACTCGCCCGTGGCAAAAGCAATTAACCGTCCCGTCTTAAGCAAATTAAAAATTCTTCTTCAATGTTTCTATAAATCTATTCTACAGATACTAAAATTAAATTTTTTACTAAAAACATAAGATTTTTTTTACTAAACATAAAATATATCCAGGCCCATAAGAAAGCATTTTGAAGTTCAATTTTTTTTATATGCATTTATACAATAGACAAATTAAAAGCATTTTAATAATTTTTTTCCCTCATTTTTTTTCTTAAACCTATTTTCTTTTTATATATCATTATAACTATAATTTCTTAACTTGTTACTATCATTTTGTGTCATTAAATAGTTTTTACATCTTTTCTTGACTACTAAATGACACTACTGATTCAACTAACATGCTTTGGGAGCAGCAGCTCTTTTAGGAATGAGAGGGGGGGGAGGGGGGGCGGGGTTGATGAGTATAATAATACTGCTTGGAAATATATTTCTCTTATCTATAATAATAAAACAAACTGTGTGTCTATCTGTCTGTCTGTCTGTCTGTCTGTGGCTCCTGTACATCGATAGAAACCTACTTAAAATTGGAGAAGAGCTCTGAAATTTTCAACTTAAAAAGCTTAGGCCTTCTAATTTTATGTATGTCGAACAGAATGTTAAAATTTTAATTAGTTCTTGTTTAATTAATATTTTAATTAATTTTTTTTTTACAAAATGACTTCAAATAGAGGTACAGCTCTAAAATTTTCAACATAAGTAATTTTAGCCTTCTAATTGAACTTTTGAAAAACAGAATGTTAAAACTTTAATTAATTATATTTTAATTAATTATATTTTATTTAATTTTCTTAATTAATTTTTTTTTACAAAACGACTTCTAATAGGGTTACAGCTCTAAAATTTTCAACATAAGTAATTTTGGCCTTCTTATTGAACTCTTGAAAAACAGAATTTAAAATTTTTTGTTAGTTTATTATTAATTAATTTTTTTAATTAATTAATAAATATTTTACAAAACAGTTTCTAATAGGGCTACAGCTCTGAAATTTTCAACATAAGTAGTTTAGCCCTTTTAATTGAACTTTTGAAAAATCGAATTTTAAATTTTTATTTAGTTCCTTTTTAATTAATTTTTTTAATTAATTAATAAATATTTTACAGAAGAATTTCTAATAGGTCTACAGCTCTGAAATTTTCAACTTAAGTAATTTTTGATTTCTAATTGTACTTTTGAAAAACAGAATTTTAAATTTTATTTAGTTCTTTTTTAATTAACTAACAAATATTTTTCAAAACGATTTCTACTTGGGCTACAGTTCTGAAATTTTCAACACAAGTATTTTTGGCATTCTGATTGGACTATTGACAAAAGAATGCTAAAATTTTAATTTGTTTTTTTAATTAATATTTTCTCAAATATAATAGGCCTAGAGTTCTGAAACTTTCAACATAGGTAGTTTTGACCTTCTAATTTTGCTTTCCACAAACACGTGTTAAAATAATCTTAAAGGCGTGTTGTATTATTGTATTAACGGGGACTTTTTCTTTT
This sequence comes from Linyphia triangularis, assembly GCA_963978545.1. NCBI lineage: Eukaryota > Metazoa > Arthropoda > Arachnida > Araneae > Linyphiidae > Linyphia > Linyphia triangularis. The sequence goes on from OZ021722.1 coordinate 90,768,598, forward strand.
TGTGTTTTGACAGGGGAGAGGCTTCTAATATTAAGGCTTTACGTAGCAATTAGATTTTAGTGAGTGAAACGAGCTTATTCTTACGCAACAATGAACCTTTCAGCGAGAGAAGGGAGCCTATTCTTGCATAGTCATGAACCTTTCAACGGATGAAGTAAGCCTGTACTTATGTGTCAATGAACTTTTCAGCGAACAAAGCGAGCTCGATTTTGTGTAACGATGAACCTTCCTGCGAGTGAAGCGCCATAAACTGGGACCTATACACAAATGACGGATTTCCGCAACGCGAGGCCTTACAGCTAGCTAAAATATTGCATATGCTAAAATTTCCTAGCGAAGCACGGGTATTCAGCTAGTGATTTATAAAGCTGATGGTTATTAAATGTTTATTTATTTCTGTCATTACCAACCTTAATCTCATTTTAATGTACAGGTTATGAACAAAATAGTTGAGCGATCACATTCAAATAGATTTGTATAACTCCTAATAACTAGGCATTATAATAAGCAATTCTGCCTAGTTATTAAGAATTCTGTGCAGATCTATTTGAATTCCATTGCCCAATTAATTGGCAAACACTCTATATTAAATTCTAATTAGTCTTATCAAATTATATATTACTTTATTATTTGAACTTATGTTTTAAATTTGTAATAAAAAAAACAAAAAAACCTTTACTTTGTGATTGTTAAAATAGAGTTAGATGTCATTATCATCCTCATATCTAAATTATAATATCATTAATAAATTTAATTTTGAATATTTTATTCATAGACCTTTAAATATTCATTCGATCAATACTTTGAGAAATGAAATTTATTTTGAGTTTAAATTTTATGTTAGGTATGAAAAAAATATATATGCCATTGTACAAAAATAATAGCTATACAAAAAAAATATCTATTTTATTAAAAAAAATAAGCTAGTAATTAAATGTTCTGTGTTTTTATCTCAAGTTATGAATAGTCCATAATTATTACCCAAAAAAACTAAGAGAATGCAAAATTTAAATGATGTCTGGATAATTTAGAATCGTAATGATACTTTCTAAAAAATTTATGTTTAAAAAAAATTCATACGTATCACAAACCTTAATAGTTTTATAACGATTCATTTCCCAGCTTCCTAAACATTCTCCAAATATACCTCAAATGAAGTCTTTAATTTAAAAATTTTGAAGCCTAAAACTGTTATTGGCTTTATTATTATCTGTTGTTTTATCAGGTTTTTTTCCCCCAACACTGAATTTGAAAATAAATTCATTTTTTCTATAAAACAATGTTGAATAATTGAACCCTTTTGTTAGTGCTGCCATCTAACTTCTATATAAGGGTTTATAAAATATTTGGCGATATTATATAGGGAACGATATAAAACAGGACATTTGAAGAGATTCAGTCCTAAAAGAACAAAAAATACCTTCAATAAATAGAGATATAATTTTTAGTTAAGATATTATTGTCATAATTTTTGAATTTAACAAAGATCCATATTAAAAATGTCGAAACAAGGACGAAGGTAAGATGCTTCTATGGGATGGGTTCGAAGGCTAATACTGACAACCAAGGGCGTTTATTTGAGGGGGGGGGGGGTAAACATTAAAAAATTTAAAGTAATTAGTAGTTATTATTGGTTGGTGTTCGCGCAAATAGTTTCCAAACTTTTAGCTTCCGAAAATAATTTTTTAAAAAATGTTGATGGTTGGGTTGGTTTATATGCTCAACTACCTATTTTTATGCATAATAACGGGTAATCAGGTCGGGTCCTTCAACTTAACGTGGATTCCGAACCACAATCAAAAGTACTGTGAGTTTAAAATATGAGTGTATAATGAGGCGGGGCCTTGACGTTTTATCTGCAGCTTTGATTTATAGAATTAGTGAGCTTTTTGAATAGCTGTACATCTGCAATCCTCTGCATTTTGCTGTTTTACAATTTCAATCTGTTATTAAATTAACTGCATCTCTAATGAAGAGACACAAGTTCTATTCAAAACTATTTTTCAACAAAAAACATAATGTAAATAGGTTTGTTATTGACAGTGCTGAAGTTGGCTGTGCCAATAACAATATTTCTTCTGACATCGCAAATATCAGTACCGAATAGGCCCAGAAGAACTAGAAAAAAAATTACGAAACTTTTCGATCACTGCTGTGATACAGAGCTAACAGTAGAAATAATGATCTTAGAAACCAAATAACGAGCATAGGTTTTTTTTTATTTAAAAAAGGGAGCACACTAAGTTAGTAAGAAAGTAAGGGGAACTAGGTAAATAATATTAACGAGAATGTAATGAAATGTTAAATACGGACGCTTTATAAATAACCCGTTATCATAAAAAATTAAGAACTAGATTGTTTTGGCCCAATGTTTTGTTTAAAGCCCCTTGAAAACTATTCTTAATCATTAAATGATAGTTCACTTAACTTAAAAAAGCTTGATCACATTCCCTCCCCCCATCTCCAAATTGTAACCTATATTCGCTACTGCTGATAACTAAGCATTTAAGCAACTGATTTGTAGATGGTTCTCTTGAAAAGAAAGTATAAAAATAAATAAATTAAAAAAACCCTTATTTTTGCCATCGTGATGTGAATTTAGTTTTAGTTTGTTGAATTAAGCTCTATGCTTCTTGAATTAGATCTATTTTGTAGCGGTTAAAAGTTTCTGATAAATTGAAGGCATTTGAAAATAAATACTCCAAAAAATTAGATTTTCATAAGTTTCAAATTCTTGAAATTCATATGGACAATTTGTGCAAATTTTACTACAGTGTTTTTTTATTTCTTTTGGACGAAAACCTCAAACAAATTAATATTCGTTTTAATTGTATATTACAGGTTAAGATGTCGAATTTCAGAATATGAACACTATTTCAAGGTAAATATGTTGATTTTTCAATAGTAATAGACGAATTGCTGGGAATCGAATTTTTTCAGTTTATGGCGAATTTTTCACATTTTAACTCCAATATCTATAAAATAGCCATTTACAAGAGAAAAATAATGTAAAACATTTTCTTCTATGGACTTTTTTAGACTACTGACCAAAGAAAAAAAAAGCGTAATTTGCAAAAAAAAAAAAAAAAAAAAAAAAAAAAAAAAAAAAAAAGACTTTATTAGGGATTTTTTTTTTAGATTATATGAAGTGTTCTAGTAAAATTTGATCTATAGTAGATAAAACAGGATCTAAATTTTTTTAAATGACGAGTACTACTTTTCTATGTCATTTGAACAAAGAATCTAAGAATCGCATCGATATGACATTAATCTTCGTTAGGTGTGGACTTGAACCCTCTATTCGAACATCTTTCGCCTTTACTTACGGAAACTAAAATGGAGAATAATTCTAAGTGTATATAAGAATCTATATGAAAGAAAATCTTATTGGCATTTATGTAGAACTTATTGTCCATGGAAAAAGTCCATGGATGTAGGGTTGAAATTCATATGGACAATTTGTGCAAATTTTACTACAATGTTTTTTATTTCTTTTGGACGAAAACCTCAAACAAACTAATATTCCTGAATATGAAGATCGAGAAATGAAAGTTCACATAGAACTTAGTCGGCAGACAGCCTTTCGATATTAGACACTACCACACAGGTCTGCTGTCGTTCACATCAGAATGAGGAGTGCCGGTCTGACGGTAGATGGGGAGGGGGGGGGGGGGAAACGAACTACACCCTACACCAGCGTTCGCCACTAACCCTTTTAGAGTCGGGCTGTATGACCTATGTTGGAGCTTTTCGCGGGCCGGATACGCCAAAATATGTGTCTTTTTTTATCGGTTAATAATATATAGCATTTCTAAAAATTGGAAAAATATTAATTTTTTTATATTAATAAAATTACAATTGATATTTAATTCTTTTTTTTCTTTCTTCAAATAATTAAAAAAATAAAAGTGTTCATTGATAGTAAATTAAAGTCTTAAAAAGAAGTGAATATATTGTTTCAAGGTGACAATGCGACTTGACCTAAACTTTTAATAAAAGTATTTAAACTATACTCATAGATTTTTCTATTTTAGTCGATATGACTTTTGAGACAATGACTGTCGAAATCGTTCAGTTTATTTTATGATAGAGTCGATGTCTTTCTGAGTATTTTCTACAGTCAATTTTAATAAATTATCCAAATGAGATTGAGATAAGTTATTCCTGTGTTTATTCATGATGAAAAACACTTTCCTGAATGCTTCTTCATATAGTTTCTTCAGGTACATAGTGGAGAACTCTCTTCTACATAGTTAACGCATACTATTTCGGATAAATTACAATAATGTAAAAAAAGTCCATACCGTGAAATTTGATTTTTTAAATTTCTTTTTCAATCTTCTGTGTTGCCCGTGGACCGCGTAGTGGCTAACGCTGCCTTACACGGATCTTGTATCAGTCCGCATAAATACAGTTCGCTCGTCCCAATACCAACAGAACTCCTGACAATGCTCAAGAGATACGACGATTCCAACTGTCAGAAAATTAATATCTGTCAATGCAAATTCATAATGGTGTTGTTAACATGAACAGCAGATTAGCATTAACTGTTTTAAAACGTCCTTTAAAAAGTTCCAAGTTTTTGTTCAAGAACTCAGGTAACACAGCAGTGTTGGCCTATGTCGGAATCAGACGGCTCTGGAAGATTGGCCCATTCTGGATGAAATCCGAGAATCTTGTTCAAAAATACACATTTTTTTTTTAAATAAACATGTGAAAAACACCATAAAGTATATTTAACCCCCCCTCTGTCCATTCTTATAAAAAATATTCCAATTTTAAAACCATGCATCAATATTTTAAAACTTTCAGTATATATTTTCCAGCATTGGACGAGATTGGCCAATATCTGTAACAATGGCTGCTTTACAACTTTCAATATCGGAATTGGCCAATGTCAAGCGATTTTGGCTGGAATTGTTGTTCTACTGGAAAAGATTCATGGAGTTCGCTGAAATATCAACGACCAATTTATTATTATTTAGTTGAATGTATTCGAAAATTAGTGATGTAAGCTGAAATAAATGAGTCTAAGAGTGAAGAAAACTAAACGTTTGGTTGGGTTTTATTCGAAGTCAAGATACTTTTTAGTTTCATAAACGTCCAAAGCTTAGAAAACGGAAGTGTGGCTGACTGAAAAGCTGAGTGGCCGGCTGAAAATATATTTGATAAAGCATCCTCCGACTTTAATGAGTGTTTTATAATTACATAAACTGCTACTATGATAATCAAACTGACGCATAAATAATATAGGATATTATGTTTTTTTTTCCTTGAAAATGTATTGCTTGTCTAGATGCTCTGTCTGCTTGCTCTTGACTTTATATTTCGAGTTTGAAACGTAACGAAATTGTACATGGATCAGAAAAACTTTTTTATCCATTAATTGAGAAATGCCTTCTGATTGGGCGTTTCTATAAATTATCTTACTATCAATTTAATTTTGGCACATACTTCAAAGTTGTTCAGGAATTGTAGGCTGGTAACCTAATTTTCTTGAAAAGAATAGAAGTTGATATTTTAACATGAATAATGCATTCATTAAATTTCGCAACCTGGTAATTTATTATTAAAATATTTTAAATGTTATTTACGAAAAAAAACTAACATTTTATTTAGGCTGTTCGAATATAAGCATTTACGAGGTTAAAAGTGTACAAGTCAAGTGGTACAGTACCCAAAAAAATTCATCAGAACGATGGCTATATCTTGTGCTCTAATTGTTGAAATAACAAACAAAAGGTACCGTTGTAAATCGTGGAAGGTTTTTAATAATTGCATGTAGTTTTTTTTTTTTGTCATGAGGGGTCATCTACGTATTAAAACTGAATCAAACTTTAAAAAGTTCAATAGCAACCTCATAATACACTATCTGGCCAAAAGTATCCGGACACCCAGTGGTATGGACTTAGAGCGTCCTGAGGCACATATTAATATGATGTTGGCCCCCCTTTTGCATCGATGACAGCCTGCATACGTTTGGGAAGACTTTCCACCAATTTTTGATATGTGACCAGGGGTCGTTCAAATATTACGTAAGCATGTTTTTGGTAATTTTTGACTCCCCCCTCCCCCCTTGTCAGCAAAAATAAGCAAATCGTATACCCCCCCTCTATAATTACGTAAGCATACGGTAACCCCCCCCCCCCCTGCTCCTGATTTTTTTTTTTTTGTAACGTTAATAATCTAAAAAAAGTTAGGATTCAATGCAAATAATGAACTTTAACTCGCCTTAAAAGGGAAAAAAATGAAGAAAGAAACTTGTTCAAAACACAACTCAATTCGGAATCTTGAACCTTAAACCAACTACTGTTCCATCTTAGGCGCCCGCCAGTCGCCAAGCGAAACAAAAACAAAAATTGTCTGTCACATAAGTTTGGTTTAATGTTGGATTCACGTCTCCAAACACCCAAAAGAGGGAAATCCTCTTTATTCATTTTGAAACTGCAGTATTTTGCATCATCAATGTTTGATTGTAATTGGCTGAAGGCAGAGTACGTCACTCTTATGTGACGTAAGTTTAAATCCCTTAGATCGATTTGAATGGAAAGTCGCCTATCCTAGAACTCGGTGTACAAAAGTGAAATTTTTTGTAAGTTTCAATTTTTTTTTAGAAATAAAGGGATTATCAAATGCTTACGTAAGCATCACTCATACCCCCTCCCCCCCCTTGTCAGCAAAAATAAGCAAATCGCTAACCCCCTCCCCCCCTAGGTGCTTACGTAATATTTGAAAGGCCCCCCATAGGAATTGCCTTCCAGGCGTCCATCACAGCTGAAGTGAGTGCTTGCAGTGAAGATGGTCGATTTGGCTGGCTACGTAATCTGCGCTCTAATTCGTCCCAAAGGTGTTCTATGGGATTTAGATCGGGGCTCTGAGAAGGCCAGTCCAGTTTTTGAACACCCATTTCGTCAAAACACGTCTGTGCAAGCCTTGATGTGTGAATAGAGCAGTTATCCTGCTGGAAGAGAAATGGGCCTTCCCCGAAATATTGCCATAGAGTTGGAAGTGCAGCATTGTCCAGAATGTCCACATACATCTCAGAGTTCATGTTTCCAACCACAGGAACTAACGGACCCAGGCCAAACCACTAGAAACACCCCCACACCATTATGCTTCCACCACCAAACTTAACAGTAGGCACAATGCAGTCACTATAGAAACATTCACCGGGCATCCGCCAAACCCAGACGCGTCCATCCGACTGCCAGACTGTAAAGCGAGATTCATCACTCCAAAGAACAGATTTCCACATGTCCACAGTTCAATGACGGTGAGCTCTACACCATTGCAATCGATGCTTCGCATTCTGTGGAGTGATGTTCGGCTTGTGAGCGGCTGCACGACCATGGAATCCCAAGTCTTTTAACTCTCGACGGACAGTCCTGCTGCTAACACTAACGCCTGATGAACTTTGGAACTCCTGAGAAATTTCCACCAAAGAGGACTTGCGATTTTGTTTCACTACCCTTTTCAGAGTTCTGCAGCTGCGTTCACCAAGTATTTTCGGCCTACCGGTTCGTTTTTCTGCCGTTTCACTGCCTCGACGTTTCCACTTCACAATTACATCACTCACAGTGGATTTAGGCTTCTGTAGAATGTCCGCAATCTCACTAATTTCCCACAAAGGTGACATCCCACTATTCTGCCACGATCAAACTCACTTAGCTCCTTTGACTAACTCATTGCCTCATAAAAGCATAAATACAATCTGATAAACCACTACCAACACTTTTATAGCTTTCAATTACGTATCAAATTGCGTCACTCTCCAGAACCACTTTTTTAAGGGGTGTCCGGATACTTTTGGCCAGATAGTGTATTATCCCATATTTGGATTCAACATCCAAAAAAATGTCGAAATACAAAAATTCGTAGTTTTCTAATGAATGGTTTGTAATTTAAATGATAAAAAGAAAAATGATAAATTAATGTTAAATAAAAAAGTTGGTTTTTTGGCCATAAATACTTAAATAATTAATATATTTCAGTAATTTTTGTTTCAAAAGGTAGTTGTCAAAGTCATTGCACAAGCCTCAAAGAATTGCTCATATTTGTGATCGCCGTGTGGCAACTTCTAATGTTTATAAAAAGGGTTCAGTTCGATTCTTTTGGCAAAAAGAACGCTTTGAGTAAGCTTTTGTGATAGTAAAGTTGTTTTCGTTTTAACCCCTTGCGTTGAATATTTTCCGTTTGATTTTAACTCGTGCTATTAACAATACAAGGGATGTGATAAGTCTTGTAAAATTTTCATTTACTGTTGGTCTCTATATAAAGATGGATAGTTTTTTCATTCCCTTGTAGAATCTGAATCTGTTAAAAGTCTCATTTTAACATCAAGCGATTAATATGAGTTTTTTTTTTCACAAGTAAATTCATTTAACTAAACAGCTTTTAATGTGAAAGGAAAGGGCACGAATAATTTATTCCGGCTGGGTTAGCTATTGGGCTTACCGTACAAAGTAGATAAATTAAGCGCATTTTTCTTGTAATACCCTTTGACCTCATCCACTTATTAATCTGATAAATTCATGATTATTCCACGTGTTCATGTCCCAAACATAGATAAATTGTAGTGAATCTGAAAGGGAAATGTATTTCACTTGATTGATTTTATCACTCTCTTTCTCTTACTAGTTTCCAGTATAAAATAATTCCAATTTCAAGATGGATTCTGATGTTATTGTTGTTGGAGCTGGTATTAGTGGTAAGTTGTAAATGTTTTTAAGAATTTATTTAACAAGTAAAACTTTTCAAACACTCTTTAAGAATGCATGTACATTGATAACATAAATACTCATTCTGTTTTATTCACCTCTGTTACTGTTCAAAGTATTAGTATAAAAATATATCCAAAGATAATTATTCTAAAAAAAAAATACTTTTAAAGTTTATTCTAGGTTGTGAACGTTATTGTATAAATACGATTTTAAGTAAACATTTAATATTATAATGTACAAATAAATATTTCAATGAAAAAATGGCAATTAATACCGTTTTTCACATAAAAATATACTAATTTTGTTTTATAATTTATTTTTAAATATATTTTTAAGATTAAAATGCTTTGAAAGCCATTCGTAAATAAAAAAAGTTTTTATCATTGTAAATTTAATATTGAAGTCTTTATAGAAAACTCTCACTTGTTTTAGAAATTTTAAAAAATAAACTTATTAGTAAATTTTGTTTTTCAATAATGTTTTCTTCTGGTATAAGTCCTTAAGTATTACTTCATAAGCTAAAAAGAATGGCATTAAAAATCTTGATATTAAAATGTATCGATAAAATGTAAGTTACTTAATATTCATCGTCAACTTGGCTTACTTTCAAAAGAAGGGAATTTTTTTAAGAGAGGAGAAATCGCCGGCATAATTTCTCATTGAAAATTATAGAGCTGCGAGTTACCAAATAACAGTAGCGGCTCGTGCACTACAGCCAGTGCAGCCAGGCTGCATCTAAATTTATTAGTTCAAAACTAAAATGATCTATTTTACAATTTTCTAAAATGAAGATCCAATTTCTACGGTAATTGTAAAAAAAATCAGATAAACAGCAAACTTCTTGCCTCAATACTCAATTCACGAGTGGAAAAATATACGTTTCCAATCAAGGTGATCTTCCTTCGAACGGCAGCTGTGTGTTCCTGAAATGCGTTTCGGCTGCGACTATTCCATGGTAACCAATGGAATTCAATAGAGCCATCCCTATACGTAATGCGTAGCGTGGCAGCCAGATCAGCGATTTTCCGACTTCGGCTGTACTTGAGAATTTCTGCTTTAAAATAATCTCTAGATAGAATTTTTGCAAGATAATGGTATCAACTGAAGGCTAGAGAGTTATTTTATTAGTTTGAAGTATTATTTTGTTCCGAAAATATATTTGAATATTTTAAATTCATTATCAAAAAAATTATGTTTTTGGTAAGTGAAACTTCATTTGAACAGTGATAACTGAAGTTTGATATAATCTATTTGAAAAATGATTAGAGAATTCAAATCTGTATTGACTATTAAATGTTTTGAACCTCAGTCAAATTAATTGTATAAGAAAATAAGTTTTGCTAGATTTTTAAATATAAAAGTTTTTAGGAAAATTGCGATTTTTCTATTTTCAATGTTAAAAAAAAATTTCATTAAAAAAACTGTATATTCTAGAAAGTAAATGTAGGTTCATAACATTAAGAATGATATTACGAACAATTTCCAACCATAATTTCTTTTCTTGGCCAAAACTCGATTAATCATTGTTCAAAAATATGCTAATTGCAACGAGTTAAATGTTAATTAGTTAATTAATTTTTTATTAAAACTGACATTTTTTTTAGGTATTCATCATTACTAATTATGTACTTTTAATTGTAAAAAATACCGATTTTTAAAATGAAAAAAAAAATAAAATAATAATTTAAGTGTGATTATACATGATTGTGGAAAGTTTGTGTGTGTTGGTGGGTGGGTGGGGGGGGGGGGGGAGTCGCATGTTTCCGGCTGCACTAACATTTTTGACTACAAGCCGCCACTGCCAAATAAAAAAGAATGCACATTATTTGGAAACTTAGGACAATTGGGAATCGGATTTAGTTCAACTCATTCAAAGTAAATTTATGACCAGTTTCGGCCATTTTTCCCCCGGCAGACCAATACATTCATAATCTTTTAACTTTTCTCTACATTCTATCAAAAATTCAGAATGATGTTCGAGGAGGTACCTGAACTTGCAGTCTCTCTCAGTCTATAAGAATCTCTAACGAGTACACTTGTGTAGAAAATTAGTATTTATGCATCAATAGTTTTTAAATTAAAAATGGGCATTGACTTTTTCATCTCTAAAAATTTATTGTGTAAAAATTGTTATGTGTGTTGAACCCATGTGTTTACAAAAATTAAAGTTTGACTATTGCAAATAGCTTATGAAAAAAAAAAAGGCTACTGTGAAAAAATTAACACATCATTTCCCAACAATACACAAGTCTTAACAATTCATTCATTTTGAGCAGGGAAATTTAATGACTTTCAAAAAATGCAAACACAGAACTGGATCGTCAACTTTAATTAAGCTGATTATTTAATTAATTTTTAATTTCGAATCCAATGTTTCAGAAATGGCATTTGCTTTGATGGTATAGCTTGAGGAGTAAACCAGTGTTTTCAAATTTCGAAAAACTAAGAAAGCAAATGCGGGGGCAATTTCTTTCCAAACTAGGGGTGTGGAACACACTTTCAATTACACTATATTACTGATGTGGATTTGCGCCATTTTCGTTTATATATTTCCATCATTCGTTTAGTAAGAATGGACAGATTGGCTACATTTTTTACATTAGAAGTATCGTAAAAAATGTGTATATATATATATATATATATATATATATATATATATATATATATATATATATATATATATATATAATTTTGGCGATATACTTATCGATAATTCTTATGCTATCCTTTCTTGTAAGTGAAACTGAGCAGAGATGAAAAAATGATCGTTAATGAGGTATGCTCAAGGAAAGAGAACTCTGTGTTAAAGGAATTCGTTTTTGAACTTTTTACTCCGTTAAAGCATTTTTACAGGAATTTCGGTGGTGGGGATGTTTAGAACACCTTAAGAGGCATTACCACAGCGATTTTGAACAAAATCGTTAGAGCCGTTCTTTAGCAATTATTGGAAAACGTGATTTTTTCAATGGCAGCTACCTTATGCGCATGCGCGATTTTGACGAAAACCTTAATGGTAGGTCCTTGGGCCATCATCCACCTGCACACCAAAGAAATTTGAACATCGTAGGTCAGTTTGTTCGGGAGTTATGCTGACCTCGTACACACAGACATACATTTTTTCTTGATAACTTTTTTGATATCAGGATGTTCCAAAACGTAAAGAAATGCAAAAAAAAAAAAAAAACGATTTTTTTTTTTTTTTTTTGGACAGAATCCTATGCTTTCATTACCCTATGTATTACATATGGGTAATTGAAAGTAAAAGGATTCAGCAGAGAAAGGGATAAATAAACCTAACCTATATAAACAACACAGTTAAGCAATTATTGTAATATTTCACATTTTAATGTATTCCATTATGTGAGTATAATAACTTGGAGAAGAATTACAGATTAAAAAAAAAATAATAATTTACACACTTTTTAAATTTCGCATTCCTAGATATACTATGTGATCAACTTCTACTTTAAAGCACCACTTCAATGGTAAATGTTGCTGTCCAAACCCAATTCCGGAGCTAGTTTGTAATGTGTAATATTGTAACAATGACATACTAATTCTCTTATATTTCTTATCTCAATGGAACAACAATCGTAATCTTGTTCAGAAGTAGAAATTTGAAATCTAATGTTGTATGCCTAAACAATCAAGACTAAACAACTAAGTTATCAAGATAAAGCAACCTTGAACTGATACCAATATATCAACAAAAGGCTTGTGTGTTTTAAAACAATGCTTATCTAATAAAACAGCTTTATGAAAAAGATAATCCGGATATTAAAAAGCTATAAATATAAACTAAGAATAACTCTTATATTTTCATTCTTTACCAATATTTTAACAGTATACTGATATTTATTTTTTTACTTATTGTAATTTTTTCTAAAATTAATTTGAGTTTTCCTTCAAAACCTTTTTGATTATAAAAAAATATAAAAAAAATTATTATTGGTAAACGAAAAAGAGTTCGGAATGATTTATTATGTCTCTTGTGTTTAAAAGGTATCATGAACCTTAAGACACAGAACGAACTAATTAATAATCGTCTTACAATGTTGACGAGCATCTAATATTATGCCTGAATTAATATGAGGCGTTGTAGATATGAAGGGCGAACTTAAATGAGGTAACTCTTATATGGGTGCCAGGACACAAGGGTATAGAAGGTAACGAAAAGGCTGATGAACTTGCAAGACAGGGATCGTCTTTTAATCCAATAGGTGCTGAACCCTTCTGTGGGATCAATCTGAAGACCGTAAAAGGAGTTCTCCTTAAATGGGAAAAACAGGAGATGAATAAAACGCGGCGAAGTTCTTCTGGACAAAAAACACGCTAAAAGTATGATCATCCGATCATCGGCGAAGATTGCCTTCTTAAATACCCAAGACTGAAGATGTAAGCAATTGTGGGTTTCATCATAGGGCACTACCATTTCAGTAAACACCTTCACACAATGGGACTTTTTCAACAAGACCCCATATGCAGGAAATGTTACAAAAACGAAAAGACGGCACATTATGCTATATATGAATGTGATGCTCTTGCCCTCACTCAACTGACAACTTTAGGAGTCACCAACACACCTTTGTTTTATCAAAGGTTTGTCAGACTTTATTGCCAAAGTGGGCGACAGAAATACATGGAGCTAAGAAATATTGGATTTGGATCATGGTACAAAAGGCTACCCTAAAGAAGAGGTGCCACGTATCTGACTAACTCAAAACAAAAGAAGGGCGAACTTAACAAAAGGTGGTTCGCAGAAAAATGCGTTTGAAAAGTTTTCCGTGCATTAATTTGCCCATGCTTGGTTTGGCTTGGTTTCATTATCTGCTTATTTTGAGAGAGAAAGAAGGACGAACACAACATGAAAAATATACCTGTAGAATTTGTGAAGAGTCTGGATTAGGATGGCAATTTTTTATTTTTTTATCCAATGTTAAGTTCACCCTTCATATCCGCATTGGTTCATATCTACCATGAAAAGCGGTAGGTTGAAAAGTCAGTAACAACCTAATAGAACCTAATTGTACTTGTGATTATTTTCAACTTCAAAAGTCGTCAGTGAAATTGTGTGCAAAACTTTGATTTAGAAACTTTTCACCAAATGAATATGTGACAACTTCTCATTTCATTTACAACTAAAAAGGCATTTTTCAAAATTAATGTGGAATAAACATTTTTTCAAACGTTTTTTTTAAAGTAATAATAAAACCCATAAAAAAAAGTTTTTAATATAAATCCTTTATATGCATTGACAATTTTTATATTCGTTAACGCAGCGCCGATTCTGTAAACAGCGTGTGTTAGGTGTTTGCATCTGTTGTTGTTTCTTATCCCACTTGACTGGCAACAGCATCAGATCAAGTCCATGAACTCGAGAGCTTTCAAAAGAGCAAGAACCACACCAAGATTAGAGTACAGCTGGTCCTTTAGGGGTGTTTGCATCTAATTTTAAATATCAAAAACATTTCTATCAGCAAAATGTGCGGCAAACTACGTTTCAAAGTTTATTTATTAAAAATGCGTGAATTTATGCACTCACATCCAAATATCATTTATTTATTCTGATTAAACTATTTTATTATTTATTTATTAAAAATTTTTTGGCAACAAGAAAGAGTTTCCTCAACGGTCGGTTAAATGCTCTTTTATATCGATTGGATGATGGCAAGTTGGTTTCTTAGTATTCCGTAAAGTGACCTTTTAGTGACAGTTACAGCCCCAAAATTTGATAGAATGCATTGTCATGGACATCGAATCTATCTGCTAAGTTTCAGCCCGATTGGATGACGGCAAGGGGGTTAATTAGGCCTCGGCAAATTCTGCCACCATCGAAACACAAAATCAAAGTTAATATACAGGATTTAAAAATGGACACATTATATTTGTATAACACCACTAATCTGAGATAAAACATTCAAGATCAATATCAGATATATATTTCTTTTAAAACGCAGCATAAAATTAGCCCTGAATCGCGATAAAGTTGATATTAGATACGGGGATTTATACGCCTTTTACAAACTTATCTCGAATAAATAGAAACAGATAAAGTATGATATAACCTTCACATTAATTCAACAAGAAAGATAATGTTTTGAATATGAACTCAACAAGTTGATTCTTCTTCTTTCATTGTGAGATATAAAATACTGTTGCGTGGATGGGTTCGAAAGTAAGATATAATTATTCGCAGATTCTTTTACAATTCCAGAACTTCTCTTTCTAGTAGACTCAATACTGCAACAATAGAGCACTAACAGCAGTTAAAAACTTGATACGCAACTGCTAAAATCGCGGCAAAAGACAATGCAATACAGTTCGCTTTTGGAACTACTCTGAATGCTCACTGACAGACAACTAACTCAGTAACTCAACTAACTCCCCGGCTCTCTTGGCCGGCCTTATATAGGAAAGTTTCCTTCGCGAACCTTCTAGAGATAGAAATTTGGAGAATTTTCCAGATCGTAGTCGAAAAGCCCAATGCAGGTACATGGGGTAAAAAAATGTCGCCAAATGGGCGTTAAGTTTGGCGACATTTGGCGATTTCTCACCAAATTTGGCGAGATTGCCATTAATTATAATATTAAATGGCCTTCTCTAAAACTCGTTTTCCAGCATTATCTCTGTAAAACTAGTTTTCAATCATTAAGAGACACGATGCAGAAAAGCGAAGTAAAGAACTCTTGCACTGCCTTATGCGAAATGTACATAAAATTTCCATTTTACGTTATTAATACTTAGAAATATTTACAAATATACAGAAATTCGTAACAATATTTATTTTGCGCGATATTTCATGAAGTAAATCACCTTTATTGTGGAAGGTGAGGCATATCGGAGAATATAACTTTTGCAGATTTCAAAAAATTAGTAAGAAAAATTCACCATATAGAACATGTTCATGGAAAGAACAATTTAGCATTAAAAGTTTAAATATAAGTGCAATTTCGCTTCGGATGATGAATTGTTTCGGTTTTTATCAGGAAAATGTGCGTAACTTTTAACAAGATAAAAAATAGATGAATTGATGAAAAAACTATCAGAATCTTCAAAATATTGGTAGAAATATACTTTTCCGGTTTCTTTAGGATCATTTTAATGTAGAATTCTATGGCATGATTGCGCATTGCACATGTCTTGATCCTCGGGAGAATGAACTTAAATTAATTATCAATAAATAAAACCATTTTTAATTTTTAAAAAAAAAAAAGCTTTTTTTTTTGCTTTCATTCAATTTATCATGATTAAAAACACTTATACTAAACTTCAACTTAACTAGACATCACTTAGCCGGTAGATCGTGACAGTGCTCATAGGTATTTAATCCATTTTGGCGGCGTGAAAGCATAATGTTCGCCAAACCGCAACCCTGTAGAGAACAAAAGGCTATAAGGTTTGGCGAGAATTATCTCTTCACTCCGCCAAAATGGATTAAATACCTATGAGCACTGTCACGATCTACCGTCTAAGTGATGTCTAGTTAAGTTGAAGTTTAGTATAGATTTTCTTTGTTTCCCTTATGACGCTTGATTTTTTAATTGTTTAGCAAACATGTAAAATAGTCTGTAAAAGAGTCTTAGAGACCGTATAGTAGATTACATTGAAATTTAATTGAAGTAAAAAAATGTTTCAAAGTAAAAATTTTAATAATTTATTTTATCTTTTCAAACTGTTGGAAACATGGGTGGTAAACTTTTATATTTTTCACTAGAAGTTTCAGATAGTTACTAACGAATATTGGAAAGTATTATATATTATAATAACGATTTATTTTCGGTGTTTTATTTTGTAATTTAATTTTTTATTAATTTTTATTCTATTTATTAATTTTTTATTTTATTTGTTAGTTTTTATTTTATTTATTAACTTTTATTTTATTTATTAATTTTTATTTTATTTATTTATTTTTATTTGATTTATTAATTTTTTATATGATTTATAAATTTTATTTTATTTGTTAATTTTATTTTTTTGCTATTCATAATGTTTCAAATACTTCAATACTTTTTAAGGGCTTTGTGCGGCAAAGTGGCTAACTGAAGGTGGATGCAGCGTTATAGTTTTGGAAGCTCGCGATCGTGTGGGCGGACGTACTTTTACGAAAAGAGTAAGTTCCAATGATATATTAACTACTGAAACCTTAAATATTGAGGAACCTGCCTTTATAGCCTCAATAGATGGCGTTAGCCTCTGTCTGGGATACAACCGGTTTCTATGCTTGGGCATAAATGGACACGCTTTTTAAAAATAATATAAAATCAAAACAGAACTATTAGATTCATTTAAGCTTTGCAATTCTATTTTGTGTACGAGTAGAAAAAATAGCACAAAATGTCATCGAGAGAATTGCCCTTGTTCAGTTACATATATATTGGCAAAGTATTAAGGGGATTTGGTACCCTTCAAACTTTTTTTATTTAGGCCTTTAAAATTATAATTTTTACATATTTGGCAGTATTACTACGTAAAAACTATATTTTATTAAAAAAAAAAAAAAAGTACAAATAATGCTCTAATTTTTCAAATTTTAAAATTAAAAAAAAAAAAAAATCATCAAATTTCAAATTCTATCTTTTTCATTTTTCAATATTTTTCCTGATTTTTTTTTTATTCATTTTTTTTCCTAATAATATACTATTGCGTTTTAGGCAACGGATTTAGAATAAGTAAGATAGTTTTCGAGAAAAACGATGATTATTGTACCTATAGGTAAAAAACGGGTATTTTTCAACATTTAAATTTGTAAAAAAAAAGTTATTATTTTATTCAAAAATCCATGCCTATTTTTGTCAAATAGATATCAAGAATATGACACTCAAAAAATTGCAAGTCATTTCATTCATATTTTCTTAAGTTTTAGCATTTTGAGTAAGATGGAAATTTCAAAAATCACAAACTGAGAAAAATGCGTTCGAAACATCGAAGGAGCTATTGCATCAATGCTAAATATTCCATAGGAATATAGTTTTCTGCAATTGCAATTATCGAACCAAATCAAAAACTAGCCGGAATAAGGAGAAGGTTTCAAAGATTATAAACACAAAAAAAAAAAAAATAGAAAACTGATATTTTTATTATATTTTCTAAAAACGAGGGGTACCAAGTCCTTTAATACAGGAGACAGTATATTTTTGAAAAAATATCTATGCATCATTTATATTAATTTTACTTGTTATCAGGAAACTAAAACTCTTTCTGCCAATGGGAGCAATTTTGAATGGTCTGCATAATCCTTTTCAACAATGGAATTCAATTCTATAAATTTCTAACAGAAATTAAAAAAAAAAGAAAAAAAGTTTACAAACTAAACTGTGTTTTAATTTTATTATTTTTCAAATTCCTTATTTCTCCTATGTGTGAAAGTCAAGTTGTAAACAAGGCAACACGAAATCAATTTTTTTTTTCCAAGATAAAACTCTATTTGCGATATAAGGAAAATTAAAAAAAACTTTTCTGATTTAAATTCTTTAGTGGATAATGTTGAACTTCAAATTGTTTAAGATTAGATTTTTGGAATTTTTTTTGTGAGACTACTTTTTATGTAAATATAACCTGACAAAAATAATAAATTCAAAACCCAGATAAGGATAACAGATCTTCCTCCCTCCCCTTGACCATTTAGCTACTACACATGGTAGGTATTTTTATGACCCAGTGAAAAGACATTAATTTGGTAACATCAGGTCCTTGGTTAGAATAACTTAAGGTAAGGATACGAACAATGTACAAATTTGAAGATACCTAAATCAAATTCATTAAAATTCTTTTAAAAAATCATGGAAAATTATAAAAATTGAAAAGGTAGGTATATTTTTCTCTCGTACTATATAATTACACACCCTAGTCTTAAGTATCTAACTTCAATTTTTGAATTTATGATAATTATCTATTATTTAATCTCATAGGATCCGAAAGTAAATTATGTTGATTTGGGAGGATCCTATGTTGGCCCTACTCAAGATCATCTTCTTCGCTTAACGAAAGAACTTGGAATTGAAAACTACAAAGTCAACCAAGTTGAAGACTGTCTATATTACAAAAATGTGAGTATATATTGTTCGGTAGAGCCAAAGTGATACTAAAAACTGTCGCTCCTCTTTTTCTTTTATTAGAATGCAACGCAAGAAATTTTGAATATTTGAATTGAATTTAAAAAGAACTCTTCTGTACTGGATTATTTAGAGTTATAGAAGAAAACATACGCATGATAAAAAGATATTCTACGATACTTTTTATTGATTCAATATTGGATGGCTGAGTAAAAAATTTAAACAATCAAATACAATTAGCATCTTATTTTCCCACAGGCAAATAGGGAACCGTTCCAGGGCTCACTATTTTCAAAAGCCCACATTTCCGTTATTAAATGAAAATTTCTTTATTTACGCGTTAATTATAAAATTTTCAAACTGCAATAATAAAAATTTAATTTAAAATACTATATTAAATAAAAAAAAAAATTATTTCTGAGGCCCAACTTTACTTAAATAAGGCCCAGGATACATTTATAATAACTTTTATTTACTAACTGTAACTGAATAGATAATCTTATTTTCTTAAAACTTTTTTATCGTTGAATATATGCAGTGCTGGAATAAAGTAATGGAATTATTAAGGGGTTGAAATTTGTTGTTGTCCGTTTGCCCGAGGCAACCAGGTTTTTAAAAGGGCCACTTAAATATAATTTTCAGTTGTCCTTAGGGCAACCAAAAATTTAATTTCTATTTCATAAATGCATGTTTTGTTTTGATAAATAGGGTAAAACCAATCATTTGGATTTCGAACACTTTCTTTTTGTTAATGTTGACGTATTTAACTTATCCGAAGTGAAAAATAGAAAATGTATCCTTCAGTCACGTGATTAAGCGGCCATGAATCACGTGATCGCCATTGTCCTTGACCGCAGAGGTTTCGCACAATAAGCTAATGGGGTTTCATATTCTATAACAGTTTTCGTACTATGTAATATTAAAAAAATTAAGGTCAACTAACTTTACATATTTGGTTCACGATCACTTCAGTAAAAAATACTAATATTTGACCCTTGGAATGATTATGTAAATAAATTATGGATTATAATTATGTATCGTGTTCCAAAGATTCGGTAATTCGGGTAAAAAAAATGTTTTTTTTTTTTTTTTTTTGTACAAGACGTGTGAGAGAGAGAGAGAAAGAGAGGGAGAGTGAGAGGGATTTTGAGAGGGAGAGGAAGAGAAAGAGGGAGATAGAGAGACATAGAAAAAAACTCAGATAAGTTAGCTTTGATTCAAACAAGTTAGAAACAATTAGTTGGTCTTAAAAACGACCAAAATTATGTTACGGTGGGATTTGAATGTTCTCTTTCGCCTCTCTCCACACCATTTCCCATGAAAAGTAACCAAATATTTTTAGATAGAAAATAACTGTATTATTCTGGTTTAATAGAGTGAAATTACTGAAGAAAATAATACTTTAAATTTCTTCAATGATTAGTTAAATATGTTTTGTAGGGACGAAGAAATCGATATAAGGCCACGGATAGTCCTACTCATAAAAACCCATTTGTCGAAATGGATATCAACAACATTGCTTGGCTTATTGATAAAATGGGAGAAGAGGTGAGTAAATTTATTAAAACGAATTACTCTTTAAAATTCACCTTTCAAATTCATAGCACCAGTGTGGCTGCGCAGTCCACCATTACCTATGACATTTTACTCTTCAAAGAAATCTAAATAAAACCCATTTTTATTGATATTGTATTTGGATTAGTAAGTGGCATTAGAAAGTTGCAGGTTTTGGAAACTTAATTTAACTAAACTAACACATGTTTTTATTCGTGCCTTAAATTAAAAAAAGATAATAACATTAAAATAATCATTCAAATATCTATGTAGTATTAGGCCGACTTTACACTCTTCCAGTCGGGGTTCTAGTATAGATCTCCAGTCTGTGACGTCACCTAGCTACTGGTTCCAGTAAATCAAACATTTTCTATTTACTGGCGCCGGTGACCCCCATCATCCAATCACTCGGGCTCTCCCGTGACCACCGGCAGGCGGCGCAGCGGTTGCTTAGCTGATGTCACAGAACTGACGATCTTAACTGGAATTGCGTTTGGTTACGTGTAAAACCGGTTGTTTAGGGTCTGCAGATTACCTTACGGCCTCGGGTTCGAGATGAGCGGCGTGCGACAGGCGGCAGATCGAGATAACGGTGGAGGTTATTCTGGCCAAAGCTTACAGAGATTCAAAAAAGCTTTATATTTGAAAAGTTATTATATTACGTTTAAAAAAACGTATGTTTATGTGATGTTTTGTGATAACCTCGCCACTATTAAACAATTTTGGTTTTAGATACTTCATCTTGTACGTGATAATCAGTCAAAATGAAGCGCTCTGCTAGTTCGCAGGATGACTTCACTTTAGGAATTAATGGAAATTACTGCTTTCACTCTCATCTTAGCCAGAACTAGAACTCTAGCCAGAACAACTCGTATCGTTCTAATACTACCTCAGTCTGCCGCAAGTTTTTCCCCGCTCGTATCGTGCCAGAGGCCTTATGTTCGATTTTTATTTTAAAAAATTCATTAAGTCATCGAGTAATTGTGAAAGACACCCGTAAAACGTTACAATTTAGATGTTTTTCAATAGTTACACATTGTAATTATATTTAAAAAAAAAACCGGTGAAAAATAACAATTTTGTGTCGTTGGTATTGACTGAAAAGGTGCCAAGTCTAATTTTTTATGATAGAAAATAAACATTCTAAAGTACTAATTCAACATGAGCTTATTTCATTTGCCGCATAACACATTTATTTCGGTGATTAGGTTGCAGCTTTTACTAATAGATGGGTCTTCTCTTTCCGTATACAACTATACAAAAAAAAAAAAAGTTAAATTAGTACCTTTTTATTTAAAACCGACGATATTGTATTTAGCCTTTTAAATTTAAAATATTATGTTATAGTGATCAATTGGTTGTAGTAACCAATAGTTATCTAGGCAACCGATATCATTTTTAAGTATTTCTCGCATCAAAAATGCAAAAGGTTAATCTGTTTTAGATACCGGCAAATGGACCGTGGAAAGCCCCACAAGCGGAAGAATGGGACACAATGACATTCAAAGAATTCTTATTGAAGCATTGTTGGACTCAGTAAAGAAAATGCTTGTTATATTTTTCATAATTAATATAAATGTATTTTATTACTCCTGTTTTTAAAAACGTTATATTTAATGATAATTTGACAAACAATTGCAGCGGATAAATCCAATGCCAATATTCTCATGAAATATTGTCTCCAATTGGAGAAACCCTATAAGTGATTCTTCTTTAAACATTTTTAACTGAGTGCAATTGTGCCAGATAATATTTTCCCTAAAATGTTCGAGACATGTTAGGACAAGTTCTTATGTTGTTGTGAAATTAAGCCTTTTTTTTATTATTAAGGTTTCATCTGGATTAACTCAGATAAATTCTATTTCAGAGGTGCAATTGATTATTATGAAGACATTATAAGTGCTTTTATTACGTCCGAAAAATATGAAGCTTCTCTGTTAAGTTTTCTCTGGTACATAAAACAGTGCGGTGGATCAAAAAGAATGACTTTCACAGTTAACGGAGGACAGGTAATAGTCCGTGAGGCGGTGCAAGTTTAAGTACCTCCATCGAACGTCTTTCTGAATATTTTATAGAATGCCGAGAAAAGTTTGTAGACTATGAATGTACTGGCCAGTTAGGGCAAAAATGGCCGAAACTGGCCAAAAACTGACTTTAATTGAGTTGAAAAAATCAGATTGCCAAATATGTCATAACTGGCCAAATAAGGAGCATTCCTTTTTATTTGGTAACCCACCGCTCTTTGAATTTCAATGAGGAAAGGTGCAGACGATTTCACCTCACTGGCGAAAATATCCGCATTTCTTAAAAGTGAGCCAAGTTGGCAATAAATATTACGTAACGTATGACGTAATACCTACTGGGCTCACTTTAAGACGGTGAGAGCATTTGGTCAAGGCCAGACTGGATTGAATCGGGCCGTGACAATTTTCAAAAGTCTATGGGTGTAAAGGAAACATGTTGTTAGTTCCATTTTCCCCCATTAAACAAAGGTGGCGCTGCAATCCAACCAGATTTGAAACTGCAATATAGTGATATTAACACACTTGCCGTAAATCAATCGGGCTGAAATTTGGCAGATAGATTTGATGTCGATGACAATGCATTCTATGAAATTTTAGGGGCATTCTAAAATTTCACTGTCACTAAACGGTCGCTTTTACTTACACTTGTATCTTCAGATACTAAAAAAATCAACTTGCTGTCATCCAATCGCCCTGAAATTTAACAGGTAGATTCGTTGTTCATAAAGTTGCATTATATCATGTTTTGGGAGGTGTCACTGTCACTAAAAGGTCGCTTTTGCACACGCTTTCATTTTCAGAATACTAAAATCCAACTTGCAGTCATCCAATCGGGCTGGAATATGGCAGATAGATTCGATGTTAATATAGTTGTATTCTATCAAGTTTTGGGTGATATCACAGTCTCTAAAAGGTCGCTTTTACACAAGCTTCTATCTTCAGTGTACTAAAAACCCAATTAGCAGTCATTCAATCGCGCTGAAATTTTACAGGCAGATTCGTTGTCGATAATGTTGCATTATATCATGCTTTTTTTTTAGGGCAGGGGGTGTGTTACTGTCACTAAAAGGTCGCTTTTACGCACGCTTCTATCTTCAGAATACTAAAAAAAACCACTTGCCGTCTTGCAATTTGGCTGAAATTTCACAGAGAGATTAGTTTTCGATACGGTTGCATTAGATACAGTTTTGGGACTGTCACTGTCACTAAAAGGTCACTTTTATACACGCTTCTATTTTCAGTATTCTAAAAAACCAACTTGCAGTCATCCAATCGGCTGGAATATGTCAGATAAATTCGATGTCGATAAGGTTGCATTCTATCACACTTTTTTTTTTGGGGGGGGGGGTGTCACTGTCACTAAAAGGTCGCTTTTACGCACGTTTTTATCTTCAGATACTAAAATACCCAACCTGCCGTCATCCAATCGCGCTGAAATTTAACAGGTAGATTCATTTTCAATAAGGATGCATCATATCAAGTTTTGGGGGTTGTCACTGTCTTTAAAATGCCACTTTTTCATACTTTAATTGGCGCTTGGTATTACTAATAATCCTACTTCCCTCATCAAATCGAATTGAAATTCGACAGATAGATTTATTGTCGATACGGTTGCATTGCATCAAGTTTTGGGGATGTCACTTTCACTAAAAGGCCCCTTTTACACACATTTCTATTGTCTTACTTCCGACTTAGCTTTTACTCATGTTCTATTGCCCAGATACCAAGCTCAATTCGCCGATCAAACGGTATAGTGGTTAGCGTGCTAGCTTCTAGACCGCGAGGTTGCGGGTTCGAGTCCCGTGTTAGGCATGGATGTTTGTAAATGTATGTTGGCTTGTCTAATGACGAAAGTTTCGGCGCATTATAGCCCTCGTGTTGCTGACGGCGCCAGATAATCTGAATACAACCAACCAACCAAGCTCAATTCAAACATATTTCATTTGGCGATATTTATTAACTGAAATCTGTCCTATTAAGGTTGACGAGGCAAAATCTTCGGAGAGCTAATAAACCCACTTTCCGTCATCCAATGAAGTCTGAATCTTAACAACTAGACTTGTTGGTAAATTCTTAATTTACGTGTATGGGTTGGTGCGACTTCAAAAAGTTAGCGTTTAAGCCAAAACGTTGCGACGGTACAACGTTAGCCGAAAGCAAATTTTAAAATGACAAAAAAAAAAAAAATCCTCTAGTCTTACGCCTTCCAATTACGGTTATCATAAAACTGCACCAGAGCATACGCGGTAAAAAAATAAAGGATTAGCAAATGTGGATCTTTACCGTGTACAAAAAGGTGTCAAATTGGCGATATTTTCACGTCAACTAGGAATATACCGATTCGTTGTGGGAAACAATGTATTCAATCAAGTTTTTGGGACCAAAACGAAGTTAGTAAATAGTTTGGAATAGATCTTGTGTTCTTAGTTGTCAAAAATCTGTGGAAACTCGGTCTGATCTCAAGAAGTTGCAATTGCGCATAAAAATTGCAATGAATGTAAAGGATTTACATTAAAAACTTTGTTTTTATGGGTAATATTATTTGATAAAATGTCGTTTTTTTAGTTTCAACAAAATTTTTCTGGCATAAAGTTGGAGTCTCCTCCTACAACAAAAACGTCGCAATCCAAAGCAAGTTTGGAATCTCTAATAGGATTTTCAAGAAATCAAGCATTCGTCTTTCTCAGAAGTTAGCTTTCTTAACATTTTTAGCGGATATTAAACCTCAATTAGAATTTATTTTTAATCAAAATATCCTTTTTAATACTATACTTACCTTTTAATATTATATTGACTTTTAATACTACATATGCATTGGCATATACTACAATGCAATTCAAAGAGAAAATTATGTTTGAGTAATACTGCATTTACAAGAAGTAGGATTGTACAAACTATTACAGGAACACGAAAATAGTTAAGTGGCTACCAAATTGAAATATTAAGTAGAACGAATTGCAAAAACTTTAAACATGTATTATAATTAGAAAATTTCAGTTTCAGCACACTTCTTTATATGGTATAATCAATTTCAAAAGCATGAAACCATATTTATGTTACAATATAAAATTTCTGATTATTTATGAATTATGGAGGATGACATCAATTCTATTTTCAAAAACTAATAGAAAAAAAAAAAAAAAAAAAAAGTGAAATCAAAAAGTGCGATGAAAAATGTTTAAAACGCCATCTAAAATAAAAAATATTCATGGCTGCCAACTCTGAGATCAAGAGAATTGCTGACGGCGACTTTTTAATTTAATTTTTATAATTTCTAATATTTGAAAAAATACAACTTACAATTCCAAACTCTTGTTTCCGTAAAGAATAATGAAAATAAAATTAAAAAATAAGCCTTATTATAAATAAACAACTTAATTCTAAAAGTAGATATCATTTGCATAAAACATGAATAATTAATTATCGCGCATGAACTGTGTATAAATTTATTTCATTCGTTAATATTATCGTTTGGCAATATTCACCGTGTTCTTTTTGCGTTTTAAAAATACAGTAATTTTGTCCTCTATTAGTAACGTAATGGTTTTCGTAATTGACCAAGCAAAGAAAACATCTGCTACTGGTTGGAATGCAGCGCCACTCGTCCACTGTGGCTGTTTCCACTGTTTACTTATTAGTTGTCACGGCCTGGGGAGTGCCTTAGCGCTCGTTACAATCTAGTGTGGCCTTGATTTGGTGAAAGAGAAGTTGGATCGTCTGCTCTACTCTTAATTGAAAATTTAAGATGGTGGATTACCAGACTAAAAAGGGTGTTAATTTTTTGGCAAGTTATCCCATATTTTGTAATCGGATTTAGTTCAACTCCTTCAAAGTACATTTTTAGCTAGTTTTGGCCAGCCAACTAACCAGTACATTCATAATTTACTAACTTTCCCTCTTCATTCCATAAACATTTCAGAATGACTTTCTTGGGATACCTAAACTTGCTGTCGTTTCCCAGTTTACAATGTTAATTTTACTCTTCCTTTGCCCACCAAGAAATCAATAAGTAAATGCAAGACTTACAGAAGTTATTACAATTTAAAATTTATATATTAAAGTATGTCAACCAATTACGGCTTTATTATATTAAATTTTGTGTGGTATTTTACTTTAAAATTTAATAAGTACTGCAAAACGGGATGAACCGGAACATTTTTCAACTTTCAAAGTAAAAATCGGCAGTAATAAGATTATTAACGACTTTGAAATTTAGGTATTGACTTCTTCTCTGAGGACTTGAAAATGACTTGAATTTGTTGCGTTTTTTTCGTGCTGTTGCGATTACTCGATTCAAGTTTTGCGGTACATCAAAAATAAAAAAAGTTAAAGATTCTTTTTAAAATTTTAATTTTTAAAATCCAAGGGGTTGCAAATGCACCCCCTCTCTCCTGGCGGCGCCCATGGTCAGGACGTTTTGGTACAGTATAAAAAAAAAAAAAAAAAAAAAAAAAAAAAAAAAAAATCAGATCTATGGCTATATCTTGTGTTCTAATAGATGAAATTACAAAGTCAAGTCTTTTTTAATTGTTTATAATTTTTTTATCATGAGGAATCCTCTATATATTAAAACTAAACCAAACTTTAAAAATTTCAATGGTAACCCCTTAATATTGTACCATATTTAGATTTAGAATCCATAATTACGTCTAAATACCAAATTTAATAATTTTCCAATGAGTATTTAGTAATTTAAGTGATGTCAAAAAATGGCAAATTAATGTTAAAAATATTTTTTTTTTTTTTTTAGACCTAAGTTCTTAAATAATTAATATATTTCAAATTTTTTTTTGTTTCAAACTGTAATATATAAAAGGCCAAAAATAAACAACTCGCAAATTTTGTACTAAACAGTTTTTTAATAATTAATTATTAAAACAAGTTTTAAATTTTTTAAAATAGAAAAATGTATTTTATTTGCTTCCATTACAATTATTATGATCGAAAACCCCTCCAGATGTTTTTCCATTCCATTTTAACTTTTGATTCTCAATATTTTAGCAAAAATTTAAAAAAGCTCACTTTAAGGGACCGTGTAATAGATTACGTCTTAAAGCACGAAATGTTTGCTTCTTCTCCGCTGTAAAGAAGTCTGCCCTCAAGATCGGCCAAAACATTTTTGCTCATAAGTGACGAGTTTCTCAACATAATGAAGTGAAATTTGGCATCTAGGGTAAACGAAATATTCTAAATCGAATGAAAACATAAAAAAAGGAGTTCGTATTGATAGTTTTAAGGTACTTGACCACTTTAGAAAGCTAAAAAATACAACCTTTTCAATAATTTTTTTTTTCTGGTCCTGTATAAGATATAATAATGACATTTTTAAAACTTTTATTTGAAGCTTATAGAATACAAAATACTTAATTTTTTTTTCAAATTTCATTTTATAAATATCCAGGAGGCGCCAAAGTCGAGGCCTAAAAAAAAAAAAAGGTGTCCCACGGCGGACAGTTAATCTCAGGATTGATGAATCTAAAAAAAAAAAAAAAAGTTTAAAAGAATGATTTCTTACGTGACAATTTACCACAAATTGCCCCCCCCCCCCCAAAAAAAAAAGATGGCGGATGTTTGAAAAAAAAAGTTGAAAAAACAACCCTGTTTTTCACTATACTTTGCTAAAAATACAATGTTATTATTAATTTTTTTTCCCACAAAATGTAGCCAATGGCATACAAAACATCTCAATGAACAAAACAAGACAAAAATCATTGAAATCGGCCGAGTAGTTTCGAAGATTAAGTGTCCTCCATTTGACAAAAAGTAGTTTCGAGAAAAGGGCGTTTAAAGTTTTTACTCGCAAGTATGGAGTACTGGAAACGCACGGACACTTTCCCTAATACCATTATGTTTGAATTCAAATTAAAAAATAAAAAAAAAATCGGTGGGGCAGGGTGATTTTTAAAAGTATAAGGATTGAGAAAATGTTAAAAAAAGTCTATTTTTTAAAATTTATAAGGTGGTAAAGTACCTTAAAGATAGAGTTAAATTTATTTAGTATGCAGCCCCCTAAGAAAAAAGTTTTGCCCCAGACATATAGAAAATCGTAAACGAAACATTTTGTGCAAACCGAAGATTTACGATAGTTAGAACTGAAGATATTGCCATCGCTCGGATATTTTTTTTTTTGGTAACTGTACTAGTGCGTGTGTTGTGAGTTTCTCGTTTGGACTGTGACGGTTCCCTTCGTGCTGGGTGGGGTATAATTTATGGTATTTTATAATTGCATATTTTATTTATTTAATAGGAAAGAAAATTTATTGGAGGTTCACAACAAATTAGTGAAAAACTTGCTGAAAAGCTTGGAGGTTTGTTCTCTTTTTCTATTGTAATGTAGACAAACATTAAGTGATTAAAAAAACCTTTCATATAACTAGAACATTGTTTCATGATTTTCAGATTCAGTCGTCAAAGAAAGTCCTGTCGTCGGAATAAATCAAGAGTCCAAAAGTATCGTATCAGTAAAAACCTTAAATGGAAAGGAATACAAGGTATGATTTTAAATGGTTTGAAAAGATATTTGAAAAAATTCAAATTATTAATTAAAATACTCTCCAAGTCTTCTAATGCTTCAGGTTATATGGAATAAGCGCTTATAGATGAATACTATAGAACGATGTATCTTATTGAATGCATCTAATAAAATGTTCAACACATTAAACAAGCTTTTTTCCTTTAAGAAATAGTCTAAAATATTTCCTTATTTTCTTTCATGTTGACATTGCTGTTTTTAAATCTTTAAAAAAATAATAAAGAAAATCAAAAGTTGTATGTAATTTAAAATATAGAAGGTTGACACCAAAAATTTCCCAACCTACTGCCAAGTAACAAAAGTTACTCTGAAAATATTCTGAGGATGTATGGATGTCTTGCATCTAATGGAATTTTTTTTTTTTCAATATCTAGAGGCGATAATAAGGGAGGAAAGCCATTAAGTCCCGCCATCCCAGTTTTTGAACTTAAAAAGTTTTTCGTCAGCTATATCGTCATGAAATAAAATTGCACATGATTCTCATTCTCCTTTTTGGTGACCATCGCCGCCATCTGTAATAATAAAACAAGCTGTGTGTCTATCTGTCTGTCTGTGGCTCTGTGGATCTATAGAAACCTACTTAAGATTTTAGTAGAGCTCTGAAATTTTCAGCATAAGTAGTTTTAACTTTCTAATTTTATGCATCACAAACAGAATTTTAAAATTTTAATTAGTTCTTTTTTAATTAATTTTTTTAATTAATTAATAAATATGTTACAAAACGATATCTAATAGGGCTACAGCTCTGAAATTTTCAACATAAGTAGTTTTGGCTTTTTAATCGGACTTATAAAAAACAGAAGTTAAAATTTTTATTTTGTTCTTTTTTAATTAATTTTTTTAATTAATTAATAAACTTTTGTAAAACGATTACTAATTGGGCTACAGCTCTGAAATTTTCAACGTAAGTAGTTGTAGCCTTCTAATTAGACTTTTGAAAAACAGAATTTAAAATTTTCATTTAGTTTCTTTTTAATTAATTTTTAGAATTAATTATTTAATATTTTACAAAACGATTTCTAATAGGGCTACAACTATAAAATTTTCAACATAAATATTTTTGGCCTTCTAATTGGACTTTAGAAAAACAGAATTTTAAATTTTTGTTTAGTTCGTTATTAATTTTTTTTTTAATTAATTAATAAATATGTTACAAAACGATATCTAATAGGGCTATAGCTCTGAAATTTTCAACATAAGTAGTTTTGGCCTTTTAATCGGACTTTTAAAAAACAGAATTTTAAATTTTTATTTTGTTCTTTTTTAATTAATTTTTTTTAATTAATTAATAAACATTTTACAAAACAATTACTAATAGAGCTACAGCTCTGAAATTTTCAACATAAGTAGTTTTGGCCTTTTAATTGGACTTTTTAAAAACAGAATTTTAAATTTTTATTTTGTTCTTTTTTAATTAATTTTTTTAATTAATTAATAAGCATTTTACAAAACAACTACTAATAGGGCTATATGTCTGAAATTTTCAACATACGTAGTTTTGGCTTTATAATTGTATACATCACAAACAGTACGTTAAAATTTTAATTAGTTATTTTTTAATTAATTTTTTTAATTAATTAATAAATATGTTACAAAACGATATCTAATAGAGCTACAGATCTGAAATTTTCAACATAAGTAGTTTTGGCCTTTTAATTGGATTTTTAAAAAACAGAATTTCAAATTTTTATTTTGTTCTTTTTTAAATAATTTTTTTAATTAATTAATTTATATATTACAAGACGATTTCAAATAGGGCTGCAGCTTTGAAACTTTCAACATAAATAGTTGTGGCCTTCCAATTGGATTTTTGAAATATATATATATATATATTTTTTTAATTAACAAATATTTTACAAAAGGATTTGTAATTGGGCTACATTTCTGAAATTTTCAACAGAAGTAGTTTTGGCCTTCTAATGGGACTGACAAAAAGAATGTTAAAATTTTAAATTTGTTTTTCAATTAATTTTTTCACAAAAAGCGATTTTGAATAGACCTAGATCTATGAAAGTTTTAACATAAGTAGTTTTAGCCTCAAATTTTTCTTTCCACAAACACGTGTTAAAATAATCTTAAAGGGGTGTTGTATTATTGTATTAACGGGGAATTTTTTTTCCTTGACAAGGAAGAGGCTTGCAACCTTAAGTCTTTACGTAGGAATTAGATTTTAGGGAGTGAAGCGAGCTTATGCTTGCATAGCAATGAACCTTTTAACGAGTGAAATAAGCCTGTGTTTATGTGTCCATGAACTTTTCAAAGAACGAAGCGAGCTCGATTTTGTGTAGAGATGAACCTTCCTGTGAGCGAAGCGCCAAAAACTGGGTTCTATACACGAATGACAGATTTCCGCAATGCGAGGCCTCACAGCTAGCTAAAATATTGCACATGTTAAAATTTCTTAGCGAAGCACGGGTATTTAGCTAGTTGTTAATTGTAGTCGCATTTTTTTTTTAATGAAAAATCTCCAATATCAATATCTACGTTTCAATTTCGATTTGGGTAGATATATTTGCTTAATTAAACCAAAGATTCACAATCTATAAAAAACGCTGCGTTAAATTAAAAAAAAAAAAAAAATCCTCTCTTTTGAAACGTAACTGAAATGATAACTTATCCAGAGAGCACCAATCCGTCAAATCAAAAATAGAAATTTACAAGAAAGTGCAACGGTCTCGTGTACAAGTAACAGAGAAAGCGTCTATGCAGTGGAGTACTCTTTTGCATAGCGGTAGAGTATCTGTCTACGGATCTAGAGTCCCTGGTTCGATTTCGGTTAGCTACAACGCTTTGCGGTCTCGTGTACAAATAACAGAGAAAGAGTCCATGCAGTGGAGTACTCTTTTCCATAGCGGAATTAAAATGCACAATTTAAAACGTTTTTTGAAATTGAGCGTTCAGCCTCCCCCGACCCACAAAAACATGGTTTATAGACTTCGTTTCATTTTTTATGGTATGGTACATTCTCAAGAATATATTGATTTATTTTTGATAACATCATGAAGATGTCAATAAGCGATCATTTAAATTTTCGGCTGAGACAGGGGCAAAAAACGGTAAAAACTTGATTTATAAAATTTTTCTATTTTTAATCTAGACTTAAATATATTCCAAACTGTCGCAAAAGTGAGGAGGGGTACTGTAACATTTAGAGTAAAAACTATCAAAGATCCTCCCAACCATTTTTGAATAACTTTTTTCTTTTCTGCTTTAGCTTATAAGAATATGGTTTCCTGGTAGAAAAAATAAACATCTGTTCTAAGAGAATAATCCTAGTTTTTTTCTTTTACTTGTAGACAAAATACGTCATTTTAGCAATACCACCAATACTTCAGATGAAGATTCATTTCACTCCAGGCCTTCCCCCATTAAGGAATCAGCTAATACAAAGAACACCCATGGGATCTGTAATCAAAGTTCATATTTATTACAGAACAACATTCTGGAGAGAAAAAGGTAGTTTTTTTTTTTTTTTTTAAAGCTAACTTTTTGTGAAGGTCAACGTTTCTTAAGCAAAATTTAGCTAGCTCTAATTAAATGTAAATAAATAAATTAACATGAAAAGCAACATGATCCACTAAAGTCATTGAAATATAAAGGTATTATTTTCGAAATCCCCTACCGTAGTAAAACAAATTATGACGTTGAAACATTTACTGTATGATAAGACACATTTAATTTAACGCTGAACGAGTAAATTTTTGTATCATTAAGGCTGTTATTATACAGAGCCACTCCAGTGGTGAACGCGCCACACTAAAAACGCCCGGGCTGACCACAGTATAATAAGCTCCATAAAATTGCATGTATCGCTTAAAGTCTGAGCGTCTCAAGAGACAGACCAACCTCTTGCATCAGCTGTAGTCCAGTATAATAAGCTCCATAGGATTGCATGTATCATTTAAAGTGGCTTGTCTAAGCGTCTCAAGCGTTGGTGCGTGTTTCCTACAGTTAAGATGTTCGGGTTGGATACAGCTGTGGCCCAGTGTAATAAGCTATATATGATTGCATGTATCGCTTAGATTCTGAGCGTCACAAGTGAGAGACGTAACCTCTAGCTCCAGCAGTGGCCCGAATGGTATAGTGGTTAGCGTGCTAGCCTCTAAACCACGAGGTTGAGGTTTCGAGTCCCGTGTTTGGCATGGGTGTTTGTAAATGTATGTTGGCTTGTGTAATGACGAATGTTTCGGTGCATTATAGCCCTCGTGTTGCTGACGGCGCCAGATAATCTGAAAACAACCAACCAACCAGCAGTGGCCCAGTATAATAAGCTATATATGATCGCATGTATCGCTTAGAGTGGCTTGTTTGAACGTCTGCCACTGGAGTGGTTCTGTATAATAGAGTATAAGCCGAGCCTCGCATGTATTTAAATTTTCTGACGACTGACTCTGATTCCCAATGACAGCGATTGGGTTCCAAAAATCGTAAAAGCGAGGAGGGGGACTGTAACATTTAGAGTTTAAACTTGAAAATATGTCAGGAATTGATTCTGCCTGAATCACTTATTGTGTTATAGGTCTGAATGGAGCCTTTCTTATAAGAGGTGGTGATGAACATCCAATGTTTTATTCCTTAGATGATACTAAACCTGATGGAAGTCATCCAGCAATTGTTGGGTAAAAATACTATTATTCAAACACTATTTTTTTTTTTTTTTTTTAATTTTGTCTCAGAACGAAGTCCGATTTGAGCATGATCTGTGGTCATCAGCTTTTTGGTAACGTTGCATACAAAATAATATACATAAATTGCAATATTTATTTCAAATAAAAATAGCAAAAAGCATTATTAAGATCCTATTTAGGAAAACTCCAAATGCTATTAAGATTCTATTTAGGAAACTTCAATTTACGAAGATATCCATACGAAACTTTCTATGTAGTACAGACTTCCGATATAGAGGTTGAAAAACAATTAACAATTGCTTTCGTTTGGACTTAAATACAAATAAAAAAGTTCTTTGTTTTGAGAAAAGTACAAAACGGTTTTAAGTAAATTTTATCATTTAGGAAAACTACCGTCATGAGACCAGGAAAAGTTTAATTTTAATCCAATGTAAACAATTTAAAAGTACCTTGAAGACAATAGCAGCATATTCCACATTTCTGATGGAATTTAACTATCTATGGATCACTGAATTATCTTATGAAATATTCTGCCATTTCCTCCCTTCTTATAATAGTGTATTGTCCCAATCCTTTTCCTTCACTTGGGACATCATGCATTTTCCGTTATGATAAAGAACCTTATTGTTAAAAAGTCAGATTGTTAAAAAACTTTGCTATTTAACTGGACACACAATTTTTTTTAACCCCAAATAAGAGCTTCAAAATTAGATAATAAATATTTATTCGCAAAAATTGCCTATATTCTTTTAATTAAAAATTATATTTAGGTACAGTTGTGGACTTTCAACTAGCAGGATTATTAGTGGGGACTACTAAGCGTACTCATTTCACTTAGTGCTTGACACATTTTCTTCCATGATATGTAACAGCAAGGGAAGGGTTATTTTTTTATGGAGTTCCCACCAGGCACTGCTTTAGTTTTTGGTTGAACAGGAGTTGCTGTGGGCATTAATGCGTGTTTTTTTTATTTTTAAATTTTTGATTAATTTAATTTAGACTAACTTAAGATTATTTTTTTTTTGTGAAAATATATTATTTCCTTTTACCCTGTATTGGTTTGGGCGAAATGCCAAAAATTGTTTTTAAAGAAGAGGAAACACCTCTATATCACGCCGGTAGTGGGGTAGGGGTGTTGATTGCCACTCAAATACGACCCTATCTAATGATAGTGTGTTTCAAGATCTTATAGTATGAGCCATGTAAAACTGATCAGCATAATATTTATTTCCCTTTTAGTTGTAAGTTAGTAAATGTTGTCAAATAATATAAAACTAATATTTCTTAGAGAAACGGTTAGATTATTTTATATCAAATTGTTATTTATCGGTAACCAGAAATAATTAAATATGTTTTTAAAATTCATTTAATATCAATACTCAGATCTTATGACTCCAATTTGACAGCTTAGTGAGACATAAAATGAGATACAACATCAACCCAATACGGATTATATGTCGCAGAGATAAATGAAATGGAAGAAACAGACATCCTGGCAATGATACTCATGTTTTGTTCATTCACAAACTATTGTACTTAAAAAAATGAAACTCACAAAAGTAGATATAAGATTTATTTATTTTCATTCAAAAACAGACCACCTCAACAAGTTATAGTCTACGCCTTTAATTTAAGACGGTTCTAAATATGTTGCCTAATTTAGATTATCTGGAAATCCTATTTACATTATAAAATTTATATTTCTGGTTTATAAGGGCAAAACTTGTATTTTGAAACATGTTCTTTCACAATTTTAGATAATATCTCAAAGTATATTTTTTTATTTCAGAATGTAAATGAAATTAGATTTTTAACCACAGATATATTTAACAGCATTTGTAAATAACACTATTTGATAACTATTTTTTTCAAATGAAACAGATTTATAGCCGCTGACAAGTGTCGCAGGATTTTAGGCTTAACACCCAATGAGCGAAAAAATCTACTTGCAAAAAGTATTGCCGAGGCTACTGGTTGTCCTGAAGCTTTGAAGGTAAGACAATTTTTATAAATTTTTTTAATGACTCATATGTTAGCATAGGGTAATGGAAGTATTGGATTCGGCAAATTTTTTTTTTCTCGATATTTTTGCATTCCTCCACGTCATGGAATGTGTCGAGTTCAAAAAGTGGAAAAAAATGTCTGCCTGTCTATGATCAGAATAACTCTCGAACAAATTGACCTAAGATGTATAAGTTTTATGTACAGGTTAGTGATGAGCATGGGACCTATCTGTGGTTTTCATAAAAATAGTGCAAGTGCATAAGGAGCTACCATTGAAAAATTTATGTTTTTCAGAATTTTCCAAAAACAGCTCTAACGATTTTGATCAAAATCGCTGTGGTAATGTCTTTTAAGGTGCTCTATAAACCCTACCTCCGAAATTTCCATAGAAATTCGATAAAAGCTTAAAAAGGAGAAAAACTAATGTCTTTAACACAAAGTTCTCTTCCCTTGAGCATCACCCACCAACAATTGTTTCTTCTCTGTTGCACTTACAAAAAATGATTAATGAAGTATTTATCATAAAACATATAGACAAATTAGTCTTTTTCGCGGTGTTTTTTTTCGGTGTAACAATAATCGCAACATTTTTGAAAATGATGAAAATATGAAAACGAATATGTTAAATTATACTAATCCATGACAAATTTAAATGTAGTGACCATCAGTATTAAGTGTAATTGAAAGTTGTGCAGTGTTCCACATTCCTAGAGTCCTCTTAGCTCTAGCTAAAATTCATTATTCGGGGGAAGGGGGGGGGGGATGATTTTCTTTTCATATTACTGTATCAAAATCTTAGTTGTGAACAATGAAGTGTAACAATAACTATAAGGCAATTTATTATTTTTCTTTCTTTTTAAAACATGAACAATAACTTCTTTTGAAAAAATAGATTGTAAGTACGTATTTAGAGCTAAAGGAATTATTTAATTCTAGTGTCATAACTTAAATGAGTGCTATAAAATAGAGACCTTTAACTTTCCTTTTCAAGAGATAAATATAGAGCTCTTTTCAAGTCTAAACCGACATGTTTAATCTTTATTGAAGTTAGATTCTTTCTCCACAGCCTATTCATTATGAAGAATTTAATTGGATGGAGGAACAATATTCAGGTGGATGTTACACTACTATGTTACCTCCAGGTTTCATAACACGCTATGGAAAGTAAGCAATTTTTCTGATCAGTCTCCTCCTTCATAGCTCAAATTTCGTATTAAGCTTATAGTTAGCTTTCCATAACTGAAAGTGATAACATCTTCTTTATTTTAAATAAATTTGTATCTTACACTGTCAATAAATTATATAAAAATAACTATAGCTACTAATTTTAGTTAAAGTAGTAATAAATGCGTGCGAAATCCTTCTCAAAAACTAGAAATCGTCTAATGTTTATTTTATGAAACTTGCTTTTACTTGCTTTTGCGGCGATTTAGCAGTTGTTTGTCAAGTTTTTAACTGCTGTTTTGTGCTCTGTTGAGGTGAAAAGAGCTGTATTGTGTCTACTAGAACGAGAAGTTCTGGCTGTAAGAGAACTGTGAAGAGTTATTTTGGAATAAATTTCTGCAAGTTTTGATCTGCTTTGGCGTCAAATCTTTCGAACCCGTACAACGCAACAGTATTGTCTCCAACTAACAAACCGAGCAAATGTATTTTGAGGTATAATTTTTCAGAGAACTGCGAACTCCAGTTGATAGACTCCACTTTGCTGGCACTGAGACCGCTACCACGTGGTCCGGCTATATGGAGGGAGCAGTTCAAGCAGGGGAAAGAGCGGCTCGAGAAGTCCTTCATAAAATGGGCAAAATCACTCAAGACAGAATATGGTTACAGGAAGCGCAATCGCAGGTAAGTAAGATACGAATATTCCTGAGTGATGTCAACTATGCTAACCAAAGAAGGGTAATAAGTATTCAAAGTAATATCATTGAAAGTATGTGAAGTTCGAAGTAAAATACCCTTACTATAGTTGAAATAGTTAATAAGAACATCAGAAAGTTAAGTTTTCATCAAACCCAAGAAAAATGCTTATATACAATGACCAAGAGTAAAATTGAAATAAAGATGAATGAATCTAGTTGCAGCATTTGCAGTATTCATATGAAGTCATATTTAAATCAAAAGAGCAGCGTTAAAGCTCTTATTATATAGAGCCACTCCAGGGACCGACGCTCGCCACAATAAAGACGCCCGGGCTGGCCGTAGTATAATAATTTCAGTATTATAAGCTCCATATCATTGCATGTATCACTTAGAGTCTGAGCATCTCATGTGACAGACGTAACTTCTAACCACAGCGATTGCATGCATTGTTTAGAGTCTGAGTGTCTCAAGAATTGTAGTAGTGCTAAATTTTTTTTACAATACTTTACATAACTTATGATATAAAAAGGATAAATACTCTTAATTTGCACAATTACTTTATTGTTAATTTATATCACAATACATGCATAAGGATTTATGAGTTATAATTAATTAGCTACTAATAAAAAATCTCAAAGTACTGGCACCTAAAAAAGTAACGGTACACCATACCGGCGCGTACCGGACGCACTACACTTCTGGTCTCAAACGACAAACGCAACCTCTAGCCACGGCTGTGGCCAAGTATAATAAGCTCCATAGAATTGCATGTATTGCTTTGAGTGGCTTGTCTGAGTGGTCGCCCGTGTTCGATATTGGAGTGGTTCTGAATAATTAGAGATTAAGTTACGTTCTGGTGCAGAAAGCCTGCAAAATAATTCGGCTTTCTAACTCTGCATCTTTTTTTTTTTTCGATTTTTATTTTTATATGAAATATCGTCACCCGGTTTTACACCCTTCTGAATCAATACATATTTTAGTTTTATATGTGCTCCTTGAAAGCAAGAATAAACTTTCCTGGGTATGAGCAAAACTTAACTATTAACTATTTAAACTAGATTAACTTTTTAAAGCGAGATCACTTTTTTGTTTGTTTTATTTCAGTTCAATAATATTTCCAACAACATGGATTATTTTGAAAGAAAAACTTCGAATTAATTTTGCATTATTTAAATATTTTAAAAGAATGTTTATTTTTAATATTTACATGACTTCCAAAACTTAAATTTATAACTTACTTTCAAGTTTATCAAAAAATGTAACTACTTTGATTTAAATTGAAAATACATAAAATAAAAACTGTCTTTTTCACCATGTATATTAGATAAATACAGGGTGTCCATCATAAATGAGGCCCGTATTATTTTCAAAACGCAAGTGTGGGATTTCGGAATTATGTTTAACAATCTGCAACGTGGGAAAGGTTTTACGCTGGCTACACTGTATTATATTTTTATTTCTTCTAGGATGTGCTGCCAAAACCCTTTGAAGACACCTTCAGAGAAAAATATACACCTTCTGTGTCAGGCTTTTTAAAAATAATGACTTTTTCTTCGATTTTGGGAGTAGCAGCAATAATAAGCTTGCCAAAGTTTATACGCCGATAATTAATGCAGTCAATGAATCATTTTGAAAATCATTTTGTTCCTTAAAATGAAATACCTTCTAGAAAAAATTAATACTGTATTATATATATAGAAACCCTATTTAAACTATTGTATTTCTTTATTTTTGTGTTTTTCTTCAATTTTTCAACTAGAAAGAGCATAAATAAAAATTGAATACAAATGAGTTCGAAAATTCACTTTGTGTGTTATTTTTTTTTGTAAGCATTTATTAAAAATTATATTTGAATGCCCTCCCCCAAGTAGCACAAGGGTATTGGCCAATATCAGAAACAGGGCTTCTGGGAAGACCGGACTGTCTATGCCGATTCTCGAGTATCATTCCACAATACACGAGTTAGAATGAATGAATGAACATGTCAGAAGCATCACAAAACATATGTTTTACCCTTCCGTCTTTTCTTGTAACACTATTTTTAAATCCTTTATATTAACTTCGCTTTTTTATGTTTGTTTATCGATGAGAGGAGGCTTAATTAACCCCGTTGCCGTCTTCCAATCGGGTTGCTGTCATCCAATTGGCAGATTGGTTCGATGTCGATTACAATGTATTCTATCAAAGTTTGGCCGACCAAACGGTATAGTGGTTAGCGTGCTAGCTTCTAGACCGCGAGGTTGCGGGTTCGAGTCCCGTGTTAGGCATGGGTGTTTGTAAATGTATGTTGGCTTGTCTAATGACGAATGTTTCGGCGCATTATAGCCCTCGTGTTGCTGACGGCGCCAGATAATCTGAAAACAACCAACCAATCTATCAAATTTTGGGACTGTACTGTCACTAAAAGGTCGCTTGTTTGTTTGGAACTACCGACTGTGTTTCTGCCACATTTAAGTGTTTAATACAGCCAAATACGTCTTATAATTTTGAGTATCTAGAAGAATACGAGATCGAATTCTTCTAGTATGGTCGCTTTTACGGAATACTAATAAACCAACTTGCCGTCATTCAATCGCATAAAAATAACAATGTGCCGTCCATTGTTGAAACTCTTTCCTGTTGCCAAATTTTTTTTAATGAATAAATAATAAAATTACTTTAATCAGAATAATTAAATGATATTTGGTTGACTTTCACGTTCATTTTTAATAAATAAATTTTGAAACATAGTTTACCGGACATTTTGCTGAGAGAAATGTTTTTAATATCGGCGCTGTGTTAAAAAATATAAAAGTTACAATCCATGTAAATGATTTAAAAAAACAACTGCTGCTATGGATTTAACGATTAATTTTAAAAATCTGCATCAACAATTCAAAATTTGGTAAAATCCTAGTATA
This sequence comes from Linyphia triangularis, assembly GCA_963978545.1. Lineage (NCBI taxonomy): Eukaryota > Metazoa > Arthropoda > Arachnida > Araneae > Linyphiidae > Linyphia > Linyphia triangularis. The sequence continues at coordinate 90,808,872 of OZ021722.1, forward strand.
CGTTACACGCTTGGCCCTAAGGCCCCTATATTAGGCGAGCCGGCGCGAACGCCATTTTGTGTCTAAAGGTTGGCTCAGCTTGGCGCTGTACCATTGAAAGCAATATAAAACTTCGTCAACTTCCATTGCACGGTATTTAAAATTAAGCTGAGAATTTTCAGAAAAACTGCTTGGAATACTTGTATATCCCTTTCCTATAATGTGTAAAATCAGAGAAGTTGTATTTTACACTCATTATGTCGTATTTAAACAAGATATTGCTGAAGTGGGTTTCAATTTTGGAGAGTTAGCGCTACTTGGCGACTTAAAAATGAATATGTTTTGATTTTCCCTATCGTTAGTGGATTTTCGGCGTTGACGATATCGTTCTCTTTTGTTAATTTTATTGCTTGTATTCACAGCTTTTTTTAAAAAAAACTATTTTTTACCGGATATGATATAAAAATGAATTATATTAACACGATTTTTTTGTCAAGAAATTAGGAAAACCTTTTTAATTATTTAGCAGTTTCTTTTAAATCAAATTTTCCAATACTGCTTCATAGTGTTTGCTTTTATCTTATTTGATACATTTTTGAAAACCAAAAAATATTAATTACTTCAAAACTATATTTCATGAAACCCATATTTTAAATATTTTAAAGATGTTTCAAAATTTTATTTCTTAATTTAACCAGCACAGTTTCTTTATGAAAAAGGTAAATATGGTTCAGATAAGGACCTTTTCTTCAAATAGGCCCTTCATCATGTTTAGAATTTGGAAAATTCCTTATCTATAATTTTGCTGTATATAGCCTTTATATGAAAATGTTGTATATATATGAAAATAATAAGTTTTAGGATGTTTTTTAAATTCATATTTCCTACATTGAAAATAAAATGCAAATCATCTTTAACAGAGAGGCAATCCACTGATAATTCATTAGAAAACGTTCTGATTACTCAATTTGCTAACTTCATGACTTAATAATTTTACTGCTTCTTAACTTATACAAGTATATATTCCATTTTCCTAATAGCTTTATCTGATGTATTACAGTGAAACCATTGCATATCATTGCACTTTTTAAAATGGATGAAGTGATTTTTATCCATGAATAATATTAAAACAAAAACTCATTAGAAAGTGTTACTTCTAATTCAGAGAAATGTTTCAACAACTTCCTTGTGGTGGAGAACAACATTTAACAAGGTATATTAAAATACAATCATAAAGAAACAGAAAGAAAAAAAGCTCTACCTTAATTGGGGATGGGATTATTTTATATATTATTTAAGTTGAAAAACAATTATAAATTTTTAGCATATTAAATTGCCATTCTTTTTGAAAAAATTACTTTCTTCTAACCTTAATAATAAACAGAAGGTAACCTTCATTCAGAACGTAAATGTCAGACTCGTTGCGAATTGGCAACAAAAGTATTTGGCACGACAGTACTGTTGCAAAACTAATAAAAATAAAAAAGAATAAAAAACTTTTTTATTGTAAACTGCAACATTCCAAAAACTATGATGGTTTAATTTGGAAAACAAGGAAAAGGAATGCTTTCGTGTTTACAATATAAAAATATAGTTCAGTAACACGCAGAAGTTTGCAAAGAACATTGGAATAGGAAAGTGGTATAAGGAAATCAAAATTACTTCAAAATAATAATCAACGCAAAATCATAGACAGTTAATCGTAATAAATATTAAAATATAACTTCCGCTGCATATCAACACTTAGTGATGTGATTCACTTGTCTCGGCGACAATTTTGAATCCATCATTGGCGTCTGTTTGCTTGTGTTGGAAATTGAAATAACCTCCTTTTCTTTTCAAAATCTTTGTATTTAGTCGCATTTGAGCAATTAGAGGACAAACAACAACCCATTTTACAAAAAATATTATAGAAAAACGATAACTTTTTACAAATACCAAACGAGGAAAGCGCACATTCATCCAACTCAAAACCACGTCGAAACATGAATTGCGGCAACCCTTACGACACAAAATGGCGTTCGATCCGGCCTTCCTTTTATAGGGGCTCTACTTGGCCCGATTTTGCAAAATGTCGCGTTGATTCTTGTCGCCAAACAGTTGTCAACGTCGAAATAACGTTTTTCCGATTGTTGCCAAGAATTAACGTATGCAAAAACATAACATATCATGAAATCCACCATGCCAATGTCGCCAAATCCACCGTGTAATGTATTCTAGGATTAAGCCCAAAATTTCCAGTATCTGCAGTAACGGCCAGTCTACAAAGATCCACATTGGGATTTATCAGTGTCGAACCGATATTTACCAGTGTACTTGTGCTACTGGGTATATTATTTTATTTCTCATCTTTTTAATATTATTGATATATATCCAAACATATTTCTCAGAGAAGTTGAAGCAAATAGTAAAAAAACTAGGGGTGTGGAACATAGCACAACTTTCAATTACACTTTATTACTGATGAGGATTTGTGTCATTAACTTTTAAATTTTCATCATTCATTTAGCAAAAATGGCCAGTTTGGCGATATTTTTTGCTATAATTCTTGTATGGGATCTACTAAAAAAAAAAAAAAAAAAAAAAAAAAAAAAAAACCCAACTCCGCCAGAATGATGATTTTGGCGATATACTTTTCTTTAATACTTATAGAATTATCCTTTCTTTTAAGTAAAACTGAGAACAGGAGAAAAAACGATCGTTCATAAGCTATGCTCAAGCAAAGAGAATCCTGTGTTAAAGGTATTCGTTTTTCCACTTTTTACGCCATTGAAGCATTTGTATGAGAATTTCGGAGGTGAGGAGTTTAAAACACATTAAGAGGCATTAGCACAGCGATTTTTATCAAAGTCGTTAGTGACGTTTTTTAGCAATCATTGAAAAACATGATTTTTTCAATGGCACTACCTTATGCGCATGCGCGATTTTGACGAAAACCTTAATGGTAGGTCCTTGGGCCATCACCAGCCTGCTCACCAAATTTGAACATCGTAGGTCAATTTGTTCGGGAGTTATGCTGACCACGTACACACAGACAGACATTTTTTCTAGATCACTTTTTACTTTCAATTACCCATATGTATTATACACGTATTTTTATTATATATGTATTTTTTTTTTGCATTTCTCCACGTTTTGGAACACCCTGATTTCAAAAAAGTGACGAAGAAAAAATGTCTGTCTGTATGTGTGTCTGTGATCAGCATAACTCCCGAACAAATTGACCTACGATGTTCAAATTTGATATGAGGATTGCTGGTGGTGGCCATTGGACCGACCATTAAGGTTTTCGTCAAAATCGCTCATGCGCATAAGGTAGCTGCCATTGAAAAAAATCATGTTTTTCAATGATTGCTAAAAAACGGCTGCAACTATTTTGATAAAAATATCTGTGCTAATGCCTCTTAAGGTGTTCTAAACATCCCCACCTCTGAAATTCACCTAAAAATGATTTAATGGCGTAAAAAGTTGAAAAATTAATGCCTTCAACACAGAGTTCTCTTTCCTTGAGTATACTTCATCAACAATCGTTTTTTCTTTTCTCCTCAGTTTCACTTATAATAAAGGATAATATGAGGATTATCTAAAAGTACATCGCCAAAATCACAATTTTGGCAATGTTTTTTCTTCTTATTTATTCTCTCGAATTTTTTTTTTTGGATCGAATCCTATGCTTTCATTACCCTGTGTATTACATACGGGTAATTGAAAGTAAAAAAAGTGTGACAAATGACAACAACGCTAGATTTTTAACGATTTTTTTTTATTAAGAGTGACAGTAAATATCATGATGCAGTATTGTAGAGAGTTTTAAGTTTGCTATCAAAATCTGTTTCGTTTACTTCAAGTGGAAGTCCAACTTACTTCAAAAAGAAAAAGTGTTTATTCATAATCAAAACTGTGTACCGATTAGTTTTAACTTGAGTGAAAAAAAAAAATGCAAATACATAGAAAAAATAAGTAATAATAAAAAGCAAGTAGGATATACTTAAAAAAAAATAAGTACTTGCTTTATGTATGAAATAATTGGGGATTACTAGCTTTACATACGAATAGATAAAAACAAAATGTGTTTCAAAATAACTTGAGTTTCAAATTTGAAAATAACGTGTTATCATTTTCAGAAATGTTTAAGCAATCTTCAGTAGCTCATTAAGGTGGTAGGCTATAGATATAAACAAAGATATAAACCAATTGTATAGATATAAACAAAATGTGTTTCAAAACAACTTTAACTTCAAGTTTGAAAATAACATGTGTTATCATTTTTAGCGATGTTTAAGCAATCTTTAGTAGCTCATTAAGGTGGTAAGGCTAGGTACGTGGTTCAAAACCAAACGAGCACTTTGACGTATTAAAATTTATTTTAAAATGAGAGTGGTTTTCTGAATCACAAAGTTGAAACGCGTATTTTCAAAGCTTTGATAAGTATGCAATTTAATTGAAAATTAAGTCGATTTTACTTTTTTATAATTAAGTTATTTTAGTTCAGCTTAAAGTATAAAAGTTGTTTCTTGAAATTGAGACAAAGAAGACTATCCGAAGATCGTCCCATTTTAAACAGTCATAAAAAAATTTCAACTTCCGGAATCATTCCTTGAGGGGCGGCTACAAGCTCTCGTACATATGAAATCGTGCAAAAGACACTTCCTTTACTTAAGCAGAGAAAAATAAAAGAAATAATGGCTAATATCCATCAAATAGTTGGAGCTGTAGGCCTGGTTAAAGTTTTGGTCACAATCAGAAGACACACCATGATGTAATGGAAATGGAAAAATGATATTAAGAAATTTGCAATATAATATAAACATGATAGAATGGATGTTGCTGGATGCTGAAAATAGACTACCTCCGGCAAGTTTACAAAAGAAAAGCGTAAGAAAAAGTTTTGAAAAAAAGAAGAGAAAACATTTCTATAAGTATTTGCAACCTTTTAATAAACTCGTTGATCATTTGTCATATAATTATTAGAGCTTAGATATTAATGTAAATTTTGTATATTATATATTTATGAAGTGATAAAACAAAAACAAAAATGATTAAATAGTTTGTTTTAATTTATTTCAACAAAATATTAAATCGTTCTGTGAAAAAACCTTGCGTGATATGAAAAAAGGGATTTTTTTATTTCTAATCAGTATTCAATATAATATGAAAATCAGTCTTCAAAACTAAAACAACTATTAACAAATAATTTTTGTTTTGCCGTTTATTTATATTCCAGTTTAAATGAATAATACTTTATTAAAACATTTTTCATAATCTTAAAAACATTTTCGAAATTTACATTGCTTACAAGAATTACGTAACCTAATTCTTGTAAATAAATAACCAAAACATTATATCACCATAGTTACCATCTTTATTAGATTCCTTACACATCAATGGCCTATTTACTGAAAAAAAAATAGACGGAGTGGCAACTGCAAGTTTAGATACCTTATCGAACATCATTATGAATTTCTTATAAAATGTAGAAATATTAGTAGTTTATGAATCCACTGATGGAGCAAAAATAGTCGAAACTATTAAAAAACTTACTTTAAAGAAGTTGAGCTAAATTCTATTGTCAAATATGTCGTAACTTGCCAAAATATTAACATCTGTTTTTTTGTCTGGTAACTCACCACTCTTTAATTTTCAATTAAGAAAGTTGCAGACGATTTGTGCACCAAGATCTTTCACCTTTTAAAAGTTAGTCAAGTTTGCAATAAATATTACGTCATCAGTGACATAATATTTATCCCCATCTTGACTACTAGTTGGAAAGTATTTTCAAAAAATGGTAGTATTTTTCGCCACAGAATAAATATCGTCTGCACTCTTCCTCATTGAAAATTAAAAAGCATTGGGTTACCACATAAAAAGAATGCTCATTATTTGGAAAGTTATGACAAATTCGGCAATCGGATTTAGTTCAACTTATTCAAAGTAAATTTTTGAATAGTTTCAGTCATTTTTATACCTGGTAGACCAGAGCAGGGGTCAAAGTGACAAAAAAAGAATATATAGGATTTTTTCAAAAAAAATATAGGACAATATAAAACATCAAATAACTGCTTACAGTTGCTACTGAACTTCAAAATTAACTCTTTATACATTTATATACTCGTTATATTGAATTTAAGAGAATAGAAAACACACCTTTAAAAAAAAGAAATCGCCTGATCCTTAATACGTGATCCGTTATTGCCTCAATATTCCATTCCTAAATCAAGTTTTATTAATTACATTAAATGCAATCATGAGTCTTTTGCTTCCAGCATTTTTAACTGTTCCAATTTCTTTAAGTATTTTCTTTTTATCCCTGTTTGCAGTCTTTTGTTGATTCAGATTTACTGTTCAGTGTCGGCTGGATTGGCGGCGAAAAGTGGGAGATTTATCGCCGAATGTGGCGAACCTGGCACTTGGGTTTAAAGCAACCCTAGTGATCGTTTAGATTTGACAACACAACGTATTGACGTAATTTTCAATTTTGCCGACTTTTATGAAAAAATCGTGGCTAATATTCCGAATCCGGTACGAATTCTGCGCCAAGACGATTTTCGCCAAAAAATGGCAGCCCTGCCATTTTTTAAGAGCGAGATAACTAACTGCCTATAGTTGCCATAATTTGGAGCGGTTTGATGTAAACAATTCATGGCGCAGAATCCGTACAGGATTCGGAATAAAAAAATTGCCATTCGACATCATACAGTAAATCTTAACCCTTTTGTTTCCCTCATCAATTATTGACTGAGCACTCAAAATGTTCTTTAGTAGTCCTGCAAGTTAATCCCAAGTTGTTTTTATCAGTTTTTCCCGAGGCAGAGTTTAGTTGTTGCATCTCTCTCTGCATTATGGCCAATTAATTTATTACGTTGGAGGAGAAATCAGATCAGAAATTCAAGACCGATTGTTATGGAAATGTTCACAACTCCCGCCGTCCAGTAGAGCTGAGTTGTAGGTTATGCAGCACGTGACGTCACAAGAGATAAAACGCCGCGCCGCCGTCACAAACATCGTTTTTGTCAGGTCTTTTTCACCTACGATCGCGCCAAAGAATCCAAAATATTAAAAAATGGCAACAAACGGCGCCGTTATTACGAATTCAAAGAAAATATAGATCGAATCAATGTAGAAATATAGGATATATAGGGCAATTGTAAAATATAGGACAATATAGGACGTTTTTACCGATTTTTTAAAAAATAAAGGATTTATAGGACATATAGGACGTCTGCGACCCCTGCCAGAGGATTCATGACATACTACCATTTTTCTACATTCTATAAAAAAGAAAAAAAATTCAGAATGATGTTCTATGGGGTACATATATTTTCAGTCCACTCTCGTACTAAAATATAATATGTGATCCGAAAGTAAAAGAAAATCGATATTTCATGAACAATTATTGGTAGCACGATGTTCAAAAAACGGAACTTTTCTCCCTCAATTAATGAATTTAATTAGTTTCTTTACCAACCGATGATAAGCATCTGTGAGAAATTTCTCAGTATTATTTGGATAAGCCTTTGTGGGCACAAATTAGTTAAATTTTATTGTACATCAGTATCTGTTGATCAAAAACTGTTTCCCTTCTTTGTTCCAGTTAAATAGTTCGCTTTAGCTTAATGTAAATAGTGAGACATTCATCGATTTCTGTACAGTTTTTGTTACTTTTGGATCACATCGTATACTTATAAATATATATTTGAATATAAAAGTAATTGTTTATGATTATATAGTTGTTTACATTTTGCCTTTGAGGCATTAAAATACAGATTTACGTTGTGTTCTTATTTGGGCTGTACGATAACAGTAGAACACAGCTAGTAAAAACAATCCTCTATGTATTACATCATTTATTCACATTCCAATTTAACCACGTTGCGATTCCTTCTTGGAATTTTTCAGACCAATGTATGGCATTCTGAATTTGTCTTGTACAGCCTTTTGTGTCAAATTCGCTTGCATCGGGAAACTGCTCCACCAACAGGACAAGCTAGAAGATAACACTGTTACTAAAGTTCTTCAGAAATTAACAACGGATTATCAGTAAAAAATCAAGTCATGCGTCGTAAAATCGCATTGAAAAACAAATTAAATAGATATAACAAGAGAGTAATTTGAAGATATGTATCCAACTGATAAAAATGTATAATATTCAAAATGATGATTTAAAGAAACGTCCAATGACAAACATTTTGGATCTATTAAAGAGTGATGGAGAATGATTAACTTCAGTTAAAACGATATTATTATATATTAATTACATACCAATTCAAAATATACACACAAAAGAAAAACTCTTCTAAAGTTTGGAAAATTACGATTAAATTCTTATGATTTTATTTGTTAAGTGGGATTAAGAAAAGATTAAGACATTTTCCTCATTGTCATGTTTATCATATAGATATCGGTAGATTTAAGTGCTCTTCACAGAGTTTTCATTAGAGAAATTAATTTAACATTCACAATTAGTGATTGAATTTAGTGGCGATTTCCAAATACTCGAAGGTCTTCAGATTGGTGTACCCACGTCATAATGACGTTAATTGATATAGAACTTACCAATTGTATAAAGAAGCAAATGAACATCTACAAATATTCTTAGAAAAAAAATACCTCTATTTTATTTCAATACATTCAATTCATCTTACTAAAAAATGAAATATTTCGCTGGAAACTTCTAGTAATCAGAGTACGTTGAGTATTAAAAAATAGAAATTAACATATTAAGGAATTTTCCTAAAGAATTTTCCAAATGAATCGTGGATGACTTTATTCGAAAGGGTTGAATCATCTAGCAACACTTAGGACTCATATTAGTACACCTTTAAAAATGAAAAATAAAATTCTTGGCCAATTACAAATGTTTAATTATATTATTTTTTTTTTTTTTGTCACGCATTACAAACTAGGGGTGTGGAACATCGCAAAACTTTCAATTACACTATAATACTGATGTAAATTTGTGTCATTTACCGTTTTTATAATTTCATAATTAATTTAGAAAAAAATGACCAATTAGGCAATCTTTTTTATCATAATTCTTGTATGGGTCTTAAAAAAAAACTTCGCCAAAAGATGATGTTGGCGATATACTTTTCAATAATTCTTATATTATCCTTTCTTAAAAGTGAAATTGAGAAGAGGAGAAAAAATAATCGTTGAAGAGGTATGCTCAAGGAAATAGAACTCTATGTTAAAAGCATTCGTTTTTCAACTTTTCACACACCATTAAAGCCTTTTTACGGGAATTTTGGAGGTGGGGATGTTTAGGACACCTTAAGAGGAATTACCACAGCGATTTTGAACAAAATCGTTCCAGCCGTTTTTTAGGAATTACTGAACATGATATTTTCAATTGCAGCAACCTTATGCGCACGCGCGATTTTGACGAAAACCTTAATGGTAGTTCCCATGGCTGCCACTAACCCTCATACCAAATTTGAACATCGTAAGTCAATTTGTTCGGGAGTTATGCTGACCACAGACACACATACACACAGACAGACATTTTTTCTAGATCACTTTTTTGAAATCAGAATGCTCCAAAACTTGGAGCAATACATAAAAAAAAAAAAAAAAATTAAAAAAAAAAAAAAAAATTAAAAAAAAAAAATTGATTTTTTGGTGGACCGAATGCTATACTTTCATTACCCAATGTATACATATGGGTAATTGAAAATAAAATCCAGATGCGTGCAACGTCCCATGCATAAGATCCATGGTTGTTTAAACAAGAGCTTATCATCATAGGCGCCAACATTTCACCACGGAGGGAGGGACCCGGTGAATAAACTCAATGGGGAGAGGGGGATTGGTCCAAGATTTCCGAACAATACTTTTTCATGATCTATCTACTGAATAAGTTGAGCTTACCTCCGTACCTCAATTTACTGGTATGATAGTGCTCTAAATGAAGAAAGCGAATTTTAATAATTCTGGATAATACTTAATGGGAAAAAAGACCTGTACCAGTATTTCATCATTCTAAAAGTAGTTATTCCAATATCATACATTACTTGAAATATTTTTAAGAAATTGCACAAAAGAGCTACTACACTTGGTTCTCATTTAGGAGACAGAAATAGTGTCAGTATGCTTACAAATAATATGCTTATTTCTATATTTATAGGACTTTCCATGAGAACATTGCAAAATGTCCTTTTTACACAGTGTTTTATATTGGACAAACACATTTTTACAGATTTTTGGAGCGGAGTGAAATGATATCTTTGCCCCCGCTGTTGTTGTTCCCGTGTAGTTGCGTGGTAGTTGGCACCTATGCTTATCATCCATGGATTTCCTCCATGGTGACATCATATTCAACTGATATACGCAGAAAAAACTAAATACATATTTGTGATCGACTGGCCAAATAATTTTGTGCTTACAGTCATTTAAAGGTGTATTGTAATTGGCTGGATTGATTGGGCTTGGACTGAAAGATTTTCAATTGTATAAAATTCATATGTTAGTAGCACAATAATTTAATTTGTTTTTGTTTCCATAGTTACCTCCTTTAACTGTTCCGCAGTTTTAAATCTCTCGCAGAAATACGAAGGAATGAAGAGTGGCTTATTGGCTTTGACCAGGCTGAAATGAAAACACACCAGAACACAGTTAAACACATAATCATGGACTTCATAGAATGCACATTTTATAAGTATAGGCAGATCTTGAGATCTTCAGTTTGATCTACACGTATAAGTTACAGCTTCAGAGTGATTATTGGATTTTTCCCACTCTATAAACCTGATTAAATATTTTCTAAATCACATTGCTAGCCAAAATATTGATTCTAAACTAAACTATGCTTGCTAAATTAAACAAAGCAAAATAGTGAGTCTAATCTAAAATTTTGTACCTACCATATATATCGAGTATACTATAATTTGTTTTAATCTTTGTTGCTGTTACCATATTCAAATTAACTTCGCGATCTTTTCTTCAATTCAAATAGTACTACAAGTAGTTGGACACGAAACAATTACCTGCCAATATTTAAATTTTAAATCGAAATAAACTTTTCATAGGTTATGAAGTCACATTTTGCCTGGGAATATGGCGTCGAAAACATTGAATTGGATGGTGTAGAACAATCATTCTTCAAACCTCAGCAGTTATTATTTTTTTTTTACAGTGAACAGATGTAAATGAAATTTAATTTAAAATTACAAAATCTTTTACTTTAATTTCTTAACAATTTATGAGTGTGGTACAGATACTATGGAGAATGTGTGTCATGAAAACGGTGTCGCAATTCCATATTTTGTTTCCCTACAGGATAACTATTCTTGTTAGGAAAGTGGTTTTACAGAATCTTCGAGGAAGACAAACTATACTGATTACAACTTTTTAGCTAAATGAAGATTGAAAAATAAAATGAAAAATAAATTAAAAGCCGTTTAAAAAAAACCTCTCGTACAACAGTTTCTCTCAGTTATTCATTTATTTGCAACAAACTGGTTTGGTAGTGCTATTAAGTAGACTTATCTCAATCCAGTAATAATTTATTTTTAAAGATAGCCATTTCAAATAGATTTATTGAGTAAAATGACGTGAGGGTACTAAAGGATGATATGTATGTTGCCAGTTGACGCACTATTTGAGATCTTCAGCCAATATAAGCTAGCGCTAGCACTGTGTAGACGTTTACTTTCAGTAGAAAGAGAGCACATCTGATGGCTGTGTGGTTAACGCTCTGGTCTTGCAAGAAAAGGTGCTGGGGTAGAATCTCGGATTAGGCATGGATGTTCGTTGTGGTTCAGAATCCACGTTAAGCTGTAGGTCCCGGCCTGATTACCCGACAATATGCATATAAAATAGGTCGTTGAGCGTATAAACCAACCAACCAACCAACCAACCAACCAGTAGAAGGAGAAGCCAGTTTGTCGCCTCTGGTTGCCTGCTGCAGTGGTTCGACCATTTTTTTTTTATTTACTAGCTCGTAAACTTCCAACAGGTAAACAGATCCAACCACTTTCGGATCAAATGTCTTATAAATATATTGGCCAAATAAAAATAACTCCAAATTATAGGATAGAACAAACATACAACCCACTGCAAGAGAAATAAGAAAACGCAGATGGACATGAATTTGCATGTTTTGCGGATGTTGGCATCGCATCGTACTTCTTTGATATGGGTGACTGCCGTAAGACCCATGGGACTATTAGATCGTATAGTGAAGTACAATGGAAATGCATGCAAATAGCAAAGAACCACAGAGATGTGCTCGATAGATAACGAAACCATTTATTAATACAACGCAAAACATTAAGAAACAAACAAGCAATTTAAGAATACAATTAAATAGTTATTTAACTTCCTCAAAACCAAGCACAAAGCCGGTTGAAATCCTAATAAAAGTAAATATCTGGCCGAGGGTAAGTAAGGAAAGTGTAAAAGACTCACAGTTTGCTGTCTGGGCTAGGGATACCTCTGTCAGGGGCGCACATCGTCAGGGGCGTATATCGGCTTGTCAGCGGACTGTATCAGAGTTACCTCCGATCCTTTCTCCGGTCTCCTTCGTCCTTTTGGTTTGTCACCGTTAGTCCACCTTAACATCCAGCCACCATCCTGCTCACCTTCCTCTCTCTTCTCTCTCCTCTCCTGACCCGTGCTTTTCACCCCCCCCCCTAACAAGGGCAGCTCCCCCCGACAAAAGCCCTCTCATTTGCTGTGAGTCCAGCGACGTGTGAGTCTTACATTGGTGAATTTCCCCAACAAACAGATATTGGCTAACTTGAAGCGTGAGAAAAATCCGCCTCCTTGATTTAGAAAAATGTGTAACATACACAAATAATTGAAGGGGATGTGTAGAGTTTGCCTAATGCAAAACCCCTTAGAGTTTATGAAATAAATGTCATATACATTATGACAGTGACTGATTGTAAAAGAAAGAGATGGTGACCCAAATTGATGCGGCAAGAAATGACTACTAAAGAATGAAATCTGCTGGGATGGTTAAGCCAGAAAAATGATAGAGAAGCTGCATTGAACCGAGGGGAATGGCATGCTAAATTTATGACCTCGTGCGGCACTTAGCCGTAAATAGAAATAAGTACATCATTCCATCATCCAATAATCTGAGTTTCCCTGTGACTACCGACAGGGAGCGTTAAGAGCTCTCAATATGGAATATTTCAGTGCTGGCACTGAGTGAACTCAAAGCATGTATTGTGATCAACACGTGACACTAATATTCCAACCACTATATTTGCTTGCTGTTTAAATTTAACCAGAATGACTTCTGGCAAAGACATATAAACAGCAACGACGAAACAGATGATTTCTGTAGCAAATTTATATACGTACATATGTAAATGAGACCATCTATAGAAGTAAAAAAACACTAAAAGGAAAGAAAACTGGTATCAATAAACTTATGAAAACAAACGTACCATTCCACATATGTATGTTATTGTTTGTATCAACCACTGTACATATATCTAAGGCTTGCAAGAAAAATACAATGAGTCACATTTTTCAAATTTGGAGTTATTTTCTTACCTAGACTATACTCCCCAACACAAATTAAATGGTTACTGAAAATAAAAAATTACTTAAAGTTTAAAGTATCGAAGGAAAATGTTTGCAAATCATGAGATTTGAATGTTTTCTAAAGTTAGGTTTTGTAACTTGTAAGCCCTTGATATAAAGCTGCAAATATCTTTTTGCTGGGATACAAAGATTTGCGATTTCAACTTGGTTTAGTAGTTGAAGTCCAACAATAATTAAGCATCAATGACTTGATCTTGAGTATCCCAGGGAATCACCTCTGAAAGAGCTTTGGAAAACTAAAGTACTGCCCAATAAGCAAAAAATCTGAAAGCTTACTGTTGTCCTAATTCACGAAACAAAAGTACCGTTGATTTTATAGAGGAATTTATCCAGGAACTTAAATTCTTTTAATCCTTTTATTTTGTACGAATATCTTACCGGTTCGTGAGAGTTTTCCAGTTGTATTTCACGAATTCCCACAGAGCAGGCAGGGACTCGAAGTTATCGACGAGTTTCTCAAACAGGAAGTGAGCCATTTCGGAATCAATCGAGGTATCAAAGGCCATGACGTCGATGGTTCTGAAAAAAAATTCACTTTGTTATGATTGCAGGCAGCAGAATTTTTTCTTATTTTTTGTTATAACCAATACCACGGCGATAGATATTTTTTCTGATGACTTGTGATTAAAAATGATTATATTTTTATTGAACATATGTCAATTTTTTTTTCTTTAGATACCATTTTAATCGTCTAAACAGTATGTACACCACATTTTTAGAAAAAGAAAGTTACACACATTATAACAGGTTCTTGAGACTATTGTGAACAGTTTCAATGCAAAATTGGCCACCCTGTGTTTGTAATTACTAGCTGAAAACCGCCGACCAAACGGTATAGTGGTAGCGTGCTAGCTTCTAAACCGCGAGGTTGCGGGTTCGAGACCCGTGTTGGCATGGGTGTTTGTAAATGTATGTTGGCTTGTCTAATGACGAATGTTTCGGCGCATTATAGCCCTCGTGTTGCTGACGGCGCCAGATAATCTGAAAACAACCAACCAACTAGCTGAAAACCAGAACTTCAATACGAAATTGGAAAATTTTCAGCTTCTTTGGCCCGAAAGTAACCCAAAGATTGTTGTTCTTTTTCAAACACATGCATATGCCTCTGAGAAGTAATTATTACTGAACATTCTAGACTAAGATTGAATCGTTGGGTTACTTTTCAAATAATTATTTAGTTTTTGAAAGTCTTTAATTAGCTAGTTTACTTTCTCGTTGAAACAATTAATTTGTTGGCTATTATGTGGAAACAGTTTTTACCTTTATAATACGTGATGTGGTTATTTACAATAGAATACTGGTTTGGTTGTGAATATTTCCTGTTCGTATAATGACAATGTTTTTCTGAACGTTCAATACATTTTTTTTGGCCAGTTTTTGAATAAAATGCTGGTTGTGATTCATGGACATCTTAAAATCTAACATTTCTCGGTATTCTTCAGTAAGACGGGTACCAGTTGATGAAGTTGTCGCCAAGTCTAAATGTATACACGCTTAAATGACGCATAAATGTATCGTCAAGCCTAAATGTTTAGATTTGTAATAAGGTTGCTATAGCATGCCTATTGCGGTTTGTTATAGGAATTATAGATGATTTGAATGTTGCTAGTTCAGATGAGTTGAATGTTGCTAGTTCAGATGAGTTGAATGTTGCTAGTTCAGATGAGTTATCGCTGCAATTCGTCGGTTTTTATTTGGTGCCCGTCTAACGCATGAGTACCTATTTTTCAAGACTGTATTGCACAACTAAGCGAACTTTAGTCGCAATTATACTTTACAGAAGAGAGAGAAAACTGAATCCTACTTTCCTTGGACTAATTTTTTTAGTAACTTGCGATCACTGATCCCTAATTACAGCTTCTGAATAGCTTACAAGAGGTTTCTAATATAGATCTATATTCGGATTGTTAAGCCTCCTTCGGCTAAAAGTCAATAACCAAGCATGAACAATCCTGAAGTTTTAGTTAGAAATCAGTTATTGCTATTAGATAGAAAATATACATTTAAGACAAACTTCAATATTATGACCCATAGAAACAGAGTTTTAAAAAAATCCTTTATATTCATTGTCAATTTTATATTCATTAACACTGCGCCGATATCAAAAACATTTCTACCAGAAAATGTGTGACAAATTACGTTTCAAAAATTATTTATTAAAAATAAACGTGAATTTATGCTCTCACATCCAAATATCTTTTATTTATTCTGATTAAAGTAATTTTGTTACTTATTTATTAAAACAATTTTGGAAACAGTAGAGAATTTCAACAATGATCGGTTCAATGCTATTTTAACGCGATTGAATGACGGCAAGTTGGTTTATTGGTATTCCGTAAAAGCGACCTTTTTGATTCAGTGACACCCGCCAAAATTTAATAGAATGTATCGACATCGAAACTACTAGGTTATTTTTCTTATTCCTATGGTGACATTGTTGTTTTAAGACAGTAATCATTGTAACTCACTTCTGTACGAGTTGGGGATCTTGGAAGGCAGTCAGACCTTCAGCCATTACATACTTTTCTTCTTCTTTTGACGTCATCTCACTGTACAAGTAGTCCCATGTAGTGGCGTTTCCAAAATGCGGAATGGCGAGTTTCAACACTATTTGCAAGTCCACTTCATTACTACAAGGATCAAATTACAGCCGAAAATATAAGAGGGCACAGAAATTAAAAAAAATTCTTTAGAATCGGTTTGAAGCTTCATTTAGATATTTTTGAGTTTTGGACAAACATGAATCATATTGGACCCCCAAAATAAGAAAAAATGTTTTTAGCCAAAATATGTGGTAGTAGAGATTACAATTTTCCCATTTTAAATTCGAAAGGTCCACTAAAGTTCGTTTCCACTTTATTATCTGTTAGGTATTGTTTGTTATAAAAGTTGTGTTTAGGTAAGTGGCAACGTGATATTCAACAAGGCTGCTATTTACAGCTCCTAGCGGCCATGTCAGGAGTTAAGCTTGGCGTCCACTATCGCTGAGCAGAGCAGAGCAGATCAGAGCGGAGTGGATTAGAGCCAATTACACGGGCCAATGTCTACTATAGCACGAGCCTCAAGCTACAATGGACGTTGACAGCCTTGTAATTGGCTCTAAAGTTTGGCGTCCACTATCGCTACGCAGAGCAGAGCAGATCAGAGCGGAGTGGATGAGAGCCAATTACAAGGCTGTCAACGTCCATTGTAGCTCGAGGCTCGTGCTATAGTAGACATTGGCAGCCTTGTAATTGGCTCTAATCCACTCCGCTCTGATCTGCTCTGTTTAGTGATAGTGGATGCCAAGCTTTAAAGGACATTTCTCAAACTGTGAATAAGACCTCCGATTTGATTAAGTTCGGATAGAGAGGCAGCATATTTACTTCATAAAATTGACTTAGGTGTCGCTAGCTGATGGGTTTGCTCGCGAAGATAAAAATAAAGATTTTATTCACTAGGTAGAAGTCGTAGACTTCTTAAGTGCTCATGTCTCTTTCTTCAAGTCAATACGCTTTCATCAATCGCTTTTTACATTACAAGTACATATAAAATGATTAAATTGTGTGTTTACGTTTTATAGAGAGTTTAGTAATAATTTGGAAAAAGTTTGTGAATTTATATTAAATTATACAATCGTACTGGACTATGGATGTTATTGAACACTCAAAAACCGTACAGTACGCAAAAGTACGTTTGCGTGTTTCAGGGCGGCGTATTTCAGGACGTTAATAAAAATACATGTCTTAGTCAAAAACTATTTGGATTTATAGTGTCATGTTTAACAGATTAATACAAAATCAGCAAAGTAACACAAAAGTAACATAATTTATTTGCAAGGTTAAAGAGGTGCAAACTTCTCCCGAAATAAATAAATTATCGGTAACTGTAATTACAGAAATATAACGTATACTAGTGATGATTTAAAAAATTTGAGAAACACAAAATGTAGGCATTAGTAAACAGTATTAAGCAAAGCGTATTTTTTTTTTTACAGAAACGTTACATTGTAAACACAAATGTTACATGAATGTTGAAGTTATTTATTAAATGAATTTTGTAATTAAATTAAATATTCATTTAATAAATAATTTCATGTAATTAATTTTTGCTATTATTAATGAAGATTGTAATAAAAGTAATAATTGTCGAATGTGTGTGATTTTACACCTTTCTGATATGTCCATCACCTTTCTGATATGTCCTTTACACCTTTCTGATATGTCCTTTCTGTTTTCCGATGAACCATGCGGGTGAATTTTTGTACATTCATTATAGGAACACATGTTGGTTTACATTGCTCTTTTTTTTGGCACAAAAATATCTAAATGAAGAGCACACTGCACTAAAATATCGTAAAATTTATACTGTTGATATTAGTCTAAATTTAAAGGGATAACGGCTTTTAGAAATGTCCTTTAAAGGTTATTTTTGCATTTGAGTATTGAATGGGAGAAGCTTCAAATTGATATAATGTACTGTTGCTCTAATGTAGAACCGAGTTCTCCACTAAGCACTCGAACATAATACGAAGAAACTTTCAGCAAGGTGGTTTTCATCAAGAATAAATACAGGAATAACTTAACTGAATATTGTTATGAATTTTTCCACTGAGACAATGATGGCACAGTTTTCACGGTTTAAAAATATTTATTCTCTCTTCAGAAAACTCACAAAATTTATTCACAGGCAACAGTTTAATTACTCTCAAGCTTCAACACAAGCTTCAACAAAAATAACTTCGAATTCAGCGATTATACAAGCTCACTCCAATAGGTAAACAAAGCGATCAGCTTTCAACGAACTCCGAAGTCAATCTGAAAACTTTCCCGTTCTCCAGTCTTTTATATACAAGCGCGTGAGACATTCGCGAAATTTCCAGCCAATTCATCGGAAAAGAAATTTCTCGAAACTTCTCGATTACTTTAGGTGTTGCCACCTTTTTCTAACTTGTATAATCGCTATTAATTACTAAATAAAATTGGATAAAAATAAATTACAATAGAATTTTGAAATAATACGTCACTATTTACAATATATACAGACAATTTGTGCAACATTTCCCCCTTCTTAAAGACTGCACGTCCCGGGCAGTGAAGTCCTTAAGCCATTCAATGACTTCTACATAATATGGGGCTAGCCTATTGTAGTGTACAACCCTAGGTTTACAGGAAGGTGTCCTTTGAAGCCTCACCACGACGTCGTTGATCTTCTTAAGGACCACAAACGGCCCTGCCCAGTTCGTCTGGAGCTTAGGGGAGAGTCCTTTCCGACGTTTAGGGTTCCATAACCACACCTTGTCACCTTCATGGAATGAACGGTCCATGGCCTTGGCATCGTACCGGATCTTCATGCGCTCCGTCATGATGTTGTTTCTCTCTCTGGCGAACCGATGTACGGCTTCCAAACGTGCCTGCAGATCATCTAGATACTGGACAGGCGAGGAAGGAGTGTCCGGTGGTTATCCAGAGAGGAGGTTGCAGGGGAGCCTAAGGTCTCTTCCGAACATCTTTAGAGATGGAGAAAATCCGTTGGTCTCGTGAGTTGCACACCCGTATGCCAACAGAAGCGGTGAAAGTTTCTGATCCCCATCTTGCTGGTTACATGATTTTGAGATTGCGTTCGAATCGTCCGCGGGTGCAGCTGATAGATCCCGGGACCTCCGTTCGATGCTTGTAACAGGAGCACGTATGTCGATTCCCTCTTCACTAACTTTGTCCATTTCCACATGAACCACTTCCTGGGAGGGTTTCATCAACGTCGCTTTCTTCGGTTCTCTTTCCGAGGCTGGAGAGGTACTTTTCATAGATGTGGACTCTTCAGCATTCTCTATGACATTGTCTTCATGAGCTACAATCCGATATGCGCAACAGCTCTTTCATGTCTAGATCGTGCAAAGGAACTTCGCCTCTCCATGTTTGCAGCTTGCTTTTCTCAAAATTCAGCGTAATTCCATTTTTCTTCAAAAAGTCTAGTCCGAGAATGCACGGATCTACAATTTCGACAACATAAACGGTGTGCTTGTAGGTGTTAAATCCAAGGGCAATATCCACTTGCAATTTCCCGTGAACAGAGATATTACCACCAGACACAGTTTGTAGAGAAACAGAGGGCGCTGTGTAGAGGAGTCGGCTGTTCAGGCGACAAGCCACGTCCGTCCTTACGATCGTTACGTTTGCTCCCGAATCGACGATTAGACGACATGGAGTTCCGTTGATCTCCCCCTTCACGAATAAACCCTGGTTTCCTCCTTGTCGGGATGAAACGTGGAAACGACTGGTCGGGGCTTCACCTGTTCTACATTGCAGCTTCTGCCCTGCGAGATGACATCTTCTTAGATTCAGTTGTGGAGAATCCGTGGTAGTGTTATCCCTTCTCTTTTTCAAATCAAGGCAGTTTCGTCGTAGATGCCCTTCCCGTTTGCAGTGCCAGCAAACGACCCTGGTCCTTTGATCCCTAGCTCCGGGATAGCTTCTCATCATTCTATCAATTTTGCTCTCCAGTTCTCGAAGCTTACTGGTGACAAAGTCAGACGAATCCTCGGCTAATGTACCACGCACATATCGTCGGTCTTTTCCAGAAGCTAGCTGCGCGGCTTCTACTCTCATGGCGTACACGAGGGCCGACTTCAGGTTTTTATTTTGGGATAACCTTACCGCCTGCTGCACATCGAGATCTTGAATAGCGTCGATGAAATACTGCAGAGAAAGATCGTCTCGTACATCCGGGGGACAGTCAGGGAAAGCGAGGAGTGACAGTCTTTCTATATCCCATGCCAATTCTTGAAGAGTTTCATTGGCCTTCTGCTGTCTCACTTTCAGTTGCAGTCTGTTGTAATCCTTAAGATGCTGCTCACCAAACCTTAGTTCCAAAGCACTTGCCAGCGCCACGAATTCTCCCCGCTTCTCTTCAGGTAGTGTCTGTAAAATGTCAGCAGCTTCACCTCGAAGAGATGCTGCGAGATGGAATGCTTTCGAAGTATCGTCCCAACCATTCGCAGAAGCAATCATTTCAAATTGCGTTTGATAAACGCGCCAAGACGACTTCCCATCAAAAGGGGCCACTTTGATGTTAGAGCGCGGCGCCATAAAGGGGATGGAAGCGTTATCCCAATTAGGTGAAGCTATGGCTACAGCTTCACGCGTTTCCATTTTTCGCAGCCTTTCTTCAACAACGTCAATGAATCTATCTTGCTCTTCCTTTAAGGTGGAAACCTTTTCTTCGATTTCATTCCTCACAGTCACAAGATCTTCTTTCACTGTAGAAACCTTTTCTCCCAAGCAGTCAACTTTCCCATTAACAACCTCAAAACTCTCACTGATTTCTTTTCTTACTTCACTCAGAACCTCTTCTTTTACCGATTGTAGAACACTTGTAGTAGTTTCTATTATGGTGGATTCCACCATTGAGGCTAGCTCTATCTTCATTTCTTCTTTGATTTCATTCACTGCTGCAGATGTTGTTTCACACTTGGCGGCTAAAGCTTTAATGTCCGATGATGTCGCTTCTTGGCTGGCGGTGATTGCGGCGGCGAGTTCAGCGTTAGTCGTTTCTTGGCGGGTTTGACCAGCGGCGATTGTAGCGGCGGTTGATTCTTGTCCGGCATTTATTCCAGCAATCATTTCCATCAACTGCTTCATTTGGTCTTCCATCATTCCTCTAGTTGTCGGCATTCAAAATTACGAGATCCCACTTCTGATACCACTGTTATGAATTTTTTCACTGAGGCAATGATGGCACAGTTTTCACGGTTTAAAAATATTTATTCTCTCTTCAGAAAACTCACAAAATTTATTCACAGACAACAGTTTAATTACTCTCAAGCTTCAACACAAGCTTCAACAAAAATAACTTCGAATTCAGCGATTATACAAGCTCACTCCAATAGGTAAACAAAGCGATCAGCTTTCAACGAACTCCGAAGTCAATCTGAAAACTTTCCCGTTCTCCAGTCTTTTATATACAAGCGCGTGAGACATTCTCGAAATTTCCAGCCAATTCATCGGAAAAGAAATTTCTCGAAACTTCTCGATTACTTTAGGTGTTGCCACCTTTTTCTAACTTGTATAATCGCTATTAATTACTAATTAAAATTGGATAAAAATAAATTACAATAGAATTTTGAAATAATACGTCACTATTTACAATATATACAGACAATTTGTGCAACAATATCATTTGGACAATCTATTAAAATTGACTGCAACAAATACTCCTAAAGACATCTACTCTATTATAAAACAAACTGAACGATTTCGACCGCCATCGTCTCACAATTGATATCGATTAAAACGGGGTTATCTGGAAGTACAGTTTAAATACTTTTATTAAAAGTTAGGTCAAGTCGCACTGTTACGTTGAAACAAAAGATTCGCTTCTTTTTTTAGACTTTGATTTACTAATAATGAAAACTATTATTTTTTTTAATTATTTAAAATTTTTTTTTAAAAAAATCAAATATTAATTTTAATTTTATTAAGATAATTTTTTTTTTCTTCTCTTTTTTTTTCTTTTTCTTCTCCAGTTTTCAGAAATGTTATGTATTGTGAAATCGATAATAATTAAAGATACTTATTTTGTAGAATCCGGCCAGTGTAAAGATATAACATAAGTAATACGGCCCGCATCTAAAAGTTAGCGGAGAACGCTGCTCTAAAATATACTGTTATTCTTGACAAATTTGAACTAGTAAAGTTATTTATGAATTAAATGGTCGCCTTACTTTCTACCATTCATCCATAGCTGTAATTCTTCTTTCATTGTGTCCAAACATTGCGCATTGGATGTTCTGCACGCCATCTCAACCAGAATGTACAGGAAATCGCTATTAGAGTAATATATTTAATACCTATGAAATACTGTGATATGTTTGATATAGAAGTACGAATAAAATAAAACATGGTAATCGCTAATAGTTTTGTTGAACTTATTAGTGGTTTATAAATCATATCGATAAACTGAATATTTATCTACAGGTGGTCAAAGCCTGGTAAGAACAGTACCACTTTTCGTAACAATAAGTGGCCGCAAAATTGTTACGAAATATATATATATATATTTCGTAACAATATTGCGACCACTTATTGTTATGAAAAGTGGCACTGTTCCTACCAGTCTTTAACTACCTGTAGATAAACATATATATATAAATTCTGATTCTACATATGACTTTAAAATAACTGTAATTTAAAATCGTATGCGAAAATCAAATAAAAGAAATGTTAGTTTTTATCCGACAGGTGGCGTTACTCAATCAGATAGAAAAATCACAAATTTATTACTATAATAAGGTTATTGGACCGTTTTTATTTACTGAAACAAGAATTAAAACTGACGTTTAAAAAGACATCTTGTAACTAACTATTAAAGTAATCTTTATCATGAACTGTCCTGATAAGACAACTTTTTTCAAGAATAGGCCTGTTATAACTTACTTTATGCACGAATAAAATGATAGAAATCTGAATCGATTTAAAGAACATTTTTCTGAATATTCGGTCAAATATAAAATGTGTATTTTGAGCGAATATTCGTTAAAACTTAGAAGGTTCAAATTTATTTTGTGTATAATTAATTTTGGAAAGCATTTATTCTTTAGTTTACATAGAAAAGTCTGATATTCCGAATGTGTGTTATAATTATTGCTCACGTTTCATTGTAATGAAGGAAAATAGTTACTTACGGATCTGGAACATCGAAGGAGCAAGCACCAGTACTACTTTTCCACTTTTTAAAGTACCTGCGATAAATTTATCAACTCGTTATACCATTAAAGAATTGAGATGAAAAAAGGGAAGATAAAAACAAGTAATTTACATTGCTTACCTTTTGCCTATAGTCTTTAAGTGCTCCTTATATAAATCTTGTGTTAAGTGAAAAACATACCTCTGAAATAAACATGATTTGTGCAATCAAAAGAGATATAATGATAATAAACGCCGAATCAACATTAAATCATTTTGAAAACAACACAAATGAGAATGTAAACAGAGTAGCCAAATTATACTGATGGTGTTTAAAGCATTTTGATTGCCTGTAGTTATTCGAGGAAGCACAACACAGAAGAAAAATAGAACCGATTAAAAATAATAAATTACATTTTAAATAACAAAAAACAAATTTGACTACCCTCATAGAAACAGCAAGCACATCGAATCGACAATTCAATAACAAAATTGATGCGAAAACAAATCAATTATAGTATCAAATAAACATACAAATGTTTATCAAACAATACGACACCAAATAAATTAAATTACAATGCCTAATGATAATCTCCGAGTTATTAAAATAGGCTAGCAAGCCCAGCATTGCGAAGAAGGAGCGTTTACACGAGGAACGGCAATGCTAATGCAACGAATAAAAACTTAGCAATTTCAGTGAAGGAAAAAAAAAGGAAAAAAAAAAAGTATTTGTAAAAATATTTTTTGAATAAAATTGTTTGTTTAATTTTAAAATTGAAACAGTAGAGGGGTTTATTTTATGCGATGATTGAATTGTTTTATTTCTCATAAAAAAGCTAAAGACCAATTGGGAAGAAAAGAAAGGATCAATTACGTAAACTTTTAATGAATTTATTTTAATATACTTATTTATTTACAAGAGTAAAACTTTCTATTAGGGAAAAGATTAGTATCTTGGGAGATTAGTTGTTTGAATCATTCTATTTGTAAGCACTCAGTTTTAATTTCGCTCATATTTAGTTATTTAGTGAAGCCCTGTATGAAATATGACTTAAATGTCATATAAAAAGAAAAGAAGAAAAACTGGATATTAATTAAAGTACAATCAAGGTAAAAGATATGCATAACTCATGGGATTTCAAAAATTACGGATAGAGCGCTTCACATTAAAATATTTCTGATCATCAGAATTGATAAAAAGACGTCTATGCGTCTTTTAAATTTAGGCTTAGAACACCCGAACGTTTTTTCATGCTGTGTACAAGCAGCTTCTTTTCATGCAACTTGAAAATTTACACAAGGCTGCCACACGTGCTTGTTTTTTAATGCAAGCTCAGTCGTTTGTTTGTGATCTCCAGTGCAACATGAATCCATTTTCAATCCAAGCATCTCTATTCAATCCACGGGTTTTGAAATCTTATGCCTTGTATTTTAAAGATATGGATAATTTTTCAATTTCAAGAATGATAAGTTCACAATCCAAGTATTATTCTAATTTATATTTATTTTAAACATTAAAAATTTAAGATGTTAACACACGAATATAACAACAACAGGAACAGTTATCTGTAGTGAAGTGCTTTCACGAGCGTGTGGTAGCCAGCTAAAAAACACGCTTTAATAGAAAAGTGAACTAAAAGGTAGGAAATAATTTTAAATAAGTTTGAAATAAGAATAGAGTGATTAACAAGAAATATTTATTTTATCGTAAAAAAGCGTGGGGTGCTTTTTAAGATATTTTCATAATTGCTCGATTTTTACCAATATCTGTCATTAAATATTTACAACAATTTACATCAAGCACCCCACGCTTTTTTACGATAAATCAATATTTCTTGTTAATCACTATAATATTATTTAAACTTAAAATTATTAAATTATTAAAATTATTTTCTACTTTTTAGTTCACTTTTCTAATAAAGCGTGTTTTTTAGTTTTTAACACGCTTTTATTAGTTTTACCTGTATGCTTGAAACAGACTCTTTTGGGCTTGATTTTGCCCTACTTTGAGCAATCAGATTTGATTCAAAGTTTGCACACTTGTCAAAGACCGATGACAATACAATAATTCAATAAGTTTGTCGCTTTATCACAAGGATTAGCTCGTGTTGCCCTTGCGCCGTTAAATTCCAACCAACCTACCTTCTCCGGAATCGAACCCTGGTGTGCCGTTACCCGTTACAATCTCAGTAATCACAGAACCTATAATCGATGATTGATAAGACAGACATTTGAAAGATTTTTCATGGGCACGGCGGTTATACAAAGCGTGTTTTTTTAGTCGCACTATCCTTACCAGGATCTTCAGGATTAGGGATTTTTCATATTCAGAGACACGGTAGTGTTTTGTGCCAAGTAATACGACGTGTACTAAGGCATACACATGACTTAAATTTGAGACAAGCATGTGATTATTGGCAGGAACAACTAGAGAGTTTTGTACACTTAACTAAAAAAATTAACTAAAAAAATGTATAGTTTACAGAAAAAATAATTAATAGTTTAAAAAACTAAAAAACACCCTTTAATAGAAAACCAAACTAAAAAGTAGAAAATAATTATTAGTTTAAAAAACTAAAAAACACGCTTTAATAGAAAAGTGAACTAAAAAGTTGAATAATTTTAAATAAGTTTGAAATAAGAATAGAGTGATTAACAAGAAATATTTATTTTATCGTAAAAAAGCGTGGGGTGCTTGATGTCAATTGTTGTAAATATTTAATGACCGATATTGGTAAAAGTAGAGCCATTATAAAAATATCTTAAAAAGCACCCCACTCTTTTTTACTATAAAATAAATATTTCTTGTTAATCACTCTATTCTTATTTCAAACTTATTTAAAATTATTTTCTACTTTTTAGTTCACTTTTCTATCAAAGCGTGTTTTTTAGTTTTTTAAACTATTAATTATTTTTTCTGTAAACTATAAATTTTTTTAGTTAATTTTTTAGTTAAGTGTACAAAACTCTCCAGTTGTTCCTGCCAATAGTCACATGCTTGTCTCAAATTTAAGTCATGTGTATGCCTTAGTACACGCCGTATTACTTGGCACAAAATACTACCGTGTCTCTGAATATGAAAAATCACTAATCCTGAAGATCCTGGTAAGGATAGTGCGACTAAAAAAACACGCTTTGTATAACCGTCGTTCCCACGACAAATCTTTCAAATGTCTGCCTTATCAATTATCGATGATAGGTTCTGTGATTTCTGGGATTGTAACGGGTAACGGCACACCAGGGTTCGATTCCGGAGAAGGTGGGTTGGTTGGAATTTAACGGCGCAAAGGCAACACGAGCTAATCCTTGAGATAAAGTGACA
Source organism: Linyphia triangularis (assembly GCA_963978545.1). Lineage (NCBI taxonomy): Eukaryota > Metazoa > Arthropoda > Arachnida > Araneae > Linyphiidae > Linyphia > Linyphia triangularis. Next base: position 90,835,389 of record OZ021722.1, read on the forward strand.
AACTTATAGAATTATTGTATTGTCATCGGGTCTTTGACAAGTGTACAAAGTTTGAATCAAATCTGATCTCTCAAAGTAGAGCAAAATCGAGCCAAAAAGAGTCGGTTGCAAAAATACAATTGAAACTAATAAAAGCTTGTTAAAAAATAGGTATGGTTGCATCCTCCAGCGGGAGAACCTCAGAATGCGACAGATGATCCCCGGACAGCGTGTAAACAAGCTACATTGGCTCAAACAATTAAGAACTCACTTTGTTTTTTAATCAAATTACCAATTTGCATGGTGAATAATGCGCAAAAAATGTAATTATAACAAAACAACTGTTTTCAGAGACATTAAACTATAGAAATTTTATTTTGTATATACATAAAAAACATAATAATTTATTAAAAATCATATTATTCATATATCTTTAAAACTTTATGAGACAAATTTTGCAGTCAAAAAATTGAGAATACACATATGAAAAATATTTATAACTACCTCTAAATATTTTCTACTTGGCTGCTATTTTAATGTAATTTTGCGTAATCTTATCTTTAATCTTTTCAATGATAAATTTTTTTGGTGAAGAAATTTGTTTTGACAAACTTAAATTCAAATTTTTAAATAGAAAAGGGCTTCTCGAAGAGAAACCAGTATTTATGTAAGGGAATTCCTATTAAAATTATTTAAAAAAAGGAAAATCTTATTGAAATAGCTAAAATTGTTGATAGAGGAATGTTGTCCAGAAAATCATTAAACAAATTTTAATTAATGGATTGATTAAAAACAAAAGTAGAAGAAAAAGGCAAGGAATTCTCAGTGATATCTCTAAATTGGAAGTTTTAAAAGCAATCAAGGCTTCTCAAAAAGTAAATGCAGTTAAACTTGCTGTAGAAACTTCTTAAATCATTGGCAGAAGTGTAAGCGCTGAAACTATGCAAAATGTAATTAGACAAGCTGGATAGAAAAGTCGAGTTGTAAGAAAGAAACCGTTAGGTAACTTGCAAAATCTCAAAAAGTGTTAGGAGTTTGCAAAAACTTATCAATTAAAGACAAATAGCGTTTTGAAGAAAGTAATACTTAGTAATGAATGTAAATCAACATTTTCAGTAGTAACGGCAGTCACATCGTAATGTTGCACAAATTGTCTGTATATATTGTAAATAGTGACGTATTATTTCAAAATTCTATTGTAATTTATTTTATCTTATTTTATTTATTAATTAATAGCGATTATACAAGTTAGAAAAAGGTGGCAACACCTAAAGTAATCGAGAAGTTTCGAGATATTTCTTTTCCGATAAATTGGCTGGAAATTTCGAGAATGTCTCACGCGCTTGTATATAAAGGACTGGAGAACGGGAAAGTTTTCAGATTGACTTCGGATTTCGTTGAAAGCTGATCGCTTTGTTTACCTATTGGAGTGAGCTTGTATAATCGCTGAATTCGAAGTTATTTTTGCTAAAGCTTGTGTTGAAGCTTGTGAGCAATTACACTGTTGCCTGTGGATAAATTTTGTGAGTTTTCTGAAGAGAGAATAAATATTTTTATACTGTAAAAACTGTGCCATCATTGCCTCAGCGGAAAAATTCATAACAGTGGTGTCAGAAGTGGGGTCTCGTAATTTTGAATGCCGACAACTAGAGGAATGATGGAAGACCAAATGAAACAATTAATGGAAATGATTGCTGGAATGAAGGCCCAACAAGAATCCACTGCCGCCGAAATAAAATCCGAAATGAAAGCCTGCCAAGAAACCACCGCAGCCGAAATGAAAGCCCGTCAAGAAACGACTAACGACGAACTCGCCGCCGCAATCGCCGCCAGTCAAGAAGCAACGTCGTCGGACATTAAAATTTTAGCCTCCAAACAGGAATCGACTGCTGCGTCCGTTGACGGATTTATAGAGCGCACAGAGAGTGTTCTTCAATCAATGAAGGCGGATATTTTGGATGTCAGAGAAGATCTTAAAACAGTGAGGAATGAAGTTGAAGAAAAAGTTTCCACCGTGCAAGAAAAATTTTCCACCGTGCAAGAAAAAGTTGCCACCGTGCAAGAGAAAGTTTCCACCATGCAAGAAAAAGTTTCCACCTTAAAGGAAGAGCAAAACAAATTCATTGACGTTGTAGAAGAAAGGCTGCGAAAAATGGAAACTCGCGAAGCTGTGACCATTGCAACGCCTAATTGGGATAATGTTTCCACTCCTTTTATTGCGCCACGTTCCAACATCAAAGTGGCCACTTTTGATGGGAGGTCGTCTTGGCGCGTTTATCAAACGCAGTTTGAAATTATTGCTTCTGTGAATGGTTGGGACGATACTTCGAAAGCATTCCATCTCGCGGCATCTCTTCGAGGTGAAGCTGCTGACATTTTACAAACACTACCTGCAGAGAAGCGGGGAGAATTCGTGGCGCTGGCAAGTGCGTTGGAATTAAGGTTTGGGGAGCAACATCTAAAGGATTATAACAGACTGCAACTGAAAGTGAGAATGCAGAAGGCCAATGAAACTCTTCAAGAATTGGCATCGGATATAGAAAGACTGTCGCTCCTCGCTTTCCCTGACTGTCCCCCGGATGTGCGAGACGATCTTTCTCTGCAGTATTTCATCGACGCTATTCAAGATCCCGATGTGCAGCAGGCGGTAAGGTTATCCCAAAACAAAAACCTGAAGTCGGCCCTCGTGTACGCCATGAGAGTAGAAGCCGCGCAGCTAGCTTCTGGAAAAGACCGACGATATGTGCGTGGTGCATTAGCCGAGGATTCTTCTGACTTTGTCACCAGTAAGCTTCGAGAACTGGAGAGCAAAATTGATAGAATGATGAGAAGCTATCCCGGAGCCAGGGATCGAAGGACCAGAGTCGTTTGCTGTCACTGCAAACGGGAAGGGCATCTACGACGAAACTGCCTTGATTTGAAAAAGAGAAGGGATAACACTACCACGGATTCTCCACAACTGAATCTAAGAAGATGTCATCTCGCAGGGCAGAAGCTGCAATGTAGAACAGGTGAAGCCCCGACCAGTCGTTTCCACGTTTCATCCCGACAAGGAGGAAACCAGGGTTTATTCGTGAAGGGGGAGATCAACGGAACTCCATGTCGTCTAATCGTCGATTCGGGAGCGAACGTAACGATCGTAAGGACGGACGTGGCTCGTCGCCTGAACAGCCGACTCCTCTACACAGCGCCCTCTGTTTCTCTACAAACTGTGTCTGGTGGTAATATCTCTGTTCATGGGAAATTGCAAGTGGACATTGCCCTTGGATTTAACACCTACAAGCACACCGTTTATGTTGCCGAAATTGTAGATCCGTGCATTCTCGGACTAGACTTTTTGAAGAAAAATGGAATTACGCTGAATTTTGAGAAAAGCCAGCTGCAAACATGGAGAGGCGAAGTTCCTTTGCACGATCTAGACATGAAAGAGCTGTGCGTATATCGGATTGTAGCTCATGAAGACAATGTCATAGAGAATGCTGAAGAGTCCACATCTATGGAAAGTACCTCTCCAGCCTCGGAGAGAGAACCGAAGAAAGCGACGTTGATGAAATCCTCCCAGGAAGTGGTTCATGTGGAAATAGACAAAGTTAGTGACGAGGGAATCGACATCCATACTCCTGTTACAAGCATCGAACGGAGGTCCCGGGATCTATCAGCTGCACCCGCGGATGATTTGGACGCAATCTCAAAATCATATAACCAGCAAGATGGGGATCAGAAACTTTCACCGCTTCTGTTGGCATACGGGAGTGCAACTCACGAGACCACCGGATTTTCTCCATCTCTAACGATGTGTGGAAGAGACCTTAAGCTCCCCAGCAACCTCCTCTTTGGACAACCACAGGACACTCCTTCCTCGCCTGTCCAGTATCTAGATAATCTGCAGGCACGTTTGGAAGCAGTACATCGGTTCGCCAGAGAGAGAAACAACATCATGACGGAGCGCATGAAGATCCGGTACTATGCCAAGGCCATGGACCGTTCATTCCAGGAAGGTGACAAACGTCGGAAAGGACTCTCCCCTAAGCTCCAGACGAACTGGGAAGGGCCGTATGGGATCCTTAAGAAGATCAACGACGTCGTGGTGAGAATTCAACGGAAACCTTCCTGTAAACCTAGAGTTGTACACTACAATAGGCTAGCCCCATATTATGGTAGAAGTCATTGAATGGCTTAAGGACTTCACTGCCCGGGACGTGCAGTCTTTAAGAAGGGGGAAATGTTGCACAAATTGTCTGTATATATTGTAAATAGTGACGTATTATTTCAAAATTCTATTGTAATTTATTTTATCTTATTTTATTTATTAATTAATAGCGATTATACAAGTTAGAAAAAGGTGGCAACACCTAAAGTAATCGAGAAGTTTCGAGATATTTCTTTTCCGATAAATTGGCTGGAAATTTCGAGAATGTCTCACGCGCTTGTATATAAAGGACTGGAGAACGGGAAAGTTTTCAGATTGACTTCGGATTTCGTTGAAAGCTGATCGCTTTGTTTACCTATTGGAGTGAGCTTGTATAATCGCTGAATTCGAAGTTATTTTTGCTAAAGCTTGTGTTGAAGCTTGTGAGCAATTACACTGTTGCCTGTGGATAAATTTTGTGAGTTTTCTGAAGAGAGAATAAATATTTTTATACTGTAAAAACTGTGCCATCATTGCCTCAGCGGAAAAATTCATAACAGTATGGAGAAAGTCCAATACCACTTAAAAAAAAAAAAAAAAAAAAAAAAAAAAACACCTCTTTCATTTAAAAGTGATGGTGACTTCATCATGGTTTGGTATAGTGTGGCTTCAACCAGGGTAGGAAATTTAGCTTTTTTAAATGGCATTATGAACCATATGGTTTACTTAGATATACTCCTCAACAATCTAAATGAAAGTGCTAAGAATTTGTGTTTAGATTGAAATTTTGTATTCCAGCACCAACAACGACCCCAAACACAAGGAACGCAACGTCAAAATGTGGTGTCTTTTCATAGTAAATAGCAATTAAACTCACCACCACAGTCCTCATATATAGAAAATCTGTGGACCACATACGAAACAATAGTCCCAAAGCTAAAATTAGGAACAAAGCCCATTTAAAATAAGTGTTGAAAGAATAATGAGGAATAATATCATCACCAAATTACCACCAAAAAGGTGATCAAATCGGTACCACGACGTTTGGAGGACATTATAAATGCCAAAGGACGTGCACCCAAATACTGACACTTTCTCTGTAGGCGAGATATTTCAAAAATGTCATTGGTGTATTCTCAATTTTTTGAGGTAAAAATCCGCATAAGTTTATTTAAAATGCTTCCGAAATTTTTCATATTAGCAGCTTTTTGTTAATTGTTCTTTATTTTTACTTTAAATTAAACCAATTATTATGTGTAAAATTAGACATGTTTGAACTTCTTGGTAATGTGTTATTTATAATGAAAGTTGGTTTATCAAATAAAAATAAAGTGTATTCTCAATTGTTTGAGCTACTGTACGTCTGGCCACGTGTATGCTACAGAAGCTTGTATATATTTTGTTGTTTGTTTCAAGCTGCGTTTCTGATTGAAAAAACGCTCGTGTGGCCTTAGCCTTAGATAATGTGAACAGGCCAACACTGGATAATTGAACTCGTTTCTGTCCAGCGCCCGTCCCTATATAAAATGCAGCAATATCTTCACTTTAACAAGCACTGAGCTGTTCTGATTAAACCAAACTTCCAGAAAGTTCTTCCACGCATATGCAATCAACAATTTTCCCCTTAAAGTTACCGTACCATTGCATTAAATGACTTAATAAATGAAAGAAAATCCTGAGAAGTATTTGATCATATATCCCACGTATCCCTCCACAAAAACTTTGTCTACAATTGGAAAGCGATTTGAAATAACTAGATCAAAATAATTATACTATAATTTTAAAAGGACTATGAAAATCATTGAATTTGTCTTGTCAATCTTCATCAGACAATTTTCAAGACGATCAGGATCCCTAGATAATTTTAGTGCACTATATTTAAAAGAAATGAACATCAAGACAAATAGACAACATTTACTGTAAGTCGAATTATGATTAAATATGTTTTTGCCCTTTCTTTAAAATTGGGAATCTGCTACTTCTCTGGTTGCTACATATTACCGTCCAATTGTAAGAAGGATACATACTCATGTAATTAACAAAAGTTAAGGATTCTGTTGCAGAACTTGGACCATATGCACCTCCTCATTATGAAAGTATTTATGAAAGTACCACTGAAGATTGTCCTCTCCAATCACGATTACAATTTTATACGGTTGTACAGAAATGAGCAGCAGGAGTTGCAGAAATATTATACATTACTTCTAACTATCTATATCTTATAGGCACGATTTAGGATCTGTGCATAAAACAATCACCCGGTTCAAAGTACAACAGGTTTGTCTACCTTAAGAAGATCTATCGTGCTCTTGTCGTTCAGGTTCCTCATCAATTTCAAGAAGTGATCCCTGTAGACGCTCCATGGAAGTGAATCGTTTTCTTGTTCAAGATACCTACTCAGTTGCAGAGGTATAGCATATGACACAATGCCCGTCTCCGCCAATAGGAAGGCGTCGTGTAGAAGATTGTAGCGGTCTATCACGCTGAAGTCCTAAATTGGAAAAATATGGTACTATGTTATTCTGTATAAAGGTGATTTTTATTATTTACTAAGCATTAGCAATTTAAGTTCTCTTGTTTAGAATCTTCTGAGGCTTGTGGTAACTAAGAAAATTTCAAAAATATTTGTATAAGTACATGGGAAATAACGTGTGAATAAAAAATGAACACCATTTCACAGTTTCCCTCGAGGTGGAAATGTGGCACTTCAAAAACTTAAATGGAAGTTAACTTGTAACGTTGAACTTTATATGGAAAGTAGTAAACGATTTTTTAGATAGAACGAAAAGTTTTGAATAGAATAAAGTTTGGAATTTTTGTTATATTGATTTTGTTTTGAATGAGTATTGAATTTTTATATATATATATATATATATATATATATATATATATATATATATATATATATATATATATATATATATATATATATATATATATATATATATATATATATATATATATATATATATATATATATATAGATAATTTTCCCGTGTTATCAGGATTACGTATTGAAAATATATGGAGATCTGATGATTAATAATACAGGCTACAGACGGTTCTACTCATTAGAATTTGAATTAGGACAATTGTTCATTCCGATAGCCGCACGGAAGAACAACAGATGTCTTAGACAGGAGATCATTGCATCTGTTTTTACCACATTACTCGCCAACTTGATGCACCCCATTCTTTTCATTTCTTACCTCATTTTAAGCATTGATCTTCTTTTTCGAGAAGAAATATTCGACACACCATTCAAATATTAAAAAATAATAATACAAGTAATAATACAAGTATATTAATAATTCCCACACTTCACTTTAAAAATTTCTGTTCTAGGCATTCAGTAAATCATAAAGACAGTTTAAACATAGCAGAGATGTTTATTAGAGAGTTTTTTACCAAACAGTTGATGCGAAGTTTGCGTCCTAGTCTCGCCCATTCTTGAAGATCGTAGTTAACAACATAAAACCCGATGCACCCAGGATTGAATTTAACAACATCTTCTGGCTCAGTTTCGATTTGAAATGTGGCTAAAGAGAGAGATAATATATGAGATGCTTATTAATGTTAAATTGATCGGAAAGTGGTCTTTGATTGATGAAATGAATTACTCACAGTTTTTTTCGTTCAGCCATAGAGTGTATTCTCTTCCATTTTCTAAGTTCTTGTAGAAAAGAGGAATTTTCCAAATGAATCTGTAGAATAAATAAAAATTAAAGTTAAATTTGAATGTTTTGCAGAAGTCAGTATAGATTGTGTGGATGTTAAAACTTGAAGATCTAATATATTGCATACTGAATTTTGTAAGAAAAACAGACAATGAATGCCTGTTAAGTTCCTTCAATTAGGGGTTACTTTGCGAATTAAAAAAAAAACATTTAGCATTTAAGAGTACCTTAAAAAAAACTTTTCCAAGAATAGGTAACTTTTCCAAAAATTCATTGAAAATTTGGTATTTCTAAACTTCAAGCTGTAAAATGGACATAATAGTCTATTGATGATAAGTTTAAAGATTAAATAATCAAGTCAAAACATATTTGATACTCTTATCATCTGGTATTCATTGAAAAGTTTAAATCTAAAATGTGATGGTAATACGATATAAGCTAAAGGTTCTTCCAAATTGAAAGACCACGATCACCTAGTCATGTATGTAATTACCTTTGAGATAGTAAATATAAACTAAACTATCTGCTTTTTAATGAAGATTATTTTCATATTAATATAATGCATTGAATAAAATTATGAACAACAATTTTATACCCAAACGGAGAGTAGTTGTGTCTTCTGGCAATTTCAACAGCCTCAGATGTATTTGTACTTCTAATGAACCATTGCTGAGTTGCTGTTACTATTTTTCCCTTCCTGCTGAACTCAACCAAAGGGAAACCAACTTGAAGAGTCCACGAGCTAATCATTTCAGCCACATTTATGTCCTGTACGAATGCAGATTTAAGAATGTAAAAGTATATAGAATGAATAATACGTCGAATATTATCACAAACAAGTAACTAGTACTTAGGAAATGTTTCTTGAACAATCAGAGTATAACTACTGACCTTTTTCGTGGATTTGGAGAGTTCTGTCCAAAGATGTTTCCTCTCTGCGTTCTGGTAGGCAAATTTTTTCAAGTAGGTCTAAAAATAAAATACACCGATATTGCCGTACTAAGTACAGAAGTGGTATCTACAACTGAGTTCAAAATGACAAATGACGGTTTAAAGTTTAATAACTTCAAGTAATTGATGCTAACAATTAACACACTTGTTAACTTTTTTAATATTTATCGTGCAGATACCTCCATAAAACTTCACCATTATCTAAAACAAATAAGAAAACCATCTGGTAGCAATAATTTATTTTGAACAAAAATATCAATTTGCTTGACTGGATGAAGAGCAAAATAATCTTCTAAATATTAATGATTGCTGTCGCTTTTTAAAGAAAGTCATTTAATTACTTTAAGACAGAGTTCAAAATTCCCACAGAGTTTCTAAAATACTTTGAATAGGTTTTGAATTGGGTTACTAAAATTATTAGTATTCTGAAACAAAATAAACCCTTACCAAAATTCCACGTCTGAAATCTTCTTTCATTGAATACTGTAGCATTCTCAGCACAGCACAACCCTAGAATGGAAGCAAAACTGTGAGTTCTTTAAATGTAATTTTTTATTTTTTTTAAATCTATTGTATATAGGAAACTTTCCTACAATTGTATTTTATATTTTGGGGCCGCTGGCTTTAATTTAAATTTGAGTTCAAATTTGTTTCAATACAAGCAACTTACCCTTACAATGGGCTCTCTTCCATAATGTCGAAAAAAATAATTAAAACGTTTTTTTTTTTTAAATTAATTGACATATAATTAAATTACTATTTTGTATCAGTGGTTCCGGACGTTGATGTGACCGCGGACGTCTAATCAATTTGTATTAGTATTATCATGGACCATCACTCTTTGCATCGTTCTGTTACAAGGACAGTTCCCGTCTGTAGGTTATATAGCGTTGTATGTTACCGTGGGAACAAGACTAGCTACATTTTCCACAAGAATTTGAGGAGAAATACATCTACATAGCCAGTATTGCAATCTTTTTGGACGCCATTTTTTTTACATGCATCACTTCTATTCTAAATCGGCGAGTCTTGTTTCAATAGCGTCCGCTACCATTTAGACTATCGAGACGGAGCTATTCCCCTGCCATACAGACAGTAACCACACTCCTGATTATTAAATAGCATTACAAAAATTGACATATATTTCAACACAACTGAAAATTAAAAAAATTAACCAAACCATGTTTTCTTGTAATTAAAGCAGTAGGATTTTTAAATAAGCACTATTAGAAAAAAAGTTCAAGGTATTTTCTTTATTGAAATCCGCCTTCCGAACATAATTTCGTACATAAAAATTGATCATGTGAACATTAAATATACCACTTATTTCTTATTCTATATCGGATATCATTCACAGAAGAGCATTATCTTCCGGCAAAAAAATGCGGAAATTTTGAAAAAGAAAAATTAATAGCAATTTTACTGTTGGGTTCGTTAAGATCAATGCTAGTTCAGATCACATCAAAAGAAATGGGGGAGTTAAGATTTAATTAAGAAAAAGTAAAAATATGTATAGTACGCAAAAAAAACCCCCCGAATGATGGCCATATCTTCGGATCTAATTATCGTAGAATTTTGCGGTTTGCACCCAAATGTTTTGTTTGCAATTTTCTATATGTTTGGTGCACAATTTTTTTCTTCCTAGGGGATTGTATACTAATTAAATTTAACTCTACCTTTAAAAATTTCAATACGAAGCCCTATTTTTTATGTTTTCATGATATTTGGAATACTTCATTTACTCTAGATACAAAATTTCAGTTCATTATGTTGATAAACACGTCACTTATGAGCGAAAATGTTTTGGCCGATCTTGAGGGAAAATTATAATGGAAGCAAAAAAATAAAAATAAAATACATGTTTGTGTTAAAAAAAATTAAAAACTTTTTTTAATAATTAATAATTAAAAAACTGTTTAATACAAAAGTTGTATGTTATTTATGTTTGTCATTTTACAAACTATTTTTTAAAACAAAAGTTGCTAAAATATTATCTATTTATTATATTATCTATTTAATAATTTATGATTAAGAAAACAAAATTTCTTTTTAACATTAATTTGCCATTTTTTTTTATATCATTTAATTTACCAACCACACATTTTAAAATTATGAAATTTGGTATTTAGACGTTTGTTTGGATTCTAAATCTAAATATTGTATAATATAATGGGTTGCCATTGAAATTTTTAAAGTTTGGTTTAGTTTTAATACGTAGGTGACCCCTCATAATAAAAAACATTATTCAATTAACAAAAGATCTTCCACGATTTACAATGGTACTTGACTTTTGTTATTTCACCAATTCGAATTCAAGGTATAGCAATCGTTCGGATTTTTTTTTTTCGGGTAGTAGTCATATCTCAGATATTCTATACTACAAATCCAACATCAACATGTTAATACTGAAATTTTTGAAATTCCATGGGCAACTTTCGAATCTTTCACGAACCACTGTCCGCGAAGCATGGGTTCAGCACGAGCATGGGTCTATACTTTGAAGAAGTTATTGGTCACTTTGACAACTTGAGAAAAATCTTAAACTTCATTGCTTAGTAATAATTTTAATTTTTTAAGAGAACTCTAAATTGAGTTAATTTTCTCTGTGAAATTAATGTTTTTAATTTGAATGACTGAACACTTTGGGAAATTTTATTTGTAATATAGTACTTTGACATTGAATTGATCATGAAAGAATTCATAAGCTGAGGGTGAAAAGTTGCATTTTGATATTCATACACAATCGATTATAGACATAACATGAATAAAATTAAGTATCTCGCCTTTTCATAAGACATTGCGTTGAAAGTTCTCACAATTTCATCTGGTGTCGTAGCACTCTTCACGATGGGATGAGATTCGAGGGTGGAGTCCATGCACATCAGTTTCGACATCCATCTGGCGTTTATCTACAAAATGAAGAGCTCATAAATGATGGGCGATACACCAGGAACATTGCCGAAGAAACCGGGTTTGATCCCAGTTAACAGGATCATGACCGATAACATACATTAAAATCAAAATTCTGAAGTGCTATCGTGTTAGCGGAGAAAATTTTAAGATCACAATTGTGAAGTTCTGAATTTTTACCGGACGAAATTCAATTACTTTTCCTTTTTCTGTGTGTCCTCAACCTTCATCTATTTTAGCAACATTTTTCTCTGGATCACTGCTATATATCAGATTGCTTTCGATTCTTCATTTCAGATAAAAAGGTTTCAATTACAATAAATGGTTCCCTATAAGCTTCCAAAAATTAAATTTTTATTAGTATCGGCGATTGGAGTGCTCAGAGTGACATTTTTCTTTCGCATTTGTCGACCAAACGGTATAGTGGTTAGCATGCTGGCTTCTAGACCGCGAGGTTGCGGGTTCGAGTCCCGTGTTAGGCATGGGTGTTTGTAAATGTATGTTGGTTTGTTAAATAACGAAATGTTTCGGCGCATTATAGCCCTCGTGTTGCTGACGGCGCCAGATAATCTGAATACAACCAACCAACCAACCAACCAACCAATCTTTCGCATTCAGAACTTTAGGATCTTAACATCTTGAATCACAAGCACGCATTTTATTACGTTGTGAGTTGAGTTCGTCATTAAAATATATTAAAATATCGTATTAAAGAATTATGGTTAACTTACCTCATCTATGACTGGATAGTATTCTCTGAGCGGAATATACATGATCAATGAAGACAGTCCCTCTTTCAACCAGAGGTCATCCCACCATTTCATCGTCACAAGATTACCGATCCACTGCAACAAAATACATTCTGATAATAGATTTAAAGTTAAGTGGCAATTTATTCTTGTTTGTCAGTAACAGTCCCTTTATTTAAGTCTTTGTCTCAGGAATAAAAGCTTCTCCAAAAATGTATTTTATACTCAAAATAATGTTCTTTGTTTTATCGCAATGAAAGCAACTGTTATTTTTACAGGGGTTTTACTATTTCTTTTCATCTGAGAATTTATGTATTTTTTGGCCTCATGACACCTTCAAAGCCCTATTTTTGAGTGAGTTTTAAGAAACAATGATTTCATTACCTGTTTATGTACCTGGGTTATATTTAAAAAATAATGATCAAATCAGTTGAAAGAACACTAAGAGCAATTCTGTTATATCGTAAAAAAATATTCAATTTTTCCGACGATTTTTTCTGTTATGTCCATCAATTGCTACCATATATAAGGAGCTTAAAGATTACAATTGAATTATTATAAGGATTACCAGATCTATAGTTTTACACTTCCACAGCAAGGATTAGCAAACCATTGAGCTTTTATTAGTGTATTTCATTAATTTAACCTTAATTACTATCAACTTTGCAACTTTATATGGAAAACATTCTATTTATAAGATTTGGGCATTGTCAGATACTTTATTGGTATCTGCAAGAAAAATATCACATGCTTTGAGGAGCTGTCATAATATGTAAACCACTGAAATACTTATAAAATGGGGTTGTTTTTGGTAAATAATAATTATCTACGCCTTTTTGGATAAAAACTGTAAAAAAAGTCAAGTAACTGAACGATAATCATGTTTGTAAGTTGGTACTATATGTCCAGGCTGAATGATGATCCTTACATTTTCATGCAATTCAAACAAGAATTAATTAAAAAAGTTGTGCGGAAATACATATCAAACTATTACGCATGAAAGAAGAAATAATATTAATGAATTTATGGTACTTACATATAATCCCGTCAACCACGTTAGCCAGACAGAAACGTCACACGAATTCCCTTATTCTGTCGTCTGTCTTTAGGAATGCTCGGTTCACCACTCAAACGTGGCGTTGTACAGGAAGGCCACGACGATGATCCGAACCAAACCAAACCTCGGAGGAGGGCAAGCGGTTCGAACTTTTTGTCGTCAACAAAAAGCTCACCATTGGTTAAGTAATATTTAAGTACAGAATTAATTAATATTTTCTTTTAATTTGATCATTTGCAAAGTTAATACAAACCCGTACGTCAAACTGATCACATTTGGTTGAATAACCCAGCTTCGAACAATTGTCATTCGATGGGACTTGTTTTCTTTGACGGACGTTTTCCACATTGCCCAAAAATGATAGCATGAAAAGTTCCTGTCCTCATTTTAAGTAGTTTTACTACTTAAAATGAGGCCATTTGTCAAAAAGCTTTCAATTAAAAGTCGGGGTAATTTAATAGAAATTCACTCTCAAGTAGTAATTTTTCTACTGTAACATGCAATCACTTTTCCTGTCAAACATTACGAGAAAAGTATTTTGAACATGGATCGTTCAGAGGCGTCATCAATGCACTAATGTATATAATGATAAATGTGCTCCTGATCATTTAATCACTTGGATGCTATAATACTAGAATGAAAACGATATAATTAAGCATTTTACTTGATGTGTGAGTTCATGGGAGATGACCCTGTCCACTTCCATCCTCGTGTTGAGGGAGGTGTCATTCACCAGGAAACTCTGGCTGTTGTATGCAATGGATCCCCATTGCTCCATCCCGGGAACAACGTAATCAGGAATAGCCAGAGAGTCTGAAAAATTCGTAGGCTTATTTAAAAATCCCAGAAGTTAAGTTCTTAATCCGACAGATAAGCCTACTTGCTCGTATTTAATTTTTAATAGTATTTTCTCGTCTCTATCTACAACTAATTTTTTACTCGCTGTTAAATATTTTTCATATTCATATAGTTGGTCTATTTTTAACGGATAAAGAAAAAAAAAGAAAAGGGGAAAAAAAAAAAAAAAGCACTCTGTAAAAAGGCAGATTTAAGATTCGTATTTTTCAAACATCGCTTCCTTCCCTCTCCAAGGATTTCCAAGATAAAATTTCGATTTTGAGATTTTTTCCTTTGAATATATATTAAATCTTTCATGGAGGGGGGGGGGGGGCACAATAAGTTTAATTGTTTTAACTCTATTTGAAGTACCTTACAACATTAATGATTAGTGAGTGAGTCTCAAAATATGTCGTTTTCGAATTTTATTTTCAAGATAACCAATGGAATTGAAGACTTGGAACAACTTAGCAGACTTACTAAAGCGACTAATTACTACCTGAAAAAAATAAATTATTTTAGCTTCCAGGTATATTGTAATACGCAGATATGAATTGATCAAAATATTGATGAGTTGCTTCTAGTAAAAGGTGTATTTGGCAGTTGCAATGCCGTGCAAGCTCATAATTACCTTTCAGGACATCTTGCTGTGTACTTCTGAACATTAATAATAGGAACTTCTAAACATTAAGTGAATTCTACTTTTCAAGGTTTACTAAGTATGTCAATCGACTTAACGTTATCAGTGATAAGATTTAAGGTATTAAGTCAGTAAATGTTAGAATAAAACCAAACTATTCACATTTTAAAAAGGAAATTTTCTCTTCATTTTCTCTCAATTTCGATGAAATTATATTTCTAATTAAATTAAAAGATCTTGTACCCGATTCTGGAATTAGTTTTTCAATATTTTATTACGACCTCTACCCTAAGGATTAATATGTCTGAATCCCAGACATTTATTTGCATCTAAACATAGGCACGTTTCCAACTATATATTAACAATAAAAGTATATGAGATTAATCACAAACTATGAGATGGTATTTTTTTTATCACTCTTCACTGAAATGTTCTTTCACTTCTTTGGTGTTTCATGATCCTATTTCCACAATTATTGATGCCAGTTAATTACCCATTTAAAAACATCAGCATCTATTAGTTTATTGCGGGACAAAATTTTACTATAACCTTTTGTGAGCGGTTATAGTAAAGCAATTTCAAATAAGAAAGGAAAGTCTCATCGAGACGGATGAGTACTTTTAACCGTGAATGATGTGGGGTTGGTGGTGTACCTACTTGGGTACCTACTAGGTACCCAAGCCCTATAACTTTTTTCCAACAAATAACGATTGGCTGTTGTGATCAACAATAATGTTTTGATCTAGAAAGATCTTGAGATGAAGAATCGATACGAAGTAGTTTTTTTTTAAGATAATACTGTTTTAAACAGGGACTTAATACTTTTAATAATCTGAATATTTAAGTTCAGAAGGATAGTACGCTTCTTGAGCATCTATAACAAAAATTCACTCTTGTTATTGTGTTTTAAGAAGTTTGATTCTCTCTGTTTTTAACTATCTCTCTTTTTACCACACCAATGAAATATTATGAATTCAAAGTAGTTTTTTGAAGTGAGATTATTTTTAGTCAAACATTTTTGTGAGAGTTTCTAATTCGAAGTGTTTATCTTAACTTATTATAATTTTCAAAATTTTGTACATCAATAATTGTTGTATGCAAAGTTTTAATACCAAAATTACAGTATGTCTCTACATCATTCTTACCCATAGTAGTGTAATAATACTTACCAAGCTTGGGAAGAGCATACGGGACATCGAAAAATTCTTCCAATTTTTCTAAAATGCGAACCGTCATATTCAAACCATGTTCTGCTTCCGAAAGACGATCAGGGGGTGCATAGGCTCGCACCTTAAGTAAAACATGAAATTTAGAGATTATAAAATCAAATATGCAATGGACACCAATTAGTTGTGAAGTTCAATGGAGCTGTTAAATCTCAATAATTGTGTAAATAACTGTGCTAATAAAGCAGCATTTTTGCCCTATTATATCCATTCTGTATCATCGTCATACAGAATAATTACATAATATTTCCCACATTTATAGGTAACATCACAAAAGTAGAAGTTGCAATATAAGTATTTCAAAATGTTTATGTGATTTACAGCTTATTTAAAAATTTATATTACTTGATGAGTTTTTTTTTTTTTTTTTTTTTTTTTTTTAAATTTCGAGGAAGTTTTTAAATAGAAATTGAGCTAAACAATAAAAAAATTAAAATTAAACTAAAAACATTTATAAAGATATGATTTTACCGTAACTTTAAAACATTAAAAAAAAAAAAAAATCCCAGCTTACTTACTTGTTTTCCTTTAAAGTCTGTTTGAAGGTATTCAAAATCGGACACAGCAAAGAATAATAAATAGGTTGACATTTTGGGGGATTTCCCGAATACGGTTTTTACGAGATCTTTTTCTAGTTTTATTTTGCTCTGAAACATAACAAAGTAAAGTTAGTAACACTAAATAATATGTTATCAGAATCCTGTTAAGGCGTCTTCTCATTTTAGGCACCTCGAAAATAGGCTATTTTCGCGATTTTTTTTCGAGGATTGTTTGCAAACAATTATGGGATAAAATGGATCCTATATAATAAACACATCTTTCAAGTACAAGAAAAATTTATTTTTTTATTTTTTTGAACAATTATTATAATAAAACAGTAGCATCGAAAACCCCGTGTAGAAATGGCTTGTTGATGAAATTTCGGAAACTATCCGGCCGATTGTCATGAAATTTGAATGACATATTCTTTATAGTTATGGCTATAGCGCATATCATCAGATTTTTGAAATTTTGATTTGAAGTATTTTTTTTTTACAAAAAACTGCAAAAAAACGCGTTTTTTTTTTTTTTTTTACTTTTTCGAAAAATGTGCGCCATTTTGTTATTTTCGCGAATATCAAAAATCTGATGATATGCGCTATAGCCATAACTATGAAGAATATGTCATTCAAATTTCATGACAATCGGCCGGATAGTTTCCGAAATTTCATCAACAAGCCACGAACATTACATTTCTACACGGGTTTTTCGATGCTACTGTTTTATTATAATAATTGTTCAAAAAAATAATTTTTTTTTTCTTGTACTTGAAAGATGTGTTTATTATATAGGATCCATTTTATCCCATAATTGTTTGCAAAAATCCTCGAAAAAAAATCTCGAAAATAGACTATTTTCGAGGTGCCTAAAGTGAGAAGACGCCTTAAGAGAATGGTACACCAAGTCCGGTTTATCTGTTTTAGTTTATTTGTGATACATTTTGTTTATCCATTATATTAACCTATAATATAACCTATTTGTTTAAAATTTTTTTGAAATAGTAAATTGGGACTTGAAAAACGATAAGTTACACCAAGGCAATAGATGATACAATAAGCACAGGTTTGCATCTCATTGACACATATAATATAAAAACTTTATCATCCATTTCAAATAATTTTTTTAGCTCACAACCTTTGAATTTTATTATTGCTCCAAACTAATCTTTAACTTCATTAATCACTGTTTGTTAATTATTATTATTATTATTCACTAGCTGAATACCCGTGCTTCGCTACGAAATTTTAACATGGTGCAATATTTTAGCTAGCTGTGAGGCCTCGCGTTGCGGAAATCGATCATTCGTGAATAGGTCCCAGTTTTAGGCCCTTCGCTCTCAGGAAGCTTCATCGCTAAGCAAAATCGAGCTCGCTTCGTTCGCTGAAAAGTTCATTGACACAAAAACACAGGCTTACTTCACTCGTTGAAAGGTTCATTGCTGCGTAAGCATAAGATCGCTTCACTCACTAAAATCTAATTTCTACGTAAAGCCTCAATATTGAAAGCCTCTCCCTTGTTGAGAAAAAAAAAATTCCCCGTTAATACAAGAATACAACACCCCTTTAAGATTATTTTAATACGTGTTTGTAGAAAGCAAAATTAGAGGCCAAAACTACTTATGTTGAAACTTTCAGAGCTGTAGGCCTATAATAAGTCACTTTTTGTGAAAAAATTAAATAAAAAAATTCATTAAAAAACAAATTTAATTTTAACATTGTTTTTGTCAGTCCAATTAGAAGGCTAAAACTACTTGTTTTGAAAATTTTAGAACTGTAGCCCAATTACAAATCATTTTGTAAAATATTTGTTAATTAATTAAAAAAAAAAAAATTAAAATTCTGTTTTTCAAAAATCCATTTAGATGGCCGCAACTACCTATGTTGAAAATTTCAAAGCTGTAGCCTTATTTGAAATCGTTTTGTAAAATATATATTAATTAATCAAAAAAAATAATTATTATTAATAATAATAATTATTAAAATAATATATTAATTAATCAAATTTATAACGAACTAAACAAAAATTAAAATTTTTGTTTTTCTTAAGTCCAATCAGAAGGCCGAAACTACTTATGTTGAAAATTTTAGAGCTGTAGCCCTACTAGGGGAATAAGACCCATAGGGAAATAAGATGGGACTTTAACACATTTCTTGAGGACTTGGACTTAGCGGATGATATTGTTCTGATGTCATCCAGATTCCAAGATATACAGGAAAAAACTGGTCACCTTGAAGAAAATGCCAAAAAAGTTGGTTTGGCAATAAATGAAAATAAAACCAAAGTAATGAAAATAAACAGCAATAATAGGTCAAAAGTAATCATTAACTCCAATGAAATTGAAGAAACAGATAGGTTTACATACCTTGGTTCCATAGTAGACTCACTGGTTGGAACGGATGAAGACATCAAATGTAGGATTAAAAAAGCTCAAAATGCTTTTAGAATGCTTTTTAAAGTATGGAAGTCATCAAACTTAAACATTTCTCTTAAATTAAAAATTTATAATGCAATAGTAAAGTCAATACTACTATATGGCAGTGAAACTTGGAAAATGACAAAGCAACAGGAAAATAAATTGAACGCATTCCATACTAAATGTTTAAGAAAAATTCTGAAAATTTATTGGCCGCAAAAAATTTCAAATCGTGATTTATATATCAAAACAGCAGTTAAACCCTTAATCAATGACCTAAAGAGAAAAAGATGGCATTGGGTCGGCCATGTTCTTAGAAGGGACCCCAAATCCAATGAACGAATAGCCCTAACATGGTCTCCTGACGGTAAAAGGAAGAGAGGACGACCAAGACTGACGTGGAGGCGAATGATCTTGAAGGAAAGAGACAATCTCGGTTGGCCAAGCTGGGCTGTTGCCAGGGAGGCCGCGCTGAACAGGAGGGACTGGGTTTCGACAATTGCGGCCTCATGCGCCTACAAGGCGTGAAGAGACTCAAGGCAAGGCAAGACAAGCCCTACTAGAAATCTTTTCGTAAAATATTAATTCATTAATTAAAAAAATTAATTAAAAAGAAACTAAATAAATATTTAAAATTCTGTTTTTTAAAAGTCCAATCAGAAGGCCAAAACTACTTATGTTGAATACTTCAGAGCTGTAGCCCTATTAGAAGTCGTTTTGTAAATTTTTATTAAAATTAATTTAGAAAATTAATTAAAAATAACTAATTAAAATTTTAAAATTCTGTTTTTCAAAACTACAACTAGAAGGCTAAAACTACTTATGTGGAAAATTTCGGAGCTGTATCTCTCTTTGAAGTCGCTTTGTAAAAAAAAAAGAAAAAATAAATAAAAAAAAAAAGAACTAATTAAAATTTTAACATTCTGTTTGACTTGCATACAATTAGAAGGCCAAAATTACTTATGCTGAAAATTTCAGAGCTCTACTCTGTAGGTTTTTACAGATCCACAGACAGACACAGGTGCGTTTCGTTGGCCCCGCCCACAAACGCACTAATTTTTTTATATATACCACAATTTAGTGCTAAATTAGTGCTTTCAGAATCAGCCATTAAAAAAATTAGTGCGTCAATATTTACCGAGATATACAAAGAAATGCGTGGGCGGGGCCAACGAAACGCTAGCCCCGCCCACAAACGCACTAATTTTTTAATATATACCAAATTTTAGTGCTCAATTAGTGCTTTCAGAATCCACCATCCAAAAAATTAGTGCGTCATTACTTTTCATAAAATTCAAGGTTAATTGAGGGTAGGCGGGCAAAATGCTGGCCCCGCCCACAAAAGCAATCATCATTCATTATATGTTAAAATGTCGGGCATAATTAGTGCTTTCAGAATACCCAACTGCCAGAAATAGTGCGTCAATATTTTGGCCAAAATTTACCATTTTGTAATAATAATTCACTAATCACTTCCGTTTCGTTGGCCCCGCCCACAAAAGCAATCATCAATCATTATATGTTAAAATGTTGGGCATAATTAGTGCTTTCAGTAAACCCAACTGCAAAAATTAGTGCGTCAATATTTTGGCCAAAATTGCCAATTTTAGCTTATTGCCGAATGTACGCGAGCCATAAACCGATGTAAATTATCACGAACTAATTGTATGACCGGTGCCAAATTTTAGTGCTCAATGAGTGCTTTCAGATTCCCCAACCGCCAGAATTAGTGCGTCAATATTTTGGCCAAAATTGACCATAATGTAATAATAATTCACTAATCACTTGCGTTTCGTTGGCCCCGCCCACAAAAGCAATCATCATTCATTATATGTTAAAATGTTGGGCATAATTAGTGCTTTCAGAAAACCCAACTGCAAAAATTAGTGCGTCAATATTTTGGCCAAAATTGCGAATTTTAGCTTATTGCCTTATGTACGCGAGCCTTAAACCGAAGTAAATTATCACGCACTAATTGTATGACCGGTGCCAAATTTTAGTGCTCAATGAGTGCTTTCAGAATCCCCAACCGCCAGAATTAGTGCGTCAATATTTTGGCCAAAATTGACTATTTTGTAATAATTATTCACTTGTCACTTCCGTTTCGCTAGCCCCGCCCACAAAAGCAATCATCAATTATTATATGTTAAAATGTTGGGCATAATTAGTGCTTTTAGAAAACCCAATTGCAAAAATTAGTGCGTCAATATTTTGGCCAAAATTGCCAATTTTAGCTCATTGTCGAATGTACGTGAGCCTTAAACCGATGTAAATTGTCACGCACTAATTGTATGACCGGTGCCAAATTTTAGTGCTCAAATAGTGCTTTCAGAATCCCCAACCGCCAGAATCAGTGCGTCAATATTTTGGCCAAAATTTACCATAATGTAATAATAATTCACTAATCACTTGCGTTTCGTTGGCCCCGCCCACAAAAGCAATCATCATTCATTATATGTTAAAATGTTGGGCATAATTAGTGCTTTCAGAAAACCCAACTGCAAAAATTATGTGCGTCAATATTTTGGCCAAAATTGCGAATTTTAGCCTATTGCCTTATGTACGCGAGCCTTAAACCGATGTAAATTATCGCGCACTAATTGTATGACCGGTGCCAAATTTTAGTGCTCAATGAGTGCTTTCAGAATCCCCAACCGCCAGAATTAGTGCGTCAATATTTTGGCCAAAATTGACTATTTTGTAATAATTATTCACTTGTCACTTCCGTTTCGTTGGCCCCGCCCACAAAAGCAATCATCAATTATTATATTTTAAAATGTTGGGCATAATTAGTGCTTTTAGAAAACCCAATTGCAAAAATTAGTGCGTCAATATTTTGGCCAAAATTGCCAATTTTAGCTTATTGCCGAATGTACGCGAGCCTTAAACCGATGTAAATTATCACGCACTAATTGTATGACCGGTGCCAAATTTTAGTGCTCAAATAGTGCTTTCAGAATCCCCAACCGCCAGAATTAGTGCGTCAATATTTTGGCCAAAATTGACCATAATGTAATAATAATTCACTTATCACTTGCGTTTCGTTGGCCCCGCCCACAAAAGCAATCATCATTCATTATATGTTAAAATGTTGGGCATAATTAGTGCTTTCAGAAAACCCAACTGCAAAAATTAGTGCGTCAATATTTTGGCCAAAATTGCGAATTTTAGCTTATTGCCTTATGTACGCGAGCCTTAAACCGAAGTAAATTATCACGCACTAATTGTATGACCGGTGCCAAATTTTAGTGCTCAATGAGTGCTTTCAGAATCCCCAACCGCCAGAATTAGTGCGTCAATATTTTGGCCAAAATTGACCATAATGTAATAATAATTCACTAATCACTTGCGTTTCGTTGGCCCCGCCCACAAAAGCAATCAACATTCATTATATGTTAAAATGTTGGGCATAATTAGTGCTTTCAGAAAACCCAACTGCAAAAATTAGTGCGTCAATATTTTGGCCAAAATTGCGAATTTTAGCTTATTGCCTTATGTACGCGAGCCTTAAACCGAAGTAAATAATCACGCACTAATTGTATGACCGGTGCCAAATTTTAGTGCTCAATGAGTGCTTTCAGAATCCCCAACCGCCAGAATTAGTGCGTCAATATTTTGGCCAAAATTGACTATTTTGTAATAATTATTCACTTGTCACTTCCGTTTCGCTAGCCCCGCCCACAAAAGCAATCATCAATTATTATATGTTAAAATGTTGGGCATAAATAGTGCTTTTAGAAAACCCAATTGCAAAAATTAGTGCGTCAATATTTTGGCCAATATTGCCAATTTTAGCTCATTGTCGAATGTACGTGAGCCTTAAACCGATGTAAATTGTCACGCACTAATTGTATGACCGGTGCCAAATTTTAGTGCTCAATGAGTGCTTTCAGAATCCATAACTGCCAGAATTAGTGCGTCAATATTTTGGCCAAAATTGCCAATTTTAGCTTATTGCCGAATGTACGCGAGCCTTAAACCGATGTAAATTATCACGCACTAATTGTATGACCGATGCCAAATTTTAGTGCTCAAATAGTTCTTTCAGAATCCCCAACCGCCAGAATTAGTGCTTCAGTATTTTGGCCAAAATTGACAATTTTGTAATAATAATTCACTAATCACTTCCGTTTCGTTGGCCCCGCGCACAGACGCACTAATTGTCTCGCATATGCAAACATTTAGTGCTCAATTAGTGCTTTCAGAATACCCAACTGCCTTAATGCCAACAAAATTACCAACTATCGTGACTTATATTTATTTCGCGAAATGAATACTGAAAAGTCAGGTATTGAAAAAAGTATTGAAGAGGCAGTTCCGTCTTTACCTCATTGCTTTGTCCATCCAGAGCCACCTTGAAATATTATTTAAAATAGAAGAAGTCCCCAGTTTTCAATTACTTTGATAAAATATATGAAATTTTTTAGAAATAAAATAGTATAATTGTAAATATTTTGGTCAAGATACTGACCGACTACCAATGTAATGGTATGTAAATCTAATACTCTTTTGCTATTGAGTTGCTTCTGAACTCAATAAATGAACTACGGAACCCAGGAACTACGTCTTGGTAAATGTATTCGCGGCTGCCTAGTCTTGACTGATAAGGTAAACACTTTTATTGGTTTAGTCCTCTCCTCCCTTGAACTCTGACCTCACCCCTCTTCACATCCCCCAATTCACTTTTTCCACACGTTCTTTGAGAGTTGAAAGAACAGTGGTGTGATGGTTCATAGGGGAAGCAAAATCGAAGGAATTAGGGCAAATTTTAAGGATTAAGGGTGGCTTCATATGTGTTGAGAATTACGCTTGTGATGGAATTCTTTTAGCTTCTTTTTCTTCAATCTACTCCTATAGAAATAAGAGCATTGAATCGAACTGTAGTGTTTACAAAGCAGTTGAAAGTATACGAATATATATATATTTTTTTATTACAGAGGTGTTATGACGCATATTTTAGGCTATACTGGAACATCTTTTTGGGGTTCCATTCAACCAGTATTATTTGTAGGCTCCTACGTTTTGGTTAAAATTGTGATATTTGCATCAAGAGAATACACAAAGTATTTCTTACTTCTGAAATTGCGCTTTAATTTAGGAATAAAATGTTTTTTAAAGGTTTAAGTTACGTTTTTTAAACATATTGGTCATACATAATTGAGTCATCTTTATTCTCTTTTGTCTACTTCATAATTCGTATTTTTTCTCCCTTTCTTTTCTGCCCTTCTTTTTTCAAACTGAGAAGTTATTGTGAAGGGGCTGGTGTTCTCTATCCCCCTCCTCTGGAAGCGCACTGGTGTTCCGAGTGATTACTCTATTTGCTTATTTTTTTAAGAACACCAAATTTATTTTAAGAAATTTTATTAAATATATATTTAGCAGGGATGTAAGAGCTGCTCCAATTGCGCCGAAGTGCGCCAAACTGACTACCCTGCTCCAAACTGCGCCAAAAACATCTTTTCGGCCAAGATTGCGCCGAACTGCGCCAAAAAATCATTTTTTGACTTCAAAAACTACTTGGCGAGAATTTTGGCTCGAAATTTTTCCAAATTATCATGGAACGTCGCCAATAAAGCGATAACGAGTATTTTGCACTTCAAGGGCGTTTTTCGTCAGCTAACGTGCCGGAACGGGTTCGCACTTGAAAATACATATTACATTCTCTCAGTTTAGTTGTAGGTTTTTCAAACTGTAAAGAAGCAGTAAATGAATCGTACATCTGATTTAAATCTGTTTTTTTGGCTGATTTTAGTTATAAATTTTTTTTTATATATATATACTTATAGAATACATGATTATTTTTAGAATTTTTTTTTACCGAGGCTCCGTGTTAAAAATAGAATACAAGTATTCTATTTTTCACACAAGCAATCTTAGTGCATCCGGTTTAGATTTGCTCTCTTGCCTGGTTTCAATAATAAAGAAATACATAGCTTTCTTTAAGCTAAAAGAAAACTCGAATATTTTTTTTAATTTTTAAACTTCTTAATCCAATTGACAGCCCCCTCTCCAAACACTTCAGGGCTTAATTTCTAAGTCATCGGTAAAACGGGATTTGAATTTTGAACTTGCCGTGGTGATTAGGTGGAAGGATTGGTGACTATTAGTAAATGATTTTTTGGTAACCCTGGATGTTGGATCATGATTTTGACTTGGCAACAAACGGGAAAAAGCATATTACGTCATTCTTTTATTGTAGCCAATTCCCAGAAAAAGCGCCAAGTCGTACCGTAGGTAGACTAGAAATTCTACGAAGAACTTGCATGGGGGAGGGGGATTTAAGCCCCTATTTAAAAAAAAGTAAAGATTTCTTGTATTTATTAATATTTGTTTTTAAATTAGCCGCGGGAAAGATCAGGGATTCGCGGCAGTATGGTCTTTGCGCCGTTAAACTTCAATCAACCAACCAGGGATTCGCGCTTTCTATTCAAACTGTAGAAGGCATGAAATCAATCTTTATGCATCCAATTTGGATATTTTTTCTTGCCTGGTTGTAACTAAAGATAATAAATATTTTTCTTAGTACTTTAAGAATACATGATTATTTTTTAGCATATATTAAAAAAAAAAACCTAACCAAATGTGTCGGTTTTTTTTTTTAAGGATTACACAAAACCACAGATTTAAGATCATTTTGTTTCCATTGACCTTGAGATTTCTCATGGGAACCCTCTATAATCCATTTAGACAATGGAAAGTAGTGTTATAAAACAAACCACTACAAAAATTACTATTTTTCAACCTGCCTTGTTTTAATTTATTATTTAATTACATTAGAAGTTTTTTTATATATATATATATATATATATATATAAATTAAATGCTAGTATAATTGTCAAATTTCAGTTAGAGGTATTAATTTTTTAGTTAAAAAAAATGTCTTCCAATTAAGAAATAGCCCTAAAAAAAACCTGCTAAGTGAAGCTACCAGCCCAAACAATGTTATGAAATCTAATGATTGCTGTTAAGCAGCCTTGTTTCACTTTTTTTGCATGGGGGGGGGGGGTAGTACTTTGTATACAGTTAAATTGTTTTGGATTATTGGGAAGAACTTCTATAGGTAATTTAAGGAAAAAATCTTATTTCATCAGTTGTTAAAAGTAACTAACTGAGAAAAACTTTCACTGATGAACCGAACCTAATGATTGGTTGGTTGGTTAGTTTTTGTGGCGCAAAGCAACACTAGGGCTATGCTGTGCCCCGAACCTTATGATATCATTGAAAACTTCTAATATTTTAATTGTTGGCAAAGATGTTAATAAATGTCATGCTTTTTAATTTAGTTTTTGAGTAATGCAATCAAATTAATGTAAATTTAGAATGCAAACGTATTTATATAATGAACAAGTTACACCTTTTTTTTTACTTTAAATTAATTTGAAATATCAAGGTTGAAATATACAGAAATATTTGCTTCATCACTAATTTAAATGTAATAATTTACTGCTCCAAAATCTTATTTTTACTGCTCTGACAGTGCTCTAAAATCACATTTTGGTACTTGCATCACTGCATTAGAGATAATCTTGGAAATGCGAAGTATCCTTTGCTATCTAATGTTATCTAATGCCCTTCTGAGTCTGCCTCATGGAAATGCGGATGTAGAGAGGTTTCAGCATAAATAAGCAACTGTTGGAGAGTCGATTAAATTTAAATATTTACAGTATAAATGGTCTAAGACAAGTGAAATCACATGTTGAAACACTAGGAGGCTTGGACACATTTCAGGTTACAGTTGAGATGCTAAAAGCTGCACGAGGTGCTTACAAAAAGTATTCAAGCAGAATGAAGCAACAAAAACGAAAAGTTACTAAGCCAAAAGTTGAAGTCATTACAGACACAATGCAATTGAAAGCTGAAGAATCTGATACACAACAAAAATTAAAAGCATCCCAAGAATTATTAAACAATTCTGAAAAAAATATTGAAGAAGGGATTAAAAAGAAGAGTATGCATCTCGTAGAAAGCGGACAAGTGCTTCTTAAAGAAACAAAATCAAGAATCAGTATGTACTTAAAGAACCTGGAAGAGAACAGAAAGAAACAAGCTTTTGTTTCATTGCATTCTACCAAATAGGCAAAAAAATGTACTTGTTTTCATTGCTTAAAAATACATGTATGTACAACATTTGTAATGGAGGACTTATACATTTTAATTGGATTATTATTGACAGTCTTATTATTTGGAGTTGATTATTGTATTTCGACAATTTATCATATTTAAAATCAATATAATGTAAAAAAAAAATTATTCTAAATACTTTTTAAGCTAAATAGGTGTGCGAATTTTTTTGCAGAGTTTGTTTATTTGTTTTATAATTGTATTTTCAAATTTAATTAGACATGCAATGGATTGTTGAAATACTTGTAAATTATCCATAATCGATCATAACATTTGAGTAAGTAAATATTATTTTAATGAAGAAAAATAATAGTACTACTAATATAAAAGAAACCATTACAACTATCAGCTATTAATTTTACGAAATTTACTTTTTAACTTTTTAAATTTTCAGTGTTTGTTTTGTGCTCAGTATTAAAAATATGAAATCATGGTTTCTTATTGGATAGTTTGAAAGGGAAATGAATTTCTTCAGACTTTTATTGTTGGGCCAGAAGTTAATGATCACGTTCTTTTTTTCCTAGCACTGATAATAGCACGAAAAATGACAAAAAATGCCCTATCTGAAAATAAACACTACCATTTCATTTATCTTTTACATAATATATTCAAATTAATAATTATTCTTAATGTAAATTAATTTACACGCAAATTGACTTTAAGTTAGCATAAAGTAGATATATTTCGGTCAAAATACTAACAAATGTTCGACAAATCGTTAATTTTAATGCAATACTTTACTGCTCCAAAACCGTATCTAACTGCTCCAAAATCATATTTTTACTGCTCCAAAACCGTATTTAACTGCTCCAAAATCCTATTTTTACTGCTCCAAAACCGTATTTCACTGCTCCAAAACCATATTTTTACTGCTCCAGAAGTGCTCCAAAATCACATTTTGGCACTTACATCCCTGTATTTAGCTAAGTGCATGTTTTCCTTCAACATACTATAAATCTTTCATCAAAAATGTATGAAAAATTGAGATCAAAATTAATAATAATTGGACATCAATGAATTTTTTTTTTTTCTTGTGAGAGCAAGGGGTTTCCTTCTTCTCACAAAGAAAATTTCATGGTGAAAGAAAATTCAAATGTATCTGAATCCTCATGGTTTATTTCAGAATGTGGTAATTTATAAAGCAAATTTGTGAAGGTCAATAATTTTGCTCTGGGCTCAGTATATTGATGCGTGGAAGGGTTCGAAAGATTTAAAGCCAAAGCAGATCAAAACTTGCAGAAATTTCTTCCAATGTAATTCTTCACAGATTCTCTTACAGCTCCAGAACTTCTCGTTCTAGTAGACACAATACAGCTCTTTTTACAACGATAGAACATAAAACAGCAGTTAAAAACTCGACAACACAACTGCTAAATCGCCGCAAAAGACAATGCAATGCAGTTCGCTTTCGGAACTCAGTATCAGTAATTCCAGTCAATTAATGGACTCAGCTAACAACTTACGGACTCGAAATCAACTACTCCCTCCATCACCCGCTCTCCTGAGCTTTTATAGGGGAGAAGAACATACGTGAACCATCTTGAAACTCCTAGAGATAGATATTTGGAGAACTTTCCAGATCGTAGTCAAAAAGTCCTATACATGTACATGGCGACAAAAATTAGTCGCCAAAACCGTCACCAACTTGGCGAGATTGCCATTACCATAATGTTAAATGCCCCGCTCCTTAAAACTCGCTTCCCATAGTTACCTCTGTAAAACTCGTTATAAAGCACAAGACCCTTATTGCAGGGAAGCCAAGCTCAGACGAACTATTGCACTGCCTTATGCGAAATGTACATAAATTTTCCTATTTACAAAATTAACACTACGAAATATTTACAAATATGCAAAAATTCGTAGCAATATGGAATCATTTTTAATCAAAAAGGAATTTTTTTCTCGTATTATCATCAATCACAATTTTGCAGTAGAATTATGTTTATTTAAGTGACTGTGAACAAAAAAGAGAAGTCAAAAGGAGCTGTTAGCCCATCCCAACAGTATTCAATACTAAGCACTATTTTATATATTCTTCAAATGAAGCAATTGTAAAATAATTGCTTTAATATTCTATCACAGTTGAATTAGTTTTTAAGCAGAAATATGTTACACTCAACTTTGAAATAACATTTCTGAATAAAGCACGGGAATAAAAAATATTTTAAAAGGTAAGACATATATCTAATATTGGAAACAGTAATTTATTTTCGGAGTTTCATTGCTCAGTGTTTTGAATATTTTAGAAATATTCAATATAAATCAAGGTAAATATTTACAATCTATTAGTATAAAAAATAAAGTATGATGTCATGTATAGTGTTTTCTTGCTTGTTTTATTTTAATTTTGGGAATGTTTGCATTCATTTTGTATGATATTCTGGTCCACCTTAATTAAACTGCTATGCAGATAAAGTGTAGGTGACAATTACATGAACCAGTATTTTCATAATGTATTTTCCTATTTGATGTTGTTGTTATGAATGTTAAAAAGATGTATTTTTTGCCAAAAAAATAACAAGTACTAATGGTGGAATTATAAACTATATACCTATCAAAAATACAAAAATCATTTAAATTTACATTGAGAGCCTATTTTTAATCTGTAGATAATAGCAAAAGTACTTGAAGTATGAAATATCTAGCTCTTATAAATAAAAACATTTAAATTTCTGTCGAGTCCAATTTTTATAGCACTAAAGGAATTGTTTCGGGAGGGTTGATATCCTTCACATACCATGTCCTATCACAAGTATGGGCCACCTAGTTACAAAAGAGCAAAATTGCTAATGGTGCACATCACTCTACATTTCAATCTTGACTCCCAAGGAATAGAATGTTATCTTTTTGAGATCCGAACATTCTTAACCAAAAATGACAGACAAATATCATTACTTCTGAAGACAAACCAAGTTGTAACTTCTCATCAATCCACACTTCAGAACAAGTGTTCGACCTTCTTTTCGATAAAAGTAATCCGACACGTGGGGGATAAGAGGGGGGGGGGGGGGCTATAAATGTTTCAAGTAAGAAGGGGATATCTACGTTGCACCCAAATAACACAGACCTCCCACTACCAAGCACCAACATATAAAGCTGATCCCGGTCGGAGTTTCGCTCATCTCTAACAGTTCAAGAAGGGTTTTAGAAAGGCGGCTCGGCAAATTTCCAAAAAAGTTAGTTGAGTCCGTTAGTTGACTGGAATTACTGAGTTAGCTGTCTCTCAGCGAGCATTCAGAGAGTTCCGAAAGTGAACTGTATTGCATTGTCTTTTGCGGCGATTTGTAGCAGTTGTGTTGTCAAGTTTTTAACTGCTGTATTGTGCTCTATTACGTATAAATTTCTGCAAATTTTGATCTGCTTTGGCTTCAAGTCTTTTGAACCTATCCACGCAACAATATATATGTAATATTATTTCATATGAATTTATTACATCTTAATATCCATGACATTTTATTTGTAAAATTAATTTTATTTATAGAAAAAAAATTTCATGTTTATATAAATTTTCTTAAAACGAAAATTTTCTTTTAAAAGGGGCTCATGTATAGTAATGAAAAATTGAGTTGATGAAATGAGTTCTGTTCCTATTATTAGGATCTCCTACTATTATTAGGATTATTTCTGCAAAATTTTCTTTCAAAAGCATCCAATTTTCAATTTCAGATGGCAGCACTAGAGAAATAAATGCCAACCAATCAGCGAGCTGCATTATTTTCCCTTGTTCGAATGCAAGTAAAGGTAGCTAATATGCGTCCCTGACATTGTCTCTATTGTTGCGTGGATGGGTTAGAAAGATTTGAAACCAACGCAGATCAAAACTTGCAGAAATTTATTCCGATATACTCTTCACAGATTTTTTTAGAAAACCTGAACTTCTCATTCTAAAAGACTCAATACAGCTCTTTACACATCAACAGAGCTCAAATAGCAGTTAAAAAAACTTCACAACTGCTACAAATCGTCGCAAAAGACAATGCAATACAGTTCGCTTTAGAACTACTCTGAATGCTCACTGAGACTCAGTATCTCAACTCAGTAATTCCAGTCAACTAACGGACTCAATTAACTCCATCACCCGCTCTCTTGGACTTATATAGGGGAGGCGAACCTTCGTGAATCTTCTAGAGATAGATATTTGGAGAACTTTCCAGATCGTAGTCGAAATATCCTATACATGTACATGGGGACCGAAAATGTCACCAAATGGTCGTCAAGTTTGGTGACAAAAATTAGTCGCCAAAATTGTTGCCAACTTGGCTCTATATCGCCAATTTGGAAAGATTTCCATTACCATAATGTTAAATGCCCTGCTCCTTGTAAAACTCGCTTCCCAGCTTTATCTCTGTAAAACTCGTTATTAAGCATTAATAGACACATTGCAGGAAAGCGAAGTTAAGACGAACTATTGCACTGCCTTATGCGAAATGTACATAAATGTTCTTATTTACAAAATTAACGAATATATTTACAAATATACAAAAATTCGTAACACTATTATAAAAGTCGCAGTGCTTCGCGTAGGTAATTTTGTGTGATAGCAATAATCTGCCGGAATTTTACGAAGAATTTTCCCAGAATTTGTTTCCGACCAAACGGTATAGTGGTTAGCGTGCTAAATTCTAGATCGCGAGGTTGCGGGTTCGAGTCCCGTGTTAGGCATGGGTGTTTATAAATGTATTGTTATTACTAATTTCTGTATATTTGTAAATATTTCGTAGTATTAATTATGTAAAAAAGGAAAATGTATGTACATTTCGCATAAGGCAGTGAAAGAGTTGACTTCACTTCGCTTTCCTGCAATGCGTCTCTTAATGCTTGAAAACGAGTTCTACAGGGATCATGCATGAAAACAAGTTTTACAAGGGGCAGGCTATTTAACATTATGGTAAATGGCAATCTCCCAAGTTGGCGACGGTTTTGGCCTACTTTTGGTTGCTAAATTTGGTGAGAATTCGCAAAATGTCGCCAAACTTTTCGATCATTTTTCTGCATTTTCGGTACATGTATAGGTACATGTATCCCATGTACATGTATAGGTAGGTACATGTATCCCATGTACATGTATAGGTACATGTATCCCATGTACATGTATAGGTACATGTATCCCATGTACATGTATAGGACTTTTCGTTTACGATCTAGAAAGTTCTCCAAATTTCTCTCTCTGGAAGGTTCGTGAAGATTCACCACTCCTATATAAGGACGGCCGTGAGTAGAGTTAGTCAGTTCTTGGATTTTGAGTCACTGAATTAGTTGACTGGAGATACTGAGTCTCAGTGAGCATTCTAAAGTGAACAGTATTGCATTGTCTTTTGCGGTGATATAGCAGTGGTGTTGTCAAGTTTATAGCTGCTGTTTTGTGCTCTATTGTTGTGAAAAGAGCTGTATTGTGTCTACTAGAACGAGAAGTTCTGGAGTTGTAAAGGAATCTGTGAAGAGTTATAGTAGAATAAACTTCTGCAAGTTTTGATCTGCTTTGGCTTCAAATCTTTCGAACCCATCAAACGCAACAATAGTATATATTTCATGTAATGTGAATTTTGATGTCCTAAGTTTATTTTTAACTATGGAATCTTTCTGGTGATATTTGAATGGCATTCGAAAATGTCAACCGAACAAATAAAATTGTATTCTATTGAATCCGTATCTATGATGATATGCGCGTACATTCCGCAATAAGTTGAAATTGGCGATTTTGGCCAAAATATTGACGCACTAATTATGGCGGTTGGAGATTCTGAAAGCACTCATTGAGCACTAAAATTTGGCACCGGTCATACAATTAGTGCGTGATAATTTACATCGGTTTAAGGCTCGCGTACATAAGGCAATAGGCTAAAATTCGCAATTTTGGCCAAAATATTGACGCACTAATTTTTGCAGTTGGGTTTTCTGAAAGCACTAATTATGCCCAACATTTTAACATATAATGAATGTTGATTGCTTTTGTGGGCGGGGCCAACGAAACGCAAGTGATTAGTGAATTATTATTACATTATGGTCAATTTTGGCCAAAATATTGACGCACTGATTCTGGCGGTTGGGGATTCTGAAAGCACTATTTGAGCACTAAAATTTGGCACCGGTCATACAATTAGTGCGTGATAATTTACATCGGTTTAAGGCTCGCGTACATTCGGCAATAAGCTAAAATTGGCAATTTTGGCCAAAATATTGACGCACTAATTCTGGCAGTTATGGATTCTGAAAGCACTCATTGAGCACTAAAATTTGGCACCGGTCATACAATTAGTGCGTGACAATTTACATCGGTTTAAGGCTCACGTACATTCGACAATGAGCTAAAATTGGCAATTTTGGCCAAAATATTGACGCACTAATTTTTGCAATTGGGTTTTCTAAAAGCACTAATTATGCCCAACATTTTAACATATAATAATTGATGATTGATTTTGTTGGCGGGGCTAGCGAAACGGAAGTGACAAGTGACTAATTATTACAAAATAGTCAATTTTGGCCAAAATATTGACGCACTAATTCTGGCGGTTGGGGATTCTGAAAGCACTCATTGAGCACTAAAATTTGGCATCGGTCATACAATTAGTGCGTGATAATTTACATCGGTTTAAGGCTCGCGTACATTCGGCAATAAGCTAAAATTGGCAATTTTGGCCAAAATATTGACGCACTAATTCTGGCAGTTATGGATTCTGAAAGCACTCATTGAGCACTAAAATTTGGCACCGGTCATACAATTAGTGCGTGACAATTTACATCGGTTTAAGGCTCACGTACATTCGACAATGAGCTAAAATTGGCAATATTGGCCAAAATATTGACGCACTAATTTTTGCAATTGGGTTTTCTAAAAGCACTAATTATGCCCAACATTTTAACATATAATAATTGATGATTGCTTTTGTGGGCGGGGCTAGCGAAACGGAAGTGACAAGTGAATAATTATTACAAAATAGTCAATTTTGGCCAAAATATTGACGCACTAATTCTGGCGGTTGGGGATTCTGAAAGCACTCATTGAGCACTAAAATTTGGCACCGGTCATACAATTAGTGCGTGATAATTTACATCGGTTTAAGGCTCGCGTACATAAGGCAATAAGCTAAAATTCGCAAATTTTGGCCAAAATATTGACGCACTAATTTTTGCAGTTGGGTTTACTGAAAGCACTAATTATGCCCAACATTTTAACATATAATGATTGATGATTGCTTTTGTGGGCGGGGCCAACGAAACGGAAGTGATTAGTGAATTATTATTACAAAATGGTAAATTTTGGCCAAAATATTGACGCACTATTTCTGGCAGTTGGGTATTCTGAAAGCACTAATTATGCCCGACATTTTAACATATAATGAATGATGATTGCTTTTGTGGGCGGGGCCAGCATTTTGCCCGCCTACCCTCAATTAACCTTGAATTTTATGAAAAGTAATGACGCACTAATTTTTTGGATGGTGGATTCTGAAAGCACTAATTGAGCACTAAAACTTGGTATATATTAAAAAATTAGTGCGTTTGTGGGCGGGGCTAGCGTTTCGTTGGCCCCGCCCACGCATTTCTTTGTATATCTCGGTAAATATTGACGCACTAATTTTTTTAATGGCGGATTCTGAAAGCACTAATTTAGCACTAAATTGTGGTATATATTAAAAAATTAGTGCGTTTGTGGGCGGGGCCAACGAAACGCACCTGACAGACACACAGCTTGTTTTATTAATATAGATAACTTATCGAAATTGGAAAGCTGTGTAGGTACGACAGAGGCTAAGTCATCACGTTTATCATTCAAAAATGTCTTAAAAGATTCCATAAAAGTTAAAATAGATATATTTAAGGAACTTTTTTCGTTTTTTTTTATAATGATGAAAAGATACCTACAGGAAAAATATCCCATGCTTTGAGGAACTGTCATAATATGTAAACCACTGAATACTCTTAAAATGGGCTTGTTTTTTGTACGTAATAATTATCTACGTCTTTTGGGATGAAAACTGGAAGATAAGTCACGTAATTGAATGATAATCATGTTTGTAAGTTGGTACTATATGTCCAGGCTTAATAATGATGACAGAAGAAGCTGTCATTCTAGGATATAGATGAAATGTTCAAATCATTCGGAACATTTAGCAGTGAGTGACGTGTCATGAAAAGTCTTTTAAGTTGAAGTCATGGAAATTAATTTTTTAGTTACTTGGGGGAGAGAGAGAGAGGGGGGGGGGGGTACATGTCTTACTTGCACTGCAGATTGCAATAGAATAAAATCGTAGTAATCGTCTCATGGAAGTTCTGGAAAACAAACATTATGTTGAACAATGGGCTTCGTTAACTCAGCAGAATACCAAAGATGTAGGAAAATGAACCAATCGGGCGCATTAATAAGAATTAACGAATATCAAGTATGGAACTTATTGCTAGGAAAGCGCTGACATAAACAATTCTTTCTTGAGTCGAAACAAGGGAAAGGATTAAATGAAAGCGATGATGGAATAATAGATAAAAAAAAGAAAAAAGAAGACGCGCTTTGAAATTTAAAATTAAAAAAAAGGCAAAAATATATGTAATGGCAAACATTCTTTCACATATAACTGAATAAGCAGAAAATGTGGGTCCGTGTCTGTCTCAGTTTTCCTTATTTTCTGTAGTACTTGTAATGTAATGGTCTTACAAAATGCAAATAGACCTTTATTCAGAATTCCTATTTAAGTGTTTTAGTATTTACATTTGCCTCACTAAAAATTCAATTGGATTTATACTCGCACGCGTTCTTGCAGCCATCATATTTTTACTTGTAATTGTAACCTAAAAGAACCAGTCGGGCTGAACTACCCTTTGTATAAGCTTCTCCTAACATTGTATCTAGAAGCGAAATAATAAAAAAAAATCCATGTGTTATTCTTCTCGTGATGGCAAGCTTGAAACACCTACCTCTTCTGGCATGTTCGACACGGCTGTAAGAGAGGAGTCGTGTATTATATTCAGCTGAAACTCGGCTTTCAAGGCAGGCTCATCGAAACACGGGAACACTCTTCTAGCGTAAGTAGGCTCAAACTGGGTTGCGAGCAGATGCCTGAAAACATTAATGGATAATGCAAAAGGCATTTCAACGACGAACTCACAAATAACAAACACCAGACTCCACATTTTCTTAATAACGAGTTTTCCCCCCCATCTTTAATCCTAGACTAAGATGCGTCTGCAAGTTTAGATACACCATTGAACATCATTATGATTTATTTTACATAGAATGTGGAGAAAAGTTAGTAGATTATGAATGTATTAATAAGCCGGGGCAAAAATGCCGAAATTCGAGTGGAACTAAATCCGACAGCCAAAGATATATCCTAACTTACCAAATAATGCGCGTTCTTTTTATTTGGTGACTAATTTTAAATCCCTTAAATTAATTTCTCTTTAATTTCCATTGAGGAAGGATTACACCTCGCAGGGTAAAAAAAAATCGTATACTTTAAAATAAGCCAAGTTGGCCACAAATATTGTATCCCGTCGATGTATCGCGCTTGCCGGAAGATGAGCAAAATACTCGATATATCGAGCGATATGATAACACTTAAAAATGAGAAATTAAAAAAAAAAAGGGAGAGATGTAGCAAAAGCGCTATATATTGCGATATATTGAGGCGCGATATAACGAAGGGTTACTGTATTATGTCATCAGTTATGTAATATTTATTGCCTACTTGACTCACCTTTAAAAGATACAAGTAAGGCGTTGCCAGAGAACTGAATCGCTTGCAACTTTCTTAATTGAAAATTAAAGAGTGATGGGTTACAAAATAAAAAAAAAAAGAATGCTCATTTTTTGGCAAGGTATAACCATATTTGGTAATCGGATTTAGTTGAACTCTTTCAAAGCCAATTTTAGTCCAGTTTCGGCCATTTTTGTCCAGGAAGAACAATACATTCATAACATACTAACTTTTCTCCATGTTATATAAAATATCAGATTGATGTTGGATGGGGTACTTAAACTTGCATTCGCTTCTCGGACTATCCAACTTGTTGAGAATATTGCTTGATTGATTTGCATAAGTTTCAGGGCGCTAAATTTTAAATTGTTTGTTGTTGGAGCTAGACGAGTAAAATTCAGCTATATGCATAATATGTAACATAATTTTTCAGTTTGTGTCTTTTCTTTCTGTACACCAGTGCATGCAAAACTTCACAGCTCAATTGCACAAAAAAAAAAAAAAAAAAAAAAAAAAAATACGATTGGAA
This sequence comes from Linyphia triangularis, assembly GCA_963978545.1. Classification (NCBI taxonomy): domain Eukaryota; kingdom Metazoa; phylum Arthropoda; class Arachnida; order Araneae; family Linyphiidae; genus Linyphia; species Linyphia triangularis. Next base: position 90,872,839 of record OZ021722.1, read on the forward strand.
ATTAATTATATAAATTATTTCAAAATAGTTTGGGCTATAGGAAGAAAAAGACAAGAAGGAGTTTGCATAATAATCTATTGGGATAAACAACAAAACGTTATCTCAAAGTATAGTGGAGAAAAAAATGGGTAAAGATACATATACGTTATTTTTATTAAAAAAAAAAACTAATTAAAAAAACCCCGATAGTGTTTTTTATGTATTTTGGTTCAACAAAATTACATATTGTATCTTACTCGCAATGATGGTCATTTTTTAAGTACACATATCCATACTTCTGACACATATCCACATGTACAAGCCTACCAGAAATACATTCTTTCTTGGGACATTTTTAGATATGATAAGATTCAATGTTATCCATTATTCTAAAACAACTATTTATAAATGGGGCAATGTGGTCAAGAAAGCTAATTCAGAACTTTATTTTAAGTATGAGTACACCATGCAAGACGAAAACTGAAGTTAGGGGAGATCCTTTCAGCTATTAAAAATCTACTCTTCAAGTAAGTTGACTTTGCAAGACACATCTGCAACTCAATCAATCGCACATTATGGTTCTCAATTTTTTCCCCCCAATTGTACACTTTGTATTTATTTTTCGACTGTGATAACAGAACATTAGACTTCGTATTCTTTTTCGATTAATTTTTTCGACTCTTTTCGATTGATTCTAACTCTTATCATTATTTAGAATTTGAGAAAAAGATTCGTGTATTGCGAATACGAAATTTTTTAAATAAATCATTTTTATTTTGCTAGATAAACATTGTACACATACTATACCTTTCATCTTTTGAGATTCTATGCGTGTACTGGTACTGGCCTATACCCCACTTATCCTTCGAAATCTCCCCAACGAACTTCATTCTCAGAATATACATCCCTTTTTGAATTGTTTTCTTAAAACGAATCACATAAAATTCGTTTCGTTTGTAGGCAAAATCCTCTTCGATATCGATAACGTTTCCAACTGCAGAAGGAGACAAGCTCCTCAATTCCGCTTCTGATATCCCGAGGCCGCTTTGGTGGATGATAATGTGGTCAGTGTCTTCAGCAACTTCAAGTTCGATTCCCACAGCGCCTGCGAAGTTCATGCTGGACATATTTGGATGCAGGGTGATGCTGTATAGTGTGGGTGTGATGTGAGATGGCAGGCGAGGGGTCTTCCAGGGCATATTGACGTTATTTTGAAACCAGCTTCGGACGTTCGATTGATGTCTCTCGATCCAATTGATGTTGAAATTGATGTTTTCGATTGCCCTTAACCGCTCCTTTCCAGTGTCTTTGTCTTTTGGGTGACTCTTGTAGAATTTTCGAACCTTCACGGAGAAAAGAATTGATGTCTAATAATACTATAGTATATCAATAAGGCTCATAAAAATCGTTTGGTTAAAGACTGTGAGAAAGCGAAATTTTCAAATTTAACGTTAAAGTTATCTGAGGCTACGGCCACACGAGCGTTTTTTTTTCATGCTGTGTAACAGCTTCTTTTCATGCATCTTGAAAATCTATGCAAGTCGGATATACTTGTATGTTCTTTAACGCGAGTTCGGTCGTTTGTTTGTGCTCTTCAGTGCAACATGTGTCCATTTTCAATAAATAAATATACTGTTAACACGTTATGTGTTTTATTGATTGTTTGCCGACGACGTTCGTCATCGATGCCAAAGAAATTACTGCCTACGTCCTCCTGTAAGTGACAGATCAGTAAAGGAAAAATTTACACTTCTATACAGTATGCTGAAAGGATACCTCGACAAGTTGTTTGAATATTATACAATGTCAATAACTTTATTTGAAACACTATAATCAAAGAATGAAGATGCAGTTAGAAAAAGTGATACTGTAATGCGGGACTGTATAAGTGCAGAAGAAAGCTAGCAGTAACTTTAAGGTGAGTACTATTCTTTTACAAAATGGTACTGTAAAAATTCAATGCAGTTTATTTTCCATAAAATTACAATTACTAATTAAATTTAAAGATGGAGAAAGGTGAATACTGAATACGCGTATTCTTTTATCTGTCCACTAGCTTGAAAGTGCTCTCGAGGTGGCTGATGTAAACGGCAGGTTGCTGTTAACAGAGAATGCCACCCACTGAGCTTGAAAACCATCTTGGAAAAATAGGACCCGCTAGGGTGTAAACAAACTGCGTCTGACCACGCGTATGTTACAACAGCTTGTCTATATTCACTTAATTTCAAGCTGCATTTTTGCGTGATAAAACGCTCATGTAGACGTAGTCTCAGGCAGAAAGTTAAGACTTTTTCACTCTCAAACAACTTTACATTCTTAGCTTTCAATTAACTCCCTCTAAATTGCACCAAACTTTGAAGCTAAAACTATTTTACAGTTTCTAAATAAAATTTAATATGATTTTAGTAAGGTTCAAACAATATAGAATGTAATACTTTTCTTGTAACAGCTTACTTTTAAAAGAGGGAAATCTTTTATAAGAAAAAGATAAGAATAAGAACCTTTTCTAAATCTTCCTGAGATCTGTAGAGACTAAAAATGCTACTGACAAAACTTTCAGTATTAAGAACTCCGTGTTCTCTGAAAATAGAAATATAATCATTAAGATATGAGTCATTTAAAATTAAAAAAAAAAAGTACATTAACATACTTACACTTTCTAAATGCGGAAGAAGATTAGTTTTCAAATAAATAGAATTTTCTACCTTGCTAGAGCTAATGCTATGTATTATACATTCGTAAAAGTGGCTTTAAAAATTTTGATATGTACTTATAACTGCAGATTTAATGCAACTTAAAAAAAGACGATGTTATCGAGCTTTTTCTTTGAAACCTTTCGAAGCATTAAATAAATATGAAAAATGTTTTTGTAAGAATAACAACGATGGATGGTTACAACCGTATTGTTTACTTATTAACCGTAAATACTAAGAAGAAAAAAATTATCATTAGATAAATTATTAATTCCCCTTAAATTACAAAATAATTATGAGTTAGTTGCATTGAATTTTTATTGCGCAACAGATCGACACAATGACTATTCTTTCTGGAAGTTTTTTCAAAGACAAGGCGCAAGTTCACAACTTTTTCACAAGGCGAGCGTTCAGGCTGAAAGTCAAAAGTTTAGCTAAAAATAACTATTGATATATAGCATAGCTACTTATAGTATAATATAAGTGGAAAAAAAATTGGAGCTTGGGGCACAACTCGATATATTAACTGAAATATGAACTTGATCTTCTCACCTCACAAGATCTATCCAGTTGTTGAAAATAAAGCGGGTGACGAGGGATTGTCCTTTGGAATTTAACGCAATATTCGTCATCACTCCAAAAAAGTCATGTTTGCGAACCATGTTCTCATCTTTTGCGTACTCCATCAATCTAATAGGAAGACAAGTGAAAACGTAATTCATTGGCATCAGTGGATGTTTCAATCTTATTTACTTTAATATTAATTTTTAATGATAATAATTTCAAAGAAATTTCCAGCTTTTTCATAAACTCGCTACCTTTTAAGTGTAAGTGTTTCAATCTGTTGAGGTTAAACTCTCATAATTTACAAGTCTTAAGTTTTCGTAAAAGCGCACATCTTTACATTTCTTTGAATTTTTTTTTTTAAATATTTATATACGTATTTAAAACACCCAAAAACTAATACATATAATTCAGTCAAACGAAATAAAAATATATAAAATAAAGGTAAATGAGATGTTGGCATTTAAAAACTGATTAAATATTGCAGATCTTTTAAGTATGTAATAGTTTCTGTAACTTGGTGCTAGTGCTATGTAAACTAAACAACTCTTGGTACAGATTCCGCACCAGAAAATTCAATAGAATATATAAAAAAAGTTTGCCATAATTTGCAATACCGCAAGTTTTTTCATTTTTTTTTTCATTGAAAGCGTCCAGATAAATTTATATTCCGCTAGAAATTTTACCTTCGCGTTTTCAATAACATTTGTTACGAATATATTTTTTTGAACAACTTGCATTTCTGTCATTCACGAAGTTGGTGACATTTATTACCAAGAAAAGAAAGCAGATCGTTTCGACAAATTTTTTCAATTTGTCGAGGCAGAGTAGAAATCAATGAGAATTTAATTTTGTTTGTATATTGCTATTCAATTAAAACGCTGGTTCTATTTTCTGAAACCTACTTTTTGAAATAATTTCAGTTTAGTAAGAACAGTCGGGCGATATTCGTACATAATTCTTGAAACTTAAAATGCTTTATTATTATTATTATTATTATTATTATTGTTACTTATTTTCTTATATTTATTTCATTCCCTGCTATACACCTGTAGATGCGTTTTTATTTTGCATTAGACCACTTTAACAAATTATATATACTCAAGATCACAAGCATAGAAAACCTCATGGATGTTGATTTATTTACTGACTTTGTAAATATAGCTTCTGTAATTACATAGTGTAGTATTAATGTAGAATTAATTGACGTAAAACGTTTTTTTTTTTTTTTTTTTTTTTTTTTTTTTTTTTTTTTTTAAACAAACGGAATCGTTGAATGGAATAAATAAAATAATATATCTAAATATTATTATTATGAATTATTACCATATTATCAATACATCGAATGGATTTACCACTATTACCATGAAATATATAATCAATTTTATAATCTTTCTTTACGACTACGAATCATTTAAAATAGTAAATGGATTATAACGAATTGAGAAAGCCAACATTACAGACAATCGATTTTTATACATTTTTCCCCACTGTAAATATTAAAAAGTGTTGAAAATAATTCCATTAATGAATTTATCAGAAAATGTTGTGGTGAACGAACACCTTTGTGGTATTTTTTTCTTCTTCAGTTCTATGAATTTATATTGTTATAAAAATACGAATTTATAGAAAAGATTCAATATTTTTTTTTTTTTTTTTAAAGCATTAGGTTTTTTTCAGAGTTAAACTAAGTTTCTATAAAAAATATAGGAATTACTATTCGAATTCAATTCCAAACTACAGTCCTGTTCTTCAAATTTTGAAACTACGAAAACTTTTGACAGTTATAAATGATAGAATTCCGATATATTTAGGTCATTATGTATGTAATAGTAAGAGAAATAGATGTAAAATATTCATATCAAAATGATCTTCACAAACGTATAGGGTGTTTTTTGCAGCAACATTGTCTTTTCATGCCTTACACCACTTTTTGCGGATATCTGCGTGTTTAGGAACACTGATAAATAATTTAGTAGTGTTGGTGAATTGCAATATTTGCAAGTTGGATTTGAGGACAGAAATTTAAAGCGATTAAAAGAATTCAAGATTAAAAAAATTCGAAACGCACTATAACAAACCGAATAAATTCTCAATAGCTTTAATGACCGCGCCAAACCAAACCCGGAATATGACGTAGAGTTACGTCACAGCTAATCCAGCCTATTTTTTGGCACCGTTTTAAGAGTGTGAAATTGAAACGGGTGTAACTCGAGAAATATTGAACGGATTTCAAAAAATTTCTTGTTTTGGTTGTCTTTCGTCATTATTAAAAGGCAAAAAAAAAAAAAAAAAAAAAAAAAAAAAAAAAAAAAAAATGCTCACTTTGTCCATTGCCGTTAACTTTCTTAACTTATACACTTGATAAGAAAATACACAAAAGATACCATTAAAATACAAAGAAGGCGAAATTCACGTACAATTTATGAAGCATAATTACGCTACTTTTAAATACTGAAGCACAATCGAAAAAAACCATAACATTTGACGAGTTGTTGATACTGTATTATATATAATTATAAAGAAAATGTGAGGAAGAAGGTACTGTTGCATATCCATTTTCAATACTCTTTGAACCAGGGAACTCAAGAAACTTTTAAGATTCATCGAAATACAAAGATCTGGATAAATCTGAGTTATAGATAAATAGATATAGATAAATCTGGGTTATCTATAATAATAAAACAAGCTGTGTGTGTGTCTGTCTGTCTGTCTGGGGCTCTGTGGATCAATAGAAACCTACTTAAAATTGAAGTAGAGCTCTGAAATTTTCAGCATAAGTAGTTTTAACCTTCTAATTTTATGTATCACAAACAGAATTCAAAATTTTTAATTAGTTATTTTGAAATTATTTTTTTTAATTAATTAATAAATATGTTACAAAAAGATATCTAATAGGGCTACAGCTCTGAAATTTTCAACATAAGTAGTTTTGGCCTTTTAATCGGACTTTTAAAAAACAGAATTTTAAATTTTTATTTTGTTCTTTTTTAATTAATTTTCATAATTAATTTTTTTTTTTTTTACAAAACGACTTCTAATAGGGCTACAGTTCCGAAATTTTCAACATAAGTAGTTTTAGCCTTCTAATTGGTCTTTTAAAAAACAGAATTTTAAATTTTTATTTAGTTCCTTTTTAATTAAGTTTTTTAATTAATTAATATATATTTTACAAAACGATTTATAATAGGACTACAGATCTGAAATTTTCAATATAAGTAGTTTTAGCCTTCTAATTACACTTTGGAAAAACAGAATTTGAAATTTTTATTTAGTTTCTTTTTAATTAATTTTTAGAATTAATTTATTAATATTTTACAAAACGATTTCTAATAGGGCTACAGCTGTAAAATTTTCAACATAAGTAGTTTTGGCTTTATTATTGGACTGTAGAAAAACAGAATTTTAAATTTTTGTTTAGTTCGTTATTAATTAATTTTTTTAATTAATTAATATATATATTACAAAACGGTTTCAAATAGGTTTAGAGCTTTGAATTTTTCAACATATATAGTTGTGGCCTTTTAATTGGATTTTTGAAAAACAGAATATAATTTATTTTTTTTAATTAATTAACAAATATTTTACAAAACGATTTGTAACTGGGCTACATTTCTGAAATTTTCAACACAAGTAGTTTTGGCCTTCTAATTGGACTGACAAAAATAATGTTAAAATTTTAATTTGTTTTCCAATGAATTTTTTCACAAAAAGCGACTTCGAATAGGCCTAGATGTCTGAAAGTTTCAACATAAGTAGTTTTAGCCTCTAATTTTGCTTTCCAAAAACACGTTTTAAAATAATCTTAAACGGGTGTTGTATAATTGCATTAAAGAGGACTTTTTTTTTCTCGACAAGGAAGAGGCTTCCAGGCTTTACGTAGCAAATTAGATTTTAGCGAGTGAAGCGAGCCTATGCTTGCATAGCAATGAACCTTTCAACGAGTGAAGTAAGCCTGTGTTTATGTTCCATTGAAGTTTTCAGCGAACGAAGCGAGCTCGATTTTGCGTAGCGATGAACCTGCCATCTAGCGAATCGGGAAAAACTGGGACCTATACACGAATGACAGATTTACGAAACGCGAGGCCTCACAGCTAGCTAAAATATAGCACATGTTAAAATTTCGCAGCGAAGCACGGGTATTCAGCTAGTCAATAAAACAAGATGTCTGTGTGTGTCTGTGGATCTATAGAAAGCTACTTGAAATTGGAGTAGAATTCTGAAATTTTCAACGTAAGTAGTTTTGGCCTTCTTATTTTATCTATGTCAAACAGAATGTTAAAATTTTAATTAGTTCTTTTTTTAGTTATTTTTTTTTACAAAGTGACTTCAAATAGAGCTACAGCCCTGAAATTTGCAACATAAGTAGTTGTAGCCATCTTAATGGACTTTTGAAAATCAGAATATAAAAATTTTAATTAGTTATTTTTTAATTTTTTTTTAATTAAGTAACATATTTTTGTACAAAACTACTTCTAATAGAGTTACAGCTCTAACATTTTCAACATAAGTACTTTTGGTCTTCTAATTGGACTTTTGAAAAAGAGAATTTAATTTTTTTTTTTTTTTTTTTTTTTTTTTTTTTTTTAAAGTTTATTTTTTAATTAATTGATAAATATTTTACAAAACGATTTCGCTTTTGCAACTTTCTTACTTTTCAAGAATATCTTCGTTTTCAATTGTGGTCAAAGCTTCCAGAAGTATCTGCTTTTCATTAGGATCTGTTTCTTCCAAGTATCGTTTCCACATAAAGTTCCCAGACTCTGAGATGTCGTTCCCTTGTAGTCCGAACTTAAAAACATAGAATTTCGTTTCTGTTGAAATTCTACAAAAGAGAGAAATTCTTGATCCATCTATGATTTTTCACTGTTTAAATGTCAAAAATATTTATTTTTTAATGAATGTCACGAATTTATTCACTTCATATCATAGTGTGTGCACCTATACAAATGAATATTCTTTTATCTATTAGTTGTTTAAAATTCATACTGTATGTAACTTTGAAAATTCCAATCCGTTAATAACACTGCATACTATGTATGAAAATATTTTACGATATTAGTAATATTATAATTTTGTATTCTTTAAAAATGGTTCTTTGTTAAGGTTCAGTTTATGCTAAATCTGTAACTAATAACTACCAGCAAATATTAGAAGAATAAATAATTTAGAATAAATTGTGAATTCAATAACTTGAAGGAATTCAAGCGATCCTATGGGATTTTGTAAAGACAGTGGAACTAAACAGCTAGGAATGATATTTAAATTTGCAGCGAATTAAACTATCGTGTTTTAAACTGTAGTGTATTATTTTATATCGGTTCTCTCATTGTATGAATGTTTCATAATTAAATTTAAATTGCTCTGTTCTCAAATTAAAAATATATGATTTGGGTTACTGAGTAGTTTTAAAAAGACGAACTATCAAATACTATGACCTTTTTAAGACTTTTGCATTTAACTTTTGATATTTTGAAAACATTATAATGTTTAAAACTATTGTAACTAACTTGAACATTAAATTTTTTTACGAAATTGTAATACATAATCGACAGATTAAACTGAGTAATAAAAACTTTCCGCTATTTTCATAATTGTTTCTTAAAATAATTAAAAAAAATAAAATATGTAAGATCGATTAAAATTAAACAAAAACATGTGATATTTTTTTTTACCAAACTTTGACCTCAGTATCTATTATAAGAACTATTTAACATTAAAAAAAAGTGAAACTCATTTGCTTAGAACATTCAGAGAAAATGTACGTAAAAAATGGGCAATTTAACAATACGGGTAAAGGGAATCCCCTTAAATACTTTATTTTATTGTTGTTTGGAGATGGGTTTCGTTGAATACTTACTCTCCACCTTCCTTCCATAGTTTGAATAAACGACGAGCAGTGAGAAGACAATCTTGGTTTCCACTTTTGCATGCCGCTTCGATTAGTACTTTTCTTAGTTTTCTAAAAAAAAAAAAAAAAATTATATTTTTCATATTGGAAGAAAAAGGGAAACATGAAAAGGGAATAGCAAGTTGGATAGTAACAGTTACTGTGACTAAGAGGTCATTAATGTACATGCTTTTATTACAGTACATAACTCGAAATGTCAAGCATGTACGAATGATAACATGTAAAAGCAAAGAAAACAATACATTTTTTTTTATAAAATAAAATATCCTCAAGTTGGTGAATTCAATGACAAACTTTTCAACTAATAACCAAGTTCTAATCTTATTTCGCAATTTGAATCCAAAACACCTTAGAGTTACTTCACGCCATATAGTTACTATGGAAGCATCACTCCCATTTAAAGTTTAAAGCTTTTGGAATTTTAGGTTAAATCTTATGTATTTCTATTAATTTTGAACATGGACAACAATACAAACGTGAATAGAAATGACCTATTAGTGAAAGAGAATGCCTCATTCTAACTTGTTTCATTCTTAATAAAATAAAAAAAGGGATTGAAAACTACCTCACTGCCCTGTACTGCGTGGATTTCTCAACAGCACTTAAATAATGGTAAACAGATTTGGAACTATTCGTACCTTTCTGAATAACTACCAGTATCATTCCAAGAGTATTTCTTTAGTAGATCTTTGCTCAGATTTCGAATGTATTCCTGAAAAGAGAAATTACAATAATATTAAGCCCTGCATAGTTAAAAGTACAATAAGAACAATTTCAATAAATGCCAAGTGTTTTCCGTTCAGTATTAGTAACTACAGGAAAGTTTAGAAGATTATATCCAATTTCAAATGTGTTCATTTACATAACCTTCCATTGCGAATATTAATAAAGTAGATACTAAAATAAACCGTATTGTATTAGTTAAGGTAGAACAAATTTAAGTAATGTTCCAATTGCAAATGAGTTTAGGACTTGGGTACTTATAAATTCTCTAAAATATTTATTGATAGTGACATAACAATAACATTTGCGTTTATAATAAAGACTGCTGAATTGCGAATCCTTTTACTATACATGTAAGATAAGGCAGTGGCATCAAAATAGTATCGTTACTTGAGTTTTCTAAATTCTAGATCCCAATATCAGTTAAAGGGGGACAGGAGGATCCAATGAAAAGATCACAGTCATCGCGTCATTATAAGATAGAGCTAAATATTATGAGACGTATTTTAAAGATTTTTTATTGTGGTGCTTAGGAACAGTATGATCGCCTTCTAACTCTTTTGCATCAAATTGGATTGCAACCAAACTTGATAGATATTAAAATCATGACTATCTCCCAACAAATTCATCATTCATCATCATTTAGGAAACACATTGCAAACAAAATTTTATATCGATAACGTCATTTAAGATAATCATGATTTTTAAATCATTATTTAGAAAATCTACTGCTACCTCATTTTTGATAGGTACGTTGATGAGCTCTTTTGTATTCAAAAGCATCAATTAGCACAACACTCTCCGAAGAGAACAACCTCAAAAACGAAGATCGCGTACTTACCCTTATGATTTCCAGTGTCTCCGGATCCTCCTTGAAGTACCATCGAAAGCCGGACAATTTACTGAAGGCCAGATCCCACACCGATTGGTACTCCTCAACGCGTATGTATTTCGTGAGATTGAGGGCGACTTCGTACTCCAAAACGGACGCCTCACTCATGGAGAAAGCATCGTGCAGCAGGTTGAGACGGTCGGACGGACTGAAGAACTAAAAGAGTGAATTCAAAAACACTGTCGGTGAAGAAATTGGGGTCTATGACGGTACTTAGTAATACAGGGTGGTCCACAGGTGAAAGAGAGAGAGAGAGAGAGGTGCAAGCTCAATAGTCGAATTGGTAACCTAACTAAATTCCAAACCACAAGATGTGTGGTCTTTCTGCAACTAATTTTTTTGCATACGTGGTAACTACATTCCTATCAGTTTAGTCAATACAGTGTAGTACTCACTGTAACTTACACTCGAAAATTATTTGTTCAGACAATCTCAAACTCGTATTTCATTTCCCCGTTTATAATAGTTGACTGTAACGTCGTTATGCAAAGCTCCATATGACTGTGGTGATCACTTAGCAGAAGAAAATATCGGTTGGTTTGTAAGCTCAACGACCCATTTTTATGCTCAGTAATGGCTAATCAGGCCGAGACCTACAGCTAACGTGGATTCCGAACCCCAACGAACATCCATGCCTAATATTGGATTCGAACCCGGCACCTTTGGCATTCGAAGACAGAGTGCTAACCCCACAGTCATCAGGTGGGCACGGAAATGGCAGACGAAATCTAATCCAATAAGGTGGCCACCTAATCAACCTAACCCAAGTGAGAGGCCAAGTTTGATATTTTCAGATAGAGCAGCATTTTTAAAAATATGGTTTGCTAGTCAAATTTTGGTGAATACAGAAAACTGAACTTATTAGAATATAGAAAATTGAAAAGATTCCAATAGTCAAGAACATCAAATTAGAAAAAGTGGTAATAATCAATCTTGCTTGGAAGCTTCCTGGGTCGGTTATTTTTAGAGAGATAGCAATTCTAATATCACATTATTATTTCATCATAATTGAAACTTGAATTCCCTGAATATTATATGTTTTAAAAGAAATTTAAAATCTGCAATTGGGTTTCCTCCTTTAGTGCAATGGAACTTGCCAAATTGACATCTGCACTCATTTTGACAATGAGTAGCTTTGTATGTTAATGTGAGAGGTCTAAGAGGGTAGAATTATTACATTGGATAGTGTAATAATAAAATCAAAACACTTTTACACTTATCTCTCTCTCTCCCCCCCCCTCCCCCTTGTATCTGTCAAAATATTCTTTTTGACATGGTTTATACGTGTCCATGAAAATTTTACATTGCAAAACATGTGAGCCACTCTGTAATTTTCAATAAGGATGCATCATTAGTTACCGTCATAAGCTAGTAGTCAACAGTTATAAATCATCAGTTACCATCAGTTATAGGTAACTAATACTTACCGCGTGATTAGTTTCTAAAATACTGATGAATTTTAACCAGATTGCTTCGTCGTAATTTACAGAATAGAATCCAGTAAATCCTAAATTGAGTTTTATCCAGTCTGAATCAGGGACAGATATATCAACTGTAATTAAAAGAATATTAGTGGTGAGGTGTTGTTTTATATCTATATATAGCACTGCTTACTAAAAATACGCGTTGAAAGAAACACTCAAAATATTTGTAACATAAGATTGATAATGAAATCAAAATAATTTATTTTACGGTTGATAGCGTTTATTCGCAGACTGTAATTATAGCGTGGTGATTCGAAATAATTAAATCGCTATCATTGTAAAAAGCATTTGAAGACATTCCATCAAAAGATGGTGACATTCAGTCATGGTTTACCTTCTATAATTGTCATGTGTTGTAGTAGAAAGAAATTACTTCGCTTAAAACGAAACTGCTTTTTACTCTTTTTCTACACCATCTCAGTGTTAGACACATCTATAAATTAGGGTAAGGATAAAGACTTTTGTTTTATTTTACTGTTTTGATATGTAAAATCTGAGTAACCTTTGTTCATGAATTTTAATTATTGAAACATAGAACCCTGGTATTTGTGCCTTCTATCAGAATATTTTTAATAAGAACTTATAACAAATATACAAATGGTTATTGAATAGTAGAGGCCCTACAAAAACTCTTTAAAACAAAAATGAACACAATTGTAAAGTTACCTTTTTCAGATGTGTTTAAAAGAAGATACGAAGTTTCACTGCTTTGTGAAGTGCGATATGTCACAGGTACTATCCAAACATAACTGAAATTAAAATTTTGGAAATTTGTACGAGTTAATTGTGATGAACAATTACTTTGTATAGAAACGTTAAAAATAAAATATATTAAACATATCAAAAACCATTGTTTTTATGTATCTTAAATTTAAATGAGAAACCCGCAAAAAACTCGATATATCCAGTTTTTGAAGAATTAGGTCAATGAAGAAAAGAAATATTACAGCCATTGTTTATTCAAGTTTGAAAAAAAAGGAACTTTAATTTTTTTTGTTAATGGCACTACTTTATTGAGCATACAAATCACACATTAACGTACAGATTTTATTTCCAATTTTCTAAAAAACAAAAATTACTAAATTACTTTCTAAATGCATTGAATGGATATATTGATATTTGAATAAATCATTTTAGATTTTTTCAGTCTAAGATTATAATAATTTAATGACAATGATATATTCGTCTATTAAACCTCAAACCTAAAATAAAAAAAATATTTTATTACAGGCAAATTATTTTCTTAAGTACAGTCATAATCATCATTATTTACTCCGTCGTTATTTTAATAAAATATCATAATTGATTTCAGACGTTTCCTAAATTTCTCTAAAAGATGTTTATTTACAAGAAAGCCCACATTGGCTTTCTTTTAAGCACTTCAGCTAGAGCGTACGAACTGATTTTCATTTACTTTACCGGTAATTTAACTGATTTCCCTGTATAGTATAATGGAAAAACTTTATTCACTCTAACTGGAATAAAGCTACAGCGATTGAACCACAATGAGTTTAGTAATAGAGATATGTATTTCTTGTTTTCAAAATAGTAGGTTGATTCCACAAGTTGCCTCGTGTGAAAGTGTTAAGAAAGAGTGTTCACACGGCAATCAAGTTATTGAGAGCTTACCAAGCAGCTTAGTTGAATTAACTAATCCGCCTCGTGTGAAAGAGGCCTAAAGCCTCAATAGGTCTTAGAGTATTTGAATTAATACAGTGCCATGAGTTCACTGACGAGATTTTGGCCTCTTTCACACGAGGCAACTAGCTGATTCAACTAAGTTGCTTGGTAAATTCTCAATAAGTTGACTTGGCACTTTCACACTAGGCAACTTTGTGGAATCAACTTCTCTTCCCAACGAGAGGTCAGTATGATGTTGAGTCAACTAGTTAGGATGAGAACGTTAGCGGCACTTGTGCATGCAAATGAATCGCTTAGCCGGAAGAGTTGACTGCGTATGAAAGGGTTCAGGCGATCCCCTATCATTTCCTAAATGGCTACACTCCTAATCACCCGCCATAAATTTTTTTTGAATCAACTAGTCGCCTCGTGTAAAAGAGGCCTTATGCCTCTTTCACACGGGGTGGTTTAGTTAATTCAACTAAGTTGCTTGGTATACTCTCAACTAGTTAATTGCCGTGTGAACACTCTTTCTTAGCAGTTTCACACACGGTAACTTGTGGAATCAACTTCTCTTCCTAACGGGAGGTCAGTACGATATTAGAACCCGAGGACTCGATAGAATAGGATTGGAGATGTTTGATGTTTCAATTTTTAATGTACGAAAACTACTTCTATAGGCTTGTGTGATGTTGACATTTTAAAAATCTAGATAAATTTCTTAAATAATGGATAAATTTGCATAATTTGGTGCCCAACATGTTTTTGAAGGAAATAGTCACGGCCTGTACTAATCAAAGTGATGCAGTTTGATGGGTGATGTAAAGAGAGTGAGTTATGTCAACATAACAACATCAAATAAAAAAAAAAAACAATGATAAAGAATATATTTCGTTGGTAATGAACAAATAAATATATTTCTGTTCGTTTTTTTAAAGACAATTTGGCTTGTAAATATATATTTTCTCTTTTAAATTAAAAAAAAAAAGTAAAACTTTTGTTTTAATTTTGGATTTTCTTACCATTATTAACACCATTAACAAAATGACACATGAACTTTTAAATTTGAATGGTACCGACTACTTTATCGAGTAGACATCTGTATTTATATGTATCGATATTTTCTTAATGTATATAGGTTGATAGTAGCATATCGCTGGATTACTAACGCAAATTTCTTCTTTAAATTTCCACATTGAAACTTGCAATGGCAAAGCTTTCCATAATGAACTGAGCTGATTCAACTAAGTGACTGGGTGGACGAGTTGACTGCGTGTGAAAGGGTTCAGGCGATTCTCTATCATGTCTTATATGGCTACACACCTTATCATCAGCCTGATAAACTAGTTGAATCAACTAGTTGCCTCGTGTGAAAGAGGCCTAACTCAGTTCTTAGGCTTCTTTCACACGAGACGGTTTAGTTAATTCAACTAAGTTGCTTGATATACTCTCAACTAGTTGACTTGGTACTTGTGGAATCAACTTATCTTCCCAACGTGAGGTCAGTACGATGTTGAGTCAACTAGTTAGGATGAGAACGTTTGCGGCTCTTGTGCCTGCAAACAAACTGCCTGGACGGGCGAGTTGACTGCGTATGAAAGGGTTCAGGCGATTCTCTATCATTTCCTAAATGGCTACACTCCTAATCACCCGCCAGATAAACTAGTTGAATCAACTAGTCACCTCGTGTGAAAGAGGCCTGAAATGAATGATAGTTACCCTTCCGAATTTTGTTTCGCCGACAGTAGAAAATTTTCTCTCATGGAAAAACACCGATACTGTTGGATGACGTAACTACAGCTGTCATTTTCAGCTCTTTGGACATTCAAACAGGGATAGTTCATTTGACTGGTCCAAGTGTTCATCAGCCTGGACACGTTCAAACCCTATGGAGAAATTGCGTACCATTTCATGATAGAAATTCCGTCAACTTAACGTCTTAGTCAAGATTTATACTGTTTTGAACTGTTCTGTACCTCAAAAGCAGAAATTCAGTTTTTTTTTAGAATAGATTTGATTTATAAATGCATACATCAAAAGAAATTTTTTTAAAAAGTGGAAAATTGGCTGAGCAAGGAAAGCGAAATTTGCACAAAACTAGTCGATACATTCCTAAACATATTCAAAAGTGAAATTAAAAAAGAATATATTATTTAAATATTAAACAAAATATAACGTTTTGATATTTTTTCTGTAATTACATTATGTTTGATGCCAATTGAAATATACAGACTAGAGAAATTCAAGAATATGATTAAATTCTTAAACTTAATTACCTGCTTCGAAACACTTGATAATGCTTCCCATAAGTCTTCAGTCTTTGCATTACCAAAGGAATGTTTTTTCAAATAAGCCTGCAATTTAAAGAAGTATTTTAAAAATCATTCACCAGGAACATTATTTTGCCAATAATTTATTTCTTAATAAACTTAAGAAAATAATGCCCTATTTATTAAAATATTTAAACATTTATTATTTATAATTTTGTCTAACAAAAATAAATCATCTGTCCATATAGTAGAAATACAAAAGAAGGATTTTATTGCAAAAATTATACTAAATATTAAACAATAGTTATTTGGTGTACATTTTGTGTAACACAAATCGCATCGAAATACTTTCTTTGCTATTTGACATTATTTTGGATGCCTTTTCCAAAGCGATAAGTAAAACTTATTTTGTCTGCTACTATAAACTGCATTCTAATCGATACATTTTATAATAAACATATACAAACAACACTATTATAAAATTATATAAAATATGATAGTGTTAATTGTAAAGATATTAATCTAACCTATGATTTTTAAATAGAGGCTCCTGTTTTAAATGGCGTTTATTGAATTCCTGATTATTTCTAATTTTTACTCTGTAGATATCTTCAGGGGTCGTTAATCTGACTCGAAAATCGCTTTGGGGTTGAAAAAGAAAAACCTGACTACCTAACTCATCTATTAGAGCGTTAAGGACAAAAAATTCAGTTCGTATACATAGCCAAATGTTTTTCGGTTGAACATTACTTTTGGGTTAAATAACTAGACTGATTCCACCCAAACACAAATAATGAAATATATCTATAGTCTTTCATTGAATAGAAATGACAAGTAAAATATCGATTCATTAAATATGGATCGAACAAATTGCCTATAACACGATATAAAACTGCAGATTGAATGAAGTTCATCTTAAATTGGTGAAGAGTAAAATTAATGAGTGAAGTTTGCATTTAATGTTAGGAAAATAAACTAATGAATGAACTGTAGGGTGGTCCTTAAATGGGGTCAAAAATGAAATTTCATCGATTTTAACTCTTACCCCCTCATTTTCTCCTTTTTTGACCTATTTTAACAGTGTGCCAAATTTCATTGCGATAAATTAATATTAACCCTTGCCGCAACGAGCTTAAAGTTGTTAAAAAGATGGAAAAAAAAATTTACTTTTTTTGAAAAAAATGAAATTTCTTTGGATTCGATTGCACACACCCGAATTTTTTCCCTTTTGATCTATTTTGACAGTATATTAGGTTTTACTATAATAAGTCAATATTAAGCCCGGCCACATTGATATTGAAAATGCTAAAAATGGATACAGAATTGGCAAAAATGAACAAAAATAGTCCAAATTTTTTATTTTCATAAATTAAAAAGAAAAATGTAAATTATTGATACAATTTAACAAATAAAGATAATATAACGCTCGTACATAAAAAATGTGGTGTTTTTAGTGATATTTGTACGTATTTAGCGTACTTTTTGCATGGATCGTCCACACGTCGCAAAACGCATTTTTTTTTCTTAAATTAAAGAATTTTTTTTTTTTATTAACTTTAGTCATATTTCTAGTATAATTTATAACTCGAGAATTTTTTTAAATTTATGTTTTACATGTTTCTAAGAAATGTAAAAATCCCATTTAAGTTCCTTAAGCAGATTTAAACTTTTGACTGACATAAACAACAGTTTTCAAATCTTAAAGGTTAAATATATTAAAGATTAATCACATGATGTAGATTTTTATTATTTATAAAAATCTGCTTTAGCATTTTATTTATAGCAAAATAAAAATTTTCAAATCATTTTCTTCCTTGAAGTTAAATATCTTATTTTCTAAGCAATCGTAATGTACATTACAAATACTATATTTAAATATATTACAGTTATAAATAACGACCATCCCTCAGCTCAATTGCGTTGGATATGGTTTAGAAAAACTCTCTACTCTACACCGATAACGAATAAGGTGATTTTAATCAGAGATTGGGACTCCCTAAAGCAATTGGTGCATATGAAAATTCAGATGTGAGATTTTCTTTCATTTACGTATAATCTATATGAGTTTTGAAAGTGAACTGAATTATTTTAGAACGTGAGAGAAAATACCACATAGCATATTCTCCTTGTGGTTTGTGGCCTTATTTGGAATTATTTTTAGTTAACATTTATCCTTAAAATTATCATGCAAATAGAATCCAATGAGTTCCCAAAAACCCTTTTTAGAGAGTTTCCAAAAACCTTTTTAGAGAGTTTCCAAAAATATTTTTTATTTTGTTTTCCACTTTTTCTTTTTAAAAATACTAAGCGCTTCTTTAAATTCTTTGTTATTGAAAGCCTCATGTTAGTATGTTTTCGCATCCTGAAAGTTCTTCCTATGGATATAGTTATATTTTATTCTAAGTGTTTTAATGCTTGATGTCTGAATTTCTTGCGATTTGAGCAAGTTTATTCTTAAGAATCCTCAACTTACAACGGTAATACAACATTTATTTCCTCCTTTTTGAGTGGAGTTGTGCCATTCTGCAATGGTTTCTTAGTTTTTGACAGTTGATCGTGTTTATGTAACGTACAAGACACAACGCATTACAGAAAAATGCGGCTTCTGGTTGCGAACTCCAAACCCATTGCTGCATGGATATATCACTTTTAATTAAAAAAAAAATGGTCTTAATAATCTTTTTATAGTCAAAAGAAAAGAATTGGGTGGTAAGAATAAAGAAATTTGAAAGTTTGAAATTAAAGATCACCCTCATAAACAGTAATAGTTCGAGAGGTGACTATAAGTTTCGATATCCATTGAACATCATTCTGAATTTTTTATAGAATGTAGAGAAATATTTGTAGATCATGAATTTACTGGTCTGCTGAGGCAAAATGTCCGAAAGTATTCAAAAATCAAATGAGTTGAATTAAGTCCATAACTTGCCAAATCAGATGTATTCTCTTTTTGTTAGGTTTACTCACCGTTCAATTAAGAAGATTGCAGATGATTCAAATGTCTGGCAAAATCCGACTTGCAACTTTTAAAAGTGAGCCAAGTTGGTGTTATCAGTGACGTAGTATTTATTGCTAACTGGCTCACTTTTAACCCAATAACGACTCAGTAAAAACAAATCATCTGGGCCAGATCTGGGTGACTGACTGTGGCTATCATCTGAACTGCTTGGCCATCGAAGAATGGCCTTGGCTTTTCAGTGCATAATAGTGACCGTCTGGCCTACGGTAGGAGCAGCAGTCATTTAACTGCTGTTGCCAGCATCGTTTAAACAGTGTCTCAGAACCGGCTTGCCAAAAAAAGAGGCTTGCCACTAACGAGCCAGCACTGGTTTAATTGAAGCTAGTCTTATTCATATGACGATGCGAATTATCGTGCATTAGGTAAAATAAAAACAAAACTAACAATTAAAGGAATGCGTCAGACTAACTATCTGACTCACCGGTCAGATGGTCAGTCTGAAGCGGAATCCCCAGTGTTTTGTTCCCAAGCATACTTGATTCTCATTTAAACGACCCACTTAAGGGATGAAAAGCTGAGTCAACTTTGCCCAGTTCGGGGATCGAACCGCGGGCCTGTGTTGTGGCATGCTCTTTCACCCATTAAAAACATTAATTCTGGCAGCTTTATGGTCGGATGCTGACAATAGTGGTTAAGAGTAGTCAGCATTTTCTAACATTGGCTAACTGTAGGCATATTTTTGGCATTGCAACACTGGGCATTGCAACTCTGGACATTGCAACACTGAGCTTCGAAAATAAAAACAAAGAGAATATTATTTACCTTGTCTGTTCTATCATAACTGAATTTCAATCGGTATTGCGTCTTCGATACGTTCTCCATCAACGGTTCAACAAGTCATTCATAAACAAGCGTAGTTCGCGCCATATTTGCCAATATGTTGCGCCAGCCATGATTCATTGGTGGCGAGCAAATTAATGGGCTATTGCTGGCAACTCACTGCTGATTCGTTGATGGATGGCATCAAATAAACAGAATGTTTGCAAGCCAGAATTGGGACTACATTTAGCCAATGTTAAAAAAACACTGCCTACTCTTAGTCACCACTGCCAGCATACAACCGCAAAGTGGCCATCATTAGTGTTTTTACTGGGGACGGTTGGCAAGAAAATTTGCCAATCGACATGTTAGCTTTTTTCTATGCTAATAAATTGCTATTGGGGTTCCACTTATTGTTTTTTTGATATCATAAAAATAATTTTCCAAAAATTCTGAAAAATTCAAAATATATTTTTAATGATCTCAATATACAAGGTATAGAAAAAAAAAATCATTGTTTTTAACTATTTCAAAATCGTCTTTAGTGGGTTAAGATATGCAAGTGACAAGACAACAAAGATCTGCAATCTTCTTCACTGAAAATTTAAAAGTGATGGGTTACCAAATAAAAAAAGAATCCGCAATATTTGGTAAGTTATGACATATTTGTCAATCGGTCGTCGTTCAGCTCATTCAAAGTCGATTTTTGAACAGTTTCGGAAATTTTTCCCTGACAGATTAGTAGATTATGATCTATGTCATTTCTTTATCTATAATAATAAAACAAGCTGTGTGTCTGTCTGTCTGTGGCTCTGTGGATCTATAGAAACCTACTTAAAATTGTAGTAGAGCTCTGAAATTTTCAGCATAAGTAGTTTTGGCCTTCTAATTGTAAGCATCACAAACAGAATATTAAAATTTTAATTAGTTCTTTTTTTATTAATTTTTTTAATTAATTAATAAATATTTTACAAAACGATTTCTAATAGGGCTACAGCTCTAAAATTTTCAACATAAGTAGTTTTGGCCTTCTAATTGGACTTTAAAAAAACAGAATTTTTAATTTTTTTTCAATTCGTTATTAGTTAATTTTTCTAATTAATTAATATATATATATTACAAAACGATTTCAAATAGGGCTAGAGATTTGAAATTTTCAACATAAATAGTTGTGGGCTTCTAATAGGATTTTTGAAAAACAGAATTTACCATTTTTAATTTTTTTTTTAATTAATTAACTCCACAAACACGTGTTAAAATAATCTTAAAGGGGTGTTGTGTTATTGTATTAACGGGATTTTTTTTTTTTTTTTTTTGATAAGGGAGAGGCTTCCAATATTAAGTCTTTGCGTAGAAATTAGATACTTACTCTGCAATGAACCTTTCAGCGAGCGAAGTGAGCCTATTCTTGCATAGCAATGAACCTTTTAACGAGTGAAATAAACCTGTGTTTATGTGTCCATGAATTTTTCAGCGAACGAAACGAGCTCGATTTTGCGTAGCGATGAACCTTCCTTCTAGCGAAGCGCTAAAAACTGGGTCCTATACACGAATGACAGATTTCCGCAACGCGAGGCCTCACAGCTAGCTAAAATATTGCACATGGTAAAATTTCGTAGCGAAGCACGGGTATTCAGCTAGTATTCAATAAAAAATTCAAAATTATACAATGTTCGATGGGGTACCTAACATCGGAGTCGCTTCTCAGTTTATAAGATAAGATGTACTAAACATTAAATTAACGAACTAAGATTTGATAGAAAAGTATAAAATATATATAAAGTTATTTAAAGATGCATTTCTTACAGATACTCCAATTTTGAAATCTTCTCCCATATAGTTCTCCAACATTCGAAGTACAGATGATCCCTAAAAGTGAAAAATAATTATTGCATGTACAATAATGTTTACACATATTGTTATCAGAGTCTCGATGACATTGATTTATGAAGGGATTTCTAGAAGTTAAGGAGAAATAGTCAATAAATGTTGAGAAGCAATCTCCTATGTTTATCCATTTATATTATGCATCATACGGTATGCTTTAACATTTAAAAACGGCTTTAGTTGGAAGTTATTTTATTCAAAGTTTTGTTAAGCATAAGTGGGCTGCATTGTAGCTAAATCGCTTTTGATTTTAGATTTAGAAATACAAAACCTACCATTTTTTCAGAGAGGCGGTTTTATAAAGATGTTCAATGGAAAATTAGGTGGAAGAAGGGGAGGTTGGGGGAGGGGATCTCTTCATTTCTTAGAGTTTGTGTAATTAATGAAAGTAACTTTAACATTTAGTCGTGTGTTCCCTTTTCTTTTAGTTTTTGAATCTTCTGGCTTCCAAACTCTGTCGCAAATGTTTTCTGTACTTTCAAAATGAATCAGGAAATTAAAAATTCGAATGGTACTTTGAGTAGCTTTTACTTATTTATATAGTATTCAAATACATACATGTTATGTACTTAATTTACTTCTAAATTGTAAACGTGACTGGTAATTATTCCGTAGGCATATACTAGACATTTGTTATTCTTATTTTAAATGTACAATTTTGGCATAACTCAAAATCGTCCATTTGTATTTTTATAGCATATATTTTTCAGTGTTAATATCTTGAATAAAAAAAGTTAAATTTAACGCTGATCAAACTAATAGAAATAAACTATTTGTTACGACATCATCAAAAAGTGCAAGGGCTTACTGTGAAAAAAAAAAAAGTTACAACAAAAAAGAAACAGAAATAGTAATTCTTTATTATCGAACTTACTTTTAAATACGTTATACCATCAAATATAGCTGAATTGACGCTTGTGACAGATTGCGCAATGGGATGAGAGTTCAAATTGTTATCCTCACTCATTGCTGCCATCATTGTACCTGTATTTTGATTATCCACCTAAAATAATAAAAATTTCATTTCCTTCAAAATCTGATGTATTTAATGGAATTGTAGCTGGCCGCAATAATTGCCGATCTATTGATTTAAGACATTTTTTAATTTTTCATCAGGTATAAGAACTGCAATATAAGATAATCTATAAAATATAAAAGTAAAATAAACACAGTTTTTGTGTTGCATTCAAAACATTTTTTTTTTTTTAAGTTAACTCAATTTTTTCAAATAAAAAATAACTAGATATTTTATTTCAAAATATTTTAAATGGTATTTTATTACTTCTTTTATTCCTGGTAATAAATGTCGTATGCTTTCAAGCCCTACTTCGGCATATACTGTGGTCTAAAAGGATCATCAATGACGATCCTTCTTAAGAAAACGGGTATATATAAGATGTCTTTGAAAGATAATTTCTAAATAAAATACGAATTAACGAACATGCAACAGTCTGTCTTGTGTATGTGTATCAATGACGCAAGTACTCTCATTTTATCGACGAATTCTGTTTTCTGTAGTAAAAGTTTCTGTAGTAAGAGAGGAGAGGGGTGACGTGATCATTAAATGTTTAGCATTATAACTCCTAAGAAATTTTTTAAGTAGTGAGTAGGCCTGGGGGCGATGTTAACATTTCTGCATCGTGATATATCGGGAAGCAAACATCACGATGCCACGATACATCGCGATGTTAATTATGTGTATATTTTTTTAACAAAATACTACAAAACAACGTTTTCATAACACGCTTTATAGCCGAAAGTTATGCTTACTTAGTTTTGTAAAATTTTATTAAATTCATTTGAGCTTTTTATAGTTTTAGGAAGTTTATTTTAAATAACATGAGCAGCGACCGAATAATTTTCAAGGGGATACACAAAGCACCCAAGGGGGTATAAGCCAGTTACTAATATTATTATTTTTTGGTTTAATCCGGATTTTTCAATTTATCTATCTTAATGAAATTTTACTTTGTTATTTTCCAGAGAAGGAGATGGGGAAGGGAAGGGGGAAGGGGAGGTGGAGGACAAGTGCACTTCCTGGCGGTGCACATGTTACTTTAGTTATCGGATATTCTTAATTATTAAATCAAAAACATACTTTATAATGAATATTTTATTACTTACAATATACAATACAAATATTAGGCAATAAAAATAAAATGAATGCATAACATTTAAAATTCTAATGATCTTTATTTTGTGCCAAAAAAATCTGCATTTCCGCATTTTTAAGAAACAATGTTGGATTGAGTAATTAATCTTAAGGAAGAAACTTTATTCAAATTGTACAAACTGAAAAAAAAAAATTATAAAACATTTATTTACTTACGAGACCGAAGAGAAAATCCTTCAACGTAAATGGAAAAAAAATCGTTTATAAATATTTAAGCAATCAAACTAGAGAAACAACTGCGATTTGTCCACGCACTAGTTCACATTGATTTTAGCAGATATAAGAAACAGCTCATAGTAATAAATGACCAGATTATCTTAACTGGGTAAGAACTAGATAGAAATTACCGCGCCAGAATACCGCAATCCCCTTGTATTAATAAATAAAGTAAAATAAAATAATAGCAAAATAAAAAAAATCTTGAAGTTAATAGAAAAGATTTCAAAATACAAAAGTGTAATATTTTATTTCTTTCAAGTTAGAGAAATAATGGAAAAAAAATCAAAAATGAAACACTAAAAGTGTAGGAAATGCTCAATAGAATTCCAAAAATAGATATCAAGGTCTTATATCTGATGACTATTAAACAAATATCAAAACGTTTTCCAAGAGTTGAGAGAACATCATAAATAATGTTCAAACAATAAAAGGAATACTTCTTTTATCGAATCTCCAGTATTACTAGACTACTGGCGCCACCTCGCAATTTCAATACTCATAGCACATACGGAAGGTGGATACGACTACCACGATGTGGTTTTTTCTGATGAAGTATCGGGCATGCGCAAAAGCAAATGAAAATCATCTCAAACGGTCCGATGTCGACGGTTTTACTATGTTTCTATACAATATTGAGACATCGCGCATATGCAGGGCAGGGTGGATAGGATTATCACGATGAGAGCTTGCTGATGAAGTACCGCACAAAAGCAAATGGAACTCGTTTCAAACGGCGCGGTGTCGACGGTATCAATACGTTTCTATAGTATCTTAGGAACACCGCGCATGAATCGTGGTATGGTTCTTCGTCCTTGAAGTACTAGGCAAGTATCGTCAAAAAAGATCGTGATGTATCGGTTTTGAGAAAATAATGACACCGTTTTGACGATGTTGATTTCACACCGGTTTTTGCCGATGTATCGATGCATCGCCCAAGCCTAGTTGTGAGGACGAAAATGCGGGATTTCTATCTGTTAGTAGTTTCTCAGGTACCTGGATATTAAAGATTTGTTTGAGACAGTTGATGTAGGTACCAGCCGTCTCATTTTTTGAGGTAAAAACCCAAACATACCGGGTAGCATGATCTATTACAGTATGCAGAATTGTAATAGTTTAAACCCTTTACAGTATCCGAGTAGGTAATCTCAAAAGGAACATCTGTAGGGGGTACCATTTGCAAGAGTCCAAACCTTTTTTTGTCTTGGTTTTTTGTTTAACTGACAAGTTTCACAGTGTCTAACAAAGTTAATAATATGGTTATTAATATTAGGCCAGTAGTACTGTGGTGGTATTAAATTAATCATTCTCTGGATGCCAGAGTGTCAAATTTATAATGAGCTCCGTTTAGAATTTTATGCCTCAACGAAAAAGGTATATCTACCTTAAAAATTGTATTCTTTTTTATAACTACAATGTCATTTAGTGTCTGATTTTGGTCCACACAAATTATCCTGTTCATGATGAAACTTTATTTCCTTAAGATTCTAAAGAAACACATTGGGTTTTATATGGTGAATAGCAGGAAGCCTAGATAGCAAATCTGCTTCTATGTTTGTCTCCTTTGATATATTTTATCTCGTAATCATATATGCTAAGTTTCAATGACCAACGAAGAAGCCTTCCTCTAAGATTTTTTATGTTTTTAACCCATACCAAGGCTGCATGGTCGGTGTGAATGATAAATCTCTTACCATGAGGATAATAATGAAATTTATCAATGGCATCAATAATGGCTAAGCATTCCAATTATATTATTACAAAGATTTTTTTCGTAGGTTCGAGAATGATACGCTATTGGGTGCAATATTCCCTGTTCATCGGGTTGTTTCAGGACTGCACCCACAGCATTTAAAGAGGAATCTACAAAAACATGTGATACAAAAACATTCTGGATTAAACAGATGTAAAATAGGTTTAGCTAAAAGAGTATTTTTTTAAGAGATCAAAATTCTCCTGACATCTGGTATAAACTAGAGAATTCTAAATCGGAAATTGAAGATTCCAATGGGAATGCATTACATGAATTGGCTTTTCAATAACCATTTACCTCATCGAGGTCTGGTTCTACTTGATTAGCCACTTTCGTAGAAATGTATGTCGCGAAACCCTCGTTCAACCACAGGTCGCTCCACCATTCCATTGTCACCAAATCACCAAACCACTGAAAAACAGAAAGAGAAAACCTAATAAATGAAACATAAATTCAAATAACATGAATGCAATCCATTTTTATCTGATGATCTGTTGTCTCCTCTCCCCTTCTCCCTCCTCTCTCTAAAATATAGTGATGTCACTTAATACTGTGGCGTTTTCCAGAGCTTAGGTACGGTACGCAAAAAAAAATACGAACGATGGCTATATCTTCGTTCTAATTATTGTAGAATCGCTCACTTTGGATCAAAATGTTTTGTTTACGATTTCCTATAAGTGTGGTGAAAATGTTTTTTTTCTTAGGTGGCTGTTTACTAAGTAAATCTTTAAAAATTTCAATATGTACTCATATTTTTATGTTTTCATTCGATTTAGAATACTTCGTTTACCCTAGATACTAAATTTCAGTTCATTATGTTAAGAAACACATCATTTATGAGCAAAAATGTTTTGGCCGATATTGAGGGTAAATTTCTTTAGAACAGGGAAGAAGGAAACGTTTTACGTGCTTCAAGACGTTATCTATTACACGGTCCCTTAAAGTGAGCTTTTTTAAAAAAATTCCTAAAATATTGAGAATTAGAAGTCAAAATGGAATGAAGGAAATTCTGGAGGGGTTTTCGATAATAATAATTCTAATAATAATAATAATAATAATAATAATAATAATAATAATAATAATAATAATAACAATTAAAAAAAACAAAATATTTTTATTTAGAAAAATGTAAAACTTGTTTTATTAATTCATTATTAAAAAACTGTTTAATACATAAGTTTCATGTTATTTATGTTTGGCTTTTTATAAACTATTGTTTGAAAGAAAAATTGCTAAAATATACTCACTATTTAAGAATTTATGGCTAAAAATACAAATCTTCTTTTTATCATTAATTTGCCATTTTTTTTTTTTTACATCATTTAAATATCTAACCACTCATTGGAAAATTATGAAATTTGGCACTTAGACTTTTTTTTTTTTTTTTTTGGATCCTAAATCCTAATATGGTATAATATTTAATATTATGGTGTTGCCACTGAGCTTTTTAAAGTATGGTTTAGTTTTAATTGTAGATCACCCCTCATGATAAAAATAATATATAAAATTGATAAAGACATTCCACGATTTACAACGGTACTTTACTTTTGTTATTTCATCAATTAGAATACAAGATATAACATTAGTTCACATTTTTTTTATGCGCACTGCACTTACATACTCCCTTTGTAGGGCTTTTTTAAATGTTATGCTCAAATCGTTTGGTGCTTTGTAGATTTTCAAATCATTTCAAATTTATAATCTTATTCTTTAGAATTTGCATGAGTTCTATGCTGACGCACTTTTTTGGCTTGTCTTGTGTTCGGCCATGGGCGCCGCCAGGAGAGTGAAAGGAGGTGCACTTGCACCGCTGGTTCTTGAAATTTTCTTTAAAAAAAATGAGGGAAAGATGTAAATTACAAGAGAAAAAAAGTATGCATTCCGTTTATGTTTTTACGTTACATTGAGCATTTGTTTTTCTATTATTTTAGTTATTTGTTTCTTTTCTATGTGGGTTTTTTATAGCATACTTGTGTGACGATTTTCCTGCGCCTGTTGTCTAGGATTATTGAAGTACAAGTATTTATCCCTTTTATTGAATAATCATTTCCTGTGTAGTTCTCAAAATTCTAGGAAAATGTTTTGCTTTTTAAATAATCAGATATACTACCTTGAAATTTATTTTTAGAATTAATTTGAACATATCTAATACTGTCTTTGTGTTTCATTTTGACTTTTTTTCTTCATTATTTCTGAAACTTGAAAGAAATAAAATGTTACTCTTCTGTGTTTTTGCATCTTCATGTTCCTCTGTTTTAAACATTTGCCTCTTGAATGCCGTGATATCTAGTTGGATGGTAAAAAAATAGTTCAAAAATATTTTGAAATATTTTTACTATGTTTTATTTTTTTTCTCTCTGCAACAGGGTTGCGCAGTCAAAAATATATATCATGAATTTTTTTAACTATTCTCAAAAAGTATAATTTATAATTCATAATTATTAATTGACATTTCTAAAAAATTAATGATTTTAATAAAAATGTCGGCTTGCACCCCCCTGCAAATCTTTTTGGCGGCACCCATGTGTCCGGTGTTTTCTCCTGCTAAATTAAAAGGCATTGTTGACTTGTAGTACTTTTAATTTAATTATTATAAGCCTAAATTAGTATTTCCAAATAAAAGTAGGGTTAAATAGTCATGATTTATTCTTTTTATCTTCTGAAATGTACTAAACACATTCAAAGTTGCGTCTAATTTCTGTGAATCGATATAAATCCCAACTTTCAGATTATGCCATGGAAGAATGGAAGACATTCAATTTAGAGAAATTTCTAAATGTGGTCTAAGTGCAAAGTGAGCTTTAAATCATACCTCACCTATCACAAGTACAATGCTGCATACTTAATTTTGAAACACATGAACACATTATTGCAAATTATATGTACCTATTTTTTCAAACTATATATCTACTGTTAGTACGAATTGAATGTTTACTTCAGCTATGATTTTTCTTCAATAAGGTTTTCAGTAAATACTAAATACTATGTAATTTTCTCTCTTCTCTGCAACTATGCCAATTTTGTTAAGAGTGGACCCCAGTAGCACAAATCGGCTGTTCAATATCAGTTCGACACTGGAGAATCCCAATATGGACCGTTGTAGACTAGCCGTTACTACGGATCTTGGCCAATCTCGTCCAGTGCTGGGTAAAATATACTAGAAGTTTTGTAATGTCGATGCAGGGGCTTAAAATTAAAATATAGTCTCATAAGAAAGGACGGAGGAGTAAAAAATATGTTTTGTGATGGTTTTGACGTGTTTATTTTTTTAGAAAATAGCGTATTTTGTAACGATGCTCATGATGAACTGGCCAATCTTCCCAGAACCCCTGTTTCCTACATAGGCCAATGACGCTGTGCTACCTAGGGAATGTCTTAAACTATATATAATTTGTATACTTTGAATAATCAATGTATTTTCTGCAAATGTATTCATTGTGTAATGTTTCATCGTTCAAAGCATAAGAAAGTTGAAATAAATTGTTAATGCACATAAAGTATGATACCTTACCATATGTGCCAGTTCGTGTCCGATTATGTTTACTATGTGCTGTTTAGTCTCCACTGTTGATATGTTTTCGCTTATCAAACTTTCCTCCGAGAAGGTAATTAAGCCCCAGTTCTCCATTCCGTTGGCCTCGAAATCCGGAATAGCAATCATATCTGAATACAAGAAGAAAACTTAATTTTTAAAAATAGCTTTAAAGTTATATGAAGCAACACAAAAGGTAGTTTAAGCACCACTTAGCACTAGGTACAGCACAAGGGTTAACCACATTTGACTTTTGTTTATTGATTTTTGTTATTGTATCACTCGATATCCCAAGAGCTTTGCAACTGAGGTTACTTCCGCTCCCACAAGACGACATTTCAAACAATATTTCAACTCTAAAAATCTGTGAAGATCTATCATTTTCCTTTCACAGTGGAGTTTATTTTCTTCTCAAATATAAATTATAAAACACCTTTTAGGGGTCGTATTCGATCAAGATGATATAGACGCATGCTGATGTTGATCATATTCAATGAATTTTTTAAAACAAATTTTCACCAACCTAGCTTCTTCATAGGAAATGGAATTTCAAAGTAGTTTTCGTAGTAGGTGAGAATTCTGCTTCCGACATCCAGGGCGTAGTAAGTCTTTTCGATATGATGTGGTGCAGTATAGATTCGAAGCTGAAAATGAAAACACAACATCGTTTCGGGGCAGAGAAGAATACAAAATAATTTCGCTTTACAAGCTAGTTATAATTAAATCCTTACTTTTTGGCTGTCCTAAACTTAATCATCGATCAGTTGATAAATACAGCAGTTTATCAAGCCATCCGTTAAACTTACCGTAATAGGGTTGATAACCCGTGACATTAGGCAGATTTTTTTTCTGAAATTATATTGTCGTCACCATTGTTTATCTAAATCCTTTAGATTGAGCCTTTATCGGTCTCTTATGTATGAAATCTTTCCCCCATTTCTTTTAATAAATCGAAAATATTTTCATTTGGTACAGTACCCCCCCAAAAAAATCAGAACGATGGCTATATCTTCAGTTGTAATTAACGTAGAATCTTACGGTTTGCACCAAAATGTTTTGCTTACGATTTTCTATATATCTGATGCAATTTCTTTTTCTTGAGGGACCGTTTACTAAGTAAAAGTAACGCTATCTTCGAAAATTTCAATACGAACCCTTATTTTTTATCATTTCATTCGATTCAGAATACATCATTTACTCTATATACCAAATTTCAATGCATTATGTTGAAAAACACATCACTTATGAGCGAAAATGTTTCGACCATTTTTTGACCGATCTTCAGGGAGAATTTCCATAAAACGAAAGGTATTTTTAAAATTCTACTTCACAGCGGGAGAAATCGAACGGTCAGCGTGGCGTTTCACGACGTTATAAAATACAAATATTAGTCTAAAATTGCATAGAAACTACTTGGATTTATAGTGACATGTTTAAGATTAATACAAAAATAGCAAGTAAACGCAAAAGTAACATAATTTATTTTCAACGTTAAAGATGTGCATTCTTCACACGAAATAAATAAAATATCGAAAACTGTAATTGCAGAAGTATAGCGTATACTACTGAAAATTAGAAAATTAATAAATATAAAATGTAGCCATTAGTAAACAGTATTCAGCAAAGTGTGATTATTTTATAGAAACATTTCACTGTAAACACAAATGTAACTTGATCGCTGAAATTATTTATAAAATGAAAAAATCACCTGATTCAGTAAAATTTTTAAAGGATAATTTATTGAAATTGCTTAAAAATGTTGTTTTAAATAAATGTAATTTAAGGAAGTAATTTTTTTTTTAAAAAAGGACACTGTTGAAAACCACACAAAACATATGTTCCGCGATTCCAAACACGTTAGACAGATTAAAAATATACATATAAAAAATAAAACTGCTTTGTTTGTATAAAATAATATTTTTTTTTTATTATTATTATTATTATTTTTTTTTTTTTTTTTGTAATCTCAAGAAATTCTGTTCCGATTAACCCCGCTGTTCCTATTCACCACATTTTACGATAATTGAACGTTGTGCGATTTTCCACACCTCTAGTTTACCTTGAATTAATCTTTGATAGTTTTCAAAAGTCGTCTACTATACGATCCCTTAAAGTAAGCGTTTTTTTACATTTTCGCTAAAAAATCGAGAACTGAAAGTCACAATGAAAAGAACAAAATTGTGGGGGGGGGGGGGGGTTCAGACCATGGTGAATCTAATGAAAGCAAAAAAAATATACGTTTCTGTTAAAAAAATTTTTTAAATTGTTTTATTAATTAATAATTAATTATTAAAAAAGAAATTGATGCAAAAGTTGCTTGCTATTTATGCTTGGCCATTTACAAACTATCTTTTGAAAAAAAAATTACCGAAATATATTAATTATTTAAGTATTTATGGCCAAAAAACTAACTTTTTTATTTAACATTAATTTATGATTTTCTTTTTATCATTTAAATTACAAATCATTCATTAGAAAATTACGAATTTTTGTATTTCGACATTTTTTTGGATGCTGAATCCAAATATAGGATAATATTATGAGGTTGCTATTGAACTTTTTAAAGTTTGGTTCTGTTTTAATATGTAGATGACCCCTCATGGAAAAAAAAAACTACATGCAATTATTAAAAACCTTCCACGATTTACAACGGTACCTTTTGTTTGTTATTTCAAGAATTAGAGCACTACTTAAGATATAGCCATTGTTCTGATTTTTTTTTTGGGTACTGTACAAATGTATGTCACAATCAAAATAGCACAATTTTTTTCCTCATATAGTAAGCCATATATTATGTAATCACGTAATCGGGTTTTGGTTATTCCTTCAAATTTTAAAAACTTTGCTTTAAAATAATCATATTCAGATAAACTCTTCACATTTGAAAATGTGATTTTTTTTTATATAAAAGAAGATCCATTGAAGTTTTATTTGGGATTTCAAAAGAGTTTCTTAAATGTAACTTGAGGCATACTTACTACTTAATATTAAGAAAAGGAGCCATTGCTAGATACAAAAGCTTGGTCAAAGTTTCAAGCATAAAATAAATACATTTTAAAAAGGTATTTTCAAATCGAACATAATTATGTAATTTATACTAAATATCAAATAAGTCATTTGTAGGGTATACAGTATTGATATATAAATTGCAATAAATTGGCAGTTACAAATTTTCGATAAATTGCTTAATACGAGTAACTTTTACCTTAACGCCATTTTCTGTGGTGGTTTCTTCAAACTCAAAATCACACACCACGATGGCCAGAAGATATGTCACCATCGGTAATGTCTTTTGGAAACGTGTCAGAAGGAGACCATTTTCCAATTCTGTGGTGCTCTACAATATATATATATATATATATATATATATATATATATATATATATATATATATATATATATATATATATATATATATATATATATATATATATATATATATATATATATATATATATATATATATATATAACATATTTCAGTTTTTTTCCATTTATTTTTTTCCTTTCTTTCTCTTGCTAAACTAAATACTATAATTGAATCTACACAGCGTATTATCCAAACTAATTTACCTACATATGTGCACTTGCTTCAATTATAGTTAATGTTCTTTGTCCGAATTATAAGTTCGATTAATACAATCAAATATGAATCCTAGCTTCGAACTCAATCCGATGACCATGCTGACGTCTGAAGAAAGAAAAATGCTGATGATAGTTTGGAACTATGATTTGGAAGAGGGAATTAGTGTAATAAGGGAATTAATATTTCGTTGAAAGGGCTTCATACTTTATGTAAAATAAACAAGGAGAATTCAATTTTTAAAGTGTAGTAAAATGAACTAGACAATTGACTATCGTTTATATTGCTTTATTGGTAAATTTTTTAGTTTTAATTAACGTCGCATAAAATTGTGAAAGTCAAAAGATTTCGAAACGAATACCAGTAACAGTAACATATATTTGAATAAAAATGGCGTTTGTCTTTGTTTTCAACAAATGAAAGTTTTGCTAGTATTAAATTGCGATAATTAAAG
This sequence comes from Linyphia triangularis, assembly GCA_963978545.1. Lineage (NCBI taxonomy): Eukaryota > Metazoa > Arthropoda > Arachnida > Araneae > Linyphiidae > Linyphia > Linyphia triangularis. The sequence goes on from OZ021722.1 coordinate 90,906,350, forward strand.
GAATTTTTTTCCGTAATAGATTCATTTCATTTGGAGAAAGTGGTCGCCTTTCAAAAAGCAATCGTGAAAAGAAGAAATTTGCAACAAAAACAAGCCCATAAGCTGCTAAAAAGTTGCAAATAATAAACAAAACGAAAAAACGCCAGAAATATTAAAATTTCACCAGGTTTTTTTCCATTATTGACGTTATGCATCGTTTCCTATCTTTTATTTCCTTAACAAAACTCTTCCCGGTTTGGGTTGGCAATAATATAAACAACAGATTTTTTCAAATAAAGATACGAAAGTGTCATTTCAATGTAAAGATTTTTCCTGCATTTTTGGTTCGGTAGATTCTGTTCTAATATCATGCTTAAGTACAACTTGGTAGACTGTGTTATTAACTACCTAGAAAGAAAATTTCGTATCACAATTATTATTATTATTATTATTTTATTTATAATTTGGTGACAGTTGGAGGAAAATCAAGCGGTCTCATCAAGTAACACAAATTAAATCAATATACTTTTGAGTATTGCACTCTTTATGGAGAAACAAACATTTTTTTTTAAAGTAATGGTAAAAATACAACAGTGCAATAAACTTTCCGTTTCCTAAAATTTATACCTAACTGATTTACGAGATGTTCGTTCTGGACCTTCGTCATGAAATGGCTCACCTCTATTAAAGTGTTGGCCAGTGCGAAATGGCGGGATTGATGGACGATGCTGATGTTGAAAGTGGCTTTGAAGTTCGGTTCGTCGAAGCATGGAAAGGCTTTCCGGGCGTCAATTAACTTGAACTGAGTAGCGGCCAAATACCTTAGATTAAAAATTTTAATAAAAATTAGATATTAAGTTCTTACGTTTTGTACATCGATGTACTTACTGTATGTATATCAGGAGAATAGATTCCGCCAGATAATCTGGGATGGTAGTTGTCACTACAGAAACAAGACTAGTCTATTTAGAATATTAACAATGCATGTAGGATATTGGCATCTAAAAAGTTACAATACGGCAAATGTAGATGACTATATCCAGGATTCTCCCGTGGAAAATAAGGCTAGTCTTGGTTTCAAAGCAACAGACAATCTTAGACAACCCGTGGGAAGCTATTCTTACTATAGACAGTAAGGCTCTTATATAATACAGTGCCACTTCAATGGCGAATGCGTGCCACAGAATTGACATCCACAACCCACATCTGTGGCCCAGTATAATAAGCTCCAAATGGTTGCATAAATTACTTAGAGTTTGATCGTCTCGAGAGATAGACGCAACCTTTAGACACAGCTGTGGCCTAGTATAATAAGCTCATAATATGCATAGCTTTGAATGGCTTGTCTGAGCGTCTGAAGCGGTGGCGTGCGTTCGCCATTGGAGTGGCTCTGTATAATAAGAGATTTGCATCACAGGATAAATCAAAGATATAATGAGAGTATATAAAGTTCAATTTGTACCTTCGTTCGCTTGTCTCAGGATCTACGTAAGAACTCTTATACAACCCTTTGAAGGTCAAAGTCAACGGTCCCTCGAACTTAAAGTAGAGTTTGTAGCTTCCAATGGGTAATTTCTGCAATGTCTTCAATACCAGATACTCATGGTCTTGATATGGGAAGACCTTCTCCAAGACCACTGCATTTGTATCTGCTTCGGAGGTCACTTGGACCGTAGTGATGTTGAGGTTCACCGAGTGCACCAGAAAGTAAGTGCTGGGCTTCTGCAGCTCTACAATGATGGCGACGCTCCCCTTGAATATATCTCTATCCAGTATAGGATGGAGGAGAAGGTCGTAGTGCACAGGAATTATGTGCGCAGGTAAGCGGTGGTAGTACCAGGGTACAGGGCTTTCAAATTCCAACCAGGTCTTTACATCTTGGTGGTATATAGTCTTCCACTTGTGTTTGTCATTCATCACCTCAAGGCATCCTAGCCTTTGTTTGCCAGTCAAATTTGGGTATTCCTATATAGCAAAGAAAATGTAAAACTATACATTAAGTGAAGAATTTATTTATCAGTATAAATAAATGTGCAGAGTTAAAAAACTCAGCACATTTCAAACTCGGTGTGTCTGTCTGTAGTCAGCATAATTATCCAACGAATTGACCCACGATTATTAGTCAACTAATTGGTACCCATGAGGTCTGTCATTATGTTTTCGTCGAAATTGCGTAAGCGCATAAGGTAACTGCCATTGAAACAATTATGTTTCTTAGCAATTGCAAAAATTTCCAAAACGATTTCGATCAAAATCACTGTATTAATGCTATTAAGGTGTTTTAAAACTTCCCATTTCCAAAATTTCCGTAGAAATTCGATTAAGTTGTAAAACATTAAAAAAAAACATTGCCTTTTACACAGAGTTCTCATCCCTTGAGCATTGCTCATCAAAACTATTTCTCCTACGATATGACTGTCCTCGTATGACTGTTTCTAATGAATAATAATTATATCATTTTTTCTTGTAAGCACAAAAAGAAAGATTGGGTAATTATTATCGAAAACATATCACCATTTTCGCTATTTTGGTGTAGTGTTTTTAATTTAGTAATGTAAGAATTACACAGGCCAATAGTGGTTTTGGTGCCGGGGTATTTGGAGCTGATTTCGTATACATTTTATCCCCTGAATTCAAATATGGCATTAGTTTTTGCTAGGAGCTTGAATTTCTGAGATGTAATATTTTAGTGAAAAATGCATTGCACCATTTTAAGTTAAATCCATGGATTAAATAAAAATCTAAACATGGAATTTTTATTTTTATATTTTGCAAATATTAGTATATACAAAGATAGAGGGAAAAGTCATCTATGAAACTAATTATAGTCATTGAACACATAGGAAGTTTCTTTCCCGCTACATTTTTTAAAGCACTTACGAAAAGTCTCTTTTTAAACTCCAAATCTGCTATCATGGTCATGTTCCCATCTTCCTTGGTATAGGTCCTCCATATTTATAATATGCTGGTGAAAACTTTCACCTTGTTCCTCATTTGTGTCTTCTAAATTTTTTAGTTCTCCTAAGTTTAAGTGACTGTGTAAATAGTGTACCTTAATACTCATTTTACAGCCATGGGATTTGAAACTGTTAAGCATCTGGTTTACAGGTTCAACATAGTTTTTAGCATTGAGTTTGCCCAGAAAAAACTGCAACAAATGAAATTCAGGCTTTTCGCTGTTTCATTCATCGAATTTACGAAGGAAGGGTGCTATAAAATGTACATTGAAATGGGAGACTTATGATAAATTCTTACCGCTATCATTTCAGCTTCAGAAGTGAATTTTTCACAGTCAGATTCTATTAGGGGCCAAGGCGGCCATTGTTCACTTTCCCTATTGAGAGTAAATGTGAATTAGTTAAATTTGGCTACAAAATGCATTTACTGTAGTCCAATTTTTACATGATAATGGAGATCTATATTCCAAATATATGCTACAATTTGATGTCAACTTATTAATCCGATTTTTCTTTTTAATTTCTCTTGTTTTTTTTATTGACCGTATAAAAACAGAATTTGGAAGCAGGTTACTTTCAGAAATATCTAATCAATACATGAAAAAATAAGAATCAATATATCTGAAAATGTCGCTATACATTCTCACATTTCCTATTCTGGCGTCAAGAAATTTTCGCAGTGTATGTTTGGAATTAGTGAGTCAACGCACCAATTTTCAAAACGATATGGTCTTCTGATCATTATTTTAAGCTAACTAAAACCCAATTTACTCATTATATGAAATAGTTTTAATTCGGATTGTCGTAGACTAGTTCTTGTAGTCTAATTTTTTAATTTTTTTTTTTTAAGTGAATTGAAAATTATAAATATTTGCTTTAGAATGTGAAAATAAACCATGGATTTTTATCCGGTTCATTGAATTTCAGAAAATGCCTCCAATGATGTTATGAAAACAACCTTCATATACAGTTATTATGAATAGAAATATACTAAATTAAAATCGGGTATGCATTTTATAATTAAAAGGCAACTTATTCTAAATCAGGGGCCACACTGGTGTATCGGACGATAATTTCTTGCAGGCTAGATATATGAGTGATCGTCTTTACATAGGAGGAGTAGTTAGCAATGGATGGTTACGAAATAGTTGTTAATAAATTGCTTGCAATACTATTGGAGAGTGGGAAGGATGAAATGAAGTTGTATAAAAAAAATAGATGGTACATTTTATTTTTATATATAAAAAATATGAAATGAATGGTGTGTTATGAAGTATAATGGATTTGGTATCGCCAGTTATTCCAGTTCGGGTGCATTAATATGTTTTATTTGATTTATTTTCAGAATAACATGTACCTTTGAATTCCTGAAGCACGCCTTCTTCGTTTAGGTTTTTCCGAGAGTATTCTTTGCGACTCTTCCTCTAAATATCTATTCCATTTATCATTCCAGTCATCGACAATTGATGGTTCTCCGAATGCTTGAACATAATGTAGAATTCTTTTGTCAATTCTGGAATAGAAAGTAAGGTAGTGCAATAGAGTGTATTTGACGTACACCTTACACAAACGAACAGCAGTTTGAAAAGTACAGTACTTTCACAAATTATCAGTGGTAGTACAAGATTTGCTCGATAATATTCACATGCTGTTATGAGTGATGTTTGAAAGTATGTCATTGTCCAATGAGAAAGTAATTAGTACCAATTATTTGAAAATACCCTGAGTAACTACGGTAATGATAAAGAATTACGATAAATGATTTGTATTAATAATGGGATAAGAGGGAAGGAAAGTGTTGGCGTTCGATGGGATCATACGTATTAAACCATCGACGGTTGATGAAATTTTTGTTAGCGGTTGACTACGAGAACTATAGGATTAATAAGCTACTTTATTCTTTGAATTTAAGTTTTATTTTAAGAAATTTTAAAAACATTATCAATAAAGTTGAATTACTGGAACTATTCTAAAAACGTTCAATTTACTAGACCACAGTCCATAAAGTATTTACGCATTCATTAAGAATGATGATAATAATCTAAATTTATTTTCAATGGTTAAATTTTGATTTACAAAAAATTTTGGCAACAGGAAAGAAATTTAACAATTGGCGAGATTTTCGATACGACGAAAAAGTTGACGTTTTAATACGCACGTAGCAATGTTCTTTTCTTTTACGGATTATTACATTTTCACCTATCTCAAATAAACAAACTGTTAAGACCCTTTCAGCCCCTTTTTAATCTAAAGTTTGAGAAAGTTGTTAGCCAAATCTATGTACAGGGTAGTCATAAAGAAACTTAGCCGATATATGGACCTCTAGCGGCCATTTCTTTCAACAGATCATGATGAGATTCCATGTATAGTTTTTCAGAGGTATAAGCTAGGAATTTCGTAAACGGCAACAAAATGGCGCTCAAGGTTGCGGTTATAGGTACAAAAACGCAAAATTTTAGTACTACTACGCCCACTTTTTTCCGTTGGAAAATGCGCAGCACATGCGAAAACCATAAACAACGTTGGAACGGTACGTGTATCATAAAAAAATATATATAATAGTCACGAAAAATAGACACAAAAAATATGTATAATAGTTATACACGCAACAAATGACAGTTCTGCCAAGGCCGAACTGGATTAAACCAAACCGTGACAACTAATAGTAAAGAGTGGAAACAGTCGCAGTGGACTAGTGGCGCTGCATTCCAACCAAAACAGTAGCATGTGTTTTCTTTGCTTGGTCAAATACGAAAACCAATACGTTACTAAGAGAACAAAATTACTTTATTTTTAAAATACAAAAAGAACACGGCGAAAATTGCCAAACGATAATATTAACGAATGAAATAAATTTATACACAGTTCACTCGCGACAATTTATTATTCATATTTCATACAAATATGATGTCAGAAGCCACACTACACTATCATTTATTTTAAAATTCTTTGCTCTTTGTTGATTATTACGCATCAAATATGAGACTTTGATATCTATTTTTAGAATTAAGTTGTTTATTTAAAATAAGGCCTATTTTTGAATTTTATTTTCATAACTCTTTATGGAAACAGAGTTTGGAATTCTTTGTCGTATTTTTAAAAATTATTAGAAATTATAAAAATTAAATTAAAAAGTCGTCGTTTTCAATTCTCGTGATTTCAGAGTTGGCAGCCATAGATATTTTTATTTTAGCTGGGGTTCTAAAAAAATATCATCGCAGTTTTTGATTTAATTTTTTTAATTTCTAATATTTTTTGCAAATAGAATTGATGTCATCCTCATAGATTTACATTTATTAATTAATTTCATTATCATTTAAAACCAAACATGGTGAATTGTTGAGTACCACACTGTACTTTATATTCTGGAAAGAGAGCAGATGTTAAATTTCACGAATTCCCCTTGGATCCGGATCTACGCAAGGAATGGGCAAAAGTGATTTCTAGAGCCAATCTACACATTAATGACAAGACTCCCTCTACTGTTGTCTGCAGTTTGCCTTTTAAATTTGATGATTATGTTCAAGGCAATTCGATTTGATGAAGGAAGTAGGATTATTAGAAATCCCAAGCGCCAATTGAAGTAAGAAAAAGCGACCTTTTAGTGAAGCGACACCCTCCAAAACTTGATATAATGCATCTTTATCGACAACGAATCTACCTATTAAATTTCAGCGTGATTGGATGACGGCAAGTTGGGTTTTTTATCATCTAAAGATAGAAGCTAGTGTAAAAGTAACATTCTAGTGACAGTGATACCCCCCCCCCCACTCCAAAAAATCCTGATATAGTGCAACATTATCCACAACGAACCTACCTGTTAAATTTCAGCGCGATTGGATGATCGCAAGTTGATTTTTTAATATACTGAAGATAGAAGCGTGTGTAAAAGCAACCTTTTAGTGACAGTGACCCCCCCCACCACCAGAACTTGATAGATTGCAACCTTATCGACATCGAATCTATCTGCCATATTTTAGCTCGATTGGATTACTGCAAGTTGGTTTTTTAGTATACTGAAGATAGAAGCGTGTGTAAAAGCGACCTTTTAGTGACAGTGACACCTCCCGAAACAGGATATAATGCAACTTGATCGACAACGAATCTACCTGTTAAATTTCAGCCCGATTGGATGACTACAAGTTGGTTTTTTAGTATTCTGAAAATAATAGCGTGTGTAAAAGCGACCTTTTAGTGACAGTAAAATTTGATAGAATGCCCTCAAAATTTGATAGAATGCATTGTCATCGACATCAAATCTACCTGCCAAATTTCAGCACGATTGAGTTAAGGCAAGGGTGTTAATTTCACTATATTGCTGTTTCAAATTTGGTTGGATTGCAGCGCCACCCTTGTTTAGTGGGAGAAAATGGAACGAACAACTTGTTTCCTTCACACCCATAGACTTTTGAAAATTGTCACGGCCTGGTTCAATCCAGTCTGGCCTTGGTTCTGCGAACGTCCAACAAAAACACAATCGGGGCTCATGGAGGAAATTTGTACATGGCAGAGATAAGACACCAATCACAGAACACCACTCGCTAGAAATTCGGCATAGGTAACCGTTAAAATTACCTGTGATGGCACCCATGTGGAAAATGGGTAATCCAAATAAAAGATTTTTTGTCTAATCTGTGTTGTCATCATTGGTTGGTGTATTCCCTCTGTCATGCTTAAATTTCCTCCATAGGACCCAATTGTGTTTTTGTCGGAAGTATGTGAAGCTGTTTTTTGTGCGTGTATAACGCGTCCGTTTTTTGTGATACACGTAATATTCTAAAGCTCCTTAGGGTTTTTTCACGGGCTGAGCATTTTGCGACGAGGAAAAACGGGGTGTTGCCATTGGAAAATTTCGAATTTTTGTACCTACAACCGTAACCGTGAGCACCATTTTGTTCTGAGCTCATACCTCTGAATAACTATACCTGAAATCTCCTCACGATCTGTTAGATGGAACGGCCACTAGAGGTCCATATATCGGCAAAGTTTCTTTATGACCACTCTGTATTTATACAAATGAAGAACTTTACATTGGCATAACAAATTGAATAAAATAAATAATAATAATAAAAAGTTCAACTATACTTACGTCTCCCCACTTTTCCATTTCCTGTATAATTCAGAAGCATCATCGAGGCATATGGAATCACCCGATTTACACATCCAATATACGATAAATTCACTCAGTATACTGAAATTAAGAAAACAAAAATAAAAAAATATTGCATTAGCTTGAAAGTCACCCAATCAGTGTTTGAATTTCTGCAACTTATCAAGTAAAATTTTAAAAGAATAAAAACAATAAATATACTTTAAAGCTCACTTACTAAGGTTATTTGCAGTGTCGGCGTTTGGGTGGCAAAAAGTAAAGAAGTTTGTATGGTAGGAAGTTTTATGGTATGGCAACATCCTTTAGAGAACCCCTCAAAATAGTTGTAATAAGAAAGAACACAAGGTACAACTTGTGAAAACCTGTATTGCGAGACTTATAGAACCTATTATACAACGAAGATCTAAAATTTATTGAAGATCCACCTTTTGCTAAAATTTCTGAGGAGTATGGCACTTTCAATTATCATTAGGTCAACACAAAGTATCGAAAGTATTGTTTTCGATACAAAAAATTTCTAGATTATATTTTTCATTTCAAGACGCTTTGGAACATTGCTGAATTAAAAAAAAAAAAATGATATAAAAATAATGTATGTGTGTGTGTCTGTCTGTGATCAGCATAACTCTCGAACGGATCGATCTAGTATGTTCAAATTTCGTTTACGGGCCATGGGACCTGTCATAAAGGTTTTCATCAAAATAGCACAGGCGTATAAGGTAGCTGCCATTGAAAAATCTATGTTTTTCAGCAATTGCTAAAATACGACTCTAACAATTTTGATCAAAATCGCTGTGGTAATGCCTTTTAAAGTGTTTGAAAAATCCCCAAATATTTCCGTAGAAATGCTTTAGAAGTGTACAAGGTTTGAAAAAGGGTGTCTTTAACACGGAGCTCTCTTCCCTTGAGCATCTCCCATCAAGGAATGTTTCTCCTCTGTCAAACTTACAAGAAATTACTATGTAGTATTTATCACACTTTGGCGATTTTTGTGTGTGTGCTTTTTCCCGAAAAATATTGCCAAACTGGCCATTTTTTTTTTTTTTTTTTTTTTTAATATAATAAAAATATGAAGACGGTAAATTACACCATTCCACGAAAAATTTAAATGCAATGACCAGTATTAAGTGTAATTGAAAAAGTTGTGCGAGATTCCGCACTCCTAGTTGTCATTTGTATTAGACATATTTGTGTTCTTGGATACATCGTTCGTTTGATAGAAGACTTTCAAAATACAAAAATTCTCAATTTACTAGAATGGTTAAAAGTGCAACTTCACAAGGCGTTGCATTGTTTGCACCCTTTGCATCTAAAATTGTCACATTAAATCTCATAAAAGTATGTATAATTTGTTTCTGCTAAAAAATAGAAAAAGAAAAAAAAAAAAAACTCATAGAAAAATTAAGAAAATCAAAAATTCAAATGTGATATAATTATGATATAAGATAATACTAGTTTCATTTTTCATGATATTGATAAGCAATTATTCATTTGTGGCATGTGTATATGTATGCATGTTTCTACCCGTATTTTTAACATGTATCATTGTTGGCAAAACAATATTTTCTATTATTTCATAAAAGAGAAAACTAATATATATCTACAGTAAAAATATTACCTTATATGTTTATATGAATTTAGTAAAGAATGAATACAATAAAGAATGAATTATAAGCTCATTACGAATTTTGTTATTACTTACATATCTAAATGATGATTGAAGTTATTCCATCCCAGTTTTTCATATGTGTCCACAGCTAAATACCTTATATAATTCTGAAAAGAATAGTGTGAAAAATTATCGAGTCACTGAAATCATCTTTCTGCACAATAAAGATAAGACTTCTCTTATAGATGTAAGTATTTATTGGCACAGGACGGACATTAAGAAATAGAGAAATTGTTGTTCACATAGAACTTAGTCGGCACAGGTTTTTTTTAACATATAAGTACATTAATTATCGTTTTTCTCAAAAATTATTTTACTTATTTGAAATCCGATGCCTAAAAAGTTAAAGTATATTACTAAGAATTTTTGTTTTAAAAAATCAGGATAAAGTATTGAAAAATGAAAAGGAAGAGAGAATTTGAAATTTAATGAATTTTTTTCAAAATGTTGAAAATCTAGAGCACTATGTGATTTTTTTTTTTTCAACAAAATTTTGCTTTTCGTAGTAATACTTTCAAAAATGTAAAAATTATATTTTTAAAAGCTTAAATAAAACAAAAGTTTGAAGAGTACCAAGTACCAACAGCAGCAATAAAAGGCATTCAAGCTCAAACCGAAGCCACTGAGCTAAAGAAAACACTGGAGTGATGACCTTGGCTTCTTTCACAAGCGAGCTTGAGCTCCACGCTCATTAATACAGTATGCCCTTAAAGACTAGCACGTGCTAGACTGTTAGGGCAAAACATTGCGATTTGTCTATTCAAATTATTCGTGGAGGACTTTGTTGCAAACCAAATACTCTGAGTATTTTCTGCAAAATAGTGACGTATTTCTTTTAAAGTTCTATTTTATCTTATTTTATTTCTTAACAGCGATAATACAGCTTAGAAAAAGCTTGTTTACATTTATATAAATCGGGAAATGCCAAGGTTTGAGTGTTTCCGGATAGTGATCATCAAAACAAAAGTGGATATTTTGAGAAATGTCTCGTACGTTAATATAAATAATTTTGCGGCTTGAAATCTTCAATTAGTCGGCGAGCTTTTTACTTTGCCCTGAAAGGAATTAAGATTTGTTTATTTACTTTGTGTTCAATTTCGCGCGATTCGAAGTGTATCCAGCGAAGCTTCTGTTAAAGCCATAGTTAAAGCCACACCTGCATTATTCATACTTTTGTTATTGAAGAAGTATAAATTTATCTTTTAATATATTAAGAGATGGTATATTTTATAAGCTACTGAAAATGAAATTGTAATTCCAATTATGATATGCTCAAATAGAAACTGAATATTGCTTCTGACACAAATTGTATTAAAATATTTAGTAAAATAAATTGCAATATCGATATCGAATGTCTGCTATAATTTGGTTATGATCCGATTACCATACGATATAGCAATTTTTGCCATATTCTGAACTCTGTTAAAAAGTATATAATAAATTTTAATAGTAATGTAATCATTTAATAATTTTAAATTTGGAATCTAAATGCATATATCCAAAATGAACAAGATAACATATAAATGGTTTCTAAGACATTCATCATTCATAAGAATACTCATTACTCAAAAAGTTTTGAAAAAAGAATATGTGAAAGTTCTGTACAAAAATCTTGCAGGTGCAAAATTACCAAAACTTTTTATTTATTGTCTGTCCTTTAAGCTCATTAGTTTAAAGGTCTATTATATTGTTTTGTATGCAATACTTGAAAATAAATGGAAGGAAAACAAATTGACTATTAATTTCATCAATTGTTATTTTATGATTCAATAATTTATTTTAATGTTTTGACAACCAACATTGTTTTCAATTCTGTAATATAGTAGAAAAATGTATCACAATTTTTTTCTAATTTTAAAATTAAAGTCATTGTTAGCTTTAATATATATATATATATATTCTAAAAGTTAAAACGTCCTAAAAAGGATTGAAAACTCTTGGATAACCTTAACACTTTAGGGGCATAGGTTGATTGGATTTAAATTTATTTTGTGCAAGGGCATCACGAACATTTGGATATAAGATTTCAAAAAATAAAATAGATTCATGTTGCACAGAAATTTTATTGTGTATGTAACTATTGGACTGTTTTGGTGTGGTTCTAAAAAAGCCTTAAAATGCAGTACTGTGCTTTAAAAAGGTGGGATATTTTTAATCCCGCCGTGCCTCAAAGAGCTAACATATGCATTTGATTTAAATTAACATACTTGGCCCGATTTCCCGAACATCCATAAAAGAATTTCTATCTTGTAAACATGGCAAATAAGTTAGATCCCGTAACCTAAATCTCTATTTTGCTTGATTTGGCACATTTCCTTCCTCATATAAACAGTATAATTTCCAATAAAAATAACACCTTAATATCCTGACTTTGGAAGCAAGAATTCTACTCCAATAAAAATTAATTTGTTTCTGTATAAAAGTTGCTGATTGTAAGTGAAGAGCACTCCAGTTTCGTATTCTTTAGCTCAGTGACCGGAGCTTCCAGTCGTCTCGATTCAAGAGAAGCGAAAACACAAGCTACCTCCCGTTCGGAAAATCACAGAAGTGCAACTACATTCCACAGCAGTTCCACTCCAAAACCTCCACAGATGGAACTGAACTAGAATGACCCTGATTAATTCTCACGCGAGCTTTTTATAGGTTGGCGGTTAAAATAGAATTAGAATATACCAAATATTTACATTATGTACAATTGTTTAGAAATCCTCGTTTGTAACAAAATTGTTAGGTGCAAATCCAAGATTAATCGCGCTATTCAAGTAATAATAAAAGTAATTGTAAAACAAATCAAATTAAAATAGAATTTATTTGAGTCATGTACTATACAAATACCTTTTTTGGATATAAATTGAATCAAACTACTTTCCTTTTTAAATATAAAAGTTGGTATGGATAGTTTTCGGCTTCCGTGTTTAATATTTTTAAAAAATGCAATAAATTTTGTGATTTATTCAAGTTGTCTCTAAAAGTAATGTATTTAATATTCAAGAAGATATATAAAAAAAAATATACTTTTAAAGGGGTATTGGACTCAAAATTTGTAAAATTCTAAAAAAGAATAAATAAATAAATTATTGTAAAAAATAATACAAACATTTTTGAATAAAATGGCATAAGAATTTTGTTTCTATCATTAGTAGAACTTGAAATATTTAAGTTTTTGTTTCATGACAACTGTATCTCGGACATGCTAACTTGATACCTTGAAACTGTTTTTCTCGGTGATGTCTTTTTGTCTATTTTTTGAGTTTAAATTGATATAACTTAAAAACTACTTTTTATAAATTGATGAAACTTTCCACAATTATTTTTCGTATATATTTCTTTAATTTCTCTTCAGGAATTAAATTTTTTTTATTTAACTTTTTTTTAAAAAATTGTGAAGCTTAGTATACAATGGATTTTATACAGTTTTTGCACAAAATATTTTGTTTAACTTTTTCTAATTACTTTATTGAAAAATCATGAAGACAATTTTTTATATGAACTATAAGAAGTTATTTTATGCAAAAAGTTTTAAGCAATTTTCTGCTGTAAGCACGAGACATTCTTATCTGTTTAAGAGTAGAAAAAAGAGCCAAAATGTCCCTTCCGTCAGCCAGAGAATTGCCCGGGAGCAAATTGTTAAAATATAAATTTAATAGGGAAGGGCAAAAGCGCTATTTTTACAATAGGATAACTAATGATTGGAATGATTTGCCAGCAAATGTTGAAAATTCAGTGAGCGTAAAGAGTTTTTAAGAAACAGATGCACTGGGGGATCGTCAATGGGCAATAATTGGATTACACTGGCTAGGTAAGTCACTTATATTTTGTACTTTGAATGTATTTAATTTAGGTTATTTAGTTACTATATTTGGTTACTAATGTTTGCGTACTGTTGGATATTGTAAAATTTGTCAGCTTGCATTATGTATTGCATTTTTCCAGTACGATTGTCAAACTCTGTGTCAACTTTGTATATTGTATTGTATTATTATGTATAATCCTGTAACTATTGTATGCAAATATGCAAATTATATTTCTATATATACGTATATACATATTAGGGCGTATCGAAAAAATCGAAGTTTATCAAATCTCTTAGCGGTAGTGCGGAAAATTTGTGGACACTCATCAGTAATAAGTGTGTGAAATTTTAAAACTCTGGGTTAATATCTTCTGTCGCATCAATGGCCCCAAAGTTCCGAAAATTGGGCTAAAAGTGTTTAAAATTCAAAAATTCCTAAAAATTCCCATATTTCGTTTAACGATTGGGGGTAGTGGTTAAATGTTAGTATTGTTTAACAACAACAACTATAATTTTTTAAAAAAATTATAGGTTAATATCTTCTGTCGCCTCAGTGAACCGGAAATTCCGAAAATTTGAATAAAAAGGAATACAATTCAATATTTAATCAGCAGTCGCAGATTTCATTAATCGTTTTGAGGTAGGGCGTAATAAAAATTACTTTTTTTCAACAACAAAAAGTATGCAAGAATTATTGGTTAATATCTTCTACAACACTGGGTTTGGCTTACTGCAAGAAAAGTTAAGTGGAACACCTCTATTTTCACACCGAGAAACAAATTGGAGCGACCAATAAATCACATGATCATTTTCATTTATTTAGTATTTAGTCTAACTCTAGAATATTTTCTTTCAATTAGTTTCGATCTTCATATCAAACATATTTGCAGCAATGTAGTCGTTTCTTTTTAAGGAATTTTTTTTACACGTTGCTTAGTGACGCAGTCATTTGTTAGTAAAAGATATTGGTAAATATTAGAAATGCAAGAATCATCGCATTCAAAGTTTTCAAGTCGACAAATGCTGCAATACCCTATTTTTGGAACACTGAAGGATTTTTCACGCATGCTGCCAACACATGAAGACGTCATAAGATGTTGCGTTCATGAGAGATGGCGTATTGGTAATGAAACTGATGGAAATAAAGCTCTCTGTTATTGCAGAAACTGTTGCTTTGAAAATTGAAAGTTTATACGTCGATTCAACCATTCCTTCCGTTTCTAATAAGCGTGTTTGTGATATGATACACACTTACCATAAAAAATATCGTTCAATCATGAAAAATAGAAAACGTGTGGGAAGAAGCAAGACTGCTCTTGAAAATGTTGAGAACTTTAAAATGGAAGCAAAGAAACTATTCGACATATCTTCCTGTAAACGCGCTATTTTTAAAGAATGTATCTGTCCAGAAGAGAGCAAAGTTCCGCCAAATGAGCAGGCGTTCCTCAAAGACCAAAGAACGGAAAGAAAAAGTTAATTGGAAGTGTTGATGTACCCGAAACAAAACGACTTCAGAAACGTCAAATGAGAGTACAACAAAATGCTGTGCAAAGTAAAAAAAAGGCGTCTCCTGCTTCTGTTTCAAGCCTTACTCTGGAAAATGAAGATATGATGGAGGTGGATACCAAAGACGCACCCTACACACCGTTTCTTCAGAAGGATTCAAGGAGTCTTCAGATGCGTGTAAAATTGGACAGCACAATTATTGTCAGCCAAAGATATGGTGTTTCTAACAGAGCCACGGCTGCTATTGCATCGAGTGTTATGAAAGATTTAGGTTTATTATCGGAATCGAATTACAGTCTCGTAACAGACAAAAACAAAGTATGGAAGGAAAAATCAAGAGTTTACAAGCAAATGGTACCAAAATTAAATGAAAATCGTTCCAATCTATCTGGCCTTTATTTTGATGGACGGCATGACAAAACTTTAACATCAGAAATACTCTAGGGAAAGCAGTTCCAAAGAACAATTGTAGAAGCGCATTACTGTATTGTATTGGAGGCTGGTTTTTCGTACGTGGGGCATGTTACACCTGAAAGTGGATGTAGTCTTCATGTATCGAACAGCATTTACGAATACGTAACAAGTACTTTTTTGGATGATTTTAGCAAGCTCACAGTTGTCGGGTGTGACCGCACTGTGGTGAACACAGGAATGTTTAGTGGTGTAATTCGCAGGCTTGAAATGAAACTTTAGAGACCACTCCAATGGATTGTCTGCTTACTTCATTTTAGTGAGTTACCATTACGACACTTATTCCAGTCAATAGACGGCAAGTCTTCTGGCCCTTCATCTTACACTGGAGACATTGGACGAAAACTTAAAGGATGTGAAAAACTTTCAGTCATTGCTTTTAATAATATTAAATGCGAGTTGCCACACATTGATAGTAAATTACTCAGTTCAGATCAGAAATACTTATTCGACACTTGCACTGCCATTAGTTCTGGCTTTGTAGTCTAGATCTAGCTAACTGAGAACCAGGAACGTTGAATTTGGCCCGCTGGCTAAAAACTGCAAATCCAATACTGAGGTTAGATATATCTACATCAGACCCATCAAATGAGCTACTAACTTTAGTTGAATTATTCTAAGAGTCTACGCACCCTCATGGTTCCGAATTAAGATTAATCACTCCATAAAAGACAGTCCTAGACATCTGTAGCATTTTATAAGCTCATTTCGGTACTTGCATAAGAAGTATTGTGACGTAATCGATCCAGTTATTTCTCTAAACGCTTATTTTGCTGCTCCGGAAAACATGCTTTTGGCCATGTTAACTGATGAAAGATGTCATATCAGAATCATTGCAGCTCGAAGAATAATAAAGGCAAGAGAATTTAGCCGAGGTGTGAGCAGATTCGTTATTCCTGATATCAATTTTGAAGCTGGAGACTACATTGATCTCATTGATTGGAAAAAAATGTTTTGTGACATCACCGCCAGTTCTCCGAGAGATAAGTTCTCAAGATCTTTTGAAAATGACAGAGGACGGTATGCCGAAGGCCTGCTGGCACTTCATACAATTTCTTTCACATACACAAGCAGTCGAGCGAATTGTGAAGCTTGTCACGCCAGCTTCCGAGAAAACAGTTGGGCCTAAAAACAGGGATAAATTCATAAAAGCTACTCTAGAATCCAGAAAAAACATGTCGAAATTTGAGACAAAAAAGGATTACAAGTAGTAATGCTATCGTCAATTGTATATTTGAAAGGCAAAAAAATATCTGATCCCTTTAAAATGAGGTAAGTGTGACGTGTATTTTTTTTTTTTTTTTTTTTTTTTTTTTTTTTTTTTGAAATTTAGCCTTTTATTTTCCAAAATTTGGTGTTGCTGAGGTAGCAGAAGATATTAACCTATAATTATAAAAAAAAAAAAAATTACAGCTGTTGTTGTCAAAAATAGTAACTAGTAAGCACCATCCTTAAACTTACAGCGAAATCTGGATTTTTTTATGAATTTTTGAATTTTTATCACTTTTAGCCCAAATTTCGGAACTTTCGAGCTATTGAGGCGACAGAAGATATCAACCCAGAGTTTTAAAATTTCCCACACGTATTAGTGAGGGGTGTCCGCAAATTTTCCGCACTACCGCTAAAAGATTTGAAAAATTTCGATTTTTTCGATGCGCCCTAATACATATATTGTATATATATATAATATATATATATATATATATATATATATATATATATATATATATATATATATATATATATATATATATATATATATATATATATATATATATATATATATATATATATATATATATATATATACTCTTGATACTGTTGTTGGACTTGGACTTAACATTTGTATTTGTATAAATTAATTAAAAAAAAAACTAATATCAAAATTTAAACATTCTATTTGTCAAAAGTGCAATTAGAAGGCGAAATCTACTTAAGTTCGAAATTTCAGCGCATTAGTCTTATTGGAAGTCAATTTTAAAATAATTAAAAAAGATAATTAAAATTTATTGTCAAAAGCATAATTAAAAGAACAAAACTATGTGTTTAAAATTTCAAAGTCTTATGCGTTATTAGAAGTCACTTTCTATAAAAGCCACAATGAGTCACACCCAGACACGCAGACTCTTTGCTTAATTATTATAGAAATGGCGTAAGAGTTGTCAAAAATGGTTTTGAAGCAATATTTAGGTAGGAAATGTGATTTCGAAAATATTTAATCAAGTCTATGGCGCCTGGAAATATGAATGATCCCTCTTAATCCATGAAGAAAAGGTCTAATCCTTACCGAGAGTAAGTTTTGTGTCCCCTTATTTAGATATTTATTAATTTCCTTAAAGAGATTATCAGCCGTCTTCCATGGTGTGTAATGCTTCTCATTCTTCAGGTACATTGCCAAGGTCAAGAAGACATCAAAACCCACGTGGCCAGCCTCAGCTAGGAGAAAGGAGTCGAACAGAAGGTTGGAACGATCGGATGGGGTCAGAGCCTATGGATAAAACACGCACGTATGAAATTAACTTTTGTAGCGATGACACAGCAAGCCCAGTCATTCTAGGCAAAAAATAGGTCAAACCTTGCATAAATTCCCATTGAGCTGAAATTTTGCAGAGTAGCTCTATTTGATGCTCTGAGCAACCCACAAAAAGTCCCCTACTCTCCCCCTTCGGCTTCCTGGTTTTTTAGGTGCTGGAATGCTGGAGCGCTGGATAAATGCAGGAGCAGCTGTTACTGACGAACGGCTAGTCGCATTGATCTCAAATAGAGCTCAAATGAAAGGTAAATAAATGGGCTTTAATTTAAATATAAATTTGATATCATTCATTAACTTACAAATTGATAAAAGCCTGTCAAAGTCGAAAAACCATGTATTTTTCTATTATTTTTCGATTTGAGCGCTTCTATTATTAATAAATGATTTAACCCCCCCCCCCCCATTTGGCATAAAACTATTTAACTCTTTTTCAGCTTTCTAGAAATATATAAATATTGCTTGTGCGATAAATAGTTGCAGATATGCAAGGGTTTCAGTGACGCAATAGAAGTTTTCCCCTTTTCATTTGACTATCAAATGTTTGAGACTAAATGAGACTATTCCCATTTGGAATTGAAGGGTCATTACACCAATTTAGCCTCAAAAGTTGGCTCCCATCTTTCTAAAACACATGTGGAATTAAAAAACATGCGGAATCTGAAAGAACTCGGGGGTGCCTTTGACCGGAAATAGGGGAAACAGGACTGATATAGGAAGTTTCACAATTGTCCGGGATTTTTTAAAACGCTGATATCGCTGTTCGTTGTGACAATTTATTGATTGCTTGTTGAAAAGTATCACTCTTTTTCTTTTCATTGGGTTTTTCTGCTGCTAGTTAAAATATAACTTAAGATTACACCCTGTTTAAAGACTGTTGCACAAAGGCAATAATGTACTGAGAAAATTGCATAATCAGCGGATTCCCATTGAAAGTGACTATTAGAAAAAAGCTGCAGAAACGCTTTAAACTACAAGCTTACAATAAAATGATAATTTAAAGGACATTTTCAAAAGTGGTCTCATTGTTCATGTCGCTTATAGAAAAAGTTATATTTGCCCCTCTAGTATTCGAAAAGCTTTAAGAAATACAGTCTCAATGTCTGATAGATATTGATAGCATTATTTTGCTACCCCATCTTGTGTTCATCACGTAAATATTTTGAGGTTAAGGTGGTCCTACTACTAATGAACAAGAACAAATTCAAAGAGCACGGAAATGTGAATGTGCGAACATAATAGTATATGACACAAATAGTTATATGCAAACATAAAGATTTTCTGTCAAATAGTGGCAATTAAGCCATGCTCATACAACAACTACAGATTCGTCTTGAAAAGGGAGGAGTGGATGTGAAAGAAGCTGTAGGAGATGCTGATGCCTTAATTGTTGCCACTACTTTGGAAAAATCTAAATATAAATGAAAGGTGACAGTTCTTGTTACAGATAGTGATAGAATTATAGTGATAGAATTATAGTGATAGATAGAAACTAGTGATAGACAATGCTAGTAGCTAGAACTCCAAATAAAGCAAACGTTATGCTTCTTGTATCGAACGTCGGATCAAAAATTGCAAAATTGTACTATATTGTAGGTATACACAGAAAGATTTTTAGGGATATGAAGAACCATATACTTTTCATCCATTTTATGACTGGATGCGATACAACATCTGCACTGTAAAATAAAGGAAAGGGGTATCCTATCTGAAAATTTTCAAATAAAGAAAACGCTGGAAATTTTTAATTTGGTTGAAACAGATTGTGATAAAAAAGCAGAAGCAGGAGAAAATTCATGATAACACTTCACAAAAGCCAAAATTGGGCAACACTAAACGAATTACAGGTATACATGTACAGCAGAGGTATAGCCAAAATTGCAATAACCACCACTTTTAAATTAGAAACTCTCCCTCCAACGTCAGCTGAGGCACGTCATCATTCACTTTGTGTTTATCATCAAATACAACAGTGGTTAAGAAATGTTCCTCAACCTACAATGTTACCTACTTTTTCAGATGAACTGTTATAAATTATACCTTGCAACAGTAAGAGTAACTGCAACTCGAGTAGCGGGAGTGATTGCAGGAGAGCAGAACTTAAATGCTCAAATATTTGTGGACAATACCGAGGGATGTGCAAAAACAAATTCGTAGATAGTATACTATTTGATGAAGAAAGCAGCCTAGTATTTCTGCTTGATAAATATATATTCTTTCTATAAATATATATCTTCTAAAAGAAAAAAATAGTCTTTCTAGTCGTATAACCCTTCAACCACATTTAATATCACTTTCTATTTTATTTCGAGGACGGGGATTATAAGAATTATATCCTACAAGTATTGTTATTGCTTTTTTTTTTTATGCATTATTAGTTATTGCATTTTAACAATATGTAAATAGTTGAAAATTAAAATTTTCTAAGGAAAATATTTATTCAGCGATATTTTTTCTCATAGATGCGTATGACATGTTTATCTACATATCTATGTAATATGATATTGTATTCCAGTTTAAAAAAGGAAGGGGACACAGTACTGTAAAAATAGCCAAATTTTCGATTTTTTTTTATTTACTATAATTAAAATTTGGAATCTTCTAAATACGTATACAAAATTTTAAAACTGTATCTACGTTTTTGAATGAGTTATTTGACTTTTTATGCTGGTTGACAGGAGAGAAAATGTAAACAAACACCACATATCGTCTGCTTACGTTGGATGATATACTCGGGAAAATAAATTCATTTACAATTATTTCCAGTAACTTTAGTTTGAAGTGAAGTGAGTTAACTTGAAACGCTTCAATTGCTTTTAGTTTGTTTACATTCGAAAAACGTGATTTTTTTCTCGTGGTTCTTTTAAATTGTTTGGCTAATTTTAGGATTTATTGCTTCCGTTTTCATGCCAACTACTGATTTATCTTCGTCAGTATTACTTTATAGTTAAATTTTAATCTGCATTATTTATTTGTTTTCATTTATAATTGTTTATAATGCCTAGAACAAAGCGTTCGAAGGCTGCCGGGAAGCAGAATTCTGCAAAGAGGTGGTGCAGTATTGATAACGACGCAAGTTTGGTAGTTTCGGTTTCAAGTACCGACTCTAATGCATTACCACAAACTAATGCAAGATTTTCTTCGATAGAAAACAGTTTTAATGAGACATTAAAATCTGACTGTGATACCGTGGAATGTGAGCTGGTTAAATCTCCCACTTATGTTGTTGTTGATGTTGATATGCTGACAAAACTTTTCAGCAATCAGCTGTGCAAAAACTGCAAATCCACTGGATTACATGTCGTGCTGGGCAGAAAATTTGGTTTTTGCCATGAACTGAAGGTCACTTGTGAGTTTTGTGACACCTCACGCACTTCAAGAAAGATCTCAAAGCATCAGAGAGGATTAAGTGAGCCATATGACATAAATCTTCGTGTAGTCCAGGCATTTATGAGTTTCGGAAAAGGCTACATAGCTCTTGAGAAGTTTTGTATGCATACAAATATGCATCTAATGTCGAGTAGGATATTTAATGTTTACAAGCAGATGCTGAATTCATCAATTACGGAAGCAACTGAAAAACAGCTACAAGTTGTCAGAACTAATATAAAAAAAGCGTATCACTCAGAAAAAGACGGAATCACTGAAATAGATGTTTCTTTTGATGGCACATGGTTAACTCGAGGACATTCTTCTCAAATTGGTGTTGGTTGTGTCATCGATTTGTTGACTGGTTATGTAGTTGACTTTCATGTAATGTCTAAGTATTGCGGCGAATGTGAACTTTCTAAACGTCAACTCGGAGAAAAATCTGCAGAGTATGCAGTTTGGTACGCCGGCCATAAAGACTCGTGCAACATAAACCACACAGGTTCCTCTGGCGCAATGGAAGTGCAGGCAGCTTCTCATTTATGGTCCAGATCTGAAGGCATCGGATTTCGTTATACGACTGTTCTCTCAGATGGGGATTCAAAAGCATATTTGCATTTTAAAGAAATCAAAGTTTATGGACCAGATATAAACATAAAAAAAGAAGAATGTATCAACCATGTTAGCAAGCGACTCGGGACAGCTCTTAGAAAATGTGTTTAAAGAATTCAGATCACGGGGAGTGACACTTGGAGGAAAATCCCATGGCAGCTTGAAGGAAGACACTATTAGAAAGCTGACCAGATATTACAAAAATGCCATATTTCGAAATAAGGGAGATGTGGATAAAATGAAAAGTGGTATTTATGCGACTCTGTACCACAACATATCTACAGATAAGAAGCCCCAGCACTTCAAATGCCCTCCTGGGAAAGATTCTTGGTGTTTTTACCAGTCGGCTATAGCAAATGGTGAGAAACCTGATTCTCACCATAAGAAAATACAAACACCAATAAAAAAAAGCTTTCTGCAATATATCATGCCAATTTACCAGCGACTCGCCTCAAATGAACTTTTGGAAGGATGTAAAAGATGTTCGACACAAAATGCAAATGAAAGTTTGCATAGCGTTATCTGGAGTAAGTGTTCCAAAACAACATTTGCATCTAAGAAACGCGTTAACATAGCTGTGTGTGATGCTATCACCGAGTTCAACGTCGGAACTGTCAAGTCGCTTCAAATGCTACAATTAGTGAATAAATTAAGTTTAAATAGACAATCCACAAATTTGGCCATATGGAGAGACTATCGCAGGATATATCAAAGAAAAAGAAGGAAGGTAATGTCCTATAATTTAGTGCAGAAGAAAATAAAACTTGCTCGTAAACGTAGAGAAAGGTCTAAAGCTAAAGCAGAGGGCATCACCTATAAAGGTGAATTTTTTTTATTTTGGTAAGGTATTTTATTAGAGTAATTAATATGTAATAATTAAGTATAATATGAAACCTGCCTGGTCAAAAATATTGAATGCGTAACTTGTTCAAAAGCAGACATCGCCCATCATAAAGTGCTAAGTACTCAAAAACAGAATTCCAATATATTTACCATTTAACTTAATGTATCAATTATATGAAAATTAGTTAAAAGCATTTTCAAAAGTGTGTTGTAATAATACTATCTATAACATATTTAAATTTGATAACTGTGTATAGGTTTCAAATTATGTTTTTCGAGAAATGAAAACTTTAAATCCATTTTTCTCACTGTTTTTTTTTTTTTCTTGATATCCAGTTTTTCGAAACGCTAAGGGTTTTTTTCTAATCAAAGGATAAATCTGAAATTCTTAAAGAATGTTGTTAAATATGTCTATTTTATAAATTGGCATTCTAAATAGCAATATATGTTGTACTTTTCACTTTTTTTTAACACTAAAGTAAAATGTTTGCAGATTTATAAAAAAAATGTGTGTTCTTATGAATAAACATTTATATTGTAATTAATTACTATGAGTATTCCAGATTTGAATGCCAATTCTCATATAATATAGTTCAAAGAATTTTTTACAAAAATTTTGAAAAAAAAAATTAATATTTAAAAAAGCCTTAGCGTTTTAAAAAATGTGTAAAAAATTTCAAATTTTTAAAATTTTTAATATATAAAAAAAGAATTTAATTTTTTTGTGTGTGAAATATTGTTTATTCATATACATTCAAATAAGAGACATAAATTTTTTTATTTAAAAATGCAATAATAAAAATAAATGTCTAAGTGGTACTTTAGTGGTACCTACCCCTTAAATGGAAAAGACTTGAGGAAAATGGTTATTGTGTCTGATTTGATCAGGGTGAAACACCGCACGCTTTATTATGAGACTCCCATTACGAGGTAGGGTTTCACTGAAACGCTCATATATCTGCAACTATTTATCACACAAGCAATATTTATAAATCTCTAAAAATCTGAAAAAGAGTTTAATAGTTTTATGCCAAATGTTTAAATCATTTATTAATAATAGAAGCGCTCAAATAAAAAAATAATAGAAAAATACATGGTTTTTCGACTTTGACAGGCTTTTATCAATTTGTAAGTTTATGAATTATATCAAATTTATATCTAAATTAAAGCCCATTTATTTATCTTTCATTTGAGCTCTATTTGAGCTCAATGCGACAAGCCGTTCGTCAGTAACAGCTGTTCCAGCATTTCTCCAGCGCCCCAGCATTCCAGCACCTAAAAAATCAGGAAGCCGAAGGGGGAGAGTAGGGGACTTTTTGTGGGTTGCTCAGGGCATCAAATAGAGCCACTCTGCAAAATTTCAGCTCAATGGGAATTTATGCAAGGTTCAACTCTAGAATGACTGGACTAAGCAGCAAATCTAAGCAAGCAAACTACTGCATTCAGTTATTGTTGAATTGGGGGATTATTGTTACGCGTTTATTTCTGGTAGACAATGCTTTACTTTATCTAGGGTTCGCAACGTATACCTTGAGAGGACAAAATTTGTTATAAGACACCTAATCGTCAGTACTTCGCCTCCTCGTGCGTTTAATACTGAAATGGTTCCTCTTGGCGTGGTCAAAACATGATCCTTGATTAAGATATCTCACCCTAGCTTCAAAAGTGGTTCAAGTTAGTCTTTTTATTTTTTTTTAGTTAAAGTGTGCAAAGAATCATACAGTACGTGGATCCGAAGCTGGAAGATAAGCTGAACTCATTTTCAACATGAATTATACCTTTAAACAATCTTATGTTGACCAATCAGCTTCAAACACATGCAGTCTGTGAATCTGTACACACTTTAATTCAAAATGAGGGAATTTGAGTAGTAACACTTTTGAAGTAAGGGTACTGTAATGTTCGGCATTGTTGCCTTTGGTTATATTACTCATGAAACTACGTTCCACTGGAACATTCAATAGTTGATGGCGATCACAATTTGCACTTTCAATTCCGGTTTATAGTTGACATTCTAGTTTTTAAACGCTTTAACAGTCCCCCTCTGCTTAATTTCAAGAGTGTGGTGACACCACTCATTCTCACTTCATGGCTCCAAACATCACTCTTTCATTTCGTCCAGTAGCGTTGTATCCCCTTTTCTTTACAAAAAATTTCTACTGCTGTAAGCACAAAGTTTTCTTTTTCTAAATGCTAATCTCCTCATTTCCTCTGACGGTATTGGTGTGACATCATAGCTAATTTGTTTAAAACTGTCAAATGCGCATAACAACTTGTACACTAAGTATTTTAATATATAGAGTTGCAAGGCTTTTATTCTTGACAATCTAATATAGGATAGAACATAAGTAACTTGACAATCGAATTTACACAATCGGACAACTTGACAATCGGATGACTAATAAAAAATATATTCTTTTTTTAATTTTGTTTATTCAAATTTAAAATATAGCTTAAAACATTGGGCACATTAAAATTTTACATCTAAAAAGTCATTATAAAAATACCTCGTGGTTTCTCATAAGCAAATCCGTAAGTATCTTCCATTCTTCTTTCCCGTAGTTGACTAGATAATAGCCTGTTTGGTTTATGTTGAATTTGATCCATTCAGAATATTCCGCAGAAACAGAAAACTCCGCTACATAAAAATGTGCACATAAATTAGTATTGAACTATTATAAGAGAGCGCTTTCTTATATACGAATGCATAATATTTATTATTTGCAATTATTTTGCTTTTGAATAGGAATTTATTAAAAAAATTATTCGACTTTAAAATGCATACTTTCCTGGTCATCATGTATCCACACAATACCATTCGTTCCTTTGCTGGTAGTATAACTGAGAGGAATGCTCCAGATAGACCTAAAAAGTTATTAGCTTTTTAAATAATGGTGTTATACTGTGTTCATTTTTCAAAGTGCATGCTCAGTTCCTGAGACAATGAATTCGTATATAAAAAAAATATTATGATCCTCAAAAAAGTTGGAGTAAAACCTTTGAAACTTTTAAAATAAACAACAACATGGATTTATGGGTTTTTAAATTATCTCAATTGATTTTTTTTCCAACTGAACTCCGCACATGCTACTATAATAAACAAAAATTTACTATCATTGAAATAATAAGAATAAAAAAAAAATATTATGTGTTCATGAAATATCTCTTCTTGAAATATGACATGATATTATTAGCATTACGTATAATAATAGAAGCAAAAACTAAATATTCTTGAATTCATACTTAAAGAAATCCAACATCCTATAATAAATGGGGAAATAAAATTTATCGAGCAATTATTTAGTGACTTATTAATTTTTAGGAGCAAGTCAATAAAGATCCAATGAAATGTGAATACAATATGCGAGAAAATATACAAATGCAAGAATTCTACGTTGCGCTTTGTAATTTAATGAGACCGTTTTTGGGTTAAATAGGATTTCCACTATATCATCAGCAGAAAAATTTTCATGCGCTGTCATATTTCTTTGTTAACTGATTTTTTTTATACAGGAAGAAAGTTAAGTCTTTTTTCTTTCTTTCTTTTTGCTGTAATATAGTAATACCCGTATTAACTTAAGTAAAATAATTCGACACAAAATTACTTGTATGTAGAGTTCGTTTCATGAAGACGTATTTCTTCGTTTTTCAGAAACATTCTCTGTTTGGCTACAAAAATTGACGAATTAGGATCCTTCCTTTTCACAGTAATGAAGGGAAAACCCACTTGATCGGTCCAAGTTTCCATGATCTCTTTAATACTCCTGTCTTCCTGTGAATATAATGTATAGAATTTTTCAGAATAGAAGAAGAATATAGAATTTTTCGTTGTTAAATGAAAGATTCTTTAAATTAATGGGTAAAATTCCATTAGCCAGGTAGCATACTAGCAAAAGGTACATTGATTCAGGTCATAGAAGAGAATAAGGGTGCGTCATTGGTCAATTTTCCTGTCAGTCTGAGGAAAGGTCGTTGACAAAGCAAGAAGTAACGCACACAAAAAATGGCGGCCAACATACCGAATGCTTGGTTGCTAGTTCTAATAAAAAATTTGCTTATTGTGTTTGAAAATGTAAATATGAAAAAGGAAATTAGTGTCTTCATTACAAGTAACGACAAATCATTGCATGAAAAAAATAAAATAAAAAAATATTGACTTTTGACAACTTTCGACCAACTCTATATGAAACCCAATTCTTGCCAAATGGGTAAAATTATTTGCTGGTAGCATTTTAATGAAAGTGGTGATTGTATAGTCATATTCAATTAATTTGTGACTTCAAAATTGTAATATATTTATCAATAAATGCAAAACTAATATTTAATAACAATGGCTTAGAAATTTGCTTAGTGGCACTATCTAAGTGATCATTTAACAAATTCCAATTTTTGATATAAGTTGACATAAGCTGTAAAATTTTCATAAAACAAATAAAATCGGTGTTTATTTCGTTAAAGAAACCTTTTTCATTTGCTTTAAAATGAAATTTCATATTATCCAATGGAGAATGAAATAATCCATCTTATCCTACGCCCTTGTTTAGCTTTTGTGAGATACAATGTCTTTATCATATAAGGTTATATTATTTATATATAATTTTAAATGTGACTAAATGTGTGTTAATTTTATAGAAATTTATTTTATAAATTTAATTTAGAAATTAATTTAATTTCTGGAAGAAGTTTGTGTGTCAACATAGTTCCTTTAAAACGGTGCTAAATAATTTTAGCACGAAAAAAATATAAAAGAATTTAAATTGACTTAATTTAATAAAAATAAATGTTCAACTGGACACGAACAGAAGTAGAAAAAGTTAGGAATTCTTTTGGGTTCGTTCGTTGAATTAATATTCATTGAAGACGTTTTATGTGTAAAAATAAGTTTTATTATTTTTTTTTTAATTTATGGATTGAAAATAAAACGAAATATATTGTGTTTTTATTTTATTTTTTACTTACAGTTATATAGAACGTTAGTTATACATCTTTATAATTTCTATAATTTATCAACTATCATAAATAAATAAATATATATTAATTTTCATAACCTTTTCTTAAAATACTATAAACCAATATAGTACTAGACGATAAAATGTATCTTAAGTATAAGTCTATGTTAAAAAGCTCCATATTTATTAATAATTATTATTATTATTATTATAAAAATGGAACAGATATATTAAAAAACATTTGGGGATTTTTTTTCATTTGGCAATCCCAAAAAGCCCAAAATTAAAATATAAATAATAATAGAATTAAGTTAAAATATAAATAATAATAAAGAATCAAATTAAAATAAAATTTTAAAATAAAATCTGTTGCCAGAAACAGCATTTATCCGGAGGAGGAAGGGGTAGCAAAAAATAACCAAATAAAATCATGTCGAAGAAATGTCCTGTGCTACATCTGTCCCATAAAAATTATTATTGACATGTTTGAAAACATTACAATTTAATAGATATGTTCTTTGCGGTAAAAGGTGATTAATTTTTTTCTGGGATATTAAAAAAAAACCAAAAAAAAACACACGTTTTATTTACTTCCTTATTATGACAACAAGTAAGCAATAATTTTTAACAAAAGAATAAGAATTGATATTTATAGAACAGCATTCGAGTTTTAGAGTTTTTGATAAATAGTAGTTTTTCTTTTACGTATTTACTTTACAAATAATAATAAATGGGAGTTTTCAATACTTCCAAAATTTATTCAAGCTTTCTTTATAAATTTAAAAAATTTGTTCTTGGTCGTTCATTAGATTAAATTGGAATAAAATGTTGATTACAAACTAAATTGTCATTGATAAAAAATCATAGTTGTAAAATCGCATTTAATTTTCCATTTGCGTTCAAAAGGAATAAAATATAAGGCTTTGATCATAACAATAGACGCTCTAAAATCAACAAATCTGGTTTAGTAGCACATTTAATTTTGTAAGAGACTATTCTCAACACATTTAAAAACATTAAAATATAATAGGTTTCTTTCTGTGCTATAAACACGTTATTAATATTTTTTTGTGATATCTCTATATATATAAGGCAAAGCCCTCACTCACTCACTCACTCACTCACTCACTCACTCACTGACTCACTGACTCACTCATCACTAATTCTCCCACTTCCCACATAGTCACAACTCTGAAAATCGGCACAAATATCAACAATGGTAAAAATAGAAAAAGTAAACTATTCCGATCTCGATTAACACACTTTAAGGGGTCGAAAAGGGGTCAAACGTTCCAAACGGGGGACATTCGAAAATCCTACTTCCCACATAGTCACAACTCTGAAAATCGGCACAAATATCAACAATGGTAAAAATAGAAAAAGTAAACTATTCCGATCTCGATTAACACACTTTAAGGGGTCGAAAAGGGGTCAAACGTTCCAAACGGGGGACATTCGAAAATCCTACTTCCCACATAATCACAACTCTGAAAATCGGCACAAATATCAACAATGGTAAAAATAGAAAAAGTAAACTATTCCGATCTCGATTAACACACTTTAAGGGGTCGAAAAGGGGTCAAACGTTCCAAACGGGGGACATTCGAAAATCCTACTTCCCACATAGTCACAACTCTGAAAATCGGCACAAATATCAACAATGGTAAAAATAGAAAAAGTAAACTATTCCGATCTCGATTAACACACTTTAAGGGGTCGAAAAGGGGTCAAACGTTCCAAACGGGGGACATTCGAAAATCCTACTTCCCACATAGTCACAACTCTGAAAATCGGCACAAATATCAACAATGGTAAAAATAGAAAAAGTAAACTATTCCGATCTCGATTAACACACTTTAAGGGGTCGAAAAGGGGTCAAACGTTCCAAACGGGGGACATTCGAAAATCCTACTTCCCACATAGTCACAACTCTGAAAATCGGCACAAATATCAACAATGGTAAAAATAGAAAAAGTAAACTATTCCGATCTCGATTAACACACTTTAAGGGGTCGAAAAGGGGTCAAACGTTCCAAACGGGGGACATTCGAAAATCCTACTTCCCACATAGTCACAACTCTGAAAATCGGCACAAATATCAACAATGGTAAAAATAGAAAAAGTAAACTATTCCGATCTCGATTAACACACTTTAAGGGGTCGAAAAGGGGTCAAACGTTCCAAACGGGGGACATTCGAAAATCCTACTTCCCACATAGTCACAACTCTGAAAATCGGCACAAATATCAACAATGGTAAAAATAGAAAAAGTAAACTATTCCGATCTCGATTAACACACTTTAAGGGGTCGAAAAGGGGTCAAACGTTCCAAACGGGGGACATTCGAAAATCCTACTTCCCACATAGTCACAACTCTGAAAATCGGCACAAATATCAACAATGGTAAAAATAGAAAAAGTAAACTATTCCGATCTCGATTAACACACTTTATGGGGTCGAAAAGGGGTCAAACGTTCCAAACGGGGGACATTCGAAAATCCTACTTCCCACATAGTCACAACTCTGAAAATCGGCACAAATATCAACAATGGTAAAAATAGAAAAAGTAAACTATTCCGATCTCGATTAACACACTTTAAGTGGTCGAAAAGGGGTTAAATGTTCCAAACGAGGGATATCCGAATGTTCCTCTTCCAATGTAGTCATTTTTCTGATATTTTTTTGCAAATGTTAAAAAAATAAGTCATTCCAATATCGATTAACGAATTTTTAAGGGATGAAAAGACGACGCAACATTGAAACTATACGAGGATTAACTTAATGTCTAATTAACTTAATTCCAATACAGCTACTACTTTGAAATTTAGAACTAAGAGCAAACATAAACACAATAAACTATTCCAGTTTACTATTCACAATTATAAATTTCGTTTAAAATGTCAACAAAGGAAAGTTCCTATTTTGATAAATCAATTTGTCGGGATCGAAAAGGGAGCAAACGTCTGAAGTGTAGAATACATGAATGTCTTTTGATCGCTAAAATGCTAATGGTAAAATTTCGTAGCGCAGCACGGGTATTCAGCTAGTTCAGAATTTAAAAGAATGAACAGGGAGAATCTTGTGTATGTTATTTTATTTTAACACTGACAACCTAAATGTGACTATATACCATTTAAAAATCATTCTATGAAAATATCATAGTTAAGCAGAAATGTGGTTAGTTAACATATTTTTAGAATTAAGTTTTAAAAACTATAATCTTAAAAATGTATTATAACCAAGGTTTTAAAAAATTATGCGGTGCGTTGATGTGGCACTTTATTCAGAAATATTTTAGTTTCTTCCTTATAATGGCAACAAACAAATGATTATTAATAAAATAATAAGAATTGATATTTTAAGAAATAGCATAGGATTTTCT
Organism: Linyphia triangularis; assembly: GCA_963978545.1. NCBI lineage: Eukaryota > Metazoa > Arthropoda > Arachnida > Araneae > Linyphiidae > Linyphia > Linyphia triangularis. The sequence goes on from OZ021722.1 coordinate 90,937,520, forward strand.
GATTCACACGAATATTTTTGACGTTTAAATATTAAAATAATAATAATAATAACAATAATCAAATGACGTTATAGTTGTTTAAAAAATTTATTCCAGAGCTACATAATTTTATTTGATAAATATTCAAAATTTGTACTGTGTTGTTAAGCAGTTAATTAGATTCAATTGGAATAAAACATTAATCAGAAAAAAAAGAAGAAGAAAATATCATTTATAGAGCAGTCCCAGCTTTAAAATCAGTTCCTAAAGTCAACATTTAAAGCATGGAGACGAGTATTAATTTGAAATGGCGCGGCTCGTTTTATTCTCTGTGTCAACACAGTAAACATTGTTACGTGCTTAACGGCTTCCATGAAATCAACGGATCAGCCAATGACCTACTGCAATTTTCTTCAATGACCGGAGTCAGTGTACAGTATGCTTATATGCCGGCGGGTAACAAATAAAAACCATCAATTGTGAGTGAGGGTTGGTGATGGCACAAGGAACTACCATTAAGATTTTCATCAAAATCGCGTATGCGCCTGTGGTAGCTACCATCGAAAAAAAACAACATGTTTTTCAATTATTTCTAAAAAACGGCTCTAACGACGTGTTCAAAATCGCTGTGGTAATGCCTCTTAAGGTGTTCTAAGCATCCCCACCTCCGAAATTCCCGTACAAATGTTTTAATGGCGAAAAAAAGTTGAAAAATAAATGCCTTCAACACTGAGTTTCCTTGAACATACCTCATCAACGATAGTTTTTTTCTTTCCCCTCAGTTTTGCTTATAATAAAGGATAATATAAGGATTACCGAAAAGTATATCGCAAAATCCCCATTTTGAAAGAGGTTTTTTCTTTTTCTTTTTTTTTTTTTCTTCCTTTTTTTTTTCCCCTTCTAAAAAGAACCATACAAGAATTATTGAAAAAAGTATTATCACCATACTGACCTGTAATTGAAAGTTGGGCGATGTGCCACACCCTTAGTTAAATAAAGATATGGATCACTCAATTTTTCGAATTCATTCTTTCAATTTTTTAAAATAAAATTCTAATGTTTCTATACTAGTGTAATTCGACCACAACAACATTTTGTAATTGATTTTTTTGCTCAAAAGTATATCACTTAAAAACCAAACTTCACGTTAGTATAATAAACTTATATTATTAAACAATAAATACACTTAGAATGTTAAAAAACATATGGAGTTTCGTTTTATTCGTGTTGTTTTATTTGTAAATCAGTTTGTGCATTAACAGTATCCGTGACTAAAACAATGTTTTTTTACACGTGTGTAAAAACATTACAGAAATTAAGTTGAATCAGAGCTTCACAGTGGATTGTAAAATATGACCTATTAGAACTCAAGGACTGGATAAGATAAAATATGATTGAAGGTTCCAATGTTTTAATTTTTGATGTTTGTTGTCTTATCAAGAAGTTTCAGTTCGTACCTCATTTGTTTAATGCAGAAATCTCCCTCATATGAGAACTACTTCTGTAGACATGATGCAATGTTAACATTATCGAATCTTGATAAATTTCTTAATCTAATAATGAGTGACAAAATCGTAATTTGGTGTTCCACATACTTTAAAGTGTAACAGTCATAACCTGTACTAATCAATGTAATGCTGTTTAATGGGTAAAATAAAGAGGAGTGGCATATGTCAACATTGCAACATCAAATATAAAAAACCGACGATAAAGAATATATTTCGTAGAAATTAACAAGTAAAAATATTTATGTTAATTTTTTTTAATGATAATGCGGCTTGTAAATATATATATATTTTTTTTAAATTTTAAAAAAGTTAAAAATTTAATTTTAATTTCGGAGTTTGTATCCATAATTAACACCATTAATAAAATAACAAAGAACTTTTAAATTTGAATGGTACCGACTACTTTCTTGAGCAGGTATCTGTATTTATTTATATTAATAAATCCTTATTGCACTTAGTTTGATACTAAAATATCTCGTGACTAATACGAATTTATTCGATAAACTGTTCCACATGGAAATTTGCAATTGCAACGCTTTCTATAGTGAACTGAGTTGATTCAACTAAGCGACTGGTGTGAAAGGACGAATATCGAGTAATGTCTTATGCGTTGAATCAACTAGTGAGGATGAGAACGCTAGATGCACTTGTGCTTGCAAACAAACCACCTGGCCTGGGTGTGAAGGAATTCAAGCCATTCCCTACCATTTGCTATCTGGCTAGACTGACCTGGAAAAGAAGTTGATTCAACAAGTTGTCTAGCGTGAAAGAGCCATGAAAGAGTCTTCTCACGGCAGTCAACTAGTTGAGAGTCAGGCCTCTTTCACACGTGGCGACTAGTTGATTCAACTAGTTTATCTGGCGGGTGATTAGGAGTGTGGCCATTTAGGAAATGATAGGGAATCGCTTGAACCCTTTCACACGCAGTCAAATCGTCCGCCCAGGCGGTTTGTTTGCAGGCACAAGTGCCGCTAACGTTCTTATCCTAACTAGTTGACTCAACATTGTACTGACCACCCATTGGGAAAATAAGTTGATTCCACAAGTTGCCTCGTGTGAAATTGCCAAGTTAACTAGTTGAAAGTTTACCAACGTTTTTTGTTAAAAGAGGCCTTTTTGCCAAGCAACTTAGTTGAATCAACCAAACCGCCTCGTCTGAAAGAGCCCGTAATTTACCGCTGATCTCGATCTCATTGCATAAATTTAATTAATGCGCAAACGTTAAGCTTAGATAATCTGAGCCAGAAACTCAGCAGACCGAAATAAAACGTTAAGAGTTTTATCATTTCATAATTTTTTCGTCGACTGTCAACCTTTTCGGTAATTGTCTTTCAGTAAGTTTATCTACTTTTAAATAATTTATATTAACTTCGATTTTTGTGTGAATGTTTGTCAATGGCGGGAAAATCTACAGATGCCTAATTAACCCTTTTGCCTCATCCCATTGGGCTGAAACTTGGCAGATAGATTCTATGTCGTTGACAACGCATTCTATCAAATTTTGGGGGCTGCCACTGTCACTAAAAGGTCACTTTTATGGAATACTAATAAACCAACTTGCGATCATTGAAGAAACTCTTTCCTGTTAGCAAAATTGTTGAAATGAGTGAATGAATGAATTAATTGTTTTAATCAGAATAAATAAAAGATATTTGCTTGAGTGCATATATTCACGTTCATTTCTAATGCATACATTTTGAACAGTAGCTTACAGCATATTTTGCTGATAGAGATGTTTTTAATATTTAAAATTAGATGTCAACACTAAGCACAAGCTGGGCACAGAAACGGCGCCATGTTAATGAATATAAAAATTGGCAATGCATATAAAGGATTTATATTAAAAACTTTGTTTTAATGAGTTATATTATTTATTAGATGGAAACATTCGCACACAGAAATTTTTTTAAGGATTCAGCACCGTAAACAATAACACAGCAAACAAAGTTCGTAGATTTTTTTTTTATAAAACTGAGTTATTGTTAGAACGTTATTCTTTGTATTTTGTTCTAAATAATGGTAAAGTTTAATGGTTAAATCAATTTCACGAAGTGACTTTGAAACTTTAAGTTGAATTAACAGTGTAATTAGAAATAAGTTAATTATTTTTAAATTAAACTACGTGAATACCAAAGCTATGTTTAAAATAAAGTTTTAGCACATCAAGGTGACTGCTTGGTTTTGAACCACGTATCTCCTGATCGCTAGCCTGCCACCTTATCTACTGCAATACCGAAGATTGCTGAATCTTTCCTCAAAATGATAACACAAAAAAAAAAAAATCTTATATTTTAAATTAGTGAAAGTTGTTTTTAAACATTTTTGCGTATCGATTCGTATGTAAAGCTGGTAAACATCTATTTCATATATAAAGCAAGTACTTGTTATTTTTTTAAAAATCTGGCACACTTTTCATTAGTACTTATTTTTGGTATATATTTGCGTAATTGTGTACTCAAGTACACTGGTGTGCAATGTAAAAATTTAGCAGATAGCCATGAAATTGCAGAAAAGGAGGTCTGGAGATCAATACAATGAACGCGTAAGTCAGTAGAAACGTCATGCGTATGCAAATATAAGGAACGAAACGTCAGAGGCGACGTGAGCGTACGCAAAACGCATGATGTCGGCGCGTGCAGCTCAACAGTAGAATAAAAGGAAGGGCGGAGACGCAATTCAACATATTCGGTGCAAGTGCCAGTGAGAAAGTTCGTGAAATATGGCTAGAAGAAATCACATGGACGACTTCACACGTGGAAGAATGATCGGAAAGCTAGAGGAGGGGAGTACTGTCACCAGTGTAGCTGCAGAGTTCGGAATCAACAAAAGTATCGTTTCGCACGCTTGGAAAGTGTTCCAAACCACAGGTACGGCTGTTAGAATGGTTGGTAGTGGCCGCCCGAGGAACGACAACTGCAGAGGATGACCGATATATCGTCATGCAGGCGAAAAGAGGCTGACAGCAGTCAGCAAGCGCCATTGCTCAGCAACTCTGTACAGCAACGGGGCGACAAGTGTCGCGGTTTACTGTGGCCAGACACCTTCACAGAGGGGGCGTATTCGCTCGCCGTCCTGAACGCTGCCTCCCGTTGAAAGTTGGCCACCGATGCCACCGTTTACAGTGGTGCAGAGAGCATAAAAACTGGACAACTGATCAATGGAGTCGTGTCCTCTTTACGGATGAGAGTCGGTTCAGTACCGGAAGCGATTCTCAACTTGTTTTGATTTGGAGAGAGGTCGGGACCCGGTTTTATTCCAGTAACATCAAGGAAAGACACTGTAACGGTGGTCCTGGAGTTCTTGTCTGGGGAGGCATTATGCTGAACGGGCGAACTGAGCTCCACGTTTTCGACAGAGGGTATGTAACCGGGGATCGCTAATGTGAGGAGGTACTCCTTCCCCATGTGCGTCTGTTCCGAGGTGCCATTGACCCAGACTTCATTTTTATGGATGACAATGCACGGATTTTTTTGGATGACTTACGGACATTTTTATGGATGACTTACATCCTCCGGAGAACACCCAACAACTCAAACAGATACTGATTGAGGAATGGGCACTCCTACCGCAAGAAATGTTGCACCAGCTGGCTCTGAGTATGCGGAGACGGTGGGAAGCAACCATTGCAGTGAGGGGAGGGCATATCCCATATTAAGGAACATCTGCTTGTTGTTCTTCCTCTTGGATAGACAATCATGAGTCATGATACTATGCGTTCAATAAAGCTTGTTTTTGTTTTATTCCATCCCGTATGCAATACATTCCTTTTTCAGCGCCGATACTTTCGTCCTCCTTTACGTACATAATACTCTCCCTCATTTCTAAATTTCATGTCTCTCAGATGATTTCTCTTTGAGTTATGGCAAAAAACCCACCTGTTGCTTAAGTTTTGCACACCAGTGTAGAAACTAATAGGTTTGTATTTTTATTATGAATATTTTTTCTTGGTGTGGAAAGAATGATTTCCTCGTGAAAGAAACAACCCGGATTTGGATTTGAAATACGAATCTATCTACATTATTATAGCATGATATTTATTGCAACTTTTAATTGAAAGAGTTGTATGTGAATCTAACGTTGTTGTAGCTTACGTCATTTTGCATTCATAGCGACGATATGATTACACGCTAAAACATTCGTTGACCAAATCTTACTCATTTAGAACATAACAAACTCAAAAAAAAAAAAAAATTGATACTCCCAAAAAGCCCCTAGACGGTGTAAAAAAAAAAAAAAAAAAAAAAGAAGAAGAAGAAGAAAGAGGGAGGGGGAAAAAACCACCAATTAAAATGGTCAGCCAGACAAAGTTCTGAAATCTTATGTTTGCAGCCAAGGGGATACTTGTGCACAATGAACTAAATTTGGATGATTGGTTGGGAGGAACCACCATAAGCAATCAGTACTTTTCAGACTAGGGTTTTTATAAAGTTAAGGTATACGAACACCTTCGATAGATTTTTTTTTAAATTCTATTAAAAATTTAATTTATTGGTATATTTCTATCAACTATAAATAAAAAAAGTGTTTAATGATAAAATTTGTAAAATAAAATATTTTTTATTAGTTTAAAATACAATAAACTGCTGAAAAAGTCATAAAATACACTGTTCCGCATATTGAAATAAAATGACACCTATTCAATATTTTTCAATTTTTTAAACTGAATTAGAAAGAGTAATGGACAAAGAAGGCTGTATACTAGAAACTTATCAATACATTAATATTTGAGGATTTTATAAACTTTTGAAATCAACGCTTAAACAAATGCCCTAAAGCAGCACATGTTTAAGTTTTTATAAAGGCATAAATCATTTTGTTATTATGTTTTTAGTGTCATCCTAGTTCCCAGCCATCATACATACTTCAATGACATAAATGGAAAATTTTTTTCAATTTGAACTAGAACTTTGGAAACTATTGTAATATGCGTGATGTAAAATATAAAAAAAACCTTTTCCGAGAAAAAGCCAAATGAAAGTTTATTTTTCACTTTAATTTTTATGCATATATTTTTATTGCACAATTCTGGTTTCTTTAATTGAGCTGCATCTTGGGAACAACTGCAAATAATTTTTTTGCAATTTAAATGAAAACTTTTGAAAATATTCTATTTTATACAAAAGAACGTGAAAAAAAAAAATTTGAAAAAAATTTGAATTACATGTTTTGGATCAAATTAACACCTTTTCTACTTGAAATTGATAACTAATTTGTCATACATAAATTATATATATACATTGGGTGAAGAAATAATATTTTTTTTTGTTATTTAAATTAAAATTTATAAACATGTGATATTTTATATAAATATTGCAAAAATCTTTTTAAAATTATAGAAAAATATTTCACCTTGCGACATTCTATATATAGTTATAGACTATTTATAGTTTTAATAATTCCCAGCTTCATATGCGGGACCTTCTTGTGTTTCAATTACAGAAATTTTTTTTTTGCGTATTGCCCTCAAGACTTTCCTTTGCTTCTGCGCTACAGGGGTAGAATGTCGCACAGACTCTTTCTTTCTCGTCTCGTCCAGGCGTAAGTACTCTTTCACAGTAAAGTTCTCATTATTTTCAATATTGAGTTTTGAAAATACATGTAAACAACCCTCATACCCATCATTGAATTGAATTACCGCATCATAAGCCCCTAAGCGCAAAGCTTGTAGTCCAACGAAAACGGTTTTCGGCACTCTTTGCCAAATGTTGCCATTGAAACATTCATTGGCATTCTGGGTTTTCCCATGCAAGCACTTGCTCAACAGTTCCCTTGAGCACAACTGCATATATACTGGCTTTACCTCTTTCAGAACTGTATCTGGAAGTCCTTTGTACTTTGTAGTTGGTTGGGAGTTGTTTGCAACTGCTCGTTGGTAGTAGCACCAACTATCTTTTCCTGTTGGACATTGTCGATGCATCGGCTTTTCTTCAGATGATGCGCAGTGGAAAAGCACAGCAATGACAGTTTGCTGCATCTTTGGCAAATCACCCACATTACTTCGTATGGCTAATCCATAATAATTTTGCAGACGATCGATGAAGGTGTCTGTTAGTTTTCCTCTGCCAGAGAGACCTTTCACTTTCTTCTTCAGCTTTCGAAGACGCCCGCCAACTCTTTTTTGGATGTGCCCGATACACTCAAGCTTCTCCACACTATCCTTCCCGTATGTGTCCTTCACAACATCGTAGCCATTGGAATCTCCATCACCATAGTATGTAGTATACTTCAGACCTTTGCGAATGGATCGGTTGAAGATTCTCCTTGCCCCAACTGCTTCCATTGTTTTAGCTGACCCCTTGTGGTTGCACTGACATATGTGGTCTGCTTTCGTCGACTGATAGATATTGTCTTTCTTCATTTTGTAGAGGCGTTTGCAAGTAGTGCAAAATGAAGACATAACCTCAATGTCGAGCACTTTCCTTGTGTTGATAGAAATAGCTGTGACACAACCATTCAAAGAAGTATATCCTCGACGCTGCCATGACCCGTCAACAGATACACCACACTCGGCAGGATCTTCTCCGCCATTTAGCTCAGCTGCTGCTTTGTTCATGGATTCTTGGGCAACTTCAGTGACTGCACCAAGTATCCTTTTTTTGTGCGAGTTGTATGCATTCTTACATGGAGGTGAAGGCAAATTCAATGTGGCGCACAGTTTATTCGCAGCAGAATAACCTTTGCCCAGTTGGCGCATTCCGTACACCAACCTGGTATTTATTTCAGGTGCCTGTCCAGATTTATTTGTCGACACAAAATTCTTTACAAAATCACAACAACTGCATGTCAAGGCAAAATGTGAGCAGAGGCCATACTTAGTTTTCTCATACAAGTGCAATCCTGCATTTGAACAGCTTGGGCACAATAGCTCTGAAAACAAGCTTGCCAGAGTTTCGATATTGAAAATCCTATTTCCTGAAACTGGGGTTTCTCTTTCAATGGTCTCTCCCGTCTCTTTAGCTTCAGTTACAGAAGGACAAACAGAGTTATTATGTACTACGTTTTGTGAAACACGTTTCATGTATCTATTGCCTTGAAAACGACGTTTTTTCTTTGTAACTAGCGATTTTCCCATTTTTATAACAAAAATTAATAGTATAATAAATTGGAATTTAAACAAATTTATCCTCACAGACAGAAATCTTAAAATTAATAGCTAAAAAGTTATGAAATCAGGGAAACAAAATCAAAACAGCATGTAGAAATATTCAGAGAACATAAAGTTGTTGCCAGATTGTAAGCAACATAAGATGTTGCCAGATTCTTCATGCTCGAAATATTAAAGTGAAATATTAAAACAATCAATTGCAGTTAAAAAGTATTTTTTAAAAGGCTCAAAATAAAAATTATAAGGATTAAAAATGAACTTCCGGTGCCATTGACAGCCACTTCCGGTTTCGAAATCGTCTTTCATGTATTTTTTAAATACCAATAACTTTTCTTCTAAAAATGATAGAGACTTAATTTAGACACCATTGGAAAGCTAATGATTTCTACTTTGAAATAAACCACAATTTGAAAAATGGAAAATTTGACCGAAAATGACTTTTGAAAGGTGTTCGTATACCTTAAATTCAATTCAGTGCAATGGTTAAAAATAGCTCAAACGTATCAAAGGAGATTATTTCGAAATATCCCTTGCCTTCCATGTACAGATTGCTTATGGGGTTCTGCTCAAAATTCCCAAATTTTGTTCATTATGTACAAGTATCCCTCAGAAATTGAACGAGGCCGCTTAACAGCAAATATTACACTTTGTAACTTTTTATGGCTGACCATTTTACATGGCATGTTTGTTTACAACGTTCAGTTGTTAATTGATTTGCTCTACATAATGGTAAGGTTAAATGGTCGTATCTTCGTTTTAAATGTTAAGAAGTCTAATTATTAAGCATCAACTATATGAAATTGTTAAACTTTAAACCGCAATTTTTTGTTGTTGAAGTCATTGTCAGAAAACTTAAAGATAACGCGTTACTCAAATTTCAACATTGTGATCGATGCAGCACAAGCCTTACTATGACAACCCAATATGATGCTCTGACTAATATGAACTTTAATTTGTTTTTCTTGTGTGCGTATTTAATCATTATTTCTTGTCATGGTTACCCTTGATAAATGCCAAAATGAAGTATCAAATGAAAACTGCACATTTTTTTTATCGTACCACACAAAAACCTCAATATGTTTTTACAATTCCTGTTTTGGGTTTACGCATCATTTCAGTTTAAATTGAGGCACTATCTCTAACAAATAACAACAACCCATAAAAGTCTTTTAGGAACACTATGTGTATTTAAAACGTATGTTAAAAAAAGCGCGTCAACCTGTTGTCCACAAATACTGTCAAATTCATTCCATACATCATTTGTTACTGCGTTTTCATACTGATGCTTCTTCAAGAATGCCTAAAAGAAAAATATTTCTATTTGAAACAAGAAATTCACCATTTAAGTACTTTACTCTGAACTAGGAGTGATGTTTGGCTCAAAGTAGATTAACCCTTTGGGTACATTTGACGAGTAAGACTCGTCATCTGCTTACTTGGCCGAAGTTACGGTGGACGAGTCTGACTCGTCATCCGTCCAACCAAATCTGTTCCATGGGCATACAAATTTTTCAAATAATTCAGTACTCAAATGGTTAACTCGCGTGTACAGAATTCATTTGCGTTACAATTTACTGCAAGTGGTTGCTGGGGTTTGTCTTTCCCTCATTCATTGATAAGGAAATGACAAATCCATCATAGCAGACATAAATTGAATTTCGAAACCTATATGACTATTATTCAAGCTTTATAGGAATGGTATTTAAAGTATTCAAAATATAATATAATTTTTGTAATTACGTTGTTCAGGTATCTTTGGGATTAAATAATTACAAATATTTAAACTTTTTCACTGTAAATGAATATTAAGACGTAACTAAATAATCTTAGAGTCTTAAAAACATAGAGATTTTAAAGCTTTAGATAATATGATCAAGGTTCACTGCTAGAGCACATTTATACAAAATCCATACAAAAATATATTAAATTGCAATATTGATTATATGAATTATTATTTCAGAGTGACTAATTCGTTCTATTAAAAAGTTCTACAAATTATTATTAGCATAGGGTTCATATCATACCGAAGTTCCTTTTCTGAAGCATTCATCTCCAACCAAAAAATGCAGCATTCTAACTATGGATGAGCCCTGTGAAAGAAGTTGTATAATAAATATAAAAATTAAATAGATAGTATTTATTCATATCTTATTTGTAATGTACCATTATAATTGTTGAAAAGCCAACCAAAATCAGCCCTCACAATCGTAAAGGCAGCATTTAATTTCGTATATTGACATTAAAAAACTAGCTGAAAGTTAGAGGTTATTAGAATCGGAAGAACAAGAAAACAGGATCAAAAGGTTAAAATTCAAAACGTAAATCAGGTTCCATAACTCTTCATATGAATCGATTGGTGATAAAAGGAGACATTTAACAGATTCAAGATTTTAAGGAAGAAGGGGAAATGTTTCCAAACTTTAATCGAACTAGTATCATATAGAAACTTTACAGTGATACCACACCTCTAATAATACACACAGAAATCAAATTCATCGATGTTTCGGCCTTCGCATTTATACAAAAAAAAAGAAAATGATGCTTTTCAGAAAAAATGCAGAATTCCCCTTTTAACACCAAGCAATTTATTCTATTAAAAAGCAGTAACTCTATCCATTGCATTTTAACGACATGACGCAACTTCAAATTGAATCCCTCAAATAATTTATATTTTTAACTATGTCAATCTTGACAGAAATTAATAAGCACCTGAATTCCTTTTCTAAGACGTTCTTCCGAAAATGTAATATTAACTTCGTTATTATACGGGTGACTATAATTAAAACGTAAGTTTCAAAAAGCTAAAAAAAAAAAAAAAAAAAAAAAAAAAAAAAAAAAAAAAAACCTCTACTAATCAGAATAACATAAATTCGAACGGAATATTATCGAAGAAGAGGGAAAACGTACGGCAGAAGAAAAATCAATAGTTCAAAATTTATTTTAGCAATAGATGGCGCTGTAAGCGTCAGAATATGTAAATAAAAATGCCTGTCATGCCCGTGACTCATTGCAGTTGTTATAAAAACGCTGGGTACACGGTTTTTTCTCATTTCGCTTCTGAGAAGTTCACCATGATTGTTACTATGAAGGATCGCGCTCTGCTTGCAAAGCTTTTTTTCAAGAACAATGGCTGGGCATCAGTTGCTCTGCAGAAGTTTCGGACATTTAAGGGTATAAAAATAGGTGTTGGTCCGATGACTGTCATGGGTCTGGAGAAAATGATTAAGAAATTCGAAAAGACAGGTTCTTTTGATGTGCAATCTGGTACAGGTGGTGTACCAGACTTTTAATGTGCAATCTGGTACAGATAGTGCACTGCAACTGTGCAGTACACGGAAAATTGCCCCAACACTGGACATGCCTGTGAGCACGGTGTGTAAAATTCTACGAAACATTCTGCATTGCTTACCTTCTGCTGCATGAGTTGCTTCCTGCTGACCTGCCAACAAGAGAGACTTTTGCTTTTCAATTTCTTGCTCGCATGGAAGTGGGCAATGAATGACCGTGGAAGATTTTGTGGACAAACGAAGCCCATTTCTATCTCCAAGGCTTTGTCAATAGACAGAATTGCCGAATATGGGCAAGAGAGAAGATCCACTCGCAATTCAACCAGTACCACTTCATTCTCTAAAGATCACTGTGTGGTGCGAGTTTACGGCATCTTTTATCAAAGGGGCATATTTTTTCGAGGAGATGAGTCGATGGGTGCTTTCGGTTCTGTTACCTGTACCGTCACTGGTAAGCGCTTTGAGGGTGTTTTGCGTAACCACGTCATTCCAGCTCTTCATCAGCAAGGATGTGTCGATGGGATCATTTTCAACAGTTTTGATCAGTATCTAAGAAACATATAGTCAACGCATATCATAATGCATTTGCGAGCGTTTGGTGAGCGGATCCTAGAAGTTTCAGTTTTGTGCGGTCCGCAAGGGCTGCTAATTCCAAATGCCAACTGTTTATCCCAAATAAAGCCCCCGCCAGGTTGTGTAGCGTTCCTGTTGCAATGGACACAAGACTCGTCTCATTTTTTACGGGAGTGGAGAGAGTAAGAAAACTTCTTTATAGACTTTGGCCGTCAATTTTGTGTAAGCATGGAGAAATATCCACCCACTTCCCTTCTTCATTGTTCATCAACTGTCCTGCGTGGCAGTGACGACCTCTAGTGGAACTTTTTATGTAACCCTTTCTCAGAGCATGTCAGATTCAGATTGGTTGTAAGCTCTCATCCTAACGGAAATATGTTGTTCTCTCTTCGTAACTTTTTATTTGAATTCTTTAATGTCTTTTCTAAGTTCGTAATAAACAATGTTTCCTATTATGCCGGTGTCTGTCTGTGCGGGTACCACTGATGACCAACATTCTAATACCATTCCCAGCTCACATCCATTCCAAATCAACGAGAATTGTTTTTATAACGACTGCCATCACCCAGACTAACTGGTGGGGGATGGTCTCCTGATAGACAGGAAACACACGATCACTGAAATAGTAAAAATTGCCCTAAAGTATTAGTCAACAAACCTTCCTGTAGGAAATGGCAGAAAACATTTCAAAAACACCATCCAGGTCAGTAGCAGGTTGTACAAGCGGGCGTGAAAGCGCTTTCATATCCTCTTTAATCCCTGGATAGAAATCTTCCTCAAGAAACTGGGACAGCTGCAAAAAAAGGAGTATAACAGTGTTGAAAATATTTTAAATAGGAAAATAATATAGAAAAATTAAAGAATTGGTTTTAGGTTAAAAAAAACGATGTCGATTTTTTTTTTATCGTTTCAACATTTTGGAAGCTCGTGATAGTGCTTTCTCAGAAATGGTCATTGTGTATATGTCTGTAAACATTATAACTTCAAAGCCGGAATCGTCATGATGTTGTTTCTTGGTGTATAAAGCAGTAGTACACAGTTGAAGTAATGTTCAGGTTTTTGTCAAATTCACATTGAAAATATTAAGTGTTAGCTACACAAAAACGTCTCTAATGATTTCGATAATTATTATTCCATAGTCTCAACATGCCGATCTCAAAAATTTGCGATAAAAAAAAAGTTTCAAACGAGCGTTTTTTAACAATGAAAATTGAGTTTCCCGACAATAACATTCTTCAGATAGCACAGAAATTTTCAGTAGATGTAAACAGAAATTAATGAAAATATTTTTGTACAAATTGTCTGTATATAGTGTAAATAGTGAAGTATTATTTTAAAGTTCTATTGTAATTTATTTTTATCTTATTTTATTTATTAACAGCGATTATACAGGTTAGGAAAAGGTGGCAACACCTAAAGCAATCGAGAAATTTCGAGACGTTTCTTTTCCGACAAATTGGCTGGAAATTTCGCGAATATTCTCTCGCGCGAAGTATTTAAAGACCGGAGGTCGGGAAAGTTTTCAGATTGACTTTGGACTTCGTTGAAAGCTGATCGCTTTATTTACCTATTGGAGAGAGCTTGTATAATCGCTGTATTCGAAGTTGTTTTTGTTGAAGCTTGTGTTGAAGCTTGAGAGTAATTAAGCTGTTGCCTGTGAATAAATTTTGTGAGCTCTTGAAGAAAGAATAAATATTTTTATACCGTGAAAACTGTGCCATCATTGCTTCTGTGGAAAAATTCATAACAGTGGTGGCAGCGGTGGGATTTAGTCATCTTGAATGCCGACAACTAGAGGAATGATGGAAGACCAAATGAAGCAGTTGAAGGAAATGATTGTTGGAATGAAGGCCCAACAGGAAACCCCCGCCGCCGAAATGAAAGCCAGTCAACTAGCTACCGCTGCTGAAATAAAAGCCGGACAAGAATTAACCGCCGCTACAATAGCCGACGGTCAAGCCCGCCAAGAAAAGACAAATGCCGAACTCGCCGCCGCAATTGCCGCCAGTCAAGAAGCGACATCATTAGATATTAAAGCTTTGCAAAACGCAACGTCATCTGACATGAAAGCGTTGGCTGATAAGTGCGAGTCCACATCCGCAGCCGTAAACAAGATCAGAGAAGAGATGAAAACCGAGCTAGCCTCAATGGTAGAATCTACAATTATGGAGACAACATCATCGGTCCTGCATTCCGTGAAAGAAGACGTTCTCATTGCTGTAAGGGATGAAATGGAAGAAAAGGTATCTACCATAGAAAGAGAAATCACGACTGCTAGAAATGAAATGAAAGAAGAAGTTTCCACCCTGAAAAAAGAGCAGGGAAGGTTTATTGACGCTATGGAAGAGAAACTTTGTAAACTGGAAATTCGCGGTACTGTGGCAGCTGCATCACCGAACTGGGAGGAGGTTTCCACTGCAGTTTTAGCACCACGTCCCAACATCAAGGCTTCAACTTTCGATGGGAAGTCGGCTTGGAGCGTCTATCGAACTCAGTTCAATATGATAGCCACTGCTAATGGATGGGATGACCTCACGAAAGCATTCCATCTCGCAGCCTCTCTTCGAGGTGAAGCTGCTGAAATTTTACACACACTACCTGAAGAGAAGCGGGGAGAATTCGTGGCGCTGGCAAGTGCGTTGGAGTTAATATTTGGGGAGCAGCATCTACAGGATTACAACCGACTGCAATTGAAAGTGAGACAGCAGAAGGCCAATGAAACTCTTCAAGAATTGGCGTCGGATATAGAAAGACTGCCGCTCCTCGCTTTCCCTGACTGTCCCCCGGATGTACGAGACGATCTTTCTCTGCAGTATTTCATAGACGCTATTCTAGATACCGATGTGCAGCAGGCGGTAAGGTTATCCCAAAACAAAAACCTGAAGTCGGCCCTCGTGTGCGCCATGTGAGTGGAAGCCGCGCAGCTAGCTTCTGGAAAAGACCGAAGATATGTGTGTGGTGCATTAGCCGAGGATTCTTCTGACTTTGTCACCAGTAAGCTTCGAGAACTGGAAAGCAAAATTGATAGAATGTTGAGAAGCTATCCCGGAGCCAGGGATCGAAGGACCAGAGTCATTTGCTGGCACTGCAAACGGGAAGGGCATCTACGACGTAACTGCCTTGATTTGAAAAAGAGAAGCGATAACACTACCACGGAATCTCAACAACTGAATCTAAGAAGATGCCATCTCGCAGGGCAGAAGCTGCAATGTAGAGCAGGTGAAGCTACGACCAGTCGTTTCCACGTTTCATCCCGACAAGGAGGAAACCAGGGTTTATTCGTAAAGGGGGAGATCAACGGAACTCCACGTCGTCTAATCGTTTATTCGGGAGCGAACGTAACGATCGTAAGGACGGACGTGGCTCGTCGCCTGAACAGCCGACTCCTCTACACAGCGCCCTCTGTTTCGCTATAAACTGTGTCTGGTGGTAATATCTCTGTACATGGGAAATTGGAAGTAGGCATTGCCCTTGGACTTAACACCTACAAGCACACCGTTTATGTTGCCGAAATTGTAGATCCATGCATTCTCGGACTAGACTTTTTGAAGAAAAATGGAATTAAGCTGAATTTTGAGAAAAGCAAGCTGCAAACATAGAGAGGCGAAGTTCCTTTGCACGATCTAGACATGAAAGAGCTGTGCGTATATCGGATTATGGCTTATGAAGACAATGTCATAGAGAATGCTGAAGAGTCCACATCTATGAAAAGTACCTCTCCAACCCCGGATAGAGAACCGAAGAAAGCAACGTTGATGAAACCCTCCCAGGAAGTGTTTCGTGTTTGAATGGACAGAGTTAGTGAAGAGGGAAACGACATCCATGCTCCTGTTACAAGTATCGAAAGGAGGTCCCGGGATCTATCGGCTGCACCCGCGGATGATTCGGAAGCAATCACAGAAAATCTTACTGAAGATGATGTTCGGTTGAATGGGAATGGAAACGCTCTTTCCGGAAGTTCATGTCCGGAGAGCAGACGACGTTCATCTAAAACGGAGTTCAAATCTGGAACACCGGGGTTCTCTTATCAACAACCAATCTCAAAATAATGTAACCAGCAAGATGGGGATCAGAAACTTTCACCGCTTCTGTTGGCATACGTGAGTGCAACTCACGAGACCACCGAATTTTCTCCATCTCTAAAGATGTTTGGAAGAGATCTTAGGCTCCCCTGCAACCTCCTCTTTGGACGACCACCGGACACTCCTTCCTCGCCTGTCCAGTATTTAGATGATCTGCAGGTACGTTTGGAAGCCGTAAATCGGTTCGCCAGAGAGAGAATCAACATCATGACGGAGCGCATGAAGATCCGGTACGATGCCAATGCCACGGACCGTTCATTCCAGGAAGATGACAAGGTGTGGTTATGGAACCCTAAACGTCGGAAAGAACTCTCCGCTAAGCTCCAGACGAACTGGGAAGGGCCGTATGGGGTCCTTAAGAAGATCAACGACGTCGTGGTGAGGATTCAACTGACACCTTCCTGTAAACCTAGAGTTGTACACTACAATAGGCTAGCCCCATATTATGGTAGAAGTCATTGAATGGCTTAAGGACTTCACTGCCCGGGATGTGCAGTCTTTAAGAAGGGGGAAATGTTGCACAAATTGTCTGTATATAGGGTAAATAGTGACGTATTATTTTAAAATTCTATTGTAATTTATTTTTATTTTATTTATTAACAGCGATTATATAGGTTAGGAAAAGGTGGTAACACCTAAAGCAATCGAGAAATTTCGATACGTTTCTTTTCCTACGAATTGGCTTTAAATTTCGCTAATATTCTCTCGCGCGAAGTATTTAAAGACCGGAGGTCGGGAAAGTTTTCAGATTGACTCTGGACTTCGTTGAAAGCTGATCGCTTTGTTTACCTATTAGAGTGAGCTTGTATAATCGCTGTATTCGAAGTTGTTTTTATTGAAGCTTGAGAGTAATTAAGCTGTTGCCTGTGAATAAATTTTGTGAGCTCTTGAAGAAAGAATAAATATTTTTATACCGTGAAAACTGTGCCATCATTGCCTCTGTGGAAAAATTCATAACAATATGTACATGCATTAATCAATCTTTATTTATACTATTTAAAAAAAAAAAAATGTTTACATTTAGTTAAAAACTATGCTGTGATTTTGAGAAGCAACATAATAATTGATTTTTAAAATTTAAGGTATAGTATTTAATTACCATTAATTAACAGTAAAATATTCGATTAGCATAAATTTGTATAGATTTTTTAAAGATCAACTAGGGGTGGTGGAACATCGCACAAATTTAAATTATACTATAATACTAATGTCAATTTGTGGCATTTACCGTTTCTATATATTCATCATTCATTTAGAAAAAATTGCCAGTTAGGCGATGTTTTTTTTTGCGATATATGGATCTTAAAAAAAGAAATTTCGCCAAATAGATTAATATCTATATGACGATATACTTTGTAATAATTCTTATATTATCCTTTCTTATAAGTGATACTGAGGAGAGGAGAAAAAATGATCTTTGATGAGGTGGAAATATAACTCTGTGTTAAAGGCATTCATTTTTCTACTTTTTAAGACCATTAAAGCATTTTTACGGAAATTTCGGAGGTGGGGATATTTAGACCACCTTAAGAGGCATTAGCACAGCAATTTTTATCAAAGTCGTTGGAACCGTTTTTTAGCAATCATTGAAAAACATTAATTTTTTAATGGCAGTGTTTACGCCGCGTCATGGTTGTAATTCTTATAATTATCGTCTGTTTTAATTTTCATTGTCGAAATTATAAAAGTTTATTCTTTGCAAGTGGCATTTAAAATTAAGTTTTTTAGTGTTCTATTCTTTTTTTTTTTTTGCTGTTCTGGTTGACATTGTGAGTAAAAAGTCGTTCTAAAAACCTTCTCCTCCCGATACACAAGAATTATAATAAACTTACAACAGAAGAAAACTGAGTGTTGTTTGTTTGAAGCGCAATTAATATAAGAAGCTATCGACTAGTGATGGTCCGTCAAATGTGAAGAAACATTTTGGTCCGGTCGTTTCGGAGGTTCGTTGCGATAAATGGATATTGTTCAGGTTAGAATATGTGTCTACATAGAATTGTGTTGTGAAGGTTAGTGGTTGATTATTTGTGTTGCTGTGTTTTGTGATTAGGTGAAATCTAGTTGTGTGGATATTATTATATTATTGTGAGTTTAATGTAATTCTTTATCTACGTATTTTGTGTTGTGGAAATATTCGTGTTCTGGTTGGGAATGGTATACGAATTGGCGTCGATTATTTTCGTTTTTTCAATATTGAGTTGCATAAGTAGAATCGTATTGAAATTAAATTGTGTATAAGTTATATTGTGAGTAGTTTCCATAATGTCGTTGAGTATTAAATTGAGAAAAAATGAACTGTGGTTGGCTGCAGAAGAGTTGGGGTTAGCAGTTCCAGAAAATATTAAGGTTATAGAACTAAGGGAACTGATTGAGGATAGTGAGATATTCAAGACAAAACCTGAGATAGTGCAGGGGATAATTGATGAAGTGGTGGAAAAGCTTAGAAATTGAGAAGAGTGACAGAGTGGAAAGATTAGAAATTGAGAAGCGTGAAAGAGCAGAAAAATTAGAAATTGATAAGCATGAAAGGGATGCCAAATTAGAGTTAGAAAAATTACAGTTAGAAATAGAGCTAGCAAATGCCAGAAGAAACCCCTTAAACAATTCTCAAACTACGGAAGTGTTAGAATCGAATGCGTCATATGATAATTTGGAGAGCCTAATTAGAAGTGTCAAAACTTTAACTATCCCTGTACCTTCCAAGTCAGAATCGTTTAATCTTTTCTTCCATTCTTTGGAAAAGGCATTCCAAAACAAAGCTGTTCCAGATGAGCTGAAAGCAGAGATTTTGTTGAATCTTTTGGGTGAATGGGTAAATAATTTACTAGTGTATGTGAGTCAGGAGGACCTTTGTGATTATAATAAAATGAAAGATTTAGTTCTAAAAGAATTTGAACCCACCCCTTAGGAATGTCTTAATAATTTTAGAAATGCCCAAAAAATCCCCTCCGAGTCATACGTGCAATTTGCTTCTCGTTTAAACGCGGCTTTTGATTATTATTGTCAATTGCGCAAAGTTAGTGAATTCAAGTCCCTGTGTGAACTTATTGTTTCGGATAAGATTTTCGAAACACTCGATCAAGATTTGATGTCACACATTGGTGTAAAACAGGGTGAGACATTCTTTAAACCTCAGCAACTTGGTCGAGAGTGTGATATTTACTTATCGTCTAAGGGTAAATGTAAAGGGGAACCTATCAATAGGAATGCTACAGGAGAAACAAAAAGAATTGTGGGAAATAAAGGACAGAAAACTCCTAATTGGCGTACTGATAAACCCTTGTCCAAGGTGTTCATGTCTAGATCCAAAAACTCAGAATGTGTAATGTGCAAAAATAATGTGAACCACCCACTTTATTCGTGTCCTCTATTTAAAGAGCTTTCAGTGTGGGATAGATCAGATGTGGTAAAACGGAATAAGTTGTGTTTCCTCTGTCTGTTGCCGCATAAATTACGGGAATGTCATTCCACCAGAAATTGCTATTGTGGACAACCGCACAATCAAATGATCCATTTTTCCCGTGAGCAGAACAGTAATTCTGTGTTACGAGAGAATGCTGTTCCCTTCGTTCCAAATCGTACAAAAAAGTACAGGAGAAAGAGAATCAGCCCTACTAACCATCTTTGTCACAGTTACGTCACTGCAACGAAGTTTTTCGTCGCAAAGATCACGGTCACAATGTGACTTGCATGGGATATCGCAGCGATGTCGCAAAAGTTCACGTCACTTTCGACTTCCATGTGATATCGCTGCGACATCACACTGTGACGAAGTTGCGATGTTACTTTGTGATATCGCAGCGACATCCAGTGATATCCCAAAATAATTTTAGAATGAAATGCGATTTTCGCAACGAAAGTCTTGTCGCGGCGATATCACATTGTGATCAGTATGTGATCTTAATGATTTTGGCGACATCTGTGTGATTTAGGCAATTTTCGCAACGCTTCTAAGTTAGTGTATATATTATATACCCTTTTTTCATTCATATAGCCTATTTTAAAGGCAGGTAATGAGCACCACTTTTATTTTTCATAAAATATTTCTTCTCAACATATTATTCTTGCAGTAAATCCCGATCATCAGGAAATGCTGGGAAATTAGAATAACTGAATTTTTTGTTTAATTTAAAGTCGACGGTTTTTTTTTTTTGCCAATTTTCATTATAGCGACATTTTAAACTATAAAGAAACGTAAAATTAAAATCTTCGCAAACCGAACCTTTAAAAAAATTCATCATGGAATTTTTAGTTGCAAATCGTATGTTATATTTTATCCTTCCAGTCGGTAATGTGAAATTTATAAAAAAATTTAAATCATTTTCATAACTTAAAATCCTTTCAGAAAAAAAAAAGCATTGAGCATTTTAAAATATAAAAAACAAAAAAGTCCGATAAAGCGATTTCTAAATCGACCCGTTTTCGGCATGATTTAAAATGCCTATGTGTTCTATAAAAAAGCGGTTCCCAACCTATTGTGGGCCGCGAGTAGTGTGGTACTGGCCCGTGGAAGCTAATCAAGAGTCTAATAATCCAAGATAAATATTACGGAAGCTTCAAGGGTAGAGAAAGGAATAATCGAGTCACTCGATGATTAGTAACAATCCAATTATTCGATTCTATTCTTCGACGGTTTAACGAGTGAATTCTGTTTCAAGAAGATTAACTAAAATATAGAAAATATCTTCAAGTGAAGACTCGTTAATTGAATTATCGACACCATTGATCTCGTTTTGGATAAATGTTTGGCAAAAATATCCAGTTATTACCAAAACTGCATTAATTGCATTACAATTTATAAAAAGAACTATTTTTTAATCCTTTAATTCTAAAATTTTACTAATTACTGATGTACGCACGTATTGTATTATTTAATGAGTCGCAAAGTTTTTTTTACAAAATAGGTGGTCCGCACAACTTAAGAAATTGCGAACCGTTGCTATAGAATGTTGGATTTTATAAATTACTGGTAACAACGTATAGAACATGGAAATGAAATGCATATCGCTACGGAATTCTAGACATTTAGCAAAACATTCACTTTTGAAATTGATTGCACTATCATTGACCAATCTAAACAATAAAATTATTAAACTGAAACAAAAAATTATAGATGCGACAAATTTATTTTGAGATTCCGTCTACACCAGCAGGCGACGCAACACGAGATCAATTTAAATTACCCCCTACCATGCAGTATTCGTTTACAGCCCGCGGTTTCTTACCATCTTTATTTACCCTCGGGGTGATGAATGGTTATAAGGGGTCACTTTAACTCGGATATCCCTTTAGGTCAGTTTAGTATCTGGTCTCCAGCCCACTCGCTCCCTACTTTCTTTGTCTCGCTTGCAAAATTCGAGGAACGGAACAAAGAACTAAGGGAGAGTAATGTTGTACACCTGTTCAGTTTACTGGTCGCGTCTTCGAAGGGGAAGAGGGGGGGGGGGGGGAGTGAAAAGCGCAGTTGCCTTTCTCTTGCTTCGATCTCGACTGAATCTGATTTTCTATTTTCTTACATGATTTATTGGATTCGACTTTTTCCTTTCCATTTTTATCTATTAATTGGACTGACTTTCCAAATAATATTGAAAATTCTTCTTTGATATTCTGTGGTTATTGGCTAACGCTTGTCATTTAAAATTTAACGAAATGAACAATAAATAACTGCAAATAATGATTTATTTTCAATTTGAATTTGTTCTATAAAGGAAACGGGGGGGGGGGGGGGTACAAATAGAAGAAATTCAACCCAACTGGTTAGTTGTTTTATATGCTCAACGACCTATTTTTATGCACAATGACGGCTAATTAGGCCGGGACCTACAGCTTAACGTGGATTACGAACCACAACGAACATCCATGCTTAACCCAGGATTCGAACAAGGCACCTTTTGGCATGCGTGACCAGAGAACAAACCACACAGCCATCAGATAGGCACCAACCAATTTGGAAATGATGTTGAAAATGGTAGATAAATATAAAAATAATACAACTTTAACCGCACGATTATTATTTCTAAAAAGAGTTAATTAACTTAGGAGAACAATGAAAAATACATATTGACATTTAAAATACTTTAACTGGATTTTGAAGCGAACATTATTTCCTTTTATTATTTCAGTAACGAGTTAAGTTTAACTCGATGACTTACGACTCAGAAAAACGACTTCCAGGATGTTCCACGTTTTGGAACATCCTGATTTCAAAAATGTGATATAAAAAAAAATTTGGTCTGTTTGTTTATGGTCAGCATAACTCCCGAACAAATTGACCGACGATGTTCAAATTTGATGTGAGGATTGGTAGGGGCCAAGGGACCTACCAATAAGGTTTTCTTCAAACCCGGCATGCGCATAAGGTAGTTTTCAGGTTTTTCAATGATTTCTAAAAAACGGCTCTTACGATTTTAATCAAAATCACTGTGGTGATGCCTCTTAAGGTGTTCTAAACATCCCCACCTCCGAAATTCACGTAAAAATGCTTAAATGGCATAAAAAGTTGAAGGAAGGGAAAAAAAGGGGGGAAAATTCAACACAGAGTTCTCCATCAACGATCGTTTTTCTCCTCTCCTCAGTTTCTCTTAAAAGAAAGAATAATATAAGAATTATCGAAAAGTATATCATCGAAAACACTATTTTGGCAAAGGTTTTTTTTTTTTTTTTTTTAACGACTCATATAAGATTTATCGCCAATCTGGCCATTTTTTCTAAGCGAATGAAGAAAATATAAAACACAAATACATGTTAGTATTATAGTGTAATTAAAAGTTGTGCGATGCTCCACGCCCCTGTTTCCCGGTTGCTGTGGAAGATGTAATTTCGATTATAAAATTACGTTTCTTTATTTTAGACTATAATTATAATAAGAATAAGTAATAGATTTACATGGATTCCAGACAAACAAATTACATTGTATTTCGAAAACTAATATATATTTAATGCAATAAACGATACAATATATGTACATTTCTTCTGGATTTTAGAATTCTGTATTACTGACTGCCTGAATTATTACTTGAATTACTGACTTTTTTAAAAATATTCTGGATGTAACGGATACTGGAATTTCTATTACAAACCCCTTCCCCACTTCGTATGCAATTAAACAAGCCAGATTTATTTAAATACATATTTAGATTTGAGCGTTTTCCGGACATATGATGCTAATGAAAACTGAACGCAAAATTTACTTGAATATGAGAAACATTATTTGCAAACATGTATATTCATTTGGATATAGAATATTTGCTACTTGAGGAAATTTACATCAACTAAAATCCATCATAAGTCAGCTTAAATTTTAACAAATACTTCCATGATTTGTTTTCAGCAAATGAATGACAAGATCAGTTCAAGCAAATGAATTTAGTTTAAGAAATGAAATGTATTATTGTACCATTTTTTTAATGCATAACTCGAGAAATGCATTTTTCAAAATGAGTGGCAGATTTCTTTTTTTTAATTTGGCTTATTTCAATTTTGATCACTCGATAATCTCACTAAAGAACCATCTCTGCTTTTTCAATCTTTGAACTTTAATTTCAGATTTCGAGAAATGAACTTTATTTTACATAATATTAATTTTTCCAAAATGGTATGTGTTAACTATTAAGAACAGTGTTCTCCACTACGCTGCCCGTAGTAGCAAGTCTGACAAATAGTATTTTTTTTTTCTCTTGAGAGCCTGAGAGAAATTGATATTGACTTACAATTGATATCTCATAACTGATGATATCGACAAAATCAGCAGAATATAAGAAGGTATAATTTAAATATATTTATTCAATGTTATGCCAAGTCACATGAAGACACACAAGCAAGGTTTTAATAAAAGATTCACTTATATTTTAGATTTTAATTTAAGATAGTATAACGAAAATATTTTTTTAATTATTAAAAAAAATCAAATATCAATTACTTTTATAACAACGTGCAAAAAATAAAACTTTTTATAACAATTTTGAATAAAAAATCGTGGCGAAAGTTGCACTTTTTCGCACTAGTGTGAAAAAATACTCTCTCGCACGCCTAGTGCTCAAATATTATATAGGTTTGGGTATTGAAAAATATATTTTCAGAAGAAATTCATTGACTGGAGTTGCCAGCATTAACAAATATATGTATTAAAAATATTTTTTGCTCGTAATTATAAAAAATAGTGTATGCAACACGTGGGAATATACTTTTTCAAACTCTTTAAATTATTTGACTTGCGCTAACGCACTCGTTAAATAAGCATTTTACCTCGATTGAAAAAGTATTATATTCCCAAGTATAGTTGCATAAATAACTATTTTTCGAGATAGTAAAAAGTTCATTATTTTTTCCATTTTTCAAAAATATTTTTATTGTTGGATCTATTCTATACCAATAATTACATTTGTGATCTTGAACATACACAGTAAAAGTAATATGTATTGGCATATTCGGTAAAAATCTGCGGTCCACAAAAAACTTCAACATATAACTCATACCGCTCGTCTCTAAAAGTTAGAGGTGAATGCTGCTCTACAGTATTTAAAAGAATATCGTGCTGTATTCAGAAAATAAATTCATTGTGTGAGCTTATGTTCTACTTGCAAATTTCCGAAATTATATATTTACGTTTAATAATGAACGTGAATGCATTCCATTGAAACGAGTTTTACAATTTGTTATATAACTCAGCCTTTCAATAAAGAAAATATACAACACATAATTGAAAAAAAGAAAGAAAAAAAGAAATGGAATGCGCGTAAAATCGGATATTTGTAAATTAATTAAGAAGTAAAATTTTTCATTCCATGATAAAAGAAAATCTTTAGAAGCATCTGGTAATTCCAATGTATTCAAAACAACTAATGAAAAATACAGCTTTAAAACATATTCGAATTTTAAACCAATCAAAAACGTTTATTTTATTAATTTGTCTTCCAAGCAACTATATATGACGTCAGAATATAAATTATCTTACTTTTAAATAAATGTAATGGCAATATTCTGGTTCACTACACAAACACATTGGGTTGAATATTATGCATTTTCGAATTGGGTAAGTTAATTTATACATATTTATTATTATTATTTAACTTCAAATTGCTATTATAATAACTTTTTATAAATTGTTTTTAGAGAATTAAATTTTTGTTGAAAGCAATACATGAGACGAGTGTAAAAAAAGTATTTTCTTGCACGCCTCGTGCTCAAATATTATACAGTCTTGACATTGCATTGAAATGACACATTTTTAGAAGAAATTCATTTACTGGAGTTGCCAACATTAATAAATATACGGATTGGAAATATTTCTTGCGCGTAATTATAAAATATATTGTATGCAACACGTGGGAAAATACTTTTTCTAACTCGGTAAATTATTTGACGTGAGCAATCACACTCGTCAATAAGCGTCAATTAAACTTATTTATTCAAGTTGTAATTAAAATAATATAACAAGCATCATTATCCTGGTTTGCTGTTATTGTATTCCTTATTTACCAGGACAATATTGAAACTTGCATAACTAGAAGCTGAAACATTCTGTTTATGTTATATTTTCTAAAAGTTAATTTTGCTTATATCACAATATAGAATATATAATAATCTTCTACTGGCCTAAGTATTTTCTGTAGGTATCTGGAAAATGAATATTAATTAAACATAACTCTGAGGACAAAAGAACTTCACAATTCTACAACAAGGTCATTAAAAGTGCTTAATATTTTTGAACTTTTTCTCAAGGCCTTAAAAATGCTTATATGTCCTTAAAAGTCCTTAATTTTTGCAGTTGTTGTATGTCCAATGGACGATTCCCGCATTTTTAATTTTTTTATTCAATTCTAAATGTTTTGAAAAGGCCATAAACACAAAAAGTTCTGCTCAATGCGCTTTTTCTTTTTTTTAAATTTGCAATCAAAATTACCTTGTTCGACGTTGGCGAGAAAACAACTCGTTACGCTGGAGAAACTCTTCTATGTAATTGGATAAATGCCAATGCAAGAAAATGATTTCCATTTGAAAAACGGATGATTTTGAAATTATTCAAGAAATAATATCCTCTACATTTGATTCTTTTCATCTAAATTTATTCAGAATTGAAAGTATAGGATTGGATAGTCTTTTCTATATTATTTTTATTTTCTTGTTTTAATTTTTTGAATAAAATATGCATAATTATCTACCAGTATAACTAACTTTGAAAACCCTCATACTATATTTTACACTGATGTTCCCGTATTTTCGTGGATTAAAATTGATTATATTTATTTTTACTTTCTTTTTTTAATTCATTTAATAGTTAATTTATGAATATTAGAGCATTTTATAACAGAATTTAACAGTTAACTTTTGGTTTTATTCTGGAAAAGGAAGTGGTCAATTACTAGCATGGCTGTGGTCAATTACTAATGTCTACTGGGTCAATTACTGGCAAAATTGCTTTTGGTAAGAAATTCTGATGATATTTTAAATTGTAAAAAGGACTGGAACACCATGTTAATTTATTATTGAGCTTCATTAATCAATTTATATTTTGGGAAGTTTTCATAACATTCCGTTAATAATTTTTTAAGAAAAAAAATTAAATGTGTAGAAACTTGCACTAAATGGTCAATTACTGGTAGGTTCACCTTATAATATTGTTAGAATATATTACCCCTCGAAAAAATGTAATAATATTTTATATGCAAACCCAACATATGTACTAATTTTATGTAAGTTATGTGTAAAAACTGAAATAAAATTATTCAAGGTCAAATAAAGTAATTATATATACAAATTTATGATTAAGATTTTTGACAGGAAACTCTAGTAACATGAATATTAATATTATTGTAAAGTACATTCCTGAGAATTGTTTTAACAATGATGTTTAATGGTTTTGCCTTTAAGTTGTCTTTTGAACACATAACTTCTATTCGAAGCCATCGTCAAATGTTATTAACACAATTTTAAAAATAAATTTAGTTGAAAGAAGGTTGTAGTTGCTGAATCGTGATTCAAATTAAAGCAGTGTTTATCATCGAAAAGGTAAACATTGACGAAGGAAATATTCACGGGCCAATTGTGATTTACCAAGTAAGTGACGCCAGGAAATAGCTAGGTCAAAGCCATATGATTTGTTCAAACACTTGGGCAATTCCATGATAACGGACTAACATTCTAGTGTTATTTTAACACAAATACAAACCCACTAAGGAAAGATTTTTAATTTTGACTGAAAATGGCACTTATATAAATATTTAAAGGGTACATGATTCTTATTCTGGGTATTAGAATTTGTTGCCATTTAATTAGAGTGCACCATTTGGTTATAAAGTCAAGGTAACGGACTAACTGAAAAACAACATAGTTCTTTTGTTCATTCAAAAATTTAAAAAGTTTGTGAATTATATAATGTAAAATAAATAAATGATGTATAGAATGAAAGAGTAAGTGGTAATGGACAAACAAAATCATAGTAATGGACTAACATACAGTAGGTAAAAAAAAAATCTCCGTACAGAAGTCAAAGTTGCAAATAAATTAGCATAATTTCTATAATCTTTTGCTTCATATCACCAGTAACTACTGAAATATGTTTCATTTGATTCTTTAAAATAATTTTATAGTAAATACCTGTTTTTACAAAATGCAGCAAGTATTTAAATTGAAATATTTAGGAAATGTTGCTAACTGCCATACAAAAAATGTTTCAGTATGCAATATGAAAATTAATTCTGAAGTCTTCCACAACAGATTTGCAGTAAATTTTTAAAATATGAAGTGTACGCAAGTGCCTTGAAGACATGATAGCAGCAATTGTTTAATTTTACCTCGTAGCTGATCGTCTTAAAATGGAGTTTCGAAACCTAGTTGTCAGTTGGCGATTCAGTTATGAAATTATGGATTATCTATGAAAAAAATTGGGGAAATCTTTTATATATTGAAGCCTATAGTACAATATATTATTAAAAGACACCATGAGCTTCAAACTTTTGAGGATAGAGATCGATCCGGAAGACCTTCAAAGCTAAAAAGCTTGCTTAAAAGAAATATCCTATAATAAGGTTCAAGATAATCCGCAAATAAGTTCACCTCAAGTCACACATGGCTTAAAAATTGATAAAAAAAACATTGAAAAGAATTCTCAAGAGACAATTTTTGTGCATTTGTTACAAGATTTTGTGTTTAAATTTCAAGATACACTTACCGATCCCTACTTCCTTCTACAAAATATACATTGCTGACAACAGCAGCCCTTATACACCACCACACCATAATGCCTCCTCCACTGTGTTTGACAGTTCCACATAAATTCTAAATTAACATTTGTTGATTTGGTTTTATCCAGACCATAACTCGATTATCTGACCCTTGGATATTAAATTTTAATTCATCATTAAAAGAACTGATTCACAGAAAGATAACTGATAACTTGCATGCTTTTTTGCAAACTCAAGGCGCTTTTTTCTGTTACAGGTACTTATTTAAGGATTCTTACGGGCTGCAAGTTCATTCAGACCCGCTATTTTAATAATATTTCTCACCGTTTGAGATGTCCCT
Organism: Linyphia triangularis; assembly: GCA_963978545.1. Classification (NCBI taxonomy): domain Eukaryota; kingdom Metazoa; phylum Arthropoda; class Arachnida; order Araneae; family Linyphiidae; genus Linyphia; species Linyphia triangularis. Next base: position 90,966,576 of record OZ021722.1, read on the forward strand.
TCAATATTTTTATAAATTTTTAACCCATGTGCGACTTAAGCAATATCTCCAAAGTATTTCAATTTAAATACTTGCTGCGTTTTGTAAAAACCGACATTTATTTTAAACTTATTTTAAAGAACCAAATTAAACATAATTTCAATAGTTTGAAGATATGAAGCAAAGGAGAAGAAATTATGCTAATTTATTTGTAACTGTGGCTTCCGTACTGAGACTTTTTTTGCCCACGGTATGTGTCTGCAATCAAATAAATCTGGTGACCAAGCACAGAACATAAACTTAAGCATTTAAATATTTATGAAAAATAAACTAAAATTAAGATAATAAACAAAATACTATATGCAGTTACAAATTTCAAACTTTTGATTCTATGTGTTAAAAATCATGCTGTAATACACAGTTGAGAGGTGTGGCTGGATAATAAAAGTTTAAGCCTCTTAAAACTGATTTTTAGATGGATTAGTTTGGTAGATGAATGAGAATTTGTCTTCATTAAGACTAACGTTAAGTGCTCGGCCAATAAACTAGTTATTCTTTCCAATATGCAGCATACCACTTTCCTGAGGTAATATTCATCATGTGACTATCACTTTATTTTTTACTTGTTGTACAATATCACTCTCCATTTTCTTTGATGTATAGACAACTTTACCTTGAAGCTTGGCGTCCACTATCGCTGAGCAGAGCGGAGTGGACTAGAGCCAATTACAAGGCTGCCAACGTCGATTGTAGCACAAGCCTTGTGCTACAATGGACGTTGACAGTCTTGTAATTGGCTCAAATTTAATCCGCTCTGCTCAGCAATAGTGGACGCCAAGCTTTAGGGTAATTAGAAGTCACTGAGCAGTTTATGGTTAATGAAGAAACTGATCCGACACAATGCACTCTCCGTGTTAGTGGAATTGGTTGTGCATCACACCAGATCTTATCCAATTCCTCAAGGCATTTTCTACCTTTTGTTTGTAAAAAATATTACATTGACTTTTGTATTTTTTGGCAAATTCCGCCGATATAATAAATTTAGCAAAGGTATTTGCATCCGTAACAACACCATAATTCATAAACTATATTTTTTAGAGTACCTTCCCGCGAGAGGCCACAAAAAAATGACAGTTTATACGTTGCCCTGCTCCATCAGGAAATTTGTTGATGAAAATTTTTTTATGCTTTCTTGGTATGTCTCCTCAATTAATAGGAAGTTACAAAAATGCTCTGCGATTTATCATGAAGGATAGAATAAAACACAATAGCATAGCAAAATACCTTTTCTAAGTAGCATATACAAGCTGTATATAATATAACCTGGTTTTGTTCCCAGTGGGTACTTTAGACCTCATCTTGTTGAATTATAGAAAACTTATTGCTAAAATCAATTTTTGATTAGTAACTTTTTGCAACATATTGAAATAGCTTGTTTTTTTGTTTTTTTACGTTGTGATGCCATAAAAAATATGGTAATTGTTTTTGAGGTTGTACATTATTATGTCTTGTGTGCATAAACAAGGCATAATTTTACCTCTTCTTCTGTTATCCGATAAGCGTACTGCAGCTTAGTCAAGACATCATCTCTAGTTTAATTCAAACATATATCTTATTTCCTTTTTGAATTTATCTTAGCAATCATCCTATTTTAGTAAGAGTGCCTTGCTGGTTTTCCGAGCTACATGTGAAGCTGTAATGACCGAAGATGAAAGTTCACTATTCAAAATGTTTCATCTCGTGTTAATGATCATCAATTCAAAGTGTATGACTTTTTCTAAGCTTTAGGATCAGACCTACTTAAGTGTAATATTACTCTTAAGTAAGGTTATTTGTAAAACCTGAGATATAAAATATCTATAGTTTTGTGTTTAATAGCATTCTTTCCTGGTTTCATACGGCTGTTATGACGCTGGTACAACATTTTATCATATAAATGATCTGTTATCCAAAAAGTCAGTCAACTAATTTTTACTATTTTGTAGTCAATAGGTCCTTGCCATATTTGAAAGAAAGTTTCTCAAAAGCACCTTTGGGGAGAATTTAGTTGATGGTTCATGGAGAAGACAAACCAACACTGATCTGACATGGAACAAGAGCCTGCTAAACCAGATGGGTGAAGCAAGACTTTCCTGGTCAATGACGTAGAGCTGAAGACGATTATGTTAGTCAACAGGTAAATTACTCTTTTGATAGCAAAACTAGTTTTCTGGCTAAAAATTTTTTTAATGAAAAATGCCATTATTGTTCATGTAGTTTTACTCATTTTATAATTTTTGCGCAGCAAAAGTGTGCATAAAAATTGCTTATGGTTCAAATATATTTGAGTCATAAGCTTCAATTTCATTGACTATCCATGCACAATATTAATTTTTAACTAAAAATATGTCAATTTAAATTCTTTATAGTTTTGAAATTACTATATATGTATTTATATATGTGTATATGTATATATTATATATGTGTGTATGTATATATATATGTGTATGTATATATATGCATATAGATATATGTATATATGTGTATATATATACACATAGGTGTTAACTTTTCAAAAAACATGGGGGGGGGGGGGGCAAGTTTTGACGGAAGATGAAATTTTTCGAAAAATTATCGAAATCTATTAATTTTTCGAAAATCTAGGTATGACACAACTTCTCATATAATACCAACAATAAACAGTTATTATAATTTATTTGGAGAATGGAGGGAAAAAAAGGAGATAGTGTTACAAAAATCAGGGTAGGCAGCCTCCCCAGAATTTAAAAGTGGGGAGGCCAGCCCCCCCTGCTCCCCGTACTTTACGCCTATGTATATACATAACAAAAGGAAAAAAATGAAATTACAAATGTAAAATCAAAAACATCAAAGCTATAGAAATACAACAAATTACCAGTACATATGCTAATAGGTTAAAAAGATGCCCCATGATACAATTCCAAATTTCTGCTGTTTTTCATTTTATTTTGTTTGTATGTATATATATATACCTCAAAATATTTACGTAATCCATGAAGCAAGAATCCATGGTGAAGTATGGCTGCTGTCAACATTTTGCAATACTAATTGAACATAACAGCATTAATTTCTTTCAAATTTCAAGAAATTGTAGTCTTCAGATATATCTTCTATGAAATGTAATTGATTTAGAAGAAATACAATAATGCCACTAAGGAAAAAGTTAAGCCTGAGGATTTTTTTTTTTTTTTTTTTAGCTTTTGAATTCTCTAATTGACCATATATGTTATGCGTGTGTTATTGTCTATGTATGAAAGTGAAATTAGTTTTTCCATATAAAGACTGGAGTACTTACTTTAAGCAAAGTTTGAAACAACATATCATAGAGGTTAAATTGTGAAATAATTAGTTATAACAGTTGTCTAGTTATTCTGTGATATAACTAGTTTTTGTATAAAATTCCTAATGATAGACAATTAGATAGTAAAATAAAAGCACGCTATAATTTTTTATTTTATCTTTTGTTGCAAAACTCTAAAAGTAACAAAAGGTATAGCAGGCATCTTCTTCGAACAGTCGTTTGAACCCCCTCAAATTACCTTATTATTTTAAAATCACTTACTGTTGCCAAATTTATTGCTTTTAATAATAGTGTTCTCAAATATCAATTTTGGGGAATTAGAGGTCCCAAATGGTTGCTGGACGTAACAACTTTCAGTAACAAGTCAATTTTTTTAGCAATAATTAAAAATGGACAAATATTTTTTGTCACTAATTAGGAAGTACTAGTCTGATAAAACCTCTGTTATCAGAGTGAGTCATAGATAGACATAAATATCAGCATTAGGTATTGTATTCTTTTACTAAGAGATGTATTGAACCTTGATTCGAAAGGCAGAACTTGGCATGGCTCGGATATCTGGTCGTCTAGTGATAAGTTGTATCTGTGAATCCATTATTCAGTTCAATGGAACTTTTTTAATATATAAGTTATATTTTTTAAGAAATAATGGAGGGATATGTTAAAATTAAAAACTGTTTTAAAACCATTTTTTTTTTTTTTTTTTTTTTTTGTCCTTTTACTTTCACAGATGAAAAGAGGATCATTTCCAGCTCGAGTTAACATATTTCCTACTGCATATTCATTAAAAACCAAAAAAAAAAATAAAAAATTGTCAAACAGATAGCAATATGTGCAATTGTAAATAAACTATTTGTTAGACGCAGAGGTGTGTTAGCTTTTTAATTGGTATACCATTTATCAGTTTTAGTTTTGCAAAGGTAAGGGAAAAAGGATTTAAAAGAAAAAAATCAGAAAATAGTAAGTCATACTATTCCAAATAAATTTGTTAGTAATTAATGGATTACAGTGATGAAAGCTGTAAATAATCACTTGTAACAATATCAGAATTGAGTATAATTATCAATTATTTATGTTGGCATTACACGTTTTAATTACTATTATAACCTTGTTATGAATACTTAAAGTTGGCACAGAATTTCTGTTTTTATTTTTATGAACTAGCATCTTGTGCTATAATTGCATTAGATTTTTAAAATTGCATTGTGAATGGCAATTTTAAAAATGGTGTATTTTAAACTGAAATTTAAGAATAACCTATTTTTAATTTTCTAGGTCCAAAGCCTACACCTAATGCTCTGAAACACGGAGAAAGAATACTACATTGAAGGAAGTGGCATAATTCCTGGCAGTCAGATTGACAGATACCTTGCCGAAAAGAAAAAACATTCTGCAATATTTAGTGTAACAAAGAATATGTTTGCTTTGTGTTCAATAAAATAAACTTATTACCTTCTTATGTTTTTACTCTTATTTTAATTGCATATTTCCATTTTTGCTTGATTTGTTCAACCTGTTTTTAGTTTTGTATTTTTCTTTTATGCTAAACTTATAAAATGGAAGATTTGCCCAAAATGGCAAAACAACATTGTAATCAGTTTAAAAGAAAAATTGAGATGCATGAGATACATTACATTGTGCTTTAATAGATTTAGTCATGTTTTGTCTTATTTTTAAGATATATATTTAGCTGAGAAATCTATTGGAATGGATAAATTCTCTTGGTTAAAGGCTAATTAGGTAGTTAACTGTTTCATTGGTTTTTAATATAAGAGACTAGTTTTTACTTCCCAAAGTCTTGTTGAAGACGAACAAATATTTTCTAATGCTATGATTCTTTAATTTATTATACCATTAAGTTCATGTATATTAAGTTTAGAAAAAGTTCATACTTTTAGAAAATATTCAAATATTTTCTAATACTATGATTATACCATTAAGGCCAGTCATTAAAGTAATGATTGGCCTTGATAGTATAAATTATATTACCATAGTATTAGAAAATATTTGACGTAAAGAAAAGGTACTAAGCCTCTTCATAGTGAGAGTAGATACTTGAAGCAGATATAGGTAGTTGATAAAAAAAATTAATTGTGAATTTTTTGTATAATTATGTTGCAGGAACAAGGCTTTTGTTGTGAAAATCACATAGATGTCGCCAAAATCACTAAGATCACAATGTGACATCGCAGCGACAAAGCTTTCTTTGCGAAAATCGCATAAATCACACGGATGTCGCCAAAATCACTAAGATCACATTTAGGTCACAAAGCGATATCGCAGTGACAAAGCTTTCGTTGCGAAAATCGCATAAATCACACTGATGTCGCCAAAATCACTAAGATCACATACAGATCACAATGTGACATCGCAGTGACAAAGCTTTCGTTGCGAAAATCGCATAAATCACACGGATGTCGCCAAAATCACTAAGATCACATTTAGGTCACAAAGCGATATCGCAGCGACAAAGGTTTCGTTGCGAAAATCGCATAAATCACATGGATGTCGCCAAAATCACTAAGATCACATTTAGGTCACAAAGCGATATCGCAGTGACAAAGCTTTCGTTGCGAAGATCGCATAAATCACACGGATGTCGCCAAAATCACTAAGATCACATTTAGGTCACAAAGCGATATCGCAGTGACAAAGCTTTCGTCGCGAAGATCGCATAAATCACACGGATGTCGCCAAAATCACTAAGATCACATTTAGGTCACAAAGCGATATCGCAGTGTTAAAGCTTTCGTTGCGAAGATCACATAAATCACACGGATGTCGCCAAAATCACTAAGATCACATACAGATCACAATGTGACATCGCAGTGACAAAGCTTTCGTTGCGAAAATCGCATAAATCACACGGATGTCGCCAAAATCACTAAGATCACATTTAGGTCACAAAGCGATATCGCAGTGACAAAGCTTTCGTTGCGAAGATCGCATAAATCACACGGATGTCGCCAAAATCACTAAGATCACATTTAGGTCACAAAGCGATATCGCAGCTACAAAGCTTTCGTTGCGAAGATCGCATAAATCACACGGATGTCGCCAAAATCACTAAGATCACATTTAGGTCACAAAGCGATATCGCAGTGACAAAGCTTTCGTTGCGAAGATCGCATAAATCACACGGATGTCGCCAAAATCACTAAGATCACATTTAGGTCACAAAGCGATATCGCAGTGACAAAGCTTTCGTTGCGAAGATCGCATAAATCACAGGGATATCGCTAAAATCACTAAGATCACATACAGATCACAATGTGACATCGCAGCGACAAAGCTTTCGTTGCGAAAATCACATAAATCACACGGATGTCGCCAAAATCACTAAGATCACATACAGATCACAATGCGATATCGCAGTGATAAAGCTTTCGTTGCGAAGATCACATAAATCACACGGATGTCGCCAAAATCACTAAGATCACATTTAGGTCACAAAGCGATATCGCAGCTACAAAGCTTTCGTTGCGAAGATCGCATAAATCACACGGATGTCGCCAAAATCACTAAGATCACATTTAGGTCACAAAGCGATATCGCAGCTACAAAGCTTTCGTTGCGAAGATCGCATAAATCACATGGATGTCGCCAAAATCACTAAGATCACATTTAGGTCACAAAGCGATATCGCAGTGACAAAGCTTTCGTCGCGAAGATCGCATAAATCACACGGATGTCGCCAAAATCACTAAGATCACATTTAGGTCACAAAGCGATATCGCAGTGACAAAGCTTTCGTTGCGAAGATCACATAAATCACACGGATGTCGCCAAAATCACTAAGATCACATACAGATCACAATGCGATATCGCAAAAATCGCAAATTCGTCCCCAATGTCACAATGTGACGAAAAGCGATATCGCAGCGATATCACAAAGTTACGTCGCAAAACCCCCTCTAAAACGGACATTGGACGACTATGTGACCCCTGTGTGATATCGCCGTGACATCGCGTGATCTCTATGCGATATCGCTTTTCGTCACATACTCGTCACATGGTTATTAGGGAGGTTCTCAAAATCAAATAGTTGCGACAAGTTATGAAAAGGTCGAACTAAATGTGTGTTGTTGAGTACTGTTCGCGTGTTAGTAAAAAATAAGTATTCAGAGTGGATTGAACTGCGATGTCTCTTAGATGTGGGCTCCCAATCTTGTCTATGTACTAGGGCTTGTGCCGAGAGGTTACAATTAAAAATGGTAAAAGTCAATACTGTGGTATCGCGTGTTAATGACGCAACAATGGTAATCAATAATTGTGTTAAAACAACATTAGCTAACAAGGATAAGAGTTTCGTGAAGGAATTGTCGATGTTGGTTGTAAATAAATTACCGATGTAATTCCAAATAAATTGATTAATGTGGGTGAGGATTTATCGGAATTAGTTTCATTGGCAGATCCTGATTTCAATATGCCAGGTGCAGTTGATTTATTGTTGGGTGCAGAAGTATTTTATGAGTTATTGAAACCAGGCCAATTTCGTACTCTGGACTCACAGTTGTTGTTGCAAAATACAGTGTTTGGTTACGTGGTGAGTGGTAGTGTTAGTCAGGTAAATGAGAATAGTGTACATTGTGGATTAGTTCTGGATGATGATCTAAACAAAACGTTGAGGAAGTTTTGGGAATTGGAGAGTGTCGAAGTAGAGTTACCGAAGAGTAAAGAGGCTTCGTTGTGTGAAGAGCATTTTTCACTTACTCATAAGAGAAATGAGGAGGGAAGATATGTAGTAGCGTTGCCCTTTAATAAGGATCCGTCGTGTTTAGGAAAGTCGAAGGATATCGCATTGAGGAGACTTGATTCATTGTGGAAGCGGTTGTCTAGGGATTCAGACTACTTGACATTGTATAAGGACTTTATGGAGGAGTACGAGGCCTTAGGACATATGGAGAAGGTTGATGAATCAAATGAACCGCCCATACATTACTACATTCCTCATCACGGTATGCTTCGTCCTGAAAGGGTTACAACGAAACTTCGTGTCGTGTACAATGCTTCATCTCTAACAACTTCAACTGTCAGTTTAAATGATATCCTTATGAAAGGAGAAGTTTCCGAAGACGTCTTCGAAACAGTTACGCGTTTCAGAAGACACAAGTTTGCATTCAAAACTGATATCCAAAAGATGTATAGGCAAATCCTCATCAACCCAGATCAATGAGATATGCAGCGAATTGTGTGGAAGACAGGAGCCGACGAGGAGCCTGCAACTTATCGTCTAAATACTGTCACTTATGGTACAGCCAATGCACCCTTCCTAGCAATAAGAACACTACAACAATTGGCCACTGATGAAAGATCAAGGTTTCCATTGGTTTCCGAATTGCTGCACGAAACTTATATGGACGACATAATTAATGGAGCGCCTGACCTGGAGACTGCTCAAACCTTACAGTCTCAGTTGCGAGATTGCTTACAGACTTGTGGAATGTCCCTTCACAAATGGTCGTCGAATTCCGATGATCTCATGAATAGCTTAACGTCTTCAGAGGTTGAGCACTCGTTTTCTGAGGATTCAGAAATGGCTGTTAAAACACTGGGCATCTGCTGGAAACCTCGTCAGGACTGTTTCATTTTTAAGGTGTCTAAATTAAGGCAGGCTTCCTACACCAAACGAGAGGTGCTGAGTGTAATAGCCAGGCTGTATGACCCACTAGGTTTCTTGGGTCCAGTGGTAACCCGTGCCAAGATTCTTCTACAACGTCTATGGCAGCAGAAAATCGATTGGGATGATACTCTTCCTGACCCAATCGCAGATGAGTGGAATGAATATGTGACAAATTTGAAGTGCATCGAGGATTTAAAGGTCGACAGATACGTATTGACGGATTATCGAGGGAGAATAGTCATTCAAGGCTTCGCCGACGCCTCCGAGGTAGCATATGGAGCTGTCGTGTATCTTCAGTGTTTCGACAATAGTGGTACTGCGAAATCTACTATTTTGGCGAGTAAATCTCGTGTCTCGCCCATTCGAGTGGTCTCCATTCCCCGGCTGGAGCTTTGTGGCTGTGTTCTTCTAGCACAGCTTGTGAAGAAAGTGCGTTCGTGTCTGAAACTGGAAATAGATGATGTTGTGTTACATACGGACTCAACAATCGCCCTGGCATGGTTAAACACGCCAGCGAATCATCTAAAGACTTTCATCGCCAATCGCGTATCCAAAGTGCAACAATTGACAGAGGACTGTCAGTGGACCTATGTACCTTCATCTTTGAACCCTGCGGATGTCATTTCACGTGGGTGTGGACCTCGAGATCTACCTGGAGTAGAACTGTGGTGGAATGGACCACCATTCCTTAGACAGGGAAAAACGTCCATTGGTTCACTTAACCCATCAACAGTGGACAATTCTGAGTATTCATGTGAACTAAAAGTGACTGGTGAAATTGATGTGCCAATCTCCAATGTTTGTATCTCAACAACCCATGGGGTATACTTATTGTCTGATTTATTATCTAAGAGTAATAATTATCTATATGTTCTTCGAGTATTAAGTTATGTATTAAGATTTGTCAATAATGTTAGAAAATCTAATGGCAAAGTATCTGGCCCACTTGGTGCCACAGAATTGGAGCAAACTGAAACATATTTAATTAAAATGGTTCAAGAGGAAGTTTTTTCCGTAGACATACGGAACCTCAAACGCACAAAACATGTCTTAGCTAATAGTAAATTAAAGAGTTTAAATCCCTTTTTGGATAGCAAGGGTGTCTTGAGAGTAGGAGGACGTTTAGAAAATTCTGAGTTGTCATATGATACTAAGCATCCTGCAATTTTACCAAGTAATCATGTATTAACTCAAAACTTAATTACATATTTTCATAAGAAAAATTTACATGTTGGTGCTTCTGGACTTCTGCATTTGATAAGAGAGAAATTTTGGCCTTTAAACGCTCGCTCAACATGCAGAAAAATTGTACACGAATGTGTTGTGTGTTTCAAAGCAAAGCCAACTGTAACTTCACAGTTAATGGGTAGTCTACCACGGGACAGAGTAATTCCCGATTATCCATTTAACTGTTCTGGCGTAGATTTTTGAGGGCCATTCATGATTAGATATCGAAATCAAAGAAAAGGGGTCTTGCATAAAGTGTACATATGTATTTTGTCTGTTTTGTATCTAAATCTGTGCATGTAGAAATTGTGTCAGACCTCACATCTGAAGCCTTTATAGCGACCTTAAAAAGATTTTTCGCACGTAGAGGTAAATGTGCTAAATTGTACTCTGACAATGGAAAAAATTTTGTAGGAGCAAATCACGAAATTAAAAGACTGTTGAGGCTGGTAAATAAGCCAGATGACCAACTTGCAGGTTATTTATCTGCTGAGGGAATTGAGTGGAAATTCATCCCTCCACGAGCACCTTCCTTCGGTGATCTATGGGAAGCTGCTGTAAAATCCTTTAAATATCACTTCAAAAGGGTGGAGAAGGGTGAAAGTCTATGAAGAGTTTTTGACAGTAAGCGTTCAAATTGAAGGAATTCTAAATTCCAGACCCCTAAACCCTCTTTCGTGTAATGAAGATGATCTTGGTGCATTAACTCCCGCACATTTTCTTATAGGTAGGTCAATGAATTCCATTGTTGAACCTGATCTAACGAACTTAAACGAAAATTGCTTACAAAAGTGGCAAAAGGTCACCCGATTGGTGCAATTAATCTGGAAAAAGTGGAATCGTAACTATTTAAGTGGATTACAACAAAGAAACAAATGGCGCTTTCAGAAAAATAATGTAAAGGTCGGTGATCTAGTGATATTGATAGAAGATGGCATACCTACCTTTAAATGGCCTTTAGCACGAATTCTTGAGTTGCATCGTGGTAATGACGGTTTGGTTCGAGTCGTAAGTGTTAAAACACAATCAGGGGTTTATAAAAGAGCTATTTGTCGAGTGTGTGTATTACCTCTGCAAGATTAGAATATTTATGTCATGCATTTCTTGTGTTACCAGATTGTCTAAAATAATGTAAAGTATGTGAAAAATGTATATTGATGTCTGTTGAATGTTTCCAACATTGCAACGGGGGGAGAATGTTTACGCCGCGTCATGGTTGTAATTCTTATAATTATCATCTGCTTTAATTTTCATTGTCGAAATTATAAAAGTTTATTCTTTGCAAGTGGCATTTAAAATTAAGTTTTTTAGTGTTCTATTCTTTTTTTTGCTGTTCTGGTTGACATTGTGAATAAAAAGTCGTTCTAAAAACCTTCTCCTCCCGATATACAAGAATTATAATAAACTTATAACAGAAGAAAACTGAGTGTTGTTTGTTTGAAGCGCAATTAATATAAGAAGCTATCGACTAGTGATGGTCCGTCAAATGTGAAGAAACAGGCAGCTACCTTATGCGCTTGCGCGATTTTAACGAAAGCCATAATGGTAGGTCCCATAGCCACCAGCAACCCGCATACCAAATTTGAACATCGTAGGTCATTTTGTTCTGGAGTTATGCTGACCACAGACACACATACATACACACGAACAAACATTTTTTCTAGATCACTGTTTTGAAATCAGGCTGTTCCAAAACGTAAAGAAATGCAAAAAAATCTACTTTTTTTTCTTTTTTCTTTGGACCGAATGCTATACTTTCTTTACCCTATGTATCATACACATTTTAAAAACAAGTGAAATTAGTTTATATTTATGAAGAATTTCTTTCTGATTCAAAATATTTAAACTAAAATACTTAAAAAAAATTAGTTATTTAAATATTAAGAAAAGAAATTGCCTCAAAATCGAGCCAAAACCAGTCCGATCAAAACACTCAACAAAATATGTGACGTCTAGGGTTTCTACTGTTTCTATGGTTATCGTGAGGTTTCTGCCAAATAGTTGGCGTTGGTAGACCATTGCCACATTTCCTACAGGTAGGCGTGATTTTCAAGAAACTTGCAAATTTGGTTTCCGCTGCCGCATTTCAAGCCAAGGTGTTTGCGAAACCATGACGTCACATTCAATGCCAGCGGAATGATTCGTTTTCTCGCTAATGTCTAGCAAGGTAATTTTGATCTCCAATTAAAATAAAAAGAAAAGAAGAAGAAAAAAAAAAAAGCTCATTGAGCAGAAATTTTTGTGTTAATGGCCTCTTCGAAACATTTAGAATTGAATTAAAAAAAAAAAAAAATGCGGGAATAGTTCATAAAACAAAAAGTTTTTAATACCAAGTTAAATTAAGCGTGGCAAGCTGTTGAGGTGTTTATATCTAAAAATACAAAAAAGTGGCCTATTTAAAAATACATAAGTTAGGTCTATAACAAATACATGTCAGTAATTATGGAATGAGTTTTGTAGAAATTCATTGAATTCTATACACGCTAATTGACAACTTTTTTTAAAAAAAGTACACTGTTTCCAACCCAATAATATATGTCCTGAGATTATAAACATGTAAGCCAAATAAGATTATACTAGTGGACTCCAACCGTTGCTCGCTAACGCTCGCCAACCCCCTGGATTGCTGTGCAATCTCCCTTGGTTCGCGACACGAACCAAGATCACTTTGCTCGCTTTGAAAGTGAAGCATTTAAAATATGCCCTAGCAAAAAGCTATTTCAGATGCACAATGAAGAAAATCATTGAAAAAGTATTTTGCGCCATGAAACTGAAAACACTGGAATATTTATGATGAGCTACAATACTTGAGACGTCATTATCCTACTGCTTATGCTGAGACACGTTAAACCGTGACCATCGATATGTAGAAGGCCATACAACTCCGCCATGTTTTTCTTTCTACGTCATCAGCCGTGGATATAAGTTTAAGCTATCTCGAGCTAAAATTTATTTAGAAGTGGATACACTGATCTTCAAATTCTGCTTTTATTAGTCGTTCGATGATTATTATGGACGATTTGGACGTTTAATATTTGTGTAAATTTTACAAAATGCCGAGTCCGTGTTCCGTTCTAAAGTACAACAGGAACTCCAGAACTATTGCTAAGATTTCTATGTTCAAATTCCCTTCCAATGACAATGTTAAAAAAAAATGGTGGCGTGCGATACATCGAAAATTTTTTGTCCCAACGAAATACAGCAAGGTGAGTGTTAACTTTTTAATAAAATCTTTAATGTGTTTTTAAATATAAGTGTACAATTTTTTAGAAGTTTTTATTAAAGTGCAGAAAAGAAATGCTAAATATTTACAATAGTGATACCTTTTAATTGGTTTCAACTTTTTTGTTTTATTTTTCAAATGAAAGCTTAGAAAACAATCTTTGGTTCAAATTCCCAGTACGGCACGAATTCTATGTGAAAGTGATTTTCGCCATCAAAGGCAGCCGCCGCCATTTTTTTTTTTTTTTTTTTTTTTACCCATGACAAGTAAACAACCTATGGTTGACATCATTTGACGCTGTTTTATGAAAACAATTCTTGGCGCAGAATTCGTACCGTACTTGGAAGTTTTACCCAATCTTTAGCCTTTAAAAATGACCAACATAAAATAAAAATTTAACGTGGAAACCTTTTCTTATTTCAATATAAAGTTTTGTTAAAAATTCTATAGAGTTGTTTAGAAATTTGTGTCTTCTATTTAAGGTATGCGAGCTGCATTTTCATTCAAATGATTTTGTACAGTACCCAAAAAAAATAAATCAGAACGATAGCTCTATCTTGTGCTCTAATTCTTGAAATAACAAACAAAAGGTACCGTTGTAAATCAAAAACATGTCGAAATACAAAAATTCGTAATTTTCTAATGAATGGTTTGTAATTTAAATGATAAAAAGAAAATGATAAATTAATGTTAAATAAAAAAGTTAGTTTTTTGGCCATAAATACTTAAGTAATTAATATATTTCGGTAATTTTTTTTTCAAAAGATAGTTTGTAAATGGCCAAACATAAATAGCAAGCAACTTTTGCATCAATTTCTTTTTTAATAATTATTAATTAATAAAACAATTTTAAATTTTTTTTAATAGAAACATATATATATATATATATATATATATATATATATATATATATATATATTTGCTTTCATTAAATTCACCATGGTCTGAAACCCCCCCCCCCCCCCACACACACAATTTTTTTCTTTTCATTTTGACTTTTAGTTCTCGATTTTTTAGCGAAAATGTAAAAAACGCTCACTTTAAGGGACCGTATAGTAGACGACTTTTGAAAACTATCAAAGATTAATTCAAGGTAAACTAGAGGTGTGGAAAATCGCACAACGTTCAATTATCATAAAATGGGGTGAATAGGAACAGCGGGGTGAATCGGAACAGAATTTCTTGAGATTACAAAAAGAAATATTATTTTATACAAACAAAGCAGTTTTATTTTATATATATATATTTTTTTAATCTGTCTAACGTGTTTGGAATCGTGGAACATATGTTTTGTGTGGTTTTCAACAGTGTCCTTTTTTTTTTTTTTTAAATGTGATTCCTTAAATTACATTTATTTAAAACAAAATTTTTTAAGCAATTTCAATAAGTTATCCTTTAAAAATTTTACTGAATCAGGTGATTTTTTCATTTTATAAATAATTTCAACGATCAAGTTACATTTGTGCTTATAGTGAAATGTTTCTGTAAAATAATCACACTTTGCTGAATACTGTTTACTAATGCCTACATTTTATATTTATTAATTTTCTAATTATCAGTAGTATACGTTATACTTCTGCAATTACAGTTTTCGATATTTTATTTATTTCGTGTGAAGAATGCACATCTTTAACGTTGTAAATAAATTATGTTACTTTTGGGTTTACTTGCTATTTTTGTATTAATCTTAAACATGTGACTCTAAATCCAAGTAGTTTCTATGCAATTTTAGACTAACATTTGTATTTTATATCGTCGTGAAACGCCACACTGACCGTTCGATTTCTCCCGCTGTGAAGTAGAACCTTAAAAATACCTTTCGTTTTATGGAAATTCTCCCTGAAGATCGGTTAAAAAATGGTCGAAATATTTTCGCTCATAAGTGACGTGTTTTTCAACATAATGCATTGAAATTTGGAATATACGGTAAATGATGTATTCTGAATCGAATGAAATGATAAAAAATAAGGGTTCGTATTGAAATTTTCGAAGATAACTTTTACTTAGTAAACGGTCCCTCAAGAAAAAGAAATTGCATCAGATCTATAGAAAATCGTAAGCAAAATATTTTGGTGCAAACCGTAAGATTCTACGTTAATTACAACCGAAGATATAGCCATCGTTCTGATTTTTTGATATTTTTTTTGGGTACTGTACATTCAAAATAGGCATTTGATAAGAAGACTGGATAATATTAGTTTATGTAAGGTAACAGTACATGCTTGTCTTGAAAAACATAATTGAAAAAAATAAATAAAAAAAATTGTACTCTATATATATATATATATATATCCTCCAAATGTAGGTTTTCTCTGAAAATATGAACCTTGAATGTAGTTGTGGTATTTAAGCTGTTATATTATCTGTGTTTTGTTTATTGTGTATATTTGTTATGTTTTATCAATTGTACTTATCAATGTTTTGAATTGATATTTTTATTGTTTCCTTTCACACATTTCAAACATTTAGAAATACTTTAAAATTACTTTAAAAAAAAAATTATAAACGAACAGAAGTTGTACTTGATCATATCTATACGGGAATGGATGAAGTTTAAAACCTCAAGTTGTACAAAATTAGTGTTTTAAAACGTAAGGATAATCTTATTTTTTACATTGTCAAAGAAATAAATTAATCCAATTACTTGAAATATCTTTACAAAACGTAAAATAAGGAATATAAAATATTTCGTCCCACAAAAATAATGTCTTCCCTCACTAACTGAAAGGAAAAGTGTATCCACCACTGGTGACGTCATCACACCAGTTGGATGGCCTTCTTAATATCGGAGGTCACGGTTAAACAGGGACATTTGGCAACGTATCAGAAGGGTTTTGGAAAACTATAAAAATAAATAATCTCATGCATATATTTAAAAAAGATCAGTTATTTCAATGAACACTTAAAATGTACGGACTGGTTTAGAATTAAGCGCTATAATAATAAAAGTTTCACATCGAAATTTTCTAATGAAACAATATCAGCAATCATGTTTGCATAATCATTTTTGTGATTTTTAAAAAATTATACGGTAAAAGACCAATTATACGTCATTCAATCAAACGGAATTTTTCGAAAATCAAGTTTGGCAAGAAAATTAATGTTATTTCTCCAAATATTTTTTTTAATTTCATTTCGTTTGAGATTTTGAAGTTGAGTGGATTTTTTATTTTGTATTTTGATCGTTTTTAATTCGTAATAGTTGAATTTGCACTGATAAGAAGTGAATATAAGTTCCGATATACCCTACGGTGCCTCTTGGCGACTTTTTGAAAGTTGGTGATTCGGCGCCGAATTCGGCAACCCATCGACTTGATTTTTTGAAAACCCTAGTGATTGTTTGGATTTGCAACGTGGCGTTTTGACGCCATTTTGGATTTGGGGACACAGCCGTTTGACTTCATTTTCAATTTGGCTACTTTTTAGAAAGACACCAAGAAGCACCGTACAGTAAATCATAAGCTGAATGAATATATTATTATAGTAAGTTATTTTTTTTATATATATAAATTCCGGTTTATCCGAAGTGCCGAAATTTGTATTCAATCTGTATGAATGTGAGCATAGAAACCTTAGTATTCTTAATGGAGATTCCGTGTTAAGTTTTTGGTTAAAATGCGTTCCCCCCCCCCCCCCACCATGCGACTTTTCAAAATGCCAAGTTGAAATGACACTACTATTGAATTGAACTACAGGTTTGCCAAAATGGATGCCATATTGTAACAGAACCATATAAGCACCGCAAAATCGTCGAAAAAAGTGTGGAGAAGGTGTTGGGGGGGAGGGGGGGGGAGGGGAGGGGAGGGCGTATAGCGTATTCTCACCCAGTTTTTATAGGCATATATTTGAAAAACGTTCACGTATAAATATGTTATGGTTATTTGAAAATCTGGCTTGTTTTGGTTGTATGAGAAAGAAAGTTTAATAGTCGAAATTTTATTATTCACAGCATCCGGAACATGCTCCAGCAAATAATTTTTCCTAAATGTCTGGGTTATCCGGTTTATAATCCAAAATGTACATATCTTGCATCTATTTATTCTTGCATCATTGCAAATGTTAAATCAATACGTTTTAAAATAGACAATAAAGTGTATCTAAATATGTAGAAGACTGTAATAAGAAAAGAAAAATATAGCGAATCCAAGTTGTTGGCTGTTGGCAGATGTATTAGTCAAATTTCAAAGGATATAGTGTGATTGGTTGTATTGGTGAATTTGTAAATTTGCGCATACAGTTCATTTAGAAGATTTGGGATTGGATGTTTGAAGTCATTTTCATTCTGCTCTCAGAAATACAGCAGAATTTGGGCGGCACGCAAAAGAATTATATACATAGATATATAATTAGTAGAACTGCTTTATTTGTATAAAATGATAATTTCTTTGCAATTTTATGAAGTTTCGTTCCCATTCATCCTGCTGTTCCTATTCACCCCGGTTTACGGTATTGGATTTGTTGTACTTACCATGTCCCAATCTGGTTGAGCTGCCACCACTCCGAAATACTCGATGTAACTGGCGAATCCTTCGTTAATCCAAGTATCATCCCACCACTCACACGTCACAAGATTACCGAACCACTAGAAACATTTAAAACAAATAAAACTTACTCAGTAGTGTGGAGAAAAATTAGTAGTTTATGAATGCATTGGATCTGCGGGAACAAAAAGGGCTGAAACTGTCCAAAAATTGACTTTGAATGAGCAAACTAAATCCGATTGCCAAATATACTATAACATGCCACATGTTTTGTTAACAAGTATCTTGAGCATCTGGTACAGTACGCAAAAAAAAAAAAAAAAAAAAAAAAAAAAAAAAAAATCAATAACAATCAAAAGGTATCTTTGTAAATCGTGGAAGATTTTTAATAATTGCATATAGTTTTTTTTTTGGTCATGAGGAGTCATCTACATATTAAAACATAACCAAACTTTAAAAAGTTCAATGGCAACTTCATCCCATATTTAGATTCAACAGCCAAAAAAATGTCGAAATACAAAAATTCATAATTTTCCAATGAATGATGTGTAATTTAAATGATAAAACGAAAATGATAAATGTTAAATAATTTTTTTTTTTTTTTTTTTGCCATAAATACTTAAATAATTAATATATTTCAGTAATTTTTGTTTCAAAAGATAGTTTGTAAATGGTCAAACATAAATAGTAATCAACTTTTGCATCATTTTTTTAATAATTAATTATTAACTAATAAAGCAATTTTTAAAATTTTTTGAATGGAAACATATATATTTTTTTGCTTTCGTCAGATTTACCATGGTCTAACCCCCTCTCCCCCACAACATTTTTCTCTCCATTTTGACTTTTATTTCTTGATTTTGTAGCGAAAATGTAAAAAACGCTCACTATAAGGGACCATGTAGTAGAGATTAAATAGGTAAATATTAATTCAAGGTAAACTAGAGGTATGGAAAATCGCACAACGTTCAATTACACTATAATATTGGTCATTGCATTAAAATTTGATATAGCGTTATTTACTGTTTTTGGCAACAATTTTTACATAGGGGAAGAAAAAAAAAGAAATTGGCGATGGTATTTACATATTTCAATGTCCTTTCTTGGGCATGAAACAAGAAAAAAAATTCAATCGTTGTTGGATGATGCTCAAGGACAGAGAGCTCTGTGTTAAACGCACTCGTTTTTCAACTTCATACGCTTGTATCGTATTTTTATGGGAATTTCCGACGCGGGAACGATCTTTAGATGGGAGACTTTAAGCAATTGTTGAAAAACATGATTTTTTTTATGATTTCAACCTTAGACGCATGCCCGATTTCTGAATTATTTGATCTTTTACATTTTATAAATAATTTCAACTATCATGTTACATTTGTGTTTACAGTGAAATGTTTCTGTAAAATAAATAATCACGCTTTGCTGAATACTGTTTGCTAATTCCTATATTTTATATTTATAATTTTTCTAATCATCAGTAGTATACGTTATACTTCTGCAATTACAGTTTTCGATATTTTATTTATTTCGTGTGAAGAATGCACATCTTTAACGTTGTAAATAAATTATGTTACTTTTGGGTTTACTTGCTATTTTTGTATTAATCTTAAACATGTGACTATAAATCCAAGTAGTTTCTATGCAATTTTAGACTAATATTTGTATTTTATATCGTCGTGAAATGCCAAGCTGACCGTTCGATTTCTCCCGCTGTGAAGTAGAACCTTAAAAATACCTTTCGTTTTATGGAAATTCTCCCTGAAGATCGGTCAAAAAATGGTCGAAATATTTTCGCTCATAAGTGACGTGTTTTTCAACATAATGCATTGAAATTTGGAATATAGTGTAAATGATGTAGTCTAAATAGAATGAAATGATAAAAAGTAAGGGTTCGTATTGAAATTTTCGAAGATAGCGTTACATTTACTTAGTAAACGGCTCCTTAAGAAAAAAAATTGCATTAAATATATAGAAAATCGCAAGCAAAACATTTTGGTGCAAACTGCAAGATTCTACGATAATTAAAACCAAAGATATAGCCATCGTTCTGATTTTTTTTTTTTTTTTTTTTTTTTTTTTGTGCTTATTGTACCACCTTTTTCAGCTGCTTTATTGGTTTTTCGGTGCAGTTGTAAGGGATGAAAGTTGGAATTTACAGAGTGTTTTCAGTAAAGTGCACGCTTTTTTCAGAGCGACTGCTTTTTTTAGACCTATCTTTAACTTTTCTTTTTATCTAAGAAATAAAACTTTCCTATGGAGCCTATAGTGATTAGTAAAACTTAAAATACTTTTTTTATCTTAATTTTTGGGCTAATTTTACTATTTTTTATTTAATTTCGGAAAAAAACCTTAAATATTCATTGAATTTTTTATGACCTTATACATAAATTAGTAAAAAGGTTGTATAAGTTCACCTTGAGTCATCCAACTTTTTTCATAGTTTGAAAGAGCATTTGATTGTGTATTAGAAATTACTTAGGGGAAAGCACCCCAAAACGGGATAGCTTATCTATTCTACGCTTTATTTCTTGTTGTGTACAAGGTACATTCTAAAGCTAGACGTCATTTAAAAGTATACCTTTTCAACTACTTAAAATAGGACCTTTGTCCCATTTGTTCAATAATATTTATGTGAAAATACTGGTTTCACAAAGTCTTACAAGATCCCGTTTTACCCTACCAAGGGTGGGTAAAAAGGGATAGGGATTTTTATGTTATTAGGTTTTTGCTGATTTTACTTTTGATTTAGTTTTTAGAACCAAAAATAGGCTACGTTTTTATAGGAAGAAACTTTTTAATTATAAATTTGAAAAATTACATTACACAGAAATCGCATAAAAATGTGTCGTCTTCTTCTGCTCTGGAACAGGCTTCGTGGGGTGGGCCCATCCCTGGCAGCTCGAGCATTGTGTCTAGCCTTCTCCAGATTTCGATTCAAGATACAGAGTTTTGCAGAAAATACATGCTTCATCTTTTTCAGCTTCATCTTCTGAAGACGACGACGTCCAACCTTGGCTAACTGATGATTTTTTTTTTAAGGTTTTCTTATGTTAGGTCCATTTTCTTCGATTTTTGCAAATGATGATTGTGGTTTTTTTTCAGGTTCAGAGTAACATTTTTTAACTTTATCTGCCTGTTTTGCATTTCCACTTGGTTTTCTTTTACGCCTGGTTTGTTTTCTCTTCGGAACATTCAAGAGACTTGTTTTGGCAGCCCTTTTTTTCAGCTTTCGAGTTCTTTCTCGTTCTTTTTTTTTTCATGCTCTTCTTCCAACTCAAGTTTATATGGGCTTCCTGTTATAATTGCTGTTTAGTTGTGATTAGCTTATGTTTTTATAATATTATAGTGCGCACAACGTGTGGTTTTCTGGTTTATCTTTGTATACGCCGCCTCCATAAAAAAGATTAAAAAAAAAAAAAAAAAACTCAACTTTTTTGAATTTAAAACTTAAATTTTTGGTCAAAACATTTTTCTGTCTTACAGTTTTAAGCTATAACTAAATTTTGTACATAACTCAGACCAATTATTTGTACCCCAAAAGTAAAGTAAATTATTTTATTACGAAAATATAATTATTTAAAATTAAAATAAATTGTTGTAATTGATTATACATATTTTAATTCATTACTTATTTCAACTTAAATAACTTAAACACATTGCCAAAACATTAATGGAAATGGTCGGGTAAAACGGGACACATCAAAATTGTATCCCGTTTTGGGCACCCCAAAAGTGTCCCGTTTTGCCCGACCGTGATGCTTTTGACAACATAAATGGCTGACCCCTGAACCGTCTCTCACTAGCAATATTTAAATACATGAAATTGTTGTTAAAAGAGCTATGAACAAAACACAGTACCTACTAGAATTGTTCCAAAGGACGGAGAAGCGCAAGGATAGATGTTCTGCAGTCGAAAAATGTACAAAGTAAGTAAAAATCTCACTCGAAAATTTTGAAAAAATATTTCTTTGCGAAACACGTGGCTAGCGTTGAGAGATCAACTGAGAATGTTGTCATGGCGGTCGGGAACCAGTTTTGCATTTCTCCAGCGAGATAGCACCACAAGTCAAGATCCGAGGCTCAATATCCCGTTTTGGGGAACTCTCCCCTACCCATGTTGCCGAAATTTGCCGATTTGACTGTAAATCCATTAATAAAAAAAAACACAAATAACTTCATTTATTAATAACTGTATTAAGGATATAATCTAAATAACTAGTTAGGCGCATTGTAAACAAATTTAATGAGCATAATAAAATTATTTTAAAGTTAATAGTTATTGAAATATTAAAAGTGTATCTCAAATTTATTAATATTTATTTAAATTATAATTTTAGTTCAATTTATTGAGAAAAATATATGAATATTTTACACTTAAAAAGTTGTAAGAACCATTTATAAATCTATAAAAAAAAATTAGTTTTTTTAACATACCAATAAGTTTCACTCATCCCATACAATCAAGTTAAGGCAAGCTTACAAAATACTAGAAATCCCTTTGATTTATAAAGTAGTTTCTTGTTTAAGGGTTCAGTAGAAAATTATAAATTTATATAAAAAAAGGAAGTAGTTTGAATTTTTTTTAAACATCACAGCTTCTAGGCGCGTTAAAAAAAATCTGGAACTTAAAATGAAAAAAATAAATAAATTACGAACTCTCTGGATCAATATTTATCTCGAATTCAAGATATTTTGATAAAATTTTTAAACACTAAGAAAAAATTAGTAAGCCAGGAACAGAACTTGAAGTGCTTTTCAAACTAAAAATAAAGAATGACTAAATGAAGGTGTTTACTTTCCATTATATTTAAACAGAAGATTAGGTCAACCGTTTTTATATATTTTAGAAAGTAGAGAAATATCAAAACGTAAAAAGAAACCAGAATTTATAAGATCAGAAGCAACTTCAGAAGTGTTGTCCTATGCAGCCAAAATGATTCTCAGGGCTAATGGAAGATAAATGCGTCCAAAGCATGTAGGGCATACTGTTTGGAAATGGTAAAATTGTATTTGGAACTCAATCGATCGTTCAATAAGTCAACAACCGTACATAAAATATTAGTTCATTCAGGAAACATAAATCGTTTGCAACCATCTAAATTGAAAATTAATGAGTGATTCTGGCAGGTAATGACATATTTGATAATCGGATTTAGTTTAACTGATTTTTCAATAGTTTCGGACATTTTTGCCCGGCAGACCTATGGATTCAGAGATACACTGGTGTCTAAAAGTTAAGCATAATTGATAATTATGTGAATAAAAAAGGAACTGTACATCAGAATGGCGGGAAACGTGATATGCGAGTGTAAAATGGTTATAAAATAAGGAAGCAAATCAAAAGAACGATAATAATTCATTTTATTATCCAAAGTAGCAGTTTGAAAGAAATTGAGAATAGCAAGGGTTCACACTTTAAAGAAAAAATGAAAGAAAACATTAAATAAAATACTGATGCTGCAGTTTAATAAGGCGTGTGGTCACCTCTGACAGCTAGGCACGCTGCACAGCGATTTACCATACTTGCTATGAGATGATGAATGAGTTGTGGGCTCAAATGGTTCCAAGCTTCTTGGAGAGTTCTCTTCAGTTCTGTAACGGAGCTTGGTGGGTGCGAAAGGGCTGCAATTTGTCTCCCGAGCATATCCCATACGTGCTCGATAGGATTTAAATCAGGGGAGTTGGCAGGCCACGACATGCGCTGGATTCTTTCCGTTTCAAGGAAGTCATCAACCAGCACCGCTCGGCGACATGGCGCATTATCATCCATGGATTTGAAGTTAGGACCGACAGCACCTCGAAACAAGCGAACATAAGGCTCAAGAACTTCGTCTACTGTATCTTTGACCAGTCACAGACCCCGTGTCAAAGAAATGGAGGTCTGTGCGGCCGTCCATCATGATGCCTGCCCATACCATTACTCCCCTTGATGGAAAATGATGTCTTTCCGATATGTTTCTTGGTTCAAAACGTGTTCCACGTTCTCTCCATATCGTTACCCGACGAGAATCACTACTAAGACTAAACCGGGACTCGTCACTGAACATCACATTGGCCCACTCTCTCACACTCCAATGTTGATGTTTCAAACTCCAGTTAAAACGAGGGCGTTTCTGAGCAGACGTGAGGGGAATGCAAACTGCTGGTCTTCTGATATACAGGCCAGCATGATTGAGTCTCCTGTAAACAGTTTGTCTCGAAATTCGTATTCCTGTGGCGACTGTGAGCGCAGAACCCAGTGATGTGGCAGTACTGCCCCTCTGACGTCGCGCACTTATTACCAGATATCGGTCTTGGCGAGGGGTTGCGACTCTTGGTCGACCTGATACTGGTCGTCGGGTAACATCTCCCGTTCTTTGAAACCTCTGCCACAGTCTTGAGATCACAGACTGGTTCACATTCAGAATTCGAGACACTTGGGTTTGTGATCGTCCGGATTCCAGCATTCCAACAATTCTTCCTTTCGCAAACATGTCCAATTGGCGTCTTTGTGCCATCATTCACCTTGTTTAATGGTTAACAACGCTCTTTCGCACAGCAGTTGCCCGAAAATTGTCTAAACTGCCTATGCTGCGTGAATCGGTTTCTCTGCGTTCCGACATGCGCAGGTGTTTCACCCAGGACGTAGTCGACTGAAAAGTTTTGCATAAACAACAATGTTTCTTCTTCACCCAATTAATATCCGCAAGAAATTTGGAATAATTTTACGAATATTTACTCCATGTTTTTCGCATTTTACAATTTATGCTTAACTTTTGGACACCAGTGTACTAACATTTTTCTACATCCTATAAAAAAAAATGTTAGAATGATGTTCGATGAGGTATCTAAACTATAGTCCTAAACTTGAACTTGCCTTTCAATCTATAGTAACGTATATCCTAAACAGAGTAATGTCAATGAGGATTCATTCTCACCATGTGCGCCAGTTCGTGAGCTAGAAGGGCCGTAACATCTTGCTTTTGTTGCGGGTTCGGATCTTCTGGATTATAGAACAGCAAATACTCTTTGAATGTGACGAGGCCCCAATGTTCCATTGCTCTCTTCAGAAAGTAGGGAATGCCGATCAGGTCTGAAAAAAGGAACGAGTGAGAGGGAACGAATGAACAAAAATTTCAACTTAGAAATTGACTAGTTCCATCCTTTATCTTCCAGTCAGGAGTAACCAAAAATGTATTACGGGTAAGATATGGGATAAATTTAAAAAAAAAAAAAAAAAAAAAATAAAATCCAATACAATTTGTAATTTAATAATAGAAGTAATTTAGAAAGCTCATTCTAAAACTTTCTATCAGCATAAACATTTTATGAGTCTAACAATAAGCAATAACCCAAACAAAATAAGTAAACTCGGGATGGATTTTATCCCCTATATTCCAATTCTTGGCTGCGAACCTGCTTCCACAATACCAAGATCCCAGCAAGGCTAGTAAATAATTAGATGATGTCTTTCTCTCTATGTTACATTCTGCACTGAATATTTATTTAGTGACAGTAAATGAAGTGGGATAAAATAAACTAAATATTTGCAATTTTTATTAAAAGATCATTCATCTGTAAACTTTCCAACTCTAACAATCAACATTGAAAAAAAAAAGAAGAAAAAAAAAGTAAGACAAAGTTAAAATCTACCACATTTACGGAATTTCAAACATTAGAAGACGAATCAATTGCATCGTCTAGTTTCAAAACCTACCATCTCCAAAAAATAAAATTTTCGGGGAAAGCTGATTTTCTGCCATACTTAGCCAAAAGGATTTAGGAACTAAAACTCTTGGTTTTAGAGGCATTAAAGCAGTACGTTTTAAAACACAATATAAAGTGTCAGGGGCACGAGCAGGGAAGGGGTTATTCAATTTTTATTTTGAATTTGGCCGCTTGTGCAATTTTCTTTGAAGTTAGCCTGTTTGCTACAAACCAGAACTTAAATTTAATGTAAATACTGGGTTTTAGGATTGCAAGATAGACAAAAATACTTCTTTGTACTAAATTTTACTACAACAAAAATAACATCTGAATTTAAGTGAACTATATTTGAGCCTAAGACATCAGGAAAGTGACTAACCACGAATGACTTTGGAAATCCCAGCACCCTTTAAAACTGACTTGTATATCACCAAACTCATAATATTGAATGATGGGACTTGAAAATTTTTGAATAATTTAAAAATAATAATCTTAAAATACTTAAAACAAAAAACCTTTACAAATGTTGTGGCGACTTCTTCTTCCACAGTGTCACACATTTCATCATGATGGTTCATCCATTCATCTTCTTTATCCATGTCTTTTTCGCCATCCTCTCCGCTTCCTCCTTCAGCAACTGATGCCAAGATATTTTTGTAAAAAAATTAACCGTTAGTCAGTATCACAATTTGGTCCGAAATGTTTTGTCAGTAAGTTTTGGACATCTCGGAGTTTTAGAGGCTTCCTCACGGTACCCGGATCCACTGCCTCAATCTTGCTGTTCATAATACTTCTCTTACATTTCACAACCTGCTTTCTGACTCCTATATCTCAGAACTGTAAGAGATCTCCCCTTGTACCAACACCTTATTCTTATCTTGCGTTATGAAAAATCTTTTTGTCGGAGTGAATTTGAAATGCCACTGTGCAGATGTAGTGGTTTTAGGAAGGCATTGCTTGTCTTCCAATCATGGTCGGTGAAATCTCTTCCCGGCTTGAAAACTGTTCCACTTTCAGATAGAATTTCTTCATACTCTACAGGACTCGAGGGAATAGATTTTCTTTAACTTTCTTTCAATTTGAGCAAAAACATATCTGGCGGGATAAAAGAATACACAGGAAGGGGAATGGTTACGGTGTCCGATATTTTTCAGCCATCGATGACAGCTATTCGATGCATATCTTTCAACAGCCATCTCTAATATAGAGATGACCGGTTTTGAAACTCACCAAATGAGGATTTGGCCGGTTTTGCAGCACATCGTGGTTTTCAAACGCACATAAAACACAGATTTTCCGGATTTACCATGGTTTCTTGTTTCCAGTTGGTTGAAAAGTTTAAGCCGAACTTAAAAAAACAAGGAAAAACCGCATTTCCAGGATTTGAGAAGATGTCCTGTTTTGCAACTAGACGACACAATTAGACATGACGTCGTAAATAGTTGAAACCTTGTGCCTTTTTTGGATTGCTGAAAAATATACAAGCTTGACAAATAGTACCATATCGGCGATGATGGACCAATGATGCAACAGAAAATTTATCACAAAAGGATTAAGGTCTCTATTTTATCAAGGAATACTACACAAATCGAGTAGAACAAAGACAGAACTGTAACACTTATTATAGCGATAGTACTCCAGTTCCAAGTTGATAGGCATTTATAATTTGATAGGGAAATCAATTTAAATTTTAGCGTTTCCCAAAAATTTTCATTTTTAGAAAATGTGTCATTGTTCCACTATAATGGTGATAAGTTATCAGCTAAAAGCAATTAAACAGTGGGTTTTACTAAATCACTGAAATATTTATGTTAAGTGTTGCCCTTGTTGTGGTTATTGAAAGATTTAGGAGAGATTTAAGATGTATACGTCAACTTGTATGTCGTTTGGTTCGCATTTGCTGATTGGTGGAATGGAAGACAGTTTAGTTGCACACTGTAGTCTATGAGAAGAACACGTGACAGAAGTATTAGCCTAAATATTTTATATTCATGTAGATATGCATTTTATGACAGAGATTAGAGCGATAGAACGGACTTTCCTGTAATGTTTGTTTTTGTAAGTGAAGGCTGCTTCTACTCTTTTTTGTGAAAAAAAAAAAAAATCTTGCCAAAAAATGTCCGTAAGGTAATTTATATTTGGCATGAATGATTTCAACAAAAAGAAGTGGAAATAACCTTCACCAACGAAAATAAACATTGTGTGATGATCCGTTCTGGCGCTCAACGTCTCATTTATTAGAATTGATAACAGACTTCAACGTTGTGATGGTGTAAAATCTACATTAAAAATTCACGAAAAGCGTGGATTATTCTAAGTCGACCATATCTTTCTTCCTTTAAGACTTACCTATTTTGGGCAACTGATACTCAATTCCAAAGTATTCTTCAAAACGTTCTATTATTTTGACTCCAACCTCAAGAGCATATGTTGTCAAGTTGATTTGATCAGGCTGCGAATAGACTCGAATCTAAAAATAAACAAGAAACACTCAGAATTAAATAGTACTTTTATACGAAATTTATAATTTTTTTCTCCCCTGCAGTGCTAAGATTGAAGTTCAGGCTAAATGTTGCAATCACTTCAACAACAAGAAGCATCTCAGGAATGGACGATCGTTTTTGTCTAATGATTAGAGATTCGGCTTAGCATGGTGGATGCTGTGCTTTGAGTTCACGTTCAGGACGATAAACTGAGTCCGCTTCAGTTTATTTACTTGCAATATTGTGGGCGAAGAATTAGAACAGATTCTGACAGCACTGCTTATGATAGTGCTACCAATTTATAATAATAAGGTATACATATACACCAATTTATAATAATAAGGTACACATATACATTCAAAATTAGACTATGCGTTTTTGTTTGGTATTTTTGTTTTAAAATATTCCCGAATTCATTAGCTTTAGAATGAGAGCCTTTTCATCCTGAGATTAAAATTACCATTTAAAGTACAGTGGGTTTTGTGTCACATTAATAAGTTTTGTTAACTTAAACGCGTTTTCTGAAGAAAGACATTTTGATGTTATATGGATTAATGCCAACGGTCATATCTTCATTATAATAGGTCTGATTTACAAAATTCTAATTTTGTTTTATAGACAATAGTTGTTAATGTGTTTCCATCTAGAATCTAATATATATGGTTATATATTTTCATATTTTATACATATATATGGTAACATATTTTTTATATAAAAAAACTATTTATTTTTTCAAACTTTTTATTAATAAACTTATAATTTACTAAATATTGAAGCCAAATTCACAATTCTTAATGGAAACATGCATCAATATAATATCTTTTATTTGCAATAAAAATCATACCTCTAAGTAAATTATAAGTTTATTTATGCCTGTTCGAATGACGTCCTAATTAGTCATTTTAATTGCAGTTAGTTAAGTACAAAAATTAACGAAAAAAGTTTCTATACAAAAATGCATAATTTTTAATTCTGATATACTGCCAAAAAGTTTTAAATTCTAGCATAAAAATTAAAGAAAATCATCTCAATTGTATATGTATACTGAACAAACAGCGATGGGCAGTCACGAGTTTAACTCTGATTTATTGATGTTAGCTCCAAAGTATGATGACAATGATTCATCATCTTCAGCTCATCAGAAAATGACGTCTTTGCAAACTCTGACATTTGGAGTTAAAAAATTATGAAACTCTCACTTCCAATTTAACCTTAAGTAAGAAAGGTAGGACTATGCTTTCCAGACTTAAGAATTCCATTTAGAAAGAAATAAGTTTCTATTTAGAAAGAAATAAGTTAGCACAGTATACTGAGTTTCATAATAATATGAAAATTAAGATTTTCAAGCATACAATTCATAAAAAAATTAAAAAGGTAATAGTTTACACTTTTCTGTAATATGTTACATATTTCTGTTATGGAAAAATATACAAACTAAAGACAGACTGTTTTGTTGTTGTGGTGATAAAATTATTAAAATCCTTTAAATTTGATGCATAAAATCGAAGTATTTTTATTCCATGCAAAAATAACCAAAACGTTTCTTAGAGACTTACTTTTCGCAACCTTGAATCGCAGTAAAAAGATTATTATTATTATTATTTTCAAATAGGAAACATTTATTTTTATTTTGAAACTAACTATAATTATTATTTTAAGTAACGGTCCTGCATCGGATTGAAGTACAGAACAGAAAATTTCCTGTTCACATATTTAAATATCCATTTAATCCCAAAACGTTGTTTACGCACAGGTTTCCCTGAAGCCATGATGTATTCTTGGTACTGGAAATCACACACTATGAAACAGGGAAGATAAGTGACCATTGGCACAGACTTCTGAAACTTCGTGATAAGTAAGCCAGTATCAGCTAAAGGTTCTGTCATCTAAAAACAGAGAAAAATATATTTAATTAAAAGCAAAAAATTGAAAAAAGTAGAAGAAAACCATATTATTATTGTTATACATTTGTTTAATATTAAACTGCTGTAAAACAATTCTTAAAAATAGAGTCGGGTAGTTTATGTATATGTTTGTTTGTTTGTTCATTCATTCATTTACATTCAAACTCCGTTAATGTGAAGTCGAAGGGGACGCCGAAATTGTTCGCATTAATCGAATTTCATTTTAAACGAATAAATTAACGTTGAGTTTTAAATACGGAGAACTGCTTTGACTTCACGTTCAACGGAATTTCATGTTAATCGATTTCACGTTAACGGGGTTTGACTGCATTCATTCATCCATACATTCATGCCGACCAAACGGTATAGTGGTTAGCGTGCTAGCTTCTAAACCGCGAGGTTGCGGGTTCGAGTCCCGTGTTGGGCATGGGTGTTTGTAAATGTATGTTGGCTTGTCTAATGACGAATGTTTCGGCGCATTATAGCCCTCGTGTTGCTGACGGCGCCAGATAATCTGAATACAACCAATCCATACATTCATTCATTACACTTTCAATCATAAAGACAAATTCCAATTAAATGACAGGACAAAAATACATGGAAACATGGAAAAAAATTATCAGCAAGATTTAAATATTAATGACAACAGCGAAAATAAAGAAATAATATCACATTTTAGTTTAAAAAATGTATCAAAGAGAATATTACAATGAGGGGGCAAGTTAATTACTAAATCGAAACATTGATTATTGTGTTGGTTCTTAAGATAATTTTTTGAATAAAACGGTTTACAAATTTATTTCGAGTAACATGTTTAGGGGAGTATAAATTTAGTAATTGTAGAATACTAGGGCAATCAATGCTGTTATTTAATACATTGTAAAATAATTTATAAACAGATATAGATCTTTCACATTGCAGAATACATGTAGGTAAAATTGAAAAATTAAAATGGTCATTAGATTTGAAAGAAATATAATGTACAGACTTGTTTTGGGGTTTTTTTTTATATGATTATAACTAACGATTTAGCAGAAGGATTCCAAATAACGAAATAATATTATTAATGGGACGAATTAAAGAACTGAAAATATTAATAAGTACAGAAATATACAGGGTGTCCAGAAAAGGACTCCCCGATTTCAAAATTAAATATCTCGAAAACAAAGATCGATAGAGGAATGCAGTAAACGGTATGTTTATTGTGAAAGCTGTAAGAATTTTATACAGCAGTTTGAAATAATAGTTACAAAAGCTGCTAACAGATGGCGCTGTACGCTGTACAGCTCATTATCAGCATACATAAATGAAATAATCGTATGAAAACATTATTTGCAAAAAATCACATCACAATGTTTTCAAAATGTTCACCATTGCCACTACAGAGGTGGCGCAAACGAAGAATGAAATTTGCCATCACATTTCGTAGTGTCTCAACAGAAATGGATTCACATGCCACACAGATCGCCGATTCAAGTTCGTCCAGTGTGGCAGGATGCTTTGGGTAGACAATGTCTTTCAATGTGCCCCACAAAAAATAGTCACAGGGAGTCAAATCCGGCGAATATGGAGGCCAATCCATGCCTGCACCAGTAAATTTGGGATATTCCAAAGCAATGACTCGAATCCCGAAGTATTCATCAAGAAAGCGAAACACTTGTTCGGTACGATGTGGTCGGGTTCCATCTTGCATAAACCATTCAGTACGTGGTCGATCCTCTAACACTTGCTGTGTGGCGACAAATTGTTTCAAAATTGCAACGTAACGTTCACTAGTGACCGTTTCTCGAATGAAAAAAGGGCCAATAATGCCTCTTCTGCATACTGCAGCCCACACAGTAACTTTAGAAGAATACAGGGGTTTCGCTTCACACCAATATGGATTTTCGGAACCCCAAAATCACCAGTTCTGTTTATTCAAGAAATCCATTCAGGTGGAAGTGTGCTTCATCTGTAAACCAGATGCAGTCAACATCAAATTCTTCACTATCAATCATTGTGAGCATCTGATTAGCAAAGTCAATCCTTTGTTGCATAGCTCGTACGGGTATGGCCTGGTGAGTTTGAATTTTGAATGGAAACATGTGTAGGCTCTTTCTCAGTATTTTCTGCGTGCTGGAACGCTTCAAACCAGTCTCAGATGCAATTCTACCGACGGATGACATTGGATTTTGCTGAATAATTCCAGAAACTGTGGCGACATTTTCAGGCGTAACTGCAGTTTGCTTGCGGCCAACATTCCCCACTAGATCATCAGTTACTCTGCCTGTTCGTTGAAATTTGGCGAAGAGCGTACGAATGGTTTTCGCATCGGGTCCTTTTGGAGCATTAAATCGTGCTTGAAAACTGCTCCTTTTGTTGCCGTAGGACTCTCTTTTAACCTGTGGTACTCTAGCACAAGAAAAACGCGTTGTTCAATGGAGTACATGGTTTTAATCTCTTCCTTCGGAACTCTAACCTCCTTTCACACTTCAATAGTGGAACTGATCGCTCTGGGCTTCGGATCACTATTTATACTAGGCATTACGTTTGGAGATTACAGCGCCATCTGTTAGCAGCTTTTGTAACTATTATTTCAAACTGCTGTATAAAATTCTTACAGCTTTCACAATAAGCATACCGTTTACTGCATTCCTCTATCGATCTTTGTTTTCGAGATATTT
Source organism: Linyphia triangularis (assembly GCA_963978545.1). Classification (NCBI taxonomy): domain Eukaryota; kingdom Metazoa; phylum Arthropoda; class Arachnida; order Araneae; family Linyphiidae; genus Linyphia; species Linyphia triangularis. Next base: position 90,999,164 of record OZ021722.1, read on the forward strand.
AATTTTGAAATCAGGGAGTCCTTTTCTGGACACCCTGTATGTAAAATCAGAAGTAGTTCGTTTGAGCATTAGCAGTAAATTAAAAAAAAAAAAAAAAAAAAAATTAGATTCATAGGACTCGAAGTTTTTTTTTATAAGATTTTCTAAAAATGGAAATATTATTTATAGAATGATTGATTTAAATAGGTTTTAGTTTCCGAGTAAATATTAAAGCAAAACACTTATCAATATTATGAAAAGGCTCTTTCTGTGCACATCAGATATTTAATTTATTGAGTTGAGATTATTTGAAAAAGGGTTGCAGAACGCATGCAGGGAGGGTTGTATTAGGGGAGGCAATGAGACTAAATATTTTGCTCAAAGCTTGATTTGAAAGAATTCTATTTCCTAATGAATTGTTAACTAATAGTTATTCTTTAACTTTCTATTCTACTCAAAAATTAAAAATATTTAGTGCATATTTCCTCTTCGTGAACATTTTACCTCTTTTCAACATTTTTTCCAACCGCCAGGGAGTATCAGATCAACCCATAGCAACTTTCAGACGATAATGACTGTATCAAATTACCTTGTCCAGAACCTCTTACTTTCCAACTTAAAGATCACATGCATAGCTTAAGCAGCCAACATATTGCTTCCAGGCCCCGTGCACGTGATTGTTATATCCGAATTGGAAAAACTGCATAGTTACCATCAGACTGCCGCGATTATATGTCCCTTCTAAATTACTTTTTAAATATTGTACCTTAAATTTCTATTAAATATCTTAATAATTCAAATGGAGTCGGATTAACTCTTTCCTAAACACAACCTTCCTCAGCAGCACCTCGCAACCTCGCGAAAAACATCTACTTTTACATAGATATTGATACAGCGATATCCTACTTCTGTACGGCCCACTGAGTCTTACTACAAATTCTGCATAGCTTATAACGGTTTCTGCTCTGGAAGCAGATGAAACCAGTTGAATACTTCTCTCATCTAAGCTGCATAATTGGTTGCCCATAGTTACTATCAAATTTTAACTAGTTAGTTCAGGGGAAGTTCTTGTTATTGATCTTTATGGTGATTGTTAAACTTTCTTCGGCTTCAAGTTAATAGTAACCAAACATGCCAGAAGTTAGTTAGAGATCAGCAGTACACCCCAGGTGCAGCTCTTGCTACACAAATTCCTCAATATATCCAACTAACTGTTTGCAAATATAACATGACTAACAATGACCCCTACATTTTATTTCCAATGAGTATTCTTTGATTCATAAGTTCTAAATTTTCAATAATGTTGACGAGGTTTTTCTATATGTTGAGATTTGAAAGAACTCTTAGTCCTCCTTTCTTTTAAGAAATCATAAGTTTCAACTTCATTAATCACTCATCTTCCACTTGGCGCAGTATGGCCCATGTGTTGCCCTTGCGCCGTTAAACTCCTACCAACCAACCAACTCATCTTCAACCGTGGCCGAAAGAATAACAAGAACCACAAGTGATGCCACTCACGGCTACCAATGCCGTGACACGGCTTTTTGGTTGGTTGGTTGGTTGGTTGGTTGGTTGGTTGGTTGGTTGAACTCCCGGCTGGAAGTGGAAAGGAAGGACTTTGTGAACTAGCACCTGTTTTTAAACACAAACACATTTCTCAAATAACTCAGAGTTGATGACGTCACACCTTATTTAGCCATATCTAAATTGCTGCAGTACCTATCCACTGATCTCTACTACAACTTCTGGGTAGCTCTTGCTTGGTTTTGGCTTGAAGTTGAAGAAGGGTTAGTAATAACTATAGAGTTCTGTACTAGCAACTTCAACAAAACTAGTTAAAATTTGTTTGTAGCTATGGACAACCTATTTCAAAGCATTATGGGGGGGAAGTATTCACATGAAATCCTCTGCTTGCAGAACAGAAACTGCTTTTTAGCAATCCAGAAGTTGTAGTTGAGATCAGTGTACCTAACTATGCTTCTCTCAACTTAACCAAATTTGTGACCTGGTGCACACTTTATTGCCTTATTAATATCCGAATAAATATCACTATGAAAAATATTATAGGTGTTTTTTAGATGTATGCAATTCTAAAATGTGAATCATGTCTTTCAACAACAGGCTCTTCGAATATGAAACTCACCTCAGCAGGCATGTTCGACAATGCAAAGTAGTCTTCACCGTGCACCAATGACACGCTGAAAGTCGATTTGAAGCCTGGCTCATCAAAACAGGGGTAAGCACGTCGGGCATAATAGGGTTGAAATTGAGATGTGGCTAAATATCTGAAACGAAACTATTGTTTAAGCATATACCTTGTCATTTGGTTTATATTTTGAAAGATAATGTAAAAAGACGGACTTCAGTGATTGAGGTTACTGAAATGAGGCAAACTAAAATTGTTTTGTCTAACTTGGTTTAGTGACAAAATGAAAAATCGTGTAATTTCTATGATATGTTCTGTTATTTTCTTTTACTACGAATAGATATTAGCTTTTCAATTATGCTGCAAGAAAAAAATAGTTTATATTACTTATTTAATCTTGATACTTGTGTGACGGTGCATCGCACGTCACTCTTCCCAATGCGCATGTTTTCAACGCACTTACCTGTAGTTGGTCTTTTGACAGGTAGGAGAGGCACGGCACGGCGCATGTGCGGACCTGCAGCCGGCGCTATAAAACCGGCAACTTGAGGTGTAATCCTCAGTGTCGTACAGTTTTCGTAGTTTCGCAAGAGTTTCGTAGTTTCGTACAGTTTCGTAGTTTCGTACAGTTTCGTAGTTTCGTACAGTTTCTTAGTTTCGCAATAGTTTCATAATGTTATAGTTTTGCGCTAGTTAATTTAACTTAGTGTTCGTCTCGTCTATTTTTTAAGTGCAGTTATGTTTATCACTTTTTGATGCTCTCGTCTACCGATGTCTTTATCCAGCTGCCACGGTGAGCGGTATTGTTTTTATTTAATTATGCTTGTGTATTTCCCCATCCTCCCCAGGTACCAGTCTGTGTGTTTTGTTGCCGTAACTATAAATGTGTTGAAGGTAAAAATAAAAGATATTCTAGCGCTACTAAAAGTCTTCTCCTTTAGTGGACATATTTTGGAGTGTCATACTTGCAAAAGTTATAATTTTAGTAATTTAAGGGGAGATGGGACACAAAATCTTCAAAAATATTAAAAAAATGTATTGCTTTAAAAAATATTTCTTTTATTTTTTAATCCATCGATACCAAGATTAAAACTCTACGTTGAGTAAAACTAATTATTTTAAGTGAATCAAGTTTTGGCATTACTAATCTAGCGAATTGTAATTCGTCATTTTGAAATCATTTTTCTCATTGTTGATTTTTTTTTTTTTTTTTTTATTTTTTTTTTTTTTTTTTTTTTTTTTAAATTCAAATTAAAATGTCTTGAAATCTCTTTGAAGCAACAGTTTCAAACTTACTACAATATGCTTTCAAACATATTACTTTAAGTTGTGTTAGTAGTACATAAAACATTATTAGTAATACATAAAAAATTGTAAAAATAAGTAGTGAACTAGTTAAATTTATTATTATTTTGATAAAGTTTTTAAAATATTCTGTTGCAAAATAAAAAAAAATTTAAATACAGTTTGTTATATACATCATTTTGTTTATAAAAATTCTTAATTTTTGTCTTTCAATACATAATTTTTTGACAAATTTCAAAAATGATAAAATTCCCTTTTTTGCATAAATATTTTTAATTATTTAAATTTTGTTTTTAATTTTGTTGCAAAGTTACATGAAAAAAAATCATCATTTTAACTATGTCAAATAAGCATCTTATACGTTACGGCATTTAAATGTATATTTCTCCTAGTTAAATCTAAGGTTTCTCATTAAAATATGCAGTTGTTTTTCTTTATGATTTGATCGGCCAAGATTCCTAGCAACGGCCAGTTTACAACGGTCCAATCGAGATTAAGCAGTGTCGAGCCAATATTGGCCAGGGGATTTGTGCTGGGTGATTACTACACTTATAAGTTTACAAATAAAACAATTTAAGGTTAAATAAAGGCAGATATCTCCTAGTGCCTACGAGAAGAATTGTTGTTTGTCCGAGAAAACTGTAAACAGCGGAAGTTTATTTTCCACTTTATTCCAAAATAATATCTTATCACCCACTACTGCTCCAGTTATATAGCTTATTAATCTGTCATCCACTCTTCGGAAATTTCTCATTTTACTATTAACACTGAAAGTCTGAGTGAGTGATTGCAGAGAGATAATCTTTAGACAAGGCTCTCCATTTAATATCAGATTATTGGACTGATAGTGCCCAGTTAAGACATCTTAAGAGCAATAACATTAAGAATTAAGAACAGTGATAAAAAAATTCATTTGCCAATTACTCATAATTGCTAAACTAATCTATTTTGTTCTGTTAAATATTGAATATTCTTTAAAAATTGCTCCTTTTTTGTAAATGTTGATGCAAATTTCTATGCAATGTGTGCACATTCTTAGAAATATATAATAGGTTGTTTAAAATTAATTCTATTGAGCAGTAGAAGAGCAGGTTGGTTGGTTGTTTTCAGATTATCTGGCACCTTCAGCAACACGAGGGCTATAATGCGCCGAAACATTCGTCATTAGACAAGCCAACATACATTTACAAACACCCAAGCCTAACACGGGACTAACTCGCGGTCTCTAGCACGCTAACCACTATACCGTTTGGTCGGCATAGAAGAGCAGGAAGATAATTTTGGACTGTAAAATTTTCTTCAGAAGTCTTTCCGAAGTCGTTTGAACAATTTTAATGTGATGCGTGACAAGATAAGTTATGGGCCCCACATAGAATAGAGGAATTGCAAAAGTGGTCAAAATTTCTTTCGGTTTTGAAATCCCTATGATCTGGTAGAAACCCAAATATCATAGTGATGACTACTACTTCTCTTCATATAACGTTAAGGAGTATAATTTAATTAATAAGGAAGAAATATGTTATCCAAACATCCCGTTGGCAATGCGCCCTGTTCCTCATAGTTCAGAAATACGTGTACCTAAAGCTTCTGAGTAACAAGAAGACATTCGTGAAGTCGAAAACGAGCCTTATGGTGAGGACTTTCATGGTGTTTCAGATAGCAGCGAGTTTTAACTTTTTTAAAACTAGAATTGAATGACTTAGTCAGAGATTTGGACCTTTCTAAAGAATTTGCCACATTCAAGGCTAAAGTAACATATTTTTTTGGCTCCTGGTACCTCTTTTTCAAGGTTTACAAAGAGAGAAACAGATTTCACTCAATACTTTTCTCAAGATAGTGGTTTGGTTTACTGTACCAATTTCTCTGGATAGTGGAGAATTTTAATATACAGTATGAAGTGAACAAGTGGATGCACTTTATTGGCACCTCAAAAAGAAACCTCAATGCAGTGCTTTTGCATAATAGCAGCGAGTATTCTTCAGTGCCAATTAAGGCATTCTGTGTACCTGAAAAAATTATACGAGAATTTAACTCTGATTCTCACCAATTTGAAATATAAAGAACATGGATGGATGATATGCGGTTATCTAAAAGTGATTTCCATGCTTCTTGGACAACAAGCAGGATACACCAAGTACCCTCTCTTCTTGTGTGAATGGAGCAGTCAGGATAAAAAGAATCATTGGTTCAAAAAGGAGTGACCGCAAATGAAAACATTAACACCTGAAAAAAAATGTAGAAAAGGAAAATTAGGTTGATCCCAAGAAAGTCCTGTTGCCTCCACTTTACATCAAATTAAGCTTGATGAAACAGTTTGTTAAAGTTTTATCAAAAGAATGAGAGTGCTTTAAATACCTAGGTTCTAAGACTGTCGGCAGCAAAAATTAAGAAAGGTGTTCAGATATTCTGAGACTTTTTAAAGACGAAGTGTTTGAAAGTCAAATACTTTCGACTAAAAAGGAGGCATGGAGAGCATTGAAGGAAATCTTAACAAAATTCATTAGGAACTTTAAGGACCACCACTGTAAATCTATCGTGGAAACATATTAATGATATTCAAAGACTAGGGTTATTCAATGAGTTTGAAAGTGCGTTTTTTAAACTCGCTCCTTTTTTTTGGACTACTTTCTCCAAAGTTTTGGTTCAGTTACGAAAGAATAGAGTGAAAGGTTTCACCAAATATCAAGGAGATAGATACCAAGGTAGATAGAACAACATTATGATGGTGGACTACTGTTTTATGCTACACGGAGCAATTGTAACCTCATTAACTGTTCATGTAATTTCTAATTAATATATATTTAGCAAATCCTTTCCAATTATTTGATATGTTGTAAATAAAACACTCAAAAATATTTTGAAAAGACCTTCTTTTCCTTAAAATATGTGCACAATAGGCATTCTTGCCCATAAATTGAAGCCCATTGTGGGAAAAATCCTTACGTTATTGTAAAAAATGGATGTCATATTTGAAATCAGCCCATCAAATAATATAAAATTCACTCGTTACATTGCAAACACTTTTTTATGACTCAAATTTTGCAAGCCTGTGTTATTACATTGAAAAGACTTGCAAATTCGGGTTGTTATACGACATAAAAGTTGAATGAAAAATTTTCAGAAAGATTTGATTTGTTGTTGGTTTTGAAATTAACAATAACAGCCTGCTCGTAGTACGAGCAAATGCATTGGGAGGAGTTTTATCAAATAACTTAATATATTTCGTCCGTAATTTACAAAACTACGAAACAATAAGTTAAGAGAGAGCCTCTAGGAATTGCCAACTAGATACATTGTATAGTTTAGTTTGGTTTATTTCTTATAGAAAATAATTAAACATAAATTGAATAGAATAGAAGTTGCAAAGAAACTAGGAGTGTGGAACATCGCACAATTTTTAATTACACTATAATACTGGTCACTACATCTAAATTTGACGTGGAATAGTATTAATAACATTTTTATATTTTCATTCTTTTGAAAAAAATTGCCAGTTTAGTGATATTTTTGGCAATAATTCTTACATGGGCACAAAAAAAAAGCTTCGCCAAAATGGTGAATTTAGTTATATACTTTTCGATAGTCTTACACTATCCTTTCTTGTAAGTGAAACAGAGGAAAGGAAAAAAATTATCGTTGATGAGTAGGCTCAAAAGAAGAGATCTCTCTGTTAAAGGCACTCGTTTTTCCACTTTTTACACTTAAATAGCATTTTTACGAGAATTTCGGTAATGGAGATGTTTAGAACACCTTAAGAGGCATTACCGTAGAGATTTTGATCAAAATCATTAGAAGAGCCGTTTATTAGCAATTGCTGAAAAACAGGATTTTTTTTCATGTTTTCATGTTTTGCGCATGCACAATATTGACAAAACCTAAATGACAGGTTCCATGGCCACCACTAACCTGTGCACCAAATTTGAAAATGTAGGTCAATTCGTTTGGGAATAATGCAGACCACGTACATACAGAAATACATTTTTTCTAGACCACTTTTTTTAATTCAGAATGCTCCTAAACGTGGGGAAATGGGAAAAAAGAGAGAGAGAAATAATTTTGTTCCCTCATTTTTTTCTTCTTCTTCTTATTTGACTGAAAACAATACTTTCACTACCCTACATATGGGTAATTGAAAGTAATAATGACTCTGAACGCAAAAAAAATAAATTATTTAACGCCAATCTCTCTCTATATATAAGGCAAAGCTCTTCATCATTCACTGACTCACTCACTCATCACTAATTCTCCCACTTCCCACATGTCCACAACTCTGAAAATTGGTACAAAAATCAACAATAGTAAACATTGAAAAAGTAAGCTATTCCGATCTTGATTAACCCACTTTAAGGGGTCGAAAAGGGGTTAAACGTTCCAAACGAAGGATATTTGAATGTCCTACTTCCCATTTCGTCACAACTCTAAAAATTGGTGCGAACATCAATAAGGTCAAATGTAGAAAAAGTAAGCTATTCCGATGTCGATTAACCCACTTTAAGGGGTGGAAAAGGGATTAAACGTTCCAAACGAGGAATATTCGAATGTCCCACTTCCGACATGGCCACAATTTTGAAAATTGGTGCAAATACCAACAATGATAAACATAGTAAAAGCATGCTATTCCAATCTCGATTAACCCACTTTAAGGGGTCGAAAAGGGGTTAAACGTTCCAAACGAGGGATATTCGAATGTCCAAATTCCCATTTCGTCACAACTCTGATAACTGGTGCAAGTATCAACACAGACAAACGTAGTAAAAGTAAGCTATTCCGATGTCGATTAACCCACTTTAAGGTGTGGAAAAGGAGTTAAACGTTCCAAACGAGGGGTATTCGAATGTACCACTTCCCATATGGTCACAACTCTGTAAATTGGCACAAATGTCAACAAAGACAAACATAGAAAAGCTAAGCTATTCCGAGCTTGATTAACCCACTTTAAGGGGTGGAAAAGGAGTTAAACGTTACAAGCTCGAATATCCCACTTCCCATATGGTCACAACTCAATAAATTGGTGCAAATGTCCACAAAGACAAACATAAAATAAGTAAGCTATTCCGATCTCGGTTAACCTTTTTTTTAGGGGTCGAAAAGGGGTTAAACGTTCCAAACGAGGGATATTCGAATGTTATACTTCCCATTTCGTCACAACTCTGAAAATTGGTACAAATGGCAAAAAAGATAAACATAGAAAGAGCTATTCCGTTCCATAAGCTATTCCGTTCTCGATTAACCCACTTTAAGGGGTTGAAAAGGGGTTAAATGTTCCAAACTAGGGATATCCGAATGTTCCCCGTCCAATGTAGTCATAATTCTGATATTTGGTGCAAATATAAAAAGGGCAAATGTAAAAAAATAAGTTATTCCAATATCGATTAACGAATTTTTAATGGATGAAAAGGCGAAACAACATTGAAACTATACGAGGATTATCTTAACGTCTCAATTCCAATACAGCTACTACTTTAAAATTTAGAACTAAGAGCAAACATAAACACAATAAACTATTGCAATCTCGATTACGTAATTAAAAAGGGTCCGAAGGGAGTTAAACGTTCTAAACAAGGGATATTCAAATGTCTCCTTCTAATTTACTATTCACAATTATAAATTTTGTTAAAAATTCCAACATTGAAAGTTTCTATTTTGATAAATCAATTTGTCGGGGTCCGAAATGGGAGCAAACGTCTGAAGTGTAGAATACATAAATGTCTTTTGATCTCTAAAATGCTAATGTTAAAATTTCGTAGCGCAGCACTGGTATTCAGCTAGTACCATTATAAAGGAGATATAAACAGCAGAGAGGAAACTATTAAAGGAACAATTTTGCATCATTTTAAAACCGAAAGAACATTAGTGTCTACAGCACAGCAGTTTGGTACAGTGGCTGCTTTCTTGCCTAAAAATACTGACGTGAAATACACAAAAAAGCAAAGATTGAAAAATACATGTTTAATTTGCATGTTCAGTGAGAAGCTGTTTTCCCCTTCAAAAATGCACAGACAATTCAATGTGTAAAGTCTTAAGGCATATTCATGTTCCAATTTCAAACTTTCAAATGAATAAAGTTAAGAACTGCAATTATAATTTTAATATTTGATGTGAACAGCAATGAAATTTCCCAAGTAGGTAATTCTTTGACCATTTCTGGGTGCGGCAGCTAAGTAACTGATAATAAAATAGAAGATACTGTTATGCATCGTTCTGAAAGAAATTTTAATGGCCTCATAACGAAAGAAAATAGTTTGCAAGTTAGAAGATGTGATAACGTTATCGATGTAATTATTTAAAGTATAAATAACACTTTCTTAAATTTAAACTATCCCTTTTTGCCACATTGGCGTTAACTTTGTGGAAAGTGAAAGTACATTATTTCTCATGTAGCCAAAGATCAACAATTCTTTCCAGATTTTACGAATAAGACCAGAAGTCCACACTCTAGCTCACCTGATCTCATTCTTGCTGTTTTGGTACGAGCTCTTGTAAAATCCATTGTAATCCTTGTGGTCTAACCTGCCACTGAACTTGAAGAATATCTTGTGGATCCCCATCTTCGTCTCTTCCTCCATCTCCACCACGAAGAACTGGTTCCGCTTGTATTCGAACCATTTCTCCACCTGCAACATTACTTTGCGGCCAATATCATGAACACTGGTCTCGTGGATGGTCAGTTTAGAAGAATGAACCACAAAATACCTAGAACAAACTTTATTTGCTATATTCTATATTAAAGCAAGAAATTTTGCTCTAGAGTTGATACAAAATGGTAAAAAATAAATTACAAATTTGAAAAATTATCATAATTTTAACAAATTGGTGTATGAAGTACTAGTTACAGTATGCAGTTGTTGTATACATCAATTGAATGAATTAAAAAAAAAAAAAATGCAGATAAGTAGTTTGAAATATCACCCATAGATGACACTGCTAAATGAGCGAAATCAAAAGTAACCATAACAACCAGAACAAAGTATGTCGATACAAAATGCGACTGTGACTCCTCAGTTTGAAGTCAGTGACTTATACGTGTTCTTTAAAAAAAGTTTAAAATTTCTTTCATGACGAAGAACATTAAAATGTAAACTGAATACTAATCACACAAATGTGTTAATTTTTTATTTGTTTATGAAATGTGTTATGAATTTTCACTCATTACAATATTGATCTTGTTATATTTTTAGAAAAATTATATTTTACTTTATTTTCAATAAAAAAATTAAAAGGGGTTTTCATAAATATATATCAGTGGGTATTTGATTATTAAATGCTCTTAAAAATTTGTAACTCTGTTTATGAACTGGGGCTCCCATTGACTGTTTGAAACCTCATAATGCCTTAAGCACTTAGAGAAAGGCTTATAAACTTATAGTTATATTTATTTATGAAACCACTATGTTAAAATAACAATTTAGAGAGTGAAAGTAGACTAAATTTTTTTACACATTTTTAATTTTCATATAATATATTTTAGAACACCCATACGTTCATAGCATTTACTTAAATAATATATTATGTTCCATTATCTACTAAAACGTAATATCAGTTTTGCATGCCAACCTCTACTCTACTTATGCTCAACTGTTAATCTCGCTATCATTATTACTTCATTACCACTATATGATATATAAAATTAGAGTTTCTATCAGTTTCTATTCGGGTGATTACTCGTGACTTAGATAACTGAAATTTGTATCAGAGGCAATTTTGGGTATTATAAGGGTAAAGGGAAAACACACAGGCGTAATAATAAATGGTTACTAAGTGTACATCGAAGATTTTTCCTGTTGGAGAATTTACTTAAATTGAAATATACAACATAAAAATATACTTCCCAATATTTATCGCATGCAAAATTATTTAGTTAGTAAATGTTCTAAAACTTTAGAAGTTATCGATTAAATATCAAACAAAACAATAGAAATTAATGATTCTACTCTATTTTATCAAATTTTAAATGAGATGGGAAAGTGTGACTTCTTGCTATTGCAGCAAATTTTTTAAAAAAAAAAGAAAATTTCTCTAATTTATTTCAATACTACTAAATATTCTTTGAAAACCCCTGATGTTTCCAGTCCAGCTAATTTCCCAGATATTTATGTTTTCCCTATTAAAATTATATTTCCCTTGGTGAATAACTGACCTGGTCTCTCTCGTCACATTCACCTCAATGCTGACCTCTCCCTCAAAGGTATCCTTCTGGAGATTCGGGTGAAGCCGGATATCGTAGTGCAGGGGAAGAACATGTTTTGACAACCTGAAGTTCTGCCATGGCTGCCTGATGACATCAGGCGAAAATGTCGCCTGATCAGACTGGACATCATCCCCCGAGGTATCCTGTTCGGGATGGAAGCCACGACAGTCCTCGGTCGGTTCTGGCGAGAAAGAATACTGGCTTTTGAGCATCATAACCAGGAGACCAATGCATAAGACAAAGAGGATGAAAATAATGATGGACAGGATGCAGGATGGCCTAGAGATTTTTTGTTTGGACATTGTTGGATGGGGTAGTCTTTATGTCGGTTTAGGCGACAGAATTGTAGTTAGGTTCTGAATCGACTTTAAATGTCTCTACATGACGGACATCATTCAATAGTAACCAAAAAAAGAATTTATATGTTGCTAGAATCACTTTTCAAATGAAGCCACTTGGGGGAATTCCAAACTTGCAAATCCGGCTGAGTTATTAAAGTAGGCAGTTGGGGTGATTACAATGGATAACCTGGTTTTTCATGCCAAATATGATGTAGTAATAAAATACACAATCCTTTTGAAAAATAGATTTAAGTAGTTATCCTTTTCATATCAAAGATTGAATTAATATCCGTTGGAAATCAACGATTAATTGAGGTATCCTTTTGAAATCGATTATTCAATGAGCCTCCTTTGAAAATTAAAAGCAAACAAAATATGAGCACCTTGCCATTACGATAAAGATTAAATAACACTCAATTATTCAATCAAAACACAACCATGGCAGTCCAGTTCCTACTTCATTTCTCAGAGACAGTTTGACCACATGAGGTTGAATTACACGAGATAATAATTTATTTATTTTCTCGAGAAGTATACAGAGCAAAGGTTGACAAATTGTGTCATTGCCGTGAACAGATAGTTTATCGCCAACTTCAGGGACTTTTTTATTAAATAAATGTGGAAAATTAAAATGAAACCAAGAACTAAATCCGTCTTCATACAGAGGCTTTATCATGACAGCTGATTAGACCTATAAGAATAAGGCTTAGAATATATTTGACCACATTTCAATTTTTGAAGTTACGTTGCTGTTTTTTTCCCAAGACATTAAGGCAGCATTTGATTGTAACTGATGCATTCTTTTAAAAATTGTATTGATGCACATATTAATATTGTAATGGACAACTCCCGCATTTTTTAAAAAACGGGTGAAATTAGTTTATATTTATAAAGAATTTCTTTCTGGTTCCAAATATTTAAGAAAAAGTTCTTTAGAAAAATTAGTTATATAAATATTAAGAAAAGAAAATGCTCCAAAGCCAGTCCCATCAAAACCAACACACTCTGTGACGTTAAAAGATTCTTCCATTTCTATGGTTATCGTAAGGTTTCTGCCAAATAGTTGGAGTTGACTTGGTAGACAATTTCCATATCCCGTAAAGGTTAGCGTGATTTACGAGAAACTTGCAAAACTGGTTTCCGCCCGCTGCATTTCAAGACAAGATGTTTGGATCTCTTGACGTCACATTCAATTCGGGCCGAATGAATCGTTTTTTCGCCAACGTCTAACAGCGGAACTTTGATTGAAAATAAAATTCTCATTGAGCAGAAATTTTTGTGTTTTTGACCTTTTCGAAACAATAGGAATTGAATAAAAAAAAATTAAATAATGCGGGAATTGTCCATTATCCTTAAATTTGGAAATTTTTGGTACCATATTTGACTTAAAAATATTTTTGACCATTTAAGTAATATTAAGGAACAATGACAGAAAATGCGGTAAAAATAAATGTTTGATGCACAAAAACAAATAATTAAATTATATAGGTACTGTCAAAGTTTTTGGAAAAAATTATCCTTTTTATCTAAAAGAAAGAATTTATAATGGTAAAAATATGGAATTACAATTGGCAATATTTCCATTCTAGTGATTATATACACTGAACAGAAGTGAGGTATTGTACTTTTGACTGGTCAAAGGAACAATAATGGTCAAAGGTGAACTGTGACTTCAACTATAAACTTAATCCGGCTTTTAGGTTCTGTTTTATTACAAAAACGAATGTTTCGAAAGCCTTTGTAGGGCATACTTAATTGGAAGAATATTTTTTATATTTTTTCAATAATAAATGTTTCTCAAGATTAAAAAGTACTAATATGTAACATAAGGAAATCTTACTTTTCATGTATAAAAACTTGTAATATTTTTAATTGAGTACACGTTGTCGAGTTGAACCCCTTTTTGCACATTACAATTTCTGGTAAAATTATTTCGTGTTGCTGACGGCGCCAAATAATCTGAATACAACCAACCTGGTAGAATTATTTGCAAGTGGAGATGTGTGCAAGACTGTCGAATTTTGTTCAAATCTTTAATTTTTCGAAAAAATTGTATGCATTGCTTGATGAAATGTTAATTGACAATAATGCATTGATTTCATGTTTGAGAATATTATATTAAAAAAATAATTTGACGGTATATATATTTGGAAATTCCTCTCCTCTATATTCGGTACCTAACGCAACCATGTTAAGGCTGTATTCTACTGTAGAATTTTGAAAAAAATCGAAATTTTTTTTTTCATATTTTCAAAGTTTAGATATTCAAAAATATGTCATTAAAAGGATTTTTCAAAATTCCTATTATTTCATGAGTCATAGCCGTTTTAGTGACGTGGCATCGGTTCCGGTCCGACCGCTACAAGTTAACAAAAGACGGTAGGCGTTCCCGAGTCCCTACTTATGTCATTAATGAGCATTTTGAAGTAGAGGAAGGATTCTTATATGGAGCAGGAATCGCCGATTAAAAATATGTAAGTATTCTGTACCATTCTATAAGTAAAATTGTCGAAAACTTGTCTCAAAACTTTGAACGCGTTTTTCTCGGAACTACTTTTTTCGAGCTGGCGGTAAGGATATCTCGAGTTCTAATGAACTGATTTACTTCAAATTTGGAGAGGATGTTCTCTATACATCGCTTCATCTCGTGAACCCTGCCCGAAACTATAACTTCTCATTTAGTATTTTTTAAAAATTCGGAATTGTTAAAAAAATATGAAATTTTTTTTTTCAAACTGCCGCCATTTTAATTTTTTTTTTTTTTTTTTTTTAAACTTATCCAATGGTTATACGATAGAGGCATCTATAATAATTAAGAATCCGTCTGTTTTTTATGTTTCAGATCACCAGGAGGGTTGGAATAATGCACGCCAGGACACCCTCTTTTTTTTTGACTCCCCACTTTGACTGCTCATAACTTTGTCAATTTTAATTTTTTTTTTTAATAATTTTTTTATGTAATAATAAAACATCAATAAACAAATGATAAAAAAAATTGATGATAAAAATATTTTTTGTTTTCTTTGTTAAAATTTTTTTGGCGACTGCAATTTTTGAACCCCATCGAACATCATTCTGAATTTTTTATAGAAATTAGAGAAAAGTGAGTAAATTGAGAATCCACTGGTCTGCCGTGGCAAAAATGGCCGAAACAGATCAAAAATCGACTAGGAATGAGTTAAACTAAATCCGATTGCCAAGTATGTCATAACTTGTCCAAAAGAGAACAAACTTTTTTCGTAAGGCAAACCAGTGCATTTTGATTTTCAATGAGAAAAAGCGCAAACGATTTCTGATCTCTGGCTCGGAAAACTTGTATCTTTTAAAAGTAAGCCAAATTGGCGACATCAGTTACGTCCTCAGTGTCCTAATGTTTATTGCTAATTTGGCTCATTTGTAAAAGATGCAAATAAACCATAGCCACATTCAAATCGTCTGCAACCTTCTTAATTGAAAATTAAACAGTGAGGGTTACCAAATAAAAAAAAATGCTCATTATTTGGTATGTTAAGGCGCATTTGGCAATTGAATTTAGTTCATCTTATTAAAAGTCGATTTTTGACCAGTTTCGGCCATTTTTGCCACGGCAGATCAGTGGATTCGTAATCTACTCACTTTTCTCCAACTTCTATAAAAAATTCAGAATGATGTTTGATGGGGTTCAAAAATTGCAATCGCTGCTCAGTCTATAAATATTTTCACGTGCAAGGAAAAAAATAATGAAAACACAAAAAATAATATTTTTAATACGATATTCTTAATTTTCTGTATTCTTTATCATCCAATAAGTTTTCGCGGTATTCTAATTGTTTCGAGTATAGGAACCAGAAGACACAAAAATACAAAATGTAACAAAATTAAATAATTAACAAGAGTACAATTCAACAATGAACCACTAAGGCAATATAGAAAATGCACAATTGAATTCTAATAGTTTAAAATAGTTAATAATAATAGTTTAAAAAAATTCTTTATATGCATTGTCAATTTTTATATTCATTAACACAGCGTCGAAATCTATGTGCAGGGTAGTACACTCGCCAAATGCACTGCTAGTCATCTTTTACCTGAAACCATTCACCAACATATTGATCTCGCATACCTGCGTATTACAGTATGCCTGAGAGCTGGGTTTTTTTATGGGTAGCTGTTAGTCACTTTAGTAAAGCCCCTAAGTTTTGAGTATCCAAATATATTGGTTGTCGAAATAATC
This sequence comes from Linyphia triangularis, assembly GCA_963978545.1. Taxonomy (NCBI): domain Eukaryota; kingdom Metazoa; phylum Arthropoda; class Arachnida; order Araneae; family Linyphiidae; genus Linyphia; species Linyphia triangularis. The sequence goes on from OZ021722.1 coordinate 91,015,336, forward strand.
AAATTCGAAAAAGGCCGAAAACGACATATTTTGGAATTCTCTTAAAACTCACTCACTGATCATCGGCGCAGCATGGCCCTACTGAAGCCCTTGCGCCATAAAACTTCAACCAACCAACCACTCACTGATCATCAAATTACTAAGGTACTTCTAGTAGAGCTAGTGTCATAATGTATTATGACATGTATTTCATAAGTTCTAAGGGGTTTTGCAATAGGCAAAATCTACACATCCCCTTCAATTACTTGTGTGTTTTACACACTTTTTCAAATCAAGGAGGCTGGTTTTTTTCACGCTTCACTTTAACCAATATCTGTTTGTTAGGGAAATTTACCAATGTAAGACTCACACGTCGCTGGACTCACAGCAAATGAGAGGGCTTTGGTCGGGGCGAGCGGTCCCTGTTGGGGGGGGGGGGTGCAAAGCATGGGTCACGGTGTTGAGAGAGGGAAGAGGAGATTGAGGGGAGCTGGGAAGGTGACTGGACACGAAGGTGAACTAATGGAGACCAGAGAAAGGATCGGAGATGAATCGGACACGGACTGCTGACTAGCCCGACGATATACGCCCCTGACTGAAGTACCCTTTGTCCGGACAGCAAACTGTGAGTTTTACACTTTCCTACCTATCCTCGGCCAGATTTTTGTATATTTTATAAGGATTTTAACAGGTGTTGTGCTTGGTTTTGAGGAACTTAGTAAACTCTTTATAATTGGATATTTAACTTGCTTGTTTATTTCACACTATTTTGTCGTGTATAAATAAATGGATACGTTATTTATCTGGCACATCTCTGTGGGTTTTTTGCAATTTGTACGCATGTCCATTACACTACCCTATATTATCTAATAGGTCCACGGGCTTTACGGCAGCTAGAACAATGAAATTTGGTATGCTTGCAAGGTTTAACATGCATACAAAGGAAAAATCTAAAAATCATCCAGATTTCCCCCACCAAATTCCTCTAAAGGGGATAATTTTTCGAAAAATGTGAGCCTCAATTCTAATACATTTCTATTGGGGCTAAAATTATAAAACTTGTAGTACTAGTACCTCTTAGCATTTATAAATAAAGGAGAAACTAGCCACACTTCACAAAGTCTCAAAAGTCAAGAAATAATAACAAAAAAAAGTGTACTTGGCATTATAAAATCGACCATTGGCGATATTTTACCGCCTACAAAATGATCGCCAACTGTTAATTTTTTTTCCCTTTCCCAACTTTTTTTGCATATCCGAATAAACTATTTATTTAAAAAAATTTAGTATTACCATCATTCACATTGAATGTATAAATACTTTATGGACTCTGGTCGGGACCGCAGCGAAATTAAGTAACTATGTACCGTTATTTCGGCCCTGGCACAGCCAGATGGCGCTCTGTTTCAAGATGGATGAAAATGTAAACAAACTATTCTACGAACTGGATTGTACACACGGTAATGAAATTTATCGATAGCTGAAATGTTTCTTTTTTATCCTTTTTTTTTATTTAATTAACAAGCTGAAATGTGGAAAGGATAATTCTATAAAGGAGTGACTTTCAAGTATGTAAATTTTACAGGTAAGTTGTATTATGTTATTAATGTATTGTATTCAAACTTTTAGTGTTCTAAGTTAAGCTTAATCTTATCGTAACTCAAGCAAACTCTCATAGAAATTAAAAAAATTTTACTTCATAATTCTATTTTAAATATTCTTTTGAAGATATAACTTTCTAAAACTGAAAAAGTGAAATTTTAAGATGTTTGTTTCCTACTGATACAGCTATCATGCAAACATTTGCTGATTTTTTAACATCATTAAAAATAGTTAAAAAGTAATCTTTCTATTTATCATTTAATTTAAGTTGAAATTATATTTTAATGGCTATACTTGTAAACAAAACCTGATGATGTTTCTTTTCTTAATACCAAGGAAGGTTACAAGAATATATGATACCGATGGAAGAATAGACCAGTTAGAAGAATATACGATAAATTCTAAAAGACAATTTAAACATTGCAAAAAAAAAGACTGGTTGTTGTCTGTTCAAGAATACCTCATTATTTTTTATTGCCTGAACATTCAAAAAGAAAAAAAATAATCATGAATTCAAATGGCTCTTGAAATGCAATGCTAATAAAGATGGTTCATAGTTAAAAAATAATATAATAATGTTCTCAAATCGAGCTCTTCTGAAATATAAAAGATGTACTTCACTACTTTTTATTTCAGTAGTTAGTTGCATTTATTAATGCTGTTTTTTTTGTTTTTTTTCTTAGAGAATAATTTTTATGATTTCATTTTGACACTTATTTTCAAATCAACGAAGTCTTATTTGTTTTCCCATTTGATGACTGTGATTAGCTCTCTGGCCATACTTGCCAAAGGTGCCGGGTTCGAATCACAGATACGGCATGGATGTTCATTGTGGTTCGAAATCAACTTTAAGCTGTAGGTCCCATTCTCATTAGCCGTCATTGTGTATAAAAATAGGTCGTTGAGCTTATAAATCAACCAACTTATTTGTTTAAAAAATGAAAATACCTATTTGAAATAATTTTTCATGTTCTTCATGTATCTTGAGGAAATACATTGCTTAAAAATGAAATTTTAATCAGAATTTTAAGTACTACCACTTTACAATTTCTAAATTCCTATTATATTCAAAGTTGAAATAAAGTTTTTGTATAATAATTTAGTGTTTGTATTTCTGTAATTTTTATTCTTTTAAACACATACTGTTTTAATGTATTGCTTGTTACGGTATTGAAACTATTTAAGATATGTTAGTATATGAATATATTTCAGAGGATTTTCAACTTGAATAATCTACTATAAAAGGTTTGAATATTAGAACTATTGAAAAAATCCAGTTATAATTTCAAGAATTTGCCTCAGTGTTTGAATTTAAATCCCTCTCTCTTACTTCATGAATTAAATGTTATATCTGAATATACTACAATTAAACAACTTAACGTATTAAAACCTTTTATAACTCACTACATAATATTTTTTAGAAATTACCAGAGATGTTTCGTTACATCTGTGGATTACGGACTACGGTAGACAGCCTTCGTGTTTTCATCCATCGCTTAGCGTGACGTCATCAAACTTAGTACCGAACCCTTTACAGAGTAGAGAGTCTGTTTGATTTGCGGCGGTCCCGCTCTGCTCCGGTAAATTGAACTTTATTAGAAAAATCTCGTGTAATTCTCCTCTAACTGGATGTTGTTAAGAACTCTTTTTTTTTTTTTTTTTTAAACTTCCTTAAAACCAAATAATAATGTCTGTGGATCTATAGAAACCTACTTATAATTGGAGTAGAGCTCTGAAATTTTCAACATAAGAAGTTTAGGCCTTCTAATTTTATGTATGTCAAACAGAATGTTAACATTTTAATTAGTTCTTTTTTAATTAATATTTTAATTTTTTTTTACAAAAGGATTTCAAATAGATATACAGCTCTGAAATCTTCAACATAAGTAGTTTCAGCCTTCTAATTGGACTTTTGAAAAACAGAATGTTAAATTTTTAATTGGTTATTTTTTAATTAATTTTCTTAATTAACAAAATTTTTTTACAAAACGACTTCTAATAGGGTTACAGCTCTGAAATTTTCAACATAAGTAATTTTGGCCTTATTATTGAACTCTTGAAAAACAGAATTTTAAATTTTTGTTAGGTTTTTTTTTAATTAATTTTTTTAATTAATTAATAAATATTTTACAAAACTGTTTCTAACAGGACCACAGCTCTGAAATTTTCAACATAAGTAGTTTTAGCCTTCTAATTATACTTTTAAAAAAACAGAAACACCCCTACCTATTTCGGGCAGTAATTTGGGGCATATCACCCTTAAATTGACCGTCTCTTTAAATCCTTTGTTGCTTCCAAATTCGGTATTAAATAAAATGAGCTCACGCCTCGGGTTCTAAAAAGGATCAGTACGACCTATTTCAAAGGCCTTGAGGCTATCATAATAGATCCTTTGGGGCATCTCACCCCCAAATGATTTATAAAAAAAAAAAAAACTTTTACAGGGTTATTCAGAATTCCTTCCTGGATTTCAAAGCAAGGACTAGAATGTTTGGCAGGAACTGGACTATCGCATTGATGATCGCCTGTAACCAAGGTTTCACACATAGAACACCTGTAAGCTATGTAAATAAAACTTGAATTGTGTCTTTCTTCTTTCAAATGTTATTTGCTGTATTAGTCTTAGTGTTTTTTTTTTTTTTTTTTTTTTTTTTTTAGTTTTTTTTTGTAGCGCTTTGAACCCCAAAAGGGAATTCTGAATAATCCTGTATTAATTAAATTATTTTTTAAAAATGTAATACTTACATGCACTCTAATTGTCTGATGTTTGTGGATATACAGCTCTTACATATTCAAGAAAAGACATTACCTTCCGCTGCATTTCAATTTTTCGCTCTCTTCACCACATATATTCTGTAAGATGGCTATTGAACAGATCTTTAGTTTGATTTGTGCCTTTTATTCCGTGTTTTATCGCGCTCCAAGTTCCCTTGATTGCATTTGTATAAGCTCCTGTATCCGGGTCCACAAAAGTCAGGCTATGGTATATAAGTAAATGCTTGAAGCCATCGTCTTCCAAGGCAATTGTAGCTAGCCCAACAGCCAGATATAACAGTGGATCCTGGAAATATCCCTTCATCAAAGTTTCTTTCATTCTATTAAGCACAACAGCAAAAAAAAAAAAAAAAAAAAAAAAACTTTATTCAACTTACGTTCAACTCCTCCGAATACCCATTTACCTTCCACATGCTTACCCTTGTTATACTTAGTTTTTCCTTTTGCTAAACCTACTCTTATCAATTTCAACTGTCCTTCCATGCCCTCCAATCTACCGAATTCAAACACACTTCTCGAAAGTAATTAAACCAATCACACCCAGTTTCAGAACTACAATCTATATCATTCAGTACAGCTTGCTCGTTCATTTGGTTTAATCAAAAATACTTTATTAAAAGAATTTCAGACAAACTCAAGCAACTATTTTCAAACCATGAATCTTTCCTTATATTTCTTTTCACATAATGGCTATCAATTCGACACACTCATTCCCATTTATCACTGGTATCCTTCCTTTCTTTTAATTCCATACTATTCTTGCATATAGGACATTCATGCGCTGAAGCTAATAATCTAACTTTTATACACCTGACAATTGCATTTATATTACTAATATTCTTTTTTAAACTTCCTAAATACATACTAAAAAAAAAAAAGAGAGAGAGAGAATTCATGCGTTCAAGTATACCTGATTTGCCGGTCATAGTTAATGCAATCGAAGTTCTCAATCGAATCATATATTTAAAATATGTCACACTTTAATCCTTTTTACAAGATAAACGAAGACAAACTATCAATAACAAAATTCTACAACTGATCAGTTTTAATACAAAATTACCAAACGATAATTTCTTACTCAATTTTGCAAAAATAAAAATAGTCTGACAAATAGATAAAATTAAAAGACTCAAAACTGAAGTAGTTTATTTAAATTAGCGTATTTTTCAACACGTTTAATACAAATGTATATTACACTTAACAACCTCATCAGAGGCGTAGCCAGATTTTTTTTTGGTGAGGATATGAAATTATAACTCAACAAATCATGACAATAATTTTTGTTATTAATGGCAAATATATTTAATAACAAGTTCTTTTCCTACGTATGTTTAGAAATTTCAGAACATTTTAATTAAATCTACCATTTTAAACAAAAAGTCCTTTGTTATTTGCTTTCTGATAGCAAATTGAAATATCTCGGGAGGGGATATATCCCCATATACTTTCCTCTGGACACGCGCCTGAACCTAATGTTCTACAATATTGTATCTACACAACAGGAAAACGCAGAAGAAAAGAACATTTAAAAAATCTGTGACATCATGCTAAAAAGCCTATTTATAATCCTTTTAACGAATAGAAGTGAAAAGAATAACCAGCATTTCGCTTGACAATTTGTAGTAATTGTTCTGGCAATCCTCGGCAATCCGTATTTTTTTTTTTTTTTTTTTTTTTTTTTGTCCATTTAACGATCTAGCAACGCCCTTATTTTCCCAGCGTTAAGGCTGCTATCTAGTGAAACCGAAACTCGAAAACGATGTCAGCGCCTCTACAATGGGCGGACTAGTAGGCGTGTACAAAATAACCGAATCACATCTTCAATTTAGGCTAGATTTACCCACCTCCGCATTAATAAAGAGTTCCGCATTATAACGGTAGTCGTTTCTTGATTAATCTACTATCAAGTACTAATTTCACAAATAGTAGTCAGAAAAATCGTTCAGTTTCATTTTAACATGAAATAATTATGGTTATATTCTTAATTTAAAGTATACATATTAAAATTTGAAGCGAAGAAGACCCTTACAGAATATCCTTCAGTAGCAGGCTAGCACTTCAAGGCCTCATAATTCAACAAACAGCTGTGACAGCAACATCAACAGACCAACACTTTTTCTTCTCTTATTTTATTTTAGCTGAGTGTAGTGTTTGGAAAAATTATTGCACCGTTTTATACGACTAATGATATGATTCTAAGCAGTTATTCAGTGAATTGAATGAATGCGTTGCAAGTTGTAGTTGGATACCAACAAAAAATAAGTGTTTTATATAAACAAGGTTGGAAAAGGATCGTTTTTTTTTCTTCTTCGTAAAACCCTTTTGTGTATGCATAGTGTATTTTGTATCAGGGATGAGAGTTTTCTTCCTTTTGGAGGATTCCCTCCTTTTTTGTTTTTTATGTAACATATTCCTTCTCTTTGTCCCTGTTTCAAGGATCTGCATTTTTCTAAACCAAAAAAGTTTTTCCTGCAAAAAGTATACTTTTCCTCATGTCTAAGCTCCCCTTTCCTCACAGATTACTTCACAGACTCCTAACATTTTAAACGTAATTATTAAATACTGTGAGAAATGTCATTGTATCTTCAAAATTATTGAATAATCCTTCCTGCATACTTTTTTGTTGAATTTTTGTGTACTACTTCCGCGAGTTTTTTTAACGAATTTTTGGATTTCCTCCTTTCTGCTCTCTGATCACTCTCATCCCTGTTGTATGCATATTTTTAGTGTTCAGTAAACCAAAGGTCAAAAAGGGGATACTTATAGAATCAATTTGATGTTTGTCTGTTTGTTCGTCAGTGCAAAAAATTAGAAATTTAAACGCGAACACTGACCTAGCGATTTAAATGAAATTTGGTTCGTTGGTTGATTTTTTGGCGCAAGGACAACACTACGGCCAAACTGCGCCATAATGAAATTTGGAATATAGTTATTAAATCTTTGAAACTTCTATTTTCCAAATATTTTTCATAATCTTTTTTTTTTAAATACCTGTTCTCAATATCTTAAGTTTTTTTTTAATAATATCTATTATCTCTATCTTTTTTTTATATCTATCTTTTATCATTCTTGAAAATATATATTATCAAAATGTTTATATTTAATCATTTCACAAGTTCATTTAATAGTTTATTTTTACTTGTTTCGTAATGAAGATTTACAAAAATAACATACATAAGAAAATACAAAGTGGCCTTAATTATACATCATATTGTCAGAGTAGTCTAGAGTCTATATGCTAACATCATAGCACTTTTGTGCCTAGTACACGTGGTGCTTACGAGAACTTTACTATAACAAACAACACAACATCTAGACAAATAACAAAAATTCAAAGACTGGAGATTCCGGGAGACCTTTCCATGGAATCTGCTGTGGATTTGCGACTTAAATGCGAGAAAACCAGGAAAACTCACACTTGTAATGTTGGGTTCGATTGGGGGGGCGTTAGACATACTTTTGCCGACTTATATCAAGACAAGTACGGTGTAAATGTAGAAAATATCCATTAAGGTGTTAATCTATTATTAATTAAATTTTATTTACACAAAATTAATACATAATTTTTTTTAATTAATATACAATTAATTGTTAATGCATAATTAATTGTTAATGAGTTAATAACTAATTGTTAAAGAGTTTGTAACTAATTGTTAATTTTTTTTATTTAATTGTGAATTATTTTATTTAATGTGTAATTAATTTTAATTAGTGTTTTCAATATTTTATGGCATTTTATTAATACGTAATTAATGCCATACTTTAAGTAAATTCCCATCACATTTTAGTAAGGTTTCATCAAATTCATTTAACTTTTCATTTTTGTTTAATAAATAAACCCTCTCTTTCTCGAACAAAGGGGATAATTTTTTGAAGTGCTTTTTGGGGGGAAAGGGAGGCACTTATCACTTGCAGTTAGAATGCATTCTCACAATCTCAATCCAATTGAGAAACATGAATAGTACTAGGCTCCATTTCAATACATTTTTTTTTTTAATTTATAAATTGCAGTTTTGAAGAAATTAATTAAACGTGTAAAAGTGGATAGAAATCGCAATACAACACTGAATAAAAAAAAAATTAAAAATATTGATCAAATAGGTGACTCTAATTTAGAATTGTAAAAAAAGTTAATTAAACAAATTCTGGGAAAATTCTTCTTTGTAAAATCCTGGTAGATTATTGCTATCACACAAAATTACCTACGCGAAACACTGCGATTTTTATAATTGAGACAATGTCAGGGACATATAAATAAGAAACATGCACTTACACACCCTCCTGCCTTTCGATAAATAAAGTAATGTGGAAGAAGTAGTTCACAAGAACAAAACATATAAGTCGTAAATTATCAATTCGAGCAAAAAATTATATACAGCTATTAACTAACATCAAATTAGGAAGTCCAATTCCCATTTTCGAAAAATCTAAGATTAAACAAAGACTTTTGTCGCCTTATACCTACCTGCTAGCGATCTGCATCTCCCTGCAAATAATCATGTCGGCGCTATAATTGCATTTCAAAATACAATAATTATTAAAAGCGTTTTATTAATTAATTTTTAAATACTTTTTAACACATTTTCCTTATCAAAAAAGAAAAGAGGATTTTACTTTCTCTTGAAAAGTATATTAATAGTAAAACTTTTTTTTTTAGCAATTTAAAGTAGAATTTACTTCTTAAAAATAATAACCACTAGTACATAGTTTTTACCAAAACTGCTGGATTGAATTTAATGATTTTTTTTAGGTTTTTTAGCATTAATTTCTGTAAATATTACTCGTTTTATTAGTAATAATAATTTGTTCCACAAGGAAAGTATAATGCTAATTTTCTCTAAGCAGGACTAAAAATGAAATGTATTACTTTAGCATTAAACCAAACTATAATATTATTTATATGTAAAAATAAAAATATATAAGAACCTCTATCCTAATATCCAAGTTTTACAAAGTAAATTATTCTCAACTAACTCACTACCCTTATGAACTTCGAATTTAGCGACAAAATATTCAGATCTGTAAAAAAGCAAACCATAATTTTCGGCATAAAAATCCAAACTAAGTAAGGAATAGTACCTGCGGAGAGGTTTTTTTTTTTTGTGGGGGGGGAGGGGACCAGATCACCAATGTTATTATCTTGAGGAAGGAGAAGTTGCGCATATGATCTTCTAAAGAAGAGAAACGTCCCAGTCAACATGAGATTTCTAAAAAACCTCCCCCATTTCCCTTTCTCACCTTCAAAGGTTATGATCCTAATGTGAGATCTACTGATCCAATTTGAAATATTTTTAAAGGTATTTTGAATAATCTAACTTATCTGAAACACGATGTATTTCCGATGTTTAGTGTATAAAGTGGTGAAATCAAGGGTAGACGTGAAAGAGTAGTCAGTACTTCTAATTGACTGAAACCTGGTTGTACGTCGAACAACGTCAAGCCGCAGTTATTTGACTACAGGAAACGTCAAGAAATTTAGATTGTATTATAACAAACCTTTCAATACTTTTCCAATGATTATTTTGTTGCAATAAATACGACATTGCCTTCCAATTTACATGACATGCATTATTTCGGTAATACATTTATGGTGGTCTCGTTTAAAAATGACAGATACAACACCTATGCACTAGTGGTCACTTTTGCTTAGTGGTTAGCGCCCCTGTCTTCTGATCTAGGAGTCCCGGGTTCGACTCCCCATTAGCGCACACCACTACATTGGTGACCCGAATATTCGAACACATCAGTGGCATCATCTATTGCACGATCTCTACACTACCACCTCAGCATCTCTGGCGACTCACTGCCACTCCAACTCACACACAAGAAACTCAATCGTTCACCCCTTCACAATTCACTGGGAAGAGGCTATGTGGTGGTCTCGTGTACAAATGACAGATACAACACCTCGGCATTAGTTAGCGCGCCTGTCTTCTGATCTAGGAGTCCCGTGTTCTACTCTCCATTACCGCACACCGTTACGCATTTTTAATAAATGAAGTACTATATAACATCATTTATATAGTTCTACTTGACATTAATTGCAATAATTTGGAAAAATGTAATAGAAATATTTTTCAACAGAATTGTACGCTACTTCCATTTCACTCAACTTCGCGTTCGTAATAAGTAAAAATACACCTCGTTGAATAACCTTATAAAATGCATTTTTTATTTTTATCTTTACCAAAAAATAAGCAAGTTTTATTCGAAATTGAAACTTCTCCCCAGACCAGTGGTGTACGTAAGGTATGTATTTGATAAAAGAGGGCTCATTTTTCGGATGTTAAAATTTAGATGTTTTGAAATTTTCTGTAAGACTTTCAATTCATAAGACTGTACAATACACACTTTATTTAAATGACGTTTAATGGGCATATTATTGTTTTTGAGGAGTTACCTGACGTACTAAAAATATGTCACCTACTGTAACACATCCGAGTTATATATTTTGGAAGAATAAGTAATTATTGTCAATTTCTTCCTGAGAATATAGTGTGTACTTATCAGGTGACTGAATTTAAAAACTTACGACAGTCGACTTGACGATTTATACAATTACATGTACTGATTTGAAATTGAAAGAAAATTATTCATTCTGTAGAGAATTTGTGGAAATTGATACTTGTGCAACAGTACGGGGTACGGGAGATATGTTCATATTTAATTTCATTTAGAAGCGGTCAGTGACGATATCAGTTTAAGTGTTCCTGCAAAAAAAAAGGATATACTTGCTCCAATTTAAAATTGCCGACCGCCAACTTGAGCTGAATTGTGATCAGGATTTTTTAATACTATCCAACGATTTTAATTATTTATATTTTTTTTCTATGCAATATATTTTAAAACATCCATCACTTGGCACTTTTAAAGGAATTGATGAAATTTTGGAAATTTGCCGAGTGCCGTCTTTCTTTTCTGAAAACTTTGGCGGGGTGAGATAATGAAGATATCTATGATTTGTGTTCGCAAGATACCTATTATATTTGTGTACGCAGTCCATCAATGTAGGCGGGGGAAAAGACACCGACTCCCTTATAATAGATTTCTTGTGTAAAAATGCCGATTCGTGAAACTCGGGTCGATATTATTAATATTTTTTTTCGACATTTATGTATATGTATATATATATATATATATATATATATATATATATATATATTCATTCAATTCGATTTTATTGTGGATCAACTTAAAGAAAAGGGCTCGATAAAATTTCGAAAAGTTGCCGACTGTTCAACTTTTCTAAAACTTTGAGGGGGCGAGACGCCCTCTACGCCCCCCGTTCGCGTCGTCCCTGCTTGTGTGTGTGTGTTGAACATTTGTACATAGGGGAACAAAACACAACTATGAAGACTCGCACAGCTCTCGGAATTATACTATATAAGCGATGCCAAAATTTTCAGTTTTAAAAACAGACTTTCACTGAATGATATGAATATGACATTTAATAGATTGTGAATTATTTAAAACTACAGAAAAAAAAATGCATTTATACTTTCCACATACAACAAATAGCTTATACATTCTAGCCGATTGCCATTTCACCCAAGCCTTAGTTAGTAAAAAAGTGTTGGCGAGTTACAATTCAGTTATTTTGTTTAGTTTGTGGTTTGGGCGCAATATATCAGTTCTACGGCCTTGAACCCGAGTTGCTAGAGGGGTATAGAAATGGAAGAAGCTATATTTAGGTAAGAGGGGGATAGCATCGACGTGGGTGGGATGTCACTTTTACCAGGGGCGAATATAGAGGACAATCAAGGAGGGTGCAATTACGACCGTGAGTGTTTACAGTGGCGGTGTTAGTTTGTTAACTTGGGGGGAGGGGTATCATCAATTAGTATGATACTATCACCGTTCAATAAAAGATAAAAATTAGAGGGTTTGACCATCCTCTTTTGCGTCCCATATAGCAAATTACCCCGAAAGTGTAATATAAAATTAAATTATAAATATTTAGTATTTTTTATTAGATAATAATATATAATTATCTGCTAGGTTTCAGATCGATTGCACGACGGCAAGAGGGTTAATTAGCCGTTCGTAGTTTCACAAGCTACATACCCACACACAAACTACATCGAAGTCAATGCAAAGAGTTTAAAATAAAATAATAACAGGTTTCTAAATCAATTATGAGAAATTAAATTTTTATATTGGAAATAAGGCTTAGATTTTGTATTTACAAATTTTTTATTTTAATTACTAGCTGAATGCCAGTGCTTTGATAGAAAATTTTATCATGTGCACTATTTTAGCTAGCTGTGAGGCCCGCGTTGCGGAAATCCGTCATTGGTATGTAGGTTCCAATTTTGATGCTTTGCTCGCAGGAAGGTTCATTGCAACGCAAAATCGAGATCGCGTCGCTCGATGAAATTTTTTAAAAGTTATTGACACATAAGCACAGGCTTATTTCACTCGTTGAAAGGATCATTGCTATGCAAGCATGAGCTCACTTTGCTCGCTGAAAGGTTCATTGCTGCGTAAGCGTAAGCTCTCAATTAGAAGGCTAAAACTACTTGCGTTGAAAATGTAGCCCAATTAGAAATCGTTTAGTAAAATATTTGTTATTAATTAAAAATAATTAATTAAAAAGGAACTAACTAAAAATTAAAATTCTGTTTTTCAAAAGTCCAATTAGAAGGCCACAACTACTTAGGTTGAAAATTTCAGAACGGTAGCCCAATTAGAAATCGTTTAGTAAAATATTTATTAATTTATTAAAAAAAAAAATTAAAAAATTAATAAAACAGAACCAAATAAAAATTTAAAATTCTGTTTTTCAAAAGTCCAATTAGAAGGCCAAAGCTACTTATTATGAAAATTTCAGAGCTCTTGCCCTTTTAGAAATATAGTTTTGTAAAATATTTATTAATTAATTAAATAAAACTAATCAAATTTTTTAAATTCTCATTATCAAAACTGCAATTAGAAGGCTTATGTTGAAAATTTCAGAGCTGTATCTCTATTTGAAGTCACTTTGTAAAAAAAAATTAATTAAAAATATTAATTAAAAAAGAACTAATTAAAGTGTTAAAATTCTGTTTGACATGTGTACAATTAGTAGAAAAAAACTACTTTTGTTGAAAATTTCCACTGGCTAGCTGTAGCCCTATTAGAAATCGTTTTGCAAAATATTTATTAATTAGTTAAAAAAATTAATTACAAAAGAACTTAATGAAAATTTAAAATTCTGTTTTTCAAATATCCAATTAGAGACCAAAACTACTTATGTTGAAAATTTCAGAGTTGTAGCTCTATTAGAATTCGTTTTGTAAATTACTTATTAATTAATTAAAAAAATTAATTAAAAATGAACTAAATAAAAATTGAAAATTCTATTTTTCAAAAGTCCAATTAGAGAGCCAAAACTACTTATGTTGAAAATTTCAGAGCTCTAGCCCTTTTAGAAATCATTTTTTAAAATATTTGTTATTTAATTAAAAAAAAGCAAAAAAACATCAATATTTTTAAATTCTGTTTTTTAAACTACAATTAGAAGGCTAAAACTACTTATGTTGAAAATTTCAGGAGTGTCTCTATTTGAAGTCCCTTTGAAAAAAAAAAAAAAAATAATTAAAAAAATTAATTAAAAAAGGAGTAATTAAAATTTTAACATTCTGTTTAACATATGTACAATTGGAAGGCCAAAATTTCTTGAGTTGAAAATTTCAGAGCTCTACTCTAATTTTAAGTAGGTTTCTTTAGATCCACATAGCTACAGACACACACACAGCTTGTTTTATTATTATAGATTACGCAAAATATAAATGTATTAAAAAAGGCTGGATTATATTTAACTGATTCATTTATTACATCATACCGTGTTTGCCGAATTTTCTTCCGACAAAAGCGAAAACCACATTCATTTCATAAATATGTCTCCCAAAAAAGCCTCACCCATGAATGAATAAAAACATAACTCTTTTTTTTTTATTTATCTTCTACTACTCAAGAATCAGTCATTAATCACCCTGTCAATCCTAACCGGGGAATGTATTCCTACGCGAATGGTCGAATTTCGGAACTACCATACAAATTTTACAGTAATTACGTGGTAGCTTTTTAAATACAACTCTTAAAAATATTAATTTTGTACCATTTGAAAGAAAATGATTAACTCTACAGATTTGCTCTACAGATTTATTTTTTCTGTTGTTGTAAAGAATTTTTATTAACGTTTGAACTCAAACTTGAAAAGATGGAATTTTTTGAAAATATTTAAAAAATACTTCTCAATAAAATACTAAGCCATCATTAAACCATCATCTTAAAAAACATTTCGAATTTTTTTATGGTGAAAAAATAATTCGAATGTTTTAAAATTCTTTAGCACAGTGTTGTGATTATTTATATGAAAATCTCCTATACTTTAACATTGAGATTCAAAATGTAGGTGGCGTGTCGATAACAGCCTTAAGTAATCTATCCAGTTGTTTATTTATATCGATGATCTACATCAGTTCAATTCCAAAAACACCAACACCACAATCGGAACTGAATCTAATAAATTATAATACGAGCTTTTTATAAGTTGGTGACATTCTACAAAATTCTAGAAATTAGAAATATCCAGAAAAACCTTTAAAGCCTAAGTTTTCGATACTATTTTAAATTTTTACATAAATAAAAAGCTATTATTGAAAGTGATTCCAGAATGTACCAGAATGTACCATATATTTACATTATGTACAATTATTTACACGTTCTCGTTTGTAACAATATTTTGTTTTTACACCGTTATTGGGGTGAGCAAAAAATAACCTAGTTCAGAACAAAGTGTCAGAACACATTCCTGTTTATAGAGACTTAAGCCTTCTGAAAGTCTATGAACTTGTATGATAGGCTCTTGACTTTTCTCAACTGTATTCTTTAACGCAAATATTTGTTGGATTGTTCAAGCTCCAAAACTGAATCCAGCATGTTCTTCACGTACCTTTTTTTCAACCTAATGATGTCTTAATCTATGTCCATAGACTATTCTTCCAAACCCTTTGTACGGAACCTTTATCAGGTTAATTCCCTCGTAATTATTGTAGGTCTCTTTTTTTTTGAGGATTTTCTCATTGATGGATTCTTTCCACCTACCCGAGAACTTTTGTTTCTTAAAAGCAAAAAACGTGGAATATCTCAACGTCCCACTTCCATTGTGGTCACAACTCTTAAATTTGGTACAAATATCAAAAAGGGAGAACATAGAAAAAGTAGCTTTCTTATATCAAGTAACCAAATTTAAGGGGTCGAAAACATTCCAAACGAGAAATATTCAAATATCCCACATCCAATGTAGCCAAACCTCTGAAATTTGGTACCAATGTCAACAAGAACAATCATCAAGCCCGTAGCCAGGATTTTTTTTTCGGGAGATGGTGGGGGGGGGGGTAATGGTTGAAGTTTTGATTAAATACATATAAAAAGTTACACAAAAAAAGAAGGGAAAGTTGTGAAACACGATTTCACACAATTTCAGAAGGGGGGGGGGGGGTCCCATCGTTCCCCACTGTCTACAGCTACGTCAATCATAGAAAAGAAAGGTATTCCAATGTTTATATACAAGTTTTCAAATGTCAAAATGTGGTCAAACGTATGAAATGTGGTAAATTCCAATTTCACATAATGCCATGAATGTCTTTTGATTACTAAAATTGTAACGTCTTTATTAAATTCTTTTCATGGGTGAATTTTTTTATTTGTTACAAAAAAGGCATCATAAGTTCCACATAATCACCAAATCACGAATCACAAGAGAAAACCTAATAAGTTAATATTTGTTTTACGAAAATTAATTCAAAGTACATCGTTTTACTGTAAGGAGCGCCAGCTAGTTAGTTGAGGTAACTAAAAGTTTAGTTGAGGTAACTAAAAGTTTAGTTGAGGTAACTAAAATTTCTTCATGACGCTACCAAATGATAAAACTTGCACGGGTATTCACTTATTTTGTAATATCTGGTAAAATGCTTCATATATTTTGCAGTCGAACCAGGAATCTAACTAACCAACTCACACGATACGAGTCTGGCAGTACCATCACTTGTCTACTTAACTTGAAACTTTTTGATTTTTGACTTGTATACACATACACTATCTGGCCTAAAGTATCCGGACACCCCTTAAAAAAGTGGTTCTGGCGAGTGACGCTATTTGATACGTAATTGAAAGCTATAAAAGTGTTGGTAGGGGTTTGTCAGATTGTATTTATGCGTTTGTGAGGCAATGAGTAAGTCAAAGGAGCTTAGTGAGTGTGATCGTGGCAGAAAAATGGTATGCCACCTTTGTGAGAAATCAGTTCGTGAGATTGCGGACATTCTACAGAAGCATAAATCCACTATGAGTGATGTAACTGTGAAGTGGAAACGTCGAGGCAGTGAAACGGCAGAAAAACGAACCGGTGGGCCAAAAACACTTGGTGAAAGCAGCCGCAGAGCTCTGAAAAACGATTTCACACAATTTCAGAAGGGGGGGGGGGGCATCGTTCCTCACTGTCTACAGCTATGTCAATCATAGAAAAGAAAGGTATTCAAAAATCGCAAGTCCTCGTTGGTGGAAATTTCTCAGGAGTTCCAAAGTTCATCAGGCATTAGTGTTAGCAGCAGGACTGTCCGTCGAGAATTAAAAGACTTGGGATTCCATGGTCGTGCAGCCACTCACAAGCCGAACATCACTCCACAGAATGCGAAGCATCGATTGCAATGGTGTAGAGCTCACCGTCATTGGACTGTGTACATGTGGAAAACTGTTCTTTGGAGTGATGAATCTCGCTTTACAGTCTGGCAGTCGGATGGACGCGTCTGGGTTTGGCATATGCCCGGCAAACGTTTCTATAGTGACTGCATTGTGCCGACTGTTAAGTTTGGTGGTGGAAGCATAATGGTGTGGGGGTGTTTCTCGTGGTTTGGCCTGGGTCCGTTAGTTCCTGTGGTTGGAAACATGAACTCTGAGATGTATGGGGATATTCTGGACAATGCTACACTCCCAACTCTATGGCAATATTTCGGGGAAGGCCCATTTCTCTTCCAGCAGGATAACTGCTCCATTCACATATCGAGGCTTGCACAGACGTGGTTTGACGAAATGGGTGTTCAAAAACTGGACTGGCCTTCTCAGAGCCTCGATCTAAATCCCATAGAACACCTTTGGGACGAATTAGAGCTCAGATTACATAGCCAGCCAAATCGACCATCTTCACTGCAAGCACTCACTTTATCTGTGATGGACGCCTGGAAGGCAATTCATATGGTCACCTATCAACCTGTCACCTATCAATCTAGTTACTACAGGCAGTTATTGCTAGATATTGATCTTCAGAAGCAGTTTTCATTTGCATATGACTTTGTCCAGGTCTTACAATAGTTTCATCGTTTTGAAATTGTTTTCATAACGTAGGGATTGTTTTGAAGTATTCAGACGTCTGCTGCTTCTGTGACTGGGCCGATGAGTCGCCACTTCACAGATTCTTCGGAATGATGCTTCGAAGGCATAACAAACCGATTTGAATCCTTACACACTAAAATCAAACGCTATGATGCAGAAATTCACTTAGCGCTATTCACTTTTCGCAAAGCGCTTGAATTAACATTGGATAACGTCAATCTAAATTTGCACATCAGAAAAGATTTGATTACTTTTAATTGGATAATGCTAATTAAGCTTGTTTTTTCTCACATTCCCTGCAAACATGGATCACATTGATTGAATATTTCATTGAATTTCATTATTTTTGGGTACATAAAAATAAATTTGGACAACTTCAAATACGTCCGGTTTATAAAAGTGAAGTGAGGGAAGACCTGATAATTGATGAAGAATGAATATTTTTAACATATGATGGAGAAAAACTGGAGAAAAGCCGGAAAATCTTTTCAACCAGTAATCAGCAACCTTGGAATCGAAAGATATTCATATTATATATATATATTGTAGCAGAAATGTTAGCTAATTTCAAGGTATTAGGGTGCTACGTGAGCTTAAAAGATTATTTTTCTATTCTCAACTGGACTGTTTCCTTGAAAGCTTAGATGTCATTCACGAGAAGCAAGGTGAAAGATACCACCAAGATATAAAGGAAATGGAAAAGCGATATTAATAAATCTGCGATATCAGTATGATAGACTGGATGTTACTGGATGCTGAAAATTGCAAGATCACAAAAGAAAAGCGTAAGAAAAAGTTTTGAGAAAAAGAGAAAACGTTGCTATTAGTTTTTGCAATCTTTTAATAAACTTATTTATCACTTGTCATTTAAATTATGATAGAGCTGAGACATCAAAGTAAATTATGTATAAGTACTTATGAGGTAATAAAATAAAAACAAAAATGACATTTTTTTATTCAATGAAAAAAAAATTGTTTGAGTTATTTCAACAAAATATTAAGTCGTTTAGTAAAATCACTTTGCTTGAGAGAAAAAAAGGGATTACTTATTTGTATTCAAAATAATATGAAAATCAGTTATCATAACTGAAAGAACTATCAAAAATATTTTTTTGTTAGATGCATGTTATATATTTACCAGTATAGATGAAGAATATTTTATTAAATTTTTTTTATATTCTTAAAAACTTTTTCGAAATTTACATCAATATTTAACGTTCGTAAATATAGTAAAATCAAAACGTGTTATCACCATGGTTACTATTTTTATTGTATTCCCTAAACATAAATGTATTATTTACAGAAAAAAAAATATAATATTGTGTGATCCAATAGTAAGAGAACATCGATATTTAGTGAACAATTAATGCTAGCACGATGTTCAGAAAACGTGAGCTTTCTCCCTCAATTAATAATAGTTTCTAGATCAACCTATGGTAATGAAACTCTGAGTAATTTCTCAGAACTATTTATAAACTTTGTAGACCCAAACTAATTAAACTTTATTGTACATCACTATCTATTGATCGAAAGCTATTTTCTTTTTTTGTCACAGTCAATATTTCGCTTTAGTTTACCGTAAATAATGTGACTTTTATCGATTTTTGTTACGTTTGGATCACCTCGTACACTTATAAATACACACTTGAATATAAAAAAGAATTTTTTATGACTAACTAGTTGTTAACATTTTGCCTTCGAGGCATTAACATGCAAATTTATGATGTGTTCTTAAATGTGCTGCACGATAATTGCAGAACACAACTAGGAAAAACAATCCTTTGTGTGTTACATCATTTATTCACATTCCAATTCAACCAAGTTGTGATTCCTTCTTGGAATTTTTCAGACCAATGTATAGCGTCTTGAATTTTTCTTGTACAGCCTTTCATGTCGAATTCGCTTGCATCGGGAAATTGCTCCAAGAACAGGACAAGCTAGAGATAACAATGCTATTAAAGTGCATCAGAAATAAACGACGGATAATAAGTAAAAAATCAAATCATATCATAAATTGCAAAATCCCACTGAAAAACAGTAGATGTTTAACAAGTAATTGAAAATTAAATCGATATTTAACAAGATAGTAGTTTGAAGATATGTATCCCTACTGATAAAAACGTATAATATTCAAAATGATGATTTAACGTAACGTCCAATGTGCAAAAGAACATTTTAGATCAATTAAAAACTCATGAAGAATGATTTACTTCAGATAAAATGATATTATTACATATTAATTGCATAATAATTCAAAATGCACACTCAAAAGTAAAACTCTCCTAATGTTTGGGAAATTACGATTAAATTCTTGTGATTCCATTTGCTATGTGGCAATGCGGAAAAACGTTCAAACATTTTCCTCACTATCATTTTTTATCATATCGACATCGGTAGATTTAAGTGCTCGTCACGGAGTTTGAATCAAAGAAATTCATTTAAGATTTGTAATCAGGGATTGAATTTAGTGGTGATTTCCTAATACTTGAATGTCTTTAGGTTTGTGTATTCACGTCATAATAACTTTAACTGATATAGAAACGTACTAATTGAATAAAGAAGTAGAGGAACCTCTATAAATATGCTTAGAAAAATTTCCTCTTTTTTTATACAATAGATTCAATTCATCTTGCTAAAAAATTAAATATTTTGCTGGTAACTTACGGAAAGTAGAGTATGTCAAGTATTTATAAAATTAAAATCAACATGCTAAGGAATTTTTCAAATGAATCGTTTGCATGACGTTATTCGGTTAAGTTGAATCATCTGGTAACACTTACGACTCATCACAGAACAACTTTAAAAATGTAAAATCAAATTCTCAGCCAATTAGCTATGCTTAATTATATTAAAAAAAAAATTATGTCACTCATAGCAAAAAGCTGTTGCTTGTTATCTTATGTAAAAGATCCATGGTTTAAGAGATTGCTTATCAACTATGGATTTCATGCAAAAAGTAGTGACGTCATATCCAACTGATATACGCAGAGAAAATGAAGCACATATTTTTGATCGACTGACCAAATAATTTTGTGTGTACGGTCTATTTGAAGATATATTGTGAATGGCTGGATTGATTGGACTGAAGCTAAAAAATTTCCATTGCATAAAATTCAAATGTTAGTGACACAATAATTTCATATTCTTTGTTTCCATAGTTACCTCATTTAACTGTTCCGTAGTTTTGAATTTCTCGCAGAAATACGAAGGAACGAAGAATGGTTTATTGGCTTTGAGTAGGCTGAAATAAAAATACCAGGATATATACTTCAATAATAAAAAACTTCATAGAATGCGATCAATTACAAATTTTATAACAGTAGATAGCGCTGGAGATCTTCCGTTTGATGTACACGTTTTGGTTTCAGATTCAGAGTTGTCATTGGTTCTTTCCGAATTCATAAATCTGACTAATATTTTTTTTAAATAACGTTATCTGCTAAAGTATTGCTTCTAAACTAAAACTAATTTCCTAAGTTTAACTTAGAAAAATAGTGATTCTAATCTAAAATTTTGTACCATATTTATCAACAATAACTTTATTTTTATATTTGTTTCTATTACCATTTTACTAGCTTGGTGATCTTTTCTTCTATTTTAGTAGTACCACAAGTAGTTAGGCAAGAAACAACAATCTGCCAATATTTAAATTTTGAGTCGAAATAAAAATTTCATAGGTTTCGAAGCCATATTTTGTCTAGGAATATGAACCAGAAAACATTGAAGTAGATGATTCTTCAAAATCATCAGTTAAATTTTTTTACTGTGAACAACTGAAAATGAAATTTAATTTACAATTGCAAAATCTTTTACTTTCATTTCTTAACAATTTATGAATGATGTACAGGTACTTTGAAGAATGTAACGAAAACGGTGTGGCAATTTTATACTTAGTTTTCCTACAGGAACTATTCTTCTCGGGAAAGTAGTTTTACAGAATCTTTGAGGAAGGTAAACTTAAACTGATTATAACTTATAGCTTTTAGTTAAATGAAGACTGAAAAAGAAAGAATAAAAAATGCCTGGTAAATTAAATTCCATTTAAAAAACAGTCGTACAACAGTTTCACTCAGTTAGTCATTTATTTTGCAACAAACTTGTTTGATAATGCTATTAAATAAACTTCTCTCAATACTTCGTTCAGAATTTATTTTTAAGGTTAGCCATTTCAAAATAGATTTATTGAGTAAAATTATGTTATGAGTACTAAAGGATGATATATATGCTGTCAGTTGACGTACTATTTGAAATCGCCAACCAATATACGCTAGCGCTAAAACAGTGTAGACGTTTCATTCCAGTGAGAGGAGAAGCTCATTTGTCACCTCTGGTAGTCTGTTGCAGTGGTTAGTACATTTTTTATTTACTGGTGCGTAAACTTCCAACAGGTAAACAGACTCAATCCCTTTCAGATCTAAATGCCTCAGAAATATTCGAGAAATATATTGGCTAAATAAGAAATAACTCCAAATTATACGAAAGAACAAACATCTAACCCAGTACAACAGAAATAAGAAAACGCAGATGGACCTGAATTTGTATGTTTTGCTGATCCCACTCGAACTTCTTCGAAATGGGCGCCCCAACCTAAAAGAAAGAGATGGCGACCATAATTGACGTGACGGCAAATTACCTCCAAAGTACAAAATCCTTTGAGATGGTCAAGCCTGGTAAATACAAGAGAAGCTGCAATGATCCAAAGAGAATGGCAGGCTAAACTTGTGACCATGTGTGCCACTTAGGCGCAACGAGAAATAAGTACATCATTCAGTTACATGAGCTCTCCAGTTACCACCTACAAGAAGCGTAATGCTCGCTCGATGGATGGAATGTTCCATTGCTGGCACTGTGTAAACTCAAAGCAGACATTTTGGTCAACACATGGCAGTAACTATCCAATCAAGTTATCGGATAGTGTTCTATGCAGAGACTATGTCGGAATCAGCCATCAGTATAATTGCTTGCTGTTTCCATTTAACCAGAATAACTTCCGGCAAAGACATGTAAACAACAACGACGAAACATCCACACGCTATAAAACAGATGTGTTTAGTGGGAAATTTATTTACGTGCATATGCAAATGAGAACATCTATAGGAGTAAAGGTACACTAAAAGGAAAGAAAACATATGCAAACAAATGTACCATACCACGTAGCTACGTCTTAGTTAGCGTCAACCACTGCACATATCTAAGGTTAACAAGTGAAACATACCAATTTACAAATTTGGAGTTATTTCCATATCCAGACTAGACTCCCCAAAAAACGTTAAATATCCTCTGAAAATAAACATTTACTTGTTGAAGTTTATCTTGAAGAAAAATGTTTGCACGTCATGAAATTTGATTTTTTTTCTTCTTTCGTTTTTGAAGTTAGACTTTGTTTCACTTGTAAGCCCTCGATATAAAGCTGTAATCATTTTATGGTCGAATATAAAGATTTGAGATTTTAACGTGGTGTAAATGACGTTCGACAAGCATCAATGATTTCGGATTTATGATGATTACGCTGAATGAGCACTGGAGAATTAAACTACTGCACAGTAGGAAAAAAAAAAATCTGAAATGCTGGCTGTTGTTTTCTAATTGAAGAAACAAAACTACCGTTGATATTCTAGAAAGATATTTATGAATGTAGCATATAGCTTTTACATTAAAAAAAAATCTAAGTCTACTACCAAGTTTCATGCATTTTCAATGAGTGGTAAGTGATTTACATAACAAAAAAATGCCCGACTACCGACATTATTTTTTAGGCATATATTGTTAAATAATTAACATATATACATATGTATGTATGACACGAGTTTTCTTAGAGAATCTTACCGTTTCGTGAGAGTATTCCAGTTGTGTTTCACAAATCCCCACAGAAGAGGCAGGGACTCGAAGTTATCGGCGAGTTTCTGAAACAGGAACGTAGCCATTTCGGAGTCAATCGAGTGATCAAAGGCCATGACATCAATGGTTCTAAAAGAAATTCACTTTGCTATCACTGCAAGCAGCACTATTTTTCTTACTGTTTCTTATTTTTTGTTATGGGTAAATTTTTATTATGGGCAAGATTTTTTGAAATCCTTTGTTATTAACTTCGATTTTTGGGTTGATGTGTATGTTTATGAGTGCAGGGAAAATTTTGCGGAGGCCTAATTAACCTATTTGCCGTAATCCGAATGGGATATATATATGCAGACCAAACGGCATAGAGGTTAGCGTGCTTGTTTCTAGACCGCGAGGTTGCGGGTTCGAGTCCCGTGTTGGCATGGGTGTTTGTAAATGAATGCTGGCTTGTCTAATGACGAATGTTTCGGCGCATTATAGCCCTCGTGTTGCTGACGGCGCCAGATAATCTGAATACAACCAACCAACCAACCGAATGGGAAATAACTTAGCAGATATATTAGATGTCCATGATAATGAATTCAATCAAATTTTGAGAGCTGTCACTGTCACTAAAAGGTCGCTTTTACACAAGCTTTTATACCAAGATTTGGTGACAGTCTCTATCACCAAAAAGCCGATTTTACACATGCTTCGATTATCGTTTCTGTATACGAATAAACCAACTTGCTGGGATCCAATCGAGCTGAAATTTGACAAATACATTAGTTGTGAATGAAATTGAATTCTATCAAGTTTTGGGGGCTGACACTTTTACTAAAATGCCACTTTTACACACTAATCAACCGGCGCTTTTTATTACTAATAAACTTACTTCCAGTCATCCAATCTAACTGACATTTTGAAACTTGGCTGGTATACTAGTTAACAATGACAATGTTTTCTATCAAGTTTTAGAACTGTCACTCAAAAGACGCTTTTACACATTTTACACACGTTTCTGTTGCTCTACGTCACGTCAGTTATTACTCACGTCTTATTACCTAGATACCAACTTAATTCAAACACGTTTAATTTGGAGATATTTAATGACTGAAACTATTCCTTATTACTGTTGACGATGCAAAACTTTCGGAGGGATATTTACCTACTTTCCGTCATCCAAATAGATTCGTTGTGGATGACAATATATTCAGCCGTTTCGGGACAAAAAAGAAGTTAGTAAATAGTTCGGAATGGATCTTTTGTTTTTAATAGTCACGTACTATGAAAACTCGATTTGAGCTCCAGAAGTTGCAATTTCACATAAAGATTGATAACGCATATAAAGGATTTATACTAAAAACTTTGTTTATATAGATTATATTTATTAATGACTTGGGATTAAATAAGATACAATTTTAATAAAATTATTTTTTAATTGAATGGATGTTAATTTTTTCATCGGATATCTTTTTCTAATAGTATTAATTGCATTAAACAGTATCTATACCAATTTTTTATACAAAAAAAAAAAAAAAAAAAGATACGCACATTAAAACTTTGCAGTATAGACTGCTGTGAATAGGCATTATTGGCCACACGGTGTATTAGTTCGAGAGGCGACTGCACGTTTAGGTACCTCATCGAACATCATTCTAAATTTTTTACAGAATGTGAATAAACGTTAGTAGATTACGAATCCACTGGTCTGCTAAGGCAAAAATGGCCGAAACTGGCCAAAAATCGACTTTGAATGAGTTGAACTAAATCGACTGCCAAATATGTAATAATTTGCCAAATAATGAGCACTCTTATTTTATTTGGTAACCCTTCGCTCTATAATTTTCAATTAAACACTGCAAACGATTCAGATACCTATACTCGCCTCTTATAAAAATGAACCAAGTTATTATGTGACAATATTTTGTGACTTTATGATACGTGCTCTGATTATTTATAATAGAACAACGGTCAAGTTTTGAATATTTCCTGTTCGTACAATGATTACGTTTTTCTGGACGTTGAATAAAAATGGTTTAGAGTTTTTGTATAAAATGCTTGTTGTGGCCATTTTACAGAACAGAGAAAATAACTGAATCCTACTCTCAATGAACTCAATATAGCATTTCTTTTATGAGTGAGCTGCGATCACTGATCCCTGACTGCAACTTCTAAGTAGCTTATAAGCGGTTTCTCCTCTGCAAGCAGAAGAAGCCAACTGAATACTTCACCCCATCTCAATGACCGATCCAGCCAGCCTCCCCCTTCCCTGTCAGGTTAAGTCAATTTTTTTTTAAAAACAATTTACAAAAAAAATAAAATAAAAAATAAAAAAATCAGTTATTTCGACCTTCATCTTATTTCTTAAAAAAGCAAAAAGAAGGGAAAAAAAGCAAGCTTATTTTTGGATTAGAGCTCTTTTTATAACCTTCTCCCTTCCCATTCAAAAGGACGTTGGAGGACCTTACACGTATACAAACCTCCACCACCTTGACCAAGAAGACATCTTCACGACACTTTAAAACACATATCTTTATGTTAAAAGTATCCTGGGATCGAATATAATCAATAAATATTCTTCCCATCCTACAGGATCCCAGATACCCGATCACTTTTCTATCAGGTGGGAGGATGAGATTTTGACTCTCACATGCGTAATGTCCAACGCCAACCAGGGGGAAAAAAGAATAATGAGAGATTGACTATTTGGGTTACCCCCAGAAAATGCCACCTTCATTCAACTGGACACTGGATATGGTAACTGGTTAAAATTAAAAGTTTTGAAAAAAGGAAGCGGAAGGTTGTTTAAAACTGCATAAGAACTCGTCCAGCTCTAGCTCATGATCGTGTTTCGGCTTGTAAATAAGCGTCATATTTGAATTTAGATTAATAATTCTCCCTTCCAACACCACAGTGGAAAAGTATGCCAATTTTTTATATAAATAGACTCATAAACAATTTTGTAAAAGTATTATCTGTGTAAAGTAGCAGAATTAGTTATTTAAATATATATATATTAAATATTATTAAAATTCATTATTTAAATATATATATATATATATATATATATATATATATATATATATATATATATATATATATATATATATATATATATATATATAGATATATATATATATATAGATATATATATATATATATATATATATATATATATATATATATATATATATATATATATATATATATAGATATATTCATATCCTGTACGAAATTAAACGAACGAATTAGCAAAATAAATTTGTATGCATTTTATGATAATTTGAAAAGCTTTGTACAAATATGTACCTAGAAATGCTCTTAAAACCGGTTTTTTTTTTTTTTTTTTTTTTTTTTTTTTGCAGATGCAAGAAATATCGCACTTTATAAGCAATTGTAACGTCTACGGCATATATACTTTTAGGGAAAGCTAAGATTACTCTAATTTTATTCTAAGCCTATTCTTCCAAAACAAATTTTTTATGATACTTCTTATTCTTGTTTAAAAGTTTCACGAAAGAAGTAAAATGATATTACAACTCAAAATGAAATTCTTAAGAAAATTAAAATACAATGATCCTCCTCAATAATCTCTCTCTTCCAGTTATAATAGAAAAATTGGAACAAAATATTTCAATATGCGATGATTGGTTTATGTATTTTAATTAACCCATTCAAAAGTTTATTGTTGATTTGTTTATTGTATTTTAATTGTTTTAAGTTAAATTTTTATTGTTTTAAATTTTCTTCGAATTGTATAATGGCATTGACAAAATAAGTTATTATATATAATGTGCTTAGGTTATAAGCATATGTTATGGGCAAATATTGAATACAGAATTCATACTTAGTCAGTTAGATACAATAAAAGTAGCAAGTTCCCACTTTCATTGGAATTTTTTCAGTACAATCGATACCTCTGGGGATGTAGTTTGCTAAAATATTTAAAATGCACGGTACATTTTGAATACATTTTATTTCTAAAATAAAATAGGTAATGAAAAAACAAAAAGACAGTGTTAACCATCTTACACTAAGATAGCAAGTCAGAAATGTGACGAAAGAGGGTAGGGGATCAATCAATAAATATGGATTATCTTGAAGTATATTTCTTGAACACTGCATATATTTTTAAAAACTTTTTTTAAATATTCAATTTTGTCCTGGCTAAGACACAGTACTGTGACCCCCCCCCCCCCCTCAGGGAAATCCTAGATCCACCACTGCCCCATCTATTCTACGTAATAGATTTCCCATGGTTACAAACACATTCTAACTAGTTTGGGATAGTTTGGGAGAAGTTTTCAACATAGGTATGGATGGGGAGTGTAAGTCTTTTTCGACTTCAAGTCAATAACCAAGTATGAACTATCCGGAAGTTTCAGTTAGAAATCAGTGATTGCGATATTGCGATTCTATAGAAAATGTACATTTAAGACAAAAACTTTTGTGCAGTTGTTAGTATGTTTTGAAAAGATGTAGTCAGAGCTTTTTTCGGCGTTTTGGTAATTTTCTGTTAGACAGGGACCAGCAGTTGCCGCCAATATAGGATTGCTATTATAACGCTCTGTTATAAGAATTATAAATGAATTGAAAGCTGTTAGTTAGGATGAGTTATTGTTCAAATTTGGCGGTATTTATGTCTAACACATTGAGTACGTGCGTTTTAAGGGGACTTGGGACCTTCAAAACTTTTTTTTTTAAATTTAAGCCTTTAAAATTATAATTTTTACATATTTGGAAGTATTACTAAGTAAAAACTAAATTTTATTAGAAAAAAATTAACATAGTGCTCTTAATTTTCAAAATTTTAAAATTAAAAAAAAAATTTAAAAATCATCAAATTTCAAATTCTATCTTTTGTTTTATTTTTCAATATTTTTTCCTAATTTAAAAAAAAAAAAAAAAAAAAAAAAAAAATATGGTCCTAGCAATATACTCATAACTTTATAAGCATGGGATTTATAATAAGTAAAATAGTTTGCGAGAAAAACGATAATTACTGTACCTCTATGTAAAAAAAGAGTAAAGAACATGTACTTTTCAACATTTAAATTTGTAAAAATAGTTT
Organism: Linyphia triangularis; assembly: GCA_963978545.1. Classification (NCBI taxonomy): domain Eukaryota; kingdom Metazoa; phylum Arthropoda; class Arachnida; order Araneae; family Linyphiidae; genus Linyphia; species Linyphia triangularis. Next base: position 91,043,954 of record OZ021722.1, read on the forward strand.
TTATTTTATTCAAAAATCTATACCTATTTTTGTCAAATCGATATTAAGAATGACACACACACAAAATTTCAAGTCATTTCATTCATATTTGCTGAAGTTTTAGCATATTGAGTAAGATGGGAATTTCAAACATCACGAACTGAGAAAAATGCGTTCGAAATATCGAAGGAGCAATTTCAGCAATTCTAAATTCTCCATAACATATAGTTTTTCCGCAATTGCAGTTATCGGATCAGTTCAAAAACTTTCCAGAATAAGGAGAAGGTTTCAAATGTTATAAACACGCAACAAAGAGAAAATTTATATTTTTATTATTTTTTGTGAAAACAAGGGGTACCAAGTCCTCTTAATTGCCACTGTTTTATAATGTTATAATTTGCTAAAATATTTTTCTTATGCCTATTGTGGCATTGTAGTTTTAAGACAGTTATCGCTGTAACTTACTTCTGTACGAGTTGAGGATCTTGGAAGGCAGTCAGACCTTCAGCCATTACATACTTTTCTTCTTCTTTTGACGTCATCTCACTGTACAAGTAGTCCCATGTAGTGGTGTTTCCAAAATGCGGAATGGCGAGTTTTAATACTATTTCCTCGTCCACTTCATTTCTACAAGTGAAAATTAAAACCGAAAAAAAAAAAAAAAAATGAGAACATGCAAATCCGTAAAAATTCTTTAGAAAAGGTTTGGAACTGCATTTAGTTATTCATGGGTCTAGAACAAACGTGAACCAAATTATGGCAACAAAATAAGAATTTTTTTTTATTCAAACTATGTGGTAGCAGGCATTGCAGTGTTCCTTTTAAAATGTAAGATGCTCACTAAAGTTCGTTTCCACCTTATTAACTGTTAGGTAGTATTATAAAAGTTGTGATTAGGTATTGTAAAATGACTATATGCTATTCGACAAAATTGCTTTTAACAGCACCTAGCGGCAGTGTTAAGAGTTAGCGAGTATTTCTCAAACCAAAACCCTCCGATTTGATTAAATTCCGACAGATTAGAAGGCAGCAGATTTGTTTCACAAAAGCGATACAGGTGTCGCCTGCTGATGGGTTTGCACGCAAAGATAAAAATAAACAAGGATTTGATTGGCTGGGTATAGGTAGTAGAATGCATTTTGCACATGTTCCTTTTTATTTCTTTTCAGTCAATGCACTTACATCAATAATTTTGTACATATCAAGAACATATAAAATGAAGAATAAAGCTTTCATTTCATAGATCGATTAGTAATAATTTGGAAGAAATTAGCGAATTTATTTTAGTTTCACAATCTTTAAAAAGTTAAGGAGGAACGAAGGATGCAATGGACACTGCATGTACCCCTCTGTCAGCGTCATAGCATACCAAAATGTGTCAAGTAGCATAGCGAAATTCTATGTTTTGAATTAACAGTATCCCGCACCCTGCATTAACTCAAAAGGTATTAGATGATTGAATCTATAAAAATTTCTTATACACTTTTTTTTTTATGAGAAAATTTTGATGCTGGCTTCAATAGCACAGCAACGCTGGCCAAGACACTGGCTAATAACAATATAAAACGTTATAAACTGGCCATTGGTACAGATACTGGCCAATCTCGTCCAGTACCAGAAAAAATACACTGGGATTTTTTAAATGCTGATGTACAGTTTTAAAATTGAAGTATTTTAACTATAAGAAAGGATGGAGGGCAAAAATAGATGTCTTGTGATATTTGTGACAGGTTTATTTAAAAAAAAAAATTAAAATTAAATTGCATTTTGTAGTAATGCTCGAGTTTCAGCCAGTATTAGACAATCTTTCAGAATCCATGTTACTGACATTGGCCAGAACTGCTGTGCTACCAGGGAAGTTTTAGTTGTAATTTCAAACAGTCATGAAATAATTTAAAATAAAGAAATTTTCCTTACATAACAAAACAAAAAAAGTGGAACGATGAAGTGATGAACCGTCTGATGTTGAAGAAATTTGACATGAGAAGGTTTAGTGTGTAAGTTTGGTGGAAGGAATATCAGAGAGAGATGTATGTTTCAGCAGAAATTTTTTAAACAACCCAGTTCTCTAAAAATATACTGTTAATTTTGACAAATTTTAACTAGAAAAGTTGTGCATTAATTAAAAAGGTCGCCTTACTTTCTACCATTCATCCATAGCTGTAATTCTTCTTTCATTGTGTTCAAACATTGCGCATTGGATGTTCTGCACGCCATCTCAACCAGAATGTACAGGAAATCGCTGTCAGAATAAAATTTGTAATATTTATGAAAGACTGTGATATGTTTAATCTAGAAGTACGAGTAAAATAAAGTATAGTAATCGTTTTCTTTAACTTATTGTTTTTAGTTTATAGAACTTATCGATGAGATTAATAGTTATCTATAGTTGGTCAAAGCCTCGTTGACCTAGGGTCACTTTTCGTAATTCACATAAATGGCCGAAATATAATAAAAAAATAAATATTAAAAGAATTCTAATTTTGCAATTAATTTGAATACAAAAATAATGGTAATTGAAAATTTTATGCGAAACCAAATTTAAAAAATGACAGTTTTTCGTCCAACAGATAGCGCTACTGAATTAGAAAAAGATCTCACGAACCTATTAAAATAAAGTTACTGGACCGTTTCTTTTGACTGAAACAAGAGCTACAACTAATGTTTAAAAAGATGCTTTGCAATTCACTAGTCATTGCACAGCAGTTGCATATTGTCATGGGTGTTTACCAGATGGCCAGACCACTTGAACAGCACTTCACTGCCTTGCCTTAGTGGAAGAGGGAGAAGGACTCGCCATCGGTTCCTATCAGAGGAAAGACGCATGCCTTAGAGCTGCGACGTTGTTATTAGCCTACTAGCTTGAGAAATGCTTAGGCACAGGCCTAACATTTTGTAAACGAAGGAATTGTAAATAAACGTTGTTTGTTTTTATAGCAACGTGTTTTAATTTAAGATTAAGACATAGTCAAAATCCTTCACACATATCAACCATACGGATCATAAATGGACATAACCTGGTAGAACATAATCTGTATTGCCAACTGTCTTCATAAAACGTAACTTTTTTTGAGAATAAGCTAATATATATGTATGTATGTATATGTATAATATAATTAATATATATGTATGAAAATAAATTAAGTATAATGAAAGTTAAAATTATTAATGATCTTAATCAATTTATAGGATATTTTTCTGAATATTCGGTCAAACATGGAAAGTGTAATTTAAACAGATATTCGGTAAAACTTAGATGGTTTAGTATTTTTTTTCTGTATAGTTAAATTTGATCAACATTTATTTTTCAGTTTACCTAGAAAAGTCATATTCTGAATGTGTGTAATAGTTATTCCTTACATTTTGTTACAACGAAGCAAAAAAGATACTTACGGATCTGGTATTTTGAAGGAGCAAACACCAGTACCACTTTTCCACATTTTAAAGTATCTGTGATAAATAGATTAAATCGTTATAGTTTAAAGAATTGAGATGAACAAAGGGAAGATAAAAAATATATATAGTTCACATTGCGTACCTTTTGCCTATAACCTCTAGGTTCCCCTCGTATAAATCTTGGGTTAAATGAAGAACATGCTTCTAAAATAAACATGTTTTGCACAATCAAAAAAGATATGACAAAAACATCGAATCAACAGAGTGGTTTGGAAACAACACAAATGGGAATGTATAGAGCAGATAAAAACCGCCAAAACAGAGAAAGTGGAGGTATGCTTTTCGACAAATATTGTATTATTCCTTCTTGTAAGTGCAACAGTGAAGAAACAATAGTTGATGGGCGATGGTCAAGGGAAAATAACTCTGTGTTAAAGACATTCGTTTTCTATATTTTCATGCCTCTATCGCATTTCTATGGAAATTTCGAAGGTGAGGATGTTTAGAGCACCTTAAAAAGCATTACAAGAGATTTTGATCAAGACCATTTGAACAGTTTTTTGTCATTTTCTGAAAAATATAAGTTTTTCAAAGGCAGTGCCTTATGAGCATGCGCACTTTTTACGAAAACCTTAATGGCAGATCATATGGCCACCACTAACACGCATGCCAAAGTTGAGCATCGTCGGTTAAACCGTTCGGGAACTATGCTAACCACGGATACCAAAGTGTTTTGTTTTCGATTTTGTATATGCCATGTATAAAATATATATATTTTTTTTGGAGGGGGGGGGGGGCTATTTGTTTAGGAAATTGAACTCTAATTTTGAAAATTTAATACGAAATACTATTTTTTATCTTTTTATTCGATATAGTATACATCGTTTACCTTAAAACCAATTTTCATGTCACAATATGGAAAAACACGTCACTTATGAGCGAAAACGTTTTGGAAGATCTTCAGGTCAAATCTTAATATTAACAAGCATATTTCTAAGGTCAGGAGGAAATTATAAAATCAGGACATTATAAAAAATAAAGGTATTAGTCTAAAATTACTTGGATTGATAGTGCCATCTTTAACAACAGATTTATGCAAAAACAGTTAAATAACTCAAAAATAACATATATTTCAAACAAGGTTAAAAATGTGGCAACTTTACCTGAAGTAAATTATACATTGGAAATTATAATTACAGAAATATGAAGTATTTCATCCTGGTTTGCATTGCTTTTTTCTTTGCGCAAAAACATCTAAACCAAGTGTATTCTACACTAAAATATCGTTATGCTTTTAGACCATGAAAAATCTCGCGAAAAAGCAAAAAAATCTATTAAAAAAATTGTTAATTAAATTAAATTTTTATTTTAAATTAAATTAAATTTATTATTTATTATTTACTTCGAATTGAAAAAAGATTGAAATTGCTTTATTAGTTGATAATTAAATATTAGAGACTGATTAAAGCAGAATTTGCAAGTTATTTATGATATGGACTTTAACAAACTATCGTTGAAACAAAAGTAGTAAAATATATTAATTATATTTTATATTTTTAATATTAATTTGTCCTTTCCTTGTCATCACTTTGATTACCATTTATTCATTGGAAAATTATGAAACTTGACATTTATGCGTTTTTTAGATGCCAAATCAAAATATGGTATTATATTATTGGGTTACAATTGAACTTTTTAAAGTTAGGTTTAGTTTTTATGTGTCGATGACTCCTTACGACAAAATAAATTATATACAATTATTAAAATCCCTCCATTAATAACAAAGGTACATTTTTATTTCATAAATTAGAATACTAGATACAGACATCGGTTGAGTTGTTTTTTTGCACATTGTACCTTATTTCTATACTGTTTGCAGTACTTGTTTCTCGTTTTCTTTTAAGGTTACAACTAAGATTTAAGAAAAGTGCCTCCAATCTCCAATCATGATTATAATTTAATACAGTTGTAAAGAAATGTGCATCAAGCGTTGCAGGAATCTTCTGCATTATTTCTAAGTACCTATATCTTATAGACACAATTTAGGGTCTGCATAAAAAAAATGATCGGGTCCAAGATGTCACAGGTCTCCCTACCTTGAGAAGATCTATCGTGCTCCTGTCGTTTAGGTTCCTCATCAATTTCAAGAAGTGATCCCTGAAGATGCTCCAGGGAAGGGACTCATTCTCTTGTCCAAGGTACCTACTCAGTTGCAGAGGTATAGCATATGACACGATGCCCGTCTCTGCCAATAGGAAGGCGTCGTGTAGAAGATTGTAGCGGTCTATCACGCTGAAGTCCTAGATTGGAAAAGCAAACTTGTGGTTATTATGTACTTGTTTGGTAAAAATATGGTAGTATGCTGTTTTGTATAAGAAAGATTTTTATTATCTACTAAATATTTACAATTTTAGTTATCTTGTTCAGAACTTTAAATGGCTTGACGACAGATCATCAAAAATATTTTTATAAGTATATAGGGAAATAATGATTGAATAAAAAATAAAAGCCATTTAATATTTTCACTTGAAATGGAAATCGGCTCAAAAAGTAAAAGTAATGTCCCCTGAAGCGGCACATTTATCTTGAAATGAAAATGCGCCACTTCAAGGACTTATAGGGAAACTAACTTATAAGGAAAAGCCTTATCGGGGAAATATTAAACGATGCTGAAAATTTTTAAATATCCATCCTACGAGCTTTGTTTTGAAGCAGTATTTGCAAAAAAATTATATATATTTTAGATATCTTTTTTTCGTGTTCTCAGGATTACGTATTGAAAATGTATGGATATCTGTTGATTAATAATACAGGCTACAGACGGTTCTACTCATGAGAACTCTAATTATGAACACGCCATACTTAAAATAATGCGGGGATAGAATTAGGACAATTGTTCATTCCGATAGCGGCGCGGAAGAACAATAGATGTCTTAGACATGGGATCATTGCATCTGTTTTTATTACATTGTTCGCTAACTTACTTGATGTACCCCATTCTTGTCATTTCTAACCATTCCTCATTTTAAGCATTGATCTTTTCCGAAAAGAAATATTCGACACACCACTCAAATATTAAGGAATAATAATGCAAGAATATTAATATTTATCATACTTCATATAAAAAGTTTCATTTCTAGGCAATTAAATTACGAAGGCAAGGCAGATTAAATATAGCAGAGATGTTTAACAGAGATTCTTTACCAAACGGTTTTGGAGTAGTTTGCGTCCGAGTCTCGACCATTCATGAGGATCGTAGTTCACAACATAAATTCCGATGAACCCAGGATTGAACTTAACAACATCTTCAGGCCCAGTTTCAATTGGAAATGTGGCTAAAAAGATGGAAAATAAATGAGATGCTTATTAATGGCAAATTGATAGGCAAGTGGCCTTTGTTTGATGAAATGAATAACGCACCATTTTTTCCGTTCAACCATAGAGTGTATTCTTTGCCATTTTCTAAGTTCTTGTAGAAAAGAGGAATTTTCCAAATGAATCTGTAGAATAAATAAAAATCAAAGTTAAATTTGAATGCTTTAGAGAAGTCAGTATAAATTGTGTGAATGTTAAAACTAGAAGATCTAATATTTAGCGGATCTGAATTTTGCAAAAAAACAGACAATGAATGCCTGTTAAGTTCCATAAATTAGGTGTTACTTTGCTAATTGAAAAAAAAATACTGAGCATTCAAGAGTACCTTAAAAAACCTTTTCCAAGAGTAGGCAACTTTTCCGAAAATTCATTGAAAATTAGGTATTTCTAACTTGAAGCTGTAAAATGGACATAATAGTCTATTGATGATAAGTTTAAAGTTTAAATAATAAAGACAAAACATATTTGATACTCTTGTCATCTGGTATTCATTGAAAAGTATAAATCTAAAATTGAGGGGAATACGATAGAAGCTAAAGGTTCTTCCAAATAGAAAGACTACGATCATATAGTCATGTATGTAATTACGTTTGAGATAGTAAATATAAACTAAACTATCTGCATTTTAATGAAGATCATTTTCATATTAATGTAATGTATTGAATAAAATTAGGAACAACAATTTCATACCCAAGCGGAGAGTAGTTGTATCTTCTGGCAATTTCAACTGCCTCAGATGAATTTGCATTTCTAATGAACCATTGCTGAGTTGCTGTTACTATTTTTCCCTTCCTGCTGAGCTCAACCAAAGGGAAACCAACTTGAAGTGTCCACGTGTTAATCATTTCAGCCACATTTATGTCCTGTACGAATGAAGACTTAAGAATGTAAAAGTATATCGAATGAATTATACGGCGAATATTATAACAAACAAGTAACTAGTAATTAGGAAATGTTTCTTGAACAATCAGAGTATAACTACTGACCTTTTTCGTGGATTTCGAGAGCTCTGTCCAAAGATGCTTCCTCTCTGCGTCCTGGTAAGCAAATTTTTTCAAGTAGGTCTAAAAAAAAATACACCTACATTGCCGTATTAAGTACAGAAGTGGTATCTAAAACCGAATTCAAAGGACGGCTTAAAGTTTAAGAACTTCAAGTAATTGAGGTTAACAATCAACACACTTGTTAACTTTTTTAATATTTATCATGCAGATACGACCATAAAACTTCACCATTATCTAAAACAAATTAGAGAACCATCTGGTAGCAATAACTCAATTTTAACAAAGATGTAAATTTGCTTTACTGGATGGAGAACAAATTAATCTTCCGAATATTAATGATTGCTTTCGTGTTTTAAAGAAAGTTATTTAATTACTTTTGGACAAAGTTCAAAATTCACACAGAGTTTCAAAAATACTTTGAGTAGGTTTTGCAATTGGGTTACTAAAATTATTAGTATCCTCAAATTAAATAAGCCCTTACCAAAATTCCACGTCTGAAATCTTCTTTCATTGAATACTGTAGCATTCCCAGCACTGCAGAACTCTAGAATGGAAGCAAAACTGTGAGTTCTTTAAACGTACATTTAAAAAAAAAATCATCTCTACATAGGAAACTTTCCTACAATTGTATTTTATATTTTGTGGCCACTGGATTTAATTTAAATTTGTGTTCAGATTTGTTTCATAAAATGTATACAAATTACGTCGTGTTACAATACAAGCAACTTACCCTTACAATAGGCTCTCTTCCATAATGTCAAAAAAAAAAAAAAAAAAAAAAACGCTTTTTTTTAAAAAAACTAATTGACGTATAATTAAATTATTATTTTGTATCAGTGGTTCCGGACCTTGATATGACCACGGACGTCAAATGAATTTGTATTATCATGGACCATCATTCTTTACATCGTTCTGTTACAAGAACAGCTCCCATTTGTAGGTTATCTAGCTTTGTATGTTGCCGTGGGAACAAGACTAGCTACAATTTCCACGAAGAATTTGAGGAAAAATACATCTACATTGCCAGTATTGCAATCTTTTTGGACGCCATTTTTTTTTTGTATGCCTCACTTCTATTCTAAATCGGCGAGTCTTGTTTTCTATAGCAACCCCTAATATTTAGACTATCTAGAGGGAGCTGTACTCCTGCTATACAGACAGTAACCACCCTCCTGATTATTAGATAGAATTAAAAAAATTGACATATATTTCAACACAACTGAAAATTTAAAAAATTAACCAACATATTTTTTCTTGTCATTAAAGCAGAATAACTTTTAAATAACCACTATTAGAAAAAAACATTCAAGGTATTTTCTTCATTGAAATCCGCCATCCGAACATAATTTCGTACATAAAAATCGATCATGAACACATTAAATATACCACTTATTTCTTATTCTATATCGGATATCATTCACAGAAGGGCATTATCTTCCGACACAAAAATGCGGAAATTTTGAAAAAGCAAAATTAATGCCAATTTTACTGCTGAATTAGTTAAGATAAATGCATGTTCAGATCACATCAAAATAAATGTATGAGTTAAGATTTAGATACGAAAAAGTAAAAATGTGTACAGTACCCCCCCCCCCCCCAAAAAAAAACCCCGCAAATGATGACTATATCTTAGGTTCTAATTATCGTAGAATTTTGCGGTTTGCACCCAAATGTTTTGTTTGCGATTTTCTATATGTCTGGTGCAAAATTTTGTTCTTCTTAAGGGGCTGTATACTAAATAAATATAACTATCTTTAAAAATTTCAATATGAGCCCCTATTTTTTATGTTTTCATGATATTTCGAATACTTCTTTTACCCTAGATACCAAATTTCAGTTCATTATGTTGAGAAACACGTCACTTATAAGCAAAAATGTTTTAGCCGATCTTGAGGGAAAATTTCTTTAAAGTACGAAAGTATCTAACATTTTGTGTGCTTCATGACGTAATCTATTATTAGGTCTCTTAAAGTGAGCTTTATTACATTTTTGCTAAAATATTGAGAACCAAAAGTCAAAATGGAATGAAAAAAATTCTGGGGGGGGGGGGGTTCTACCATGATTATTATAATGGCAGCAAAAAAAATACATGTTTCTGTTTTAAAAAAATTTAAAACTTGTTTTAATAATTAATAATTAAAAAACTGTTTAAAGCAAACAAAAGTTGTACGTTATTTATGTTTGCCTTTTACAAACTATCGTTTGAAATAAGAATAGATAAAATATATGAATTATCTAAGAATTCATGGCTAAAAAAAAACCTTTTTCACATCAATTTGCCATTTTTTTTACATCATTTAAATTACTAACCGCTCATTGGAAAATTATGAAATGTGGTATTTAGAAGTTTTTTGGATTCTAAAATCTAAATATGGTATACTATTTTGGGTTTGTCATTGAATTTTTTAAGATTTGGTTTAGTTTTAATATCTAGATGACCCCTCATGATCAAAAGATTAGATACAGTTAAAAAAGACCTTCCCCGATTTACAATGGTACTTGACTTTTGTTATTTCATCAATTAGAATTCACAGTATAGCAATCATCCGGATTTATTTATTATTTTTTATTTATTTTTTTGCATACTGAACATACTCTAATCACATTTCAGACATTCTTACTACAAATCCTACATCAAAATTTTAATACTGAAATTTTGGAAGCTCCAAGGGCAACTTTCGAATCTTTCACGAACCACTGTCCACGGAGCGCGGTTAGGCACGAGCATGAGTCTACACTATCAAGAAATTATTGGCCACTTTGACATGCCGAACCTTCATAAAATTCTTTGTTCATTGTTTAATTATATATTTAATTTTTTAAGAGAACTCTAAATTGAGTTAATTTTCTCTGTGAAATTAATGTTTTTAATTTTACTGACTGCACACTTTGGGAAATTTAATTTGTAATATAGTACTTTGACATAGAATTGATCATGAAAAAATTTATAAGTGAGGGTGAAAAGTTGCATTTTGATATTCATACACAATCTATTATCGACATAACATGAGTAAAATGAGTTATCTCGCCTTTTCATAAGACATTGCGTTGAAAGTTCTCACAATTTCATCTGGTGTCGTAGCATTCCTCACGATAGGATGAGATTCAAGGGTTGAGTCAATGCACATCAGTTTCGACATCCATCTGGCGTTTATCTACAAAATGAAAAGCTCATAAATGACGAGTGATACATCAGGAACATTGCCGGTTTGATTCCAGTTAACAGGATCCTGACCGATAATATACATTAAAATCTTAATTGTGAAGTTGTATCTTGTTACCGGTGATAATTTTTAGAACGCAATGGCGAAGTTCTGAATTGTTACCAGTGACCATTTCATGTGACGAACTTCAATTAATTTTCCTTTTACTGTGTGTCGTCAACTTTCATCCATTTTAGCAACATTTTACTCTAGATCACTGCTATATATCAGATTGATTTCAATTCTTTATTTCAGATAAAAAGGTTTCAATTATAATAAATGGTGCCGTATAAGCTTCCGATAATCAAATTTTTATTAGTATCGGAGATTGGAGTGCTCAGAGTGACATTTTTCTTTCGCATTCAAAACTTTGGGATCTCGACACCTTGAATCAAAAGCACGTAATTCTTGAGTTATAAGTTCGTCATTAAAATATCGTATTAAAGAATAATGGTTCATTTACCTCATCTATGACTGGATAGTATTCTCTGAGCGGAATATACATGATCAAGGAAGACAGTCCCTCTTTCAACCAGAGGTCATCCCACCATTTCATCGTCACAAGATTACCGATCCACTGCAACAAAATACATTCTGATAATAAATTTAAAGTTAAGTGGCAATTTATTCTTGTTTGTCAGTAACAGTCCCTTTATTTAAGTCTTTGTCGCAGAAATAAAAGCTTCTCCAAAAATGTATTTTAGACTCAAAATAATGTTCTTTGTCGTTTTATCGCAATGCAAGCAACTGCTATTTTTTAGGGGTCTTACTATTTCCCTTCCATCTGGGAATTTATGTATTTTTAGACATTATGACACCTTTAAAGCCCTATTTTTGAGTGAGTTTTAAGAAACAATGATTTGATTGGCTGTTAATGTACCTGGGTTATATTTTTAAAAAATGGTCAAATCAGTTTAAAGAAAAGTAAGGGCAATTCTGTTACATCCTAAAAAAATATTCAATTTTTCCGACGATTGTTTCTGTTATGTCCACCAATTTCTACCACATATAAGGAGCTTAAAGATTACAATTGAACTATTATAAGGATTACCAGATCTATAGTTTTACACTTTCAAAGCAAGAATTATCAAATTGTTGAGCTTTTATTAAAGCATTTCATTAATTTATCCTCAATTACTATCAACCTTGCAACTTGAAGAGGAAAACACTCTATTTATACGATTTGGGAATTGTCAAATACTTTATGCGTATCTACAGGAAAAATATCACATACTTTGAGGAGCTGTCATAATATGTAAACCACTGAATACTTATAAAATTAGCTTGTTTTTTGTAACTAATAATTATCTACGTCTTTTGGGATAAAAACTGGAAGAAAAGTCACGTAATTGAATGATAATCACGTTTGTAAGTTGGTACTATATGTCCAGGCTGAATGATGATCATTACATTTTCATGCTATTCAAACGAAAAATTCATGCTATTCATTAAAAAAGTTGCACGGAAATACACATCAGACTATTACGCATGAAAGAATTAATAATATTAATGAATTGTAATGAATATATGGTACTTACGTATTATCCTATCAACCACATTAGCAAGACATTAACGCCACACAAATTCCCTTAGTCTGTCATCTGTCCCCAAGAATGCCCGATTCACCACGCAAATGATGCATTCCATAGGAAGGACACGATGATGTTCCGAACCAAACCTTCGAATAGGACAAGCGGTTCGAATTTTTTGTCGTCAACAAAAAGCTCGCCATTGGTTAAGTAATACTTAAGTACCGAATTTGTAAATGTTTTCTTTTATTTTGATCATTTGCACAGTTAATACAGACCTGTACGTCAGAATGACCACATTTGGTTGATTAACCCAGCTGCTAAAAATGATCCTTCGATGGGAATTCTTTCTTTAACGTTTTCATCATTACACAAAAATGGTAGCACGAGAAGTTTTTGAACTCATTTTAAGTATTAAAACAATTCTTCTTCAACGTTTGTCAAAAAGCTTTTAATTAAAAGTCAGGGTAATTTAATAAAAATTCACTCTCAAGTAGTACATTTTTCTACTGTAACATGCATTCAATTGTCGTGTTATAAACATTGCGAGAAAAAGCATTTTGAAAATGGATGGTTCAGAGGCGTCATCAATGCACTAATGTATATAATGATAAATGTGCTCCTGATCATTTTCGCGCTTGGAGGCTATAATATCAGAATGAAAACGATATAATTAAGCATTTTACTTGATGTGTAAGCTCATGGGCGATGACCCTGTCTACTTCCATCCTCGTGTTGAGGGAGGTGTCATTCACCAGGAAACTCTGGCTGTTGTATGCAACGGATCCCCAGTGCTCCATTCCGGGCACAACGTATTCAGGAATAGCCAGAGAGTCTGAAAAATTCGCAGGCTTATTTAAAAATCCCAGAAGTTAAGTTCTTAATCCGACAGAAAAGCCTACTTGCTTGTATTTAATTTTTAATAGTATTTTCTTGTTTCTACTTACAACCAATTTCTTACTCGCTATTAAACATTTTCGATATTCATATAGTTGGTCTATCTCTAATGAGTGAAGAAACCCAAAAAAACATCTCTGTAAAAAGGCAGATTTAAGATTAATATTTTTCAAACGTTGTCCCCCCCCCCCCCACGAGGATTTCGAAGATAAAGTCACGATTTTGAGATTTTTTCTTTTGAATATATATTAAACCTTACATGCATACCAAATTTTGTTATGGCTTTCTGCCAGTTAATAAATAAAGTTCCTAAGTTGGTTAGTACACCGCGTTGTGTTCCTTATTATCACCTAAAATTCTCTTATTGACCACAAATCTGAAAAGAAACCCCGTAAGATCAAGATACCCCCCAAAAGAAGGTAAGAAATTCACACTACCATCATTTGTTAAGCGAGCAACCAGTTTAATTTTATCAAGAAACCAAAAGATATTTACTCATTACAATTACATTATTGAAACAGAATATTAAAATATATTTACTCAATTACAATTACATTATTGAAACAGAATATTAAAATATATTTACTCAATTACAATTACATCATTGAAATAGAAGATTAAATCAACACTTCCTAAGAATTAGGCAGTAGCAAAAACAAAACACCAACACTTGGTTAAAAGGGTTTTAAAGGGGGGGGGGGGGAACAACACTTGACCAGTCGAAAGGGGAAATGACCAAATAACTAGATCTCTTAAAGGATCCGACTCAAAATTAAGATTCGTTCACCTATGTTTAGATTAGATGAGATGAGAACTTCCAAAAAAAAAGGACGGCAATAAGCTAGTTAGTCTAGCCAATAAAGCAAACAAAAAGAACCTGTGGTAGACATGCTCCGTCTACGGATGATGAAGAGGCAAGAGGGGATCCACTGGATGAGAGGGGTCCAGAACTCGGCTTGTTAAAAAATGTTCTTGGGAAACTAGGCGTTGAGACGTATCAGGAGAAGCTGAACGGGCTAAAGGCTCCTGAGACACAGTCCGAGGCAGGGATATCCGGCTGTATTAATGGGTCACCTGGTTATATTTCGTTGACTGTACGGCTGGAAGTATTCTGATGACGGCACGGGCGGGATGTATTTCGATGACAGCGCGGGCTGGATGTAGTTTGATGACGGCACGGGCTGGATGTATTTCGATGACAGCGCGGGCTGGAAGTAGTTTGATGACGGCACGGGCTGGATGTATTTCGATGACAGCGCGGGCTGGAAGTAGTTTGATGACGGCACTGGCTGGATGTATTTCGTTGACAGCGCGGGCTGGATGTAGTTTGATGACGGCACGGGCTGGAAGTAAGCTGGCAGGACACGAAAGGAAAGCTCTTCAAGACGCCACCGGCTGGAAGCAGGTATATGTAAGCCGGCAGGACACGAAAAGGGAAAGCTCTTCAAGACGCCACCGGCTGGAAGTGGGTATATGTAAGCTGGCAGGACACGAAAAAGGAAAGCTCTTCAAGACGCCACCGGCTGGAAGTGGGTATATGTAAGCTGGCAGGACACGAAAAAGGAAAGCTCTTCAAGACGCCACCGGCAGGAATTTTTGATATGTAGGATGACAGGTCACGGAAAAGGATGCTCGGCTCTTCAGGACGCCACCGGCAGGAATTTTTGATATGTAGGATGACAGGTCACGGAAAAGGATGCTCGGCTCTTCAGGACGCCACCGGCAGGAATTTTTGATATTTAACATGGCAGAAAGTATTCAAGAGGGTATAGAACTATTTTCGCAGCGTCGAACAGATGGTGAGAATCTCACTCCGATCAAAATCGCCGAATTGGCGGACATCTAAGGCCATTCCAAGGCCCCTTCACAACATGGCGGCACAGTGCCATTTTCTCGCCGCTTCTGCGAGCGTCCCATCACTTTTTCTCCCGCACGTAAAAACACCTCCTTCCACCACGAGAAAGTCCAGACAGAATGAATGTCTCGAGACGCTTTGCAGCCCCGCACAACCTGTTGCACCAATCAGGGACGTCCACGTAGCCAAAGCGACCGGAGAATTCGAAAATTCCCCTGCTTTTTTTTCTCAGAACTCGATGCAACTCCGTTGTGTGGGGTAACTAATCTAACTACAAGGGCAGATCGGGGGAAATATACGTAAAAAGGAACCAACCATTTCCCAAATCCTCTGGCCAAGCGTTATTTTTACATTTTTTTCGTAACTTGTATAATAAAAGAATCAATTCCACAAAACTTACATACTTTCATGAATTAACTAGCCCCAGTTATATTAAATATAAATTTCAATACTAGTTTGTAAGGGATTAATTTAATATATATAAAACGTAATAAAGAAGCTTTGTTATTGATGTGAAATCATCACAACAACTCCTCCAACCTTCCCAAGAAAAAAAATTCGAAAAGAATTTTTTTTTTTTTCTCTTTGTAAGTATGTACTCAGCAAAAACAAATTTTTTTTTTTTTTTTAAACATACAGAGAGTAAAGAAAAATGTAAATAAGGAAATAACAATCACAAGCTGGGAAAAGACACTCAGGCCTGGCATTAAGGTAATTAAAAAGGAAAAGTACTAAAGCAATAAATTGCAATGGTTAAAAAAAAAATCTTTGGTTAAAAAAAAATAATAAGTTGAATACCATTTGTAAATGCAGGCATAAAATTGTAAAACAGATAAGTGAATGGAAGTAGTTATCCACATCCAAAGAAATCAAAACAATTTAACAACCCAGATGTAAACATAGAATCCAAAGTAAACAAGGCGCAAAAATGTAAACAGATATCGAATGTCAACAACCAAGGCTGAAAAGGCAACACAAGGTATAACAATTATTTAGTTAACAGCACAAAATATAGGTAAATGAAAAGTATTGCACACACTTAGCCCGCCAATTTGGCGAGAGGAGAAAAATTTTACAATTAATATTGCACAACACCAAACACCAGAAATTCAAGAGTGAGTCCATCCCCCAGTAAAAGAAAAAAAAATGAAAAGTTTAACTCCCCAAAAAAAAATCAACTCTCAGACCTAAACAAAAAGAAAAACTCGAAATGAAAAAAAAATCAAAATCAAATAGGTTAAATAAGATCAACATAGCAATTTCGCCTGTAGAATACTTCCCAACCAAAGGAAGAAGTCATTCCCAAACATATCCTTCTTCAAAAACGGAACAATATCCCAATATAAAAAGTTACTAGAGCAACTATAACCACTCGGTGTAAATACCCCGAAAAGAAAGAAAAAGAAAAACCAAAAACAATACGGAAATTCAGAAACAGCAGATCCAAACAATAACATTACATTGGTAAATAAACAATTGTGTCCCCGAGCCACGATCAGGACCCAATCCACCGGCAAGAATTAGTGTATATAAAAAAAAATTAGGTTTTTACAAGAACGAGGGGGAACAGCTGTAAGAAGTTAAAGGTAACCTTTTTGACCAGCAAATTGGTACCTAAAAGGGCCAAGAGAAGAAAAATTAACTAATAAAAAAAAACACCAAAAGTGACCGATGAACCGGGAGCCGAGGGTGGGGGGGGTTAACCTAACCCGCTATTCCTCTCTTCCCCTTCCCTTCCTCTTTCTCTTCCAAAAAAACTCGAATTGAAATTATACCGAAGAATTTCAGGTAATTCCCCAAAAATCAAAGTTACATAACTCATACATTGTTTCCTGCTAACACTGAAGCAAAAAATCTTTGCCCATTCAGAACAACAATAGAAATCAGTAATACCAGAAAGAAAATTTTTATTATAAGACTTTCTGTAATACAAAAAAAAACTAAACTACCGCAGCGCAGGTTATACGAATTACATTTACAAATCCCGAACTAAATCTGAACAACAAAACCTTGGTGTCTTGGTCGCAAATTGTAAGGGTTGTCATGATCGGTGTTTACACTAGAATCACGGGCATTCAGGTCTCTGTCCAACTCTAAAAAGGGAAAAACGGTTCGATCCGGAATCACAGTCAGTCTGTCGACGTGAGCCCAGATTTTAACCGAAGGGTCATCAGGTTTTGTCAGCTGAAAGTTCACACCGTTTCTGGCCTGCTTTATTACTCGAAAGGGGCCCTTGTTGAACTTTGCAAACTTTTTAACCTGACCGGCTTCCAAAACAGGTGTATGTAAATAAACAGAACTTCCCACTGCAATCTTCTTTACAACAGCCGTTTTTGCCCTGAAATTTTCCTGCTTCTCAGCAGCATTGGTCAAATTTCTTTTAACAATTTGAAAAGCCGACTGCAACCTTATGCACAAATCAGTAGCATAAGTTGGACTGTCCGCGTAAGACCTGAAGGTAGTGTTCAATAAAAGATCGGTGGGGAGTGTCAGATCCCTACCATACAAAAGAAAAGCTGGGGATTCGCCAGTACTGGCATGTCTGGCTGTTCTGTGAGCCAACAAGGCGTAAGGTATTAACCTATCCCAGTCGTCGTGTGAGTGATTTACTAAGTGACTCAGTGAGTTGATGAGGGTAGCGTTCAAGCGCTCAGTGACACCGTCAGTCTGAGGGTGATAGCTTGACGTGTTCAGTTTCCTAATTCCCAACGTATTATACACACCCTTCATAGTTTCTGATAAAAAATTTGACCCCCTGTCTGTTACCAACTGCTCCGGCACCCCATGTGTCGCAATGAATTTTTCGAGAGTCGCAGCAACAGTGTGGCTCTTGGCATCAGGGAGGGGAAAAGCTTCGGAGTATCGTGTAAAATAATCGGTTATTACTAAAATGTAGCGATTTCCGGAAAAGGTTAAAGGAAGAGGGCCCACGAAATCCATGGCCGCTCGTTCAAAGGGTCTGCTAGTGATGGGTATTCTTACCAAAGGGGCCTTTTGTGAAGGTCGGTGACCTCTCCTTTGCAGACAAGAATGACAAGAGGCAACATAATTTTTAATCTGGGCATACATGCCAGGCCAATAAAAACTCTTTTGAATTCTGGATAACGTTCGGCTGAAACCACAATGTGCTGCGACTAGGGAATCGTGATTTAAGTTAAGAATTTGAGCTCTCAGAATTTCAGGAACAACAATTCTTTCATTTTTCTGCCAACGGTTTTTGGGCTTTAGGTTTGAGCAAAATAAAACGTTCTCTTGGAAATAGAATTTAAGCTTTTTCGGATTTGGCTTAACATTGGCGTCCAAAAGTTGCTTGAGTTTCAAACAATTTGGATCGGTGAGTTGATGGGTAGCAATATCATTGAACAAAACAGGTTCGACATTGTGTTCTACCAAAGTTACAGTGTTGATTGGACGAGAAAAGAAATCAGCAGTGACATTTAATTTTCCTGGCTTATGAATAATGTGATAATTAAATTGACCTAGGGCTGCCATCCAACGTGCAATGCGAGAGGTTGAATCCTTAAGTTTTAAAACCTGTGAAAGCGAGGCCTGGTCACAATAAATGGTGAATTCCCTTCCCAACAAATATTGTCGAAAATAAGCAGTGGCCCAGACGATAGCCAAGGCTTCTCTTTCAATTGTACTGTACCTAATCTCTGCGTCTTTTAATTTCCTACTGGCGAACGCAATTGGATGTAAGAAATCGTCATACTCTTGACATAAACAAGCTCCCAGAGCGTAATTTGAAGCATCAGTGCATAGAAAGAATGGCTTAGTGAGATCCGGTAATTTAAGAATGGGTTCCCTAAGTAACTCCGCCCTCAAGGAGTCAAAGGCACCCTGAGCTGCAACATCCCAACAAAAGGGGTGATTATCCTTAGTTAAGTTAGTGAGGGGAAGAGCAATGCTGGCATAATTCTGAATAAAACGACGATAAAATCCAGTGAGTCCAAGAAATTGTCTGACTTGTTTACGATTTGTGGGTAATTGAATGTTCTCAACAGACTTCAAGTTAGAGGGGTCAGGGGATACCACTCCCTGAGTGACCTTGTATCCCAAATAAGTGATGGTGTCTTGTACGAAGGAACACTTACTGGGTTTTAATTTAAGATTATGGGTAGCCAGCCTATCAAAAACCAATTTAAGTTTGTGTATATGCTCTTCGAATGAGTTTGAAGCGACGACTATGTCATCAATATATGTACCTATTTGCAAGGGAGCCAGTCCTGATAAAACGACAGACATTAGTCTCTGAAAGGAGCTCGGAGCATTCCGCAACCCAAAGGGCATTCTTAACCAATTATAACTCGATTGTTGAGTCGAGAACCCCGCCTTATAGGTGTCCCTCTCTGCCAATTTCATTTGAAAAAACCCGGACGTAAGGTCCATGGTACTAAAAAAATGGGCCCCAGAAAGGTTATCTATTAACTCGATCATGTTTGGAAGGGGAAAGTTATCAGGGACAGTCTTCTCATTTAACTTCCTAAAATCAGTCACCAATCGATATGATTGATCAGCCTTCTTAACCAAAAGCACTGGTGCTGAGTAAGGGGAAAATCCTTCTGTAATGATACCCGCCTCCAAAAGTTCTGTTATTTGTTTATTAAGTTCTTCCCTTAAATGATAAGGTGTTTTGTAGGGCTTAACTCTAACTGGAATGTTATCCGTTAAGTGTATTTCATGTTCAATAGTATCACAGCCTGAGAGATCCTGTACTTTCTTTGCAAAAATGTGCGAATATTGTTGAAGCAACTTAGTGAGTGTATGTTTTTGACTAGGAGGCAGGTGATCTAATTTGAAATCACCTCCCCATGCCTCGAAGGAATCATCTAGTTCACTAGCAATGGTATTTAGACTGTTTACAAATTGCATTGTTGTTGTTTGTGTGTGAATGGGTTCAGCAATAACAAGTTTAAGACCTTTATTTAAATGAACAGGTTCACTAGATGTGTTTAGAATTTTAATGTAGTGAATTCCAGAGGGGTTATATGTGTTCACACTCTTAGAAACAAAAAGATCAGTGTTTGAAAAGTTAGGGTGTTGTTCGAACAAAATTAAGTTAGTGTCCAAAGGTGTAATGGGTACCTTAATTTTAACCAAATTCTCAGAAAGAGGTGGCAGGATGTGTTTTACATGACAGGTTCCAAAAAAAGTAGTGATGTTTACACCGAGATTGTTTATATTTGCATTGGGAGAGTGATTTTCGAAGGACAAGAACAATTTAGTGGTAAACATGTAACCTTGTTCAAAATCTAAGGTAACACTATTATCTCTTAAAAAGGTTACTCCCAGAATGGCTCCATACCTGTTTGAGATTGAGGTAGGGGAAATTAAGAATTCCACAGAAATAGTCTCACTGTCCAAAGTGACAGGCAAGGTGATTTTTTCCAAAATGTGTAATAAGGAGTTTGCAACTCCTGAAACTGTTAAGTTACAAGATTCCACAATGGGATCTTTAAAATAAGCCAGGTACTTTCTATCAAGTAAGTTGACGGACGCTCCTGAATCGACCAAAAAGTTAACTCTATTTCCCAAAATTAAGCCCTTTATGATAGGCAATTTACCCACCCCTGAAATTTGGCAGAGGGGCACCGACGGGTGTTCAACTGTGTAGAAAGGTGAATTCTCACAACCCTGGTCTAGTTTAAAGGAGGTCGACGCGAATTATGAGCCTCCTGAGGTGGTCCTGAGAAATAGGGAAAAGGTGGTGGTCCCTGGTGTGGGTAGGAAAAGGGGGGAACTGGGGGTCTAGGAATACCTGCGTGTGGCGGGAGGGAAAAGGAGTTGAAAGTTCCCTGATTGTGACCTGTGCCAGACCTACAGTCCCTACGAAAGTGTCCCAGTTCGTTACATTGGAAGCACCTAATATCCCTCTTTGGTTTAGGTGGTCCCCTCTCTTGTTTCAACTTGTTCAATTCAGCAGTGAGCTGCTGCATCTGAACCGTTAAATCCGAAATCATCTGAGTTTGTGCCTGTAGGGCATTAGAAATTTCCAGATTTGGTTCCACCCCTGTACTGGCTCTCTGAGCAATGTTCACAGACTCACTCTGCTCCTGCAATTCCTCCTGAAGGGAAGCCTGAGCTCTCGCCTTACTGAACGATTGGTGGTTCTGGATGACCACAGCTCTCTGAATCTCTGGTTTCAGACCAGCCAAAAAAGCCTGCAACAAATGCTCTTGCCTAACTTTATCGACTGTGGCATCATCACGAAGGCTCTCTGTAACGGTGTGATGTGACAAAGCCTCCAGTCGGGACGCAAAATTCCTAACAGACTCGGTTGGACGCTGATAGGCCAAAAGTAGTTGTCTTAAGGACTTATGTGTAGACACCTTGACCGAGAAATTCTCCATAAGTTTCCTCTTAAACTCAGTATAAGAGGTTTCACGCTTAAGACTCAGGTTGCCATTTACAAAGCTCTTAGCCCTCCCCTTAATCCTAATCTTGGCTACAAGTAGCTTGTCCTCATCAGACCAACCCGCATGATTTCCCAGGAGGTCAATCTGGTCCAGAAAATCATTAACTGTTACCTCTGACTCCCCACTAAATTCCTCGACAGAGTCCATTAGGTGGAGCCTCTGTGGAGCAGAAATGTAGCTAGGAAGTGTGTATTCCTGTATGGGCAAGTTCTCAGCTGCCATGGCTATATTACCCAAAGAGGCACTTAACCCTTCATCTAGTTCTACAGTAGGGTCAGGTTGGTGCCCTCTGTTTCTCCTTAGCTTTGGCATTTTCTAGCTCAAAGCAAGAATGACCACAAAAAAAAATGTAGATATGGGGATGGGACTCACTCCAGAAAAAGGCAATAACAAATCAACAGAATACCATAAAAGACCAAAAGTGTCAATTCCCAACAAAAAGCAACTAACATTAAAATAACATACTAAATGCACTGAAATGACAATAAAGGTTTTAACACATAACAGAAAAAATATCAGAAGTTCTCACTCACAAAAAAAAATTTTAAGTTTAGAACTGGTGTTCAAAAGGGAAGAAAAAAAACTAAGTATTAATAATTAACTCATATTCGAGGGGTCACGGCACCAGTTTGTTATGGCTTTCTGCCAGTTAATAAATAAAGTTCCTAAGTTGGCCAGCACATTGCGTTGTGTTCCTTATTATCACCTAAAATTCTCTTATTGACCACAAATCTGAAAAGAAACCCCGTAAGATCAAGATACCCCCCAAAAGAAGGTAAGAAATTCACACTACCATCATTTGTTAAGCGAGCAACCAGTTTAATTTTATCAAGAAACCAAAAGATATTTACTCATTACAATTACATTATTGAAACAGAATATTAAAATATATTTACTCAATTACAATTACATTATTGAAACAGAATATTAAAATATATTTACTCAATTACAATTACATCATTGAAATAGAAGATTAAATCAACACTTCCTAAGAATTAGGCAGTAGCAAAAACAAAACACCAACACTTGGTTAAAAGGGTTTTAAAGGGGGGGGGGGGGGAACAACACTTGACCAGTCGAAAGGGGAAATGACCAAATAACTAGATCTCTTAAAGGATCCGACTCAAAATTAAGATTCGTTCACCTATGTTTAGATTAGATGAGATGAGAACTTCCAAAAAAAAAGGACGGCAATAAGCTAGTTAGTCTAGCCAATAAAGCAAACAAAAAGAACCTGTGGTAGACATGCTCCGTCTACGGATGATGAAGAGGCAAGAGGGGATCCACTGGATGAGAGGGGTCCAGAACTCGGCTTGTTAAAAAATGTTCTTGGGAAACTAGGCGTTGAGACGTATCAGGAGAAGCTGAACGGGCTAAAGGCTCCTGAGACACAGTCCGAGGCAGGGATATCCGGCTGTATTAATGGGTCACCTGGTTATATTTCGTTGACTGTACGGCTGGAAGTATTCTGATGACGGCACGGGCGGGATGTATTTCGATGACAGCGCGGGCTGGATGTAGTTTGATGACGGCACGGGCTGGATGTATTTCGATGACAGCGCGGGCTGGAAGTAGTTTGATGACGGCACGGGCTGGATGTATTTCGATGACAGCGCGGGCTGGAAGTAGTTTGATGACGGCACTGGCTGGATGTATTTCGTTGACAGCGCGGGCTGGATGTAGTTTGATGACGGCACGGGCTGGAAGTAAGCTGGCAGGACACGAAAGGAAAGCTCTTCAAGACGCCACCGGCTGGAAGCAGGTATATGTAAGCCGGCAGGACACGAAAAGGGAAAGCTCTTCAAGACGCCACCGGCTGGAAGTGGGTATATGTAAGCTGGCAGGACACGAAAAAGGAAAGCTCTTCAAGACGCCACCGGCTGGAAGTGGGTATATGTAAGCTGGCAGGACACGAAAAAGGAAAGCTCTTCAAGACGCCACCGGCAGGAATTTTTGATATGTAGGATGACAGGTCACGGAAAAGGATGCTCGGCTCTTCAGGACGCCACCGGCAGGAATTTTTGATATGTAGGATGACAGGTCACGGAAAAGGATGCTCGGCTCTTCAGGACGCCACCGGCAGGAATTTTTGATATGTAGGATGACAGGTCACGGAAAAGGATGCTCGGCTCTTCAGGACGCCACCGGCAGGAATTTTTGATATTTAACATGGCAGAAAGTATTCAAGAGGGTATAGAACTATTTTCGCAGCGTCGAACAGATGGTGAGAATCTCACTCCGATCAAAATCGCCGAATTGGCGGACATCTAAGGCCATTCCAAGGCCCCTTCACAACATGGCGGCACAGTGCCATTTTCTCGCCGCTTCTGCGAGCGTCCCATCACTTTTTCTCCCGCACGTAAAAACACCTCCTTCCACCACGAGAAAGTCCAGACAGAATGAATGTCTCGAGACGCTTTGCAGCCCCGCACAACCTGTTGCACCAATCAGGGACGTCCACGTAGCCAAAGCGACCGGAGAATTCGAAAATTCCCCTGCTTTTTTTTCTCAGAACTCGATGCAACTCCGTTGTGTGGGGTAACTAATCTAACTACAAGGGCAGATCGGGGGAAATATACGTAAAAAGGAACCAACCATTTCCCAAATCCTCTGGCCAAGCGTTATTTTTACATTTTTTTCGTAACTTGTATAATAAAAGAATCAATTCCACAAAACTTACATACTTTCATGAATTAACTAGCCCCAGTTATATTAAATATAAATTTCAATACTAGTTTGTAAGGGATTAATTTAATATATATAAAACGTAATAAAGAAGCTTTGTTATTGATGTGAAATCATCACAACAATTTCATTGTTTTAACTCTATTAGAAGTACCTTATAACATTAATAATTAGTGAGTGAGTCTTGCACTGCAGTGCAAGCTCATAATTACCTTTCAGGACATCTTACTGTGTACTTCTGAACATTAATAATAGGAATTTCCAAGCAATAAGTGATTTCTAGATTTCAAGGTTTACTAAGTATGTCAATCGACTTAGCGGTATCAGTGGTAAGATTGAAGGTATTAAGTCAGTAAATGTTACTATAAAACCAAACTATTCACATTTTAAAAAGGACATTTTTTTTCCCGCTCAATTTCGATGAATTTATATGTCTAGTTCAATTAAAAGATCTTGTACCCGATTTTGTAATTAGTTTTTCAATATTTTATTACGACCTCTACCCTAAGCATTAATATGACTGAATCCCAGACATTTAATTGCATCTGAACAATAATAATATAGTGCGGAGATCTGGTACTGTTTTTCATTCGTATTTACTATGTTGTATATTCATTATAATGTTTTAATATAATTGTAATATAATTTATTATTATTATTTTGCTTTGGAAGAGGTCAAAAAAGGGGGGTTGTGATCTAGAAAGATCTTGAACTTTCTAGATGAAGAATAGATATGAAGTACTTTTTTTAAGATAATATTATTTTAAACAGGGACTTAATACTATTAATAATCTTAATACTTAAGTTCAGAAAGATAGTACGTTATTTGAGTGTCTTTAAAGAAAATTCAGTCTTCTTATTGTCTTTTAAGAAGTTTGATTCTCTTTGTAGTTATCTCTCTTTTACTACACCAACTGGATATTTTATATTCAAAGTAGTGTTTTGAAGTGATATTATTTTTAATACAATATTTTTGTGAGAGTTTCTAATTCGAAGTGTTTATCTTAACTTATTATAACTTTTAAAATTTTGTACATCAATAATTGTTGTATGCAAAGTTTTAATACCGAAAAATGCCTTATGCTCTACATCATTCTTAGCCATTGTAGTGTAATAATACTTACCAAGTTTAGGAAGAGCATAAGGGACATCGAAAAATTCTTCCAATTTGTCTAAAATGCGAACCGTCATATTCAAACCATGTTCTGCTTCCGAAAGACGATCAGGGGGTGCATAGGCTCGCACCTTAAGTAAAACATGAAATTTAGAGATTATAAAATCAGATATGCAATGTGAACACCGATTAGTTGTGAAATGAAGTTCAATGGAGCTGTTAAACCTCAATAACTCTGTGAAATAAAGTAGTATTTAGTTATTATATCCATCCTGTATTATCTTAATAGAGAATAATTATTATTTCACTCATTTATAGGCAACATCACATAAGTAGAAGTTGCAATATATGTATTTCCAAATGTTTATGTGATTTACAGCTTATTTAAAAATGTATGCTACTTGATGAGTTTTTTTTTTTAATCTCGAAGGAAGTGTTTAAAGGGATATTGAGCTAACCAATTAGAAAATTAAAATTAATCTAAAAACATTTATGAAGGTATTTACCGTAACTTTTAAACATAAAAAAAAATTCAGCTTACTTGTTTTCCTTTAAAGTCTGTTTGAAGGTATTCAAAATCGGACACGGCAAAGAATAATAAGTAGGTTGACATTTTGGGTGATTTCCCGAAGACGGTTTTTACGAGATCTTTTTCCAGTTTTATTTTGCTCTGAAACATAACAAAGTAAAGTTAGTAAAACTAAATAATATGTTATCAGAATCCTGTTAAAAGTATGGTACACCAAGTCCGGTTTACTTGTTTTTGTTTATTTGTTATCGATTTTGTTTATCCATTATATTCGGCAATATAATCTATTTGTTTAAAAAAGTTTGGAAATATTAAATGGGGACTTGAAAAAACGACAAGTTACACCAAGGCAATAGATGATACAATAAGTGCAGGTTTGCGTCTCAATGACACAAATATAATTTAAAAACTTTATCATCCGTTTAAAATAATTTTTTAAGCTCACGATCTTTGAATTTTATTACTGCTCCAAACTTATATTTAACTTAATTAATCACTGTTTGTTAACTTTTATTATTCATAACTTATAGAAATTGGAAAACTGTAGATACAACAGAAGTTAAGTCATCAAGATCATTATTCAGAAAATGACCTGAAAGATTGCATAAAAGTTTCAATAGATATATTTCAGGAACTTTTTTTCTGTTTTATTTATAAAGATGAGGAGAAAACCCTTCTTGGTGTTTATGCGAATTGTGATACAATTCGTGAAGCTGCCATCCTAGGATAAAGATGAAATGTTCAAATCCTTCCGAACATTTAGCAGTGAGTAGCGAATCATGAAAAGTCCTCTAAGTTGAATAGAAATTAAATTTTTAGTTACTTGGGAGAGAAGAGAGAGGTACAGGTCTTATATGCACTGCACATAGAAGTAGAATAAAATCGTGTAATCTTCTAATGACAGTTTTGGAAAACAAGCATTGTGTTGAACCATGAGTTTCGTTAAATCGGCAGAAATAAAAATACCAAGAGTATGGGAAATTGATCCAGACGGACAAAATGACGAGTTTTAATAAATATCAAGTTTGGAGTGGTAGAAGAAGATAATAAAAATAGAAGACGCGATTTGAAATGAAAAATTAAATTAAAAGGCGATAATAAAATGTTTTTGCCATTACAAATATAACTCAATAAGCAGAATACTTGGGTCCGTGTGTGTTTTAGCCGTTTTTATTTTCAGTCGTACTTGTAATGATTTTTATTAGAAGAAAGTCGACTTTTCAATCAGAATTCCCATTTGAGTGTTTTTGTATTTACACTTACACCTCTAAAAACTCAATTGTATTTATATTCGCTGCGCGTTCTTGTAGAATTTATATTTTAATTTGTAATGATACCCGAAGAGATCTAATCTGATGGTACAATCCTTTGTATAAGCTTCTCCTAGCACTGTTATCTGGAAGCGAAATAAAAAAATATAATAATAATGTGTTATTCTTCTTGTGAAGGCAAACTTGAAACCTACCTCTTCAGGCATATTTGACACGGCTGTGAGCGAGGAGTCGTGTATTATATTCAGCTGAAACTCGGCTTTCAAGGCAGGCTCATCGAAACACGGGAACACTCTTCTAGCGTAAGTAGGCTCAAATTGGGTCGCGAGCAAGTGCCTGAAAACATTAATAGACAATGGGAAAATCGAAGGTATTTCAATGACAACCTCACAACAAGCGGCAGACTCCAAATTCTTTAAATAACGTGTCCCCACCCCCCATCTTTAATCCTAAGCTTAGAGGCGAATGCAAGTATAGATACCTCATCGCACATCAATGTGATTTTTTTATAGAAAGCTGAGAACAGTTAGTATATTATGAATATACTGATCAGCCTGGGCAAAAATGGTTGAAACTGCTTAAAAAAAAAAAAAAAAAAAAAAACGCATCTTTAAAAGTGAGCCTAGTTGACCATAAATATTATGTCATCAGTTATGTATTACCAACCTGACTCACTTTTATAAGACACAAGTAAGACCCCACCAGAGATCTGAATCGTCTTCACTCTTCCTCACTGAAATTAAAGAGTTATAGGTTACCAAATAAAAAAGAATGTCCATTCTTTGGCAAGTTATAACATATTTGGAAATCGGATTTAGTTCAACTTATTCAAAGCCAATTTTTGATCAGTTTGGCCATTTTTGTCCTGACATACCAGTGAATCCATAACATAATTTTTCTCCACATTCTATAAAGAAATCAGAATGATGTTTGATAGAGTACCTAAACTTGCACTTGACTCTCGAACTTTCCAACTTGTAGTGAATATCGGTTGTTTGATTTGCATAAGTTCCAAGCTGCTTAATTTCAAATCATTTGGTGATGAATCTAGACGAGACAAATTTGACTATACCCATAATTTATAACCAATTTTTAAAATCGTGGGTGTATATATTTTGTTGGAAAAGAATTATTAAAAATTATTAATTAACTTATCTCCAATATCTAAAGTAACTCAACTATTATTAAAAATAGCCAAAAACTTATCACCAACACTAAAACCAAAAAGATACTTTTGGTTAGAAGTTACGATTTTAAAGATCCATTTAAATTTAACAGAATAAAGCTAAGTGGTTTATTTCAAACCACGAAAGATCTCTTTGAGGAATACAAATTGAAAAACATTATCACTCAACATAAATATTTTTTTCTCATAGATTTACTACTGAAGGAGAACTTTATTTTCAATAGTAAAAACATTTTTCAACAAGTACAGGGAATTAATCATGGAAGTTCAGCATTCAGAGCAATTGCTAACATATCTTTCCACCAATTTGAAAAACATATCAAACATTTTTTTTTTTTTTTTTTTTTTTTAATTTTATGGTATGTCTCAGATATATCAATACACACGTCTACTATAAAGAAATTTTTCCTTGGGGCATTTTTAAAAGATGTGGTTCAATGCATTACGAGCTATCCATTACTCTAAAATAACTATAAATGGGGCAATATGGTCATCACAGTTAATACAGAACCTTATGCTGTGTGAGAATACTATGCAAAGCGAAAGCTGATGCTAGGGGAGATCATATCAGCTATTAAAAATCTACTCTTTAAGTTGCTTGACTTTGCAGGGTACATTTGTAATCCAATTACACTCTAATGGTTCTCAATTCTTTTGCATATGCCCCCACTGTACACTTTGTATTTCATTTGAGACTGTGACAACAGAACATTAGACTTCTTATGATTTATTTTTGATTCTTTCTAATTTTTATCATTATTTGGAATTTGAGCAAAGATTTGTAAAATGCAAATACGAAATTTTAAATTAAATCCTTTTTATTTTGCAAGATAAACAATATGCACATACTATACCTTTCATCTTTTGTGATTCTATGCGTATACTGGTACTGGCCTATACCCCACTTATCCTTCGAAATCTCTCCAACGAACTTCATTCTCAGAATATACATCCCTTTTTGAATTGTTTTCTTAAAACGAATCACATAAAATTCGTTTCTTTTGTAGGAAAAATCCTCTTCGATATCGATAACGTTTCCAACTGAAGAAGGAGACAAGCTTCTTAATTCCACTTCTGATATCCCGAGTCCGCTTTGGTGGAAGATAATGTGGTCAGTGTTTTCGGCAAATTCAAGTTCGATTCCCACAGCACCTGCGAAGTTCATGCTGGACATATTTGGATGCAGGGTGATGCTGTATAGTGTGGGTGTGATGTGGGGTGGCAGGC
The DNA here is from genome assembly GCA_963978545.1 of Linyphia triangularis. Taxonomy (NCBI): domain Eukaryota; kingdom Metazoa; phylum Arthropoda; class Arachnida; order Araneae; family Linyphiidae; genus Linyphia; species Linyphia triangularis. The sequence continues at coordinate 91,073,620 of OZ021722.1, forward strand.
GAGGGTTCTTCCAGGGCATATTTACGTTATTTTGAAACCAGCTTCGGACGTTCGATTGATGTCTCCTGATCCAGTTGATGTTGAAGTTGATGTTTTCGATTGCCCGTAACCGCTCCTTTCCAGTGTCTTTGTCTTTCGGGTGACTCTTGTAGAACTCTCGAACCTTCATGGAGAAATGGAATGAGTTTTAATAATTCTATATTATATCAATAAGGATAATTGCTTCATAAAAATCGTTTGGAAAAAGACTGTCAGAAAGCAAAATTCTCAAATTCAACGATAAAGTTATCTGATACTAAGATCATTCGAGCGTTTTTTCATGCTGTGAAACTTGAAAATATACACAAGCCGGCCATACCAGCGTGTTCTTTAGCGCAAGCTCAGTTGTTTGTCTCTTCAGTGCAACATGAATAATTTTTCAATAAATAAAAATGCTCTCTACACGTTATGTGTTTCATTAATTGTTTGCCGACGACGTTCGTCATCGATGACAAAGAAAGTACTGCCTACACGGTTCAGTAAAGGGGAAATTTACACTTCTATACAGTATGCTGAAAGGATACCAGTACAAGTTTTTTGAGTATTATAGAATGTCAATATCTTTATTTGAAACACTATTATCTAAAGCTGAAAAGGCAGTTAGAAAAAGTGATACTGTAATGTAGTACTGTATAAGTAACTTTAGCGTGAGTACTAATTTTTTACAACATAGTTTTGTGAAAATAAAAAGCAATTTTTTTTTTGTATATAAAATTACAATTACTAATTAAATGTAAAGTTGGAGAATGGACAATGCTGAGTCCACATCTTCTTTTAACTGTCTATCAGTTTGATGGCACCCTCGACATGGCCGATGTCGATGACAGGTCGCTGTTAAGAGGGAATACATCCCACTGAACTTGAAAAATAAGTATGGTTGTATCCTCCAGCAAAACCCCGCCAGCGTGTAAACAAGTTTGCTTCTGACTGTGTGTTGCAGCAGCTTGTCTATATTTTGTTGCTTGTCTTTAAGCTGTGTTTTTGCGTGAAAAACTTTCATGTGGCCGTGGTCTCAGGTAAAAAGTTAAAGACTTTCTCGCTCTCAATCAATGTTACGTCCTTAGCTTTTAACTAATTCCCTCGAGGGAGATTTCACTTTGCACCAAACTTTAAAGCTAAAAATCTCTTACAATTTCTTAATAAAACGCAACATGATTTCAGTAGGGTTCAAACATAGAAAATCAAAAACTTATCTTGTAACAGTTTACTTTCAAAGGAGGTAAATGTTTTATAAGAAAAAGAAAGGAATAAGAACCTTTTCTAAATCTTCCTGAGACCTGTAGAGACTAAAAACGTCACTGGCGAATCTTTCAGTATTAAAAACTCCATGATTTCTGTAAATAAAAGCATATTTACTAAGACATCAGTCATTCAAATTTTTTAAAAAATGCATTAATATCCAAACACTTTCCATGCACAGAAGGTGATCATTATTCAAATGAATAGAATTTTTTACCTTGCAAGTGATAATTCTAGATACTATACTTTCGTAAAAATGACTTAAAGATTTTGACATGTACTTATTACTGCACATATAATATAATTTTAATGTTTTTAATGTGTTTAATAATGTTTAATAATGTATTAATAATGTGTTTTAATAATATTTTTTTTCGTAACGTCTTCATTAAATCCTTTTCCAAGAAAAACTTGCCCATCTGATTGCTGTGGGGTTAGCGCTCTGGCATCGCTCTCTCCTAGTGTCGGTCCCCCTGGTGTTAGTGTCGGACGAGATAACTAAAAGTTTTTGATGACGCTATACTTTGAAATGTACTACAAAGCTGAGGTGGCTTTGCTTAAAGTGGAGCATTTAAAGGTATCATTGTTCCCTTTGTTTTTGGAATTGTTTAATCGAAGGAAAATAAATAAAAAGAATTTTATTGAGATTAACGCAATAATAACGATAGAAAGGATACAACCATGTTGTTTAATTATTAACCGTATATTTTTTAAGGAAAAAATACAATACTTAAATTAGAGGATTTACTTATTCCCTTAAACTACAAAATAATGAGTTAGTTGCATTGAATTTTTATTGCGCAACAGATCAACACGATTACTGTATTGCACGTCAGCCATTGTAACAATAATATCTGAACTAATTAAAGTAGTCCGAATGGTCAACGAAGGAATGCTTTCTGGGAGTTCTTTCAAGGAGAAAACATAGCGATCGTCCTGACAGAAAGTCGTAAGTAAAGCTAAAAATAACCGTTGATGTATACCATAACTACTTATAGTATAATGTCAGTGAAAAGGAGAATTTGGAGGATGGGATACAACTCATTATATTTACTCAAATATGAGCTTGATCTTCTCACCTCACAAGATCCATCCAGTTGTTGAAAATGAAGCGAGTGACGAGGGACAGTCCTTTGGAATTTCCTGCAATATATGTCAACACTCCGAAAAAGTCATGTTTGCGAACCAGATCCTCATCTTTTGCGTACTCCATCAATCTAATAGGAAGACAAGTGAAAAGGTAATTCATTGGCATCAATGGATGTTTTCATCATATTTATTTTAATATTAATTTTTAATGATAATCATTTCAAAGAAGCTTCCAGCTTTTTCATAAATTCGCTACCTTTTAAGTGTAAGCATTTCAATCTGTCGATTCTAAACTGTCATAATTTATAGGTCTTTAAGTTTTAGTAAAAAGCACATTTTCACATTTCTTTGAATTTTTTTTTAGAAAATATTGATACGTTTTGAAAGCACATATAAAACAGTCCAAAGAAATAAAAATGTGTATGTTCTATCTAAGAATAAATGAGATGTTGGCAATTAAAAACTGATTAAGTATTGCGTATCTTTTAAGTATGAAAGCAGTACAATTGGACTGTACCTTTTAAGAGAATTGATCACTCTGTGTTATCATTTGTTTGTGCCCGACAACTCCATAATTGGTAGCCCAGACATCAGTAGAGCTTTCTGAGGCATTGAACATTTCCCTTTTGTAACCGACTTTTTGATATTTTAAAAATTGCCGTTAACTTTCTTAGCTTAAACCCTCAATAAGAAGATACAGAGAAGATATCATTAAAACACAAAAAAGGCGAAATTCACTAACAGACTATGAAGCATAATTAAGCTACTTTTAAAAACTGAAGCACAATCGAAAAATGCTTCAAAAATTAACGAGTTCTTGATATTGTATTGCTTATAATATTTATAAAGACAATTTAAGGAAAAAGGTACTGCTGTATATTAGGGCGTATTGAAAAAAAGTTTTTTTGGAAATTCACAATTTCAAGTGGATAAAAAGTTCACACTATGCTCACATTTTTACCAAAATTTCTTTTAGTTCAATTGAAAAATATTTATGTCTCCCGGAATGGACCTGAAGCTTGATGTTTTGTGACAAAAGCAAACATTTTAATTTAAAAAAAAAAAAAAAAAAAAAGAAGAAGAAGAAGAAAAAGAAGAAGAAAAAAGAAGAAAAAAAGAAGAAGAAAAAGAAAAAAAACTAAATATATAGCAAATTTTTCTTTTCAAGAATAAAAATATAGAGTTTAGAATATTATATCTGCTATTTAACATTTATGTCTCTGGGAATCTACATAAAGACCTTAATTTTTTTGCAAAATACGAATATTTTTCAATTTTCAACCCATTCTTTTGGTTAATCTCAATTATTTTATTTATAGTCTAGGTATGGTAGTACAGAAATTTGAAATAATATGGAATATCATTTTATGAAATGGCGTTTACTGAATTCAAGTGTTAAGTCATGTCACTTCTGTACGATCTTGGAGTCTCCAACCAGCAAATAAGTCTCTAGGTTTGAGACATGAAGGTAACGTTGTTGAAAATTATTCAATGTCACTGAGTTCGAGTGATGAAAGAGAACTTGGCAGTAAAATGCTTCTACTGTGAAAAAGCCAGAAAGTTAAATTATTTCAGTGAAACAAGGGCTGCCAGAAAATTTACTCTCTTTTTCTAGAGAATGTGACCGTAGAGCCATTTCTAATAGAGAAGAAGCTCAATTAGCAAGTGCTCTTTTGAGGGATTTAAATGTTGTAACACTAAAAAACCCGGCAGTGGTAGTTAATAAATAACAGGAATTTCGTGAAAGGGTAAAATACCATCAAGGTATTAGTTCAGCTATTTTTCACGCTATTTATATAATCGAAAAAAATGAAGCAATAAGGATAGAAATTGTAAGTAGTAAATGTGTGTCGCATAAATAAACGAGAAGAACATGTATCTTTGGTGTAAGAACTATATTCAACATATTTTGGACACGCAACTCCAGACAAAGGCTCTGGAAGAAACTTAGTATCATCATTACAATTTATGAAAGCAAGCTGCATTGATGAGAAAACTATTAAAGGTCTTGATAATGATGGTACTGCATGAAATACTGAAACCTCTAATTGATCAATTTCATTATTCAAAAAAACTTTAAAATAGCCAGCAAAAGCAGTTCTTTATTTACTCCATTTAAAACAGAGCTAGCTATTACGCGGCACGCGGGTCAAATCGTGACCATCGATATTGTAGAGGGCCAGCCAACTCCGCCATGTTTTACCTTTTACGTCATCAGTGGTGGATACAAATTATGGGATCGCGAGGTAAACATTGTATGAAAGTGGATACACTGATCTTCAAATTCTGCTTTTACTAGTCGTTCGATGGTTATTATGGACGATTTATACGTTTAATATTTGGTGAAAATTTTACAAAATGCCGAGTTCTTGTTCCGTTCTAAAGTGCAAATGGAACTCCAGAACTGGTCCTAAGGTTTATGTATTCAAATTCCTTTCCGATTACAGTGTTAGAAAAAAATGGTGTTGTGCGATACATCAAAACAATTTTGTCCAATCAAAATACAGTAAGGCGAGTTGTAACTTTTTAATAAAATCTTTACAATTTTTTTAAATATAAATGTATATTTTTTTTAGAAGTTATTTAAGTGGTGAAAAGAAAGGCTAACTATTTACGATAGTGATAACTTTTCTTCGTCTTCAACTTTTTTGTTATTATTATTTTTCAAATGAAAGTTTAGAAAACACTCTTTGGTAAAAATTCCAAGTGCGGTAAAAATTATGCGTCAAAGTGATTTTCGCCACAACCTTTTTTTTTAATAAAAAGTAACTACCTATGGTAAACAAAATTTGACGTGGTTTTATGTAAACAATTCTTGGCGCAGCATCCGTACCGTACTTTGAAGTTTTACCGAATCTTTACTAGCCTTTCAAAATAACCAAAATAAAATAAATAAACGTGGAAACTTTTCCTTATTTCAATGTATTGTTTTGTTAAAAATTTGATAGCGATGTTTTCAAATTTGTGTGCTCTTATTAAGGTATGCTAGCTACCTTTTCATCCAAATGATTTTGTATATTCAAAAGAAGTACTTGATAAGAAGAATGGATAAGATTAGTTTTTCTAAGGTGACAGTACATGCTTGTTTTGGCAAACATTGTGAATTGAAAAATAAAGTATATATTATATATATATTTCCTCCAAATGTAGGTTTTCTCGGAAAATATGAGCCTTGAATTAAGTTGTGGTATTTAAACTATTATATTATTTGTGTTTTGTTTATTGTGTGTATTTGTTATGTTTTATCAATTGTATATATCAATGTTTTGAATTAATGCTTTTCTTGTTTCCTTTCACATTTCGAACGTTTAGAAATATTTTAAAATTGCTTTTGAAAAAAAATATCATATAAACGAAAATAAATTATACTTGATCGTACTTATAAGGAAATGGATGAAGTTTAGATCCTCAAGATATATACAAAATTAGTGTTTTAAGATGTAGGGATAATCTTATTTTTTACACTGTCAAAGAAATAAAATCATCGAATTGTATCCATGACCTGTGTCGTCATAATGATAGTTGGATGGACTTCTATAATATCAGAGGTCACGGCCAAATTTGACCCAAGACAGATTTTTCTGCGGTCCGCCGGTACCACAGAAAATAAAAAAAAATTAAAAAATTAACGGCATGGACCTTTTTTTTTCTTACATAATTGTAATTTATCCAGTGGTAGAAGTGGTGAAAGAATTGAATTGTGTAATTCAACTTAGAGGATAATAAACTTTATTCAAATTGTACTAAATAAATTTAAAATATATATATATATATATATATATATATATATATATATATATATATATTATATTATTTACTTAGCAGTCAGCAGAGAATCACTCAACAAAAATCGAGAAGAAGAAAAAAATCATATATAAGCAATAAAAACTTAAACGAATGTTATCAATTCATGCGCTGGTTCCTATTGACTTTGACAGAAGTATTATAATGTAGCTCAGAGTAATAAATAACCAGACTTATCTAAACTTGTACAAACTAAACAGAAATTACGGAGTCAGAAAAGCCCAATCTTGCTTTAATAAATAAAACGAAACTCTAAAATGATTTTTAAAAAAAGTGGCAAAAAAAACTATTCGATGTTGCAATTATGTATCTTATTTCCATCTGGAGCTCAATCATTTTGTTTGAAAAAGAGTAGTAATTTACAATTAGCTGTCAGAATGATGAGATTTACCCATAGGATTTACCATAATCTCCAAGGAAAACATACCCTGAGGTTAATATCAAAGATTTAAAAATACAGAAGTATAATATTTTGTTTCCTCCAAGTTAGAAAAATAATTTTAAAAAATCAAGAATGAAACATAAAGGAAATGCTCAATTGAAATCTAAAAACTTAACTACACCTTATATCTGCTGCAACCAATTTCCGATCCTCAATAGTTCTAAACAACCTGAGCCTAAAAACCTCTTCGCGATGATTGCATTGCCCCTTGCACTCTCCTGGGGGCGCCCATGAGCAAATGCACCCAAGGTTCAGCAAGCAGAAACCCTGAAAAAATCTCCCATTCAAGGTGACTGAAAATGGCAAATCGAATTTTACGTTTATATATAGTATCACTTGATCCAACCTCGCAGTTGAAAAGAATAGCTGAGTTTGTAATGAAAACTTACACTCACTTATGGTTTACAATATACTGTCATGTAATGATGACACTATTTTTCTGCCAGAGCACTGTTTGGAGTTGCATGTCCAAAATATGTTGAATCTAGTTCTTATACAAAAGATACAAGTTATTCTCGTTTATTTATGCGACCACATTTGCTACTAACAATGTCTATATTTATTGCTTCATCCTTTCGATTATATAAATAGAGGGAGAAATAGTTGAACTAATACCTTGATGATATTTTACCCTTTTACGAAATACCTTCGACTTCGATTTATCTATTACCACTGTCTGGTTTTAAGTGTTACTACATTTAAATCCTTCAATAGAGCACTTGCTAATTGAGCTTCTTCTTTAATAGAAATGGCTCTACGGTCACATTCTCTAGAAAAAGGGAGTAAATTTTCTGGCAGCCCTTGTTTCACTGAAATAATTTAACTTTCTGGCTTTTTCACAGTAGAAGCATTTTACTGCCAAGTTCTCTTTCATCACTCGAACTCAGTGACATTGAATAATTTTCAACAACGTTACCTTCATGTCTCAAACCTAGAGACTTATTTGCTGGTTGGAGACTCCAAGATCGTACAGAAGTGACATGACTTAACACTCAAGTTTAGTAAACGCCATTTCATAAAATAATATTCCTGATATTTCAAATTGCTGTTCTATTGCTTTCCTAGACTGTAAATAAAATAATTTAAAATAACAAAAAGAATGGGTTGAAAATTGAAAAATGTCCGTATTTTGTTTAAAAAAAAAAAAAAAAATGAGGTTTTTATGTAGATTCCCGGAGACCCAAAATGTTCAGTAGCAGATATAATTTTCTATTATTGCTAATTAATATTCTAAACTTCACATTTGTATTCTTGAAAATAAAAATTTGCTTTAAATTTATGTTTTTTAAAAAAATTAAAAATCTTGGTTATTTTCACAAACATCAAACTTCAGGTTCATTCCGGTAGACCTAAATATTTTTAAATTGAACTTTTTTTTTTGAGAAATATGTGAGTATAGTGGCAACTTTTTATCGACTTAAAATTTTGAATTTTCAATAAAAAAGGGGGCTTTTTCTTTTCGATACGCCCTACTGTATATACTTTCATTACTCTTTGAATCAGGGAACTCAAGAAGACCTTTTAAGAATCCTAGAGATTTAAAGATACTAATCCGTATTCTTATACAATGGCGAATTATGCGTTTTCAGTTACCTGGATCCTCATATTATACTATGAATAATGAACGATTAATATTATGATATGTATTTTCGGATCAATTCAGCTTCTCTCAATGATTTTGCGCTTACTGTATTGATGCTGAACGAGTATTTTGAACTTACTTTCCAAGAATATCTTCGTTCTCAATTGTGGCCAAAGCTTCCAGAAGTATCTGCTTTTCATTAGGATCTGTTTCTTCTAAATATCGTTTCCACATAAAGTTCCAAGACTCTGAGATGTCGTTCCCTTGTAGTCCGAACTTTAAAACATAGAATTTCGTTTCTGTTGAAATTCTACAAAAGAGACAAATATACCTTTTGATCCATCTATGCTTTTTCATGGTTTAAAATCTCAAAAGTATTTATTTTTTAATGAACTTTCGCAAATCATGAATCTATTCACTTCATATCATAGTGTGTGCACCTATACAGTGATTATCTATTGGTTGTTTAAAATTCACCTTGTATGTAACTTTGAAAATTCCAATCCATTTTAAAAACTGCATGTTGTGTTTGAAAATATTTTACTGTATTAATAATATTAGAGTTTTTAATTCTTTGAAAATGGTTCTTTGTTAAGGTCCAGTTTATGTTAAATCTGTATTTAACTAATAACTACCTTAAAATACAAGTATAAGAAATACTTCAGAATAAAGTGTGAATTCGGTAACTTGAATGAATCCAAGAGATCCTATGGGATTTTGTAAAGACATTGGAACTAAACAGCTAGGAATGAAATTTAAATTTGCAGCGAATTAAATTATCGTATTTTAAACTGTAATGTATCATTTTATATCGGTTCTCTCATTCTATGAATGTTCCACAAATTAAATTTAAATTGCCTTGTTTTTAAAAGTACATTCATTTACGGAAAATCAGTATTCGCAAAATAAAAAAATAAAAAATAATGTTGGGGTATTTATTTCAGATTTTTTTTGTTTTGTTTTTGCTGTTCAATTGATGTACCATTTTAGTATCAATTCAAATTAAAAATATATTATAAGGGGGGTACTGAATAGTTTTAAAAAGGCAAACTTTTAATTATTAACTATTTAACACATTTATACTTAACTTTGATTTTTTCAAAACATAGTGTTTCGAACTTTTGTAACTAACTAGAAGAGATTAAACATTACTTTTATTTTGTGAAATTGTAGTACATAACCGACAGATTAAACTGAGGTATAAAAAATTTCTGTTATTTTCATAATTGTATCTTAAAATAGTTTTTTAAAAAAATGTAAGGTCGATTAAAATTAAACAAAAAAATATAATGATTCTTTTTTTTTTTTTAACAAACCTTAGACCAAAACAAGACTTCAGCATCTTGTATAAGATCTATTCAACTTATAAAAATCAAACTCATTAGTTAAGAACTTTCCAAGATAAAGTACGTAAAAAATAAGCAATTTAACATTACGGGTATAGGGGGTACTAAGTCCCCTTAAATACTTAATTTTATTGTTGTTTGGAGAGGGTTTTGTTAAATACTTACTCTCCACCTTCCTTCCATAGTTTGAATAAATGACGAGCAGTGAGAAGACAATCTTGGTTTCCGCTTTTGCATGCCGCTTCGATTAGTACTTTTCTTAGTTTTCTAAAAAAACGAAATAATTCTCTTCATATTGTAAGAAAGAGGGACTAACAAAAAGGGAATAGTAAGTTGGATTGTATCAGTTATTGCGACTAAAGAAGCCACTTCTGTGCATGCTTTCATTACAGTACAAAACTCGAAATTACAAGCAAGTACGAATGATAATATGTTAGAGCAAAAAGCAAAAAAAAAAATTATAAAATAAAATTTATAAAATAAAATTTCTCCAAGTTGGTGAGTTCGATGACAAACTTTTCAACCAATAGCGAAGTTCTAATCCTAAATCCTATTTCGCTATTTGAATCCAATACACCTTAGAGTTACTTTACGCTTGCCATATAGTTACTATGGAAGCATCACTCCCATTTAAAGTTTAAAGCTTTTAGTATTTTAGGTTAAATCTTATGTATTACTACTAATTTTGAACATTATGGATAGCAATACAAACGTGAATAGAAGTGACCTTTCAGTAACAGAGAATGTCTCATTCCAACTTGTTTCATAGTCAATAAAATAAAAAATGGATTAAAAACTACTTGCACTGCCCTGTCAAACCCTGTACCGCGTTGATTTTTCAACAGCATTTAAATAATGGTAAACATATATGGAACTATTTTTACCTTTCTGAAAAACTACCAGTATCGTTCCAAGTGTATTTCTTTAGTAGATCTTTGCTCAGACTTCGAATGTATTCCTGAAAAGAGAAATTACAATTATATAAATCCCTGCATAATTAATAGTACAATAACAACTTCCAAAAAATGCCATGTGCTTTTCTGTACTGTATTAGTAACATCAGGAAAGTTTAGAAGATTATATCCAATTTCAAGTGTGTTCATTTACATAACCTTCCATTGCGAATATTAATAAAGTAGATACTAAAATAAACCGTATTATATTAGTTAGTGTAGAACAAATTTAAGTAATGTTCCAATTGCAAATGGGTTTAGGACTTAGGTACTTATAAATTCTCTAAAACATTTATTGATAGAGACATAACACTAATATTTGCGTTTATAATAACTACTGCTGAATTGTAAATCCTCTTACTATACATGCAAGATAAGGCAGTGGCATCAAAATAGTATCCTTACTGGAGTTTTCTAAATTCTAGATCCCAATATCAGTTAAAGGGGGACAGGAGGACCACATGAAAAGATCACAGTTATCGCCATCATTATCAGATAGAGCTCAATATTATGAGACGTTTTAAGGTGGTGTTTATGAACAGTATGATCGCCTTCTAACACTTTTGCATCAATTTCGATTGCAACCAAACTTGATCGATATTAAAATCATAAATATCTCCCAACAAAATCATCATTCATCATCATTTAGGAAACACATTGCAAACAAAATTTTATTTCGATAACGTCATTTAAGATAATCATCATTTTTAAATCATTCTTTAGAAAATCTACTGCGACCTCAATTTTAATAAGTACGTTGATGAGTTCTTTAGAATTCAAAAGCATCACTTAGTACAACACTCTCTGAAAAGAACAATCTCAAAAACGAAGATCACGTACTCACCCTTATGATTTCCCGTGTCTCCTGATCCTCCTTGAAGTACCATCGAAAACCGGACAAATCACTGTAAGCCAGATCCCACACCGAGTGGTACTCCTCAACGCGTATGTATTTCGTGAGATCGAGGGCTACTTCGTACTCCAAAACTGACGCCTCGCTCATGGAGAGAGCATCGTGCAGCAGGTTGAGACGGTCGGACGGACTGAAGAACTAAAAGAGAGAATTCAAAAACACGGTCGGTGAGAAAATTGGGGTCTATGACGGAACTTAGTAATACAGGGTGGTTCTCAAATGAAAGAGAGAGAGAGAGGTGCAAGCTCAAGAGTAAAATTGGTAACCCACTAAATTCCAAACCACAAGATGTGTGGTGTTTCTGAAAGTAATTTTTTCGCATACGTGGTAACTACATTCCTATTAATTCAGTCAATAAAGTGTACTACTAACTGTAACTTATACCCAAAAATTATTTATTCGGGCAATATCAAATGCATATTTCATTTTCCCTATTTGTAAAAGTTGACTGTGACATCGTTATGCAAAGCCCCATATGACTGTGACGGTTACTTAGCATCGGAAAATGGCAGATAAATGCTAATCCAATATAGTGGCCTACCTAATAAACCTAACTCAAGTGAGACGCCAAGTTTGATATTTTCAAATAGAGCAGCATTTTTAAAAATATGGATTGTTAGTCAGATTTTGATGAATACAGTAAACTTAACTTGTTGGAATGTAGAAAAATGTAAAAAAAATACCAATTGCCAAGAACATTAAATTAAAAAAAGCTGTAATAATCCATCTTGCATAGCAGCTTCTTGGGTCGGTTATTTTTAGAGATGGAAATTCTGATATCACATTATTTTTTCACCATGATTGACACTTTAATTTCCTAAATATTATATTTTTAAAAGCAATTTAAAATCTGCAATTGAATTTCCTCCTTTAGTGCAATGGAACTTGACAAATTGACCTCGTCACTCATCTTGACGATGAGTGTTAACATGAGAGACCTAAGAGGATGGAATTATTACATTCGATCGTGTAATAATACATTTAAAACACATTTATACTTCTCTCCCCTCCCTTTGTGTGTGTCAAAATATTCTTTTTGACATGGTCTATGCAAGTCCATGAAAATTTAACATTGTAAAACATGTGAACCACTCTGTAATTGTCAATAAGGATGCATCATCAGTTACCATCATAAATTAGAAATCCACCATCAAATCATTAGTTACCATCATCAGTAAGACCTCTTCCACACGGTGGAGACGCGGATGCGAGTGCGGGCCCGCAAAAAGTTTCACCAATGTATTTTGAATTGAGTATTTCACATTGTTCGGGTAACGGTCCGTAACTTAGCAGTGCAGTTTAAACATTTGTGAGGGCCCGCAGAAGTCAGAATTTCGTGAGGACAGCTGCCTCCGCATCAACAGGTTTTGTACGTAAGGTTTAATGGCCTCCTTAATTTCCAAAGAAAACTCCTGTTTGAATTAACTAATTATTATTTTTTGGTAAGTTTAAACGTATGATGAAGCACAGAAAACGTACTAGAGAGTATAACTCATCCGTGCAATAATTGAATTGTAACTTGATTTTGAATCTTGACGTTTTTATAAAAAAATCGGTAGCTTTAAATATTTTAAAAATCAAATTATATTAAAAAATATTTAAGTAAAATTTACAATTATAGTATGTTTTCAGATACAAATTATTGTGCATTGTTTGCAGTTAAATTTGAAGTTTTAAATAAATTACAAATTGATTTATAATTGGTGCAATTACACTCTAATTAGATAATTAAATTTGAATTAATCATTTAAATATTATCAAATGAATATTTTTTGTGCAGATATGCCCATTTTCTAAGACTTGTTTAGTGAGAAGAAAACTACGAGTCTGATTTAAAAATTAAAAAAAAAATTTCAAAAACATACTAATATCTAAACTTTTTTTTTCAAGGCATATCGTCGGCTTAGAGTAAAAAGGCCCTAACTCCACTTTTGGTCTACATCCATTTTTTGGCATTCTGGAAACATGAATAAAAGCTCATTGATAAGTGAAAGCTGCAACTTGACCACTAAAATAAATTTACGATACGTGAGTGAAAGGCAAAAGAGCAAAGTTTTTGTCGAAATACAATTTTAGGAGGTTTTATTGCTCGCCTGAAAACTTTGACAGAGTTATTACATTTTCAATTTAAGTCAATGTTAAATTAATACTGCTAATCAGTATTGCTATTCTCTTGGCTGTTTGTTCAACTACTAATTTTCACTCATCATTATTGTAAACAATAATAAGGTTTTTTTTATTGTATATTCAGGGTTTTATATTTTGTACTTATTACTTAGACTCTCAAATAAATTTTACACAAATAACAACTAATTAGAATACTAGAGGGAAAAAATCGGCTACCATTTTATACGACATAACGGCTAGCCTTTTCAATAGTTATATGTAATCGTTAATGTTTGTTGAACTCTTATTCAAGTGCGTTTCAGTTTTTCTAACAGTGTATCAAATGCGTTAACTGACATGTAAAAAGGAGTTAAAGAACTTGTCACTGTCCTCCCCAAGCTTGCCCTTAAAAATTAGGTAAGAAGGTCTCTGTTAATTAATAAAATACGCTCGCATATACACTCCTATACTTCCGTTTCCTTCTTACTTAGATAAAAGAAATATAGCAACCGTAACTTTCTCTTTTCCATACTTTAAAATTATATTCTTGTTTTAAAAAACATACCCTAATAGCACACATCCTCCCAGGGAGGTCCCTAGGAAGTCCCCAGTCATCCCCGGGACTACGAATGACTTCCCAGGGACCTTCCTGGGAGGATGTGTGCTATTAGGGTATCTCCAAAAATAAGTAAATACTTTAAAACAACATCATCCACGTACAGCGTTCACTAAGTAAAAATAATGATCAAACTCTTCAAAAATGAGGGCGAAACGTCCGCAGATATGGGCTCGTGTGAACCAGCAGTTATAATGTAAATAATACTTACAGTGTGATTAGTTTCTAAAATACTGATGAATTTTAACCAGCTTTTTTTGTCGTAATTCACAGAATAGAATCCAGTAAATCCTAAATTGAGTTTTATCCAGTCTGAATCAGGGACAGATATATCAACTGTAATTAAAAGAATATTAGTGGTGAGGTGTTGTTTTATATCTATATATAGCACTGCTTACTAAAAATACGCGTTGTAGAAACACAAAATATTTGTAACATAATATTGATAATGAAATCAAAATAATTTATTTTACGGTTGATAGCGTTTATTAGCAGCCTGTAATTATAGCGTGGTGATTCGAAATAGTTAAATCTCTCTTATTGTAAAAAGCAGTTGAAGACATTCCATCAAAAGATGGCGACATTCAGTCATGATTTGCGCTCTATAATTGTCATGTGTTGTAGTAGAAAGAAATTACTTCACTTAAAATGAAACTGCTTTTCACTCTTTTTCTACACCATATCTGAGTTAGACACATCTATAAATTAGGGTAGGGATAAAGACTTTTGTTGTATTTTACTGTTTTGATATGCAAAATCTGAGTAACCTTTGTTCATGAATTTTAATTATTGAAACATAGAACCCTGGTATTTGAGCCTTCTATCAGAATTCTTTTTGTAAGAACTACATTACAAATATACAAATGGGAATAATAGTTATTGTAATAATTAAATAATGTAAAAATGGTAATAATGGAATTGAATAGTAAAGACCCTACAAAAACTCTTAATTACAAGCATGAACACAATTGTAAAGTTACCTTTTTCAGATGTGTTTAAAAGAAGATACGAAGTTTCACTGCTTTGTGAAGTGCGATATGTCACAGGTACTATCCAAACATAACTGAAATTAAAATTTTGGAAACTTTTACGAGTTAATTGTGATGAACAATTACTTTGTATAGAAACGTTAAAAATAACATATAATAAACATATCAAAGACCAGTGTTTTGTGTATCTTAACTTTAAATAAGAAAACCAGCAAAAAAACCCCGATATATCCTGTTTTTTAAGAATTTGGTCAATCAAGAAAAAATATATAGCCATTGTTTGCTCAAGTTTGAAAAAAAAAGTAGCTTTAAAATTTTTTTTCAATGGCACTACGTTATTGAGAATGCAAACCACATATTAACGTACAGATTTTATTTCCAATTTTTTAAAAAACAAAAATTACTAAATAACTTTCTAAATGCATTGCCTGGATATGTTGATATTTGAATAAATCATTTTGAATTTTTTCGGTTTAGTATTATAATAATTTAAAAACAATGATATATTTGTCTATAAAACCTCAAACCTAAAACCAAAAATATTTTATTACAGGCAGTTTATTTTCTCTTAACTTAATTATCATTATTTTCATTTAATATCATAATTGATTTCAAACGTTTCCCAAATTCCTCTAAAAGACGTTTGTTTGTAAAAAAGCCAACATTGGCTTTCTTTTAAGCACTTCAGTTAGAATGCACAAACTGATTTTCATTTACTTTTACAGGCAGTAATTTCACAGATTTCCCTGTATAGTATAATAGAAAAACTTTATTTACTCTAATTGAAATCAAACTACAGCGACTGAACCGCAATGAGTTTATTTATAAAGATGTGTATTTCTTGTTTTCAAAATAGTATTTAATTAATTATTTTTATTTTATAAAATAGCGTTGTAAATAATGTTTTCTCTCTGAATTTCTGATATGAGCAAATATTTCCCTAACGAAAACTGACGGTATTTGTAAGTCTCGATAGTTTTCTCTTGGTACTGTATTAATTTAAACGCTTTTGGACCCATTGGGACTTTAAAATCCACTTCTATAAGTTTGTTATTCAATTATGCAAACACTTGGCCGATTTTCAATTTTCTAGTCATTCATCTTGATGTTGTATAGTTTTATATACTTGTCTCTAGCAAGCTTCCAAAGAGAAATAAGGTTTTGTGCTGTTATTCAACAATTGAAGAACGAACTTCATAGAAGTATATTAAAGCCTCAATGGGTCTCATAGTATTAGAATTAAAATAGTACCATGAGTTCACTGACGGGGTTTATAAGTCCTGTCGGTAAACAAAGGGTTAAATAAACCAGTAACAATAACTCAGTTCGTAAATGAATGATAGTTACCCCGAATTTTCTCTCTCCGACATCAGAAAATTTTCTCGCATGGAAAAACACCGATATTGTTGGATGACGTAACTACTGCTGTCATTTTCAGCTCTTTGGACATTCAAGCAGGGATAGTTCATTTGACTGGTCCAAGTATTCATCAGCCTGGCCACGTTCAAACCCTATGGAGAAATTGAGTGCCATTTCATGATAGAAATTCAGTCAACTTAACGTCTTAAGTCAAGATTTATATCGTTTTTAACTGTTCTGTACCCCAGAGGTAGAAATTCAGCACTCTTTGGCACTTTCAGAATAGCTTTGATGTATAATTGCATACATTAAAAGAAAAAAATTAAAAAAGTGGATTATTGGCTGAGCAAGGAAAACGAAATTTGGCACAAAGCTAGTCGATACATTCCTAAACATATTCAAAACTAAAATTAAAAAGATATTTTTTCTGTAATTACATTGTGTTTGATGCCAATTGAAAAGTACAGACTAGAGAAATTCAAGAATATGTTTAATTTCATATACTTAATTACCTGTTTCGAAACACTTGATAATGCATCCCATAAGTCTTCAGTCTTTGCATTACCGAAGGAATGTTTTTTCAAATAAGCCTGTAGTTTAAAGAAGTATTTTAAAAATCATTCACCAGAAACATTGTTTTGCTAATAATTTATTTCTTAATAAACTTAAGAAAATAATGTCATATTTATTAAAATATTTAAACATTTATTACTTATAATTGTTTCGAACAAAATAAATTGTCGGTCCATATAGTAAGAATACAAAATAAGGATTTTATTGCAAAAATTATACTAAATATTTTAAGGAGTTAATTGATTTACATTTTGCGTAACACGAAACGCATCAAAATATTTTCTTTGCTATTTGACTTTGTTCAGCTGCCTTTTACAAAGCGATAAGTAAAACTTTTTGATTTATTTTTCCTCCTACTATAAACTGCATTCTAATCGATACATTTTGTAACAAACATATACAAACAACACTATTATAAAAATTAAATAAAATATGTATTTTATAGTGTTGATTGTAAAGATATTTATCTAACCTATGTTTTTTTTTTTTTTTTTTTTTTTTTTTTTTTTAATATAGGCTTCTGTTTTAAATGACGTTTATTTAATTCCCGATTGTTTCTAATTTTTACTCTGCAGATATCTTCATAGGTCGTTAATCCGACTCGAAGAACGCTTTGGGCTTGAAAAAGCAAAACCTGACTGCCTAACTCCTCTATTACAGAGTTAAGAGCGAAAAATTTGACATTACTTTTGTGTTAATTATTAGACTGATTCCATCCAAACACAAATAATGAAATATATTTATAGTCAATCAATGAATAGAAATGACAAGTAAAATATCGATTCATTAAATATGGATCGAACAAATTGCCTATAACCAGATATAAAACTACAGATTGAATGAAGTTCATCTTAAATTGGTGAAGAGTAAAATTAATGTGTAAAGTTTGCATTTAATGTTAGGAGTTGAAACTAATGAATGAACAGTAATAGTTCGAGCGGTGACTATCAGTTTCGATATCGTTTGAACATTATTCTGAATTTTTAATAGAATGCAGAGAAATACTTGTAGATCATGAATCTACTGGTCTGTTGGGATAAAATGTCCGTGAGTGTTCAAAAATCAAATGAGTTGAATTAACTCCGATTGCCAAATATGACATAACTTGCCGAATCAGGTGTATTCATTTCTGTTTAGTTTTCTCCCCGTTCTTTAATTTTGAAATAAAAAGATTGCAGACGATTCAGATGTCTGACAACTTCCGACTTGCAACTTTTAAAAGTAAGTCCTGTTGGTGTTATCAGTGACATAGTATTTATTACTAACTTGACTCATTTTCAACCCATTAATGCGCCAAGTCTGGTTGACTGACTGTGGCTATCACCTGGATTGCTGAGCCATCGGCGAATGGCCTTTGCTTTTCAGTACATAAAAGTGACCTTCTGGCCTACGGTAGGGACAGCTGTCACTTAACTGTTGTTGCCAACATTGCTTAAACTGTTTCCCAGAACCATCTTGTCTAAAAAATTGGCTTTCCACTAGCGAGCCATTACTGGTTTAATTGAAGCTAGCCTTATTCGTATGTCGATGCGAACTATAGTGCATTAGATAAAATAAAAACAAAACTAACAGAGAAGAGAATGTGTTCTCGCTTACAAACTAACACTTCGTGAAGATCAATTGAAAACAGAAACAAAAATTAAACTCAGAGGCGTAACAGCCCCCGTGCATGCTTGGTTCTTATTTAATCGACACACTTTAGGAACTCAGTCAACAACGGGGGATCGAACAGCGGACTTGTGTTCTACCACTTCGCTACCTGTGCTTCGAAAACAGAAACAAAGATAATATTATTTACCTTGTCTCTTCCATCATAACTGAATTTCACTCGGTATCGCGTCTCCATACGTTCTCCTTCAACGGTTCAACATGGCGTCCATAAACAGCGTAATTCACGCATGTGTATCTCTGCCAATATGTTGCAGGCGAGTATATTAATGGGTTATTGCTGGCAACTCACTACTGGTTAGTTGACGTATGGCCTCAAATAAGTAGAATGCTGGCAAGCCAGAAATGGGTCTATATTTTACCAATGTTTGCAAAACGCTGCCTACTCTTATCCAACACTGCCAGCATCCAACCTTAAAGCGGCCAGCATTAGTGTTTTCACTGGGCAAAGATCTGAATCGTCTGCAATTTTCTTCATTGAAAATTTAAGAGTGATGGGTTAACAAATAAAAAAAGAATCCTCAATATTTGGTAAGGTAGAACATATTTGTCAATTGGTCGTCATTCAAAATTGATTTTTGAACAGTTTCTGTCATTTGTCCATGAAAGATTAGTAGGTTATGATCTATGCTCTTTCTTTATATTCAATAAAAAATTCAAAATGATACAATGTTCGATGGGGTACCTAATCTCGGAGTCTTCTCTCAGTTTTTAAGATAAGATGTACTAAACATTACATTAACGAACTCAGATTTGATTGAAGAGTATAAAATATTAATAGAATTATTTAATGATGCATTTCTTACAGATACACCAATTCTAAAATCTTCTCCCATATAGTTCTCCAACATTCGAAGTACAGATGATCCCTAAAAGTGAAAAATAATTATTGCATGTACAATAATATTTATACATATCACTATCAGAGTCTCGATGACATTGATTTGTGAAGAGATTTCTAGAAGTTAAGGAAAAAGAGTCAATAAATGTTGAGAAGCAATCTGTGATGCTTATCATATATATTATGTATCATATGATATGCTTTAACATTTAAAAACAGCTTTAGTTAGGGGTTATTTTATTCAAAGTTTTGTAAGCATAAGTGTGCTGTATCGTTTCTGAATCGTTTACTATTTTAGATTTAGAAATACAAAACCTACCAGTTTTTCAGATAGGCGGTTTTATAGAGATGTTCAACTGAAAATTAAGAGGGGAGGGGGGAGGGGAGCAATCTCTCCATTCATTATAATTTGTGTAATTAATAGAAAAATCGTTAACATTTTGTCGTATGCTCCTTTTTATTTTAGTTTTTCAATCTTCTGGCTTCCAAACGCTGTCATAAATGTTTTCTTTACTTCCAAAATTAATCAGGAAATGAAAAATTCGAATCTTACTTTGAGCAGCTTTTACTCACTATGTAGTATACATACATGTTATGTATTTATTTTACTTCTAAATTATAGACGTGACATTGGTAATTATTCCGTAGGCATAAACTAGACATTTGTTATTAATATTTGAAATGTCAATTTTTGGCCTAATTCAAAATCGTTAATTTGTATTTTTATAACATATATTATTCAGTGTTAACATCTTGAATAAAAAAGTTAAATTTTACGATGGTGAAAGAAATAAAAATAAACTATTTGTAATGAAATCATCAAAAATGCAAGGGCTAACCTTGAAAAAAAAGTTACAACAAAAAAGAAACTGAAATGGTAATTCCTAATATCGAACTTACTTTTAAATACGTTATACCATCAAATATAGCTGAATTGACGCGTGTGACAGATTGTACAATGGGATGAGAGTTCAAATTGTTATCATCACTCATTGCTGCCATCACTGTACCTGTATTCTGATCATCCACCTAAAATAAAAAATACAAATTACCCCCTTTAAAATCTGATGTATGTAATGGAATTGTAGCTGGCCACAATAATTGCCGATTTATTGCTTTAAGACATTTCTCAATTTTTTGACAGGTATGACAACGGCAAAAAAAAAGATTATCTATAAAATAAAAAATAAAAAAAATAGACGGAGTTTTTTTTTTTTGTTTTTTTTTTAATTACATTTAAAATATTTTTTAAAGCTACCCAGTAAAAACAAATCAGATGAGCCAGCACTGGATGACTTACTGTGGCCATCACCTGAATTACTGAGCCATCAGCGGATGGCTTTTGCTTTCCAGTGTATAAAAGTGACCGTCTGGCCTACACTAGATCAGCAGTCATTTAACTGCTGTTGGCAGCATCATTTGAACAGTGTCACAGAACCAGCTTGCCTTAAAAATTGGCTTGCTTGTTGCAAAAGAAAAAACATAATTCGTATAACTTGTGACAAAAGAAGAAACATATTTTATTAAAAATATTTAAACTATTCCCAGTTCACTGAAAATGTCATTAAAGATTACAAGATCCCATTGGATTATATTGTTTTCGCTATGAAGCTCTTCCTTATTATAAGTTTAACGATATATCAAAAAATATAACACTCTGTGTGTCTATTATTATGATTAAAATAATGACGAAGGTTGCATAATTTGAAGTGTTTCTCGTGCAAAAATAAAAACAAAATCATACTAGGACAGCCTTTAAACGTACGAAGTACTAATAAAACACTCTAGGTGATAAAGAAACATAAATGTGTTTGTACAGGGTGGTCATAAAATAACTTTGCTGATATCTGGACTTCTAGCTTCCGTTCTGTTCGACAGATATAGATGAGATTTCAGGTATAGTTATTCAGAAGTATGAGCTCGGGATTCTGTGAATGCAAGAAAATGGCGCTCACGTTTACGGTTATTCTTACAGAAACTCAAAATTTTCGAATGGCGACACATACTTTTTCTGGTCGCAAAATGCTCAGCCTATGCGAAAACCTTAAAGAGTGTTGAAACGATACGTATAGCAAAAAGAGCGGTCGCGCATGCACGCACGCACAAAAAAAAAAAAAGCAGGGGGGGGGGGAAAGGAAGGAAAAAAAAGCTCTGTGAACGGAAAACAAAAACGAAATCGGGATGCAGTGTGGAAATTTGCATATGACAGAGGCCAAAGTTCACATAGGTGTCATCACAGGCAATTTTATTGGTTTTCTATGTGCAAATTTCCTCTGTGTACCCCGATCGTGTTTTTCCTAGCTGTTTTTTGTACGTGTATAACTTGTCCGTTTTTTGTTATAAACTTACATTTTAACGCTCTTTAGGGTTTTCGCATGATCTGAGCATTTTGCAACAGGAAAATGTGTTGCCATTCTAAAATTTTGTGTTTCTATACCTATAACCGTAACCATGAGTGTTATTTTGTTGCCATTCAAAGAATCTCGAGCTCATACCTCTGAATAACTATACCATACCTGAAATCTCATCCCGATCTGTTGAACGGAACGACCGCTAGAGATCCATATATCGGCCAAGTCATTTTATGACCATACTGTATATCAATGAAACGCAAGTCTTAATCTTCACTCATTTTCTCGACGAATTATATTTTATGTAGTAAAATTTTAACATCCTCAAGTGTGCGCTTGATTCTGTGGCTCAATTCTGTGACCATAATAGTTAACTTCCTCACGCAAGTTTTGCCGATTGTAATACAATAACCCAACTAATGCAACTTGAAAATGATTCACGACTAAGACAACATCGTTGGATAAATGTATTAGATTTTTAATTAATTCCAATAACTACTTACCTCATCGAGGTCTGGCTCTACCAGTTTAGCCCCTTTCGTAGAGATGTACGTGGCAAATCCCTCGTTCAGCCACAAATCGCTCCACCATTCCATTGTCACCAAATCACCAAACCACTGAAAGACAGTAAGAGGAATCCTAATAAATGAGACATAAATTCAAATAACACGAACGAAATCAATTCCGATATGATGTCCCTTTAACCACCTTTCCTTCTTTTTCAAAATATAGTGATGTCTCTTAATTCTGTGAAATTTGTCAGTCCTTAGGTGCAGGCAGAGACTCTCCGTAGAACTTTTTATTCTTTTATTCACAAGTCTTTTGATTCTTTGTAGATCTTCCAAATATTTCAAATTTACAATCTCATTGTTTGGAACTTGCATGAGTTCTGTGCTGACTTACTTTTATGGATTGCCTAGCCACCGGTTCTTTCTCCTGCTGGCAAAAAGCCACTGTTGACTTCCAGTACTTTTAGTTTAATTATGATAGGCCTAAATTAATATTTCTAAATAAAAGTAAGGTTAAATAGTCCTAGTATACTTTTTATCCTCTGCAATGTACTAAACACATTCAAAGTTGTGTCGAATTTGTGTGAATCCATTCAAATCCCAACTTTCAGATCATGCAATGGAAGAATGGAAGGTTTTTAACTTAGAGAAATTTCTAAATGTGGTTTAAGTGTCATTACCTCAAATATCGCATGTACAATGTTTCGTACTTATTTTGAAACACATGAGTAATAATACACATTACTGAGCCATGATTTTTCCGCTATATGGTTTTCTCTAACTACTAAATACTATTTAATTTTTTCTTTTCTCTGTAACTCTGTAAATTTTATTAAGTGTGGACCCCAGTTACACAAATCGGCTGCCCAATATCAGCTAGGCAATGGACAATCCCGATACGGACCGTTGTAAACAGTTTTAAAATGTTGATGAAGGGTTTTCAAATTAAAATTTAGTGTCAAAAGAAAGGACTGAAGAGGCAAAAAATATGTTTTGTGATAGTTTTGATATGTTTTTTTTTTTTTTTTTTTTTTTTTTTAAATAGTGTATTTTGGAACGATGCTCATGATTCAGCGTGGATTGGCTAATCTTCCCAGAATCCCTGTATTTTCTGCAAATATATGCATTATATAATGTTCCATCCTTCAAAGCATAAAAGAGTTGAAATAAATTGTTAATGCACATAAAGATTACTACCTTACCATATGTGCCAGTTCGTGTCCGATTATGTTTACTATGTGCTGTTTAGTTTCCACTGTTGATATGTTTTCACTTATCAAACTTTCCTCCGAGAAGGTTATTAAGCCCCAGTTCTCCATTCCGTTGGCCTCGAAATCCGGAATAGCAATCATATCTAGATGCAAGAAGAAAACTTCATTTTTAAAAGTAGCTTTAAAGTTTTATGAAGCAGCACAAAAGGTAGTTTAAGCAACACTTAGCACAAGGTACAGCACAAAAATTAACCACTTTTGACTTTTGTCTATTGACTTGGACTTTTGACTATTGTCTTCTGCTATTGTATCTCTCGATACCCCAAGAGTTAGGTAACTGAGGTTACTACCGCCCCCACAAGACAAGCCCAAACAATAGTTCAACTCTGAAAATCAGTGTAGATATATAATTTTCTTTTCACGGTAGAGTTTACCTTCTTCTCAAAGTAAAAATTATAGAACATCTTTTAGGGGTATTACCAGGGCCTTCTCTAGAGTGCATTTTATGCGCTAGTGTCTTTTTCAGCGGGAAACAAGACACTCGCTTTCGAGAAGGCCCTGGTATTCCTTAATGCAACTATGATCTAGACGCATTCTGATATTAATCATATTCAATTAATTTTTCAAACATAATTTTGACTGACCTAGCTTTTTGAGAGGAAATGGAATGTCAAAGTACTTTTCGTAGTAAGTGAGAATTCTGCTTCCGATATCCAGGGCGTAGTAAGTCTTTTCGATATGATGTGGTGCAGTGTAGATTCGAAGCTGAAAATGAAAACACAACATCGTTTCGGGGCAGAGAAGAATATAAAATAATTTCGCTTTACAAGCTGGTTATAATCAAATCCTTATTTTTTACAAGTCCTAAACTTAATCAATCAATCAGTTAATAAATCCATCAGTTTACTAAGTCATCAGTTAAACAAACAGTAATAGAGTTGATCACCCGTAATGTTAGGCAAAAACTTTTTCGAATTTATATCATCGTGCCCTTTTAGTTTTCTAAATACTTTGGATTGAACATGCCTTTATCAGCCTCTAATACATGAAATATTTCCCCCATTTATTAAATAAATCGAAAATTTCCATTTGGTACAAATGTATGACACAAGCAAAATAGCACAATTTTCCCTTTATATAATATACCATATATATTAAGTAATTACTTAATCGGTTAGTCCTTCCAATTTTAAAAATTTTCCCCTATAATAATCATCATCATATTCACATTTGAAATTATTATTATGTTTTTTTTTTTTTTTTTTTTTTTTTTTTTTTTTTTTTTAAATATAAAAGAAGATACATTGAAGTTTTATTTGGGATTTCAAAAGAGTTTCTTAAATGTAACTTGAGGCATACTTACTACTTAATATTAAGAAAAGGAGCCATTGCTAGATCCTAAAGCTTGGTCGAAATTTCAAGCACAAAATAAATACATTTTAATAAGGTATTTTCAAATAGAATATAATTATGTATTGTTTACTATATAAATGCATGAGAATCAAATGGGAATAAGTGAAAAATTTTCAAGAATGGAATTAACAAGTGAAATGGGTTTCTTAAACATTAGAGCTATCATTTTTTTTTAATCAAAAAGCAATAGTTGTATTTGTAACATATATCCATAATTCCATATTAACAGTTGCTATTTTGGATTGAGGTTAAAAAAACATATTCCGTTTTGAAACTCAACTTAGTAGTAGCACCATCTTTGTTGAGTGTGCAAAAAAGACAAAACATTACGTCAATAATGACACATTATTTGGACAGCAGATTAAGTGTGCGAAGCATGTGTAACATGTTTCGTGCTAAATATGAAAATAGTTGCGTAAAGTATGAATAAGGCCAGTTTAACAGTAATCATAATCTTAAATTTGGTCTGCCCGGTTCTAGTCTGCCCCAAGTGGATGTTTGTCTCCTTGTGAAGAACTTAGTATTAATATAAAGAGCGAATCACGGAATGCTGCCGCAAAACGAGTTACAGCTGCAGAAAAGATTGTCCATTGCAGAAGAACTTAAGAAATTCTATAATAATAAAATCCATGAAATTGAAACGAAACTCAAAGAGGACCCACATGTAGCTGGTTTGTATTTTGATTACATGCAAAATCTCCTACTGCCACACATTCCAGTTCAGGAGATGTTTTATCTGAGTCAACTATGGGTAAATGGGTAATAATGTTAGAACTAACCGTGTAAAATTTTATATGTACCACGAAGGATATACACAAAAGGAGCCAAACGAAGTTTCTCATTCCTTTTGGACTATATTAATCAACATATACCAGAGTCTGTGAAGAAATGACATCTTTTTGCAGATGCATGGGGGACAAAATCGGAACCATGTACTTGAATGTTTGCAACTTGCTCTTCTCTTACAGCAAAGGAAAACCTTCACCCCATATTTCAGTACTATCCTATCAGAGGACACTTCTTTCACCCTTGTGATTTGGGTGTCTTGAAGAAAGTAATTAAAAAGGCAGAAAGAGTTTGTATACCTCAGAAGTATGCTGAAATTATTGAAGCAATGCGAAAATAAGCCTTATGGAACATAAGCGATGCATATGGAACTTATGGAACTCGTGTTTCTGCAAAAGATAAAGAAAAAATTTTAATCTCAAACTACCGCATGCTAGAGAGTTCGTCCAAAAACCCTGGGATACAACAAACCTGCAGAAATAACATTGATGGACAGCCAGCCTTCATTGATGGACATTTCACCTTCAGAAACAAATTACAGCTCCACCAGCTTATCAGAAACTGCTTCAATGGAAAACAACAGAATCAGACTGTGACAGTGACAATGTAAATAACTAATGTCACTACCTCATATTTTTAACGTATTCTTGTAGCATATTGTTTTAATGCTTTTAATTTTGTGTTTAAAGTATATAATTAAGTGTATCAATTATGCTTCACTTTTTATAATCTTCTTCTGAGAATCAAAAGTGGATAAGTCCATGATCTTTAAATCCACAAAATTAATAATGTTATCTATAATGTAATCAAACTAAAAGTGTCTAGGAGTAATCTATTGTTTTATCACCTAATATTTGTAGCACAGGTGTAACCAAAAGAGCAAATCAGTTTTTTGTGGGTTTTTCTCAAATAAGGTCTTCGAGGAGATATCTTCTTTTGATTCTCATGCATTCATAATATCAAATAAGTTATTTTTAGAGTTACACTATAAATTGCAATAAATAGTCGGTTACAAATTGTCGATGATTGAGTTTCATACGAGTAACTTTTACCTTCACGCCATTTTCTGTTGTGGTTTCTTTAAACTTAAAATCACACACCACGATGGCCAGAAGATATGTCACCATCGGTAATGTCTTTTGGAAACGTGTCATAAGGAGACCATTTTCCAATTCTGTGGTGCTCTGCAAAAGAACAAAACAAATATATAAACATATTTCTGACTTTCGCTTTTGTTAAACAAAGTACAATAATTGAATATACACACCGTATTATCCAAATTAGTTTATCGTAAATTTGAGTACTATATAAATATATATATGCATACAAATAAATATATGCATACAAATATATATATGCATACAAATATATATAATGTAATTATACAAGTAAACAAATTGCATCTGTGCAGTTTTAAATATTGCACTCCCTACTGAGGAGCTTACATTTTTTTTAAGTAATGGTAAAAAATACGATTTTGTACTAATCTTCAAGTCTCTTAAAAATTGCAACCAAATTAATTAACGATATATTCATTTTAGATCAACAACAGTGAACTAGTGTAACAGTTCTAGAACTTCAGTAACAGTTCTAGTGAAACAACAGTGGCACCTCGTGGGATACAGCAAGTACAGCCGGGCTGCACCTAAATTATTAGCTTAAAATTAAAATTAATGAATTGCTTGTCAATTCTGATTATTTATTCTACTAGTTTTCTTGAATGTAGATTATAATCGCAAATGTAGAGGGAATTTCTACGGTAAGTAAAAAAATCTCCGATAAATAAATAGCCATACCTATTGGGCAATGCACAATTGAAGTGGGAAAAAACTCTCTCAAATGAACTAAATCTGACGATGGCTGAGTTGAATCCAGAGTGAAAGTTGTAAAAGGGTTACGCCGCCGTTACCATGCAGACAACATAGTATGGAATCTCCCTCTAAGCTAAATGTATATGGCGTGGGGTCAAATGCAGCCCTTAAAAATTTCATCACTTCGGCTGTACTTGTAAATTTAATGTACTAATTGGCTTGTATGTGAATGGGTGCGGATGTGTGGGTGGGAGAAGAACGAGTATTTCTTAGAATTTTTTCCACCAAACGGAAACATTTTCCGTGATAAATTACACATGTATTTTTTGTTACTTCTTAAGTAAATACTAAAAAAACCTCATAAATGAACCATTTTTAAACATATGGAGCTCCGTTATAAGTAAACTAATATATATATATATATATATATATATATATATATATATATATATATATATATATATATATATATATATATTAGGAGGATGAAGTTTAGGTATTTGAGCTTTTTTATAGCAAAAAGTCAAAGTCAATTGAATTTTTTTTTTTTTTTTGAAGAATTTCAAAACCTACCTATACGGAAAAGATGTTCTGAGGTACATTATTTAAGGGAAAAATAAAATAAAAATAATAAATTTTATGTTAAGCTCTTTGCAAGAGGGATGAAGTTTTTGTATTTAAGCTTTATAATGGTAAAATTTCAAAGTGATTTTTGTTTAAGTGGAACAGGCCTTTAGTATTTTTAAATGTTTATTGGAATGAGAGGACATATACTAAATGGTTACAGAAAAAAAAAAGCTTTAGGAACAAATTACAGCTTCTTAAGAATTAAATCAAGAAAAATCAAAAAATCTTCGGAATTACAGTAAACGGTAATCACGTTTGGTGTTGAAAACTGGCTGCTTCTGTGACTATTCGTTCTGTAGCTTGAGTACGACAAGGATACCCCTTGATAATAGGTAATACTATAGTATTGCCGTAGAAATGATTGATGGGCTTGCTATTGCTCCTGAAATCATGTCATCACTAAATCGTTCTGTCACATTCTCCCACTTAATCAAGTTCACATAATCTGTCACACAAGGGTCAAAAGTTGGTATATTTAAGATACGAATATTAATCGCTAAAAGGGTTTGGGTTGCAGCAGACCGTTTGACTTTGCGCAAATTCAAAATTCTTTGGAGGACCGATTCCTTTGTGTTATTTCTATTGTCAGCTAGCATTGATACCAGGATATTTTCTGGAAAGCCCAAACCCCCGTTTCAAAAATTACTGGATCAATGACTTTCTTCAAATCAATTGAGAAATAACGCGATAGAAAGATTGATTAATGCAAATGCGCCTGCACCATAGATTACCGATTGTTTGGTTTTGATCTTGAATCACATAGGTGCCTAGACTTTTACGATGAACGTAATTAATGTCAATAAAGCTTTGGTTGGACTTCTTCTAAGCCAAATAGAACATGAGAATTCTGTTGCGGGTGGTTGTAAACCACCTTGAGTGGCAAATCTTTCCAGAGTTTCTCTTCATCAGCCCTTCTCTGCTTTGTCCGCAGTGATGGCTTCACAAATTTCCATTGTGTCTCGTTTACGGTCACTCTTTGGCTTGTAACTGGCACACAAACCATTGTAGTGGATGCTTCAAAATCAGTTCCATATTTCATATAACACCTTCTTTGATACCTGTGTTGACAGACTACCTATTATCGCAACCAACATTGTTGTATCTATGTCATTGTCGACTCATGACCTAGCCGACCAAACGGTATAGTGGTTAGTGTGCTAGCTTCTAGACCACGAAGTTGCGAGTACGAGTCCCGTGTAAGCATGGGTGTTTGTAAATGTATGTTGGCTTGTCAAATGACGAATGTTTCGGCGCATTATAGCCCTCGTGTTGCTGACGGCACCAGATAATCGGAAAACAACCAAGTTGCCGCATGAACAAAACTTGCGATGTGCTTTCCCTGAGATAGCTTTCAGTTAATTTTCTAGCTTTGAAATCGCGATATTTGTCGTAGTATGAACTTATTTTTCTCAAAATGCTGTAGTGGTCATTTATTGGTATTAAAACTCGTTTCAAGGTCTCTCCTAACTTACTTGCAACTTATTGACACGCGGAGAAAAGTGTATTTAAATACACTGTACTTTGCTTCTCTTTTTGAATACCAATATACGCACCTTTTATTACGTTTTTCTTACGTAGGAAGCATAATCGTGGGCATATTACAGCCTGACCCAAATATAGGACAAATCATGTATTTTAACAACGCCACAGTACAGTATTAGTCCAAGTACACAAACAAATGTCACATAATAAAATTGTAATTTAATTTACAAGAACAATGCTCACCGATTAGGCGTCGAATTCCGTAAGCCGCTTACTATAGGGTTGTAGGGCTGATTCAACGGTGATATGGGTAGGGGGGGGGGGGAGTTGGGTAAAAAAGGTTAAAATGTACATTGTACTACTAATTATTCAATAATCATCACTTTTTTAAGATTTATATTGTAAAAAACAATTATTTTTAGTGTAAAATCATTTAACGAAAATTATGACTTTTTGCATTTTTTTCGAAAATTCAACCCCTTTGGGTCAGTTCAAAATTTTAAAATTAATTTTTTTAATTATTTTTCCCTAATCTCTATATCATAGAACATCTTTTCCCCATAGGTAGGTTTTGATTAATAATATTTTTTTTTCTCCATAGAAGAACGATCCACCCTAATATATATATATATATATATATATATATATTCTATTTTCTTTCTGATATTATTTTGTAAATATTGAAAGGAAACATTGGGTTTGAAGTTTGAGTGATTAAGATTATAGAATTGACATTCATGAATAAATGTGAAGGGGGGAGGAGGGGGTAGTCATTGTTCCGGCCGCACTAATATTTTTGACTACGAGCCGCCACTATGAAACAGCTCACCTCTATTAAAGTGTTGGAGAGTACGAAATGGTGAGATTGATGAACAATGCTGACGTTGAATGTAGCTTTGAAGCTCGGTTCGTCGAAGCATGGAAAGGCTTTCCGGGCGTTAATTGACTCGAACTGAGTAGCGACCAAATACCTTAAAGAAATAATTTTAATAAAAAATATAGTCCGAAAGGTAAATGCAAATTTAGGCACTTCATCGAACATAATAATGAATTTCTTACAGAATGTAGAGAAATGTTAATAGATCATGAATCCACTGGTCTGCCGCGGCAAAAATGGTCGAATTAATTCGGAAATAGACTTTGAATGATATCCGATCTAAATAATAATCAAAATCCGATTGCGAATATGTCCTAACTTGCCAAATAATGAATATTCTTTTGTATGTGGTAACGCGCTGTTCTGTATAATTTTCCATGAGGAAGAGTGCAAATGATATTTATTCTCTGGCAACAAATATGTCCATCTTTCAAAAGTGAGCCAAATTGGTGATACATATTACGTTACTGATGACGTAATATTTAATGCCAATTTTGCTGACTTTTAAAAGATGAAAGATTTTAGTGCCAGAAAATACAAACTGTCTGCAACCGTCTTAATTGAAAATTAAAGATTGATGGGATTTCAAACAAAAAATAATGCTGATTATTCGGTAAGTTATGACGTATTTGGCAATAAGATATAGTTCAACTCATTCGAGGTCGCTTGCTGAAT
Organism: Linyphia triangularis; assembly: GCA_963978545.1. Classification (NCBI taxonomy): domain Eukaryota; kingdom Metazoa; phylum Arthropoda; class Arachnida; order Araneae; family Linyphiidae; genus Linyphia; species Linyphia triangularis. Next base: position 91,104,921 of record OZ021722.1, read on the forward strand.
AGCTTCAGCCATTTTTTCCCAGTAGCAGACCAGTACATTCATAGAATCTACTAACTTTTTTCGATATTCTATAAAAAATCAGATTGATGTCCGATGTGGTATCTAAACTTGCAGTCACCTTTCAGTCCATTAGATATTCAGTATTTACGTTTTAAACACCAACGTACTTACTGTTTGTCTATCAGGGTAATAGCTTCCTCCAGCTAGTCTGAGTGGTAGTGGTTGCTACAGAAACAGGACTAATATATTTAAAATATTAATAATGCATGTAGCATATTGGCGTCTAACAAGTTACAATACGGCAAATGCATATGTCTGTATCTTGGAATCCCCGGTGAAAAATAAGGTAAAGCTTGTTTCCACATCAACAGACAGTTCTAGACAACCCGTAGGAAGCTATTTTTGCGATAGACAGTAAGACTCTTATATAATACAGAGCCACTCCAATGGTACCACAGAACTGCCATCCACAACTCACAGCTGTGACTCATTATAATAAGCTCCATGTGATTGCACGTATTGCTTAGAATTTGATAGCCTCAAGCGAAAAACACAACCTCTAGCCACAGGAGTGGCCAAATATAATAAGCCCCATAGGATTGTATGTATCGCTTAGAATGGCTTGTCTGAGAGTCTAAAGCGATGGAATGTGTTTACCAATGAAGTGGCTCTGTATAATAAGAGCTTTGTATCATAGGATAAATTAAAGACATAATGAATGTATATAAGGTTCAATTTTTACCTTTGTTCGTTTGTCTCAGGATCTACATAAGAACTCTTGTACAACCCCTTTAAGGTCAAAGTCAACGGTCCCTCAAACTCAAAGTAGAGTCTGTAGCTTCCAATGGGTAATTTCTTCGATGTCTTCAATACCAGATAATCATGGTCTTGATATGGGAAGACCTTCTCCAAGACCACTGCATTTGTATCTGCTTCGGAGGTCACTTGGACCGTAGTGATGTTGAGGTTCACCGAGTGCACCAGAAAGTAACTGCTGGGCTTCTGCAGCTCTACAATGATGGCGACGCTCCCCTTGAATATATCTCTATCCAGTATAGGATGGAGGAGAAGGTCGTAGTGTACAGGAATTATGTGCGCAGGTAAGCGGTGGTAGTACCAGGGTACAGGGCTTTCAAATTCCAACCAGGTCTTTACATCTTGGTGGTATATAGTCTTCCAATTGTGTTTGTTATTCATCACCTCAAGGCATTCTAGCCTTTGTTTGCCAGTCAAATTTGGGTATTCCTATATAGCAAAGAAAATGTAAAACTATACATTAAGTGAAGAATTTATTTATCAGTATAAATAAATGTGCAGAGTTAAAAAACTCAGCACATTTCAAACTCGGCGTGTCTGTCTGTAGTCAGCATAATTATCCAACGAATTGACCCACGATTATTAGTCAACTAATTGGTACCCATGAGGTCTGTCATTATGTTTTCGTCGAAATTGCGTAAGCGCATAAGGTAACTGCCATTGAAACAATTATGTTTCTTAGCAATTGCAAAAATATCCAAAACGATTTCGATCAAAACACTGTATTAATGCTATTAAGGTGTTTTAAAACTCCCCATTTCCAAAATTTCCGTAGAAATTCGATTAAGTTGTAAAACGTTAAAAAAAAAGATTGCCTTTTACACAGAGTTCTCATCCCTTGAGCATTGCTCATCAAAACTATTTCTCCTACGATATGACTGTCCTCGTATGACTGTTTCTAATGAATAATAATTATATAATTTTTTCTTGTAAGCACAAAAAGAAAGATTGGGTAATTATTATCGAAAACATATCACCATTTTCGCTATTTTGGTGTAGTGTTTTTAATTTAGTAATGTAAGAATTACACAGGCCAATAGTGGTTTTGGTGCCGGGGTATTTGGAGCTGATTTCGTATAAATTTTATCCCCTGAATTCAAATATGGCATTAGTTTTTGCTAGGAGCTTGAATTTCTGAGATGTAATATTTTAGTGAAAAATGCATTGCACCATTTTAAGTTAAATCCATGGATTAAATAAAAATCTAAACATGGAATTTTTATTTTTATATTTTGCAAATAGTAGTATATACAAAGATAGAGGGAAAAGTCATCTATGAAACTAATTATAGTCATTGAACACGTAGGAAGTTTCTTTCCCACTACATTTTTTAAAGCACTTAAGAAAAGTCTCTTTTTAAACTCCAGATCTGCTATCATGGTCATGTTCCCATCTTCCATGGTATAGGTCCTCCATATTTGTAATATGCTGGTGAAAACTTTCACCTTGTTCCTCATTTGTGTCTTCTAAATTTTTTAGTACTCCTAAGTTTAAGTGACTGTGTAAATAGTGTACCTTAATACTCATTTTACAGCCATGGGATTTGAAACTGTTAAGCATCTGGTTTACAGGTTCAACATAGTTTTTAGCATTGAGTTTGCCCAGAAAAAACTGCAACAAATGAAATTCAGGCTTTTCGCTGTTTCATTCATCGAATTTACGAAGGAAGGGTGCTATAAAATGTACATTGAAATGGGAGACTTATGGTAAATTCTTACCGCTATGATTTCAGCTTCAGAAGTGAATTTTTCACAGTTAGATTCTATTAGGGACCAAGGCGGCCATTGTTCCCTTTCCCTATTGAGAGTAAATGTGAATTAGTTAAATTTGGCTACAAAATGCATTTACTGTAGTCCAATTTTTACATGATAATGGAGATCTATATTCCAAATATATGCTACAATTTGATGTCAACTTATTAATCCGATTTTTCTTTTTAATTTCTCTTGCTTTTTTATTGACCGTATAAAAACAGAATTTGGAAGCAGGTTACTTTCAGAAATATCTAATCAATACATGAAAAAATAAGAATCAATATATCTGAAAATGTCGCTATACATTCTCACATTTCCTATTCTGGCGTCAAGAAATTTGCACAGTGTATGTTTGGAATTTGTGAGTCAACGCACCAATTTTCAAAACGATATGGTCTTCTGATCATTATTTTAAGCTAACTAAAACCCAATTTACTCATTATATGAAATAGTTTTAATTCGGATTGTCGTAGACTAGTTCTTGTAGTCTAATTTTTTATTTTTTTTTAAGTGAATTGAAAATTATAAATATTTGCTTTAGAATGTGAAAATAAACCATGAATTTTTATCCGGTTCATTGAATTTCAGAAAATGCCTTCAATACAGTTATTATGAATAGAAATATACTAAATTAAAATCGGGTATGCCTTTTATAATTAAAAGGTAAATTTTTCTAAATCAGAGTTAAAGCCGGTAATAATTATATTATTTAATATAATATAAAAATTTGAAATTTTCTTGACAGATTTCAACTTTAAAATTCCTTTAGAAGTACAGGGTGTCAATAAATTAGTTGTACAATGGGGTTCAAACAGTTCTGTATAACTCTGAATAACTAGGCATTATTAATCATTCATTTTCCCCAAATAATTTATGTTCAAACTACCATTCTTTGGCAATAGCATCAATGGCTAAATGGCATCAAACACCTCTCTAGAAACAAATTAGTTTGTCCCCATTCTTAAAATGTTCCATTACTTGTAAAAAGTTACCATTCCAATTCTTTTTGTTTTCCAAACAATTTAAGAGGGTCCACAGAAAGCTGGAAATTTCAGAGTTTTCACGTAAAATCACAAAATTCAGTATTTTTCATACTACATTATTTTTATATTTGATTAACAAATAGAGGAACCTGCACCACTCTTAAAATATGTTAAAGTGTGCATTTCAATATTTAAGTTCATTTAGATTACAATACATTTTAATATTTAGGTAATTAACATATTCGGATAGCAACATAAACCACTTTTATTATCACAGCGGTGATTCTCTCTTCTTTTTTTACTTTGCCACTGGTAACACTGAATTCTTTTTACAAAACATTTTTGGTGGCAGGCAAGATAACTTGTGATAATCAGAAAATAAATGGCTTCAAACTTCCAATCAATTTGCAAGTAATAAGGTATATGACATCATATTGAAGGTATTCAAGTTAATTGGTCTATATGGGAGTCTGCAAAACTAGTTCTTTCACAAGCAAAACTGTTTTTGTGAAAAAGTAAATATCCCAAAATAATCAGTGAATGAAAAGCTTCCGAAAAAATTATAAAATTTCTTAATAATAATGCAAAATTAAGATCGATACCCCGTAATCGATTGTATCTTGCACAACAAAAGATAGATCAAGAAGCCAAGTTGCAGTGGTGTTTCAACTACAACTGCAAAGAGCAGTGGTGCTCCGCTAAATATATACGACTCTGCACTGAGATGCAAAACTTTCAACATCATTACTTAATAAGTACAAAACAAAAGAAAATATCACCATTGTCTTTAGAAGTGTTCAGCAGCAAAAGATTCTATCAGATATATCAAAGATATATCAGCATATCCCCAAGAAACTAATCGTTAATGAGGCCTTACCATTGCTGACTTAATATATGAGCAGCTCACCTCTTGGCAATGCATACAAATAATTGTGAACATGATGTTTGACACACCTTCTTAGAACATAGGCCAATTACTGCCTGCATCAATGTAAAAAAGAAATTGAAACATGAGCTTCTTTGGTCATCTTGCTATCATCATGTTGGAGAAGTCATTTTGTCTCATGTGTTTGATGACTAAAAGATAGAGTCTTCCACGTCCCCAAATATAACCTTGTCTAAACAATTTTATGACAATTTTAATCATCTGGAATATTTTGATAATGAATTAGAATCTTTTGACTCTTGACTCTAAGTCAGTGAACGTACGAGCAAAAAGCATAATTGATATTCTTAGAGCCAGTGCAATCCTGACAGCCAAATCTGCCATCGATTCGGGAAAAAAGTGAGATTACTATATGGAGTTCATAAAACTTTGCCTAATATACTTAGACTTTCCCAATATTATTCAAGCAGCAAAATTAAACCGACTAGGAGCCTTGTACAAAGCACGTTGGATGATAATTGTTGTATACAATTAAAATGTGTCTTCTTGAGAAGCAAATAGTTATTATTTACTGACACAATAACTTCAAAATAATATGTGCCAATCTATGTGACTTTGCCAACTTTGTTACTTCATCTACAGTACCTGATGAATAACCTGTGGTTCTGCCATAAATGCCCCTTTGAATGACCAACGAAAGCTTCATTTTCTTACATTTATATTCTAAACTGTTCACCACATTATATGAGAGTGCAATCAGTGCCTTTAAAAACCAATACCGATATCGTACAGAAGAAATTATGTCATTGGCCCTTTAGAGCAATCAAGTTTTCCCACAAGAACGAACGTAATGCAATGTTAGCTACAAAACCAAATTCCACTGATATTGCTCCTAAATTGCAAGATAAATATGGTGTGGATTTTGAAAATCCCAATCTTCAAAAAATCTCATTTGAAATACAACTCTTCACAAAATCGACAAAAACAGAGAAATCTGGGAAAACGGCCAAAATTTACTAAACGAGGGTACTTATATGAACTAAATTGAAATTAGAAAATTAGTAGTACATGATTCTTTATTATATATAAGACCCTTTTATTGTATATAAAAACAGTCCAATTGCATTATTTCATTAGAATATACCTTTAATTTATTTTTTTTTACTTCGGATGCATTTTTTTCAGAATTTCCATTTTATTGTATATTCCAAGTGCCAGGGGACCACATACATGTTATTCAATTTTTAAAAACTTTTATGTATAATATTTTTTTAGCAATTCAAACAAAAATAACTTAGGGACAAACCATTTCTAGGAAATTTTTAGAAACATGGGGCGTTTGATGCACCCTATTCTGTATGCGGGAAAAAAATTATACCTAGTTATTATGAGTTATAAAGATCTATTTAAGCTCCATTGCCCGACTAATTTATAGACACCCTGTATATATTTAGTACATATGACGAATGTATAAAGATATGTATACCTTGATATCTTATTTTAAGATGTCGAATATTGTATATAGGATGTGTATTGCGAGTTCTTCTCAAGTGGAATTTCATGTTAAATGTGTTCACGTTAAAAGAATGAAAATCATACCAATCACACCAATTGATACCCAACGTGGATAAGTAAAATAGAGGTAAAATAGAGTTAAAATAAAGTTAAAATAAGTTTATGTTAAGCTTGTTCATGTTAACGAGATACGACTGTATAACATTTCATAGTAAATAACTAATCTTCAGTGTGTCCTAAAAATTCCCGTTATCCAAGATTATAAAAAAAATCTTTGCTCGTGTTTTTATCTATGTAACTTAATGTATGTTCATTAATTGTATAGCATGTGGCATCGTCAACTGGTATAATGTTCCTATAAAACCATCTCTGGAATTTGGTATGACATGGGAATTTGTCAAAGTTAAACTCAGCTGCTGTTCCACCTGATTGTACTTTAGATTAAATCTCTTGATCGGTGAATCTTCGTAGCCATTGAATCATATCGATATGATGGTGTGTAGCAACAAAATTGATTTCGGATTGTTGGAAACTCCTGTTTGAATTTCTTAGCTATCTATTACCTATTTATTATCATACGAGAAAGCAAGTTTTCTGGATGGGCAAAAAGTGTGCTACTCTCAATTACTGGGTCAATGCCTTTCCGCAAGTTTTCTGGCAGGAATCTTGACGATTTCATAACTCCAAATACATGTTCTTGTCCATTTGTTAAGTACTTTCTTTTCTTGATATCTGGGTGCACGGTAGTGTACCCACCAAGTTCATTGCCTATCTTTTACTGGAAGCAACTCAGCAGTATTTTGACCTCCCATATCTGATTTCCTTCATTTCAAGACTAAATTGTATTCCATTTTCCGCTTGAAAGTCCTCCCGGAAAGTGTTCCTCCTTATAGTATGGGTAACCCAATAATGAGTGGTCCATGTTTGATGTTTCAATACAGTATAATCCTCTTATAGCTGTTACTAAAAAATCACATACAACAAATTTAGTTCAATACTTTCTCGAAGCGAATATAGCGCCCTCTAACAGTAATAAATTGAAGTTAGTAATTTATTAAATTATATGAATTTTGTTATGATTTCGTTCTGATTAATTTGTTGCTTGTTGGAAGTTTTCCATATTTCCTCCCATTCAAATGAAAATGCGTGTAACTTCCCCTTTGAAAGACCTCATGGAAGGCGTTTTCATTAAATTTTGATATCTCTGAGTTATCCAATGTTACACTGTCTTAATAAAGTGTAGCCCTCTTGTTTAAAAAATATATATATATAATATACAATTCAGTACTTTCAGACACGACTACAGCGCCCCCTACCAATATCTTCTTTCAGAATTGGCCAGAGATTTTATGGCGTAATTGCTATACGGAGCCGTACTGCACCAAAATGTTTTTTGTTTTTTTTTACAAAATGAAATACTCTACTGTTCAGTCTAGTTAATTTTGACCATGAGTGGTTCTTCACATGGTCTCTTATTTGAACTTTTAATTGTTTTGGTTAATAAATGTTTTATTTTCTTGAACCCACGTATTTAATAAATTTACTTAACTCATCGAAATATAAATGCAACATTTACCACCACACTGGTGCACCAGATAACGACCTTTTGCATGCTAAATAGATTAGTGGTTGACTTTACATGGGATGAGTAGCCATCAATGGATGGGAAAGGAAATACTTGTTAATAAATTATGTACAATACTACTGGAATATGGAAAGGATGAAATGAAGTGGTATAAATAAAATAGCTGGCATATTTTTATAAATAAAAATACAAAATAAATGGTACGTTATAAAGTTGGGGATTGGAATTGCCAGTTATTCCAATTCTAGATATATATTCTGGATAAATATATTTTATTTGCATAATAACAGGTACCTTTGAACTTCTGATGCACGTCGCCTTCGCTTGGGATTTTCAATTTGCATTCTTTCCAATTCGTCCTCTAAATATCTATTCCATTTATCATTCCAGTCATCGACAGGGGGTGGTGCTCCATATATGCGAACAAGATATCGAAATCTTTCGTCGATCCTGGAATAAAGAGTGTTTGAGTGCAATAAAATGTATTTGAAATTTTTAATTGCATGAAATTAAAGTGTAAGCTTTAATTTGGTTAATATATGTATTTTGGAAAAAATTTCTTGTGTGAGGGATTTTAGAAGTTAGGGATTAACTCATGCGCCAACCGCAAACCAGCGAAAATTTTTATGGGAGCGGAAATTAAATTTTAAAAGTTAACTAAGGTGGCATACATTCTTAATCGAGGCACAACCAAAACTGAAATCAGAGATTGGCATTTTTTTGGTATCACTGTCTTTGTAGCTATAACTTTTCTTCAAGCTTATGATTTTTTGCACGAAATTTTTTTTTGTTTATGACATTTGGTGTTTTTTCTAGTTTTCAAAAATAAATTGGGGGGGGGGGGGAGATATCAGTACTTTTTTTAAAACAGTTCATGTGCAGTAGAAATTCATTATGATTTTAACAAACAATATATCTCAAAAAGCAGTTTCGTGAATTTCCTCTGAGGATGAATCCAAAGTAAGAATTAATAATAATATTGCTGGGACGGGTTCGAAAGATTTGAAGCCAAAGCAGATCAAAATTTGCAGAAATTTATTCCAATATAACTCTTCACAGATTCCTTTACAACTCCAGAACATCTCGTTCTAGTAGACAGAATACAGCTCTTTTCACAATAGAGCACAAAACAGCAGTTAAAAACTTGACAACACAACTGTTCAAATTGCTGCAAAAGACAATGCAATACAGTTCGCTTTCGAACTACTCTCTGAACGCTCATTGAGACTCAGTAATTCCAGTCAACTAATGGACTCAGCTAACAAATAACTCAGTCAACTACTGACTAACCGAACTCAGTGACTCCAAAATCAGTCAACTAACTCCCCGCTCACTTGGCCGTTCTTATATAGGGGAGGAGAACATTCTTGAAATTTCTAGAGGTAGATATTTGGAGAACTTTCCAGATCGTAGTCGAAAAGTGCTATACATGTACATGGGATACGTGTACCGAAAATGTCTCCAAATGGTCGCCAAATTTGGCGATAAAAATTAGTCGCCAAAACCGTCGCCAACTTGGCTCTATCCCGCCAATTTAGTGATATTGCCATTACCATAATGTTGAATGCCCTGCTCCTTAAAACTCGCTTCCCAGAGTTACCTCTGTAAAACTCGTTATCAAGCATCAAGACCCGTATTGCAGGGAAGCCAAGCTCAGACGAACTATTGCACTGCCTTATGCGAGATGAACATAAATTTTACTATTTACAGAATTAACACTACGAAATATTTACAAATATACAAAAATTCGTAACAATAATATTGTAGAGTTGCTGTGGAAAACAAAGTTATACACATTAAAAAAATTTATGATAAAGTAAATTACAATTACATTGTAAAAATAGATATACCTGTGCTTGTCAAATAAATATTATTGCACTATATAATGAACTTTTAATAATTATTAAACTTAGAAAATTAACCCATAAAACTACAATTTTTACTTATTTGAGGTATTTTTAGCTCAGGTTGATTTATAGAGTTTGTCGCTCTGTCCCACGAACTAGTTTTTTCCTCCTACAAAACTCGATAAAATGCATTGTCATCGACAGCGAGTCAACCTGTATAGTTTCAGCTTGATTGGAGTTCTGAAATTAAGTTAAGTTGTCCTCGTAAGATGGAGCTTAAACTTAACCTTATTTTATTTGTTTAACACGAAATCTCACATAATGAAATCCCGTTTAAGACGAAAAAAATGAGCTCTATAAACCATTAAAATGAAACCTTGCAACTTTTACTAATGCAGCAGAATAATGCCTCATGTGCAAAAAATAATTTGAAGAGGCAGAAACATTATAAACTAGGGGTTTGGAACATCGCACAACTTTCAATTACACTATAATACTGACGTGGATTTGTGTCATCTACAATATATATATTTTCATCATTCATTTAGTAAAAATTGACAGTTTGGCGATATTTTTCGTGGTAATTCTTGGGTGTGTCTTATAAAAAAAAAAATTTAAAAAAAAAAAAAAAATCCATCAAAAGGATGATTTGGGCGATATATGATGTATTGATAATTTTTTTTATTATCCTTACTTATAAGTGAAACTGAGCAGAGAAGAGAATGATGATGAGGTATGCTAAAGGAAAGAGAAAGGCATTCTTTTTCGACTTTTTACTCCATTAAAGCATTGTTACGGGGGATGCTTCGAACACCTTAAAAGGCATTACAGTTGCGATTTTGGACAAAATCGTTAGAGCCGTTTTTCAGCAATTAATAAATAAAAGACTTTTTCAATGGCAGCTACCTTATGCGCAAGCGCGATTTTGTGGTAGGTAACTTTAATGGTGGGTCCCTGTGCCATAACCAACCCACTCACCAAATTTGAACATCATAGCTCAATTTGTTTGAGAGTTATGCTGACCACAGACGCACATACTCACACACAGACCAACATTTTTTCACGACTCCTTTTTTGAAATCAGGATTCAGGAAATCAAATTTACATAAAATGTTGACCAAGAAATTCAACAATTGCTGAGATTTTCTTGACGACAAAAAGGTAGACGGTTTAATACGTAAGTACCAATTGACTTTTCTTCAACGTATCGTTACATTTGCAGCTACGTAAAATAGTTAAACGACTAGATACCAGCCAAATCAAAGTATTTATACAAATTAAGGACTATACGTTGAAATAATAAATCTAGGGACACCGCAGTGTTCCACCACTAAGTTCGATGTCAAAGTCCAGTCAGATGCTTTGCCGCAAGACAAAAGAAATCTCTTAAGTCTGGAAGCATTATCTGTTATTTGAAGTCGCACTACAAGTGCAAAGTAGCTGAAGCAAATGAAATGAGTTTAATCCGAAATAACTCTAGCCTGCCAAACTCTGATTGCCTATGGGATTACTCCCTAACATGGGATTTCACAACTTTTTCTGACTCATTGTTTTACTTGGTGGGCTTTTTTTTTTTTTTTTTACAACTTTTAGTTGTTTTTTGGGAGATTTAATTTATTTAAAAAAATATAAAACATTCAACTATACTTACGTCTCCCCACTTTTCCATTTCCTGTAAAATTCAGAAGCATCATCGAGGCACTTTGATTCACCCAAATGACACATCTTGCGTACGATAAATACACTCAGTTCACTGAAATTCAAAAAGAAAAAAATATATATTGCATCAGATTGATAGTCACCCAATCAGTGTTTGAATTTCTGCAACTTATCAATTAAAATTTTAAAAGAATAAAAACAATAAATATACTTTAAATCTCACTTACTAAGGTTCTTTGAAATGGTAGCGTTTGGGTGCCAAACAACAAAAAAATGTGTGGGGTAGGAAGCATGGGCGCCCCCAGAAGGGAGCATAGAAGTGCACTTGCACCTCCCTGGCTCTTGAAAATTTACAAAAAAATGAGGGAAAAGATGTAAATTCCAAGATAAAAAAAAGCACATATGCAGTTTATACTTTTATGTTACAATGAGCATTATTTTTTTTATTAATTTAGTCTTTTGTTTCTTTCCTCTGTCGTTTTTTATAGCTACTTGCGAGACGATTTTCTGGCTCTTGTTGTCTACGATTATTAGAGGTTGATGAGTAGAAGTATTTATTCCTTTTATTGTATAATCATTTCCTGTGTAGTTTTAAAAATTCTAGGAAAATGTTTTGTTTTTTAAGTCATCAGATATACCATCTTGAAACCTATTTTCAGAATTTAATTGAAGATATTCCAATACTGCCTTCGTGTTTCATTTTTTTTTTTTTTTTTTAAATATATATATCCGAAACTAGGAAGAAAATTAAAAAATTTTACTCTTCTGTATTTTTGCCTCTTTGAGTTTTTCTATTCTAAATACTGTAATACTGTATCTTGAAAGTCGTGAGATCTAGTTGGATGAAAGAAAGAATCGTTAAAAATATATATTTTAATATTTTTACCATTTTGTATTTCTTTCTCTTTCACGAGGTTACGCTTTCAAAAATATATACCAAGAATTTTAACTATTATCAAAGAGTATAATTTAAAATGCATAATTATTAATTACCATTTATTTGATAAAAATCTAGTCTTGCACCTCCTTGCAAATATTCCTGGGGGCGCCCATGGTAGGAAATCTTTTTTTTTTTTTAATTTGTGGTATGAAAATATCTTTTAGAGAGCCACTAATGTTGTTGTTTCAACACTCAAGAGCAGCATTGGGTATAGGATACCCAGGGGGTGAATTAAAAGTGTTTTTCCCTCATAAATTGTTACATTGAGAAGGTAACTTTGAGTGTGGGAAAAAATTCTACTATCCCTACTACAAATCCCCCTACAATAGTCATCTTGAGATATGAGAACTAACTGAAATATAGGTGAGCGTAAAAATATAGGTGAGCGTTTTTAAATTAAAGCTAAATGATCTAATAAGTATCTTAACGTACATTAATTCCCCTTTTAAATGCCATTGGGATATTTTTTTTTATCTATTAATTCCACCTAGATATGATAGTTTGAATGAAACACCTTATTTTAAGAATTTGTTTTTTAATTTTTGCTGATTTTTTCTATGGTATTTAAGAGTACAATTATTTTTAGAAACATTATATGGATATATTCTTTTTCTACACTGTTTGAGGTTTAAACTGAAAAAAAAAAAAAATTCTAAATCGTATAATTTAATCGATAGATATTATTAATCAAAGACATACGGGTATGGCATACCCATGTGCTTCTGAATCGGGAAGCTTCTCTAGGGGGTTAAAAAAGAACTTAGAAAATAGTAAACACAGGGCACAACTTGTATGAAAAGCTGTATTCCAAAACTTTTAGAACTTAATATATAAGGCGAAATGGCTATTATATAAACCACATTTGGTCCGTTCTGGCATGAATGGTTTTAAAAAAACAGGATATAAACATAAAAAATTGTGGTATAGATCATAATGGAGCTCAACCACTTGCACCCCCCTAGCTCTTTTATTGTATAATCATTTCCTGTGTAGTTCTCAAAATTCTAGGAAAAATATTTTGCTTTTTAAGTCATCATATATACTATCTTGAAATCTATTTTTAGAATTCAATTAAACATATCCAATACTGCCTTTGTATTTCATTTTGATTTTTTTTTTTTTTTTAACTAGGAAGAAATATAATGTTACTCCTCTGGTGTTTTTGCATCTTCGTGTTCCTCTGTTCTAAACACTGTCTCTTAGATGCCGTGAGATCTAGTTGGATGATAAAAATATATATTTATTTTAATGTTTTAATAACTTTTTTTTTCTTCTTTTTAACAGGGTTGCGCTTTCAAAAACATATACCATGAATTTTTTAAAACCATTCTCAAAGAGTGTGATTTAAAATGCATAGCTATTAATTAAAAATTCTAAAAAATTAATAATTTTGATAAAAATCTAGTCTTGCACCCCCCTGCAAATATTTTTGCGGGTGCAGATGAGCTCAACTCATTTGAAAAATCGCTAATCCTGAAGTTCCTGGCAAGGATAATGCGACTGAAAAAAAAAACACGGTCTCTATTAAAGCGTTTGTTTTAGTTTTTTAAATTATTAATTATTCAATTGTGAAACGTGAATGAAACTCCCTATTCGGCCAGTAGTCATATGCTTGTCTCAATGATTAACTCAAGAATGTCTCAGTACATGTCGTAATAAGGTGAAACCGTGAATAGCTCATTAATTCAATTATGGCCCCTTAGATCGAGTTCACATTTACATGGAAAACTGTGGTATTTCTAGAGCTATTCCTAGCAATCCAGAGTTCCAACCAGATTAACCCCATGGGTACAGATTTATTTGGGAAAATTCTTGCGTTTTGAACTTTTGGTTCAAAACAATAAAGGAACTTTAAAGGAACACAGCCAAACAAATTATTTTTTTAAAGTATAGTTAAACCAACCGATGTTTTACTTAACCAATCATGGCTCTTGTGACATTAAAATCCATTCAATCAACCTAGTTTGAATGACGAAATAGGTTCGTCATTATTAACAAGCAAAACAAGTGCATGACGAATCTCAGCAGTCAAATGTACCCAAAGGGTTAAAAGAACGCTTTAATATTAGATCAAAACCAATCGGTGGCTCACCCATCATTATTATATGATAAATCTGAATAACTATTTGCTGATAGTATAACCGTAGTGCTCACGACAGTTTTTTCAAATGTCTGCCTTATCAACTGTCGATGATAGATTCTGTGACTACTGGGTTGTAACGGGTAACGGGACACCAGGGTACGATTCCGGAGAAGGTTGGTTGGTTGTAGTTTAACGGCACAAGGGCAACACAAGCTAATCCTTGCGATAATGCTACAAACTTAATGAATTATTATATTGTCATCGGTCCATGATAACTATGCCAAATTTCAAATTAATCCAACGTTTTGCTGTGGTCGAAAATCGAGTTCCAAGATTCCATTACATAGATATATACGAAGCTAATAAAAGCGTGTTAACCCCTTGGGTACGGATTTATTTGGGAAAATTCTTGCGTTTTGAACGGTTGGTTCAAAAAAACTAAAGGAACTTTAAAGGAATACAGCCAAACAAATTATTTTTTTAAAGTATAGATAAACCAATCGATGTTTGGTTGGTTGGTTGTATTCAGATTATCTGGCGCCGTCAGCAACACGAGGGCTATAATGCGCCGAAACATTCGTCATTAGACAAGCCAACATACATTTACAAACACCCATGCCTACACGGGACTCGAACCCGCAACCTCGCGGTCTAGAAGCCAGCACGCTAACCACTATACCGTTTGGTCGGCAAATCGATGTTTGACTTAACCAATCATGGCTCTTGTGACATTAAAATCTATCCAATCAAACTACTTTGAATGACACACGCACAATAACGGGTAATCAGGCCGGGCCCTACAGCTTAATGTAAATTCCGAACCACAACGAACATCTAATCCAGGATTCGAACCCGGGAGCTTTGGCATGCGAGGCCGGAACGCTAACCACCCAGACACCAGGTCTACGTTGTTAGTTTGGATTAATTTGGTTTTCAATTTGGAGATTTTTATCCTGTATCCATCTAACGGAACAGTTTCGAAGTTGCTTATTAAAGAGTAAGAACTAATGTTACAGACGGCCGAAGCAGGATACTTTTGTCCATCTGATAGCTGTGGGGATAGCGCTCTGACCTCGCATGCTAAAGGTGCCGGTTTCGAATCCAGTGTTAGGGATAAAAAACTGTGCATAAAAATAGGTTGTTGAGCCTACAAACCAACCAACTAATGTTACAGAATAATTCCTATATTAAAATATTACTTATTTTTGCACAAAATGCAATATGATGTATGTTTATAATAATTTTGGGAATGTTTCACTATTTGTTTAACATTTGAAGCTAGCAACTTGCCGACCAAATGGTATAGTGGTTAGTGTGCTAGCTTCTAGACCGCCAGGTTGCGGGTTCGAGTCCCGTGTTAGGCATGGGTGTTTGTAAATGTATGTTGGCTTGTCTAATGACGAAAGTTTCGGCGCATTATAGCCCTCATGTTGCTGACGGCGCCAGATAATCTGAATACAACCAACCAACCAAGCTAGCAACTTAGTGGAAGGAATTTTGTTAGAGTAAACAAAAACTAGATAGGTATGTTTGTAAGGTGTCGACAAAACATTGCTTGGTTTACATTGGAAAGTTACTCAAAAGTGAAAAAATTATTAATATTTGTATGTATAGGAATGATTTTTTCAAAGTTTTAATTATAGCAGAGAATTGAATAACAAATGGAAAAATAACTGGTTGGTTGTTTTTAGGTTATCTGGCGCCGTTAGCAACACGAGGGCTATATTGCATCAAAACATTCGTCATTTGACAAGCCAACATACATTTACAAACATCCATGCCTTACACGGGACTCGAACCCGCAATCTCGTTGTCTAGAAGCTAATATGCTAACCACTATACCATTTGGTTAGTGGAAATATAACTGGAAAAGGTATATTTCTCTATTATAGTAACTTCATCAGGGGATGACTACTATAATCAACGCCAAAATACGAGAATTTCTCTGTATATGTCATGGCAAAACTTAGTTGGTTTTAACTTAAAATTGTTTACAGAGGTCATGTTTTTTTTATATTTCACTTTGAATTTAGATTCATTTGGCATGTGCTTCTAATGCTATAAGGCAAAGACATTAATTAGTGGTGATACTAAAACACCTAATGGAATAACTGTGAAGCTGATAAAATAGTTGCAAGTTCCTGACTTTCCTTACAAATCATTTCGTTAATTGAAATAAATAAAAAGTTGATATTTTCAAAACTCATTTAAAGTAAGCAAAATTATATTGCAGAATCAATATAGGTTTTATATTTTCAAAGTATTAAGGGAGTTGCACTTTGTTTTCCAAAGGGTATTTTATAACCAATTTGGTAAAAATAAAATCCAACCTACTTAAATCAGTGGAAACGTGTCCACTATTCTTCCATTCGAGCCCCTTCCGAACCAACACTTCAAGTCCAAAAAAAAAAAAAAAAAGCTCGAAACTAGTGGAATGTTCTTGTCTTGCTCCCCCCCCCCCCTCCTCCTCCCCTTGCCTTCTCTCAGAGCAATTTGCTGCAAAACGCGCTTTTCAAATCGTTCAGAAAAAGTTTGTCTTTTTGACAACTGTTCTTTTCCACCACTCTATTGGGGCGCTAGTTTTCAATGCATCCAGATCATTGATCCCGCTTTACTGAAACATCTTTGAACTTGGTTCTCTTGTCAACTTGCTTTCCGGGAGTTCCAGAATTTTCATTAAGAACATTACTATTCAATATCAAGTTAAACATAAATTATTGCATTGCATGAATGTATTTTATCCTTTTTGGCTCCCTGCCCTGTATGTAGCTTCACAAATATGAGTATATTATCATTTTAAAGCTACTAAGTTTGAAAAAGCTGGTATTTTCAATCAGCACAAAATTTGAAATAGAAAGTTTTAAATAAATTACCTGAGATACATATGTTTTAAAACAGAGTTAAATCTCATACACATCTGTTTTCTTCAAAAGAAATTAATAATAACTGCATGATTTGATTTTTACTTGGAGAAGTCATTGATACGCTGTTTCTTTTATGCAAATTTACTATAGAATGTTTAAATTAATAACAGTTGTGAAATCGCTATCATGCGTATGTACTTAAAATAATTGTATATTTCTATTTCAGCTGCTATCAGCCAAACACAAGCTACGATTGGTTGGTTAGTTTATACGCTCAACGACCTTATTTTTTGCGCAATGACGGCTAATCAAGACGGGATCTACAGCTTTACGTGGATTCCGAACCACAACGAACATCCATGCCTAATCCAGGATTCGAACCCGGCAGCTTTGGCATGCGTGGCCAGAGCGCTAATCATACAGTCATAAGATGGGCCACAAGCTACATAAATGGCTAAACAGGCTGAGATGGAAGAGATGCCTAGTTAAAAGCGATGGTTTAGAACCGCGCTTGACCGGAATGGGAAAAGGTCAAGGTTGCAACAAATCTAATAAATTACATTTTACCCTAATTTATATTAAATAACAACAAATATAATCCACAAATTGAGAGCAAAGTGTCCTTGTTTTTCTTTACTTTACAATTGCTGTTTCGATAAGGTTCTTTCAATAGTTGTTGAAATAATGGGATTTGCGTGGGATATTATATTGAGTACCGTAAAATGGGGTGAATCGGAACACTTTTCCATTTCCAAAGTAATAATCGGTTGTAACAAGATCGTTAAGGAACATATTTTTGATATTGAAACTTGGGTCTTACCTTCTTTAAGAATCAACCCAAAATTTTTTGTAAAAACTAGGACTTTAATTTATTTTGAATTTTTTCATAGTGTTCCGATTCACCCCGCAGAAAAGGGTGAATCGGAACACTCGTTACAATTTTTGTCTGATCTTATTTAAATGTTTACTGGATGGCAAAAAACAAGTAATAATGCATTGTGGTAAATAGGAACACAAAATTATCATAAAAAAATCATTTAATATGACGGATAAAATTTGTGTTTGTCAATTATTGTCAAAACAAATCATAAGTTTCAAAGCCTATGAACTCTTCTCCTATAACTCATCCAAATAGTCTTTAAAATTAAAAATACTTTTCAATCTACTTTATGTTTGCGTGTCGTACGATTGCAAATTCTGTAAACTATCTTGAGAAAGTAGAAAAGCATCCACATTTGTTTCAGAAAATTTCTTCGTTCATAAACACTTTTTGTAAAACACACTTATAAAGCAATAATCTTGTGGGTGTAAAACTTTGCTCACATCGAGTCTTCATACATTTTTCCATCTAACTTAAAGATAACGGAGTCATTTAGAGAAAAAAAACAATGGAACAATCGGGTTTTCTGCCATGCGGAAACTAGACTCTTCTTCTGACATTTATTCAAGCCTGCAGTCTTGATTACTATCTTGAAGAGAGTAATTAGATTTTTCTTCAGTCGTTGAATCTTGTGTGGAACATAATCTTGCCAAAAACAGCTTTTTAATATCACTTTTCAAGTGTACCGATTCACCCCGCAAATCTCAAAATAAGGACGAGACAAAACATAAAAATTCGTAAAATAAAAAGTTTTTAAAACCAAGTTAAATTAAATATGGCATGTTGTTGTGGATGTTTATACTTATCTAAAAATATATTATTTAATTCTATAACTGGTACATGTTATTAATTACGGGATAAGTTTTGGAGAGGTTAAAACTCATTGGATTGTATGCGCGCTGTTTCAGATTTTTTTTTTTTTAAAAAATGGACAGTGTTGAAAACTTAACAAAACATGTTCCAAGATTTCAAACATGTTAACCAAATGAGAAACATATATATACTGAATAAAACTGCTTTATTTGTGTAAAATAATTTATTTTTTTGTAATTTCATGAAGTTTCATTCCGATTCACCCCTCTGTTCCTATTCACCCCATTTTACGGTATATAACATGATATAAATTACTTGTAACTCCAACTAAAATTCAGCATATAAATTATTAATAATGTATAAGTTATATTTTCTTGTATCACTACACATTTTCTACCCTTGATATACTTTACAAATTTGGATAATCTTTATGCAGGAGAACTTCTGAAAAAATTAAGTGGAGGCTGAACATAAATTGGAAATTATTTAGCTGCAGAAAAAAATTATAGATAGTGCTTGTAAAGAATAGTATAGAAGTAAATGGAAGATATTTAAATGTTGTGTTTTTGTTTTAAGAATTGACAATTTCCTTCCAATAATCACAGCAATTAATGTAATTTGAATCTTAGATCAACATTGGAGCACGTCATAATGAAAATTTTCTAATTTAATAATTCTATTATTCAAGATCATTATTATAAGTTACTGGTAGAAATAAAAGCTACAAAAAATCGTATAATCCATGCCGCATATTTAATTTGGGTTATATATTTTAACTTTCTATAATGAGATTTTTTGTGTAGTGTTAACTAAATCTCTTAATGCTTATCTTTTTCAAGTCCAATTGATGTTCACTTCTCATTTAGTGATTTTTGCATGAGCTTTATCTTTCTGTTCCGTACTTTTATCCACATGTATCAAAGTACGGAACGAAAAGATGATGCTCATGTAAAAAACACTAAATGGGAAGTGAACATCAATTGAGCTTAAAAAGCAGCCTGTGGAAAGCGAACCATTATTAGTTTGTCGTGGGACTGCTAATTTCAAATTAATGTAATTCGACATTATAAGGCGAATTTTCGTCGAGTCGATGTGGGATTGCTAACGGTAGCCAGAAAACTGATATTGGGGCACTGTTGGGCCGTTGAAGGCAACAACAATGTTTATGTTGTGGCTAAGCGGCGGCTCAGACAAAATTTTCTTCCACTTAAGGCTGTCAATTGTAGGGCCACTGTTGTACACTTGCAGTTTGGCTCTAGTTAATGCAGGGGAAGCAGTGGGTAAGTGATGACTGACCATTAAGGGTGGCCAGACATCAACGGCCAACTGCCGGCCCTCACTGCTGTCCCTAGTGTAGGCCAGACGGTCACTTTTATGCACTGAAAAGTAAAGGCCATCCGCTAATGGTTCAGCAATTCAAGTGATGGCCACAGTCAGTCACCCAGTGCTGGCCCAGATGATTTGTTTTTACTGGGTAAGCATAGATAAAGTAACTTATTCCTCATTTCAAAGGGTCGAAAGATTCGATTCAAAGAATAGCGCAATCTCCCTTTTCCAAAGGAGTCACAACTCTGCAATTCGATACATGTATCAATAATCTAAGCAATTCGAATGTCGATTAACTAATTTGAAAGGGTCGAAAGAGGGTTAGACCCCTTCCAAACGAGATCCCCTTCCTATTTAATCGCAACTCTTTAATTAGGTACACATATCAGTTAACCTTTAACTGCTGTGGTAGGGTGGTTTGAGGTTTTTGGCGCAAGAGCAACACATGGTCCATACTGCGCCACACAAATTTGTGAACATCAATTTAAAGTTTAAGAAACATAGTATTAGAAAAATTAATATAAAAGACAAAGATGAGATATTTTAAGGGGTGGAAACATTTCACAAAAAATGACTCGAGGTCTGTCAGACCGCTTACAGCAGTTAAAGGTTAAGCGAAACATAAAAGTAAGCTCTTCCGATCTCATTTAAATAATTTGAAAGAGTCGAAATGGAGTCAAAACGTTGCATGCGAGGAATATATCTATACCCTACTTCCAATATGGTCACAATTATAAAATTTGAAACAAATGTCAATAACGGCAAACATTGATAAAGTAAGGTATTCCGACTTTGATAAAACCAATTTTCAGGGGTCGGAATGATACCGAACATCAGAGCCTGAATTCCTTTCGATTACGAAAAATGCACATGATAAAATTTTGTAGAGAAGCACGGATGTTCAGCTAGTGTATTTATACCGTATTTATAACAAACATTCTCGATGTCGAAATGATATTTTCTATTATTTCCTAAAATTACTAACGTGTGTCTACAGTAAAAATATTACCTTACATATCTATATGAATTCACTGAAGAATGATTCAGTAAAGAATGAATTATAAGTTCGTTACAAATTTTGTTATTGCTTACTTCTCTAAAGGATTATTGGAGTTATTCCATCCCAGTCTTTCATATGTGACACCAGCTAAATACCTCACATAATTCTGAAAAGAGCAGCGTGAAAATTAACGAGTCATTGTTCCAAAAATTGGTTCCCATTTAGCAGAAACCAACATTTGGTGCTTAGTTTCACTATTTAATGTGCTTAGTTTCACGATTTAATGTGCTTAGGTCATTAAATCGTTAACTAAGCACTAAATGTTGGTTGTAGCTAAATGGGAACCAATTTTTGGTGTAAGGTAGATCCAAATATTTAACAGTGTATAATTCTGATTTCAAAATTAAATTATTATAAAAATGGTGCATAGTTTGATCACCAAATAATAAAATAATCTGTTGAAATTATAATCTGTAATCGGGTCGATTGCGCCGAAAAATGTTAACGATCCCTCTTAAGGGGTCTGTCTACTTTGGATGTATAAAAAAACGCTATTTTTATTATTATTTTTTTTAAGCATACTGTTATGTTTATTGATATAAAACTTGTTGGGATTAACAAAAACATTCATAAATTACACAAAAAAAATAATAATTTTAACCACTTTTTTAGTGTGAAAATGCCACGTAAACAGGAGTCCTGAAAAAGTAGATAGGTGTGCGCTGTTGAAAAACCATATATTCTGTACACTTATCGCTATATCCCGTACAAGAACTATTGCAAAATTTTAGTTTGTAATTTTTTTTTTTTTCAATTTTATTATTATTATTATTTTCACACTAAAAAAGTGGTTAAAATCAATAATTCTTTTTTTTTTTTTTTTTTTTTTTTTTTTTTTTGCAATTTACGATGTTTTTATTAAGCCTAACAAGTTTTATATGAATAAACATAACAGTATTCTTTAAAAAAATTAATAAAAATAGCGTTTTTTTCATGTATTCATCCAAAGTAGACAGAGCCCTTAATCCCTGAAGAAGATGTTTAATTCTTACCTTGAGTAGGATTTTTGTGTCCGCATCTAGATGTTTATTCATCTCATTGAAGACCTCATCAGCAGTCTTCCATGGTGTGTAATGCTCCTCGTTCTTCAGGTACATTGCCAAGGTTAAAAAGACATCAAAACTCACGTGACCTGCCTCAGCTAGGTGAAAGGAGTCGAACAGGAGGTTGGAATGATCCGATGGGGTCAGAGCCTATGGATAAAACCTAGACGTAAGAAATTAAACTCTTAAACCGATGACACGCCAGTTCATCATACTACTGCATTCAATGGACAATTTCCGCATTTTTTTTTAAAACGAGTGAAATTAGTTCATATTTATGAAGAATTTCTTTCTAATTCCAAATATTTAAGCAAGAGTTCTTTGAAAAAATTAGTTATTTAAATATTAAGAAAAGAAAATGCCCCAAAACCGAGCCAAAACCAATCTGATTAAAACACTCAACAAAATCTGTGACGTCAAAGCTTCCTCCCATTTCTTTGGCTATCGTGAGGTTTCTGCCAAATTGTTGGAGTTGAAATATTTGGCGTTGGTTGGCGTTGGCGGTTGGTTTGGAGTTCTAAACCATTGCCATATCCCCTACAGGTTGGCGCGATTTGTGAAAAAGTTGCAAAGCTGGTTTCCGCTGCCGCATTTCAAGCCAAGATCTTTGGGAAGTTTTGACGTCTCATTCAATTCGAACCGAATGAATCGTTTTCTCGCCAACGTGTTACAGGAGAACTTTGAGAGCAAATTTAAAAAATAATAATAATAATAAAAAGCGCATTGAGCAGAAATTTGTCTGTTTATAGCCTTTTCGAAACATTTAGAATTGAATTAAAAAAAAAAAAATTAAAATGCGGGAATTATCCATTACGATGGCTGAATTGAGGGATCATTGTCACGCGCTTATTTCTGGCAGCCAAATCTTTGCTGTATCTATTGTTCTCAGCAAATATTGAGAGAACAAAATTTGCTATGCCACACTTATTAATCGTCTTGTCTTGCATTTAATACTGAAATGGTTCTTCTTGGCGTTAACAAAACATGATCCGGTTCAGATCCAGTGACTCTTAGGAAGTTGACGATTTGGCGCCGAATGTGGCAACCATAGACTTATTATAATTACTAGACTGCGCGCTCCCACTTCACTCCACTATACAACGAGGGTGAAACCAAAATAAAACACATGGGAGGAGAATTTTTGGGAGTAGGGTAGCAGATTTGTCTGATTTCCTCTCCTTTTGGCACTGCCCTAGTTACATAAAGGAATAATTTTATGACGTAGTTATCTTGTGTGTTAAATTGTTGGTTGATTGTATTCCTCTGGAACTATAGGTATAACTTTTCCGATCCCATGTGTTTTAAAAAAGCTTGTGAAGTTTTGCTCGGTTTCCTTGATAAAATTTCACAACTTCAAAAGAATTGTAAATGAATTATGCTTTTCAGTTTTAATTATTAATAATTATAAAAACCTGTATAAGATTTATAATTTAGTAAGGTTTACTCTTTGTAATATTTTTAGGCACTTTTACAATTCGATCGTTGTATTCACAAATAGAGAATGCAAATGTTGTAAGTTTACCAAATATAATATTATATAAGTAAAAAAAAAAAAAAAATTCTTAATTTTATCAAACAAATACTTCAATTAATAGTAATTATACAGAAAAGCAAATATTGTAGAATTACGAAGAATAATATTATATAAGTAAGTAATACAAATTCTTCCATCTTTTTATTAAAAAAAATTAATGGCATCTTCATAATAGTACAAGAAATAGCTCAGCAAAGAACAAGAAATTAAATCCAGGCACGATATGCGCTTTAATTGGATTCTTAGCACATCAGAAACCCAGAAGGCAACCAAATTTTAAACTGAAACACATTAGTAAAAAATAAATAAAAGACACTCGTAAAATAAAACTGGATGGGGGTTGTTTTTTTTTTGGGGGGGAGGGAGTAGAGAAAGTTTGTCAGCTACATTTCTGGGAATTTAGTGCTGTGGGTTTTTTAATTATTGTGAAACAAATTTAATTATTGTCTAAGAAATTACTTTAAACTTCTATAAATTCTAATTCTAGCAGTCCTACAACAAGTCTATTTGCCAATTTTCAGCTCGATTGGATGAAGGTAAGTGGGTTAATTATTCCTTCGAAGCGGTAATATAGTAGCGTGTGTAAAAGAAGACTTTTAGTGACATCCCCCAAAATTTGATAGAATATGTCTTGTCTTCAACAAAGTCTATCTGCCAAGTTTCAGTTCTATTGGATGACAGAAAATTGGTTAATTAGCCTCCCGTAGATTTGCCCGCCACAAATGAACATACACAAAAAATTGAAGTTAATAAAACAACTATTTTAACATATATAAATAACTTGTACTTCATGTGTAAGCTTTAGAGAAAAATTTACTTTTCTGTTAATTTTAAAGGAGAAATCGCAATTATAACTCAAACAAAAACAGAAAAAGAAACTAAATATTAATGTTTTATTACACGAAATATTCTATATCCACCCAATATTCTTGTTATGTTAAAGACAAAAAACCTGTAAGTTTCATTTTACAAAATCACAATGTAAACCGATATGAAAGTATCAAAACAATATTAAAAACGTTCTTAATTATCAGTTTTGAAGATTCAGATTATTTATAAATAGGTAAAAAAAAAATTATGCATAGCGATCATAACCTTGATAAACTTCAAAATGTATTTCGTTTTTATTCGAGCCAAACTTCGCCAATCTGGCCACGGCACGGAATTTGCTGTTGATACTTAAAAGTGAAATTGAAATCCTTAAATAGTCACTAATTTCTCCAGAAAGCAGCTATAACCTTGGACTGTTTTTCTATTTCAATATTAACTGCAATTTTCAGGAGTTAGTTTCAAAATAATACCCGTAATAAGCCAATTAAAGCTAACTTTCTGAGAATGCGAAACAAGAACACATGTATGAGTGTACTATAAAACCTTATTTATACAGAAAATTTAAAAAATAGCACTTACTTGTGAAAGCTTATTGAACCCCTTTTCTGAAATTTCTCATTACAACCAAATGCAGGTCGATATCGATTCATTTTTACTGGATTCAATGATTTTCGGTAAGACACCCGAAAGCGTTTTCCATTGAAGTGAATGGGGTTTTTTTCTCCTCCTTAATTCGAAAAGGCCATTCGTCACGTGGTTTTCATTTTCGTTAACATGAGGTAACCCTAAATATGCCGTCTAGTTGTATCAAGGTACTATAATAACCCTTCGTATTAAAGATGTCAAGCTTCCATAAAGATAATGTAAAATAGTTGAGAGCACATAACGTCATTGCAGGGTTTCTACATTGGCAAGCTTATCGCTCTTTTTGGTTTCCCTTGGCGATTAAATTTTAAGGTTTCCCAGAAATCTTTTATCAAAAAAAGGAACAAATCTGCCTAGCTCATTAAATTTTCACTTGAAAAACTTCAATCAACCAAATTTATTTTAATTTATATTTTTAGCTAAAATAATTGAATACTTGTTCAAACAATATTAATATTATATTGAACTACTATAGTAAAAGTTCCATCCTGTAATGAAATACGAATCCTAATATTTGATTTGGGTTTTTTACAGCATATTCCAGTATTGGTATACTTTTAGTAAGTTTTCGTAAGAAATATGAACATCCAAGAATTAACAAAATTACTAATTACAAAATTATTGAAACACATTCTAGAAGAAAATGTTTTCTATGAAGTTTCCGCGTATTCTTTGAAGCAGTACATTAAGAAACTAAAAAATATCTAGTTATTGAGTGAAATTTAAAAATGACTTGCAATTACAAAAACCAAGATCATTTAGCATGTACTAGTTTAGAAGAATTTACTAACAGTTGACAATAATCATTTAGCTTTATTAATTCATCAAATAAAAAACCGCAATAAAAATTAAGATTGGAGTCAAATTTCAAAAAATTATATAAACACATTATAATTCAGGGCATTTATACCATTAACAAGTGATAAACATTCTTTCAAGCGATGTCAAAGTAAGAAAAAAAGAAAAGTTAATGAAAAAAAAAAAACTATATTTAACACAAAAACTAGTCTGCGGAATGACACGAAAAAATAAAAACAAACGATTAAGAACACGTTTTATTACACTGCAAAAAATGTCCTTCTGTTAAAATTCTTTAACGAAAATTTTATAATCTTCAGAACATTACCGAAATTTATTGTGCACAAAAGTCAACAATTTGAACAAACTGGAAAAAATAATATGTTACTTTGCAAAGTACAATCCTCCATTTTTGTTCTGCTATTTAAATCTCCCACGAATTAGACGAAATCAATCTGATGTTCTTATTTGTTTATTTGAAAAGCACCATCTCCAAGGTAAGAATAAAGCTCTGCGCATGTCTGAAATCGGAGCAATTTGGAGAAAGTTTTGAGCTCTCAACTTAGAAAATCAGCGAGATGGCAGCACTTACGTATTGGCGAAGCTTGCCTTCTTACAGTTTTAAGTTCTTTGGTTGTATCCCCATCGACTTAGTGCTCGACAACCCTAGTGACTCTTTGGACAAAGAACTTATAACTCTAAGGAGGCAAGCTTCGCCGATATGTAAGTGCTGCTATCTCGCGGATTTTCCAAGTTGAGAGCACAAAACTTTCGTCAAATTGCTCCGATTTCCAGACATGCGCAGAGCCTTATGCTTACCTTGGCGATGGTGCTTTTTAAACAAACAAATAAGAACATCAGATTTATTTCGTCGAATTCGTGGGAGATTTAGATAGCAGAACAAAAATGAAGGATTCTACTTTGCAAAGTTACATATTATTTATTCCAGTGTGTTCAAATTGTTCGCTTTTGTGCACAATAAATTTCGGTAATGTTCTGAAGATTATAACATTATATTTTCATTAACTTTTTTTTTTCTAATTTTGACATCGTTTGAAAGAATATTTATCACTTGTTAGCTGTATATATGCACTAAATTATTATGTGTTTATTATGATTTTTTGAAATTTGACGCCAATCTCAATTAATATTGCGGTTTTTTATTTGATGAATTAATAAAGCTAAATGGTTATTGTCAACTGTTAGTAAATTCTTCTAAACTAGTACATGCTAAATGATATTGATTTTTGTAGTTGCAAGTCATTTTTAAATTGCACTCAATAACTAGATACTTTTTAGTTTCCTTATGTACTGCTTCGAAGAATGCATGAAAACTTTATCAAACACATTTTCATCTAGAATGTGTTTCAGTAATTTTGTAATTAGTAATATTGTTAATTCTTGATGTTCATATTTCTTATGAAAACTTACTAAAAGTTCATCAATACTAGAATATGTTGTAAAAATCCAAAATCTAATATTAGGATTCGTATTTCATTACAGGATGGAACTTTTGCTATAGTGGTTCAATATAAAATTAACATTGTTTAAAAAAGTATTCAATTAGTTTAGCTAAAAATATAAAATTACATACATTTAGTTGAACGTGTAAATTTTTCAAGTGAAAGTTTAATGAGCTAGGCAGATTTGTTCCTTTTTTGTATAAAAGATTTATGGGAAACCATAAAATTTAATCGCCAAGTGAAACCCTAAAGAGCAATAAGCTTGCCAATGTAGAAACCCTGCAATGAGATCATGTGCTCTCAACTATTTTACATTATCTCTATGGAAGCCTGCCATCTTTAACCCGATTGGGTAATTATATTATCTTTGGTTTGGATTTGGCTGCACTATAGTGCGCTTTGATGCCATTTTGGATTTGGTGACACGACTTTCTGACGTCATTGTCAATTTGGCTACTTTTTTGAAAAGTCGCCAAGTGGCACCGTTTAACAATAATCCGTAATCCTTGATTAAAATATCATAACTGAAAATTATAGCTTACACAAATTAGTAAATGCTGATAATGAAAACCCCAAAGAATAGGAAAATAACCCGGTGCAAAGTTACCCTGTCATACAGGGTAACTTTGAACCAGTATCAGAAATTTCATTAAAACCATTTTTTTATTCAATCTAGGAGTCATAACAACTTTGAAATAGTAAAATTAAGTTTCTAAATACTTGAAACACCATAAGCTGCAATTGTCAGCATTATAAAGTTTGAATACTTTAAGTAACACCGCAAAGAATATATTAGGTAAGAACAGTGGATTAAGAATAACATGAATTTATTGCAAAAAAAAAACCTATTTGTTATTCAGTTTAGACGTATAAATATAGTGAAAAACAATCTTCAGCTCAATCACTTAAATATAAACTTATTTTATCAATTAAGAATTGAAAAGATAAATAGAAAATAATAAAGCTAATACGCACATATACAAATATTCTATTCTTAATGGTAGAAATAGTATAGCAAAATAATATAACTAATAAAAATAAAGTTTTTAATATAAATCCTTTATATGCATTGCCAATTTTTATATTCGTTACCACAGCGCCGATTCTGTAAACAGCGTGTGCTTGATGTTTGCATCTAATTATAAATATCAAAAGCATTTCTATCTTCAAAATGTGCGGCAAACTACGTTTCAAAATTTATTTATTAAAAATGAACGTGAATGTATTCACTCACATCCAAATATCATTTATTTGTTCTGATTAAAGTAATTTTATTATTTATTTATTAAAAAATTTTGGCAACAGGAAAGAGTTTCTTTAATGGTATTCAGGGTGACCAGCGTAAAAGAGACTCCAGATTTAAAGAAGTACCGCATTTCAGTTTGTTAAACCCACTGATCTCTACTGCAACTTCTGGATTGCTTATTAGCGGTTTCTGCTCTGCAAGCAGATTATGCCATTTGAATACTCCCCCCCCCCCCTCCCCATAATGCTTTGAAATAGTTTGCCCATAGTTACAAACAAATTTGAACTAGATTTTGGGAGAAATTATTAGTATAGACCTCTAAGGTGATTATTAAGCCTTCTTCAACTTCAAGTCAGTAACCAAGCAAGCGCTATCCAGAAGTTGTAGTAGAAATCAGTGGTTAAACCTCTGGCACCTCTTTTATGCTGGCCCCCCTGTATTACTACTTGGATTGTCGAATTCAAAGACCTATTTGCCACAACGGGTACCCAACAACGCGGGTCCACGCAGCTAGTTTTGATTACATAGATTAAACCTTTGGGCATATTAAAATTTTACATCTAAAAAGTAATAATAAAAATACCTCGGGGCTTCTTATAATCAAATCCGTAAGTTTCTTCCATTCTTCCTTCTCGTAGTTGACAAGATAATAGCCCGTTTGGTTTATGTTGAACTTGACCCATTCAGTATATTCCACAGAAACAGAAAACTCCGCTACATAAAAATGTGCACTTGCATTAGTATTGAATTGTGAAAAGAGATCGCTTTCTTGTATGTCAAGTGCATACTATTTATTATTTGCAATTATTTTGGTTCTGAGTTTGAATTTATTTTTAAAAAAATTAGACTTTTAAATGCATACTTTCCTGGTCGTCATGTATCCACACAATACCATTCGTTCCTTTGCTAGTAGTATAACTAAGAGGAATGCTCCAGACAGACCTAAAAAGACACAGCGACATGAGTTTATGATTTTTTAAATTATCCATTGATTTTCTTTCAACTGAACTCCGCACATGCTACTTTTTGGTTTCAATAAACAAAATTGTACTATCATTAAATTAATTTAAAAAAAAAAAAAATCATGAAATTGCTTCTAGTTCAAATATGACACGACATTATTAGCATTTCATTTCGACTGCTGTTGAAGAACATGTAATATTAACAACAAAAACTAAATATTCTTGCATTCACACTTGAGGTAATCCTACATCCTAAAATATGTATGGAAATAAAATTTAGTGATTTTCAGAGCAAGTCTATATTTGAATATGTTATACGAGAAAACTGAAGGTGAGACCGAAAAGTAAGGTGACTGATGTCATAATAATCACTGTATTACAGCGTTTCTCAACCTTTCAGTATTCGCGACCCAGTTTTCAATCATAATTTTCATCGCGCACCCGCTTACAATAAAATGTATACAACGATAATGTATATTGAGTATTTCGGATTCTGTTTTTAAACTATTTTTAATTAACTGCCAAAACAAGAGTAAAAGCGAGCCAACGTTGGCGAGAAACTACATCTGACATTTTGCCAAACGGGCAGTGAACACTACCGATGCCGTCTCGAGCATGCGCAGAGCAAATATGTTCTCAAAGGAAGAAGGAAAATGTTCGATAACACTAGTTTCGATTCCAGCCAGTCTCATTCGAGTCGATCCTTCTATCGCTATCGAATCTATCGTGAATGTGTATGTTATACGTGTTTTCGTGTTAATTGCAATTCACCGTATTAAATATTCACGGCAGCAGATTTATGCAGACTCATGGATACATTTTTAAGCGGAAGTACGCGAGCATTAGATGATAGTCAAGCATCAACAAGTACACAGTCGAGCGAAGTTCCGAAAATAAAATCAAGAAAATATTCTCGAGAATACTTAAATTGTGTGTTTACCAGTAGTGAAGTAAATGAAGAAGAAAGGTCCCTGTGTATTATTTGCTCAAAAAAATTGGCCGCAGACAGCATAAAACCTAATAAACTTTAACGACATTTGGAAACGCTTCATAGTGAGTAAGTCAACAAATCCAGAGAATTCTTCGAACTAAAATTTAAATCATATAAAAAGCAAAAATCATTTTATAAAGAAACTTTGTCTATGAATAAAAAGCTTTAATTGCATCTTACAAAGTTTCATATAAAATAGCCAGATGTAAAAAAACCTCACACCATTGGTGAAGAGCTTATTTTGCCAGCAGCAATTGAGATTGTAGAAACTATGTTTGGAGATAATTTTTCAGAACAAGTTCAGTTGATACCTCTTTCAAATGATACTGTAGTCCGTCGAATTGATGATATAGCTGAAGATGTACAGTGTCAGAGCTTTTCTCGAAGTTGTGGGACAAATTGTTTTCAATGCAGCTTGATGAAGCAACAGATAATAATGAAGATGCTCATTTAATTGCCTATGTTCGATTTTGTGATAATATGTCAGTAGTAGAACTACTTTTCTGCAAACCAATAGAACTCTAAACAACAGCGGTTGCATTATTCGCTATTATAAATGATTTTACGAACGAAGCAAACATAGAATGAAACAATTGCGTCGGAATATGCACCGATGGTGCTCGTTCAATGTCCGGAATATTCCAAGGTATACAAGTAATTGCAAAACAAAAATCGCCTCAGTGCTTTCTGGACACATTGCATGATCCACAGAGAAGGTTTGGCTTCGAAAGAAATGAGTCTTGGTCTGAATATAGTGTAAACTACGGTTGTAATCGTAGTAAATTTTATAAAAATGAGACACCTGAAATCGAGAATCTTTTCAGCACTTTGTAAAGACATGGGTTCAGTACATTCATCCTTACTATTTTATTACGAGGCAATTTGAAAAATTTTGCAACTTGTTTATGAATTAAAAGAAGAAATCGCCATTTTCCTAGAAGAGGAAAACAGACCGGAAGCCGAGAATTTTCGCGATAGTTTATTTGTGTTGAAATTGAGCTACTTGGTCAACATATTCGAGAAATTAAATAACTTGAATCTTCAACTCCAAGGACCAAATACACTTATGTTGGATACGAGTGATAAAGTTAATGCTTTTTGTAGAAAATTGGAATTGTGGCGCAGAAATTTAAAGCAAAAAAACCTAACAATGTTTGCTAATGTTGATGATTGTACTAAAACTTACAAGGCTGAAGAAGAACATGTAAAAGTTGTTTTTGTAACCATTGAAAATCATTTAGCCACGCTGACAAAGAAATTTAATAAGTATTTTCTTGCTGACGACAAACTGATAGCAAGTTACGAGTGGCTTAGGGATCCATTTTATAAGACTCCCGAAGGACTCTCAATTGATGAGGAAGAAAAATTCGTAGACTTCACAACAAGTGTCGAAACCAAAAGACAATTTAGTAATAAATCACTATTTGAATTTTGAGCAGGAGTAGAGGATGATTTTTCTGCATTAAAAACAAGGGCATTTCGCTTTCTATTACCATTTTCAACATCCTACTTTTGTGAAACTAGATTTTCTGCTATAGCTTCTTTGAAGACAAAATATAAATCTCGGCGAAATATAGAAACAGAACTGAGAGTGGCTATATCTCATATGAAGCCTTCCTTCAAAAAACTTTGCTCTGCAACAGGCCCAAGGAAACCACTAATAATTATTAAATTTGTTTTTAATTTAGTATGTTTTGATTAAGTAAGCTGTTTTACTTTATTTGTTAAATATGTCGAAACGTATTTTGTTTTCTTTGCGTATGTGTGCTTTCCTTTCAGTCATTTAATCAGTTTTTTTTAATTATATTTTCTCTTGGATGTTCTCGCGCCCCCCTAGGGGGCGCGCCCCACAGGTTGAGAATCGCTGCTGTATTATATATTTGCAGATAAATACATCACTGTCCTTCAAAGTAGTTCCCACCATCTACAATACACTTCTGACAACGTTCATACAAGTTCTTGAAACTTCTGAAAAAGTCCTCCTTTGAGACTGTCTTAAGTTCCTTGGTGACTGAGATGAATGTCTTAGATGATAAGCTTGAATGTCTGAGATGCTCTGAGAAATCGTTTTCCCATCAGTGCCAATTTAAGTCATGGAAAGAGGAAAAAATCTGCTGACATCTGGGGAATAAGGTCTTTTTCCTCGACTAAAATTGGCACTGAAGGGAAATCGATTTTCAAGCATCTCAGACATTCAAGCTGCTGTTACCAAGGAACTTAAGACAGTCTCAAAGAAGGACTTTTTCAGAAGTTTCAAGAACTTGTATGAACGTTATCAGAAGTGTATTGTAGACAACGGGAACTACTTTGAAAGACAGTGATGTATTTATCTGCAAATATATAATATAGTGATTATTATGACATCAGTCACCTTACTTTTCCGTCTCACCTTGTATACAAATGCGAGAATTTTACTTTGCTCTTGATTTTCACTATTTGAGGAGAAGTTTTTAAGCGCTATCATACTCGTTTGTTTGCTGATGTTTGTTTTCATAGAAAAAGAAAGTTATGAAGTATTTTTAATTCTTTTCTTCACGCAGTAATATTGTAATACACGTATTAAATTATGTAAAATAATTCGACGCATACTTACTTGTATGTAGAGTTCGTTTCATGAAGACGTATTTCTTCGTTTTTCAGAAACAACCTTTGCTTGGCAATAAAAATGGATGAATTAGGATCCTTCCTTCTCACAGTGATTAAGGGAAAGCCCACTTGACTGATCCAAGTTCCCATTATCTCTTTAATACTCCTGTCACCCTGTGAATGTAATGTGTCTGTACTATAACATATTGAGGGCCTAGTCTCCTTAAGAACAGATGCAGCATCAATATGCCCAAGGACCTGCTTTTCCAGAAGCCCACTTTCTCAATATTAAATAAAAAATTCTTTAAATTAATGGGTACAATTCCGTTTGCTGGGTACCAGATAAAAACCGCTAAATTGCTGATCGGATTCATCCTAACTAACAACCTTCAAATCTTTTATAATTCCTGTAACAAACAATGGACAAGTTGACATTTTTTTTTTTTTTTTTTTAAGAGAGACGAAAGACAACCAAAACTAGAAAAAGTTTTGAAATCCGTTCAATATTTCTCGAGTAATACCCGTTCCAATTTCCCACTTTTAAAAGCGCGGCAAACACGAGACTAGCTTAGCTGTGACATCCCTCTACGTCATAATCCGAATTTTTTTTTTTTTTTTTTAAATCTTGTATTCTTTTAATCGATTTAAAATTATGTCCTCAAATTCAGCGTACAAACATTGCCTCATCCCGATTTGTAAAATTTCTTCAATTTCCAACGCTGCTAAATTATTTATCAGTGTTGGTAAACACGCAGATATCCGCAAGAAGTGGTGTGAAAATTCTCGACACGTTTGTGAAGATCATTTTGATGTGATAATAGCACACCGATTACTCTTGTTTTTATATAATGACCTAATTATTCTGAAATTCTATGATATACAGTGGTTCCCAAAAGTGTTCGTACAGTTTAAAAACGTGTAGAAAAAGTAGTTCTAGAGTACGGAATTGAATTTGAATATTAATTCCCATATTTTTTTTATATTAATTCTGAATGAAACCTAATACTTAAAAAAAATATTGAAATCGTTTTATTTTTATGAAAATATAAATTCATAGAGCTAAAGAAAAAAAAATACCACAATGGTGTTCGTTCGACTTAACATTTTCTGATAAATTCACAGTAATAGAATAATTTTCTGGCTTTTTTTTTAATTTTTGCATTGTGGAAACGTAAAAAATCGATTGTCTGTAATATTTGATTTTGCAATTCTCCATTTGTTATTTAAAATCATCCCGAATAAAATATAAATATTGTATTAACTATGTAATGGCAGAAGCAAAATTAGTTCACCAGAAACTAAAGCATTGCCTATACTTGTGAGCTTGAGTATATGTAATTTGTTAAAGCCGAATGTAAAATAAAAATACATCTACAGGTATATAGCATAGCATGAAATAAATATGAGAAAAAATAATAAAAAATAGAAGCTTTTAGAGCCTTTCAAGTTAATAAGAGTTCGTCCTAGCTGACTGTATGCGAACATCGCCGCCCGACTTTTCTTACTAAACTAAAATTATCTTTTTAAAAAGTAGTTCAAAGAAAATTGTATCAGCGTTTTAATTGAAGAGGAATATACAAACACAGTTAAATTAAATGCATAAATAAAATTAAATTCTTTTTTGGTTTCTATTCTGCTTTTACAATTTGGAACAATTTGTTAAAACCATCCATTTTAATTTTTTTTAGTAATAAATGTCGCTAACTTTGTGAATAACAGGTGTACAAGTTGTTCAAAGAGGTAAAAAGTGTTCTTGAAAATAAGAAAGTAAAATTTCTAGCGAAATAAAAATTAATCTAAACTATAAAAAAAAAAATATGCTATATTGAAAATAGTGGTAAACTTTTTTTACTTTATTGTATTTTCATGGCAGTTGTTTACATAGCAATCCAAGTTACAGATATTTGACTTATTAGTAAACAATGTGGAAACTTCTACTATTTGAAAATTTGATTTTAAAAATAATACTGGATTCAACTGTACTATGGAAAACTAGTGTTTTTATAACTTTCTTAGGAGTGAAGAGATGTTGAAAAATGGACTTAAAAGTTTTCGAAATAGCACCAAAACATTTATGAACAAGGAAAAAGTCATTTGGTTCTTGCACAGTACCCCCCCAAAAAAAAAAAATCAGAACGATGGTTATATCTTGTGCTCTAATTGTTGAAATTACAAACAAAAGATACCGTTGTAAATCGTGGAAGGTTTTTAATAATTGCATGAAGTTTTTTTTGTCATGAGGGGTCATCTACATATTAAAACAGAACCAAACTTTAAAAATTTCAATAGCAACCTCATAATATTATTCCATATTTGGATTCAGCATCCAAAAAAATGTCGAAATACAAAATTTCGTAATTTTCTAATTAATGGTTTGTAATTTAAATGATAAAAAGAAAATGATAAATTAATGTTAAATAAAAAAGTTGGTTTTTTGGCCATAAATAATTAATATATTTCAGTATTTTTTTTTTTTTTTTTTTTTTAAAGATAGTTTGTAAATTGCCAAACATAAACAGCAATAAACTTTTGCGTCCATTTCTTTTTTAATAATTAATTATTAATTAATAAAACAATATTAAAAAAAATTTGAATAGAAACATATATATTTTTTGCTTTCATTAGATTTACCATGGTCTAAACCCCCTCACAATTTTTTTCTTTCTATTTTGACTTTTAGTTCTCGATTTTTTAGCGAAAATGTAAAAAACGCTCACTTTAAGGGACCGTATAGTAGACGACTTTTGAAAACTACCACAGATTAATTCAAGGTAAACTAGAGTTGTGGAAAATCGCACGACGTTCAATTATCGTAAAATGGGTGAATAGGAACAGCGGGGTGAATCAAAACAGAATTTCTTGAAATTACAAAAAAAAAAAATATTTTATACAAACAAAGCAGTTTTATTTTAAATTTTTTTAATCTGTCTAACGTGTTTGGAATCGTGGAACATATAGGGTGTCCAGAAAAGAACTCCCTGATTTCAAAATTAAATATCTCGAAAACAAAGATCGATAGAGGAATGCAGTAAACGGTATGTTTATTGTGAAAGCTGTAAGAATTTTATACAGCAGTTTGAAATAATAGTTAGAAAAGCTGCTAACAGATGGCGCTGTAATCGCCATACGTAATGCCTAGCATAAATAGTGATCCGAAGCTCAGAGCGATCAGTTCCACTATTGAAGCGTGAAAGGAGGTTAGCGTACCGAAGGAAGAGATTAAAACCATGTACTCCATTGAACAACGCGTTTTTCTGGTGCTAGAATACCACAGGTTAAAAGAGAGTCCTACGGCAACAAGGCGCAGTTTTCAAGCACGATTTAATGTTTCAAAAGGACCCGATGCGAAAACCATTCGTACGCTCTTCGCCAAATTTCAACGAACAGGCAGCGTAACTGATGATCTAGTGGGGAATGTTGGCCGCAAGCAAACTGCAGTTACGCCTGAAAATGTCGCCACAGTTTCTGGAATTATTCAGCAAAATCCAATGTCATCCGTCGGTAGAATTGCATCTGAGACTGGTTTGAAGCGTTCCAGCACGCAGAAAATACTGAGAAAGAGCCTACACATGTTTCCATTCAAAATTCAAACTCACCAGGCCATACCCGTACGAGCTATGCAACAAAGGATTGACTTTGCTAATCAGATGCTCACAATGATTGATAGTGTAGGATTTGATGTTGACTGCATCTGGTTTACAGATGAAGCACACTTCCACCTGAATGGATTCGTGAATAAACAGAACTGGCGATTTTGGGGTTCCGAAAATCCATATTGGTGTGAAGCGAAACCCCTGTATTCTCCTAAAGTTACTGTGTGGGCTGCAGTATATGCAGCAGAGGCATTATTGGCCCTTTTTTCATTCGAGAAACGGTCACTAGTGAACGTTACGTTGCAATTTTGGAACAATTTGTCGCCACACAGCAAGTGTTAGAGGATCGACCACGTACTGAATGGTTTATGCAAGATGGAGCCCGACCACATCGTACCGAACAAGTGTTTCGCTTTCTTGATGAATACTTCGGGAATCGAGTCATTGCTTTGGAATATCCCAAATTTACTGGTGCAGGCATGGATTGGCCTCCATATTCACCGGATTTGACTCCCTGTGACTATTTTTTGTGGGGCACATTGAAAGACATTGTCTACCCGAAGCATCCCGCCACGCTGGACGAGCTTGAATCGGCGATCTGTGTGGCATGTGA
Organism: Linyphia triangularis; assembly: GCA_963978545.1. NCBI lineage: Eukaryota > Metazoa > Arthropoda > Arachnida > Araneae > Linyphiidae > Linyphia > Linyphia triangularis. Next base: position 91,142,237 of record OZ021722.1, read on the forward strand.
ATCCATTTCTGTTGAGACACTACGAAATTTGATGGCAAATTTCATTCTTCGTTTGCGCCACCTCTGTAGTGCCAATGGTGAACATTTTGAAAACATTGCGATGCGATTTTTTGCAAAGAATGTTTTCATTCGATTATTTCATTTATGTATGCTGATAATGAGCTGTTAGCAGCTTTTGTAACTATTATTTCAAACTGCTGTATAAAATTCTTACAGCTTTGACAATAAACATACCGTTTACTGCATTCCTCTATCGATCTTTGTTTTCGAGATATTTAATTTTGAAATCAGGGAGTCCTTTTCTGGACACCTTGTATGTTTTGTGTGGTTTTCAACAGTGTCCTTTTTTTTTTTTTTTTTTTTAAATTTACTTTCTTAAATTACATTTATTTAAAACAACATTTTTTATGCAATTTCAATAAGTTATCCTTTAAAAATTTTATTGAATCATGTGATTTTTTTATTTTATAAATAATTTCAACGATCAAGTTACATTTGTGTTTACATTGAAATGTTTCTGTAAAATAATCACGCTTTGCTGAATACTGTTTACTAATGCCTACATTTGATCGTTATTAATTTTCTAATTATCAGTAGTATAAGTTATGCTTCTGCAATTACCGTTTTCGATATTTTATTTATTTCGTGTGAAGAATGCACATCTTTAATGTTGTAAATAAATTATGTTACTTTTGCGTTTACTTGCTATTTTTGTATTAATCTTAAACATGACACTATAAATCTAAGTAGTTTCTATGCAATTTTAGACTAATATTTGTATTTTTTAACGTCGTGAAACCCCGCATTGCATGTTCGATTTCTTCCTCTGTGAAGTAGAACTTTAAAAATACCTTTCGTTTTCTGGAAATTCTCCCTGAAGATCGGTCAAAAAATGATCGAAACGTTTTCGCTTATAAGTGACGTGTTTTTCAACATATTGTATTAAAATTTGGTATATAAGGTAAATGATGTATTCTAAATCGAATGAAATGATAAAAAAATAAGGGTTCGTATTGAAATTTTTGAAGATAGCGTTACTTTTACTTAATAAACGGTCCTTTAAGAAAAAAAAAATTGCATCAGATATATAGAAAATCGTAAGCAAAACATTTTGGTGTAAACCGTAAGATTCTAAGATAATTAGAACCGAAGATAGAGCCATCGTTCTGATTTTTTTTTTTTTTTTTTTTTTTTTTTTTTGGGGTACTGAACAAGAATCAAATTAACTTATGTAAGAATGACTTGTACAGTACCCCAAAAAAAATCAGAACGATGGCTATATCTTGTGCTCTAATTGTTGAAATAACAAACAAAAGGTACCGTTGTAAATCGTGGAAGGTTGGTTGTATTCAGATTATCTGGCGCCGTCAGCAACACGAGGGCTATAATGCGCCGAAACATTTCGTCATTAGACAAGCCAACATACATTTACAAACACCCATGCCAACACGTAAATCGTGGAAGGTTTTTAATAATTGCACGTAGTTTTTTTTGTAATGAGGGGTCATCTACATATTAAAACAGAACCAAACTTTAAAAACTTTAATAACAACCTCATAATATTATACCATATTTGGATTCAGCATCCAAAAAAATGTCGAAATACAAAAATTCGTAATTTTCTAATTAATGGTTTGTAATTTAAATGATAAAAAGAAAATGATAAATTAATGTTAAATAAAAAAATTGGTTTTTTGGCCATAAATACTTAAATAATTAATATATTTCAGTATATTTTTTTTTTTTTAAAGATAGTTTGTAAATTGCCAAACATAAACAGCAATAAACTTTTGCGTCCATTTCTTTTTTAATAATTAATTATTAATTAATAAAACAATATTAAAAAATTTTTGAATAGAAACATATATATTTTTTGCTTTCATTAGATTTTCCATGGTTAAAACCCCCTCACAATTTTTTTCTTTCTATTTTGACTTTTAGTTCTCTATTTTTTAGCGAAAATGTAATAAACGCTCACTTAAAAGAACCGTATAGTAGACGGCTTTTGAAAACTATCAATGATTAATTCTAGGGGTGTGGAAAATCGCACAACGTTCAATTATTGTAAAATGGGGTGAATAGGAACAGCGGGGTAAATCGGAACAGAATTTCTTGAAATTACAAAAAGAAATATTATTTTATACAAACAAAGCTGTTTATATATATATATATATATATATATATATATATATATATATATATTTATATGTTTAATCTGTCTAACGTGTTTGGAATCGTGGAACATATGTTTTGTGTTGTTTTCAACAGTGTTTTTTTTTTTTTGTTTTTTTTTTAATTACTTTCTTAAATTACATTTATTTAAAACAACATTTTTTAAGCAATTTCAATAAGTTATCCTTTAAAAATTTTCTTGGATCATGTGATTTTTTTATTTTATAAATAATTGCAACGATCAAATTACATTTGTTTTTACAGTGACATGTTTCTGTAAAATAATCACGCTTTGCTGAATACTGTTTACTAATGCCTACATTTTAAATTTATTAATTTTCTAATTATCAGTAGTATACGTTATACTTCTGCAATTACAGTTTTCGATATTTTATTTACTTCGTGTGAAGAATACACATCTTTAATGTTGTAAATAAACTATGTTACTTTTGCGTTTACTTGCTATTTTTGTATTAATCTTAAACATGACAAATCCAAGTAGTTTCTATGCAGTTTTAGTCTAATATTTGTATTTTATAACGTCATGAAACGCCGCACTGACAGTTCGATTTCTCCCGCTGTGAAGTAGAACCTTAAAAATACCTTTCGTTTTATGGAAATTCTCCCTGAAGATCGATCAAAAAATGGTCGAAACATTTTTGCTCATAAGTGACGTGTTTTTCAACATATTGCATTGAAATTTCGTATATAGAGTAAATGATGTATTCTAAATCGAATGAAATGATAAAAAATAGGGGTTCGTATTGAAATTTTTGAAGATAGCGTTATTTTTACTTAGTAAACGGTCCATTAAGAAAAAAAAATGCATCAGATATATAGAAAATCGTAAGCAAAACATTTTGGTGCAAATCGTAAGATTCTACGATAATAAGAACCTAAGACATAGCCATCGTTCTAATTTTTTTTTGGGGGGGGGGGAGGGGGGGTACTGTACAAGAATTAAATGAAAATTCTTGAACTCGAATTTTAATCGAATATACAGTTTCTTGGTAAATAAGGGTTTCGTTTCGAATAGTTCGTAAAGTATGTAAAATTTTGAGCTCCGAAAATATTGTAAAAAAATTGGCGACTGTAATGCTTTGCAGTTTAACTGGATGGAATGATACTTGAAATTAAAAACTTACAATAAAAATAAGTCATATTCAATCACGTTAAAGACAAATGAAAAACTGTTTGTAAAATGGGTACATACCTTTCAGATTTTACTCTACGAATATCAGCTCCTATTAAATTTCTAGGTCGTCGTAGGTAAACAAAATGAAGGAGAAAATTTTCCATCGTCGGATTATGACGTCAAAGCTAACCAGCTAATGATGAAACGTTTTGCGGTTACGTCACGATTCCACTGTTTATACGATTTTTTTTCTTTCGATATTTAATTAAATAAATTTTTAACCGCAATATAACTTACATATTCGAAATCAGCTTTGCTTTCTTTATTAAAATTTATTGTTTTTTTACCATTTTTAAAAAATACCCAACTTCTCTATTATTGGGTTGTTATAGCAACTCTATAACATAAACATTCAGACTTGGTGATACATCTACGCACATTTAGGCTTGGCGACAACTGCTCCAACTGGTAGTCGGCTAACGGAAGAGTACCAATTAAAGTTGTGATCATTTTAAACTGTAGTAATAATTATTTAATACATTCAGTTTATAAATATGAACAGGAAAGTATTTACGGGTTACTGGGGATTTGCTATTATAAAAGGAAATAAACCATTTTATTTTTGGAAGCTCAACTTGATTCACATTCACATAACAGTTATTTATGCAACTAAACTACACTCCACCTTAACATTAGTTAGACGGTAGATTTTCACCGTGCCCATAGGAAATTCATCCATTTGGACGGCGTGAAGGCACAATGCTCGTCAAACCTTATAGCCTTTTGTGCTCTACAGAGTTGCTGGACTGAGCTTCCCAATGTGCTATCACGCCGCCAAAATGGATGAATTACCTATGAGCACGGTGAAGATCTACCGTCTAAGTGATGTTAAGTTAAGGTAGAGTTTAGTATTTAGGTAAAGTTATGCTTTTTCAAACGAGGTAGAACGCTTATTTGACGAGTTTGAAAAAGTATTTTCCACGTGTTACATACAATATTTTTTTTTTATAATCACATGCAGAAAATATTTTAATATATATATTTATTAACTAGCTAAATACCCGTGCTTCGCTACGAACTTTTAACATGTGCAATATTTTAGCTAGTTGTGAGGCCTCTCGTTGCGGAAATCTGTCATTCGTGTATAAAACCCAGTTTTTGGCGCTTCTCTCGCAGGAAGGTTCATCGCTACGCAAAATCGAGCTCGCTTCGTTCGCTGAAAAGTTCATGGATACGTAAACACAGGCTTATTTCACTCGTTAAATGGTTCATTGCTATGCAAGCATAGGCTCGCTTCGCTCTCTGAAAGGTTCATTGCTGCGTAAGCATAAGCTCGATTCGCTCTCTGAAAGGTTCATTGCTGCGTAAGCATTAAGCTCGCTTCACTCACAAAAATCTAATACTTACGTACTTAATATTGGAAGCCTCTCCCTTGTCAAGAAAAACAAATTCCCCGTTAATACAATAATACAACACCCCTTATAAGATTATTTTAACATGTGTTTGTGGAAAGCAAAATTAGATGCTAAAACTACTTATGTTGAAACTTTCAGTGATCTATGCCTATTCGAAGTCGCTTTTTGTAAAAAAAATTAATTAAAAAACAAATTAAAATGTTAACATTCTTTTTATCAGTCCAATTAGAAGGCCAAAACTACTTGTGTTGAAAATTTCAGAAATGTAGCCCAATCACAAATCGCTTTGTAAAATATTTGCTAGTTAATTAATAATAAAAAAAAAAATTAAATTCCGTTTTTTAAAAATCCAATTAAAATCCAATTAAAATCACAACTAAATATGTTGAAAATTTCAAAGCTGTAGCCGTATTTGAAATCGTTTTGTAATATATATATATTAATTAATTAAAAAAATAATTAATAACAAACTAAACAAAAATTAAAAATTCTTTTTTTCTAAAGTCCAATTAGAAGGACAAAACTACTTATGTTGAAAATTTTAGAGCTGTAGCCCTATTAGAAATATTTTTGTAAAATATTAATTAATTAATTAATTAATTAATTAATTAATTAATTAACTAATTAATTAATTATTTAATTCTAAAAAATAATTAAAAATAAACTAAATAAAAATTTAAAAATTCTGTTTTTCAAAAGTCCAATTAAAAGGCTAAAACTACTTATGTTGAAAATTTCAGAGCTGTAACCCAATTAGAAGTCATTTTGTAAAATGTTTATTAATTAATTAAAAAAATTAATTAAAAAAGAACAAAATAAAAATTTAAAATTCTGTTTTTTAAAAGCCTAATTAAAAGGCCAAAACTACTTATGTTGAAAATTTCAGAGCTGTAGCCCTATTAGATATCATTTTGATACATATTTATTGATTAATTAAAAAAATTAATTAAAAAAGTACTAATTAGAATTTTAACATTCTGTTTGTGATGTATACAATAGAAGGCCAAAACTACTTATGTTGAACATTTCAGAGTTGTAGCCCCATTAGTAGTCGTTTTGTAAAATGTTTATTAATTAAATAAAAAAATCAATTAAAAAAGAACAAAATAAAAATTTAAAATTCTGTTTTTTAAAAGTCCGATTAAAAGGCCAAAACTACTTATGCTGAAAATTTCAGAGCTGTAGCCCTATTAGATATCGTTTCGTTACATATTTATTAACTAAAAAAATTAATTAAAAAAGAACGAATTAAAATTTTTAAATTCTGTTTGTGATGCATAAAATTAGAAGGTCAAAACTACGTATGCTGAAAATTTCAGAGCTCTACTCCAATTTTAAGTAGGTTTCTATAGATCCACAGAGACATAGACAGACAGACACACAGCTTGTTTTATTATTATAGATTTTAATACATATTTTGGGAACTCGAGTCAATGAGTTTCTTCAGAATAAATGTAATTTCAATGCTAAAGCTTGGCGTCCACTATCGCTAAGCAGAGCTGAGCAGATCAGAGCGGAGTGGATTAGAGCCAATTACAAGGCTGTCAACGTCCATTGTAGCTCGAGGCTCGTGCTATAGTAGACATTGGCAGCCTTGTAATTGGTTCTAATCCACTACGCTCTGATCTGCTCAACGATAGAGGTCGCCAAACTTAAGACTGATATTTAAGACGGCAAATGTGGAAGATAGTCTCATAAATGAATCTGGCCGCATATTAGAGAAGCAGAAAGACAGTGAATTTGAGGGAATAGCGGATGCGTTCGTTGTAAAAGTGCCGAAAACGACGATGCCTAGAAAAAATATCTGTCTGTGTGGCTAAACTAGCCACAGCATTTTCCCAGTATTATAAGCTCCATATAATTAATTGTATCGCTTAAAACTGGCTTGTCTGAGCGTCTATGAAACTGTGGCCCGCGTGCACCACTGGAGTGGCTCTGTATAATAAGGCCCTAAGATTGGAAAACTCATCCTCTTATTATATTCAGCCACTCCAGAGCTGAATGCGCGCCACCGCTTCAGACGTTCAGACAAGCCAATTCTAAGCGATACATTCAATTATATGGAGCTTATTATACTGGGAAAATGCTGTGGCTAGTCTAGCCACACAGACAGATATGTTTTTTTATGCAATTTTTTTAAGGATGTTTCAAAACGTGGAGAATGAAATTTTTTTGACCAAAAAAAAAAATTACTTTCACTACCTTACGTTAACATATTGGTAATTAAAAGTAAAAAGTGGTCTTAAAAAATTCCGCCTGTGTGTCTATGTGTATTTGGGCAGCATAAAACAACCTACGCTACCAAAGCGCGTTCAGTCAATTGACTGCAAAAATATATAACCAGTTGAGAGAGAGAATTTCACAAACAACTTTTATTCTAACACGTGGAAAGCAACAGAGCGCGCAACCTCATTATCGATACAGCACAAAACAACATGCCATCAAGACTCTAGAAGTTAAATTTAACCCTTTGCACTCCAGTGGCGCCTGAGAGGCGCCACTGGAGTGCAAAGGGTTAAGCATTATAACTCATAATTTACACAGTAGAACTCCCAAATGAATTGGCTAAGATGTTCGAATTTGTTGTGCGTATTAGTGGTGGTCATTAGGTTCGGGATTAGTTAAGAATACGGGTTAGTACGGTAAGTAGAACGGATTAGTAGTGGTCTTTAAGGTTTTCGTCAATATTGCGCAGGCGCAAAACATGAAAAAATTATGCTTTTCAGCAATTGCTAAAAGCTGGAGAGGAGTTTTAGAGCTAGGCTGAAGGCCTTATACGCTCCTGGGCACGATAAGAAATGATGATGATAACATGAAATTGTTTCACTTTTAAACTTTAAACCTCAATTTCTCATTTTGAAGTCAGTTGCAGATAGGGCTTCTGTACTTAACACAGCTTAATACGGATATTCAAATTTTAATGTACAGATTTTCCGAAGTCAGAAACTTAATGATTTGTTCACATTTCTACATGTGATCGAACTTTGACAACCCAATATGCTGATCTGAGAGAATCGAAATTTACGAAAAAAAATTCTTAATCATTATTTCTGGTCATAGTTACAGTTAATAACAAAATATCAAATAAAAACTGCAATTTTTTCTATCATGCTACATGAAAATCTCGAAATGTTTTTAGAATTTTTGTTTTCGTTTTAAGCATCATCTTAATTTAAATTGATGCATTATCTATATTAATAAAACAAGCTGTGTGTCTATCTGTCTGTCTGTGGCTTTGTGGATCCATAGAAACCTACTTAAAATTGGAGTAGAACTTTGAAATTTTCAGCATAAGTAGTTTTGGCCTTCTAATTGTACACATCACAAACATAATGTTAAAATTTTAATTAGTTCTTTTTTAATGAATTTTTTTAATTAATTAATAAATTTGTTTCAAACCAATATCTAATAGGGCTACAGCTCTGAAATTTTCAACATAAGTAGTTTTGGCCTTTTAATCGGACATTTCAAAAACAGAATTTTAAATTTTTATTTTGTTCTTTTTTAATTAATTAATAAACATTTTACAAAACAGTTACTCATAGGGCTACAGCTCTGAAATTTTCAACATAAATAGTTTTGGCCTTTTAATTGGACTTTTGAAAAACAGAATTTTAAATTTTTATTTTCCTTTTTCTTAATTAATTTTTTTAATTAATTAATATTTTACAAAACGATTTCTAATAGGGCTACAACTCTAAAATTTTCAACATAAGTAGTTTTGGCCTTCTAATTGGACTCTAGAAAAACAGAATTTTAAATTTTTGTTTAGTTCGTTATTAATTTATTTTTATAATTAATTAATATATATATTACAAAATAATTTCAAATAGGGCTACAGCTTTGAAATTTTCGACATAAATAGTTTTGGCCTTTTAATTGGACTTTTGAAAAACAGAATTTTAAATTTTTATTTTCCTCTTTTTTAATTAATTTTTTTAATTAATTAATATTTTACAAAACAATTTCTAATAGGGCTACAACTCTAAAATTTTCAACATAAGTAGTTTTGGCCTTCTAATTGGACTCTAGAAAAACAGAATTTTAAATTTGTGTTTAGTTCGTTATTAATTAATTTTTTTAATTAATTAATATATATATTACAAAACAATTTCAAATAGGGCTACAGCTTTGAAATTTTCGACATAAATTGTTGTGGCCTTCTAATTGGATTTTTGAAAAACAGAATTTAATTTATTTATTTTTTAGTTAATTAACAAATATTTTACAAAACGATTTGCAATTGGGTTACATTTCTGAAATTTTCAATACAAGTAGTTTTGGTTTTCAAATTGGGCTGACAAAAAGAATGTTAAAATTTTAATTTGTTTTTCAATTATTTTTTTCACAAAAAGCTACTGTGAATAGGCCTAGATCTGTGAAAGTTTCAAAGTAAGTAGTTTTAGCCTCTAATTTTGCTTTCCACAAACACGTGTTAAAATAATCTTAAAGGGGTGTTGTATTATTGTATTAACGGGGAATTTTTTTCTTGACAAGGGAGAGGCTTCCAATATTAAGTCTTTATGTAGCAATTAGATTTTAGTGAGTGAAGCGAGCTTATGCTTAAGCAGCAGTGAACCTTTCAGACAGCGAAGCGAGCTTATGCTTGCATAGAAATGAACCTTTTAACGAGTGAAATAAGCCTGTGTTTATGTGTCCATGAACATTTCAGCGAACGAAGCGAGCTCGATTTTGCGTAGCGATGAACCTTCCTGCAAGCGAAGAGCCAAAAACTTGGTCCTATACACGAATGACAGATTTCCCCTACGCGAGGCCTCACAGCTAGCTAAAATATTGCACATGTTAAAATTTCGTAGCGAAGCACGAGTATTTAGCTAGTAGTATAAAAAAAAACGTAACTACATGTAGGGACACAATATGCATATTTGAAACGTATGCTTAAAAAATAAAGCTTGTCAACCTGTTGTTCATATACACTGGCAAATTCATTCCATACGTCATCTGTTACTACGTTTTCATACTGATGCTTCTTCAAGAAAGCCTGAAAGGAAAATGTATCTATTTGAGACAAGAAATTCACCATTTAAGTACTTTACTCTGAACTAGGAGTGATGCTTGTCTCAAAGTAGATTAATTCGCATGTACAGAATTCATTTGCGTTACAATTTACTGCAAGTAGTTGCTGGGGTTTGCCTTTCCGTCATTCATTGATAAGGGAATGACAAGTCCATCATAGCAGACATAAATTGAATTTCGAAACCTGTATGACCTGTATTATTCAAGCTTTATATGAATGGTATTTAAAGTATTCAAAATATAGAATAGAATATTTTTAATTACGTTGTTCAGGTATCTTTGGGATTAAATAATTACAAATATTTAAACTTTTTCTCTGTACATGAATATTAAGACGTAACTTGATAACCTTAGAGCCTTAAAAACATAGAGATTTTAAAGCTTTAGGTAATATGATCAAGGTTCACTGCTAGACCACATTTATAAAAAATCCATACAAAAAAATATTAAATTGCAATATTAATAGCAGTTATATGAATTATTATTTCAGAGCGACTAATTCGTTCTATTAAAAAGTCTTACAAATTATTATTAGCATAGGGTTCATATCATACCGAAGTTACTTTTCTGAAGCTTTCATCCCCAACCAAAAAATGCAGCATTCTAACTATGGATGAGCCCTGTGAAAGAAGTTGTATAATAAATATAAAAATTAAATAGATAGTATTTATTCATATCTTATTTGTAATGTACCATTATCATTCATGATTTTTTTTTTTTTTTTTTTTTTTCAATTTGATTTTTAATTTTGCTAGAAGCGAAGTTTTTTAGGGCAAATTTCTACTTTTCATGAATTAATGCCAAAATTGTTTTAATAAAAATATTATAAAAACTGTTTTTATAAATAAACTATATAATAAATCAGAATAAATAAAATACATTTGGATATCAGTGCATAAATTCTAGAGGTCAGAAATATCGATAAAAATAAATATCGATACTATATCGTTGCATAGAAAAAAAATATCGATAAAATATCAATATATCGATACATGATATTTTTTTATTTGATTTTTAAATTTGCCGGAAACAAAGTTTTTTGAGGCAAATTTTTACTTTTCATGATTGCTTTTTTGTAAGGTGACTACTTTTTCAACTGAAATGGCTCTATTACAAAAAAAAAAAAAAAAAAAAAAAAAAAAAATTGTATTTTTGCTTGATTGGTGCAGTGATTTTAAGAAAAAGTTAGATAATTTTCAATAGCTTTTAAGTGTATGGAAAATATTGAATATTGGTGCCATTTTAACTGTCTCTCAACCTCAGTTTCGAAGTTTTTGAAAAGGTAAATCATAAAGAAAATCGAATAAACATATGGAACTACAAAACGATCATCCAAAAACTAAAAATGTTGGAAAATATCAATATATCGGTGACTTTTATCGATACTTTTGATATCGATATTTTTTAAAAAATATCGTTATATCGCCGACCTCTAATAAATACACATTTATTTTTAAAGAAGAAATTTTGAAAAGAAGTTTACCGCATATTATGCGAATAGATGTTTTTAATATTTAAAATTAGATGCAAATTCCAGGCACACGTTGGCAACAGAAACAGCGCTATATTAATGACTATTTACCACCAATAAATGATCTTTTCTTTCCATTACATTATGTTATCTTTTTGATTAGGGTGCCATTTTAACTGTCTCTCAATCAGGTCTGAACTTTAGTTTTGAAGTTTTTGAAATGGGAATAAAGAAAATCGAAAAAACACATGGAACTAAAAAACGATCATCAAAAATCTAAAAATGTTTGAAAATATCGATATATCGGTGACTTGTATCGATATTTTTACCATCGATATATTTTTTTAAATATCGATAAAAATATCGTCGTGTCAATATATCACCGACCTCTAGCGAAGATAGTATCAAATACTGCTGCTTCCGTTTGTAGCGAGAAGAATAGAAATGCCTACATAAGAGCTAAGCTTCCCTCAAGAACAATTATATCAGAATTTAGAACGAAATCGAATAATCAACCACCGTTACCTCATATCTAACTTGTTCAAAGTATAATAGATATATATTGCATATTGTTGGTTCAGTTATTACCATAGATGTGTTGTAAAAGGAAATGCGTAGTTTCGAAGTATGTGTTATCCAAAACACTGATTTAAACATCCAAAATCATTTTTGAGATTTTTCGTTACCAACATGACTACTGTACATTAGTTTAATTATTTAGATAGTAGTTATATTGAATGTAGTTAATAAATTGAATTACATCAAAGCGAAAAGTCCCAAGTAGTGTCTGGATAAATTTTATGCATTTTTTAAATATTTTCGGTATTTTCACAACCTTTGGTTTGAGGCAATAGCAGCAATTATTTTAACGAACTGAATATTCTTTTACTTATATTACAGTGCCTTCGACCAACATTTTTAGCACTATGACGTTTCAACTTTCTAAAATTTTTAAATCCTTAAAATTATCCGATCGATTACAGATTTTGACTCTTTTTTTTTTTTTTTTTTCTTCTTTCTTTTTTTTAGAAAGTTTAAGACCGTTGTGGCATCAGAAGATATCATTTAATTTTTGTAAGATTTTGCACACTCTATTGATGTTAAGAGAAAACTTTTCCGCACTATTACTTTTTGGATTGCCTTTTTTTTTTTTTTTTTTTTTTTTTTTTGCCTACCCTACTGGTGAGTGCTATTCTCTTAATAGACAAACAATAAACGGTCCCTAAAGTGGTAAAAATTGTGACCTTATGTATTGGTCAACAAACCTTTCTGTAGGTAATGGAAGAAAACATTTCCTGAATCCCATCCTGATCAGTGGCAGGTTGTACTAGTGGACGCGAAAACGCTTTCATATCCAATCTAATCCCTGGATAGAAATCATCCACGAGAAACTGGGTCCACTGTAAAAAAAGAAAAAAACAATGTTAAGAATATTTTCGCTCAAAATACATTACTTTCTAGACAAAAAAATCTATTTTTTTTTTTTTTTTGTTCAAATGGTGCATTAGAGTTAAACAAAAATGTGTATTCGGTCTATTTTTGAATTGCCCTGTAGTCTTTAATTTTAGAAATAAACTGTTAGAATGCATTCTTGTAGACTAAGAAGCGACTGTAAGTTTAGGAATCTCATTGAACACCATTCTGAATTTGTTATACAATGTAGTGAAATTTTAGTAGAACATGAATACACTGGTGTCTGCCGGGAGAAAATGTCCGAAACTATTTAAATTCAACTTTGAATTAGTTGAAATGAATCTGATTGCCAAATATGTCCTAACTTACCAAAATATTAATATCCTTTTTTTTTTGTCTGGTGTCCCACCACACTTTAATTTTCAATTAAGAAGGTTGCAGACGATTTGTCTTTCCTGGAGAAGAGATCTTTTAAAAGTTGATATTAATATTATGTCGTCAATGACGATGTATTTTTCAACAGAAAATAAATATCGTCTGCAACCTTCCTCATTGAAAATTAAAGAGCTAAGGGTTACCAAATAAAAAAAGAATGCTCGTTATTTGGTAAGTTATGACGTATTGGCAATGGGATTAAATTTAACTGATACAAAGTCATTTTTTGAATAGTTACGGCCTTTTTTGCCCCACAAGACCAGTAGATTAATGATCTACTATCATTTTTCTACACTCTTCAAAAAATTCAGAATGATGTTCGATCGGATGTAAATTTGCAGTCTCTTCTCAGACTATTAGAGTTTATAAAGAAATATTTGAAAAGCGTTTTCAATACCTATAGCACTGAAAAAAAAAGGGGGGGGGGGAATGATCCTCCTCTGAAGTCAGTCTGATATTAATTTATATTCAGCCAAAGGTGGGATATGGGGATAATATGTGGACAAAAATATATTTTAACTTATAAAAGTAACAACGTCTTGTAGTGAGTAAAGTTTTACCTCAGAAAAACAGTAGCTAATTATATATATATAGTATTTGATTTTTTTTTTTTTAAAGCAAGAGGGCTACACATCATTAGACAACTCAGAGATATAAAATTTTAATGAGAAATGCCTTCCAAGAAGTTAATCCAGTGGAAACTTCCATGCATTTTCGTCTTGAATGGTACGAGATATGGAAAACTCCCATCATGCAACAAGGTAATCAGAACTTGATCATGAAAATGCATTTCAGTTTCCCTTTCAAAAACCTCCCGGAAGGTATTCCTCTTTTAATTTTTGTACCTCTGACCACCGGTTCCAGTTCTTACGATGTCTCAATGTTTGTTGCTAAAAAAAACTAATATAACTTATTCAGTTCAATATCATCAAAAGCGACTGAAGCGTCCCTATTGGTAATAGATTGAAGTAATTTTTATTTAATTTTCATGAATTTTATTGGCTATTCAATTAATGTATAAGTTGTTTCAAGCCTCTATTAATAACGGTTTTCGAGGTATTAAATATTAAAAATGGTCTATCCATTTTGGGACACCCTTTTAATCGAATTTAGGTATAATAAGGAGTATAATCGCAAACGGAATTAAAGAACATTAGGAAATAATAGAATTTAAAAAATTCTTAACGTATTTTTATTCGACACGCTCAAAAGAATTAATAAAATAAACTAAAACAGGAAATGATATTTAGAATAAATGAAATCGAAAGCGAGAATTAAAAAAAAAAATTTGTAAATAAAATGAAGCATGCAATATTACATTTGTCGTCAAAGCAGTCCCAATTTGATGTAAGTGATGTGTAAATCCTTTCATTGGAAAAGCGTGGCAACTTGTATTTTATTCACTGTCATAGGTGTGTTTGGGGTAGGTAGTTCAGTTTTCCCCGGTTCGGCGACCCCGACAATAAATTGCAAATATGCTTTATTTTTGTTTTAGAATAAGCGGGTTATAAGGAAATGTGGTCGTTTCTGAACACCCTGTTTATAGTTAATGAAACGGCTTTATTTGTATAAAATAATAATTTGGCTGTAATTTCATGAAGTTTCGTTCCCATTCACCCCCTCTGTTCCTATTTACCCCGTTTTACGCTATTGGATTTGTTGTATACTTACCATGTCCCAATCTGGTTGAGCTGCCACCACTCCGAAATACTCGATGTAACTGGTGAAGCCTTCGTTAATCCAAGTATCATCCCACCACTCACACGTCACGAGATTGCCGAACCACTGCAAGCATTTAAAATAAAACTAATTCATCAGTATTCCTACGCATGGTTCAGAAGCTATATAGGCATGCACTATTACTCACAGTTATCTCATTAGACTGAGAGGCCGCTGGAAGTTTAGGTGCCCTATTGAACATCTTTCTGAATTTTTTTTATAGAAAATTAGAAGATTATGAATACACTAGTCTGCCAGTTCAAATATGACTGAAACTGGCCAAAAATTGACTTTGAATGACATGAACTAAATCCGATTGCCAAATATACCATAACTTGCCAAAAAACGATCACCCTTTTTTGCCTGGGAGCACACCACTCTTAAAATTTCAATTCAGAAGGGAGCAGATGATCCTATTTTTATTTCGGCAAATACTCTCATCTGTTAAAAGTGAGCCAAGTTAGCCATAAATATTACGTCATCCGTTACGTAATATGTATCGCCAACTTGGCTCACTTTGAAAAGATTCGAATTTTTGTCGCTAACGAGGTGAAATGGTCTGCAACTTTCCTTATTGAAAATTAAAGAGTGGTGGGTTGCAAAAAAAAAAAAAAAAATGCTCATTATTTGGTAAGTTATGACATTTTTGGTAATCTGATTTAGTTGAACTCATTCAAAGTCAATTTTTAACCAGTTTCAGTTATTTTTGCCCCGACAGATCAGTACATTCGTAATCTAATAACTGTTATCTACATTCTATAAAAAATACAGAATGATGTTCGATGGGGTACCCCAACTTACAGCCGCCTCTCGAACTATTAGTTCCAGTTTCAAGCAGACAGCAATATACAACCTACTTTTAGAAATGAATAGACTGGATGTGGAATACAGAATCGAAATGGTACGACAAAACGCTTGGTCGGCATTTTACCATGCGCCACACAAACGTGATAGAAAAATGAGTTAAGAAATAAGTATGAATTGTTGGATCTGAATATTTTGCTCCTAGATGGATAAAATTATTAACTATTTCCGCGAATATACTATGTTTATTAAGAATACTACATATAGAAAACCAATAAACGACTTGATATTTGGAACATACGTAGAGACGATGATAATTTAGTATTCTTTAATAATAATTAATTATCTATTTATATAATTCTCTTATACGGGTCACAAGAAAGATAGTATTTGTATATGCGGATTGGCAACACCGGTCATTTGTTTATCAGGATCAACAGTTGGACAATTATGCTTAAAATTACGAGACGTATTTGGCTATGTTAAGCACTTTATAAGTGGCAGAAATAGACAGTTGGTGGTTGCAAAACAAAACAAAACAATTCCCGTGGGCTCCCGAAATCTTGCGGTAGAGTATCGAGCTCATAACCGGAGGGTTGTGGGTTCGGGGCTCCGTCCGCCAAATATCGGTGTGTACCTAATGGAGGCTGGTGCACTGCTAGTGTTAAGCACTTTATAAGTGGCAGAAATAGACAGTCGGTGGTTTCAAAACAAACAATTCCCGTCGTATTCTTCTAGATGCTCAAAATTACGAGACGTATTTGGCTGTGTTAAGCACTTTATAAGTTGCATAAATAAACAGTCGACAGTTCCAAAAAACAAAACGATTCCCTCATTTTTTAAAAACGAGTGAAATTAGTATATATATATATATATATATATATATATATATATATATATATATATATATATATATATATATATATATATATATATATATATATATATATATATATATATGAAGAATTTCTTTCTTATTTCAAATATTTAAGCCAAAGTTCTTTAAAAAAATTAGTTATTTAAATATTAAGAAACGAAAATGCTCCAAAACCCGGCCAAAACCAGTCCGACCAAAACAGTCAACAAAGTTCGTGACGTAGAGGGCCCCTATCGTTTCTATGGTTATCGTGAGGTTTCTGCCAAATAGATGGCGTTGAAATATTTGGTATTGGTAGACTATTGCCACATTCCGAACAGGTTGACATGATTTGCGAGAAACTTGCAAATCTGATTTCCGCTGCTGCATTTCAAGCCAAGATGTTTGCGAAGGCGTGACATTGCATTCAATTTGCTGACCATACTTCAGAAGAAAATTATTCTTCTAAGAAATACACAGGAAATATGTGAATGAATACGATGAATTTAAACTTTTGTGCTCTGCTATTGATTTTGACATCGTGTTTTTGTTTATTTGGGGTTTTTTTTGCTGAAGGAGTCATTATTTACAAAGAGTGAAACAAATCCGAACGATGGCCGAATATCTTGTATTCTAATTGATGAAATAAAAATGACAACTAGCGCTGTAATTCGTGCACAGTTGCGAATTACCGTGTATATAAGGAGTCATCTACATATTAAAACTAAACCAAACCTTAAAAAGGTCAATAACAACCCCATAATTTTGAACAATATTTAAATTTAGCACCTGAAAAAAACGTCAAAATACCGAATTTCCTTATTTTTCAATAAGTTGTGTGTAATTTAAGTTTTGACAAGGAAATGACAAATTAATGTTAATGAGAAAAATATTTTTTCTAGCCATAATTTCTTTAATAGTTGATACATTTCAGCAAGAGCACTCAACTTTTGTACTGAACAGTTTTTTAATAATTAATTATTGAAAGTTAATTAATAAAACAATATATATATTGTTACAAACTTTTGTATATTTGTAAATATTTCGTAGTGTTAATTTTGTAAATAGGAAAATTTATGTACATTTTGCATAAGGCAGTGCAATAGTACGTCTTAATTTGGCTTCCCTGCAGTGACCCTCTTGATGCTTGATAACGAGTACTACAGAGGTAACGCTAGGAAGCGAGTTTTACATGGAGCAGGACATTTAACATTATGGTAATGGCAATCTCGCCAAATTGGCGAGATAGAGCTAAGATAAATAAGACCATAAGTTGGCGACCATTTGGAGACATTTTCGGTCCCCATGTACATGTATAGGACTTTTCGACTACGATCTGGAAAGTTCTCCAAATATCTATCTCTAGAAGTTTCACGTATGTTCTTCTCCCCTATAAAAGCTCAGGAGGGCGGATGATGAGTTAGTTGATGGATTTTGAGTCACTGAAGTAGTTGACTGAAGTTAGTTGTTAGCTAAGTCCATTAGTTGACTGGAATTACTGAGTCTCAGTGAGAGTTCAGAGAGTTCCGAAAGCGAACTGTATTTCATTATGAAGTGAACCAGTGCTTGTTTAACAATTAACATTTTAACATTTTAACGAGCGTAGTGAGCCTGGTGTACTAAGCGTCAAAAGCTAGGATCGATACTCATTGATGAGTCCCCCCAACGCGGAACCACGCAACTAGTAAATAATAATTCGAGTGTATGACATTACGTATAGTGCAGTTGAAGTTGATTGAAAACAAAAAAGTGGGGCACTCACCACTCACATTAAACTATTTACAAATAGTGGAAATGCTTTACGTTATTATGTTTAGACAGAAAATGTTTATTCAGCTAATGTTTAAAGTAATCGAAGAGAAAATAATATGCAATTTATTTTATTTTTGCATATTTAGGGGAAAAGTTGAAGACCGTTCCTTAAAGCTTGCTAAGAAATACCTTTATATTTTTAAATTTAATCATTTTAAGTTCCTAAATATTTGCTTTGAAGGTACCCATTACTAAGATGCCTAATTAGGTAAGCAAAATTGATTTGTGTACTTTTCGAAAATTGCACTAGTAGTCTGAGAGGTGTTTGCAAGTCAGGTTCAGGTCGAACGTCATTCTGATTTTTGTATTGAAAGTAGAAAAATTTTAATAGGTCATGAATCCACTGGTCTTCTGGGGCAAAAATAGCCGAAACTATTCAAACATCGACATTGAATGAATTGAATTAAATCCGATTGCCAAATAATGAGCATTCCCTTTTATGTTTCAACCATCCGCCCTTTGGTGTCGTGCCACGAGCCGACGTGTCATAAGCGCAACGTACCAGGAGCGCACAAACACCTGCAGGGAGAGAGATGCCTATCATTTATCAAGCGAATGGTACCACGAGCGCACAAACTGCTAGTTTATGCGCAGAGGGTAGGATCTCCATTCTTTAATTTTTATGTTACAATTTCTAACTTTTTGGCAATATATCAAAATTAAAAATGATACATTTTTATGCATAAACTTTTTTCCGTTAATTTTTTAATTAACTAATTGCAATTGTAATGAATAATTAGGACGTTATTAGAACGGACATAAATAAACTTGTAATTAACTTAGAGGTATGAATTTTATTGCAGATAAAATATATTATATTGACGGATGTGCAAGACATGAAGAATTGTGAATCTGGCTTCAATATGTATTTAATTATAAGTTTTTAAATAAAAAAATTTTAAAAAATACATAGTTTTTAACAAATGTGTTCATAAGGTGTTTATCTATAATAATAAAACAAGCTGTCTGTGGATCTATAGAAAGCTACTTAAAATTGGAGTAGAGCTCTGAAATTTTAGACATAAGAAGTTTAGGCCTTCTAATTTTACTTATATCAAACAGAATGTTAAAATTTTAATTAGCTATTTTTTAATTAATTTTTTTTTTTTTTACAAAGTGACTTAAAATAGAGATACAGCTCTGAAATTTTCAACGTAAGTAGTTTTAGCCTTCTAATTGAACTTTTGAAAAACAGAATGTTAAAGTTTTAATTAGTTATTTTTTAATTAATTTTCTTAATTAATTAAAAAAAATTGTGAAACGACTTCTAATAGGGTTACAGCTCTGAAATTTTCAACATAAGTAGTTGTGGCCTCTTAATTGGACTTTAGAAGAACAGAATTTGAAATTTTTATTTAGATTTTTTTTTAATCAACAAATATTTTACAAAACGATTTTTACTTGGGTGACAGTTCTGAAATTTTAAACACAAGTAGTTTTGCCATTCTAATTGGATTATTGACAAAAAAAATGTTACAATTTTAATTTGTGTTTTGATTACTTTTTTTAATTTACTTTTTTTTTAATTGAACTTAAAATTAAGAAAAATGGGGATGGCAAGTATAAAAATGTCGCATTCTGATTGTTTTAAAAAATGAACACTCATGTAAAACTGCAAACGTGCAGGCCATTTTATCAGCAAATGTAAAATTTATAACAATGCAGAACACAGTGAAAATGAGAAACTCGAAATAAAGCAAACTAAACATGCAAACCAAAAACTTATCAGAATTTAAAATTAGCCGCAAAAGTGCAACGGATTGAAACTTCTAATTTAAACAGAACGTAATCATCATAAAAAATATAAATCGACTGTCCATTTTAAAAACCTAGTATCTGGCAAAAACATAAAAATGCTTATTTTGGCTTTTTAAGTTCTATTAATATGTACTGCATACACTGAGTTACAAATTTAGCCCCAAAAAAATACAGTTTTGGAAATTTGGCTCCTTAAAATAAAGAAAACCTATCCTTTACTTAGTAAAATAAATCTATTTTTTTTCGCTCCTGTGAAATGAAGAAGTGAGCCCCTGATAAACTAGAGTTAGTGCGCTCATGATACCATGTTACTTTGTCGCGGATTTCCTCCCCCTCAGTGGCGGCTCGTGGGCAGGAAAAGTGGGGGGGCCCGATGAAAAAAAAATTAAAAAATTGGAGTTTGCGAAGTAATATATATATATTGAATATATATATATTGAACCATAGTACGTAATTTAAAGTGTAAAAATGTATCTTTATAAGTAAAAAAAAAAAAAGGTTACAAAGACTCTGTAATTTGAATATTGAGCTTCTAAGAAAGTATATTAAGAAAGTGGGAAAAAGTATTTTTTTAGGTCCCTAAAAATATTAATACGAAACATTTGCACATTTTTTTTTTTTTTTTTTGGCAATAAATGCAAAATGTTTTTATTTCTACTAGAAAATTTAGCAAGCACGATCAAATTTTTTTTCCAAGTAAAAAGAAACCTCTGTAAGGAATATTAGTCCTTAACTGTGAAAATCTTTTCAAAGTCATTTGCTTAGAAAAAAAACCTGCTTATGCTCCAGAAAGATAAGAAGTTTCCTTTCAATCTCTTCTTTTATATATAAAAATGTGCTTATAGTATTTGACAAAAGTTCACTCTACTTTCAATTGGCTGCCTGTAGACTTTTTATTTGTTTTGCCTACAAAACCCATTTAAAAAAAAAAAAAAAAAAAAAAAAAATGAGGCAAGAAATGTTTCAAGGAATTCTAAAATTAGAACTAAACCTTTTTCCAGAAATGAGAAAACAATCCTAGGAATAATTGCTCAGCAAAATTAAGAAATATTTCATTCGCTATCCAATGTTCATACTATGACCAATCGAGCGATGCAACTTATAACATGCAACTATGTAGCAATATAACTTAAAATAAGGATTTTGTTTTTTACGAAAATTGGAAGAAGGTCAAAAAATAGGGGGGGGGGGGGCGGGCGGAATTTTTGAGGTCAAACAATAGCAGTGCGATTATGTGAGATTGCTTACAGAGGCGGACATTGTTTGCAACTTTACTTGGAGAAAAGGGGGTGGGGCTTAATTATATTCCGGGATTCAAAGATAAAAGAACAGACAGATAAAAGAACAGACGTATGGAGCATAACTTTTTGTCTCCATATAACCTAATCGCATTAAAAATGCAATAAAAAATTTTTATAAATATTTAATATTTTTATTAGATTAAGAATACTTAAGAACATTTTAAAATGAGTTAAAATGTTGATCGGGCGAAATGTTTAAGTTCAACAACTTTGAAGCTGAAATTATTTTAATGTAAGATAAATTATCAATATTTTCAACATCCCACATCATTTTATGCACAGTAAAGCTGATAGGGGTCAGATTTTTTTAGTACTTTTAGCTAGCATTGTAGGAATTTGAAACTACCTAATTATAAGGTTCTTAATGAGTTAAGCAATGCTTTAAAATTCTGTTTTACATTATAATAGTAAATTAAAATACCAAATTTCGTTAAGCTGTAGGTCCCGGCCTGATTAGCTGTCATTGGACATAAAAATAGGTCGTTGAGCGTACAAACCAACTAACCAAAATACCAATTACATAACATATGTGAAACTATAAAAACCGATATTGCTCAATCACTATTCTGTACAAAAGAAAAAGAAAATAAAGATTTACGAGTTACAAACTATACAAATCTAATAACTCGATTAAAAATTCTGCAGCATATGCACAGAAAAAAAATTTCGTTAAATATTACATGAATTTAAGAATTAAAATACAAATCACATATACATGAAAGACAAAAAACTATTAAAAAAACTTGCTTACAACAGCAAATAAGTTTTAAAAGTAATTGAAATATATATATATATATATATATATATATATATATATATATATATATATATATATATATATATATATATATATATATATATATATATATATATATATATATATATATATATATATATATATATATATATATATATATATATATATATATATATATATATATATATATATATATATATATATATATATATATTAAAGTCATCAGTAATGCTACTAATATTTCAGTCACTGATATTTTAATTATTAATTCATGCAAAATAAATTTGGTTTATATAACAGTTAATAAAATGTGACAAAACCTTTGAAAGTACAATATTTACAATTTTGCAAACAAAATTGAAGGTATTGTTATATTGACCAGTTGAACAGTTTTAAATTGAATTTCTTGATATTCTTTGAATAGTAAAATATATCTCGTTGTGTATTTTTTTTGGCGCAAGAGCTAAGGGAGAGTTATACTGTAACGGAATATCCTTCAATCAAAAATTTTTTCAGTACTGTACATTTACTTATTTATTACAGAATTTTTTCTAAAATTATATCCTCTCTCTTTTATTTTTACTACCCAATAAAAGGATAAATGTCGTTTCAATCCAATTCTAGTAAAACCATTTATTTTTATAAGGAATGTTTTGTTGTCTTTATAGAAACTCTTCTATTAATCGTATCGGATAGTTACGTTAATGATTCCATACGATATCATATATCAGTGGGAGAGGTAGGACAAATCAACACTTCTGATTATTTGGACGAAATTTAAATACTCAGTTATTTTTTGAGACAAAGAGTAGATATCAAAACAAAAACCTATTATTAACTCATATTACCAAATAAAGAGTAAAATTTAAAACAAAAAACTTACCGTTGTTATTTATTGGTGTAAATTCTTTCGCAGTCGTACAAGTTAAAGACACTAAAGATAAACGTCCGATCCCTGACTTCAAAGTAAGAATTGACCATTTCCTTGCAAATCCCAGGACCAGGAGGTGTCTTGGTAATTTGAAACTCATGTTATGACAAAAAACCAGGATGTCACGTGAAAGGGAAGGAATGGCCCTCTTCACATTACAGAATTTTCTGTCTTATCTCTTTAGGTTTCAAATTCAAGGTCGTCCAAAGTAGGGGGATATTTTGTTCCCCCAAGCACAGTCTAGGGAAACTAACATCCTTTGAAGAGGGCAAGTTAGAATTTTAATCGGAATTGTGGGTTCTTATAATATTCTGTGGAATTGCAATAATACTACAGTACGATTATTCAAGGTTTTTTTTTTTTTTTTTTTTTTAAATTATGAATTAGGCTTTTATTTTTGTAATTTATTTACGTGCGTTATTTTTTATATCAAATAAATTTTAAGGGGTATCCTAACGCTATTACAGTAAAACAAATTGGCATCTCATCAAGAGGAAGATTGCACAATGCTATCTGATGTAAAAATTTTACTCACTCTTTTCGACCAGATTTGTAGAAAAATTTGAATAGTCAGTTACAGCTACATTGGAAATTACTTTCAAAAGAACACTTTCAGTTTTCAGAAACAAAAGGATTCTTCTTTAGAGTGAGGTCTTCTCTCTTTCGACAAGACCATCCTATTTTTTGTGTGAAATAAATTATTTACTTTCATTCAACTTATTTTTTCAAACACAGATGTGCATAAAGATATCGTAGTTGGGGATTTCAAATCCATTCTTTCAGCAATAAATTCTAGTGTGACTTACAGCATTAAACTTTATGAGCCTAGTAACAAAATAAAAAATATCGATGCGTAACATTAATATTGGGTCTTTGATCTAATAAGATTAACTTTTATTTCGGTTGGGGATCTCCTTATCCTAACCCTTGGCTACGAGCCTGCCTCCCACTCATAGATCAGAAAACCGTGTCAAAACACGAAACTCGGGAATTTTGTAATTTGAGAGCCACACAAGGGGTACAGACTCGCAGGATATTGCAGGTGGCGAAAATCAGTCCCCCCGTCTTTTTTCCATTCCGTTTCTTCTACGGGCAAAGAAAAAGAAGCTCGATCAGGCGACTTAAATATCCATCCATAAGGACATTTATTAGTTGAGTGAAAGTGAACAGTTTCAAGATTAAAAAACCAGTTAAATCAGTATATTAACTAATAACTACAAAATTTATTTAAAAAAAAAAAAAAAAAAAAAAAAGAGAGAGAGATAGAGAGAGGGAAACGACCAAAAAAAGTGAGGGGGCCCGGGCCCCCCCTGGCCCCCTGCACCAGCCACCACTGCTCCCCCTTATAAACAGTTGTTTGTGTGCTAGTGGTACACTTTTACCCTGTTGGCTCGATACACGTCGGCTCGTGTCACGCAATCTGCCCTTTAACTTTCAATAAAGAAGAGTGAAGGCGATATTTTTCTCGGACGAAAAATACCTTCAGCTTTTAAAAGCGAGTCAAGTTGGCCATAAATATTACGTCACTGATGACGTAATACTTATTGCCTATTCGACTGACTTTTAAAAGATGGAGATCTTGGCACCAGAAAACACAAATTGTTTGCAACCTTCTTAGCTGAAAATTAATGAGTGGTGGGGTAACCACACGAAAAAGGGTGTTAATTTTTTGGCAAGGCATGACATAATTAATAATTGAATTGAGTTCAACTCATTCAAAGTCGATTTTTTTTTAATAGTGACGCCCCTTTTTCGCTCCGGCAGACCAGTGGATTCATGATCAACTAACATTTTTCAACATTCTATAAAAATGATGAATGATGAATATCAGAATGATGTTCGAGGAGGTACTTAAACTTGCAGTCGCCTTCCAGTCTATAGAAACGACAGCCTGAACAATGTAAATGAGGATTCACACTCACCATATGTGCCAGTTCGTGAGCTACGATGGTCGCAACACCTTTCTTATCTTGCGGATACTGAAGATCATACAACAAGTTGAAGTAACCAAATGTGACGAGGCCCCAGTGTTCAGTTGCTCTCGTCGCATAATGGGGAATGGCAATCAGGTCTGAAAAAAGGAACGAGTGAGAGGAAACAAATGAACAAAAACTGCAACTTAGATATTGACTTTTTTTCTCCTCTATACTTTATCTTCCAATCAGGAGCAACCACAAATTTATTTCGGGAAAGATATGGAATAAATTTTCAAGAAATATGCACAAAATCCTATTCAATTTTTAATTTAATAATAAAAGTAATTTAGAAAGCTCATTCTGAAACTTTCTATAAGCATAAACATACTATGAGTCTAACAATAAGCAGTGATCCAAACACCTCTTCCTTCAAATGCTAATAAGAAGAAGAATTAATTATAACCTTAAATGGAGGAGTTTCTACCAACATTTCCTATAAACGTTATTTTACTGCAATGACAAATCTCTATATTAAAAAAAAGTAATATTATGCGAAATTACTAATCTATAATAATAAAACAAGCTATGTGTCTGTCTGTGGCTCTGTGGATCTATAGAAACCTACATAAAATTAGAGTAGAACTCTGAAATTTTCAGCATAAGTAGTTTCGGTCTTCTAATTGTATACATTTCAAACAGAATACTAAAATTTTAATTAGGTTTTTTTTTTTTTTTTCAAAGCAACTGCAAAGAGGGATACAGCTCCAAAATTTTACTCATAAGTAGTTTTAGCCTTCTAGAAATTCTAATTGCAGTTTTGAAAAACAGAATTTTAAAATTTTCATTAGTTTTTTTAATTAATTTTTTTAATTAATTAATAAACTTTTTACAAAACGACTACTAATAGGGCCTACAGCTTTGAAATTTTCAACATAAATAATTCTGGCCTTCTAACTGAATTTTTGAAATACAGAATTTTAAAATTTTATTTGATTTTTAACCTTTTTTTTTTTAATTACAAATATTTTACAAAATTATTTCTAATTGGGCTACAGTTCTTAAGTTTTAGCACAAGTAGTTTTGGCCTTCTAATTGAACTGACAAAAAGTATGTTAAAATTTTAATTTGTTTTTTAATTAATTTTTTTAATTAATTTTTTCACCAAAAGCGACTTATAATAGGCCTAGTGCTCTGAAAATTGTAACATAAGTAGTTTTGGCCTCTAATTTTACTTTTCACAAACACGTGTTAAAATAATCTTAAAGGGGTGTTGTATTAACTTTGAATTTTTTTATTTTTTTTTCTAGTCAAGGGAGAGTTTTCCAATATTAAAGCTTTACGTAGTAATTAGATTTTAGTGAGTGAAGTGAGCTTATGCTTACGCAGAAATGAACCATTCAGCGAGGGAAGCGAGCCTATACTTGCATAGCAATGAACCTTTCAACGAATGAAGCAAGCCTTCGTTTATGTGTCAGTGTACTCTTCAGCGAACGAAGCGAGCTCGATTTTGCATAGCGATGAACTTTCCTGCGAGAGAAGCGCCAAAAACTGAGACCTATACACGAATGACAGATTTCCGCAACGCCAGGCCTCACAGCTAGCTAAAATATTGCACATGTTAAAATTTTGTAGAGAAACATGGGTATTCAGCTAGTAATAAATAGGGGGAAAAAATTATTATTACCTAGAACCTAACAACAGTTCGCAATCAGTTAGCTATAGCTTCTATAATAATAAGACAAAGAGTGTCTGTATGTGTGTGTTTATCTCTCTATAAAGTCTGTTTGTCTCACTATCTATCAGAATCTTTTTCAAATAAAATTTGATTGTTTTGTAGCCAAAAGATGTTAAGAGTAACTAAAATGACATTTTGTGGAATTTCGTCTTTTAAATTTTAAAAATAAACTCTCTGAACTAATCTTTCAGTCACATAATCGTAAACTCGCGAAGAATTTAAGCCAATCGTTGATCACTTTTGCACTGCGCTTATAAATACATTTATGGTTTTCAATTGGGATTAACTCATACAAGTGCGAAAAAAATAGATATTCTAGACAGTTAAGCAAAAAAATCAAACCCAGCCTAAAATACAATTAAATATCTGAAAGTATGAACAATAAAATAACTAAAATTTTCAGCTTTCATGTGCTTCCCCCCCCCCCTTCCCTCTTCCCATCAACAATGAAAAAGCGATGTACATCCCCTTATAAATAATCTCCTGCATTAACCCATATTTGAGAGGATTTCACCAACTTAGATTTATTTTTGGTCATATTTGAATTATGGGTCATTCCGTGTCAAATCAACACGGCTCCCAACCCGACCCTTTTAGAATTTCATAAAATTTGGTTCACTTATTATATTCATAGAGAAAAGAAAAAATGCCAAATATTAGGTTTGAATCTCGTTTGGTTTCCAAAATATAGAGTTTTAAAAATGGACCAAAAGTGAAAAATTTCGTATTTCTTGCTTTACATATTTGGGTATAATTTTTTTCCTAATTATCATAAAATATTGATTTGGGTGTCAAAAGAAAGAAAAAGATTTGATCTTTCTAATAATGTATTATTTATGTTTATTTTTTTTAAATTTTCATTTTAAGGTCAAACAATTTGACCTTTGACCTTGAATATGTCAAAAAAGGGTATTTTTATTATTTTCAAAAATATATATATTATTCTTGCATCAATTCCCTACACAAATATATTAGTCTCATTTTGGGACCGCAATGGGATGCCAAGTTATAAATTTCAATCGCAACTGTAGTCCCACTCTTATCCTACAAAAACTGTTTATATGTAAATAGCTTTTCCTTTTAAAATCTCTTTATATACATGTAATGCAAATAAAACTTTAGCCTAAATTATAAGCTAAAAATTATAATTATTTATCTTTGATTTGTTATAACTTTTTTACTTTAAGAGCAAAAACTAATTGTTTACTTATACATTGAAAAAATTACATTTTTCAGCATTGTATTAAGTATGCAAACATCGTTTGCTGCAAAATTAAAAAACATGACATAGATAATTGGTAATAATGAGCTTTTGAGATAATTATTTAAAAGGAATGTTGCATGCAATCAGAAACATTTGTTCATACAAATTATTTGGAAAAAATCATATTTCGAATTTAGAAAACAGAAATACTTACAATTTTTATATTGATACATTATCTTTAAGCTATTGTTGAAACTAATTTATCAGATGCATAAGTAACTTCCTTACATATGTAACTTTTATTAATTATTGTGACTCTTTTTCACTGTTTCATTGCATATGAAACTATTGATTTTATAATTTCTTTTTTTGTTTGACTTTTTTTTCGACCATGGAATTAGAATACATTTTGCACAGAAGTTGGTCGATAGATGCACCTCCTAAATTCTTCGAACTTTGGGCAATTGATGCACTCTCCCAAGTAACATATTGTTTGAGGAGGATTGCAAACAATTTTTGATATACAGGTTTTATAGGAATCTAATGGAGTTTCAATTTCTTTACTTAATTCCTTCAAATGAGATCCAATTAGCATTAGTTTCACATTTTCATGGATATGACAAACACAGACGGTATGTGTTCCTCTTGCTCCTGCCAAAACACAGTTTTTTGGTCGCATCTCAGCAAACTTAGAAAATCCAATTTTATAATGTGGAAACTCATCCTTGAACTGTTTAAACGCTTCTTTGAGATTACACAACACCAGCCTTTTCTGTACATGTTTCCTTATCCCATCAATTTTCATTGATACGATGTCTTTTTTACCTGGCATAATCCTACTTATATGATCACTATTATAAAAGGATTTGATACATTTTGCTGTTTCAGGACGTAACGTCTTCCCTGGTCTGGGATTGGGAGATGCAAAAATACCTTTTTCTTTAACAAGTTGTTTTGCTTTTCTTACCAAGTAGTTGGATGCTCCAAATTCTTTTTCTACTTTTTTGATTGACCAGTTCTTCGGTAAAACTGTTAGTATTTGTATTTGTAAACTTTTATCCTTAGTGCTAAGGAATTTTTCCTTCAATTGATTTATAATATCCATTTCAGCCGAGTTGGAAGACGAGTCACTATCCACAATTTTCATTACTTTGTTTTTCAAAGCGATGCTTATTTTATTAAATTTAATTTTTGAATACTTCGTTTCGGAAAGCCTTTTCTTTTTTATTGGAGTTTCTCCAATAGTTTCTAAAGTAAGATTTAAGTTTGACACACCTGCTTCTATTTCAAAAGGACTTTGAGGATGATATTGAAGTAGTTCTGCTTGACTTGCATCTGCTACAGCTACTTCAGATTCCCCTTCACTTTCATCAATAGTTACTGATTGCAGCTTCTTGCGGCATTTATCACAAATGTTACTCCTTATATCCAAACTGGGAACTTTTTTCACCATCCAAGGACGAACGTTTCTTAAATTTCTTTTTCTGTTAAAATGACCAGGCTCGTTAAATGGGTTGCAACAATTAGATGTGAAAATTGGCATTTCCGGATACTCCATTTTTTTAAATGCAACTGTCCAGGAACCAATCAAAATAAGGTTATTAGTTTGATTTCAAAATTCAGAAAAACAATCCACGCATTTTTCCTGAAAGGAGCGTACATTCAATGATCTTAGTCTTCCTCTGAAAAGAGCACATCCTGCATTATTTTAGAAGACGATATGTTTACAACGCTTTGGCAGTCGATTTTTAAGGATACCGACCAGACGATTTTTAAGGTGCCAGATGAATTGTAAAGTAGATTTCATGCATGATTTTATTTAGAGGGAAGTTTTATCGTCTGCCAAAACTCGAGGACCAATTACATCCACCTTTAGAAATAGATTAAAATTTTCAGATATTTATAAACCAATTTTAATTTTTTCCCCATCAGACATCGTGAAGACCAGTTGCTTGCGAAGTAGATATGGATAACTTTCATTATAAGTTATAAAATAGTCGTCTGCCTAAAAAGTCACCACCAGGAACAAATACAGAACTGATGTTTATGAGACCACCAAATGATTTTACATATTTTTGGAACACGAAGTCTTGTTTTTTTTTTATGCATCCAAAAATAATATTGAGTCATCTGTTTCTGCATTTAACGGCCTGTTGAAGTAGAAATATAAATAAAAGCAAGGGCATACCTAGTTATTTTTCGGAAGGGGATATGAAATTATACTTAAACAAATCATTATAATCCTTTTAGTTAGTAATGCAGAGTATGCTTAGTAATTCATATAACAGGCATTTTTTTCTACGTATGTTTAGAAATTTAAAAACCTTTGAAATAAATGTATCATTTAAAAAACAATCCTTTGATTTTTGCGTTCTAATATCTAACAGAAAACTTCGTGAAGGGATATATTCCCATATACTTTCCCTGGCTACTCCACTGAATAAAAGAACCAAGATGAAAATAGTCACCATTTCCTTCCTTTTGAAAACTAGTCAATTTACACTCGATTCCCTGTATATTCGGCTGCATTAGAATATGCGAATATGGGATTCTTCAGTTGCACTCAAAGACGATTATTGCGTGAAATTAAGGACAAGAGTTCACATTTGAATTTATATTTTGGCATCCCATTGCGGTCCCAAAATGAGACTAATATATTTGTGTAGAGAATTGATGCAAGAATAACATATATTTTTTTGAAAAAAATAAAAATACCCTTTTTTGAGATATTCAAGGTCAAAGGTCAAATCGTTTGACCTAAAAATGAAAATTAAAAAAAATATTCATAAATAATACATCATTAGAAAGATCAAATCTTTATCTTTTTTTTTGACACCAAAATCAATGTTTTATGATAATTAGGGACAAAATTATAACCAGATATATAAAGCAAGAATTGCGAAATTTTGACCTTTTGGCCCATTTTTGAAGCTCCGTATTTCAGAAACCAAACGATATTCAAACCTAATATTGGCCATTTTTTCTTTTCTCTATAAACCCAACAAGTGAGCAAAATTTTATTAAATTCTGAAGGGGTCGGGTTGAAAATGTCACTTTTTCGTGTTGATTTGACATGGAATGACCCTTATATTGAAAAAAAATTCGTACTAGCGAACTTCCGGTCAGAATTTCAGTCATCCGATTGAAATTTTCTATTTTATATCCAATGACAAAGTTATTTCAAACAATGCATACTTTCGCCATCCGGAAAATATACTAGTGGCAATGCTAACGAATTTTAGAAGCCA
Source organism: Linyphia triangularis (assembly GCA_963978545.1). Lineage (NCBI taxonomy): Eukaryota > Metazoa > Arthropoda > Arachnida > Araneae > Linyphiidae > Linyphia > Linyphia triangularis. The sequence goes on from OZ021722.1 coordinate 91,173,356, forward strand.
CATCCGGGAAATAGCAGTGAGGCGAATCCTAAACATCAGGAATAAGAAATTCGAACGCATGCGCTTTTCAAACTTTCCGAATTCAAATATAATGTTGTTGATTACATTGATCTAATCGACTGGAAGGCTTGGGCGATTAGAGGTCCGCGATATATAGATACGACGATATTTTTATAAAAATATCATTATTTATAATATCCATAAAAATCACCGATATATCGATATTTTCTAACATTTTTAGTTTTTTGATTATCGTTTTGTAGTTCCATGAGTTTTTTCGATTTTCCTTTTACCCTTTTCAAAAACTTCAAAACTAAAGTTTGAACTTGGCTGAGAAACAGTTAAAATGGCACCAATATTCAATATTTTACCATACACTTAAAAGATATTGAAAATTATCTAAATTTTTCGTAAAATCACTGCACCAATTAAGTGAAAATATATTTTTTTTTATCACCTTACAAGAAAACAATCCTAAAAAGTAGAAATTCGTCCCGAAAAACTTTGTTTCTCGCAAAGTTGAAAATCAAATAAAAAAAAAAAAAATCATATATCGATATATCGATATTTTTTTCTATGCTACGATTTAGTATCGATATTTATTTTGATCGATATGTCCTACCTCTATGGACGATGTATCGATACATCGGCAAAAACCGGTGTAAAATCAACGTCGTCAAACTGGTGTCATTATTTTCTCAAAACCTATACATCACGATCTTTTTTGACGATACTTACCTAGCACTTCAAGGAATAAGAACGGTGCCACGATTCATGCGTGATGTTCCTAAAATACTATACAAACGTATTAAAACCGTCGACACCGCGCCATTTGAAACGAGTTCCATTTGCTGTTACCCGGTACTTCATCAGCAAGCTCACATCTTATGCTATTACGCTTGTTGTGGTTATTGATCGAATAGAAACATTACTATTTTAAATTTACGTAGAAGTGCATTTTATGACAGAAATTCGAGCGCCAAAATGTACATTCCCACAGTATTTATTTTTCTAAGTGAAGGCTGCTTCTACTCCTCTTTGTTAAAACAATCTATGCCAAAAGTTGGCCCATTAGGTAAACCATATTTGGCATGAATGATTTCAACAAAAAGGGATAGACACAGCCTTCACCTAGAAAAATAAACATTGTGTGATGGTCCGTTCTGGCCCGCAACGACTCATTTATTAGAATTGGTAACAGACTCCAACCTTGTGATGGATGGGAAATGAACATTAAAAAAAATCATTGAAAGTATGGATTTTTATAAGTAGACCATTTCTTTCTTCCTTCAAGACTTACCTAATTTGGGCAACTGATACTCAATTCCAAAGTATTCTTCTAGACGTTCTATTACTTTGGCTCCAACCTCAAGCGCATATGTTGTCAAGTTGATTGCATCAGGCTTGGAATAGACTCGGATCTAAATATAAACAAGAAATACTCAGAATTAAATAGTACTTTTATACGAAATTTATATATATATTTTTTTTTCCTGCAGTATGAAGATTAAAGATCAGGCTAAATATTACAGTCATTTCAAGAACATAAAACTTCTCTCAGGAATGAATGGCGATGGTTTTTGTCTGATGGTTAGACATTCGGCATAGCATTGTTGATGCTTTGATTTGAGTACACTTCCAAGACGCTAATCTGAGCCCTCTTCAATTTATTTACTTGCAATATTGTGGGAGAAGAATTAGAATATATTCTGACAGCTCTACTTATCGCGACAATTTATAATTTATAGGCTATTTAAAAATGAACAATGATGAGCATTAGCGACTGTAACTCTGTTTTGCTGCTATTAGCTCCAAAGTATGATGGTAATGATTCATCATTTTCAGGTCATCAGAAAAATACGTCTTTGAAAACACTGGCATTCGGCGTTAAGAAATTATTCGACTCTCAGTTCCGATTTAATCTTAAGTTAAAAAGATAGGACTATGCTTTCCAGATTTTAAAATTTTAAGAAATAAATTAGCACAAAATACTGAGTATCATAACGATACGAAAATTAGGATTTTCAAGGATAACATTCATACAAAATGAAAAATCTAACAGTTTACAATTTTTTGCAACATGTTACTTATTTCTGTTATGGGAAAATGAACAAACTAAATGCAGATGAAGTATTGTTTTGTTGTTGTGGTGACAAAATGATTTATATCTCTTAAATTACATACATAGAATACATAAAACCAATGCATTTTGATTCCCTGCAAAAATAACCAAAACATTTCTTAGAATGTTCACTAATTTTTTGCAACCCTGAATATTAGTAAATAGATTTTTTTTTCAGTAATGAAACCTTTATTTTTATTTTAAAACTAACTATAATTAATATTTTAAGTAACGATCCTGCACTGGTTTCACGTATAAAACAGAAAATTTCCTGTTCACATATTTAAACATCCACTTAATCCCGTAACGTTGTTTACGAACAGGTTTTCCAGAAGCCATTATGTATTCTTGGTACAGGAAGTCACACACTATGAAACAGGAAAGATATGTGACCATTGGAACAGACTTCTGAAATTTGGTGATAAGTAAGCCAGTATCATCTAACGGTTCTGTCACCTAAAAACAGAGAAATATATATTTAACTATATTAAAAAAAAAATAAAAAAATAATAAAAAATTGTAATTTATGTATTATACACAACTACTGTAAAACAAGTCTTACAAATAACAAAGGGTGGGTTATTTATTTTATTCTAATTCATTTTATTTCATTGTACACCGTCAAACAGAAAAAAAAATTCCACATGCATTACAGGAGAAAAACACATGAATTTCGCTACTAGAGTTAAGCTGTTTACTAAATCGATAAATTAATTAATGGTTGGTTCTTAAGATAATTTTTTTAATAGAATGGTTAACTGAAGACAGTTTTATTTCGAGTAACCTGTTTCGAAGCATATAAATTTTGTATAGAAGGAAAATCAATGATGTTATTGAATAAATTGTAAAAGAATTTAAATAGAGATTTTCCTTGTGTGGAGATTTGAAAGAACACTTAGTCCTCCTTTCTCCTAAGATATCATCATTTTAAACTTTATGAAACACTAACCTTTTTTTTTTTTTTTTTTTTTTTTTTTATCTACCGACTGTTTATTTCTGACACTTATAAAGTGCTTAACACAGCCCACAGCCAAATACGTCTCGTAATTTTGAGCATCTAGAAGAATACGAGATCGAAATCTTCTAGTGTAAACCCCTCTCTCCGACCCCACCACACCAACGAGAGGACATTGAGGCCACGACAGATTTAATGTGCACCAGCCCCCATTAGGTACACACCGATATTTGGCGGACGGAGACCCGAACCCACAACCAACGGTTATGAGCTCGATACTCTACCGCAGAGTTATCGGAGCCTTTATCAATAACCTTTTATCATGGCCGAGAAAATAACAAAAATCACAAGTGATGCCACACACAGCTACAAAACATCTGTCTTTTTAAACGCATTTCTCAAATAAATCAGAGTTAATGGCGTCACTCATTAATTAGCCATATTTAAATTGCTGCAGTACCTAACTATGCTTCTCTCAATTTTACCAAATTTGTGGTCTGGTGCACACTTTCTTGCCTTATTAATATCCAAATAAATATCACTCTGGAAAATATCTTCTTTTTTTTTTTTTTTTTTTTCTTTTTTTTTTCCCCGCATGCATTTAATTTTAAAATGTGAAACGTGTCTTTCAACAAGAGATTCGATGAATATGAAACTCACCTCCGCAGGCATGTTTGACAATGCAAAGTAGTCTTTACTGTGCACCAATGATACTCTGAAAGTCGATTTGAAGCCTGGCTCATCAAAACAGGGGTAAGCACGTCGGGCAGAATAGGGTTGAAATTTAGATGTAGCTAAATATCTGAAACAAAACTATTGCTTAAGCGTATAACTTGTCATTTGGTTTATATTACGAAAGATAATGTAAAAAGTCGGACTTCAGTGACTGAGGTTATTGGAATGAGGCAATCTAAATTTGTTCTGGGTTAACTTGGCTTTGATGACAAAATTAAAAGTCATGTAGTTTCTATGATATGTTCTATTACTTTGTTTTACAAAGATTAGATGTTAGATTTTCAATTACGTTGCAAAACAAAAGTAATTCATATTACTATTTCAATCTTAATACTTGCAAAAATTATAGTTTTAGCAATTCAATGGGGGATGGGACACAAAGTATTGCTTTAAAAAATATTTATTTTATTTTTTTAATCCAAAGACACCAAGGTTACTACACTCTACGACTCTACGTTAAGTAAAACTAATTATTTTAAACGAATGAAGTTTTAATGTCAATAATCTAGCGGATTGTAATTAGTAACTTTGGAACCATTTTTTCTCAATGTTGATTTTTTTTCTCCGTGTATTTTAAAGATCAAATTAAAATATATCGAGATCTCTTTGAAGCAACATTTACAAACTTATTACCAATATACTTTCAAACATATTACTTTAATTTGTGTTTAAGGATTAGTAATTCATAAAAATTGTAAAGAAATTTGTTAAAAAATGTGAACTAGTGAAATTATTCAATAATTCTTCGTTTTTTTTTTTTTTTTTTTTTTGTTTTTTTTTCCCGATTATGTTTTTTAAAAAATTCTGGCTGCAAATAACAAAAATCAATCAGTAAAGACAGTTTGTTAAATACATCTTTTTGTTTATAAAAACTCTTCATTTTTGTCTGTCAATACATAATTTTTTGACAAATATCAAAAACGATAAACGTCTCTTTTTTGCATACATATTTTTTTAATTATTAATTATTTTTTTTAATTTAGTTCCATTTTACATGGAAAAATATTCATTTTAACTAGGTCAAATATGCATCTTAAGCGTAGGTGACATTTAAATGTATATTTGACCTAGTTAAATTATTTTCCATGTGACTTTGCCACAAAGTATTGTTGTATAAAACAAAAACGTAACGACTAGATTCCTCATAATTTTGCAATTCTAATCCATTTACGAGAGGGGGAAAAAAAAAGAAAATGTCCTATGCGTCATCCAGAGAATTTCCCTTTTAAATAAGTTATAATATTTTGTTTAATGTTTCTTCTTCCTCTTCGGTAGCTCGACAATCCAGGGTGGGCTTTGGCCTTTTCAAGAAGTCGATTCCAGGCTACCCTGTTCTTAGCCATTGTTTTTCAATTCTTGACCCTTAATTGCGTGAAAGTCTTTTTCCAAACAGTCTGGAAACCTGATCTTCCTCAAGAGGGAACCTCAGTTGGTTTGGCCAAAGAGATCTTTTTAGTATTTTTTCCTCCATTCTCATTACATGGCCAATCCACTTGATCCTCTGAATTTTTATGAAGTTTATGATATCCGGTTCCTTGTAGAATTTATAAAGTTCTGTGTTCCGTCTTTGTCGGCATCCTGTTTTCAAAGACTCCGCCGAGAATGCTTCTCAAAATTTGTCTTTCAAATAGAGCAAGGGCCTCTTCGTCACCTTGTGTAAGCGTCCAAGTTTCAGCAGCATAGGTCAGTACAAGTCTAATCAGGCTCTTGCACAGAAGCAGCTAAGTTTTTCTTTTCAGCAGGGATGGCCTAAGATGTCTTCGTATTCCATGGAAACATCGGTTAGCTGCAGTTATTCTTTATGAATATCTGGTGTTATGTTGGTATTTACAATTATTTCTTATCCTAGATATGTAAATGTATTTGTTGTTATTTTTTTAATATAAATGTACCAACTTCAAAGTAATGGGCATATGTTCCTTTACTGTTGAACTCCATGTACTTTGTTCTGTCCTTATGTTGATTTATTAAAAGGTTCATATTTTTTGCCTCCTTTTCTAAATCCAGGATGGCAAGATGGTTTTAGTCCCCAGGAGCTCTAGCTATTAAATGTATGTCATTGGCAAAAGCAAAAAGTTGAATCGATTTAGTAAAAATTGTTCCTCTTGTGTTTGATATTTGACTGCCATATAAATTTCCGAACTTGTGTTATTTACTGTCACTGCTTTTATACAACCAGATGGTAATTTGTAACCATGCTTTAAAGCAGAAAACGAAGCCGGTAAATATTTACATATTGATGAATTTGGTGCTGTAATTACATATACCAAGATAATACAACAAACTATGTTACTTTTGTGTATTTCTGCATAAATCAAAAATATTGTTTGAAGTTTGTAACTATAACCCTTTTATACGTCTAAGTATCAAAACTGAAAGTAATAATTTTGCCTAGTTTTTCTTTTTACCTTCCCAGCACAGTGGTATTGTCCAATGTAAGAAATAGGATTCCGGAAAGATTGGTCAGTCCATACAAAAACTCAATCATCGTACCAAAATACTCGATTTTTTAAAAAATAAACCTGTAGAAACCATTACAAAACATATTTTTATCCCTCTGTCGTTTCTTATAACAATTTATTTGCCCTGAATATAACACTGAAGCCCTGTATCTACATTTCAAAACTTCCAGTGTATTTTATCCAGACCTGGGTAAGATTGGACAAGATCCGTAGCAACTGCCAGCCTACAACGATCCACATCAGGATTGGCCAGTACCGAGCCGATATTGGCCAGCAGATTTCTGCTACTAAGGTTAGAATGTAAAAAGGCATTTAAAAAAAAAAAAATTTAGAGAAAAATCATTTCCGGATTGTTTGTGTATAATCTATACATAAGATGTTTAAGTGAAAATGACTTTTTCAAAAGTAATTGAAACAAAGCTCGTAGGAGATGTAATGTGCTCTCGTTTGAAAAAAGTACATACAGTGAAATACGTATATAAGTTCTGTTCCATACTAATAAAGCTTTGATAAGCCCTAACTATTAAGTGTACCCTGGTAGCACAGAGGTATTTGACAATGTCGGAAAAGGGGGTTCTGGGAAGATTGGCCAATCCATGCCGAAACTCGAGCATCGTTCCAAAGAATAAAGATTTTTTTTTTTTTTTTAAATAAACACGTCAATGTTAAAAAATAAACATATCAATGGGAAAAAGGTGTAAATTCTTTGGAAAAATAAAACATAGGCCATTTTGAAATCTATGGTTTAAGATGGGTTGGAAGGCAAAAATTTTTCTCGGAATCCATTTTGAGATTTTTAGCGCATCACATTATTTGAAATGTTATCTACAAAAGTGTTTAGCTTGGTGGGCAATGCACTCATCAGAAGTATTTTTAAATATTTTCCAAAAAATTACATCACTGAAAAAAAACGTCTGCTTCGTACTCTAAACGCATTTTTCTCAAAATGCTGTTTTTTCATACAAATGTCCTTTTTCTCAGGATCTACTCAATATTTTGCCACAAACGGACATACGCTTTTACAGAAATGTTGATTAGATATTTTTTTTTTTTTTTTTTTTTTTCAAATTCCCAACCGGTTTTTTTTTTTTTTTTTTTTTACCGGAAAATTTTATAAAAAATATTCGAAACATCATAAATTCAAAATAAAACTTTAATTTTGCAAAAGCATATGTCAGTGTATGTAAAAGTGTTTTAATATTGACTGTACAAAATTTTAAATTAATGCTATGAGTAGTTTCTAGATAGAGCTTTCCGACCCCCCCCCCCCCCCCTAATATTAAAATATGCAATTGTTTTCTTTATGGTGGGATTGGACATTCTTTAGCAACAGCCAGTCTACAACGGTCCACATTGGAATTAGCCAGTATCGAGACGATATTGGCCAGGGGTTTTGTGCTACTAGCGTGTTTGCTTCACTTATAAGTTTAAAAATAAATCAACTTAAGGTTAAGTCAATACAGATAAAACCTAGTGCCTATGAGAAGAATTACTGTTAGTCCCAGAAAACTGTAAACATAGGAAGTTTCTTTTCCAGTTTATTCCAAGAGAATATCTTATCACCCACTACTGCTCCAGTTATATAGCTTATTAATCTGTCATCCACTCTTTTCAGATTTCTCATTTTAGCATTGAAAGTCTGAGTGAGTGATTGCACAGAGATAATCTTTAGACAAGGCTCTCCATTTAATATCAGATAATTTGACTGATAGTGGCCAGTTAAGACATTTTAAAAGCAATAAAGCACTAACTGGGAACATAAAGCCATAACTAATGATAAAAAAATTTCGTTCTCCACTTATTCAATTGCTAATCTATTTTGTTCAAAAAAATATTGAATCTTCTTTTAAAATTGCTCATTTTTTCTATAAATGTTAAGGTAAATTTCCATGGAATGTGTGCACATTGTTATATAAATATGCGATATGTTGTTAAAAATTACGTCCATTGAGTAATAGAAGAACAGGAAGATAATTTCGGGTTGTAAAGTGGAAGAATGTCGGAATAAGAATTTTCTTCCTAAGTCGTTTTGAGAATTTTAATGTTTATGCGTGAAGTTAACCCCGTCAGAGAAATTACTATAATTGTTAATAAAGAATGTTAACTAATTAATAAAGATTAAATTCTAGTAGAACAAATGAGACATGGGTGCCTTTATACACTGTCTACCAATAAGTATTTGGACACCCATTCAAATGAGGATATCTTCTCAGTGGAGAAGCATAGACACATGAAATTCACATAGCAAAGACATCTTCATGTAACATATCTATAAGTAAAACAACTCAGGCGCAAATTGAAATGCAAAGTGTACTGTGGGGGCATATACAAAAGAATGGAGTACCATTAGTGTGCAGTTGTACAGATGCATTTACTTTAAAAATTGCGCAAGTCCTGGGGTTGACTTTTCATGTGAGATATAATCTCCCCTGTCATCAGTGTTTATTTGGCACTGTATTCTCATACTTAACATGAATTTCTTGATGAATTCTAGTGACTAAATGGTTCGTAACATGTTTTGAACAGTTTGTAGGTCATAGAAAGTTCCCAATACATTAAATCTTTACATAATGCATATTGTAGAAGCGTACCACACATGCTTGCTGAAATTTAGATTAGAGGAGTAATCTGGCTTACTTATAGTCGCAATATTGATATTTTTGAATAGTTTTTACAAGGCAAAAGTGGAATAAAATTTACCATAAGTATCAATAAACATGGTTTAAAAACCGACATTTCACCATTAACGACTTGTCTAGATCAAGTTAACATAATTTCAGTGAAAGAGTCGAATTTAATTATCTTTTGAGCTCTTGGGGAACTTATTAAACCAATTAAACATATGGCACCCAAAAACCAAATTTTTTAAACATCAGATACTGTTTACAAAAAATAATTTTTTCAGTCTTGTGAGTAATATTAGACATCAGATGATCTGTAGAAACGATGGGAACATGATATTTCATGATAAATGCCAATTCAAGTTAACAATTTGGTGGGAAAAGAGTTTTTATATTTAGGTTCAATATGTTGAAATTGTTTAATAAGCTTCCCAACAGCGGAAAGCATAATTAAATTCCACTTTTTCACTGTAAATGCGTTACCTTGATCTAGACAAGTCTTTAATTGTGAAATATCAGTTTCTAAATCGTGTTTATTGAAGGTTATGGAAAATTTAATCCCACTTTTGCTTTGGACAAATGATTACAAAATATTAATATCACCCCTATAAGTAAACCAGATCACTCCTCTAATCCAAATTTCATCAAGCATGTGTGGGACGCTTCTACGATATGCATTGTGTAAAAATTTAATGTATTGGGAACTTTCCATCATTTGCAAACAGTTCAAAAGGTGGGAAGAACAATTTAACCACTAGAATTAATCAAGAAACTCATGTTAAGTATAAGAATACAGTGCCAAGTAAACACTGATGACAGGGAAGATTATATCTCAATCTAAAAGTCAACTCCATGAGTTGCGTGATTTTTAATGTAAATGCATCTGTACAACTGCACACTAATGGTACTTCATTCTTTTGCATATGCTCCAAATGAACACTTGGCATTTCAATATGCGACTGAGCTGTTTTACTTATAGATATGTTGCATAAAGATGTCCTCTTGATGTGAATTTCAGGTGTCTATGCTGCTCCCCTGAGAAGATATCCTCATTTGAATGGGTGTCCAAATACTTATTGGTAGATAGTGTACAACGAACGTGAAGACTAATAGTCGAAAACAGCAAATGGCGTCAACACAAAACATGTTCTTACGTCAAATAAAATTAATCTCTGCTCAAAAATGTCTAAAGACACAATTCAAAAACATATTGAAAAATGACAAAATATTTAATGTAAAAAAAATTCTTTTAAAACTTGCCTAAAACCACACCATAAAATGTAAAGAATGCCATGTGCCTGTAGGTAGGTACATGAGTGTAATATTTTCTGAGAAGCTTTTTTCTTTTTTAAGATGCAACAGTCGTAAGCATCAACATTTTATTTTATATTATTCCTACAACAATCAAAACCATCAAAATTATATTTTTGTTGTTGCTGAAATTAATTTGAATCCAATAGTCACCGTAAGACCTATAGATCCTTTTCGTTACGTGCTTTTTATGGAAGGTTTGCTAACAATTTTTGTCAAAACACTAATATTGTTGTCTGTTCTGTTTTGTTACTTAACATGTTCTTATATTGTGTTTTTAGACACCTTCAATCAGAGATTTTTTTTTTTGACGTAAAAACATGTTTTATGTTACCCCATTTACCTTTTTCGACTTATGCTAGCCTTCACAATCGGTAATATATGAATCTTCGTACCTCTTACTATAAAAAAAAAATTGTATATATCAAATACTTAGTGTATTCCATGTTTTTATTGATTTGAAATAGAAGAAATTTCTCAGGCAATCTTAATTTCGGGCATCTACGATAAAATTCTATTTAATCTTGATTTATGTGTTCTTCAAAGACTTCATTATTATTAATTTAGACTAGTAATTATCTCCCTGCTTCTCAGCTATACAGAATTAATGAAAACTGTAAAATTATAACGCCATTAAGTGTTGTTGTTTTTTTACAGTTCATAATATTTCTACTTTCTCTGCCTTCTGTTCTTTATATATTATACTGTCTCATTTTCAGTGAAACCTTTGGGATAAAAAGAAACTAATTTGCTGCTACCATTATTACATTGAAAAGACTTGCAAATACGGGTTGTTGAACCACATACAGGTTTATTGAACATTTTGCACGAAGATTTATTGTGGATTTTGAAATTAACAATAACAGCCTACTCATGGTATAAGAAAATGCATTGTACGGAGAATTATCAGATAGCTTAATATATTTCTTCCGTAATTTACAAAACTACGAAACAATAATTTTTAAGATCGAGCCTCTAAGAATTATGTACTACATACATTCTATAATTTCATTAAAGGAATAGGTTTAGTTTGATTTATTTCATATCGAACATAATAGCATAAATTGAATAAATCGGATGTTGTAAAAGAAATGGAGATGGACGTAAAAAAAATGATTTCACGCCGACATCGATACCATTATACAGGAGATGTGGACAGCATAGAGGAAACTATTAAAGGAACAGTTTGGCATCATGTCAAAACAGAAGTGACATTAGTCTCTACAGCACAGCAGCTTGGGACAGAGGCTGCTTTCTGAGATAAAAATACTGATGTGAAATACACAAAAAAGTAAAGATCGAAAAATATACGGTAAATTTGCATGTACAATGAGAAACTGCTTTGCCCTTCCCAAATGTACAGACAATCCACTGTGTAAAGCATTTAGTCATATTCAGCTTCAAATTTCAGACTTCCAAATAAATAAAGTTAAAAACTGTCATTATGCTTTCAATATTTGAAATGAGAAGTGATGAAGTGTCCCGAACAGGTGATTCATTAGCCGTTCCTGGGTATGGAATCCAAGTTACTGATAATAAAAATAAAGATACTGTTATGTACCGTTCTGAAAGCAATTTGAATGACCTCAGAATGAAAAAAAAATGTTTTACCAAGTTAAATGTTATGATAAAAAATTATCATTCGATTCCTACAGGAAAAAGGGAATGTTTAAAAGAATTTATGTTCCAAGTTAATAATTAAAAATATAAGTAGCACTTTCTTAAATTCAAATCGGCCCTATTCGTGACATTAGAGTTAACTTTCAAAATCAAGGAAATGCAAATGCATCCTTTCTCAAGTAGGCAAAGATCATCAATTCTTTCTCAAACATTTCTGGAGTGTTCGCGAATAAGACCAGGACACTCTCTATCTTACCTAGTCTCATTCAAACTATTTTTATACCAGCTCTTGTAGAATCCTAAGTAATCCTTGTGGTCCAAGCTGCCACTGAACTTGAAGAATATCTTGTGGATCCCGGTCTTAGTCTCTTCCTCCATCTCCACCACGAAGAACTGGTTACGCTTGTATTCGAACCATTTCTCCACCTGCAACATCACTTTGCGACCAATATCATGAACACTGGTCTCGTGGATGGTCAGTTTTGAAGAATGAACCACAAAATACCTAGAACATATTTAATTTGCTATATTCTGTATCAGAGCAAGAAATTTTGCTCTAGAATGAATTGGTAAACAATAAATTTCATGTCTGAAAAGTTATTATAATTTTAAGAAATCGGTGTATGAAGTGCTAGTTACAGAATGCAGTTGTTTTATTCACCAATTGCATGGATTTGAAAAAATACAGAAAAATTGAAATTTCACATATATAGAGATAACGCGGCCAAATGAGCGAAATTGATTACTATAACATCCAAAGCAGAGCATGTTAATATAAAATGCAACTGTGACACCTCAGATTAAAGTCAGTGGCATATACATATTCCATAAAAAAAATTATTAAGATATCTGTTTTAAAGGCGACCATTAAAATGTAATCTGCGTTATTTTAGTGAACAAATTTGTTCATTTTATATTTGTTTATTTTCATAAATTTTTCACTCATTACAATAATTATCTTGTTATAATATTGGAAAATTTATACGTTATTTTATTTTCAATAAGAAGTTGAATTAGATAATCATAATATATAATAAGAAATCATAAAAATATATATGTGGATATTTGACAAGTAATTTTTTTTTTTTCAATTATTACTCTTGAGTCATTGAAACTGCAAAAGGCTTAAAATACCTAGAAAAAGACTTATAAACTTAAAATTATATTTATTTATGTAACCACTATGTTAAAACAGCTATTAATAGTGTGAAAGTTTGACTAACTTTTTCACACATTGTTATTTTTCATTTGATCTACTTTTAGAATACCTATTTGTTCATAGCATTTACTTAAATAACATGTTATGCTCCATTATCTATTAAAGAGTAGTATCAGTTTTACGTGCCAAGTATTAACTCTATACTGGTATATAAAATTGCTGTATATATCAGTTTCTATTCACTTAATTACTCTTGACTTAGATAATTGAAATTTATATCAGAAATAACTTTGCGAATTATAATGATAAAGGGGAAAAACACACGCGTAATAATAAATAGTTTTTTCCTGTTGGATAATTACATTACTGAAAATATACGAAATAAAAACAAATTTATCATACTAAAAATTATTTAGTTAGCAAATATTTTAAAACTAAAAAAACTATCGATTAAATATCAAACAAAAAAAATTACGATTATTCACAATTTTATCCAATTAGAAATGAGATGGGAAAGTGCGACTTCTTGCTTTTCTAGAAAATTTTCATAGGCTCTTTTAAAACAAAAATTTCTTGATTTATTACGATACTACTAAACATTCCTTGAAAATCCCTGATGTTTCCAGTCCTGATAATTTCCAGGATATTTATGTTTTCCCTATTAAAATTATATTTCCCTTGGTGAATAACTGACCTGGTCTCTCTCGTCACATTCACCTCAATGCTGACCTCTCCCTCAAAGGTATCCTTCTGGAGATTCGGGTGAAGCCGGATGTCGTAGTGCAGGGGAAGAACATGTTTTGACAACCTGAAGTTCTGCCATGGCTGCCTGATGACATCCGGCGGTAATGTCGCCTGATCAGACTGGACATCCTCCCCCAATGTATCCTGGTCGGGATGGAAGCCACGACAGTCCTCGGCCGGTTCTGGCGAGAAAGAATACTGGCCTTTGAGCATCATCACCAAGAGACCAATGCTTGAGACAAGGAGGATGAAAATAATGATGGACAGGATGCAGGATGGCCTGGAGATTATTTGTTTGGACATTTTCGAATGGAGTAGTCTGTAAGTCGGTTTAGGTGACAGAGTTTGGTGATGGAGTTTGCATTCACTTCAAATGTCTATGTACGTGACGGACATCATTCCATCATAACAGAAAAGAATGTTAATGTTGCTAAAACCACTTTTCAAATGAACTTGGTAAAAATCCAAAGTTGCAAATTTGACCCAGTTATAAAAGTACAAAGTTTTTGTGATTACAATTGATAATATTTCACGTAAAATATGGAATAGTCATAAAATACATAATTTAGTTGTAATTAAAAAATAAACGATTCATATCATCTCATGTTCATGAGATATCCTTTCGAAATCAAGAATTTAATTAGTATCCGTTTGAAATATAGGCTCAAGTTAGTATCCTTTTGATTTCAAAAGATTGAATTAATATCCGTTGAAAATCAATTAATTAAGGTATCCTTTTGAAATCGATTATTCATTTAGCCTCCGCTGAAAATTAAGGGCAAACGAAATATTAGCACCTTGCATCACGATAAAGATTACACAACACTGCATCCCAATTATTCAATCAAAATACAACCATGCTAGTCCAGTTCCTCCTTCATTTCTCCGAGATAGTTTGACCAGACGAGATTGAATCACAAGAGATAATGAAATAATTTTTTCTTGGGAAAGTATAAGGAGCAAAGGTTGACAGTTATGTTTTTGCCGTCAAGAACAGATAGTTTATCACCAACTTCAGGGACTTCTTTATTAAATAAATGTGGGAAATTAAAATAAAACCAAGAACTAAATCCGTCTTCATACAGAGGCTTTATGATGACAGCTGATTAGACTCGTAAGAATAAGGCCACATTTCACTTTTTGAATTTACGTTGTTGTTTTTTCCCAGGACATTAATGCAGCATTTGATTGTAACTGATGTATTCTTTTTAAAATTGTATTGATGCACATTTTAATATTGTAATAGACAATTCCGGCATTTTTTTTAAAAACGAGTGAAATTCGTTTATCTTTATGAAAAATTTCTTTCTGGTTCCAAATATTTAAGCAAAAGTTCTTTAAAAAAAATTAGTTATTTAAGTATTAAGAAAAGAAAATGCCCCAAAACCGTGCCAAAACCAATGCAATCAAAACCAATAAAATCTGTGACGTCATAGATCCTTATGTTTCTATGGTTATTGAGAGGTTTCTGCCAAATAGTTGGCGTTGATTTGGTATGTCATTGCCATATCCAGTACAGGTGCTGTGATTTGCGAGAAACTTGCAAAACTGGTTTCCGCTGCTGCATTTCAAGCCAAGATGTTTGAGATCTCTTGACGTCACATTCAATTCAAACCGAATAAATCGTTTTTTCGACAACGTCTAACAGGGGAACTTTGATTGCAAATTAAAAAAAAGTTTAAAAAATGCTCCTTGAGTAGAAATTTTTATGTTTATGGCCTTTTCGAAACATTTAGAATTGAATAAAAAAAAATTAAAAATGCGGGAACAGTCCATTATTCTTAAATTTTGGAATTTTTGGTACCATATTTGACTTTAAAAATATTTTTGACCGTTTAAGTAATATTAAGGAACAATGAAAGAAAATAAAGTAAAAATAAATGTTTGATGCACAAAACCAAATAATTAAATTATACAGGTACAGTAATAGTTTTTAGAAGTATTAAGCTTTTAACTACTGGCCATCTAAAAAGAATAATTGATAATGGTAAGAAAATGGAATTGCAATTTGCATTATTTCGAATCAAATGAATGTATACACTGAATGGGCGTGAGGTATTGAAATTTTGACTGGACAAAGGAACAATAATGGTCAAAGAGGAACTGTGACTTCGAAGATAAATTTGTTCCTGCTTTTAGGTTCTGTTTTATTAAAATAACGAATGTTTCACAAGGCATGATTAATTGAGAGAATTTGTTAGATATTTTTTCAAAAATAAATTTGTCTTAATATGAAAGAGCATTAACATGTAACTTTAAAAAATCTTACTTTTCATTTATGAAAACTTGCAATATATTTTTTATCGAGTACACCTTGTTGAATTCTACTAATTTTTGCACATTACAATTTGGCCATGGGTGAAGGCAGAGTTATTTTGACTGTGCTTGAAAATTTGAGGAACTGATTGGCTGCTTTATTTGACTTAAATTCCTAATATTTCGGAGCATTTAAATTGCAAATTTTTTTCCCCCTTTTTATTTTTTTTTGTTATATATTTAACCCTTAAATGTATTATTATTATTTTTTTTAATTAATAAAATTTGAAATCAACCCATGCGTACCCTCACTTCTAAAACCACTAAAATCCATCCCCTCACTTTTAAAAACTCTCAATCCGTCTAAAATCTACTAAAGAAAAATAACATTAACCTTTAAATGTAGGGACATTGAGAAAAAGTAGCTTAAAATTTACAAAATGTAAAAAAAAAAAAAAATATTTATGGTATATATCATACTCTTATAAAATGTATTATACTTCTTTGTATAACGATATAAATATTTTTTATTAACAAATACTGTTACTCTTGGTCAGCTTTTAATTATGGAGGAACCTTCTTTATAAATTAAATTTCTATTCTTGTTACATATAAAGACAAGCTATTTGAAAAAAAAAAAAAATACTAAAGTTACCTTTCAGTTGAATTGCACGTTTAGAAGCATTACTTAAATCTATTTTAAAGTAACTAAGTCGCAGAATATTCATCACTATAACAATAAATTTAGAGCCCTGGTTCAATGTTAGTGTTAGGAAGTATAAATTATGTCCTTACAAGTTAATACTTTTATTATATGATAGGAAATTATAAATATTTTCGTTGGAGATGGGGGGAGGGAGGTCACCAACTTTTGGGCATCCCCTCACCTTCCCCCCCCCCCACTTCTTTTACTATATATATATATATATATATATATATATATATATATATATATATATATATATATATATATATATATATATATATATATATATATATATATATATATATATATATATATATATATATATATATATATATATATATATATATATATACAAAATATATATATATATATATATATATCTTATTTGGTAACCCACCACTCTTTAATTTTCAATAAAAAAGCGTTCAATTTGATGCTGCTAATTTGGCTTACTTTTAAAATATGCAAGTTTGCCGAACCAAAGATCAGAAATCGTCTGCACCCATTCTCATTGAAAAGTAACGAGCAGTGGCGAGCCAGAAAAAAAAAAGTGTGCTTACTTTTTTTGTCAAGTTATGACATATTTGGCAATGATTAAGTTCAACTCACCCAAAGTCTATTTTTTATCAGTTTCACCCATTTTTGTATATATATATATATATATATATATATATATATATATATATATATATATATATATATATATATATATATATATATATATATATATATATATATATATATATATATATATATATATATATATATATATATATATATATATATATATATATATATATATATATATATATATATATATATATATATATACACACACAGTGGTACACGCAAATATCAATATCATTTGTTACTCTTACCTTGTTTCTATCGGAAAAAAATTTTCCTGTGTGTTTTTTACTTTTTATATAAATTATCGTAATTCGTAACACCCGCCGAAATGAAATAGTACTCAGCCAACAGCGTCCCAACCAGTAAAAATTGTCACAGATATAGAAATAAACTGTGACAGATTTTAGTTGCGTTTGGAAACGATAAAATAATTTTGGTAAAATTAAAATTAACAAAAATACTATGCAAAGGGTGCTACATTAAGAGATACGAGTTTTTAAAAAATTAGACAATTAGCAACAATATGCATTTAAGGGTTAAATACCACCATACCACCAATTAAAGCTTAAGTTTTCAAGTTCAATAAAATTGATAGTTTGGCTATCAGGTAGGTATTAAAGTCAGACACCCTTGACATGATACTTGTAAAAAATTATAAAATATTATGGTTTGAACAAATTGCATTTTTTAACAGTGTCCCATCTCAAATTTTGTGTTTCACAAAAAAAAACAAAAAAAAACATTCTCACATATGGTATAAAATGAATGTTATCTCTTACGCCATCTTATTCTGAAAATATTGCTTAGACACAAAAATGATATTTAAGAGATCAAGGATTCGTATTCAACTCAGTTTCAAAAAGCTTTTAACCAATTTACTGTTTGTTATAGTAGTATTTTCCTTCAAATACTATTCACGACGTTTTAGTATGACACTTGTCCCGCCATTATCATTAAATAGAAAAAGACATTTCATCGAAAGAAATTATCCTATCGCTTGAAGTGTTATTATTATGAAATTATCCTATCGCTTTTTCTAGTATTATGAAACGATCTCTGAATCAGAGATTCGCCTGCATGAGAGATATCTCTAGTTCGAATCTCCGACTGGGAGCATTCTGGGATTTGAAAAATGAGTACACGTGATGGTGATTGTGCCAATTACGTTGTGAGTTTACCTAACGAAAGTTTCTCCCATTCGAAACACAAAAATGAAATTTTCCTTACTACACGCTGACTATAATCCCGGTTCTATACTTGATCTTGGGGTTATCTTGTTCTGACGCAGTATAGCTCTCGAGTAGAATCAGAAAGCATCTAATCCATTCACCTGTGTAACTGTTTTCAATATATAATAACTTTTTATAATGCATGCGCAACAAATGCATATCTGTTATCCTAATAGTCCGAGAGGAGACTGCAAATTTAGCCACCTCCGCGAACATTATTTTGAAATTTTTGTTGAGTACAGAGAAAAGTTAGTAGATTATGAATGAATATGGAGAAAAGTTAGTAGATTATGAATGAATATGGAGAAAAGATAGTAGATTATGAATGAATATGGAGAAAAGTTAGTAGATTAGGAATGAATATGGAGAAAAGTTAGTAAATTATTAATGAATATGGAGAAAAGTTAGTAGATTATGAATGAATATGGAGAAAAGTTAGTAGATTATAAATGAATATGGAGAAAAATTAGTAAAATAAAAATGAATGTGGAGAAAAGTTAGTAGATTATGAATGAATGTAGAGAAACATTAGTAGATTATGAATGAATATGGAGAAACGTTACGATTAAGAACGAATATGGAGAAAAGTTAGTAGATTATGAATAAATATGTAGAAAGGTTAGTAGATTATGAATGAATATGGACAAAAGTTAGTAGATTATGAATGAATATGGAGAAAAGTTAGTAGATTATAAATGAATATGGGGTAAAGTTGGTATAGATTATGAATGCACTTGTCTGCCGGAGCAAAAATGGCTGAAACTAGTCCAAAATCAACTTTGAATTAGTTGAAAAAATCCGATTTACAAATATATATCCTAACTTGCCAAATAATGAGCATTACTCTTTATTTGGTAACCCACCACTCTTTAATTTTCAATAAAAAAGCGTTCAATTTGATGCTGCTAATTTGGCTTACTTTTAAAATATGCAAGTTTGCCGAACCAAAGATCAGAAATCGTCTGCACCCATTCTCATTGAAAAGTAACGAGCAGTGGCGAGCCAGAAAAAAAAAAGTGTGCTTACTTTTTTTGTCAAGTTATGACATATTTGGCAATGATTAAGTTCAACTCACCCAAAGTCTATTTTTTATCAGTTTCACCCATTTTTGTCCTGGAAGATCAGTACATTCTTAATCTACTAACTTTTCTCCATATTCAATAAAAAAATTCAGAATGAATACCTAAACTTACTGTCGCTTCTCAGTCTATAAAGAAAGATGTACATAAACTGCTGTTGACCAATTTCAGGTAGAGGAAGCATTTAAAACTCTTTCACTAGCATTTCAATCCGAATCGAAATGCAAACCATAAATCTTTTTTTCATAATCAGGTAATAGTTTCCGTTGAGTTTTAATATTTCCGTTTAAATTTTTAAAAAAGCGTTTTTCTTTTGAAACATGCTACCACTTAGGTGGGACTTAGGAGGAGCTGGCACCACCTATAGCATATTTTAAAATGTCCTTTTTTTTATTAGATATTTTTTTTTTTTTTCGTTTTCTTTTTTTTCTAAATTAATTAAACATTACGTAATCAAATTTTTACCAGTTGTTACTTATTTGACAGCAAATAGGAATATATGCTATTCGTATGAGAGTCATTCTTAGAAAAGTGGAACTCATTTTATTGAGAAGCAGAGAATTTTCTAATAAATTCTTAAAGAATCGAGCATGATTAATACTTTCAAGCCAAAATCAATTACATTTACTTAAACTCAAATATTATAAGAATATGTTTTCGTGGCAATTATCATTTTATTCATCATGACCCCCCCACCTCTCGAACTCGCTCCACTCTCACATAAACTAAAGAATTTGTTTGTCCTATTATTAAATAGCAGTATTTAAAATTATTTTTAAAAATAATAAAAACAAAGTAATAAAATAAAACCAAAATCCTTTTAGGTTGTTTATAATTGACATTCTCTTGTTAGAGCCATGTGAAACTACTAGTACCACATAATCAACAGACATTCAGAAAATTTTGGGTATACATTATTGAGGTGACGGGATAATCTAACTATACATTAAAAAAAAAAAAATCAAATATTGTCCGCACACACAGCCAATGAAAACGTCTCTTGCATACTATACGATTTTCTGACCAATGAAGAGCTTCGTTTGAAAAGATGAAGAGTGAGGGGACATTTCATCCCAGTTAGATACATTTTCGCCGCTGATTCGATAAGAAAAAATGAAGATTTTCGAAGAAGAAAAAACTAGGGTCAAATAGTTTAAAACTTCGTATAAATAAATGTATGTTGTACTGCTTCAGTGATTAAATTTAAAGTGTTTTAATGCTATTGCGAAATGCGGATGTTCGATGAGTCACGATGAGAATTACATTGGCCAAGAATTCGGAATTCTCAACAGTAGCCTTTATATCCCACCACATTAAAATTTATCTAAAATGATTTGATGCAGATGTACAGCCCGCATTTGGCTATTTTTCATAAATCTTGTTTGGTTTTAACCCCGTACCAATTAAGTAAATAAACTGCTTTTATTTTTGTAAGAAAGTGGCTATCAGAAACAGTAAACATTTTCAGACAGATATAGCATAATGACAGCTATAGCAACATTTATACTTGATAAATAAAGCAAAACTGATGAAAAGGTCGGTGGTCCCAGTGTCTAAAATGCGTTTGTAGTAATAAAGATTGCTTAGCAATCCTCGGTCCTCGGGGGTTGGTGAGCGTTAAAGAACAGGGGAGTATGCCAGTATGCTCGCTAGCAATTATATGAAAAAAAGTATACTACTTATACATTATAAAACAATTATAAAAAATAATTACAAATTATGAAAATATTTATAAATTATAATAATAACTATGAATTATAAAATAACTATAAATTATTAAAATAGCTATAATTATTAAAATAAATCTGGAAAGTAAAATTATTACAAATTGGGCAAATAATTATCAATTAAAACATTAATTATAAATTATAAAACTACTTTTTGCAAAATATATTGCATTTGTGTGGGCTAAATTTCTTTTGAAGCGTAAGACCTTCATTATACTTAAAAGTATTATCTTGAACACAATGAAACTTGAATTTATTTATAAAAAATTTTAAATTTGTATTGCTTTAAAAAACCATTACAAAAAAATTCGGGATTCGAACTCGCAATCTCTTCCACCAAAATGTACACATTTTCTCATAAAATAAAATTTCATAAAAGAATATGTTAAAAAAAATAGATAGATATTTCAGAATAACAAAAAAATTAGCAATTGTTTGCAAAACAATTTAAAAAAAAGTTTTTTATAACACAGGACGGCGTCAGTGGTCGGAAAGCGGGATTCAGTATTTCGAAGTAACCACACGACAAAGCCTGTGCGAAGACTTTTAGCTAAAAAACATTTATAAATGCATCACACATTTTATACATTTTTTCAATAGTGCTGCCATCTACTTGCGCATTTTTAAACTTACAATTGAGAGCTTGAGAAGCAAAAAGGTCAAGTGACTTTTCTTAGCTTTTAAGAAAATACACTTTATAATTTCTTCTTTATATTAAATTTGTATGAAAATTATTTATTGTTCAAATAATAACCTCTGGTATGAATATATCACTAGTTTTCATAGAATTTAATTTAAATAAGAAACTTTAAAAGGTATTTTCTCAAAAGTTAAGAAAAGTCCCTTAGACCTCTTTGCTTCTCAGTCCCTCAATTATTTTTATTTTCTTATCACATATCTATCTCACGTTATATTATAAACAAGAATCACTGTAACTGTAATTTTTATTATACAAAACTACTGTTTCATTATTATATTGATGAAATATTTTGCACAATACTTTCTAGTAATCACTAAAGAATAGTTCATCTTTTCACAAATGCAAATATTCAAAATTTTTACATAAAACTTCCTTTACAACCTTCTCAATAAGATTCAGTGGGTAAAGTTAACTTCTATACAAGTCCTTTTAAAAGGATTGCCAGTCATAATACCACATATACATATAATTTCATTTTTGGTCAAAATATCTTCCAGAACATCAGTGTTTGAAACATATGAATTCTTATATCAGAAATAGCATCAGTAATAAAAGATCATTAAAAAAAATATGAAAAGAAAATTACTGAGTGTATATTCCTTGCATTTTAAATAGTTTTCCTATGCTAGCTAAAAAAATTATTTTTTATAATAAAAAACACGTTTTTCCGATAAAATTTTGTTAGTTGTCTTTAAAAATGTCCCCGTTGTTATACCTGATATATAATAACAATAATTAAAAATTCCTGTTCTAAAGCAATAATTCTTCAGAAATTGTGGCCAAAAAAATGAAGCATTCGGTCTATTGGAATATAAGTGTTAACAGTCTTCCTAATGAACAGAATAGAGTTTCCAATGATTGTATCATCCCAGTGATATATTGAACAAACATGGAAAGTAAGTAGAATATCTGATATAACTAAATAAGTATAATGTCATAAATAGACACATGAGAGTGACAACAGGGAAAATGCTTAAAATGAATAAAAAAAATAAAAAATAAAAAATTATTTAAAAATATATATATATGCATGAAGTTCGCTGCATCTTATGTAAGGTAATTTTACTGGTCTTTAAATATTCACGTTACCAAACATTAAATATTCAAGTTACGACTTGTGTTGAAATCTCAATAGAAAAGTCAATAGGTTTAAGTCACTATCAACCAACCATAACAAGAATGTTATATTTAATTTTTTATGCTAATTTAGTTTTAAGATATAGTTTTTTAAATTATAAGTTTCTTGTACAATACGAGGAACTAGACAAGAAGCCATACCCAGTGGCGGCTAGTGCAGGGGGCCAGGGGTGGGGGCCGGGCCCCCTCACTTTTTTGGTCGGTTCACCCCACAATTTTTTTTTAACAAATGATTTATTTTTTTTAATAAATTTTTTATTAGTTACTAGTTAATATACTGATTTATCTGAAGTTTTAATCTTGAAACTGACCACTTTCACTCAACTAATAAATTTCCTTATGGATGGATATTTAAGTCGCCTGATTGTGCTTCTTTTTTCCTTTGCCCGTAGAAGTAACGGGCTGGAAAAAAGACGAAGGGAGAGACTGACTTTCGCCACCTGCAATATCCTGCAAGTCTATACCCTTTGTGTGGTTCTCAAATTACAAAATTCCTGAGTTTCGTGTTTTGGCACTGTCTTCTGATCTATAGAATAAGGAGATCCCCGGCCGAAATAAAAGTTAATCTCATTAGATCAGAAACCCAATATGAATGTTACACATCGATATTTTTTATTTTATTACTAGGCTCATAAAGCTTAATGCTGCAAGTCATACTATAATTCGCTGCTGAAGGAATGAATTTCAAATGCCCAACTAAGATATTTTTTATGCTCATCTGTGACCGTTTGAAAAAATAAGTTGAATGAAAGTAACTAACTTATTTCGCACAAAAACTAGGATGGCCCCTCCTTGATTGTCGGTCTGTCTTGTGGAAAGAGAGAAGATCTCACTCAAAAGAAGAATCCTTATTGTTGTTTCCAAAAACTGAAAGTGTTCCTCTGAAAGTAATTTCCAATGTAGCTCTAACCGACTAGGCACATTTTTCTACAATCCTTTGGCGGATGTATGACGAAAGTGTGAGCCAAATTTTTGCATCAGATATTATTGTTCAATCTTCCTCATGATTAGATGCCAATTTGTTATACAGTATTAGTGTGCGGATAACCTTTAAAATTTATTTGCTATAAAAAAAATCACCTACGTAAATAAATTACAAAAATAAAAGCCTAAACCATAACTAAAAAAAAAAGAAAACCTTTAAATAATCGTACTATAGTACGATTGCAATTCTACAGAATATTGTTAAGAACCCACAATTCCTATTAAAACTCTAACAGCCTAACGCTATTAGAATGACTATATGAGGATAATCTTCTTGCCCTCTTCAAAAGATGTTAGTTTACCCAGACTGTGCTTGGGGGAACAAAATGTCTCCTTATACTTCGGTTGACCTTGAATTTCCATCTTAAAGAGCAAAGAGATAAGACAGAAAATTCTATAATGTGGCGAGGGCCATTCCTTCCCTTTCACGTGACATCCTATTTTTTCGTCATACCATGGGTATGAGTATCATATTACTAATACTCCTCCTGATCCTGGGGGATCTGCAAGGAAATGGTCAATTCTTACTTTTTTTATTTTAAAGTCAGGGATCAGGCGTTTATCTTTAGTGTCTTCAACTTGTATGACTGCGAAAGAATTTACACCAATAAATAACCACGGTAAGTTTTTTTTATTATTTTAAATCTTACTCTTTATTTAGTAAAATGTAAGAGTCAACAATTGGTTTTTGTTCAGATATTTACTTTTTGTTTTGAAAAATAACTGAGTATTTAAATTTCGTTCAAATGATCAGAAGTGTTTATTTGTCCTACCTCTCCCAATGATATTTGATATAGTATACAATTATTAACGTAACTCTCCGGTACGATCAATAGATGAATTTCTATAACGACAGCAAAATATTTCCTTATCGAATCAAAATAAGTGGTTTGGCTAGAATTGGGCAGAAACTACATTTATCCTTTTACAGGGTAGTACAAATAAAAGAGAAGAGGATCTAATTTTAGAAAAAAATCTGTAATAAATAAGTAGGTGTACAGCATTGAAAAAAACATCATACAGGATATTCGAAATTAAAAGTTTAAAGTTCCATACCTTTTAACTTCTTTTCAAAGTATTAAGAATCATGGTCAAAACCTTGTATTTTTAACGACTGCTATATCCGAACTCATTGACACCCGAAGCAATACAATCGAGTCACGCCGTGTTCTCTGTAATCTGTTTTCAAAGTGAGTAGACACATCAATAATTGTGACTGATATCTTTGTTTCGATTGTTGGGTTTCTCTGCAGATTTTCAGGATTTCTTCAAATTTAAAATATATATACTGTGCATTTTCTCTTATTTCTTGGAAAAAGTTCTTTCCTCGATAGAAGAACTAATATATTAGAGTCCAAATTTTGATTGAAGGATATTCCGTTGCAGTATAACTCTCCCTTAGCTCTTATGCCAAAAAAAAAAAAATAATAACGACAGATATTGCTATTCAAAGAATATCAAGTAGTTCAATTTAAAACTATTGAACTGGTCAATATAACAATGCCTTCAACTTTGTTTGCAAATTTGTAAATATTGCACTTTCAAATGTTTTGTAATATTTTATTAACTCTATTATACAAAAATCAAAATTATTTTGCATGAATTAATAATTAAAATATCATTGACTGAAATATTAGTAGCATTACTCATGACTTAATTATTTTTTTTTCAGTTATTTTAAAACCTTATTTGTTGTTGTAAGCAAGCATATATATATATATATATAATTTTTGGTATCGGGCCCCCTCGCTTTCACTGCTCACGAGCCGCCACTGGCAAAACCGTATCACAATCACATTGTAATGGGTTTGTGCCTGTAACGATGGCCTGTTGTTGGTCGTAATTTTTTTCTTATTTGTCTCACAGATGTCGCCACTAAAAAAAGGACCTCCACCTACTAATTATTAAATGCTAATAATAGTATTAAGTTTAAAGGCTAATTGGATGAAGGAGTTGTGTAACATTTTCATATCCAAGTTTTCATAACAAATGAAGATAAAGCATGACAATGTCAAGTGGCTAACTTCTAAAAGAGATCATCAGCCACTAGAGGTCGGAAATATAGATCAAAATAAATATCGATACTATATCGTCGCATAGAAATAAATATCGATACTATATCGTTGCATAGAAATAAATATCAATACTATATCGTTGCATAGAAAAAAATATCGATAAAATATCGATACATCGATACATGTTTGTTTTTTAAATTTGTTTTTTAATTTTGCCAGAAACGAAGTTTTTCGGGGCAAATTTCTACTTATCATGAATTCATACCAAAATTGTAATAATAAATTATATTAATAATCAGAATAAATGAAATACATTTCGATGTCAATGCATAAATTCACAGAAAGAAGAAATTTCGAAAAGTAGTTTACCGCCTATTTTGCTGATAGAGGTATTTTTAATATTTAAAATTAGATGCTAATTCCAGGCACACGTTGGCAACTGAAACGGCGCTATGTTAATGACTACTAATAAATTATCTTATTTTTCTATTATATTATGTTTTCTTTTTGGTTAGGGTGCCATTTCAACTGTCTCTCAGCCAAGTCCAAACTTTAGTTTTGAAGTTTTTGAAAAGGGAATAAAGAAAATCGAAAAAACACATGGAACTACAAAATGATCGTCAAAAAACTAAAAATGTTTGAAAATATCGATATATCGGCAACTTGTATCGATATTTAAAAAAAAAGTATTGATAAAAATATCGTCGTATCGATATATCGCCGACCTCTATCAGCCACTCTCTGCCTCAAAATCATAATGGTTCATTTTTGTACCTCAATGTTTGCCAAAAAGTATTACTTTAACACATATAAATTTTTATACCTGATATGACAATTATAATAAAAGATCATTAACAAATATTGAATGGAAAATAATCTGAACGTATGTACATAGTTTTTGTGTTTATGATAATTGTAAATAATTGTATGTAGAGTACTGTTTGTTTACTTGATGTTAACTTTAAATGTTGTGACTGGAATAACTTGTTATTTTATGAATTTCAATAAAGTATTCTGAACTATAGAATTTGTTGTCGTAATATTTTTATTTAAATCTGTTTAATAAATACATAAATAATAAAACCCATAAAAACCAAAGTTTCTACTAAAAATCCTTTATATGCATTGCCAAGTTTTTATATGTACAATTGCATCTTCTTGAGCTCAGATAGAGCTTTCATAGTGTTTAACCTCTAAAAACAAAAGATTCATGCCTAACTATCATATATTTCCTAACTTCTTTTTTCCCAAAAAAACTTGATTGAATACATTGCCATCTACAACGAGTCAACGATCTACGAAAGCAAGAAAGTCTGAAGTAAGGGAATAAAAACACATATCTTTTATTTATTTTGATAAAAAAAATTTTAGCAACAGTTAAAAGTTTCAAGAATGATCGGTTAAAATTATTTCATTTATAGCCTTGCTACGTAACTCAAAGTTCAATTGGCTGGACTTCACTCCGTAATTAATCTATGCATTCACGTTCAATTATCTTTTATTTATTTTGATTAAAACAATTTTGAAAACAGGAAAGAGTTTCAGCAAATGATCGGTTAAATGGCCTTTTTTAGTATTGCGAAGCAAATATAGAAGTGTGTGTGTGTAAAAGCGACCATTTAGTGAGATTGATAGCCCCAAAATTTTATAGAAAACACATTACACATGGGTGCCACCAGGAATATTTGCAGGTGAAGGAGAAGGGGTGGGGGGGGGGGGGAGGTGCAAGACAGTATTTTTATCAAAACCATTTTTTTAGAAATTTTAATTAATAATTATACATTATTAATTATACTCTTTGAGAAGAGTTAAAAAAATTCATGGTATATATTTTTGAAAGCGCAACCCTGTTAAAGAGGGGGAAAAAAATAAAAATAGTAAAAATATTAAAAAAAAAATTTAACGATTTTTTTCTATCATCCAACTAGATCTCACCGCATTCAAGAGGCAGTGTTTAGAACAGAGGAACACGAAGATGCAAAAATACAGAAGAGTAAATTTTTATTTCTTCCAAGTTGGATCCATGTCCTCCATAAATACCCAGTCTGATCCTACACTTCCAATATGGTCACTGCAAAACTTTCAGCGAATAGACTTGCCTGTAATTGAGACACATTTAGGCAACATTCCGGAAATAATTAAAAAAATTAAAATGAAACACAAAGGCAGTATTGGATGTGTTCATTGAATTCTAAAAATCGATTTCAAGATAGTATATCTGAGGACTTGAAAAACAAAACATTTTTCTAGAATTTTGAGAACTACACAGAAAATGATTATACAGTAAAATTAATAAATATTTTTACTCAGCCTCCGATAATTCTTGGCAACAGGCGCCAGAAAATTGTCCCTCAAGTAGCTGTAAAAAGGACGAAAGAAACAAAAGACTAAAATAATAGAAAAACAAATGATCATTGTAACATAAAAACTTAAATGGCATATGTGCCTATTTTATCTTGAAATTTACACATTTTCTCCCAATTATTATTATTATTTTTTTTTTAATTTTCAAGAGCCGAGGGGGAGGTGTGTAAATGAACCCTCCTGGTGGAGCCAATGAGAATGCATTGTCATTGACATTACAGCAAGTGGGCTAATTGACCCTCCGCAGATTTACCCTCCATCAGTCACCTATCCACGCACATACACGCTAAATCAAAGATAATATAAAGGATTTAAAAAGATGCATATTTTTGTATAAAATTACAAATTGGTTTTATTTCTCAAACTAATACATAGATATGAATTCTGCTATTCAGCTTGTCATTTAAAATGAAATGGAAGTTAGCTTTGAATAAAATAGGAGTCTTGTATTACGAAATTAAGCATAGTAAAAATTAAAGTGAACAAATCACCCTACTCTATGATCTGGGGACGATAAAGCATCAGTAATTGCCTCTAAAGTATTTGGATAAAGTCAATATAGAAATATTTAACACGTCATTTAAATAAAGTCGTCTGAACATCAGCATAGTGATTTGGTCTTCATAGTGAAGTCATCTTAATAACGTCCAGATGACCTTTCCAAAGTAGACATAGTGACAAATTTAATGACGTGTTTTTATGATCTTCAGATGATGTAAAGTCATGCTACTACTTGGGAAGCACCCTTGTTTGAATACAGTTTTTACACCAAAGCGCTCAGCCAGATTTCCATCAACCATTACAAAGCATTTGGGTCTTTATAGAGATCCATAATACTACTCGCGAATTTCTTTCAGGGATTCCATGACTTTTAAAATTCTCCATAATATATCCCTGTTTACAGATACTTAAGCCTTCGGAAAATCTATAAAGTTCTTGTATGATGGGCTCCACTTTAATTGGTGTAATCGCTTGTTATGTAAAATGTTTGTCAGATTGTTCCTGATGCACTTCTGAATCCAGCTTGTTCTTCACAAAGAATTTCTTCATCATCGTGTTTTAATACCTGCTGATTCTTCTTCTTCCAAGAAGTTTGCATGTAACTGACATCAGGCTAATTATCCTGGAATTATCGCATGTCTTTTTAATGGATTTTCAATAATATAATGGTTTCTTTCGTACAGTAGGGCATCTTTTCTGTTTCTCAATAGCAAATAATAGATCCCATAAAAACAAAGTTTTTAACACAAATCCCTTATATGCATTGCCAATTTTTATATTCATTAACATAGCGGTGATTCTGTCGTCAGCGTGTACTAGGTGTTTGCATCTAATTTTTAATATTAAAGGCATATCTATCAGAGAAATATGCGACAAACTACGTTTCAAAACTTATTTATTAAAAATAAACGTGGATTTATGCATTCACGCTCAAATATCTTTTATTTATTCTGATTAAAACAATTTTGGCAACAGTAAGAGCTTCCAAAATGATCGGTTAAAATTCTTTCACTTACAGCGGTTAAATGGGTTTTATTAGTATTCCAAAACGATAATAGAAACATGCGTAAAAGCAAAATTGTAGTGAGAGTGGCAGCCGCCAAAACTTTATAGAATGCATAGTCATTGAAATCAAATCTAAGTTTCAAACCGATGAGATGACGGTAAGTGGGTTAATTTGGCCTCTGCAGATTTACCCGGCAGTCATACACTCCCAAACAAAATCGAAGTTAATATATAGGATTTAATATAAAAACGTGTGTGGAATATCCCAATGTCCCACTTCCAGTGCAGTTTAAGATTAAATAAATATGGGCTACAATAATACAATATGGGGTAAATAACACAAATTTAATATAAAAATTATAGCAAAAAAGAGAATTTATCCGATATATACTTAAGTCGTAATTTTTCCGATTACTTATTGGAACTTCTTTTTTGTTATTTATTAATTTTTATGTTTTCAACTTAGTGTTCAATTTAGTAATAACACCAAGTAATCAATTTTCTAAAAATATTTTCCATCTAATTGATTAATTACTCCCATAACCCTTTACTGAGTGTTCATCTTTAAAATTTTCAAAATGCTGCTTATAATTTCATTTAATTGAATGAGTCTGATGTAAACCGCCAGTAAATAAAGTAAGACTATTTACGAAGCTTAATCTATACCTATTTTAAAACACTCCAAAATAAAATCGAATCAAATAAGAAGTAAAGGTTATCAAATGTTTCTATTCATTTTGAACTATACTATCGTTAAGCATAATTCTTCTATAAATTTATAAAACATTCAGAACTAAAGATAGCCTGTCTCTGTTCTGTAGACCTAACATTTTATTATTTCAGCCACAATTTCTGCCGGAGTATTGATTTGAGGCACTTATACTTTTATAACAGGCATTCGTTATTAAAAGAAATTCCTAGTAAGGATAATTCCCTATACTCGCTATGGTACAATCTTCTATTCCAGTGCATTTGGAATCTACTTTCTCTAAAACCTTGAAAATTGGAGAGTAGGTACAAAAATGATTCGGTTAATAAAATGACATAAATTTTTTAAAAAAATCGAAAATCGCGTCAAATATATTTTGGTTTATATTCGAAATCTTAACGTCAATTCATATGCAGCAGCTCCACCTGGTTTTGTTTTTTCTATTTTAATTTTCATTTATAATATATAGACATTAAATGAAAACAATTTGTGTCATTTCATTAAATGATCTTTTTCGTATCGACTCACCAAATTAGGACTAGAAATGGAAAATGACCTAAGTACCAAAAAATCAAAACTCTTTTTTTTTTTTTTTTTTTTTTTTTTTTTACGGAAAAATGTCATAAAGACCAAGCTAAACAAAGATGAGAATGTCCAAAGTGTGAACTCCATTTGTAATAGTTCAAATTCAATCTGATACTTAGACATAGCCTTAAGTAACAGTGCGAGTGTTTTTCCTTTTTCGGCTCTCCTGTAAATTTTCTTTTTTGGACTTAGGTCGATTTCCATTTCTAGTCCTCAAATGTCAAGGTTTCATAGAAAATAGTTTAAAAAATGCACCTATCTAGCAGGTTGTAACAAAGCGAATATAGGGAATGATCCTTACTAGATCTACCTCTTAATAAAATTTATTTTAAAAAATGAAAATTCAAAATAAGCATCGTTTTTATTATTATATATATTTTTAAATAATTATATAAATAATAATCTTATAACAACCTTTAAGTGACATAATAATAATAATAATAATAATAATAATAAAACACACTGCATGTTTTGACTTCGATTTTTTTAATGTACTTTGCTTACTATTGTTGTACCTTCTATAAAACTTCAAATGCTTTAAGGCATACTCCGACAGAAATTGTGGCCGAAAAAATAAAACATTATAGTTCGAGAGGCGACTGCAATTTTTGGACCCCATCGAACATCAGTCTGAATTTTTTATAGAAACTGGAGGAAAGTGAGTAGATTACGAATCCATTGGTCTTCCGTGGCAAAAGTGGCCGAAACTGATCAAAAATTGACTTGGAATGAGTGGAACTAAAATCCGATTGCCAGATATGTCATAACTTGCCATAAAGAGAACAAACTTTTTCGCCTGGCAACCCACTGCATTTTGATTTTCCATGTGAAAAAGCGCAAACGATTTCTGGTCTGTGGCTCGGAAAACTTGTATTTTTAAAAAGTAAGTCAAATTGGCGACATCAGTTACGTCATCAGTGACGTAATGTTTATTGCCAATTTGGCTCATTTGTGAAAGATGCAAGTAAGCCATAACCACACATCCGAATCGTCTGCAATCTTCTTAATTGAAAATTAAAGAGTGAGGGTTACCAAATAAAAAAAATGCTTATTATTTGGCATGTTATGGCGCATTTGGCAATTGGATTTAGTTCAACTTATAAAAGTCGATTTTTGACCAGTTTCAGCCATTTCTGCCAAGGCAGACCAAAGGATTCGTAATCTACTCACTTTTCTCCAATTTCTATAAAAAAATTCAGAATGGAGTTTGACGGGATACCTGAACTTGCAATCGCCTCTCAATTAATCCTGTAGAGACCATTCGTCCACTTAAATAGACACACTTTTGATTTTTTTGCACAATATTTTTTTATTTTTTTTTTGGATTAATTGATTTTACGTTATTTGTTCTCCAAACAAGGGAAAAAAACACAAAAAATGTGATAAATATCTCCTTGCAAGTTTAGGTCTCTAGAGGCTATAGAAGGAAACATTTCACCTTCAACTTATGAAATTTGAATACGTAAGTGCAAAAGATCAAACGAGACCATGTTCTTTGAAGTTCCTCGAAAATTTACGTCAGTCTTTACTCATTTCGGCAGGCAGCTTCATGCATGCGGGCAAGTTCATCTGTAAAAATAGAAATATTCATAACTTCGCAGAAATGGAGATGAATGGAAATGTTTGCTCTGCTTTTGTATCTCTCCACCGTGCATTCTCGAGTACACACATACAAGAAAAAAAAAGAAAAAAAATAGGTATATCTGGTTGCTATGGTCATATTCCTGTTGAATTCAAACGCAATGTAGTGTTCCAAGAGATTTTTAATTAATATATATATATATATATATACATATATATAATAATAATACAAGCAAAATGAAAAGAAATGAAGAAGGTAGAAATTTGGAATTTCATCAGGGGTTTGACCCAAATTTCCCAAACCGTTAAATCCAAGAGCTTTTCTATAGACATTCTTTCAAATGCCCCAATCCCAAAAGCTCATGAGAAGAAATAAATAAAAAAAACAGAAAAATGTAAAAACTTACGAACTAAAATGCAGGAAACTGGAAAAAATTTCAGATTGAAATTACGCTTTCGTATTTTTATTTGAAAAATTTGTAATAAACGTTATTTCCAAAAGAAGCCGGGAAGACTTTTGAGTTGGATAAAAGAAAAGAAAAAACAAGTGATGGTTGAAGGCTGATTGAAACGATATATATATATAATTCTTATTTCTAGAGGTTCTTCATTTGTTATCAAATACTTTTTTTATCATTCATATATATAAAACAGAAATAGTTTTCATATGCATAACATTAAAAGAAAAATTTAATTTTTACTAAATGTTTCGTGTATATTAAATTGTTTGTTACATTAATCATATGTTCATCGGACGTCTTACAACTTTCTCGTGTAACATAATTAATAAAGTTGAAGATGGATCAATTTCATACCCAGTCCGATTAAGGTCGAAAATGAATCTATGTGGCAATAGTAAAATACAAAAGTATAAAATTGTTAAATTATGGTATTATCTGACATTGATGGCATAATTTATGCTAATTAGGCCACGCTGTTTTCTCTTATTTTTCATTAACTTGAGAAAAAAATCTCTCTCCTCTGAACCGCTCGTTAACGCTTATTCTAAACGTGGAGGGAAAAAGTTCACAGTAGAAACAGTTGCCATAGCAACGAACTCTGCCGGATAATAATATCAGTAAGTGTCAAGACTTAGAGAGATACTCTCTAAGGCGTTACTGTAGTTCGCTTGGATGTCATCGGTTAGGATGATTTGAAGTTTTTTTTTCTCCTAAAATGAGTGTAGAAGCAACAGGTTTGCTATTAATTGAAGTCTTGTTCACTTACCTTAGAAATTATATCTTCGTTTTCAATTGTTATCTTTATTTAACCTTTAACTGCTGTGGTTGGGTGGTTTGAAGTTTTTGGCGCAAGAGCTACACATGGTTCATACTGCGCCAAATAAATTGGTGAACATAGGTTTAAAGTTTAAGAAACAAAGTGTCAGAAAAATTAAGATAAAAGTCAAAGATGCGATATTTTAGGGGGTGGAAGCATTCCACGAAAAACGACTCGAGGTCTGTCAGACCGCTTACAGCAGTTAAAGGTTAAGGAAGGTATTATAATATACAGTTTTACTTTTAAACTTTTAAATTTAGATACAGCTAGACTGCACTGGCTGTTTCCCACGAGCCATTATTATGATACTTGTTAAATCACTATATTATTTGAGAATGATTAAACGTTTTACGTATAATAAATCCCATCGTTATAGACATGGAGACATGGACTATATTTTTTTTTTACTTAATGATGCAATCGAATTGTCTAATATGTGTGTTTTTTGCATCTTTCTGAATTGTCCATAAATTTCCCGGCTACCTATGACGCCATTTCCCGCCCCCCCCCCCCCCTCCCTTCTTTTTTTTTTTTTTTTTCATGGTCTAGATGAAGACTATACTGCACCATAATTCGGCAACAACTAAACAATGATACTAGACCTAATTTTAAAGGAGAATGCGTTTAATGGAAATTTATTTGCAATTCAAATATTGAATTGGAAAAGTCTCGAATTTTGAAAGCATCTACTTAGAAAGCTCAATTTAAACTTATTGTTTAAACCAGAAAATACGTGGCGCCTATGCTGGGAATTAAACCGGAGTCGCTTCACATGGTACGGGCTTGTGTTGCCTCTTATTTTGAAGTTTGGCTCGATCAATGGATAGAACTTACAAAGGAATGAATTTGTTGCACACTTCCCGAAAATCCGAGTTACAACATTTATAGCACGTTTTAATACTCGTTTATGACTCTAATAGTGAATAATATAACACATAAAATCAAAGTTTTTAATATAAATCCTTTATATGCATTGTCAATTTTTATATTCCTTTACACAGCACCGATTCTGTAAACAGCGTGTGCTTAGTGTTTGCATTTATTTTTAAATATCAATAACAGTTCTACCAACAAAATGTACGGCAAACTACGTTTCAAAATTTATTTAGTAAAAATGAACGTGAATTTATGCACTCACATCCAAATACCATTAGTTTATTCTGATTAAAACAATTTTATTATTTATTTATTAAAAAATATTTTGGCAACAGGAGAGATTTTCTTCAATGGTCGGTTGAATGCTATTTTAGCACGATTGGACGACGGCAAGTTGGTTTATTAGTATTCCGAAGGAGCGACCGTTTAGTGGCAGTTACAGCCCCAAAATTTCATAGAATGCATTGCCATCGACATCGAATCTATCTATCAAATTTCAGTCTGATTGGATGACGGCAAGTGGGTTATAATTAGGCCTCCGCAGATTTCGCTGCCATGGACACACAAAATCGAAGTTAATATAAAGGATTTAAAAATAGCGTTTATAACTACCTAAAAGAAATCTACTAGTGAAAAATATAAAAGTTTATCAACTATATTTTCAACAGTTGAAAAGATAAAATAAATTCTCAAGATATTTATATTGAAATACTTTTTATACCTTAATGTAACTTTCATTAATTTCAAATGTAATCTAGGTTCCTAAAAGAAACCCTTTTGTATTTTTGCTAAAATATTGAAAATCGAACTTCAAAATGGTAAGTTGGTTGGTTGGTTGTATTCAGATTATCTGGCGCCGTCAGCAACACGAGGGCTATAATGCGCCGAAACTTTCGTCATTACACAAGCCAACATACATTTACAAACACCCATGCCAACGCGGGACTCGAACCCGCAACCTCGTGGTCTAGAAGCCAGCACGCTAACCACTATACCGTTTGGTCGGCTTCAAAATGGTAAGAAAACAGTTTTCTGAGTGTTTCTGACCATGATAAAACTAATTAAAGCAACAACAAAAAACAAATATATATATATATATATATATATATATATATATATATATATATATATATATATATATATATATATATATATATATATATATATATATATATATATATATATATATATATTTGTTTTTTGTTGTTGTCTAATATATATATTAGGGTGGTCCTTATATGGGGTCAAAAATGAAATTTAGTCCGATTTTTTTTCTCACCCCCTCATTTTTTTCCTTTTGTCCTATCTTAATAGTACACCAAATTTCATACCGATAAATTAATATTAACCCGTGCCGCAATGAGCCTCAAGTTGGAAAAAAAGGTAAAAAAATGTAAAAAAAAATTTCAAAAAAATTATTATCCGATTTCTTCGCAACCCCCCTTAATATTTTCGTTAATGATCTATTATGATAATGTTAAAATTTTTATTTAAATACATTAATATCAATCTGATTGACATTGAATTGAAGTTTGGTATACTGGGCACTAAAAAGGCAAAAATGCACAAAAAATGAAAAAAAAAATTATTCTCGTAAATAAAATAAAAAACGTTGCACAATAACGATATATTTCAACAAATAATTGAAATCTAACATTCATCCAATAAAATAGCACTTTTTACTGGTATTTTCGTTGTAATGTCTCTTTTTTACAACCAGGGTACTGCTTGCGGTGGTCGTTCACACATCGCAAAACAAATTCTTTTTGTTAATCATTTACAGTTAAGAGTCCATTAAAATCTTGCATCAATTTTACTCCTCTTTCTGTAGTGTCATTTACTACATGCAGATTTTTTTAATGTATCTTTGGCATTTTTGTAAGAAGTGTTTGATTCCCAAGAGATGGGCGATACTTTTAAAAAATCTGAATTAATGTTAAGCTTCTTAAACAGGTTCCAATTTTTGGCCGATACAAAATCCTCAATTTTCTTATCTAAAATAATAAATATATTAAAAATAAATCAGATGCTGTAGATTTTAATAATTTGTAACAAATCCATATATTATGTGGTTGAAATTTTCTGTCAAATCATTTTTCCTATTGCAGGTAAAAGTCAGAAAACTCGCCTACCCTTAAGCTATGCTAGTTTAAGGCCAAGTTATACTAGTTTAAAAATACTATTTACTATACACTAATTCAAAATGTATGGTCTTTAACGTAAGATATGTCTTTAATTTTATTTATATTTGCTATACGAGAAAAATCTGATAAAGCGAGTTTTTAGAGTTAAGACTAGTTACTTTTACAAAATTTAATTATCAGGTAAGTAGTTGCATTTTTCAAACATTATTATGATTTTGTACATATTTTACTTATAGAGTAAACTGATTCAAGCATTAAGATGCAAATGTAAAAAGAAAATAACCCAAGATGTTAGTGACTTGTGGATTATTTGGATCTGTGGAGATTTTGACTTGTCTTTCCTCCTCTTTCGCATTTCTAACTCTAGCTCTTTCCTCTTTTCCGCCAAATTCTATCTCCTCCTCCAAGACATCCTTGACGTCCAGGTTTTCGTTGTTCTATTAAAAAACGCTTATCCTCGTTTATTTTAATCATTTCTAAGGCATTTGCATGACCAATATCAAATAAATCATTTAAATTCTGAGTAAACTTCTGTTCTCGTTCTCTGGAAACATCTGTCAATCTATGGGAATTCTTTTGCAGACTGCGCCACTCTGAATGCAGTTCTGTAATTTTCTTTTCACAATGGTGTAAAGCTCTTGTAGGAATTCTAGCTTTCGCCCAAAATAAAAGGCACTCCTGTGCGACTAATTTCGCACTTTCACTGATAGTCAAGTTCACCTGTTGTAAAACAAGACTGATAAAACCTGTTGGTTTAATGGCAACTTGCTTCCTATTATCTGATGATTAACTTTGCCAATTAAATAAATGCTTCCACTACTATTCCTCAAACTGATCGCCATAGTTTAGAGAGAGAAAAGCGACAAATTAACAACGTCAAATGGAAACTAACACTGAACTGAATGTGGGAGGGCGAAAAAGCACTTGCTTACATTTCTGCCATCTCCTTCTTCTCGCTGTGGTGTACTCAAATTACATCCCCTTCAAACCCGGTGGGGTTGTGTCATTTTGCAATAATTTCTTAGTGTCTGACAGCCGACGGTGTTTCCATAAACGTGAAAAAGGAAAAGGGTCAGTGACATTGCGTATAGCTGCTAAATGCGTCTACACGAGGCAAACTTGAACCTCGTTAGGGAACATTTTAATCATTTTTAATTAAAAAAAAAAAAAAACGGTCTAAATAATATTTTATATTCAAAGGGAAAATTTAGGGGGTGTGAAAAAAGAAATTTGAAAGTGGGAAAATAAGGACCACCCTGCGCAATATAGTAAAATACAGCTACAGGATGCGAACTTCAAGCTCGTTGCGGCACGGGTTAATTATTTTTAATTTAAAAAAAATTGGTCTTAATAATATTTTTATAGCCAAAGGAAAAAAATTGGGGGGGGGGGGGGGTGAGAAAAAAGAAATTTGAAAGTTGAAAAATAAGGACCACCCTAATATATATATATATATATGTTTCAATTTGATTTTTTTTTATTTGACTTATTAATAAATAATTAATTACTAAAAAACTGTTTAATGCAAAAAGTTACATGCTATTTATGTTTGACCTTTAACAAACTACCTTTAAAAAAAAATTACTAAAATATATTAATTATTTAACAATTTATCTCCAAAAAACAATTGTTCTTATTAATTCGTTTATCTTTCCATTACCATCATTTAAATTACCAACCACTCCTTGGAAAAACACTTTTTACAAATAATTCTCGTTATTTAGAAATAATTGTATATAAAAAAAAACTCTAGGCATTTTTCTTTTTCTTTAAGGCAGTTCGAATTATTTTAAGGTAATTACTGAAATTTAGATCATAATTGCTTTTTATTACAATTCTCTTTATTAAGAAATAATAGCAATTCTTTTTTCACAAGTAATCTACCGTGGCGGCATCTGTGGGGGGAAAAAACTATAATTTTTGAAATTATATTTTCAAACTAAATTAATAGAAAAATGATTGCAACGCTGTTGTTATGTGTGGCTGAAATCTCAACTTATTAATTTTTCTAAATAAAAAAGGTTAAATTATTCTACTGAAAGCAGCTTCTATAAATCTTCACGATTTTGATAAATTGTGTGAGTGAAAAGACAATTGAAAAAACGATAGTTTACGAATCTTAGGAAGTATGAAGACGCGGCTTTCCTAGAAATGTGCCAAAAACAAATATTTTTCTTCACAAAAGAAGCAAATATAATCAATTTTTTATCAGCAGATGACGCTTTATATCAAAATCTCAATGATAAGCTAGTAGTCCGCGAGCCACTTAAATATTACTGAGCAGTGGCTCACAAATGCCTACAATGCCATCTTTTGATGACAAAAAAAAAATTTATTTATTTATTTATTTATTTATTTATTTATTTATTTATTTATTTATTTATTTATTTATTTATTTATTTATTTATTTATTTATTTATTTATTTATTTATTTATTTATTTATTTATTTATTTATTTATTTATTTATTTATTTATTTATTTATTTATTTATTTATTTATTTATTTATTTATTTATTTATTTATTTATTTATTTATTTATTTATTTATTTATTTATTTATTTATTTATTTATTTATTTATTTATTTATTTATTTATTTTTACTCATTTCTGTGAAAACAATTTTCTTACTCCCATTTGTTTGTGAATTATAAATTTTTCCAAAAGTCTCATTATTTTTTTAATTATTCTGTGTAACAAGCTGTTCCTGAAACTTCTTAACCTCATCCCTACCCACAGTGTCCCAGAAAGTGACAGTCAAAATACCCCAACTTACTTTGTATAATGAAAGATATTTGAATAACTGGTTTTTTCGTATTGAAATTATCATCGTGTTATTTCCTCTCTGCCTAAGTTTTTCGAAATACTGCTCTTACACTCGATATAGTGTCAAAAATGAAATGGGACAAATTTGTAAAGTTTAGAAACG
This sequence comes from Linyphia triangularis, assembly GCA_963978545.1. Classification (NCBI taxonomy): domain Eukaryota; kingdom Metazoa; phylum Arthropoda; class Arachnida; order Araneae; family Linyphiidae; genus Linyphia; species Linyphia triangularis. The sequence continues at coordinate 91,213,518 of OZ021722.1, forward strand.
CCCAGAATTGAGTATAATTAAGGCGTTGTTGCTCAAAGTAAGTTTAGTAGAACCAAAATTCAAACATTATATTTACGTCTATTTTCATCTTTACTGTTCTTTTTATCAATATCAGTGAATCATGTATCATATGGCGATCAAAAGAATATGTAACTATAAATGTTAACTTAAGTGGATATAGGATGTCAAATTTGTCAAATTTTCGAAAAAAAAAAAAAAATTTGAAAAATTAATATCGATGAATTTGAGTTGGCTGGAGGCAAAATTTTAAGTCTATTTTCATTAGAACTTTAAATATTCTATAATTAGAACCCTAACCGCTTCTTGATAACTATGTTGTTCCCAATTTTAAAATTCATGTTTAAAGTTTTTTTGTGGAGATACTTTTTTCACTTTTTAAAATGTTATATCAATATAAATCAATTAATTTTTGAAGCAAATACATGAAATTATTTATAGTTATGTATTATATACTTTTTTATACAATACCTTTTAAATTCAATACCTTTTTAAAGTATATGTGTTGTTATTTTACTTGAAGTTTTGAAATGAATTATAATAGAGAACAATTTAAACGACAGTACATTCTTTACATCTTCGTGAGCAATTTAACTATAAAAAATTGTAGGTTTGTAAATTATTATTATTATTATTATTTATTTTATTTATTTATATATTTTTTTTATTTTTTTTTAAGGTAAGGCCGCTGCTTTTGCTGAGCAGGTTATTTACAATTGCATACTACGTTATATGTTTAAAAATCGAAATAAAAAAAGGACCATAAATAGCCCACAAAGCTTTGAAAGTTGTGATAGTATACAGTAAAGGAAGGAACTATAAAAAAATAGAAAGAAACCCTTAAATTAAGCACGTCGAGGGAACCTAAGAATATTAAATATATCTGCAATGGAATGCAATACCAACTATGATGACCTCATGCGTATGATCACCTTCATACGGCCACACTATATTCAATCTGTATTGTGATGAAAAATAATTTAAGAAATATTTTAACATTTTTATAAGGTAAAATAATTATTTTATTATACAACGATTTTTCCAGTTGCAATATTCAATATACATCTATCCTCCCCCCCCCCGCCTCTCCAGCAAAAAAAGAAAATCTTGAACGATCCCTTTGAAACTGGGCATTTTTAATCTATTTAAAATCGGAGATTTCATATTTTTTTACCTTATATTTTTGTAATCATTAACCCAATACCAAAAATAGAAGAACATTTTTATTAGGTTGCAATATTTTGTTGAAAATTCTTCAAAATATTACTAAACGGTTTTTGAAAGCACCATCCTCATTTTTCATATTGATTCATAAAAAATAGTTATTTTAAGGCTCTAAATTTCAGTTAATTTAGCCTAATCATGCATTAAATATGAAGTGCATTCATGAAAATTAGTGGTTGCATGAATTTTGTATGATTTAATCTAATTTATTTTTCCATTTTTACTAATTGATGTAATTATAAAACTCGTGTTGTACTTCACCTTAGCTTCATTTGAAATTCAATCAAATGCAGTTCAAACTTTGCGCATTTTCCAGAATTAAAAAATAAAATGACAAAAAAAAATTATTAAATTGTTTAGGCATCTGTTCTCTGGATTGGGTCTTATTTTTTATGGATTCGACATTTTAAGAATGTTGTATAAATGTTTAAGGTATTTGAAATAAAACTAGGGGTGTGGAACATCGCACAACTTTCAATTACACTATAATGCGACGTGGATTTGTGTCATTTGCCGTTTTTATATTTTCATCATTCGCTTAGAAAAAATATCCACTCTGGCGATATTTTTTGTGATAATTCTTGTATGATTCTAATAATAATAATAATAATAATAATAATAATAATAATAATAATAATAATAATAATAATAATAATAATAATAATAATAATAATAATAATAATAATAATAATAATAATAATAATAATAATAATAATAAATTAAAAAAAAAAGAAAAGAAACACATCCGCTAAAATGGTGATTTTGACGATATACTTTTATATAATCCTTATATTATCCTTTGTTGTACGCAAAACTACGTGGGAATAAAAAACGATTCTTAATGAGGTATGCTCAAGGCAAGAGAACTCTGTGTTGAAAGCATTCGTTTTCCAACTTTTTACGCCATTAAATCATTATTACGGGAATTTCGGAAGTGGGGATGTTTATAACACCTTAAGAAGCATTACCACAAGGATGATTTTGAACAAAATCTTAAGAAGCATTACCACAAGGATGATTTTGAACAAAATCTTAAGAAGCATTACCACAAGGATGATTTTGAACAAAATCTTAAGAAGCATTACCACAAGGATGATTTTGAACAAAATCGTTAGAGCCATATTTTAGCAATCATTGAAACACGCGATTTTTTTCAATTGCAACTACCTTATGCGTTTTTGACAAAAACCTTAATGGTAGGTCCTTGTGCCATCCCCAACTCGCACACCAAATTTGAACATCGTAGGTCAATTTGTTCAGAAGTTATGCTGACCACAGACACACATATATACACAGACAGACATTTTTTCTAGATCACTCTTTTGAAATCAGAATGTTCCAAAACATGGAGAAATACACAAAAAAAAAAAAAAAAAAAAAAAAATCGAAACGTTTTGCTTGATGATGTGAATAAGATATGTTCTAATATTTCATAATGTTGTTATTGTACTATTAAAGTGCTCATGGTTCTTAAGATTATATATCGCATTTGAAAAAAAAAAAAAAGAAATACTTGTTAACATTATAGGACAGAAGAATAATTACTGTACAATCAATTTTATTCCAAAATAGTTAGACTCAGCATTCAAACATTTGTTGGCTTTCGCTGTCAGCTTCAAAATCTAAGTAGAAGATGTTTTTTTTAAAACAAGAGTTTTTAAAATAAATAAAGTATAAGTAAAGCTCTGAAATATTTACATAAAATGCTTTTTTTTATAAAATATTCACTGTTATCATTTATCATCGTCTAGAAAAATGACGATTTCAAGAAACGTGGCCCCAATCCCTCAACAAGCATTCATTTTAGTCTCATTCATTTTTCATTTCATCCGCAAGCATTCATTTTAGCTTTATGTACAATTCAAAATATGTATTAAAAAGACAATCTATACATATTTTTTTAACAAATATTAGTTTAACTTTTCTACAAAATTCCAAGGAAATGTTTTGACATTTATTTCACACATTGCTACAAAACTGAAAACTGAAGCGGCCAAATTAAATCATAAAACAAAACGTTCTGTTTTAGTGTTACAAAACGCTTTTTTTCCGGAATATCTTCCAATGACAATCCCAGAACCAGGGTAAAGTTTCATAATTTTTATAATAACAAATTGAAGTTTATAACTTTAAATACAATAACTACATATTATCCGCATAGGAAAAGTACTAAAGAAGATTTCAAGAGAAGATTGAAATTTGACGGCTTTCGAGGAAACCTTTCTTCCTATTACAGTTTCGCAAAAGGGTTATTAGCCTTGGAATTGCCGGGTTACAGTTAACACAACACTATGATTTATTTTGGCGCGAAACAGGTTTTGGGACACATGGAAATGGTTTCTACTTTGTCATCCGGCAATAGAGGAATAAATTGGAAAGTATAATAGGAATTCTCAGAGACAGGTTGCAATAAAAAAGAACAGCAAAATAAACACACGCCCGATTTTATTTTTCGAAATAATATGTTTTCATTGATCGCCGCTTTTGGCAAGAACTTGCTGCTCTGCTTGCTAAAAATATGATAGTCGAAATTCATTAGCATGTCAATAAGTTTTCGACGTTTTCAGCAATGTAAAAGTTTTAAAAAATTGCTGTTTTACAATAAACAATAAACATTAGTTCCGGTTTTAAAGAAATAGTTAATTAAAATAATTTCAAATGCATTTTTTGAAAAAGATTCTAAAAAAATTCCTAAAATATTATCGTTTAAATAAATGTGTTATATTTTCCTTAAGGGGACTGTTAAGGCAAAAATTTCAAAAATTTCTATTTTTATATTTTAGTGGAAATATATAGCCTGCAATTCTATCTTTCAGTACATACCTTACTTTTGCTGATCCGAGAAGAATTAAGAATATTATTTGAGTTTTTGTAAGCGCGTATATCAGAAATCGTATGTATTTCAATTTCTTAAATTGCATTTTTCTCTTCATGTGTATTTTAAGATTTTTAGGGTATTCGATTTGTTCCTCGCGATTCAAAAGTTGATGTATTTTTTTTAAATTTGGAGATATTGTTTATTATACTATTTTGAACACAATTGTGCATGGATTTTGGAATCTGGTATTTTTTTATTGTTTTACAGAAATTTTCGTAATGCTTCTATTTAAAAAGTTAACGTTTTTTGCCGTAATACCAAAGTTTTACTTTTAAATAATTAACCAATGAGTCAAATTCAAAATCCATGCACAATTATGTCAATATATATTCAATAAGCTTGTACAAAAAAATTGAGACAGATTGCAAAAAATTTGAATCGCAAGGAGCGTTTTTAAAATTACGTAAAAAACGCTAAATTTTTCAATAAAAATTTAATTTTTTGAAAAAAAATCAATATAAATTTTTGAAATTTTAGATTGTGTTTCATCTAATTGCTATTGAACCGCACAAAAAATTTCATGAATTTTAGACAAAAATTGAAGAATTTTTATTTTTGACTTAACAGTCCCCTTAATACAAGAAAATAGTGAATTATTTTAATTCAATTAATTTAATACAATGTTACAAAATTTTTAATACAATGATTTTTGTTTTCATAAATAATTAGCACATTGAACTTTTCTCATCGTAAATATGAAAATTATCTAAATATCGTCTGATTTCTTTGACTGTGTATTATAAAAGTATTAATAAATAATTCAGTTCTATTTCTTTGATGTTAATTATAGTAGAACAGAAACGTTAAAAGAACAGAAAGATATATATCGCATTAAAATAGGTAAATCTATCAAGAATATTTCTATAGCTATTTATCTTAAGTCATCAACAATTTTTGTATTATAAATAGGTTGTAAAATATTTAAACTCTCACAATATAGAACGTTTGCTACACATTAGAAAGCTGTTGCTACGTTATAAACAGTTTATTTACATATAACAATTTATTTATGTAGAAAATATGAAGAATTATACAATTTTTAATACTTTTGCATATCATACAGAAATGTAGATATGAAATGTCATAAAATTGAATCCATAAATTTCCCTAATTTAGTTACAAGGAGTCGACTAGATCAAAAATTTTACTCTACCAAGTAAACTTAGCAAAAAAGACGAACTCGATTAGAATTTTGTTCGATAGTCCACCGTAAGGCTTAATATTTTCTAATAAAAATAAATTGTTTATCAAGAAAAACAAAACAACCGTATTTTATGTTGCTAACTTTTAACAAATGCTATGTCCCCCCTCCCCCTCCCCCCCCCCACTCCATTTTAATTGTATAAGTGGCAGATTACTATAACGTGAGTGAACAGTGAGGCTCTTACCTTTGTGAGAACTACAGTTCTTTTTAGCATTATATTCATCACAGCATTCGAAAACGCATAAAAATTTCCTTTTTTTAATTAAGCCTGACATTTATCTCACTTTATGGAATTGATGGTAATTTAATTTTAAAAAATTACAGTTGATGCAGTTTCACTAACCAATGTTAGATGCCAATGTTCGGCATACCTATTACAATTATATAATTTCAACTATACCAATTTAAAAAAAAAAAATTCAGCTACAACAAATCTTAAAACATTTTTCATTTCATAATAATAAGAGAAACATTTACACAGTAATTAAAAAAGTATTGGTCAGAAAGTTATTTGTTGAGAATTTAGATTGAAAAAGGCGAAATTGTTTTAAATTTCGCCCTTGAAACGATGTTTTTCCATTTTCTGTACCAATAGAATTAATCAGACGATTTTTTGTTTCTTAATATATATATATATATATATATATATATATATATATATATATATATATATATATATATATATATATATATATATATATATATATATATATATATATATATATATATATATATATATATATATATATATATATATATATATATATATATATATATATATATATATATATATATTTTTTATTTTTTTTTTTTATTTTTTTTTTTAATATATATATATTGGGCCATGTTTTTAAATTTTGATTGTGGGTTATCGAATGATGTAGCGTATCCTGACATTGTAGTTTTTATCTAAATGCTACTTTTAGGTGGGGATGTTTAGAACACATTAAGAGGCATTACCACAGAGATTTTGATCAAAATCATCAAAACCGTTTTTTTTTAGCAATCATTGAAAGACATGATTTTTTTCAATTGGCACTACCTTATACTCATGAACGATTTTGACGAAAACGTTAATTGTATGTCTCATGGTCACCACTCACCCGCACACCAAATTTGAACAACCTAAGTCAATTTGTTCGGGAGTTATGCTGACCTAAAAAAAAAAAATCGTTTTTTTTTTTTTTTTTTTTTTTTTTTTTTTTTTACCGAATGCTATTCTTTCATTACCCTTTGTATACAAATGGGTAATTGAAAGTAAAAAAGAATATAAATTTTTGTTAACCAAATGCAATACTTTTATTAGCCTTTTTTAACAAATTGGTAATTGAAAGTACTAAAAATGATGAATAAACTCTTGTATGGATTCTTTTTTTTTTCCCCTAGATCCATGCTAAGTTTCAGCCTGCAAAGTAAACTTTCATTTTAAACTTTAAAGCACCATATTTCCATTTGATGGCATAATTTTTTTTTGTCAGATACTATTTTTCCATAACCATTTTAAAATACTTAATGGAAATGTGTTCAAAGAGTGATTGTCATCCTGCCCCTTTCATAAATCTCTTCTAACTCCGTACAATATCTAATAACAATAACAAGCAGGTTGGATTGTGACAGTAACTGTCATTTAAAGGAAATTTCTTCTCATTCCTATTGTGAGCCAGTGTATGTACAATTTGACGACATTTAATGATTGAAACCTCCTTCTACTTGATAGCAAATTATAAGCAAAAACTTTGCCAATATGAAATTTAAAAAAAAAAAGTGTGTGGAGGAGAGGGGATGTTATCAAGTTGGAGAGTTTGGTGGTAGTCTCCATGATAACACTTATTACCTTAGGTTCCAATTCGATACCTTAATTTGAAGCCACGATATGAACTTCCCAAAGAATTAGTACGAAAACACCATTTCGGAAGGATTTTACAGTACTCTCGATTCGAACTTCCACTTATGTTGTATCTAACCCTATGAAACAGATTGAGACTATCAAATTTACATATGACACACATTGTAGTTTAAACTTAAATAATAGAAAATTAACTTTAATTTGCCATTCGCGGTACTTTCCAGTTGAATTTTCACATGAGAACTCTCATAGACAAGACCTTTCATTCGACATATCGCTAGAGTTTATAGCATTTGTAGTTTTATCGGGGAATGATGACTACAGAGAGACAAAATCTTTGTAAAAACTTTTCTTTACAATAGCTAATTGTAGAACGAATGTGAAAGAATAATAAACTGGGGATTTTACAATTGGGAAATATCAAAATTGTTTTGGTGTTTTTTTCTTTACTTCTGTAGCGCCATATGTTATACAAACCATAAAAATCATTTCATCCTTCAAATTTTAATTTAAAATTTAAAATTTTGATTGCCATTAGTTTAGTGTTAAAATTAACAAAATATTTTCTTCATGTCAAATAAAAAAATTCATACGTTTTCGAACAATATTTCGTCCGATAATGTGTTCTATAAAATATCCCAATTGTTTAATGAATTGGTAAAAGACCGACAATCTCTCTTTTACAGAAAACAGGATGATTTTCCCTCCTATCGACCTGCTCGTGGAGATTGATATCCCCAAAACTTAGCATAGTTCCGATTTTTAGACTCTTTTTTTTATTATTATTATTTTTAACTGAATCTTTTTCAACTACCCAAACATTTCTAAGCCACTGCGAAATTGCTCGTATGAAGAGCAGGGCCTAAATAATTAATAATAATGTACAGTACACTAGAAAAAGTATCACAATACTGGGAAGCATAGAATTTCGCCTGTTTTGACATATTGCTGTATGAAATAACAAGTAATATATCAATTATTGAGAAAGATAACTGTTATGCCAATTATAACATATGTTCGATACAAACATATTAGGTTTTGCAGCCCAATTTGATTCGAATCACACAGAGCTTACAAAAACCTTAAAAAAAACACCTTAAAGAGGAGCCTTCCACAAAAGAGCATCGCCTGGTGTGTACGAGATTTACTGCTAAGACCTGTCATTGACAGCCGCCCACATTGCAGCTGCGCCCTACAAGAAAAAAGCCGCAATGTCTGCAAAAGAATAAATGGCGTATGTCCGAAGAGTCACACTCTAGAAAACGTTGGTGAACAGTGACAACCATATAAATATGTAGTTTTAAGACATTTACTCATGTATAGTGTACATTTGCTACTTTCTTACCGTGCAAAAGTTAATTTTTGTATCGATCTGAAATCGTTTCTTTCATTGTTTATATACAATACATTAATGATATGAGTGATATATTGATATTAATGAAATGTTAACAGCAACATTTACGTTTATATTTACAAAAATGCATAACTGCTAATCAAAGTGAAAAATAAATGAAGGCATTAATTAGGCTTAATAAAATATGGACTTTCAAATTGAAAATACAGGGTTACTACAAAAGAATCATTCATTTTCAAAACCCGATTTATTCAAAAGTATTATACTTACAAATATGATTGATGTATTAAAATAACCACAAACTGTTCAAGTGTTATGCTTACTCTACAAATGTTCTATGTGTGCCTTTCTGGTCACACGACACTCGTTCAGGGGGGTTAGTTCAATTCCTTCCAAAAAATTTGTAGCATGATCGCGTCAATCTTCATTAATATATCACTTATCTGTTTCTCCAGCTCTTCTATCGTTTTTGGTAGTGGGAGTACATAAACAATGTCCTTAATGTGTCCCCAAAGGAAGAAGTCACAAGGCGTTAAATCCGGCGACCTGGGAGGCTTGGGTCAGAAAGCGAGGTCATTATCACCAACACGGCCAATCTAGCGATGCCGTGTGACTTTTTCCTTTGGGGTCACATTAAGGACATTGTTTATGTATCCCCACTACCAAAAGCGATAGAAGAGCTGAAGAAACGGATCAGTAATGCATTAATGAACATTGACGCAATCATGCTACAAAATGTGTGGAATGAATTGAACTACCCCCTGGACGAGTGTCGTGTGACTAGGGGGGCAAACATAGAACATTTGTGGAGTTAGCATAAAACTTGAATAGTTTGTGGTTATTTTCATATATCAATCATGTTTGTAAGTATAATACTTTTGAATAAATCGAGTTTTGAAAATGAATTATTCTTTTCTAGTAACCCTGTATTGTAAAGCAACTTTCAATGCACTTATTTAACATTGCAAAAACTAAATTAGATTTACAAAATAGAAGCCCCGAGTTTTATTTTTGTTTATAAATTTAGTATTATAAAGAAAATATATTCAAGCTAAATATCAAATAACATATGAAAATGACATAGGTTAAGCATTGAAACTCTTATGATAAATCCGCATATTCACTTGCAATTTGAAATGCACACTGACGTTCTAAATTCTAATTATTTTTTTTTTTACTTATTTGTTTTTAGTTCAACCTACAACATCATTAAGTATTATAAATAGCTATTAAATAATATTTTTTAGGAAAACAGTTTGAAATGCTAGTTCAATAATGAATAAAAAGTTATGGGGACTGAGAAGCAAAGGGGTCTAACAAGGAGACCTTACGGTCTCGGAAATTCAGATCGGGATAAAATTTGGCAGATTGATAGTATACCTTAAGGGTATCCACACTGTAAAGTAATAAAGCGCACTAGCCAGAAGATTCCGAGAAAATAGGCTTTAAAGTGTTAGGCGTAGCTTAGATACTAGTAAAGATTTTTGATTCGCAACTCCCCGGTGGCTAAGTGGTCAGCTCGATGGGTTCCCGTACGGGCGTTCCGGTTCGATACCTCGTGAGGTAGTTTTTTTTTTTTTTTTTTTTTTTTTTTCAATTTATAAAGTGACTGTTACAGCTAATTGAAATTTGAATTAACCCTTTGCACTCCAGGCCTTTTTCGCTCGGAGGAATCAGCAACTCGAGACATTTTAGGTTCGGCTGGTGTTTATGGATTTGCTTCATAGAAACTAAACACAGTCATTGGCCTTGCATCGAATTTCCGCATCACACCTAATGGTCCTCTCGTGGTTTGGCACCCAATCGTGTGGCGCCTGAGAGGCGCCACTGGAGTGCAAAGGGTAAAAGATAATATTTTATTTTTAAATACGTAATGTATTTTTAATGAGGTAATTTTTAATTTTTATTTTTTCAATTTATAAAGTGACTGTTCCAGCTAATTGAAATTTGAATGAAAGATAATACTTTATTTTTAAATACGTAATGTATTTTTAATGAAGGTACATTAAAACTCTATTTACTATTTTCACAAACAAGTGATTATAAATTTTGAGATATTATAAGATGTAGAGAAGTAAATGATTTTCCCAAAAAACATGAAGAACCAGTTTCTATATGGAAGAGTAAGAATTTTGTCCTATTGTACTCAAGCAGGTAGTCAGAAATTTTCAAAACCCTAACGGCACTTTGCGACGTCTATTTTTATAGACAGGTAAAGAATCTACTAAAGCGTATGCAAAATTGTGCGTATCTGGTTGAAAATAATAGAGAAATAAATACCAGTGAAGACTGCATAAAAATACACTCAATAGTCTATCATCAATTTTTAATAAAATGATCCGGTATGCCTGGTATGCTTCCAAGTTTTCTGACGAAAGATATATTTTCATGAATGTTAATGAAGTATGTTTTCCAAAGAATCTTTTAAAAAAGGTTGTTCCTGTAAACAATCTTCCTTTATAAATTGTGCAAGATGTCAAAACAGTTTTTGTTTTCCATGTTTTTATGATAAGTGTCATTCTGGTGTATGTATATAAATAAATAATTGACAAATAAAAACTATATGTCAAAATTCATAGATAAATTAAGTCCTACCCTAATTTTGTTGCCGTGGTAATTAGAATTTTAATTTATATCCATTTAATTTATCTCTATTTTCTCTATTAAAAATACATTACGTATTTAAAAATAAAGTATTATCTTTAATTCAAATTTCAATTAGCTGTAACAGTCACTTTATAAATTTAAAAAAAAAAAAAAAAAACTACCTCACGTGGTATCGAACCCGGATCGCCCGTACGGTAACCCATTGCGCTGACCACTTAGCCACCGGGGAGTTGCAAATCAAAAAACTTTACTAGTATCTAAGCGACGCCTAACACTTTAAAGCCTATTTTCTCGGAATCTTCTGGCTAGTGCGCTTTATTACTTTACAGTGTGGATACCCTTAAGGTATACTATCAATCTGCCAAATTTCATCCCGATCTGAATTTCCGAGACCGTAAGGTCTCCTTGTAAGTGACTTTTCTTACACTCTAAAGTTTCATATTTATATTAAATTCTGTGAAAATTAGTGATATCTTCCTTCCAGAGGTTGGCATTTAAACAGCAAAAAATTTCAAAAAAATTTAATTCAAATAAGAAACTTTAAAGTGTATTTTCTCAAAAGTTAAGAAAAGTCACTTGGACCCTTTTACTTCTCAAGCCCTCATTTTTATATTCTCTTGAAAATAAGATAAAGGTGACATTGCTTTCAGTTTTTATTCCTTTACCACTTCTCACTTAAAAGCAGGGAAACGAAACATTCTTCTTAATAGCAACTCTTTTTTCACAGCCCACTGAATCGCAACTGGAGTGCCAATTGCAACAAAGGTAATTCCCCCAGACTGGAAGATTGAAAAGATAATAGTACTTGTATCCTGCTTTCTCAACCTGGAATCGATTTGTCTCCTTAATCTCACGTTTCCGGTGAAAATATATACTTGTTGCACAGTTCACGGAGGATGGAAGAAGGATCTTTCGGAAGTGGACATCTCACGACAAGGTTGAGAAAGAAAACTAAATTCTCTTTCTTCGAGGGTTGTGACGTCAAAAGTATGGCCGCCAAGTAAGCAGACCACATAAGAGTTAGAAGACTAGTTCTACCAAAAGGATACACAGTACCTACTAAAAATTATGAAATATTCTTTATAAAGCCCAATACGTATAAAAGTATAGATACATGAAGTGATATTTTTACTTGTTCTGCCTTTCAACACTTAAAATCTTATAGTAGACATCCCTGATTTCACGATAGCAACCTAAAATAGGACCAAGGATCTGTCAGATTCATGTTTTTGTCGCTTTAACAAATTCCAAACATTTACGCAGACCCACATGGGCGCCCGCAGGATTATTTGCAGGAGGGTGCAAGACTGATAGAATTGTGTTTAAATCGTTAATTTTTCTGAAATGTGGATTGCAATTCCTAATGAATTGTCAATTAGTAATAATTGCAATAATTTTCACTTTTATAATAAAAAAAATTACGGTATATATTTTTGAAATCCTCTCCTCTGCAGATTTTATTTCGTAACCAACGCAACCACGTTAAAAATATCTTGTGCAAGAAAAAAAAAATATATAAATAATAATAATAATAATAATAATTACTTATTAAAAATAAAGTTTTTAATACAAATACTTTATACTATGCATTGTCAATTTTTAGGTGCAATTGCAAGTTATTGAGCTAAAATCGAGATTTCATAGTTTTTGACCATTACGAAGAAAGCATCCATTTCGGACTATTTACTAATTTTTTTTCCCACCAAAACTTTCATTGAATAGATTGTCATCCACAACGAGACTCTCTACTATGTTTTAACTCGATTGGCTGACAGCAAGCCAGTTAATTAGACCTACGAGATGGTAATATAGAAATGTGTACAAAAGCGACCTTTTTGTGACAAATCCAAAAACGTGATAGAATACATTCTCATCGACCACGAATCTATGAATCAAGTTTCAGCCCGATTGAATTACGGTAATTGGGTTAATTGGCCCTGCTCAGATTTGCTGGTCACACATAAATAAACAAATAAGTTCGAAGTCATACCTGCCAACTCTTAAATGGCTGAAATCGCCAACAGATCATTACAAAATCATCAAATCTAAAGTTTAAGAAAATCACCAGAAAATTCTCGAAAAGGAAATATATCCTCAAACAGTAATCTTACTTAGAAAAATTATTTTTATTAATAGTTTACTGCATGTATTGCTGCTTTCTGTGAAAGCCTTCTCCCTTTCTTGTGTAATTCCCCTGTCGCCTGTCCTCGAGTAAAAACAATTCCTCCAAGTTGAATTTGTGTTCGGACCGGACGTATCCAAGCCGGTAGCATAACGTAGTTGGCCGGGGTCCTCACACTAATTATTTTTCGATCCCTCTACCTACTCAATTTTTTCATCAAAATAGGAAAAAAAGTACATTTATACTTAACAACTTAAGAATACTAAAAAAAAAATAGGAAATCAAATGTGGAATTGTGTAATGCAACTTAAGGGGAAAATAAGCTTTATTTAAATCAATAAAAACAATTATACATTTTGTTTACTTAGCAGTCAGATGGGGAAACAAATCATTTATAAGCAATAAACACTGAAACGAATGTTATCAATTCATGCGTAATTAGTTCCTATTGACTTTGACAGAAGTATTATTATGTAGCTCAGAGTAATAAATAACCAGACTTATTTAAACTTGTACAAACTAAACAGAAATTACGGAGCCAGAAAAGCCAATCTTGAGTTAATAAATAAAACAAACCTCTAAAATGATTTAAAAAAAAAAAAAGTTGCAAAAAAACTATTTGATGTTGCAATTATGTATCTCATTTCCATCTTGAGCTCAATCATTTTGTTTGAAAAAGAGTAATATTTTGCAATTAGCTGTCGGAATGGTTGAGCCAGAATTATGTGATTTACCCATAGGATTTAACATAATCTCCAAAGGAAGCATACCCTGAGGTTAATATCAAAGATTTTAAATTACAGAAGTGTAATATTTTGTTTCTTCCAAATTATAAAAATAGTTTAAAAAAAATCAAAAATAAAACATAAAGGAAATACTCAATTGAAATCTAAAAACTTATTACGTCTTGTATCTGATGTACCCAAATTCCAATCCTCAATATTTCTAAACAACTGGCTCCTTAAAACCTCTTCGCAATGATCGATTCTTGGATGAAAAACGAAATAGGAAATAAACGGGAGTCATAAAATAAAGTTGAAACATTCATTGCAAGATTGAACTACAGTTTTAAAATGGCATTTGTGCTCCCCCCCCCCCCCTTAGAATTTACACTTTTTTCGTCAATTTTAATTTAATTTTCAAAAGCCAGAGGGGTGCAAGTGCACCCCCTTGCACCCTCCTGGGGGCGCCCATGCAGACCCAATCAAAAATTCAGATGCAGTCACGAAACTGGAATTATTATCAGCTTTTCAAAGCAAGTCCCTAAACGTCAACGACCTCTAGCGAATTATGTTTATTTGTCCTTAACATTCTTCTGGTAACTTCTGCTTAACGCGTAACATTGTGTGTTCTTAAAATCCCTATCAAATATGTTATTTTTTCTATCGCAATTCTTTCATTCTTATTCTCAATATTCATTGGACTACTTTACAAACTCCGACGTAACATACATAGTAAGTAGCACAGACTGAATTAAATCACTACTTCATCGTGATGTAGTATTTATTACCAACTTGGCTCACTTTCAAAAGATGCAACTATTTGGCATCAGAGAAGTCAAATCGTCTGCTTCCTTTTTAATTGAAAAGTAAAGAGCGGTTGATTGCCAGACGCAAAAAGGTGTTTTCTTTTCCTTTTTTTTTTTTTTTTTTTTTTTTTTTGGCAAATCGGGTCATATTCGGCTATCTAATTTAATTCAACTAATTCAAAGCTGATTTTTGAACAGTTTCGGCCTTTTTTCCCCCCGCAAACCAGTACAATCATAATCAAAATAGATAACAAACAATAATGCATTAATTGAAAAAAAAATCTAAGTTTAATATAACTTGGAAATAAGAACAACATTATAGAAGACTATTAAAAAATATCATTTAATCTAATTCTTTACCATATGTCCCCTTTGGAATGGTCGTCTGATTGACGTATTCCCCTTCTATTCTAATGAAGGAAAGAATAAAAGAAGAGTTGGTATCCTCTATACCGGTAATATTAATTTGGCATATTTCATGTACCTTTTCCTCAGATAGTATTTGACACAGAATTCTAATTTTTTTTAGTGCATTTAGCAAACACTTGTAATTCTACTAAAGTTAACTTTGATTGGGATTCATTTACTTATTTAAAAAATTAATTTTCGTGAAAGTCACTCAAATTTGTTAAAAATCACAAGTTTTTCTTGCAGAAAAAAAAGCTAAAACAGAAAATATTTTTAAAATAATAACAACAAAACCTCACTTCAGTATATACAGATACATAAAAGGAATATGTAGTAAAATTTTCAGGAAGATAGTTTGAGCGGTTTCTGAGAGGAAAAAGGTACATGAAAAATGTAGTTTTGAGAAAAACGCATCTTAAAGAAAACTTTACTTACACTAATTACCAATTTTACCAATTTTGTCTTCGAAAAAATTATTAAAAATACTTCCAGTTGAGGCATCATTACAAATGAGGTATCCTTTTAAAGGGAAGAATTTAAATTTTGATAAACAATAATAAACTAAAAATCGATTATTTATAGATTTTTGGGTACCAATTTAAGAGTAAAGCTGCTGTGTTCTGAGCCAACTTTGGTCTGTGAGAGACGCGCTTGAAGGAGCAGCCCAAACAACCTTGCCTTTAGAGGCGATAGGTTCCCATGCAGTTTCAAGTTGAAGTTCACCTTGACAACTGAACCACGATGAAAATTACTTGGACCAGAGAATTTAAATGTAAAAAAAAAATTAATGAAAAATTTTCTCAGCAAGTTTTAGGTCTCCTTGGCATTATTCACATAATTTTTAGCTAATTTCGTATTATGCTCATAGTTTCAAAGTATTTTTTACCTGCAGTTATTGAATTATAAAATGTCATATAGAGAGATGAAAAAGTTAGTGCTCTATAATTTTTAAATTTGTAACAATTGACACATTTTTTTATTCAATTCTAAATGTTTCAAAATGGCCATAAACAAAAAAAATTCTGCTCACTGTGCTTTTTTTTTTTCTCCTTTTTTTTTTTTTTTTTTTTTTTTGCAATCTAAGTTTGCTTGTTAGTTTTGGTTGGAAAAACGATTCATTCGGCTCGAATTAAGTGTGAAGTCACTTGATCTGAAACAACTTGGCTTGACGCAGCAGCGGAAACCAGTATTGCAAATCACGCCAATCTGTACGGGATATGGCAACTGTCAATCAAATCAACGCCAACTATTTGGCAGAAACCTCACGATAACCAAAGTAACGGAAGGATGTTTTTACGTCACAGCTATAGCGAGTCGTTTTAATCGGATTGGAATCGGACGTGGTTTCGGAGCAATTTCTTTTCTTAATATTTAAATAACTAATTTTTTTAAACAACTCTTGTTTGAATATTTGGAATCAGGAAGAATTTCTTCATAAATATAAATTAATTTCAATCGTTTTAAAAAAATGCGAGAATTGTCCATTGTTAACAGCTGTACTATCATTTTGAATTAGGTTCGTTTAAATCGCACTTTGAAATTAATAGAACTTGTTTGACATATTTTTACAGAAGTTGGAATTGTTTTGTTTTCATGCTCTTTATGCAAATCAAAAGCTAATTAAAATTAGAACAAGGAAATCGTGAGTAGCTAGAATGATGAGCAAATGGGGGAGGGGGAGGAACGATTAAAAAGTATAAATGTAAAATAAAAGTAAATTTGAAGACTTATTCTTAAATGCCATGCTTTTGAAATCATTTTCCACAAGAAAGTCAAATTAAAGATTTTTATAATGAACATTACTGAAATAGTCATCAATTGGAAAATAACGAAAAAGTTATGTTAAAATAAAATCATTATAAAACGTAACTAGGAACATAAAGAATATTTTCATATGGTTATTATCTATTTAAAATTATCTATTAAAGTTTCAGAATAAAATACCACTTAAAAATCTGTTCACTCATTGTTGAATAACTACAAGTTTTACCTTTAAACTTAAGAACATCAAACGAAAACCCTCCAGTCTGTTTCTAAGGAAGGGAATAGTTAGGGAAGGGAGAGATAATCATTAAAACACTCATGACATTATTTTTACATTTCCTCCTATATTTAGATTGCAAAGTTTCATTTTTATATACTCTATATAACCTGGAAATTAATTTGAATTAAAATGTAGAACTGAATAACAATTTGATTAAAAAAAAGTTTTGCATTGAAAAAAAGAACCTTGAAATAAAGAATTTAAAGGAATTTAACTTGAAATCAGTAATTTAGATTAAATAAAATAATCATTAATCAAACGTAATATAAACAATTCTACATCAATATTTATTTAAACTGTTTTCCTTCTAATTAACACCGCTTATTAATAAAACTCAAATATAAACCTTGAGAAATAAGATATTGACCTCATTATCTACTATTATAAGAACCAGCTCATTCAATTCTAACTGCGTACATCATCGCTAACTAAAATCCTCTTTTCTCCTAATTTGTAACGAGAGCCTGCTTTTCCCGACGGATTGGCATTAAACGTGCCACTTGGCGAGATCCTTGGCGCCAGAACTTGGCGAACCTGTCCTAGTTTCTCTCTGTTTGGGTCAGAAATCACGCTCAAACGGTGCTAGTCACAAACTTGTTTCTCTTGGAATGGTCCCGTTACAGAAGTTCTCTTACACGTTCGTATTAGGTGCGTGCCCAAAGGGGTCATGCAGCCATATGATCGTCGAACATCCAGTGTACGATTTGTTTTGAATTAGTGCTGTGAAAAGGAGATAGTATTTCGGTGCTGTCGAGCAACTGTGATTCAAGTGAGAAGTCTTTTTTTGTAAAGCTACTTTCATCCATCTGATTATTTTCGATTACAGTTTTAAATTATTTAAAGTGACGTAGTGTTGGCAGTAAGAAAATAAGAAATGCGGTCGATTGGATTCAACTGGCAACATCCATGTGGGATTTCTTGGATGGCGGTAAATTTCTAACGCATCGACGCACGCATTGCTTTTCAAAATGCCTGCAAGTGAGTATTTGTGGAATTATTTCAACATCAGTGTGACTGCAATACGAAGTGATACTCCATTGTGTTTAGTGCTTGTGATTCGACTTTTGTGAAAATTTCGGGATTCGAATTAAGTAATTATGCTTTAGTTTTGTGCTGTGTTCATATGATATACATCATAAACAAGTGAACTTAGTTAAGAAAAATATATTATAATTGCACTCAGCGATATATTTACTTTTGGCGTAATTACTAAACGTTTGAAAGGTTTGAGTTTGAAGTACGAAATTTAATTATGATACCTGAAGCCTGAACTTTGAGGACTACCAGTTACAGTGCTACTTCAAATTTGATGCCAAAGACGCCATCTACTATCAAATAATCATCCATCTTGAATGCTTTCTGCGAAATTCCACTGGTATTTGTGATAACATTTGTATATTACCTAGGAAACTTCTTTCCTTCAGTGATACCTTCCCTTGATTGAAAAATACATTATCAAACTTCATCTCATCATCCCTTTTCTTCTCTTTCACAATTTCAATCTTTCAACTCGTTCATTTTATAAATATCTAATATCCCACCCCATCCATCCCTTCGTTATTTATTTTTCCTCATACTGATTGATAATCCAACAGTAAGCTTAATTAATATTTCTCCTTCATCCCTCTTTTCGTCTAAAATATATCATATTCATCTCTCATTTCACCCTTCAATTCTAACTTTATTATTTCATCTCATTCTCATCAAATGTACCCTCTCATACATCTTCTCACCATCTTATATCTCAATTTTGTGTTGTCTTCCATATATTCCTTTCCGCTATTCATCTTTCACCAGTGTCGCAGCATCGTGTCTTCCACTTTTATCATATAACTTTTCTCCACCTCGTCAAATCTTTCTTTTATAATTTCAAACTTATACAATCCTATTCCGCTCCAGGTACTCTTCCGCCTCTTTTTCATACAATCCATCCTCTTTCCCATCCTATTTTATATAATAATCACCTTCCATCATCTCACTTTCAACTATACAACTCCTCTCCTCACCACCAAATTTTGGTCATCTCATCATTCATATAATCTATCACCAAATCGTTATTTCATCTGCCATATAATTCCTGCATCATCCCATTTTCCCTCGCCATTTCAGTCCCAACCATGGCCAAATTCCCTGTTCCCCAGCCCTCCTCCGTTTTCGCTATCGTCATCTTCGTCCTCCTGGTGCTCAGTGTTGGCTTGCTGGTCTTCGTCCTCAGGGGACAACTAGCTCACGAAAACTCAAAGCTGTCCCAAACGGCAACTTCCCGCGTCAGCAGCGACGGCAAATTGACCACCATCAACTTGTCCACCACCACTACCAGCAGTCCCAAAGTCCAGCGAGTAACCCCATCACCTGACATCCAGTCGGATTCCTCAGACCACACTCCGTCACTGCCTGACGAAACACCATGGTTGGACTTCAGACTGACCAGGTCCATCCAGCCCTTGCATTACGATCTTCTTCTGCAGCCGGATCTCCAGAATAATGTATTCTCTGGGGCAGTCAATATTACAGTAAATGTAACTAGACCGACTAGGCACTTTGTTGTGCACGCCTATCGTCTGATTATCCGGGAATGTGGGGTGTTCGAAAATGATGATCGGCATGTCAAGTTGGATAAGAGCTTCGTCTACAACCCTCACGAGTATTTCGTGATGACAACGGATAAAGAAGTGGTGCCAGGGACGTACAAGTTGCATTTTGAGTTTGGTGGTTCGCTCAATGGAACTATCATTGGATTCTACAAGAGCAGGTACAAGAACAGCAACAACGAAACGAGGTGAGTGATTTAGTTGGTAGATTATTATTTTTCAGTCAGATACATAATTTGAATGCCCCTTTCCTTTATTCAGCTTGCATAAATTGGCAGGGCAGAATTAAAGAATATTGAGGCATTCTTAATAAATTTTAAACCTTCCATCTTAATAATTTCTATTATAATTCTTAAACGTTTTACGTTACTAATATAAATTTAGGTTAAAAATTTATCATATGCTTGTTTAAAAATGTTTTCTGACTGAAAGAAACTATGTACTTTGATACGTATACAAGTATATAATTTTTCTATAATTTATTCTGATCATAAATAGTCTTTACTGAAAGCATGCATTCGTTCATTTTCCTTTCTCTTACTGTAAAAATCTAATATTCAAAATTATAAAACACATCGCAAGAATCAGATGAGCTTAAGAATATTTGATTTTTATTATAACAATTTGAGATCCCCTCCAAGGTAAATGATGCTCAAGAAATTGTTCTAAGGAGTGCGCTTTCAATACATTCTTCAACCCAGGAAAATACAATTTTTGAAATTTTATAACTCTCCATTTCATCTGGTATAGTACTAGGTTATTCAATAAGTTAATTACTGAAATAAATTGCATAATTAGTTACTAATTATTTATTAAGGCTGCAAGTAATGTAATTAGTTGCTAATTATTTCCTACGACTGCAAGTAATGTAATTAGTTACTAGTTATTAATTACTACCTAACGTTGTGAAATTAATTATAAATTGTAATTAGTAATGTCATTGAAATGCACAATTAATTCTATTTAGAAAACGTGTAAAAAATTCCTCAAAGTACTGCTAGAACTAATGAAACAATCTTGTAGGAAATTGTACAGCTAAAGGGTATGAAATCGCAAAGCCTAAACCACTAACGCTTTGTTTTATCGCAACAGGCTTGTTCTTTATCTGAAAGTATAGATCATAGTAGTGGGGACGGTAGAAACTGACTATCAAGGACGAAACCCTTTACATTTTATTTTCATTTCATTTCAATGTGAAAGTTATTCACTGCACAGAAAGTACACAACTGGGAAGCTCAAAAGAAAAATTTAAATATTTAGGAATAACCCGTTCTGTTTCGAAATAAATATATAAGAGTCATAACCTTGCCTTTTCAAGAACTTTAGAATTGTTTGAAGCATTACATAGCTTCGGAAACAAATTAAGTACATATCAACACATGACAAGATTAGAATTACAATTGGCATGCTTGATCACAGAAACTATTTGTCAAGTTCAAAACGTAGTGACGTCCTCCAAAATTAAGTACATAAACGGTAATTTAGGCATGTGTCAAAATGTTCAGCTTCAGCTTCAAATTTCACAAGGCAGTCAATTGAGCTACGTTTCAAAACATTGTAAAAGTGCTGTGCCCTTTTCACCAGAAATTTTTCTAGATCCGCCTGTGGTTCGAAGGACAACTCCGTAGAAGTGTCAACTCTTGTTCGTTGGTCGGATTAAGAGATTAAAGGATCAAAACTCAGAATTTCTTCTTTTATCTGCATCTCCTTAATGCGATAAATTCCCTTTTCTCCCGCAAACACAAGAGAAAGTCCACTCCCAGGTCGTTTAACATGAACCTTGAGGTCTCTCGCGTTTGTGGAATCGGCATCGAGAAAGGTACAAAGATAAGACTTGCATTTGCTTACTGTTTTAACTGAGGCAGTTCCCGGTTTTATTCGCAATTAAAAATATAGAATTCCTTTTACTTTCCAGCGCTTTTATTCAAAGGTGTCGCTTCATTATCAGCCATGCGTGAAAACAATGACTAAAGGATATCTCGAAATGTCCGTCTGGCGTGTTTGAAATCCGCAAATTTAAAATTACTGCACTTTTTTTTTTTCCCAACTTTTTTTTTTTTTTTTTTTTTTTTTTTTTTACAATTTATGCCACACATTTAACTCTGTGAGTATAACTCTTCAATGTGTGTTCGGAAAAATTTCATTTTAAAAAATGTTAAGATAAATAATAAAAATTATGCTTATAAAGAGTCATTGAAAGTATTAATGTATTAATATATGAATATCGAAATTATTCAGGGTTTCTATTTGTTGGGAAATGTCTTCTTCAATCTTTTTCTATTTGTTGGGAAATGTCTTCTTTAATCTTTAAGTGAGGAACATTCCATATACTCGCAATGTTACAATCTTGGGATCCAGTTCATTTGGTTGGTTGTTTTCAGATTATCTGACGCCATCAGCAACACGAGGGCTATAATGCTCCGAAACATTCGTCATTAGACAAGCCAACATACATTTACAAACACCCATGCCTAACACGGGACTCGAACCCGCAACCTCGCGGTCTAGAAGCTAGCACGCTAACCACTATACCGTTTGGTCGGCCCAGTTCGTTTGGAAACTAATTTGAATAAAACCTTGAAATTTGGTGAGTACCTATGAAATGATCCAAATGAAATGATACGAAAATTATCACTGTATGAAATGATATAAATTAAAACCTTGAAAATAGAGTCTAATATATTTTATTTCATAAATGAAAATTAAAAAAAAAGCAAAAGAATATTGCAGGTGAAGCCACTGCAAAGGCATTGACTTAAGGATTTCAAATATAAAATAAAATATAGTATACGCTATTTTCGAGTTTTTAATTTGTGTCATTTCATTAAGTGATCATTTTCGTGCCTACTCACCAAATTTCAAGATTTGATACAAAGTAGTTTCTAAATGAACTGGATCAAAATATTGTAACATAGCGAGAATAGGGAATGATCGAAGATGTGTAATGGGAAGAGTTCCTCTTAAACGTGTGATTCTTTGTAAATGAAAAAAGCACAAATGAATACATATTGGACCTCAGAACGCCAATGATATTCGGTGTACTCTCAACACTCCTGACATTTTTATATTGTTTCGGCGCAGTATCTCCTTCGTGTTGCATAAGAAAAATGTAATATAACTAACGACGACTTTATCTTATATAACAACAACTTTATCTAATTTAACTAACAACTTTATATAAAAATAATTAACAACAGCTTCATCTAATGCAATTATAACTTTCATGAGATATAAACATGCTTAATAGATCATAGCGTACTAGACATGTCTATTTTACTTTCGGATAGTACTTGCTTTGAATACTATATACATATAATACATTATTCTCTCTCTTTTTTCCCCATGTTAATTGTCTCTCACAATCATGGGTTCAGACATTTCACTAGACATTCTTAAATAAGGTAAATACTTTAAAAAATTTATTATACTTTTAAAATTAGACCTCTTTGTTAGTTTATTTGTAATCTACTTTTACCTATAGACCCCTTATGGGTCAAAATCACGAAACTGGAAAATATGCCTCATCAGGACTTTGATCTTGAAATTTCATGCAAACAAGTTTATTTTTCTTATTTCTTTCAATAAACTTAGTTTCTATAGGGTTTTTTTTTTGGGGGGGGGGGTGTAATCTAGTCAAGAATGACGTGATGGTAAATAAATATAGCTCCATAAAGAAATTTCTTTACTTTTATTTCTTATTACTATTTTTTTAAAGATTTTAATAGTATTATAACATTATTTTATGAGTAAGAAAATATTTCTTTTGTCTTTTGCATTTTTATTTTGAACTCTTAATAAACGGCTAACGAATTTTGAAATTTATGGATTTTTTTCAAAATTCTCGAGCTTTTTCTCTCTTTTTTTCGTTTTTATCTCTTCTGAAAAATCAGCAAAAACTCGAAATAGTACAGTCAAGCCCCGTTAACGCGAAGTCGATGGGACAGCTGAAATTGTTCGTGTTAACCGAATTTTGTGTTAAACGAATAAATTAACGTTAAGTTTTAAGTACGAAGAACGGCTTTAACTTCGCCTTAAACGGGGTTTCATGTTAAAAGATTTAGCGTTGACGGGGTTTGACTTTAAGAAATTAATAGATTAGTTGCATTTCGATCCCTTAACATCATTTCGACGACAGTTCTCCTTCCGGATACGTCGCCGAAATGATCGTCTTCGGAATGACGAACTTCTTTTATAAAAATCGTGTAGCGATCAGGCTTAACTCAATACGAGGACCACGTGCGGTCATAAATAAAGCCACATGTCAATGGTAATCATTAATGTCAGCAGTTTAATGTTCAGCATATTAAAACATTAAAAAGGGACCGTCCACGAAATGATGCATAATATATGTACGCAAGATGTTAACTAATACTAAATATCAAGCGATTTTAATTTAAAAAAATAAAGTTGTGTCCACTTGCCTTAACGTAATCATATGCCAATCACTAGCTTTGCACTAAAATGTGAGAAGTTCAGCTGTTTACGTTGGATAGTTACGGTTTCGATGTGAAAAAATGTGACATCATCGAAAGGAAGCCAAAGTTGGGGACACAGGAAAGAGACCGAATAAATAAAAAACAAGACTAGTTTTTGCAGAAAAGTTTGTTTCTTTCTATAATAGAATATTCAGAGTTACTAATTAGCTTAAATTCGAAAAGGAAATGAAAACAATTGTCGTATACAATGCGAATTATTGCGCTTGACACTCCCCGGGGACAGTCACCGAAATGACGTTTCTGAAGTTTGAAATTATTTTTTATCAAATTATTTGCACCCATCCCCTTATTTTTTCAAGTTTTTTGATTAAGAAAATCATTAGGTTTATATTCATTTTATTTTACATGAGCATTTTCTTTAATTTCATGTTTAGGACACGTTTTTGACCGTTTCGTGATTTGACCCTTACAGTTAAACTTCCAATATCTCTTCACTTTAAAACCCTTAACAAATATCAACTGTCCCAGTCACAACCAATATAAGTAAAACGGACAATCCAAAAAGCGAAACAATCTTATCCCCCAAATATCCTTGTTTAGTTCTTACGAAGATTTCCTTTAAAAAAAAGAACCCAAATGAAACAAAATACCATTCTTTTCTATTCCAAACTCATTGGGTTTCTAGGTAAATGCGGAGAAGTGATTATCTCGCCACACATGGACGCCTGAGGAAACAAGAAGTCATTATATCCAAAAGCTAGTAAATTTTACGAAGATAAGATCTGACGAGTATCAGCTTCAGCTTTCCAGTCGCACTGCAAATTGCATCACACATTGTCCATGATTCCAATGAATAGGAGGGAGATATTCCTTTCATTTTTAAAACCCTCACTAAAGCCATGCCAAATCGTTGTTTTCTAACACTAGTAGAATAAATGGAAAATAAAGCTATATACTTAAAAAGGTTATTAATTTGCTTAGTAAGTCCAAGCTTAACTTGCACGTTTAAGATTTCGTAGAGGAATTTCTCTTTTGGAAGGTCATCAGTAAGATAGTGTATTCTATTTCTGAGAAATGCAAGTTTCTGTAGATTTCCTCGGCGTGCTAAAATTTAGATTTTTTTTCTTTTCTATAGTGTGGCCATCTACTGCATACTAACTATTTCTGATTTTTTTTTTTTTTTTTTTTTTTTTTTTCAAACAAATAATTAAAATGTGCATTATAAATTAACAATTTGTTAGAATCGGAGGTTTTGATCATTTATCAATTTTGATTCCTTACAAAGATCAGTTGGGAAAAGGGATAAAGGAAGTTAGAAGGGATAGTCACAAAAATACCCCGTTCTGAAAAAATATATAAGATTATTTAGTGGAGTTGACTTTATCATGAACCAGTACACTTGTTAATTGTGTAAGACACTGTGTGTGCACACGCAATGCGATACACCAATGATTGAACTCCGGAATATTACTACAAAAACTTTAAATGGGAGTACTTACTTTGAGAAAGTATTCTAAGTTAGTATATTAAACTTCGTAAAGTTAAATATATACGATTGTAATGTAATAGTGAAATTCATTGAACAATTTTGTACATATAATGTTTTAAAACCCAATTTTTTCTGTTTAAGTACACAATATTTTAATTGGCTTTTTCGAACCTTATTATGTTTATGCTCATTTCCATTCATCCTCAACAAACGCTTTTTAATTAATGTATGACAGACAAAAATTAAATATGAATGGCATCCTTTTTACAATACATAAAAATATAACTTTTCCATGGTAATTTAGTTCACTCATTTAATGATGTTTTTCATGATTAATGAGGTTTCTTGGATATATTAGCTGTAAGATGCTCGAAACACATTTTTAACAAAAGAAACAAAACAAATAAGCAAACAATAAAATAGATACAATAAGTATATTTAACGACCCCTATATCCAATTATATTATAATTATCTATTTGGGTAATTTTAGGTAAGAAATTTAAAATGTCACAATTGACACTTTTACAATACAAACCCACTGTAATATATATGTATTCGCTTTATTTTTAATTAATAGGTAAAGAGTAAGTGATTGAATAGATTGTAGCAAATAGAAGGTTATTTCATAGAAATTAATTATCGAGGAAGCTAACTACCACTTTCTTTGTTATGAGAATAAAAACATTTTTAAAGTATTCAATGATTAGCATCAAAAGAAAGGATGGATGTAATTAATAACAAAAACCAAACAAAGTATGTATTATACATGGTAATATATTTAGAAAGCTAACATATGTTTAGAAAGCTAGCAGTTTAAAAAAAAGAGTCTTTTTAAGCGAAACTGTTATTTTTTTTTTTTTTTTTTTTATTTTTTTTTGGACACACATAACAGCTATTATTTAAAAGGGGATTGATATAAATACCATTTGAAAAACAAATTGTACGTCTACGAAACAGAAATAAAATGAAAATCAAAATAGTGTCCAATATGTTAGAAAACAAGCTTCCGTATCCATCCAATTACAGTTTCTTGTAACTTTCCATCTAGTTCAAGCTCAAGGTCGGACATCCGTTATCTCTAATTATATGGATTTCACGTTTCCTATAGCAAATGGAAAAACTCTCCAACCTATTCCCCATTAGAAAACTCCTCTAGAAACAACCAAAAGGTTATGCATTTCAACTGCATGCTTCAGGATTTCTGAGTTCCCCGAGTTTGATTTCTAAATTTATCATTTTCCTTAATTCTATACAAAAATTTCACGCTTCGTTGAACAGTAATTCGAAAATTATATCACTGATTTTGATGCGATGTTTTTTTTTTTTTTATCCCTAAAAATATTTTTCGGTGGGATATTTGTCAAGGATTCCATATAAAAGGCAAGAGTTATGTGTTGTACCATTATATTTAATATTTATTTAGAATTATGAGCGATTTATTTGTTTTAAATTTATATCTTTTGATAATAAATTTTGAATTTGGAAGGCATAGTAAGCAAAAAACTACGAAAATGTCAATTTTTAAATTTTCATCCCATAATGTGAAGAATATCTTTCTGAATAGCAGAGCAAAAATTATACTTATATTTTTGATAGATAAAAAGTTATATTGTATTTTCTAAACCATCTCACACTATCAAAACTGAAAAATAAATCGTTAACACTGTTTTTCTCAGTTCGTTATTTTTCAGTTTGAATGTTGTTTAAATCTCTAAAGCTTTTTTCTAAATTTAGTTAGGGTTGGGAAATTTTTAAAGCGTACTTATACACATCCGATAAACAAATGTTAGAATGGAATAAAGTGTGCTATGTTTAGTTTTGTTTTTTTAATTTAAAAGTTGAAAACTTGTAAAAATCGTCGTTTTTCTGCTGTTTTTAGTATAAAAAAATATAAATCTTTTCCATGGCTTGCATCTTTAAATCTATACAAATCATTGTTAACAATTACAATACGAATATATTGTAAAAATTTCATGGAAAAATACGTAAAATTATGGAATTAGTAGCATTTCGAAAAAAAATTTAAAAATTTAATATGTAAAAAATTATTTATTCAAAATATTTTTGTAGGTTAAATTATGTTTACTTTCCATCAACACAATGTAAAATAACTTTAGTATTTTACATTGTATACAACACAATGTAAAATAACTATAGTATAGGCATTTCGAAAAAAATGTGAAATTTTTTTTTAAAAATTGAATTAATCAAAAATTGTTTATTCAAAATAATTTTGTAGGTTAAATTATGTTTACTTACCATTAACACATTATAAAATAACTATAGTTTAAATTTTAGTAGAACACAATGGGATATTCCTTTTTTTTTTTCTTTTTTTTTTTAATTTAATTCTAAATGTTTCGAAAAGGCCATAAACACCAAAAACTCTGCACAATGCGCTTTTTTTTTTAAAAAAATTTGCAATCAAAGTTCCCCCGTTACACGTTGCCAAGAAAACGATTCATTCGGCTCGAATTGAATGTGACGTCAAGAAATCCCAAATATCTTGACTTGAAATGCAGCAGCGGAAACCAGCTTTGCGAGTTTCTCGTAAAACGCGCCAACATGTACTGGATATGTCAATGGTCTACCAAATCAAAGCCAATTATTTGGCAGAAACCTCACGATAACCATAGTAACAGAAGGACCTCTTGAAGTCATAGATTTTGTTGAATGTTTTGATCGGACTGGTTTTGGCTCGGTTTTGGGTCATTTTCTTTTCTTAATTATAAATAAATAATTTTTTTAAAGAACTTTTGTGTAAATATTTGGAATCAGAATAAAAAATTTCATAAATACAAACTAATTTCACTCGTTTTTAAAAAATGTGAGAATTTTCCAAATTATATTCTACACTTCACAAATATAGTGATAAGTTTATATCAAGGCTCTGTTCGCCTGTAAATCTGAAGTCAGCACTCCCAGGCCTAACTAAAAATGCTATAGATAAGTGCGATATGTCAAATGGAAGATCTCACCATGATGAGTTTCCATAAACCAGAAATATTAAAACTGACAATCAGATATCAATCTGAATATCATTGCACCAAAAGTATATATCGTTGGCATAGAGTAAAATGTTCTATCTCAAATTTGTGAAACTTAAATTAAAATTTATTAAAAATGAATTTTGACTTAAAATCTAATAAAAAAATTATTAAAAATCATATTAATATATACACAACATATTAAACATACAAAGTATTTTATAACTAGTTTTTAAATGCTGTATACAAAGTTGTTCCGAATATATAAAGTTTTCTGTCCTGAGATTTTAAAGAAATGGAGATTACGAGAAATCTTGTCACACATAATTCTCTTTCTCTCTCCATTTCCAAGTACAAAAAATATACCTTGTAACGATAAGTAGAAGCAACTTTAGATAAGCTTTAAATGTTAACGAAAAAAATTTATCAGATTCAAACAGCCATTTCAAAATACGGTAAGTTTGAATTTTACAAGATTTTCTTTATTCGGGATGAAATTTTATTAAGTTTCAGTTTGCTGATCTCATTGTCGTTTTAACGTTTCTGACATTCAAACATTGTGGAACGAGACTTTTGAGGTTACATATGTTATTTAGGCAGAGTTCGCCAAAAGGCGTAAAATCTGAATGAACACGCATTGAAAATTAATTTCACCCCATAGAATTAACCTCATGCTTGAATTCACGCATCGGCACATCATGGTTAAATTTTTTCAAACAATCCTACATTTTATAAAATCAGAGATCCTCCTAGCCGTTTTCGAAGGACATCGCTACTTCCCTGCCCTTTATCCTTGAAAATAGCGTCTTTAATGAAAAAATGAAAAATTTTCGTTTATTTTCCAACGGAATGAAATATAAATGGATAACCCCTCCAAAATCGCCAGTTACGCCTGAGCATTCATGTTCAAGCGTGCCTCGCACAGACCAGTGACTGACTGAAGTCATTGACAGGCTGCTGATACCACGTGCGATATTAGTAGGTGGATTGTAGAGGACGACCCACAATTTCCAAATGTAATTTCGTACGTTCCTTAATTAAGTGTATTTCACCGGCTTTTTACCATGCTTTTTACACAAAACAGAGAAAAAAAGTAACCTCATGCGTGAATTCATTGAAAACTTAGATTAATACTATGTCGTTCACACGTTTAATCGAAATTCTTTTTTTTTTTGTGCCGGTAGGACTGATCTAGAAGTTCAGAGCATCTTTCCTATGTCTACAGTGATTGCTAACTAAAAATTGAGATATGATATCATCAGACAAATGTCACAAGTGTAAAAAGTTTTCGTATTTAGCCAATTGAGTTTATGAATTATTGCTACGATGAAAATGAAATACCAAAAAATCGTGTTTATATATATATATATATATATATATATATATATATATATATATATATATATATATATATATATATATATATATATATATATATATATATATATATATATATATATATATATATATATATATATATATATATATATATATATATATATATATATATATATATATATATATATATATATATCATATATATATATTTAATTCTTATGTCACTATTTATAAAATAAAATAAAGATAAAATAAATAAAAAAAGTTCCTACACACGTATCAAGTCAAAGCAGGAATATTGTATTATTAGGGAAACTTGTACAATGAATATATTATGAATAAAACTAGAATACTAAATATATTATAAATTAAACAATTATATTTGTATATAATATAACTGATGCAGGAACACTAAATATGCTATAAATAAAACTACAATTCTAAAGTAATTTGGATTCTACAAATGCTCGCCTATTGTTTTAGGTGTGAGGAATTATTAATAAAAAGCCAATTAAAAAAGTTTTTTAAAAAAATTTGAAAAAATATTCTATGTAATCTTGACGGCATTTGCTTACAAACATTATCCCAATTTTTTTTACAAAATGTATGTTGCTATTATTGCATAGTTTGGTGAATTTTAGTGGAAAATGTATCGTTTTACATCCAAAAGTCTGACTCAATATCACGATTTGGAGGCAAGATGCAACTTCCCTTACGTCCGGTAAAACTTAAATGCAATTCCGGTCGGAACTTCATGTTCGATTTCTAATCTAATCTTACTAAGACTTTTAAAATTATATATGATACATATATGTAGCTTGTTTAGTTCAAGGTTTGCGTTTCACAAATTGACTGTAAGATCGAATTTTCGGAGCTTCCGGTTGAAACTTCCAGTTGAATTCATTTTGACGGTACTGTAATTTTTTTCCCTAACCAAGAAGAATGACGTATCGTTCATAATTTTTTTTCAGATGCGCGAATACTATATGATGAAATTGAAATAAAGTTTTTTTTTTTTTTTTTTTAGGTTCACATGATTCAAAATTAAGAGTAAACTATCACTGAAACTAAGTTGTATAATCTTTCAGAGCACAAACGACAAATATCGTTTTGATTTTATTTGGAACGAACTCTATACTACAATAACAAAGGAAAAAATCGACTAATTTTGTTTATCCGTTAAGAACACACAGAACATATACGAGGCGACTTGATAATCTCAGTCTTTATTGAAATCGGTTATAAAAACTTCAAAATTAATCATATACAGTTAATAAAAAAAAGATATCTCTCTAAAAACAACAAGACGTTGAAGAAAATAACCAAATAAAATGGTCGGCTAGAAATAAGTTATGAAATCTAATGTTTTCCACCAATACAGGTCGTCTTTAATTTCTTTAAGATTTAAAATAAATCCGAATTATTGGAAAGAACCCTATAAACAATTAGAACTTATTAAGCTACAGTTATATCGTAATAATGTAATTTCTTCTGCATGAAATACTTGTTACCTATTGCACTGAACTTAGATTCATTCTATAAAAACTCTAGCCCACCATGTACTGGTTACCTATATGGATTTTCCCAATGAACCTAATTTATTTAATTGTGTACAAGTACTCCAAAGAAATTAAACGCTGCCGCTTGTCATTAAATTTCGTACTTTTCAGTTTTAGGCCTGGTCGAAATTCCGAAGTATTATAATCATTTCTGGACTAATACATACCCTCGTATACCTCAAATCATACAAGAGGCCCTTCATCTAATAAAGTTGAGAAGAGAGAGAAAAAAAAAAGAATGGCCAAAATTTATCCAATATTTTTAGCTGTAGGCCTGGCCAGAAAAATCGGAAGAATTTTCAAAAGAATCTTATCATTTGGAAACATCTTTTATTTTCGTTCTTTTTTATACTTAATATATTTTCTATAATTTTTAGCTTTAGCTACGTGTTCCCTCCTCGCTAATGCACGCCAACCTCTAGACTTTAGAGAAAAACAATGTCTCAATAAATAAAAGCAAAGAACGTGTGATGATCCTCTTTTCCCGAAATTAAAATGTTGATGGAATATACTATTAATTTGCCAGAAACAGCTACCGCAACTCTTTTTAAATAGAAAATCTTAAATACACATAATATTTCAAAATAATATTAAGATGATCATGTCAGTGTCTCAAAAACTTCGCATAATTAATTTGTTAATTTAATGTGTGTCATATTCCTTTCCTATTATCAAACAACACTTCTGAAGTTGAGGCATCTTATATAGCACCTTAATTAAGAATATTGAAATTAAGCTAATCAATAAATAATTATTTAGCCCTTTTGTCACATCTACAGTTACTTACTCTTTAAAATTGCATTTTGATCATTACAATCAGTTGAATAGTTTAAAAGTTATGATTGTCTCAAAAATACATGTTGCAAATTAAATATATATATTACCCATACAACTTTTTAATTTAATTGTAATGAAACCTTTCTAAATTAATAAATAAGCCCTTTGGCAGCCGAGAGAAAGATTCATCAAATTTGTTTGTCTTTATGAAGTCTGCGCATAAGATTAAATTTAAATTATATTTAACTACTCACATTTAGAAATAATTATTTTAAAAACTCAGAAAATGTTATCGATGATATAAATTTGCCGCTGTTAACAGAAACTCATAGCGTTGTTTTGTCCTTGTCACATGATCGCCATTGTTAAATATGACACTTGACCGTTTTATTGAGATTAGTCATTTCATTGATTACAAAAATATCTTTAAAAAACTAGTATAATTATCAATGGACTTTATTTTTGTAGTACTGTTTTGCTATTTAAAGAACAAAGAAAACATTATTAAGTGCAGCTTTAATATGAGCCAGCATGAGAATTTTAAGGTTAAGTTATTATTTTTAAAATGGTTTCTTCATTTAGATAATGATAATACTATTATTATTAATATTATTATTAATATTATTATTATTATTATTACCTACTATTATTATTAATACTATTACTTTTGTTACTATTACTGTTTTTATTACTATTACCACTATTGCCATCAATTTTACTATATATTAATAATAATAAAAACATTTTAAAATGAGATATTTAATTATTCTTTTTTAGTTATATTGGAACCATAGAGTAAAATATTATTTTTAAGAACTTGAGATGAATATAGTATTTGTTTATTATTTAATAAAAATCTGTAAGAAATTTTTTAATAATATCCTTGAAAACTTTAAACCGATATTTTTGTGGGAAATCAATATTTTACGAGTAAATAAATATTTTGTGTGGTGTTAGAGGGGGAAACTCAGAAAAACTGCATGATCCACTATTTAAAAGAATTTAGCTCGCCTTTTGTAAATTTGTGAGTATGTATTTTGAGTAATGATGCTATTCGTGTTCTTTAGATACCTGGCCACTTCCAAGTTCCAGCCGACATATGCTCGTCGTGCTTTTCCCTGCTTCGATGAACCCAGCTTCAAATCCACTTTCAGCGTGTCCCTTGTGCACGGACAACAACAGATAGCACTCTCCAACATGCCCGTAAAGGTACGACAACATCCACAATCAGGATATACAACAATCAGATAAGCGCTAAAAGTTTAGAAATTGAATTATGGGTGTCGTGTTTGCATCGCTAAGTATTATACTTTAGCCCTTCGCTTTAAAACAGAAGGGACAGGTCTCAATAAAGGCAAGGGAGATTTCATGTTTGTCAATTTAAGATAGAAAATGCGTTTCACATTTTCCGAAGTTTTGCAAATTTGTCCCTCACCTGCTTGTTGCATTTCGCTGTTCACCGTCTGAATTGTTAGTTTGAGAAACCCTATAAGTTAGCCGTGATTGTAAATATTTTTTTTTTAACTGGACTCGCATTACTTACACTTTAGCAATTATTAAAAAACTTGCATGTTTGCATAAAAAGGATTTTTTTTTATAATATTTAATTGATTCAAATATATATATACTTATAACTTCGAATTGCTCCAATCATTAATCAAATTATTATTTATTTAGAAATTCAATTACAAATGAAACACTGTGATTCAATATAGGGAACCTACTAGAAATTTAAATATAGCTTAAAAAACGTTTGTTTTCATAGAACTTTGTTTTTAAAGTATTTAAAATTAACCGCTTTTTATAAAAAAAAACCCATCAAGATTAAAAACTAAGTTAAAAATTAATTATTGCGTGGATATATTAGATACTACTAGGTTCCCTGCAATGCATAGTGCATTACCCACTTTAAATCTCATTATTACATTTTTAACTGGTTGATTCCAACATTGTGGAAAAGAAACTTAACGCTTAGAAAAACTAGTTCCTCACACGTCGAGTTTAAAGTTTGTGGTAGTGATCTTTTATCACTGTGTTTCTTCATAAAAATGTACATAGTTTAAAAAGTATTATGAATATCCCAAAGAACATAGTACCATTTTAGAGCCAACGGGCTCGCAATTATTTAAAGTAGAAGTACAAATAGAGTTTTTCACTAAATTTCCCAATTTTCAATGTGTAATGGTACCAAAGAAAACTGTTCCTATGAAAAGTGTTTCCTTAATCTGTACTTCGGAGCCAAGCTATCCCAAGTCCAAAATTTAAAAAAAAAATTATTATTATTATTATTACAGATTTTGTCTTAACAATTCGTTTTCATTCGAATCGTAAAATATATTTAGCCTGAGTTATGACAGAAAGTTATGCAGAGAATTCAATGAGAGTTGGAGATTAAATTTTTCAATCTTTCTTGTTCCAATCTTGTTCCATTATGTCTTGAGCTAATTTGGAACTGAGGAACAGAAATATTCATTAACTTCTACGAATCTCAACGCTATGCAAAGTTTATAAATGTAATTCATTTTCTAAACTACGCGTATCTTGACGCATACGCATAGTTAAAAGCAGAGTCGGAGTAAAAAGTAAACTTTGAGAAAGTAAATTACGAATTTTCTCAAATAACTTATTCAGATATTACCTCTCTATAGTTCTCTATGGTACCAACTTAAAAATAAATAGATTATGCTTTTCTTTGTTACTAACACACTTATTGAATTGTATAAATTCTTGCAGTTGACTTATCACCCCAAAACAAGAAAAAAAAATAACGTAAGGATTTCGTTAATAATATGAAAGTTCATCATATTTTAGAAAGTAGTTAAAACTCCAACTACGATGTTCCGACCAAACGGTATAGTGGTTAGCGTGCTGGCTTCTAGACCGCGAGGTTGCGGGTTCGAATCCCGTGTTTGGCATGGGTGTTTGTAAATGTATGTTGGCTTGTCTAATGATGAATGTTTCGGCGCATTATAGCCCTCGTGTTGCTGACGGTGCCACATAATCTGAAAACAACCAACCAACCAACTACGATGTGAGGATCTTTTCTGAAAAAAAGTGAGCTCTTAAATGATTATTCCTTGTTGTCTTCTGACTCGTGGCTTTGTGGTACAAAGCATTCGTTTATCATGTGAGAGTTGCCGGATAGAATCCCGATTAGGACCATCAATATATAAGCTCTACTTTTAAGAAATAAGCAGACACGACGATGCTCGTAACAAAATGATTCGACTGCCTGAGGGGATTTTTCTTCTGTACGCGACGCAATTACGGGACAACTTTCCTAGAAATACCACCTGAGGCTCTCCTTTAATATTCTACAATTTTAACATTGTTTTGGCCTAGCATACCCCTATTATAATCTTGTGCTGTGAGTGTTATTAATCCTACAAATCTTTTCACAGGAAACCGAACCTTTTCTGGAAGAGCCCGGTCTGCTCATCACCCGCTTCCAGAAGTCCGTTCCGATGGTCACTTACCTCGCATGCTTCATTGTGTCCGACTTCCACTACAAGTCCACCAACACAACTTCAGGAAAACCGGTGAGCACAATTTTTAGACATTTTCAATAAAAAAAGGTGTCGCTGTTCAGAATGCTGATGACTTCTTGCTTGTTGGGTACTATAAAAAAAAAAATTCAAATTCAGGACATTATTTAAAATCTGAATTTTTTTTTTTTCACAATGTTACAACAAGGCTAGGGTTATATAACTAGGATTATATGATTTTCAACTATATCAAGTTCTCTTCAATTAAAATGATGCCATATACCATGATGGCAATACAAAAGGTTTTCTAGCTCTGATGTGTGTGTTTCTTTAGTATGTCATACATAAAATTATTTTTGACATTTTGATGTGATGTATGGACAATTCCCGCATTTTTTAAAAACGAGTGAAATTAGTTTATATTTATGAAGAATTTCTTTCCGATTCCAAATATTTAAACAAAAGTTCTTTAAAAAAAATTAGTTATTTAAATATTAAGAAGAGAAAATTCTCCAAAACCGAGCCAAAACCAGTCCGATCAAAACACTCAACAAAATCTATGACATCAAGAGATCCTTCCGTTTCTATTGTTATCGTGAGGTTTCTGCCAAATAGTTGGCGTTGATTTGGTAGACCATTGCCATATCAATTTCAGGTTGGCGCGATTTGCTAGAAACTTTCAAAACTGGTTTCCGCTGCTGCATTTCAAGCCAAGATGTTTGGGATTTCTTGACGTCACATTCAATTCGAGCCGAATGAATCGTTTTCTTGGCAACGTGTAACGGAGGAACTTTGATTGCAATATTTTTTTTTTTTTTTTTTTTTTTTTAAAGCGCATTGAGCAGAAATTTGTGTTTATAGCCTTTTCGAAACTTTTAGAATTGAATTTAAAAAAAAATTAAAAGTGCGGGAATTGTCCATTGCAGGGTTATATGTTTTGGGTACTGATGGTTATCTCTTTTCATGTAATATTCTTGGCAATAATGTTTTAATGTCATGTTATAGACAATTATTTGGACACAGCTATTATCACTTTTTTTTTTTTTTTTTTTTAAATATACTATAAGAGTTACATTCATCACTGATTGACTCACTCTTCATAACGCTGCATTTTTTCCTTTATTTCTGTTTACTTGATTTGAAAATTACATTGTTGTATAAATTAAAATTGATCAGATGCGCGTGCATCTTTTCATACATTTCTGTTCACGTGATTTAAAAATTTCATTGTTGTATAAATTAAAATTAATTAGATGCTCGTGCATATTTTCATTTATTTCTGTTCACGTGATATAAAAATAATAAAGGGATAAATTTTACAAGCACAGAAAGGACATTTTAATTTCAACATAATTTTGTGATCTCGAGCTGAATGTCAGCCACATTATGTTTTAAATCCTATGCTTGGTTTTGTAATAACAGGAAGTGGAAACATGGGTAGTTGTTTTTTTGTTAATTTTTTGTATTATTTTATTTAATGAAAAATACTCCAATATAAGAGTTACGCTTACACAACTTTACTTTTCATATTAAAAAGCCACCAATTTCCGATTGTTCCCGAGTACGCTTTTACAATAAACGAGGCTCAAGGACGGTCAATTGATCACGTTGGCATCAATTTGAAAACCGCACTCTTTTCACTCAGTCAACTTATGTGTGGCTTTGTCACGATCAAGATTTGCAAATCAAGTGCCGGTGCATCTTCAATCGAATCCACTGGAAGATTATGGAATGACCAGAGATAATGACCACGCAATGTAGTTTTTCATTAGGAGGTTCTAAATTAAAAATAATCATTTTGTCAAAAATATTTTTATCATTTCATATGTATATTTATCAGAAATAATTTTAATTTGCACAATATTTAAAAAAAAATCAAATTTTAATAAATATTTAGTGTATATTAAAATTAAAGTGTTTGTTGTGTTCATCATATTTCAAAGGGCACCTTAGGCATCTTACAAGTTTCTAGTTAATTATAGTTGTTCTCTTTTGTTTCTATGGACCTTAATCTTGAGCTAATTATTATTTTTATCATTTCTTATTTTTATCATTTCATAAGTATAGTTATCAAAAATAATTTTCATTTGCACAATATTAAAATAAATTCAATTTTTAATAAATATTTAGTGTATATTAAAATTAAATTGTTTTTTGTATTCATCATTTTTCAAAGGGCACCTTAGGCATCTTACAAGTTTCTAGTTAATTATAGTTGTTCTCTTTTGTTTCTATAGACCTTAATTTTGAGAAAAACTATATTTATAAAATATCTTCCAGTGATGGCTATACTGGTGGTTTTGATATACACTGGTATTCATATGTTTTCAACAATGGTGAAATTTCCTTAGTACACCTTTATCCGTACATTATTTTGCTAAAATTAACATTTGGAGGAAATATTCCTTAAACGAGCATTCTAATTTTTTGAAGGATCATGAACGGTTACAAACATACGTGGACAAATTATATTTTCAAGGTATAGTTTCAAAATGTCAATTTCTGCAAAACCCTTTAAGACTAAACTCGCATGATTGCTCAATTGTAACCTTATTGAATTCTCGAACTAAATTTTTTTTTCACTCAACGTTCCCCGTTACGACGTAAATCATATTGGAGGTGTACATTGTTTACACTGATTAAAGCTGAGTAAACATAGAGGTTTACTCAGCTTTAAATTGAGTTTTTCTCAATCTATGGAATGCGGTATAAACATTTAAGTTTTTGTGGTTCGCAATGAATTCTTAAAACATAAAATTAATGTTTAAAGAATAATGCTATTTAAACAATTATGTAATGAGCATTTAAAACATAATAAGGCCATAAATGTTTCAAACATAACAGTGTTAGCTTATTGTCTATAATTTATCTAAAAAGATAATAACACAGAATTTTACTTCCATTTCCTTTTAAGTAGACACAGTTTATCTTTACTAACTTTCTAAATTAGCCATACGTATCCATGTAAAATTACCTTACTTCCAAAAGTAAGACCTTCAAGATTTTACGTGAGCGAACTTTTAAAATGAAACAGTTTTACGATCATTTCTAGGTATGTCTGCTAAAAGAATTGTTTAGTGCAATTTATAAATTGCATTTCTCAATTGAAGTTTAAGAAAAAATGCGTTAGAAATCAAAGCCAAATTCTGATAAAAAAGACTTTTAAAATGCAGTACTTAGGTACTTTTTACGAATTTTCATAACGCAACATATAAATAAGCATTTGAAATAAAATTAGCTTTCTTCAATAACATATACATCCAAAAAATTATTATTTAAAAAAAATTATTTTAAGTAACCTTGTTATTAATCTACGAAGAGCATTGTCTAAAGATGTACGATATAAAAGATTTCATCAATGGCCAATATGTTATTGTTATCGTATAAAAGTAGACAGATATAACCAGTCGATATACCATCAGGTTTATTTAACTGTTATTTTTTAGTTTATTCCCTAATTTCCCGTTTTATATTGAATGGATAAACATATGGGTCATTCTCACGAAATATCCGTTGTAGGCTTCAAAATGTTCAAATTTTAAAGATTTCTTTTGAAACGTATTTGGATAATTTTTAAGAAGCAGGGAAATATATTTATAAAAACAATGAAGGTTTATGAAATACATGAATTTATTTTTTAAATAATTATGCTTAATCTTGAAAAATTAGGCAAAATGTATAATTACCATCCTTAATCATGCAGAGACTATAAAACATTTGCATTGTCGGTGTTTTTAAATTAAAAATTATGGACTAGTCATAACTTAAGAAAAATACTTCAAACAGTTAATTTTCAGCTTAATTTTTTTGATAAAACAAAGATTTTTGAATTGCTAAATTTTGGTAGAATGTGGAAAAATTATAATTTTTTTTTATACTTAACATAAAGCATATTTCCAAAATAAAGTTAATTTCACAGTATATTAATAGAATGAATTTTTAAAAGTCTATTAATAAAACATTCAAAAATAAATTAATTAAGGACACCAAAATTTAGGAATAAGGATGAGGATTATGGCATGGATGTTATTGACATTTCACCATGTTTTAGCAATCGTAAAATAAAGAATGATATTTTTTAATTACAAATTTGGAACACAAGTTAATTTAACAATATATATAGCATAAAAAGACTAAATAGAGTTTAATATAATTAAATAATATTAAGGATGGTAATGACAGAATTTAAAATTATTTCACTAAACATCAGCTTCAGAAATCCTAACTAAGATATATAAAGGTATTTCCAAACAGTATTACTATTCAAATCAAAATCCAAAAATGGCTGCTCCTCCGAAAGCATGTTATTTGAATCAGTGGTGTCATTTAGTGGTAAAGCAAGGATTAAAATCTATTGAATTGCAATTACACAAAAAGGGACAGGTTAAAAAATCCAAGCAGTATTCTTTCATGCTTTTTTAAAGAAAGTATCTATATTTTGGAATAAAAATCTTTTGTTTCATAAGAAATGACAATTCAAAATATAGATTAAATTTTATACAGTATTCACCGCCCACCAAATACCAAACTTGTGAAAAGAGATAGTAGATAGGAATGACATTTCAGTATTAATTGCATGGTTTTCAAAAAAAAAAAAAAAAAAAAAATGGGAGAAAAATACTGTCAAATGTTTTATTATGGGTTTTGTAGACATGGGACAGCAAATGGGACATTTCGAGAGAATGGCCCGTATATTTCAAAATTAATGATGTGGTACTTCGTTCTATTTATTCAACAGAATGTCAATGTCTTCTATTTTCAGTTTCGTGTCTATACCACGCCTGATCAAGTAAATTTAACGACCTACGCACTCAATTTTGGATCCCGAGTACTGGAATACTTTGAGAAGTATTTTGGAATTGATTATCCTCTACCCAAGCAAGGTAGGAACCGTTTTATTATTCGTTAAATTACTGCCTCAATGAAATTACGTAAACTTGCATTTTTAAGTTATACGTTGGGCTGAGAAATTAAACACCTAATGCTTTACTTCATAAATTATTGGAGAGTAAGAGAGGAAGGGCATTTAAAGACTTTTATAAAATGAATTTGTTTTTTAATACATTTTGTGAATATTAGTTTAAAATTTTCTTAAATGAATTTATTGTTTTAGTAGAACCAATTTTATTTAAAATTGGTTCTACATTTTTGTAAAGATTATTTTATTAGACTTTAAATTGGTAAGACAGAAAATTGCAGCAAGATTCTTAATCTCTGAAAAATCCATTCTTAAAAATCCCCGACAGAGAGCTTTATAATTACGAACTTACATAAGAAATATAATACATTTTAAAGACTTCTATAAAGAGAATTTATTTAAATTGTTGTGTAGATATTAAAATAATTTAATTTTTTTGCAATAGAACATTTATTTAAAAAAAAAAGTTTGTCAGATTTCAAGTATAATTTTATTATTTATGATGTATGGGCATTAATGATACTAATATTAACTTGTAGAGGTCACCAAATATCGAAGTTGTATTCCAATATTTCTCCTTCAAGCCACAAAGTGAACTTTCCCAGAATTATGAATTTTTGCGGTCAAACTTTAACATCTGTTTGAATTTGATGTAATCCTTTAAATTTTATCAAGACTTTTAAACTGATATTTGATATATGTCTGCATTATATATAGTTTTAATGTAATGATATGCAAATTGATAAATTTTCTCAAACTTTCTGTCCAATTTCACATATAAATAATCGCTTAGGTCAGTGTTTCATTTAAATAATAGCTAGTTGTACATGGCTGAGTCAAAATTGAAATTTTTCGAAATGTGAAAAATTACTGATAAAAAATTAACCCATAAAAACTAAGTTTTCAATTTAAATCCTTTATATGCATAGCCATCTTTTATAAGTTCAGCTTGATTAGATGACCGCAAGTGGTTTAATTAGTCTCCCGTAACCGCAATAGGAGCGTGTATAAAAACGGTCTTTTAGGACAGCCCCAAAAATCCGTAGAAGACATTCTCATCAACAACGTCTATCTACCAAGTTTCAGCTCGATTGGATGACGGCAAGTGGGTTAATTAGTTCTCTAAAGTGTAGCGTGTGTAAAAGCATTCTTTTTAGTGACAACCCCCAAAATTTGATATAATGTATTGTAATCGACAACGAATCTATTTTCCAAGTTTAAGCTTTATTGGATAATGCTATGTGAACTTATTATTCCTCCGCAGCCGCCCACAAACACACAAATAAACAAGCAAACAAAATTGAAGTTAATACAAAAGATTAATGAAAACTCTAACATTCCGGTCTGGGTCATTAATATTCCAAATTCTTATATTTGAGCATTACATTCGTTTTCTAGATAAAAAAAATTCACTCAAATTGTATTGTTAAAAAATAACTTTATACATTGCTTATGTATTAAAGAGCAATTGATATTAAATATTTTTCTATTTTTAGTCCAACAAATCAATACTTCCTTTTGTACGATCAGATATCTCGTAAATATCTTCAAGAATTATTCCCCTGTCTGATTCAGCCCAACTTTAGAGAAATCATATGTGATCAGTTTAGAAACAGATCTTTACGAAAGAACCTCAGCTTATTTATGCCCCACAGACCTAATGCTTCTATTTTTTTCGTCACAACGCCTTCCAAAGTATTGCTTTAAATTAGTACTTTGGCAGATATATGTTGATAAAAAAAAATATGAATTTTAATACCAGCTACGGAAATATTAATGAAAAATTAAGTTTCATTAAGTTAGCATATAAAAACTTTTTTAAAGTGCAACAAGAAAACATCCAGTTATTTTCCCTTCAAAATTTAGCAAATAAGATTTTATTATTGTTGTTATAATTGGTATAAGAATTCATATGCTTACAGCTTTACTTTGAGAGATATTGCGACCAAGCAAAATAAATCATTAAATCTATGAGGCAAGAACAAACTGAAAACCCCTCTGAAATGATCAGTTTCTTTCTAAAATCCTGTAAATTAACTTTGATTGTGTTTATGTGTGGCTATGTATGTCGATGGCGGGCAAATCTGCGGAGGTCTAATTAACCACCTTGCCACCATTCAATTCGGCTGAAATTTGGCAGATATATTCGATGTCGATGACAATGCATACTATCAAATTTTGGGGGCTATCACTGTCACTAAAATGTTGGTTTTACGGAATACTAGCAAACCAACTTGCCGTCAACCAATCGCGCTGAAATAGACCGATCATAGAATAAACTCTTTCCTGTTGCCAAAATCGTTTTAATAACTAAATAATAATAAAAAAAATATCAGAATAAATAAAAGGTATTTGGATGTGACTGCATAAATTCACATTAATTTTTAATGAATAAATTTTGAAATGTAGTTTACCGCATATTTTGCTGATAGAGATGTTTATAATATTTAAAATTAGACGCCAACACCAAACACACGCTGACAAC
Source organism: Linyphia triangularis (assembly GCA_963978545.1). Taxonomy (NCBI): domain Eukaryota; kingdom Metazoa; phylum Arthropoda; class Arachnida; order Araneae; family Linyphiidae; genus Linyphia; species Linyphia triangularis. Next base: position 91,256,817 of record OZ021722.1, read on the forward strand.
AAAAGCGGCGCTATGTTAATGAATATAAAAATTGGCAATGCATACAAAGGATTTATATTAAAAACTGTGCTTTTATGTGTTATATTATTATAAATCACTACCGTTTAGATACTATTAGTAAAAATCAAATCAATGCTAAAATATTGAATATTCATCGTATATTGCGCAACTACCCTAAGACGGTTGCTGTTTGGAAATTATCTGACTATAGGAGAATCGGAATATTAACTTATAGAGCGAATGGTTAGTAGAATTTGTTAATTAAAATTTGAGTAATAATGCATCAACAAAATTGCTGAGATTAGCTGTTGGTTGGACTATTCATTGCAGCTTGTTCTATTACAGGTCCATTTACATTAAATTTCTTCATTTAATTAAATTAAACCATTCTTCTTTTCATCGTTAAGTATGAAATTGTTACTCAGATATGTACATGTTTTTAGTTTAATCTTCAACTACTTCCATAGGTCAAACCTGACTCGCATTATCGTTTCAACTCCAGGCAGTTAACATTTAAATACAGATTTATCCGATTAACTCTTACGAGACCAATGTAAAGCCCCTTATAATAGGAAGCTCGGATCGAAGGCCATTTTTTATGTACTTGCTTACAAGAATTATCTCAATTCATGTTTCAACGGGATTTTACGCAGTGCTATACTAAACTCCAACTTAACTTTACATTACTAGACGGTAGATCTTCTCCATGCTCATGGGAAATTCATCCATTTTAGCGGCGTGAATGCATAATGCTCGCCAAACCGGTATAGCCTTTTCTTCTCTGCATGGTTGCTATAGTGAGCTTCCCAGCGTAACTTCACACCGCCAAAATTGATGAATTTCCTATGAGCACAGAGAAGATCTACCGTCTAAATGATTTTAAGTTAAGGTGGAGTATAGTATAGAAGTGTGGGTAGACGCGGGTGACGCGTCCCCTCTTTTTTCAAGGAAATATCCATTGATCCCCCACCTCCAAAACTCCTGAAATACATCCCCCCAACTTTTCAAAACACTCAATCTGTTTAAAAACTAATAAAAAAAAAAATAACATTAACTTTTAAATTTAGTGTCACTGAGAAAAAGTGAAAAACAAAAAAACTATTTTAGGAATACTATATCATACTAGCTGAATACCCCTGCTTCGCCACGAAATTTTACCATGTGAAATATTTTAGCCAGCTGTGAGGCCCCGAGTTGAGGAAATCCATCATTGGAGTATAGGCCCGATTTTTGGCGCTTCACTCACAGGAAGGTTCATCGCAACGCAAAATTGAGCTCGGTTTGCTCGATGAAAGGTTCATTGCTGCGTAAGCATAAGGTCGCTTCACACACTAAAAATTAATTGCTACGTAAAACCTTGATATTAGAAGCCCCTCCCTTGTCGAGAAACAATAAAAAAAAATCTCCGTTAATAATTATAATAAAACACCCCTTTAAGAATATTTTAACACGTAATGTTTGTAAAAAGCAAAATTAGAAGGTCAAAAGTACTTATCTTGAAACTTTCAGAGCTCTAGGCCTATTAGAAGTCGCTTTTTGTGAAAATATTAATTAAAAATCCATTAAAAAACAAATTAAAATTTTAACGCTCTTTTTGTCATAAGTCCAATTAGAAGGCCAAAACTATTTGTGTTGAAAATTTCAAAAATGTAGCCCTATTAGAAATCGTGTTGTAAAATATATATTAATTAATTAAAAAAATAATTAAAAAGGAACTAAATAAAAATTTAAAATTTTGTTTTTTAAAGGTCCAATTAAAAGGCTGAAAGTACTGATGTTGAACATTTCAGAATTGTAGCCCTATTAGAAGTCGTTTTGTAAAAAAATTTGCTAATAAATAAAGAAAAATAATTAAAAAATAATTAATTAAAATTTTAACATTCTGTTTTCCAAAAATCCAATTTGAAGGCTAAAACTACTTATGTTGAAAATTTCAGAGCTGTGTCTCTATTTGAAGTTACTTTGTAAAAAATAAATTAATTAAAATAGAACTAATAAAATTTTAACATTCTGTGTGACATACATAAAATTAGAAAGCCAAAACTTCTTATGTTGAAAATTTCAGAGCTCTACTCCAATTTTAAGTAGGTTTCTATAGATCCACAGAGTCACAGATAGACAGACACACAGCTTGTTTTATTATTATAGACTACTAGCTAAATACCCGTGCTTCGTTACGAAATTTTAACATGTGCAATATTTTAGCTAGCTGTGAGGCCTCGCGTTGCGGAAATCCGTTTTTGGTGTATAGGTCCCAGTTTTTGGCGCTTCGCTCGCAGAAGGTTCATCGCTACACAAAATCAAGCTCGCTTCGTTCGCTGAAAAGTTCATCGACACATAACTACAGGCTTGCTTCACTCGTTGAAAGGTTCATTACTATGCAAGAATAGGCTCGCTTCTCTCGTTGAAAGATTCATTGTTGTGTAAGCATAAGCTCGCTTCACTTACTAAATTTTAATTGCTACGTAGATCCTTAATATTAGAAGCCTCTCCCCTGTCGTGACACACACACACACACAAAAATAAAATCCCCGTAATACAATAATACAACACCCCTTTAAGATTATTTTAACACGTGTTAATGGAAAGCAAAATTAGAAGGCCAAAACTACTTATGTTGAACATCTCAGAACTCGTAGCCCAATTAGAAATCGTTTTTTTGTGAAAATATAAATTAAAAAAATTAATTAAAAAACAAATGAAAACTGTAACATTCTTTTAATCAAAAGTCCAATTAGAAGGCCGAAACTACTTGTGTTGAAAATCTCAGAACTGTAGCCCAATTAGAAATCGTTTTGTAAAATATTTGTTAATTAAAAAAAAAAAATATTTAAAAAACAAATAAAATTTTAAACTTCGGTTTTTCTATACTCCAATTAGAACTACTTAGGGTGAAATTTTCAGAGCTGTAGCCCTATTAGAAATCATTTTGTAAAATATATATTAATTAGTTAAAAAAAAATTAATTAAAAAAGAACTAAATAAAAATTTAAAATTCTGTTTTTCAAAAGACCAATTAGAAGATCAAAACTACTTATGTTGAAAATTTCAAAAATGTAGCCCTATTAGAAGTCGTTTTGTAATTATTTTTTTAATTAATTAAAAAATAACTAATTAAAATTTTAACATTCTGCTTTTCAAAAATCCAATTAGAAGGCTAAAACTACTTATATTGAAAATTTCAGAGCAGTATCTCTATTTGAAGTCACTTTGTAAAAAATAAATTAATTAAAAAAATTAATTAAAAAAGAACTAATTAAAATTGTAACATTCTGTTTGACATACATAAAATTAGAAAGCCAAAACTTCTTAATTTGAAAATTTCAGAGCTCTACTCCAATTTTAAGTAGGTTTTTTTTATAGTCTACAGAGCCACAGACAGACAGACACACAGCTTGTTTTATTATTATAGATTGTAAAAATGTATTATACAACTTTGTATAAAAATATAAGTAATTTTACTAACAAATACTGTTACGTTTGGTCAACTCTTAACTTTGGAGGGACTTTCTTTAACGTTAAATTTCTCTTCTTGTTTCATATAAAGATAAGCTATTTAAAAAAAAAAAATTTAAAAAAAAAAAGTAATTTTAAAGTTCTCTATTAATTTAATTTCATGAAAGTATGCACATTTAAAAGCACTATTTAAATATAAATAAACAGTTATGTATATAATGAATTATTATTTCATTTATCTTTTACTTCCAAATAAAAAAAAACTAAGTCGCAGAACTTTCATAAAAATAACAATAAATATTGGACATTTGTTCAAAGTTAATGTTAGGAAGATAAACTATTTCCTAAGTAGTTAATTTTTTTTATTATAAGTTAGGAAATTATACAATTTATCATTGGGGGGGGGGGGGATGCACTTGTCACCAACTTTTGGGCATCCTCCCACTTTTTCTCCCCACTTCTACCACTGGTTTTTCGTAGATAACATGTTTGAAAGTTTTTCTTGATTTCTACTTTTACTATCAGGTCGCTTTTAAAACATATTTCTTGAAATATGGGTTGTGCTGTTCGAATTGCTCTAAATCATCTCATCACAAAGATAAAAAAAAAAGTTAGAAGATTACTTCGATTTCTAACGGAAGAAAAAGGTGTCAATGTTGAATTAAAAACTACCTCCGTGGTAAAAGATTACCAATAAAAGTGTTTCTTGGTGTCAAATTATTCTTTCTTAAGAAATTGAAAAAACAATTATAATTTTAAATATAAACTTTTTTTTTTTTTTTTAAAGGATAAATTGTTGGACAAAGTGACCAACGACGAAACCAACTTTCATGTACTTAATTTAATTTAAAAATAAAGCGTGAAATTGAGTTTTCAATTTAATTTTAAACTCCAAGCTGTGGAAGTTGACAAAGTTTTGCATTAGTAGGTCACCATGAAAAACCACTGGAAACTTCATTTGATAATTTTACAAAATAATTACTGATAAACCAATTGAGTTCAAAATAGTTTTGGGAAAGAAAGAATTATGGGATACTTCGATATATATATATTTAAAAAAAAAAGGATGGATGCTCCCTTGTGCGCCGAACGGGTATCGAAACTTGACCTAAGATTGATGTGCATCTTCTCCAATAATATACCAAAAAGATTTTGCTTATCACTGACTTACTCTTAGCTGAAGATTGATTCTACAAATGGAGATTTATAAATTAAAAGAATGAATGATATTTCTAGTGAACTTTAGTTCTTTGAATGTATAATTTATTCTTCATTTAATTTATTATGCTTATTTCAAATTAATTTTTCTATGTTTGAAAAAGTATGTTTTTATTTTTAATTTGTAACCATTATCACTTATGCCCAACTAAATTTCAATAGCTCGATTTTCAGCACTAAGCAATTATAGTCCAGTTATTTCTTTCCTATTCCTATAGTATATGTCGTTGGTCAGTAGACAGAATGGGTTTAATGAAACTGCACTTAATTAGAACCGTTTGAAATAATCAGCATATATTCATAAAGTTTAATACTCATAATATTTTGACCAAATGCAAATAACCTCTGGGGAAAAACACATTTTTTTTAATCAAATGGATTCCTACTGTTGAAATTGTGTAACTTAAACTATTTCAACGAGAGATGGTTTCATCTTCTTTGGAATCAATTAGAATTTAATACATTTTGTAATATAATTGTAGTCTTTGAAGTCTTTGACAGAAAATTGAAATTTTGTTCTCGGTTTTTATTTTAAATTTTTAAAGATGAATTATTTTTCCTATGTTCTCTCAGTAGCAAACGTACTATTATGAGAACATCAGTTTATTATAGGCTTAAGACAGCTCTAAAACGACCTACAAGTTAATTCTATTTAACACTTGTGTAACCCTACTAGCCAGACGGTTTGTATACTTTGTATGTAAAACTTATAATGCAAAAAATGTTGTTGCAGACATGGTGGCCATTCCTGACTTCTCCTCCGGTGCCATGGAACACTGGGGTGTGATTACCTTTCGGGAGACCAACCTACTTTTCGATCCACTCAACTCCTCCCCTCAGAACATGCAGAGGATATCGGCAGTCATCGCACATGAGATGACACACATGGTGAGACATCTCTTGAGCATACTGTTCCGAAATTTTAGCAGATGAAATGATGACGCAGTTTTTAATAAATAAAAACTATAATTTATTCTTCCTTCGAAGGATCATAAAACTTCCGCGAACAACAGAACAATTGTTATCAACCTGCAATACAAGCTTCGGCGTTACGTACGATAATTCATGCACCGCGAAAGTATATAAAAGATCTGATGCTTTCCGAAAAGAATCCGATAATCGACTGATTTGTCTTTTCGCTTCCTTTTATTGTCTCGCGGCAGAAATTTCTAGCAAAATACAGTTAACCAATCACGAGATGGAAATGCCTCGAAATTTCCCGATTGATTTTGATGTTGCCACTTTTTCTAATCTGTATTATCGCTGATAACAAATAAATTAAAATAAAATAGAACTTTATAGTAAATTTGTCAATATTTACAATTATTACAGACGATTTTTGTAAATTCACACTATTCTGATCACGAGAAGAAAACGCCATGCACTTTTAACTAAATAGTCATTTTAAGAAGTTCCTCTTTGGAGTCTATTTCCTCAACAGCACAAGTGTTGTTATTCGGTATCGGCGAAGTTTTTTCATCGCTTTACTTTTGCGAAATGAAAACTCTAATACAAGCCGCCTAATTTTTTATGGTAGTGATAATTTTTTTAAATAACTTAATTGTACGTCTGCGTAATATAATGCCATTTGGATTAATTATTAATTATATTTTTTGAATAGTAACAAAAAAAATTGAAATCGTTAATTCGCAAACGACGATGCAGTATTAACACACACAAAATATCGGTGTTTTTCTTATGAAGCAAAAATATCTATATTTTATGCATATATATATATATATATATATATATATATATATATATATATATATATATATATATATATATATATATATATATATATATATATATATATATATATATATATATATATATATATATATATATATATATATATGTATATATATATGTAAAAAATATCTATATATCAATAGCTATATATTTCTTAACATATGACATTCTATGTATCTGAGAGCAACTGCAGTTTTGGAGTAAAGCGCTATCGATTGACAAAAATATTCTGCGTATTCTTTCTATAGAAAAAAAAGTTGTATTTTTCTGTGAGTTGCAACTTGGATGGTAAATACGTGGCTCTTCACAGAGGGTGCTCTAAAAAACACCACATGTCCTATATACTTTGATAATTATGAGTGAAAATGAATAATATTTGCAATTTGCAGGGTCCGCAAATCAATATTAATTGAGATATTTGTATTCAAAGTCATTCAATTTTAACCAATTAAATCCTTACATTCTATTTCTGAAAACTCTCTTCCTTCGTTTACTTCACTTCGAAGGTTCTTCCCCTGATTAGAAAAAAAATTAAATGGCGTTGAAGCCCATGTAGTTGACAAAAGTCAAAGTTTGAAGTGTACTTTTTTTCTTTTTAATACTTTTTGGCTAACATTTGATTTGATACACATTTACAATTGAAATGCAAACATTTGATGTGAAAATATTTACATTCGGAGACTCTAACTTTTAATTAAAAATTTATATTTGAAAATGTGAGTTTAAGTAAATATCAGAAAATTATGAATTTTAATGGTTATTTTATAATTATTAGTCTTCGTCAGGGGAAGGGGAAAAAAAGATTTTTTTAAACATAAGAAACAATCACTATATGTTGAGCCTTAACTTAATATATAAGTTGAGAAACAGCTAGAAGAGAACTTTACTGCATTTAAACATCGTGTCATCCAGATTATAAGGAGGAGTGCCTTCCTTGAGGTCTTTATAGAGAAAACGCGTTTTATTTATTATTCGATGTTTTACATTTTAATTGTCTCGTTCTGATTGATGTGCTACTTGCTGGAAGTTTTTCTTATTTCCTTCCATTGAAAAGGAAATTGTGTGGCAGTTTTCTCTTGAAAGACCTCGTGTCCGGCGTCTTTCTTTAAATGTTTGCAACTCTAAGTTGTCCAGTTGTTACGATGCCTAAATTCCTCTTGCTAAAAAATCAAATAAGACTGATGCAATTCAATACTTTCAGAAGCGACTGGTAATACATTGAAAAAAAAAATTTATTTAATTTTTAGGAACTTTATTCAATGTCCAATATATTCGATGAGCCTGACAAGAATAGTAAAATAAACTGAAACAGCAAACGATATTTAGAACAAATAAAATCGAAAGAGCAATTTTTTTTTTAAAAATTCCGTGAATTAAATATTATAATTGGCGTCAAATCAATCACCAATATTGATTGTATGAAGTTCTTTTATTGGGAAAACGTGCTAAACTTGTATTTTTTTCATTGCCATTCGTGCGTTTAGGATCGGTAGTTCGCTTTTTACCCTTGCGATCCCTAAAAAAAGCTTCCCAACTTTTCCAGTTATTTAAAAACATACATTTTCAATTGCCACCTCGATTGTAAATTGCAAATATGCTTTATTTTTGCTCTAGAATACGCCTATAATAAGGAAATGCGGTCGTTTCTGAACACCCTGTATAGAGGGTTATTTGTGAGTTCCCTCTCCATTGGGAGGCTGTGTTTTCTTTTCTTTGCTAATCGTGAGATCTGATATATATACGTTTTTCCGTAGTTATAGATGTTAGATATCAGTATGTGTGAGTGCTATGTTTATGTAAATATATAAGTGAAAATACATGAAATGGATAAGCCTTGGAAATGAAAATACACTGATAAAAAAAAATTCGATTTAGCACGAATTGAAACACAGTGCATATGCATAAATTTGAAAAGACATTGCAATTAATATTCCACCAACTTTCAATGTCTAAAAATATTTTACTTTTACATCACCCTGTACAATGTGTTTATGCTGTGTATTTTATTCTCACCATTTCTTTTGTATTGTAGTGGTTCGGAAATCTAGTGACGATGGAATGGTGGGATGATCTATGGTTGAACGAGGGATTCGCCAGCTACGTCGAGTATAAAGGAGTCGATGAGCAGCATCCTGAATGGGACACGGTACGTCTTTATCTAGGACTACAGCAATCTTGAGCCAACATGAAATGTATTAAAGTGAAGTTTGCGAAGCAGTATGTTACAGTAGGACAAAGCAGAGAGGCAGTTCTCACAGAAATGCCTAAGATAATTTGAATTACTTTTTGCAAAGAAAAGTCAAAATAGTTTGTTTTTTTCCTTTTTTTTTTTTCTTTTTTTTCTCCCCAGTAAGTGGACCGCTAAGCACGTAAGAGAAACAGCCCAAATTTAGCGTCAACTTTTGGCTAAAAAGCTTAGTATTAGGTTTTTTACCCCTTCAGAATCCTTCTTCGTGAACACATTGAGGCAATTTTCTGCTTACGCATGAGGCATTGTTTGGGCTCTTTTTTTCTACTCTTAAAAAGATTCGAATTCGAAAATTATGCTGAATCTACTTATGTTTTTGTTTTATATAATACACGAGTTGGTGACAATGTTATATGGAACGATAATTATTTTAACTAAGTCAAATATGTTTTTTAACGTCTGTCGCTCCGGACAGCTCGGGACACTTCCGTGTCCGTTGGTGGTTTATGAATACATATAATTGACCTAGTTAAAATAATTATAACCAACTAATATTATATAAAACAAAAGCACAACTACCAGATTTATCATAATTTTATGATTCTAATCTGTTTAAGAGTATAAAAAAAAAAGAATCCAAATATCCCATGCTTCAACCAGAGAATTGCCCATTACAGACACGTGAGCACTATCAGCTACCAGTCCATTTTAGGTGGAAAAAGACATTTTCTTCGCCAGATTTTTGTCACATTTTGAACTAGAATTTTGTTCTATCATATTAGTTTCTTTCGCCACTCCAAAAACATTGTTTCACATCCTTTTAACTGGAAGAGACACATAAATATTAAAAGAAATATCTGTTTAAAATGCTTGCACGCTGTGATGTCGGAAAAATGAAGAAATAGTTCTCGGAAGGAGAATAATTGGATTACGTTTACAGTTGCATTTTTTTTTTTTTTTTTTTAAGTTAATGCGATTCTTTGAATTTTATACCTTTTACTCTGGAGGAATGTTATTTTCAATTTTCAATTTTGATGTTAGTTTATTTCGAAGAAATAGGTTTAAATATTAAATTTAAGGCTGAAATATAAAAATACACAACTTTAGTAGAATATTACGAAACTTATTGCGGCAAGTTGTTAAACCCCAAAACCTTACTTTTTATAATGTTAAACAGCGCCATTGAAAACCGTATTTAATAGATGATAGCTATTTTCTAACTTAAATGATAAAGATATTTAAGAAAATTTTAAACAGTTATTTATTTCTCTTATAAAAAAAAGTAATATATTTCTTATTGAAAAGTTAGCAATTTACTTTTTTTGTAAAAAGTATAAACATCGTAAGCAAAAAATGTTTTGTTTTTTTTTTTCGATTTCGATGTTTTGGTTGAAACCAAAATAAATTTAGCAATTAACTATTAAACTGTTGTAATATTTTTTGTTATCAAAATACCTTTGGTTTTTGCTACAGCAACTCTTTTATTTGTTACGAACTTTTTGATTGGGGACGTATGGTATGGTAAAAACTCATAGAGAGAAACCATAAAACGTTCACAATCCATCCACAGGATGATCCAAATTAAACAGGAGGTGCTTTAACGAGTCTAGAGGTTATTTTAATGAGCACATCTTCATAAAATTTAGGTTCATATTTAGGTTCATGAGGAATTAAAATACAATTTGAAGAAAAAAAGTAAATAGCAGTATAAGGTATTGCTACCAATAGGAAATTTGGCATTTTAAAAACTTATATAGAAGTTAACTTTACTGATTGAACTGTTGTGAAAGAAGCTTTAGGCTGAAAAGAAAGTCTAAAAAATATTTTAATATATGCCATAAAATTGTTTATCTTTGGAGCAATAGTTGTAAAAGCTTTAATTTTTTATAATTATGCTTTTCTTTTTTCTTAATCCTAAAAAATATTTGTTAAAAAAAAATTCTAATAATCTTAATTCTACGTATACAAAATTCTGTTTATAAAAGTTTCTTTGTTAAAAAGACTCGTATTTTATAATGATTATCATTTCCTTCCCATTTTATTATAATTGTTTGTTATTAATGGAGATACGATACAAAAATCCACTACTTTTCAGCACTTTAATTTTAAAAAACTGCCGTACGGTAAAAGAAGAACCAATCTCCAAATGAACATGTTGAAAGAGAAGAGATCTCTTTCAAATAATAAGCAATGCAGTACATCATCTCTCTTCTACCATCTCCTTTTACAGGGGATTGATAGGGAGAGAGAGATAGCCTTACATTTCCGGCCTTTTGCCAATCTAAATAATGGCCGTCTTCCTGCACGATTGATTGAACGCTCCTCCTCGTCAAATGGCACAAAACCGCCATCAAACATCCAAATAAAGTGAAATTGTAACATCGTTAAAGCAAAGTATTTATAAATTAATAAATTATACTTGTTTAAGTAAATTATGTATAACGTATCTTTGCTTTCGAAAACATTTGTCTCAATGTTGGTTACAAAGTTATTTACACTAAGTGTGAATTTACATTTAAGTGTGAATTTACATTAAGTGTGAATGTGAGTTAATATGTCAAAGCCTATTTTTAACTACAAAATTTTCAATCACTATCTCGTTGGTTTACCTACTGCACTAGTAAAGCTCTACTGAATTATTTTTAAACTATGGATTTTTGATTTTTTTTTTTTTTTTTTAAACGAAAATCATTTTTCAACAGTTAGTTTTCGTATACATCGGCGAAATAAATAGCAATGAATTCCAAAGTATAAATTTCTGTCCGCGAAATATTTCCATAAAACATTTTATCTGAACATACGGCAATATGATAACATGTTTATTGATGTCTATGTATTCTGAAGTCGAAAAATAATGCGATTTCTTGATTGTAAGAAATTTGAATACCTTACTATTAAGCGTTGATACTTAAAGTTAAAATGAATTAATAGGTTCGTTATTTTCAACAGAAAGGATTGAAACATTTCTATTAGAGGTTAAAATTTGTAACATAAATATTCTAACAGACAAAAAATAAAATCTACTCTTGGTTAAATATCACCTGAATTCCCTACACTTTTTTTTTTTTTTTTTTTTAAAAAAGAGAAGTTACTTCAAAAGAAACATTCAGCAACATTTTTCATTCAGCAACATTTTTCATTCAGAAACATTCAGAAAACATTATTTCAGTAGGAGTGTTCTTTTTAAGTAACTCTTTTTATCTCTTCTTCTTTTTTTTTTTTTTTTTTTTTTTTTTTTTTTTAAGTGTAGGGAATTAAGGGGACTTGGTACCCCTTGATTTCATAAAAAATAATAAAAATCTAAATTTTCTATTTTTTACGTGTTTATAATCTTTGAAACCTTCTCCTTATTCTGGCAAGTTTTTGAACTGATCCGATAACTGCAATTGCAGAAAAACTATATTTTTATGGAGAATTTAGCATTGTTGCAATAGCTCCTTTGATGTTTCGAACGCATTTTTCTCAGTTAGTGATTTTTGAAATTCTCACTTTACTCAAAAACTTCTGCAAATATGAATGAATGAAATGACTAGGCATTTTTGTGTGTCATTCTTAATATGTATTCGACAAAAATAGGCATGGATTTTTGAATAAAATAAAACTTTTTTTTTACATATTTAAAAGTAGAAAAATATCCGTTTTTTACGCTTTTTTTACCTATATGTACAGTAATTATCGTTTTCCTCGAAAACTATTTTACTTATTCTAAATCCAATGCCTAAAAAGTTCGAGTATATTACTAGGAAAAAAATTTTAAAAATCAGGAAAAAATACTGAAAAATGAAAAATACGATAGAAATTGAAATTTGATGAATTTTTTTTGAAAATTTAAAATTTTGAAAATTTAGAGCACTATGTAAACTTTTTTTTTAAAAAAGAAATTTAGTTTTTACTTATTAATACTTCCAAATATGTAAAAATTATAATTTTAAAGCTTAAATAAAAAAAAAAAAGTTTGAATAGTACCAAGTCCCCTTAACCACGTATAGAATTGATTTTTTTCTGTTTTAATATTTATGTTAAAAATTCTATACCCTAACAAAAGTATTTAGATTTTTTTCTCACTTCCATTCGGCACCAATTAATATTACCTCAATTAATTACAGCCATAACTCCCTCCTTTTATGAGAGAGGCTTGATCTGAAATAAGGAAAGCTCGACAAACTCATCTAAAATAGGTTATAAACTAGGAGTGTGGAACATCGTAAACTTTCAATTACACTTAATGATGGTCACTGCATTTAAATTTGTCTTGGAGTAATGTAATTTACCGTTTCCATTTTTATATTTTCATTAAATGTAAAAAAAAAAAAAAAAAAAAAAGTGGCCAGTTTGGTGATATATTAATTCATTAGTTAAAAAAAAAACACCGTCGAAATGGCGAAATTGGCTGTATACTTTTCGATAATTATTAAATGATCTTTTCTTGTAAGTGAAACAGAATAGAAACAGTCGTTAATGCTCAAGAGAAGAAACCTATGTTAAGCACATTCGTTTTTTCGTTGAAAAACGAATGATTTTACACCTTTATTGCATGTCTTCTGGAATTTCGTAGATGAGGATGTTTAAATCAACTTAAAAGGCGATTTTTATCAAAATCGTTAGAGCCATTGCTAAAAAACATAAATTTTGCATTGGCAGCTAGCTTTTGTACCTACGCAATTTGGACGAAAACCTTAATGACAAGTCCCATGGCCACCACTAACCCATATGCATAAATTTTACATTGTAGGTCAATCCGTTAGGAGTTATAGCAATACAGAATGATAGGCATGGCAATGGTAGCCGAAAACAATTTAGAACGATTTTGATATAAAATGGCAATGATACAAATACCAATTTCAATTTTAGTTTCTGTTACCGAAGAACATTTCAACTTTAATTTACTTCACTAAAAAATTACTTTAATTAAAAAAAAATCATTTTTGACTCCACATTGATAAGCATATGCGATGGTTTTATTCATCTACCTGTTAACAACAATATCAACAATCTTAACCAAAACTAGAAAATGACCGCTATTTGTATAACATAATTGCAAAGTTCGACTTTAATATGAGCCAAGAGTATACAAAATTATGTATTTCACCCTATCAATTCTTCCCTTTTAGCTGTCTCAGTTCGTGACGGAGGAACTTCAGCCCGTGATGAACATAGACTCTACCCTCAGTTCTCATCCCATAGTGCAACCAGTGGTGCATCCGGACGAGATCACTGAGATATTCGACGACATCTCATACGGAAAGGTATCACTGAATATCCTATATTATGTAACTTTGTCCATCCACCATTACAAATATACAGAACCCAAAATACTTCTAGAATTGCTGGAATTTATTATGTAAAACCTATTGTACTGATTAATATGTATGGTGTTTGAAATTATTATAATGCCGTAAATGTGTGTGTGTGTGTGTGTGTGTGTGTGTGTGTGTGTGTGTGTGTGTGTGTGTGTGTGTGTGTGTGTGTGTGTGTGTGTGTGTGTGTGTGTGTGTGTGTGTGTGTGTGTGTGTGTGTGTGTGTGTGTGTGTGTGTGTGTGTGTGTGTGTGTGTGTGTGTGTGTGTGTGTGTGTGTGTGTGTGTGTGTGTGTGTGTGTGTGTGTGTGTGTGTGTGTGTGTGTGTGTGTGTGTGTGTGTGTGTGTGTGTGTGTGTGTGTGTGTGTGTGTGTGTGTGTGTGTGTGTGTGTGTGTGTGTGTGTGTGTGTGTGTGTGTGTGTGTGTGTGTGTGTGTGTGTGTGTGTGTGTGTGTGTGTGTGTGTGTGTGTGTGTGTGTGTGTGTGTGTGTGTGTGTGTGTGTGTGTGTGTGTTATTAATTGCTTTAATCAACTTTAAATACTCCCTCCCTTCTTTTACTATTCTGTGTATGTAAAATAGGGAATTCCGTTCTCGATACGAATTCTTCAATGTTTTCGATGTAAAACACTTAGAAACTGAGAGGGGACAGCAAGTTTAGGTACCCCATCGAACATCATTCTGAATTTTTATAGAATGGAGAGATATGTTAGTAGATCATGATTTTACTGGTCTGCCGGGACAAAAAAAGGTCGAAACTGTTCAAAAGTCGAATTGAATGAGTTGAACTAAATCCCATTGCCCAATGTGTCATAACTTGCCCAATAATGAGCATTCTTTTTTTATGTGGTAACCCTCTGCTCTTCAATTTTCAATGAGGAAGGTTGAAGACGATTTGTCTTTACCGGCGCAAAGATTTTTTATCTTTTAAAATTCAACCAAGTTGGCAATAAATATTAGATCATCAATAATGTAATATTTATTGCCAACTTAACTCACTTCTAAGAGATAGAAGTATTTTTCGACAGAGAATAAATATCGTCTGTACTTCTCATCATTGAAAATTAAAGAGCTGTAGGTTACCACATAAAAATAAATGCTCATTATTTGTCCCACTATAACATATTTGACAATCGGATTTAGTTCAACTCATTCAAAGTCAATTTTTGAAAAGTTTCGGCAATTTTTGTCCCAACAGACCAGACGATTCATAATCTATTAATTTTTCTCTACACTATAAAGAAATTCAGAATGATGTTTGATGAGGTTTTACTGTTACATACTGTCAATACAGCATTCAGCAGGATGGTTTCCTCTTCCTCCCCCAAGTAAAAAGGAGGAAATTGCGTCAAGAAACAAAAATCAACTATGTAGACCCGTTTCTGTTTTTATATAGATGTTAATTTGAGTTAGGATGAAAACATTATCAAGAGACGCGTTTCGCCCCGCCAAGACACCAAAATCACCGATAATATATCAATACCGCATGCCGAGATATATACACGACTTGACAATAAATTAGTGTTTCTAAAAGTTCGGAATTCAGAACTGAAAAATACAAGCGATACAGCTTTGACAGCTGTATCGCATGTCTTTTTCAGTTCTAAGTTCGGAGTAAGTAAAAAGAAATATGCAAGGGAAAAACAGGTAAAAAAAAAAAAAAAACTGCACCAAAGCTCTTATAGCGTCCCATCATATTAGTATTTGTTACTGCTATGAAATTTTATAAACAGTTTAAACAAAAATAGTGTCGGTTTTTTTTTTCTTTTCTTTTCCCCCTTTTCTTTTTTTTTTAAGAGAAAAATTCGAAAATTGTCTACACTTCAAAAACGCTTTTCACCTAAACACAATGCAACAACAATTATTTAGTAATAATACAATTTCAGTGTACGAGCACTTTCATATTATTAAGTGGCAAGCCACCAAGAAGTGAACATGCAAAATAGCAAATGCTGACATGAGACAGATACAGGGTCTTTTAAAAAGAGGATCCCTAACTTTGAAATTACATAACTTCGAAAAAGTAAGACAAAAAAAAAAATATTGGACAGACAGATATGGAAATTTAAATTCACCAGTTTGCAAAATCAGTTATAGTACTGAAATGTGGTAAACCATTGTTCTAAAATCTGAATATAGCGTAATGAGAATATTTTTTGCATCATAAAAAACGACCCTATGGTTCCTTTACTGGATAGACTATGTCTGGATACTGGATAGTGGATGACTGGATACTGGATAAAGGATACTTTACTGGATAGTGGATCCTTTACTGGATAGTGGATGACTGGATATTGAATAATGGATCCTTTACTGGATAGTAAATGTCTGGCTACTGGATAGTGGCTGCCTGGATAGTGTATCCTTTACTGGATAGTGGATGTCTGAGTAGTGGATCCTTTACTGGATAATGGATGACTGGATACTGGACAGTGGATCATTTCCTGGATTATGGATGCCAGGATAGTGGATAATGGATCTTTTACTGGATAGTGAATGCTTGGATACTGGATGGTGGATCCTTTACTGGATAGTGGATGCCTGGATAGTGGATAACGCCCTATAGATCCTTTACAGCAAAAGTGACCCAAACGGTCATTTTTACAGAAAGCAGAGGCTCTTCAAGACACATAGACGGGTTTTCAGTACCCTGTATGTACCAGTTTTGTTTATTGAAGAATCCTTCCAAATCGAATTGGGCCTCATACGTAAACCATATGCAGCGTTATCAAATTTACTTCTATCATCAATCAGTTTTGCAAACCAGCACATTTAAAGTTCTATCCTTGTCTATCCAACATAACACTTGTCTCTGATTTCTGTCTCTCATTGTTCCACAGTTATGTCATTTCAAAGTTAGAGGTTCTTTTTTTGAAATACCCTGTATGATTTGGCGGGAAAATCGATTAGCTGAAATTAATTGTTTTCGTATTCATCCGCAAAAATAAAAGTGCAATAATGATTTCGAACCGATAAACGTTATCTGCAAAATGTTTTAGAATTGAAAATGAAAGATTGTCATTTTATTTTTATTTATCATACAATCTGAAATCTATTAACGAAATTTCTCGTTTATGATTAACCGATTTTTTTTTTTTTTTTTTTTTTTTTTTTCCCCTCTAGTATGTGCTCTTGATCGTTTTAGATTCAATAACTTAGATTAAAATACTAAATAAATTAATATTATCGTTTTTTTAAGTAAAACGTTTTGCTCATTATACGACTTCTCATGGAGTAGCACTTTTATTTGTAAGGTACTTGTTTGAGTGCCAAACAAGAAAAAGTGCAATAGTAACTCAAAAAAAAAAAAAAAAAAAAAAAAAAAAAAAAAATTATTTCATGGACTATATTTTCGTTTTATACTATAAAATGTTTCAAAACACAACCAATATTCTATATTACACAAAATTCATAAATTAAAAAATTATTATAAGCGCAACCGGTACTATAAATAATTATTTAGAAGAAAAACTTAAAAACTTTAAAATATCGCTTCAATTTGTAAAATAGAATTACGATGGAACGAGCACCTCATGAATAAACAATATAGTATTAAAAAGAATCCTAAAAGATTTTTGCAGAGAGTTGACTTCCAAAATTTTTGTTTAAATGTAAGGATATAATATTTATGTTCCTTGAAAAACAAATTCAATATTATTAGAGCCCCATCGGTTGTTAGTCTTGTCTGATGAGATATTTCCGTTTCCATTTTGAACCAGTTTTCCGATAAAAAAATCTACCGGAAAATGCTCCTCTTATGAAATTTTGACATTGTTTTTGAACGTCGGTTAAATTCATTTTAATATTCGAAAAGACGAGAGAGAATGTTAGTTTTACAACTTTAAGCAAAAATCATTTTGCAGACATTATTCTTATTCAGATGTCTCCTAAGAAAAACGTCTTTACCATTATGAAAACACAAGGAAACCATTTACAATTTTACATTGCTATTTATGACACAAAACTTGGTTGCTACTTTCAAAATCCCTGAATTATCATTTCCTATTATTATTTTAACCAAATCATGCAAAAAGCACCTCGAACACAATAAAAGACAATAAGTTGGAGACTCGAGTTTTCTTAAGCATCTTAAAAATTAAATGCAATAATATAAGTTTTCTTTGTAATGCAACTAAAACTGTTTAACTATGCATTTCCGATTTTCTTGACATATCATAGAAAGAAAATGCATGAAAAAACAAAATAATGGCTATCTCTGTCTTAAAATGATGAAATGCATGCACTTGTTGTACATGAGTGTCATATTGTACATGAAAAATAGAAGTTCCTGACAGGGAAGGTCATTAAGTTAATTAAATACTAGCACTAACATGTTTCATTTATCAAAAAAAAAAAAATTGAATTTGAATCTTTTCTATAAAATAACTTCTTTTCTAAATCCTTTTCTAAATTTCGATTTTATGTAAGACTGCCCGGCAAATCTGTGAAGGCTAAATTAACCAACTTGCTTTCATCCAATCAGACTAAAACTTGGCAGATAGATTCGATGTCGATGACAATGCATTCTATCAAATTTTAGGGTTTGCCACTGTTACTTAAGAGTCGCTTTTACGGAATACTAATAAACCAACTTGACTTCTTCCAATCGCTCTGAAATAGCTTTTAATGGATTATTGAAGAAACTCTTTCCTGTGCTCAACTTGTTTTAATCAGAATTTAAAAAAAAAAAAAAAAAAAAAAAAAAAAAAAAAGGATATTTTTGAATGTGAGTGTATTAATTCACATTCTTTTTCAATGATTAGATTTTAAAACATAGTTGACCGTAAATTTTTCGATAGAGATGTTTTTAATATTTAAAATTAGATGCAAACACCAAGCACACGCTGCCAATAGAAACGGAGCTATGTTAAGGAATATAAAAATTGGCGATGCATGTAAAGGATATATATTAAAAACTTTGTTTTATGGGTTATATTTTTATAACATTAATTATTAAATGTCTATGACTTTAAATCATATTTTTGTAACAGTAATAACAAGGTTTATTTAGCACAGTTTTTCTACATAATATTCCTAGTCTATGTCTTAACATTCCTAGTCTATATTTTTATCCGAAAACGTGCTCTTTCCTTAAAAAAATTACTTTAAAAGCAATCGATGTCTAAGATTTTAAATTTAATTACTAAGAAGACATTACCTTGTTTCATTTAAATCTCATTTAGTTAAAAGCACTTAAAAGTGTTATCTTTTTCCGGGTAAGTTGCCAAAATGTACATTTATTCATCTAAAACAAAGTGTGAAAATGATCGTTGAAAATGGAATGAAAAATGTATAGTGAAAGAATAAACCTTGCTTTTCGAACAGGGATAGTGATGTGACCGCTGTTTCTGGGTCACGTGAAATTTTTTCAATTTGAAATTAAAAGCATATTTACTCATCGATCAGACATAGAAAATATGGTGATCGTCAGAAAAACAAACTCTATATTTTTTCCCCTATCAGCCTCTCATGAGAAGCTGATTCGAAAAATACAACAATCTCGAGATTGTCTATCCATCCGTCCGTTAAGCTGAAAATTGTACAGTACGCAAAGAAATCCAAACGCTGGCTAATCTTGTCTAATATTCTTTCTTTCTATTCCAATTGATCTAGTAAAAAGAAGAAAAAGTACCGTTGTAATTCGTGTAAGTTTTTTTAATAAATATATTTAGTTTTTCTCACGAGGGGCCATGTACATCGTAAAACTAAACCAAACTTTTTAAAGTTCAATTGCAAGCCATATTTCATATTTAGATTTAACATACAAAGAAACGTAGTAAAACCAAATTTCATAATTTTCCACTGAGTGGTTAGTAATTTAAGTAATGACATATTAATGTTAAAGAGAAATATCATTTTTCAGCCACAAACTATTCATATATTTTAGCAGTTTTTGGCAAAACATAATTAGAATACTAGCATGCATCAAACAAAATTGCTGTAAAGAATGTCGAGGAAACTTTTATAAATTTAATTCTATAATTGAAATGAAGAATTAACTAAAAAAAAAAAAGGAATGTCGAGACTCATTTATGTATTTTCGTTTACAGGGGGCTTCGATTCTCCGAATGTTGGAATTTTTTGTCGGAAAAGATAATTTTAGGACCGGAATTTCGGTAAGTGTACTCACAAGGTAGAATATATTCTATTTATGATTTTGAAAACTTTTTAGTCAGTTCCCCAGTTTGGTTATATATAAAAATAATTCCAAATTTTAGTGAATGTATTAAATTATTTCTTTTACGAAGGAAATTGAAAAAGTTCTTATTAATTTTGGAAAATTAATTAATTCGAAAACTTATCATAGCTAAACTTTAAAATATTAATAACTCTGATGTAACGAATATATCTAAAAGTTTACTTTTAATGAAAGTACATAAAAATATATATACCTTTGTCAATATATATTTTTTAAAAATTAGTTTTGAAAAGACTAAAATAGTTTAACTTAAGCGTCAATATTAGAGAAAGACGTTGTACGCCAGAACAGACCATCCCCCAATGTTTTATTTTTCTAGTTAAAGACTGTTTTTACTCTGTTTAGTTAAAACTGTTCATGCCAAATGTGTTTATTTAATGTACAACTAAGTTGTCCTTTAAATAAACCACATTTGGCATGAATAATTTTTACAAAACGGTATAAAAACAGTCCTCAACTAGAAAAATAAACATTGTGAGATGTCCATTCTGGGGCTCAAAACCTCGTATGTATTGTTGGGTGGACAGAAAATAACTTTTTTCTTTTTAATACACCATAGTGCGGAAAACTTTGCTCTATGGTAGATAAGTGAAAAGCAAAACAAATAGTTTATTTGTTTACAACTCGCATTTAGCGCATCGTCCCTAAAGTTTGAGAAAATATACAATTTTCAAAAAAGTTTTAATAGATGGAGAAAAAAAATCAAATAACTTTTATAACAAGTAGTTATAGGCATATTGTGTCGAAAAAGTACACGAAAGATAAATAAATTTAAAAATAATACATTTTACAATTTATAATTATACCTTATTACATTTATTTTATGATGGTGTGAAATTTCAGTGATTTTTTTTAAGTGTAAATTTCAGAAAACTTGCATCTAGGTTGACTTAGTAAATCTAAAAACAAATTTGATTGATGTCTATGCAAGTAAGTGTAAATGGACATTTGACTGCTATTGCCAAAAGGTCACTGTCCTGTAATTTGGATTTGTGAACAAGCAAAACATGTCTCTCATTGAACAAAAATACTTGTTCAATCAAAGAAATACTTTCAAAGAAAAATTAGAACTATAGACGCGTAAGGAGAAAAAAAAAAAATTCAAAGGCACATTGAAAAAAAGTTGATTGAACAGGGAAAAAAAAAATACACACACACATTATTATCACAGACATCTTGCTCAAAACATACAGATACAGAAACTCCATACCAAAAAATATTTTCTGTGATTCTTCTGAGGAAATTGAGACAATAATACCAATTTTGAAGGATTTTAGCCTGAAACTAAGTCACCATGGCATATATGCATTAAATTGAAAAATGCTGCGCCGTCTAGTGATCACTTTGGAGTAGTTACTTCGAGTATGTTGCAAGAGCATGAGGTCATAACTGATTATGATCCCACTCATGTTACTAACAATAATAAAGTTAGAAGGCAAAAAAAGTGTTAACCATTCTGGACATCAAAGGAACAAGGTCAAGCATAACCCACAACCAGTTTAAGTACTATATTTTGATGTAAGGAAGGATGACACTCTCCTGATTTGAAAAACTAAATTAAAAGCAGTTTCGAAGAATCATAAAAGAAGAACATCACTTAATTTTATAAGAACCAAGTTCTATGTTCGTTGATCATGTTTCTACCTTTTCTGGGTCTCCTCAAGAGAATGTTATTAGCATTCTTTCTTATTTGATTGAAGTTGGATTTTCGCTGTAGGAACTGGACGTAATTGAATGTAATAGCATCGTTAATAATGCGGTGTGAAAAAAGGATATTACAAGCGATATTGAAAAAAAGTTAAAAGTCCATTACAGTGTTGTATGTTCCTCCTTCACTTTAATGAATTGCCATTCCGGTATTTGCTTAAATATTTAGATGGGGAAATGACTGGGCTAAAACCATTTGGTGGTTCGATTGGCATACAGCTCAGTAAAAGGTGTTCAGTGTGAGAATCCAGAAACTTAGCGGAAAATTTTAAGCCAAGATCAAGTGTATCTGCTGGACATTTGTTCTGCTGCAAAAACATATTCAGAATAAACTACAGTTTGTATTTCAAATTATAGAATTGGCAAAATTCCTGCCAGAAAACTTGTTAAAATTTACTAACCCAGTAAATGCAAGAAACACATTTTGTGCCCATCCAAAAAGAATTTACTT
The DNA here is from genome assembly GCA_963978545.1 of Linyphia triangularis. Lineage (NCBI taxonomy): Eukaryota > Metazoa > Arthropoda > Arachnida > Araneae > Linyphiidae > Linyphia > Linyphia triangularis. The sequence continues at coordinate 91,279,080 of OZ021722.1, forward strand.
TTGAGTATGATACTGAAAAGAAGTTACATAAGAAAGTTAAATTTCGGAAGAATTATAAAGGCTAGATACTGTGGTTCACTGGAACAATACTAGATTTTCACCATCCCTTTGCTGCGAACATTCACCGATCAAGAGAATTGGTCTAAGGTCCAATCAGTGGGAACAGTTATTGAGCTGAGCTGAACTTTCTCAGGTCACACTCAATTCCAGAGATGGTTTTATAAGAGCTTCACTTCTTTCAAGATATTCAATGCCAAGTTTTTCAAGCGAATATTATTTCAAAATATCAAAAGGAATTAAAGGCAAGTAAAAGACTGTATTTCATTATAAACAAAAACAAAAATTCACAATTAGAAAAAAGATTTTGTTTCAATGAAAAAATTTAAATTTTTGTAAAAAAAAAAATACGTTGCTTAAATGCAATACGTGCTACTAATACATTGTACAAATTATTCTTTTTTGATTTATTTATCTTTCTTGTACCTTTTCTACAAAATATACCTATAATAACTTGTTATAGAAGTTATTCGAATTTTTTCTCTGCATTAGAAAAATTATGAAAAAATTATGAGTTTAAGGTCGATGCGCTAATGCCAGATGCAAACAAATAAAATTATTATAATTATTATTATTTCTTTTCATTTATCTACCCTATTTTCCGTACTGTAGCGTTTCAAAAAGAGAGAAAAAAGTTTTTTTCGGTTCACCCTAATATATAGCTTATAAATGGCAACAGAACCTATATTTAATTGCAGCAAGAAACTAATATGGATATTATCTTCAAACTTAGAAAATTCTACAGATTGTTCGTTGTTCGAATGAAGTTATTTTTATTCCTTTAATATCGTAATACAATGCATACTATATTAATGACTAACTAATTAGAGAGTATATTCTTATACTGAATATACTTATTAATTAAAATACATAAAGCATTGGAAGGTACTTCTTGGAGAGTTAAGAATCTTCTATGATTTTTCAAAAGTAATCTCTTCCGTAGAATTTCCTGAAAAAGTACCAATACAGAAATGCCAGGACAAGTGATCTTTGGGAGGAGCTTTCTGATGCATGCGGTCACCCTGTAAGTAAAACATAGTCATTCGAGTGCATTATTTATGCGCCTTACGTTATGATTTTATGCTCTTTTTGAGTTAAAAATTCATATATCAAATTTGTGATTTAAAAATTTGTCATCCTACATATTTTGTTGGATAATAAAAAGTCAACAGGACTAATTGGAGAATATAGTAGGAAAAATTTAATAAACATCAATTGTATTGTTATTTGTTATTTTATTGCATTGTATATGTTACTGTGAAAGACCGAAATTTGGATAATGTCAACTTTCTCTGGTGAATGTCAACATTCACATAGTCACTTGATGTATGTCCGAAATATTTGCTAAATATCCTTATTTCTCACTTACACCAGCAAGTATCGACCTTCACTATGCACTGATGGTGAATGTTAAATAAAAAATATTTGTGTTGCGTTTTTAAATCATACTTTATTATTAAAACATATTATGATGTATGTTAAAATAGGAAATAGTGAACTTAAAACGAACATCACATTCTGACTGAGAACAGAAAATAATACCAATAATAAACTTAATTGTGTGATAGACGTTATACTACCTTATTTATTGCAACAATTTAAACCGTTATGGCACTTTCAGGTGGGTTTGGCGATAAACTCTCGCCTCTCCATAGACATCGGCTTTTCGTCTCAATCTCCATCAGAGCATATCTGTGATTGTCGGCACTATCACATGTCGGTGATAGTCCAAATATACAAGAATATAATTAAATATTCGGTCTTTCACCGAGGTATTTGGTATATGTTGACATTCACAGGAGAAAGACGACATTCTCCAAATTCGGACATTCACAGTAACATAAACTTATAATTTTATATATTCAGCGACTTAGAGATGAAAATTGAAAATCGCTCTCATAAGCTATAAATCAATTTATATGTATCAGAAAAAAATGAAATTACAAAAAAAAATTCTAGGGATATTTTGAATAATTCTTTAGTTTTGTTTCTAAAATATGAAAACTTTTTTTAAAAAAAAGGATTTCAGAAACTATAGCGCCGTGGTAGAAAAAAAAGTCAACCTACAAAGAACCGGTCTTGCCCTTGAAATACTTTAAAATAAAAAGAGTCTATCAATTGAAACAATGGCCAAAGTATTTTCGTTAGATTTTCTGAATTGATTAAAAGATCCTGACTGTTTTTAGTCGTGTAATTATCAACATTTTATAGTATTAATCTCTATTTTGTAGATATTTTTTTACTAAAACCCTCGTTGATTTTTTTGATTTCTCTGAAAACAAATTTCTGATCTTTGAACAATTAGTATTGATGAGAAATAACCCATTTCTAAAAAAAAACATGTACAATTTATTAAATTCATGTTCTTTAGGGTTTATAATTTTATTCTCAAACGCAGCGTTCTAAATTTGCGGATAAGAATCACTGATCAGGAAAAGAATCACTGAGATGTAACAATTAGTTAAAAGTATTCGATGCTTTGCAATTGTTAATGATTTTTTTCAATACAGTTTATCATAAAAATAATACTTTTATTTTAAACTGAAAGATACAAAAAAAAAATATTCAAAGTTTTTATACATGAAACTGAAAATCTTTTCCAATTCATTTTTTTTAAATTTATCTAGTAAAAAAAAATCTCGAAAAACTACAGTGTAATTGAGTTTACTAGAAAGGAAAATGACTATGATCATTAAGGTTAAATAAATAGAAGAATAAGAATCTGAATCTGCACATTTAAATATTAGCAATCTTTTCTCGGAAAGGAGCACTGCACTTTCCGAGAAAAGACTTAGTTCTCTGAGAATAAACGGAACCTAATTTACCAGAGAGCCTTTTTTTTTTTCATAAAATTTATTTCAAAAGTGTGTCTCATTAAAAATTCATTATAGAATTCTTATACGAGTCTTATGTACTTATTGTTTGTTAACCTTTCTAAAATATTGCATTTTCTAGGGTATTATACCAATTATTTACATTTGTGTGGTAGGAATATATTTGTGATTTTCATCAAAGACCGTTAGCTTTTACATATTTTTAAATAATGACCTTCCAACAAATTCAAAATAGTATATTTTGAACTCCAAAATCCCCAACGCAAAGCTCTTTCTTTTCTTCTATTCCTTCCCTCCCCTCCCCCCCCCCCCCCCCTTTAAGCCCTTGTTAGAGAAAATGTCGTTACTAAACGCAGCGGGAAGTCTTAAGCCATTATTTTCGTTTCCCTTTTTTTTTTTTTTTTTCTTCCAGTTTGCAAATCCTTTTTACTGAAAAAACTTGTATCTCGTTTGACTGATTTCTTTTGCTTTCTTACGACCTTAACTGCCTCTGTCTTTTTAGAGCAACATTCCGTTACCAATTAGGATTGAATCGTTTTGTTGTTCACATCACTTATAAAAAAAAAAGAGTTTTATAAACTACATGATGACTTTGTAGTTCCAGTTCGGCGATAACTTATGTAGTTTGTAACAAAAGGAAACAAGCAACGAGTACTAAAATTCAAAGAAACGAGCATTAGTGTGAATCTTACAGCTTAAAGTCTGTTACCAACAGACTTGAAGCTGCAATTAATTGCTATCTACTTATAATATTAGAAACCTATAATGTGCTGTAGATGCGCTACTTACAATACTAATAATACGAAATCATATTTGTTTGTTTGTGTGAATCAAAACAAAAAATTGCAGCTAAAAAAATATAGAATATTACACACTTATAAATTCTAAGCCATGCTATTGTATTTAAGTTAAATAGGTCAGAAAATAAATAAAACGATCAAAGTCGGTTGTGACTTACACGACATCGAAGTTATTAGTAATAGAATATTTTCTAGAAAATTATCTCTTTAAATGTTGAGAATAAATATTACTGTAATTATACTAGATAGCTTTAGGCTGATACAAATAACAACAACCGGGAATATATTAATGAAAAAAGTATTGCTAACGTATATATAATAGTTCATTTTCTATCTAACAGAATACTTTTCAGCTGAAACCATCTGCCCCAAAATAACTTATTACTTTTCATCTAATACTCTCACTTTGATGTGTTCAGAAACCTTTATATTACATTAAGAGCATAATGCCTAGTTTATTTAATTAAATTTTCTTTTATTAGTCTATTTTAAAATATAAGAGACGTATATTGGCCATAATTGAATAGGTGCATTTAGGGCGGTCTGAAGCCTATAGAAATCAACATATCTTCATAAAATTTTGCATATATACAAATGAGATTACAGATAAATGTACTCTATAAAATAAATAAATAAATATATATATATATATTTTAAATCTAATTAATTTAAATTTTTGCAAATATCGGAGCAGAAGTTACTATAGCACACTGTTGACCACTTTTTTCTACATTAGTTCACACCAGTTGTACAACATTCGAGCTGCTGAGGGACTTATTTTGCTTTTGTGGGATAATATTCATTAAAGTATTTTGCTTTAGGGGAATCACACTATCTCTAGTATCATGAGAACGTGGACAGAGCAAATGGGATTTCCCTACATCAGTGTAGTGCGGGAAGGTGAAAACTCTACCTCTTACATCGTCAAGCAGAAGAGATTCCTGAAAAACGAAGCACTGTACCGACAACACGAAGAAACCTTACCTGGGTGAGTTGGATCTATGTGATTTGCTACAATCCGTTTTGGAAGATTGGTTGTTTTTTTTAAAGCATTGGTCTTCTGCTTATTAACGTACTTTAATATTTATGATCAGTAGTATTTCTGAAATACCATGCGCCAATTTCTCTTATGAAACTTAACATTATAAAACTCTGCTGTCTGTGAGATCATTAAAAAAAGATGAATTGCTGTTAAATGCTGTAAAGAAGTGTCTTTAAACAAAACTTGATATTTGGACAAGAACTATTTAGCTTTCTCTACCTTCAGGACAAACTAAACTTCTGGTGAACCCTTTTAAAGCGATACTGTACATGATGTTTAATAGCCACCAAGGTTGCACACCAGTATTGGCCTATGTCGGAAACTGGAATTCTGAAGAATTGACCAAACCTGGCCGGGATCTGAACATCGTTCCAAATGACATTAATATTGTTATTTTTAAACAAAACGTGAAAAAACATCACAAAACATATTTTTTAGTCTTCCATCCTTTATTATAAAAAATATATTCCAGTTTTAAAATTGTGCATTTAAATTTAAAAACTTCCAGTATATATTATCCAGCATTAAGCAATATTGACCAAGATCCGTAACTACGGCCGCTTTATAACGGTCCATACCGGGAATGGCCAAAGTCAAGTGATAATGGCCAGCGTTGTTGTACAACTAGGGTATGTTTTAGAATAGTGCACTGCGTTCAGGAACACAATAAAATACAAGAATCATATGGTTGTACGTGCAATTTAGTCATGCGTGAGGGCGCTGCATATTGGGTGGAAAAGTGACCAGAATTAAGTAATGGGATCTGTCAAATAAGAGGTTTATAAATCCGATTGCCCGATACCAGGCTAAACTTCAAAAGCCTACTTTAAAAATTTATTTAAAAAAAAAAACATACGCAAACTCGTATTTTTGTAATAAATTATCATTATGTGTGACTTGTCTTATGTCGTCCTGACTCTGTCTTAGTGGAAGTGCATCGTAGGTTGTGCATGCGACCATTTTTTTCTGTATGATTCTTACTCGTTATCATCTTTGACATGCACTTTTTAAAACAGGCTTATGCATCCGCCTTTATTTTAGCTAAGCTATGATTGATATCTTAGAAAACAGTATATTCTGGGTGTCAGATGAATATAGACTTAACAACTCGCAGGATGAAAGCTTTTAAACAATGTATTGTATCTTTCTCAAGTCTCAATCTGAATTATTATATGCAGTAATAGGTATCACAAAGTTCTGAAGAAGAAAAAAAAAGAAGCAAAATACATAATTGTTCCAAAAGAATCATTCTTTCGAGTGATCTTTAAAAAAACATTTATTTTCAATTTTAGTATCCTAAACGTGGAAAATCCCCAAAAACCTAAAACGTTTCGACAGTTATCACTGTACCAGTCGACTTGTATTAAATTCTTTAAAGTACACGTTAGTTGGTTGAGATGATCTAAATATTTTCATTTTATCGACTGACTTTTTGCTTATATATGTAACAGATACTTGTGGACAGTTCCATTGAGCTATGTCACTGGTGATGGGAAATCTGGACTGGAATGGATACACAACGAGAAGGACGGTAAGTGTTATCTTATTTGGCACAAAATCGTTTACCCTGCTCAATTTGAAATTTCAATACAATTCATTCCCAATTACCTGTCTTTACAGTGAGTTTTTCTATAAACGTCACGCTGTCCGAATGGGTGAAATTCAACGTCAACCAGACAGGATTCTACTTGGTCAATTACGAAAAGGAAGAATGGGACAGATTCATTGAGTTACTCACCACAAACCACAGCGTGAGTGTACTAAAAAACTATTTAAATGCACACATTGCCCAATAAATCTGGCCTTCATGATAGTTATCCATTCAAAAAGCACCACACTAAAATATTAATCTTATGTTTAAAATTCATCCGCTAGTGTGTGTATAATTAAATCGACTGCTGTGAAAAGTGCTCAACTCTGAACAAGGAACATGACAAAAATTAGTATGTTGAGGATCATTATAGAACAAAATACGATCTCTTTTACTCTATGAACAAAACTTGACTCTCTTAAAATACTTTTGCTTGAGCAATATAATGAGTAGTATTAAATTAATAAAAATTATAAATGTATAAATTTGGTCTTTCAATTTCCGGGTTGTGCCTTTTTCGTAATAATAGTCGATTAACTTATTCCCGAGTAAATTTGTTGTAGTGTGATATGGGTTGGTGCCTCGTTGGCGCCTTTTGAAAGATGTTCAATAATGGGCTTTATGGATGGAAACATGGAAACGTCATAGGCAACTAACTGGATTCGCAGTGTATGAAAGGAAATACACATTTGTGATTAATTGAAAATTCTATTTTAGTTTTAAATATTTATTATAATTGCTTTAAAATTTTGATTGAAACGTGATAAATCCCCACTCCAAATAAAGTCATCCATAACGCCTTGTTTTTCTTTCTTCTCGTAAACGGATTATAATTGCAAAATTATGATAGTTACTTGTTTGTATATGTCTCATTCGCCGGTGTTATAAGATGCATAGTTGACCTAGTTAAAAGAACTATTTTTCCATGTAACTCTGCCACAAGTTAATATTATATAAAACAAAATCATAACTATTAGATTTATCATAATTTTTTAATTATAATTTGTTTACGAGCAAAAAAAAAATTCCAAAATGTCCAGTGCGGGCAGCAGAGATTCTCCCAAAAATTGAACACCTTATTTTTATTTTAAATTATATGAGGCATTGTGGACTAAACTTTTTTAGATCAATTTAACAACTTCAAGTAGATTCAACCCAGGGATGTTTTAAATGAGGTGTAGCATTAAAAGCTATTTAACACGTTGTTTTTTTTTAAGCTACTGATTTGATTTCTGCTGCCTGTAACAGATATCTATCCATTCCGTTCCAGGAGTTGACCCCTTCCGATAGATCCAACCTGCTGTTCGACTCGTTTCTTCTTGCCGAAGCAGATCACATCTCTTTTGACGTGTTCTTCTCAATGAGCCTCTATCTGAAGAACGAGTCGCATTTGATTCCGTGGGAGACGGCATACGCCTCCTTCGTCTATCTCTGCCAACTTCTTGAAGCCACGGAAATCAATGTACTACTCAAGGTAAGGTTATTAAGCTAGAGCTACACGATAGCTATTACCACACCAGGGCGATGTTAGAAAAAAATAAAGGTTATCGATTTTAAAAAATATTCTATCATTAGAAATCACCATGTATAAGAAGTCCACTTGCAATCGTATATGTGTACGTACATATGACATGACCTGTCCTATAAAGTAGTCACCAAAGCGTTTGATGCAAGCAAATCCATTTTAAACACTATGATAAATGCCTTGAATTGTTTAAAACCTATTGGAGAAAGATAATATTTTCCATTTCTCCTTCAGGGCCGATCACTGATCTCTCTTACTGTAACTTCTGAATAGCTTGTGAGCGGTTTCTGCTCTGCAAATGAAGCCAATTGAAAACTTACCCTCCCCCCTTCCCCCATTCTATGCTACATAATAGGGTTGAACCGGGGGGGGGGGGGGGATTTGAAATTGGTCTTGGTATAGAGCGGAAAACTTGCCTAATGGGTCAATTTTGTTCAATATCTAACCGCGCCCCTCTGGCATTGAAAAAGTAAAATAAAGAGGGAAAAAAAGCAGTATTAAACCATTTGTTGGGCATTATTTTTAAAACCGGCATTGGCATTGCATAGAATTGCTGTCAAGTGGATCAATTAGAATACACACAATATTTCTCCCATTTTCCTTAATATCTAGCCGCTTCCCTCTTGCCTTGTGCCAAAATTTGCCTAAATTTAGAAAAATCGTAACAGATCGGACGTATCCCTTGCGGATTTCGCATGTCTCGTGCTGCATTAGCCGTAGATTTAACTGGTGGATAGAACCATAGCCAAAATTACTACAGCAGTCCTGATTTTCGTATGGTTTTACCAGAAAACCCAACAAATGTAGTTGATAAGAACAAAATCAGAAGGGAAGTAATAAGGGTAAGAAACAAAATTCGAGAAAACGAGTTAGAGGCACTAAAACAGAAACCCAATTAAAAGCTTATATTTTGATGGACGTAAGCCATCAAAATATTAGCTCCAGACTCTTAAACAGATAACAGGTCGTCGAGGGGTGAAATGTGGATTCTAACTCAACAACTCAAAATGCATTTTTTATCTTTTTTTTTTTTTTTTTTTTCCCAAGAGAAACATTTATGAACTTTTGTGTGTGTTATAATTGACCCATTAGGCAACCATTAAATGCTACACCCATGCCGGTTTTTAAAAGTTATCTCCAAGTAGTAATTTCCCCCAAAAATAGCATTTTTCGAATGTTTTTGGACTTTTTCAATGACAGAGGGTGGGGACCAGATATTGACAAAAATTGATGAAATTTTGTGTGTGTTCTAATTGAAATATTAAGCAATCATTCCATGACATACCATTTCTGGATTATAAAAATAATTTCCCAAAAATTAGAACTTTTTTTTTTTTTTTTTTTTTTTGGAGGGGGGAGGGGGCTTTCTCAATGCCGGTGGGGAGCGGCTAGATATTGAACGAAATTGACTAAATTTTGTGTGGATTTTAACTGACTCATATGACCACTTTTCCACGCCATGCCAATATCGATTTAGAAAAAAAATTGACCATTTTCGGCATATAATAGTGACTAATGGTTACCATTACAAAATTACCATAATAGTGTACTAATGGTTACAAACATTCTAACTAGTTTCAGGTGAAGTTGCTAATATAGATCTCTATGGTCATTGTTAAGTCTTTCGACTTAATGCACTATCCAGAAGTTACTCGAGATCGGTGGGGCCGATAGCTGATTTTGCAATTTGTTTTATTACTTATATATTTTGATCAGTTTGGAGATATTTTCCAGGTCATCAAGCCGATGTAAATAAAAAATCCTTGATGGCTCCTTCAAAGGACTATTACTGATCTGAAGCAAAAACTGTCACTTCTTTGAAAGTTATTCTAACTTCCAATCAAAGCTAAATTTCTCTCAGCGGCTTTCTAATATTGCAGTAAGAGCGATGCCTCGACTAAGACTTCTTGCATATAAAAGAAACTACTCCGAACAAAAATTCAAGTTGCCACAGTTCAGGTCTTTTGAAATGATTAATTCTTTTTTAATAAGTTCATTTACTTATATGTTGAACTGTGAGCCGAAAAGTGATCAAATTGCTAATGGGTCATTTTTCCAGCCTCAGTGCTCTATCTTTTATATATAATTTAAGAATCTTTGCTAAACTAATTCAAATTTATAAATTTTTATCATTTCTGATATTGTTGATGAGTTGGATAAGTTAACCTATGATGGATTGAGTATATCCTCTAGCGGCTGGTTCTATAACTTAAGGATAAGATATGAAAGCAGAAAACTTATACTATGTGCAACAATATTTAGGTAAATTTGAATTCTTTTTTTACTATGGTAAAGTGAAAGGGTATTCATTAGTACTAAAATGCAGTATCATAATATTTTTATACCTTGGCAGAAAAGGCTAACGTTTCAAAACGTCAAATTTTTTATATATATTTTTGAATTACTACTTGTAATTCTAGTTCTTATACTATGAAACGCGCTAAAGATACATATAAAATACGAATGTCAGTATAGCACATGTAATTAACGTATTAGTTTTTCTTTTATTTGCTTTAGTATTTATATACAATTATTGTTTATTACAGAGTTATATTAGGGATCTTACTAGTAACTTGTACAAAAATCTGGGGTGGAAAACATCTGAAAATCACTTGGACAAGTAAGCTTATTTAGATTTTATTTCATTCTCTCTTGACCATTGCATTTTGAAAATAGCATTTAATGCATTCCCGCATATATCTCTAAACTTACATTTCAATTTAAAATTATTAAAAAGTTGTGATACTACACCATTAGCAAATATAACGCTTACAGAACATCCTAGAAAGTAAAAAAAAAGTTCGCAAAAGCAATTTTTGTTCAGAACTAGGGGACGTCATTTATTTTAGAGTTTAATTTATGCAGAGATCATCATGAATCTAATACCGAGGATATGCAGGCACCATGCTAACCTGAAACTACAACAGTCAGACAAAAGCGATTGTTCATATTCGTCCGGGTAGTAACTTTCTGTATTTAAGGCGTCCGCTGCCAAAAATTTAACACTAAGTAGTTATAACATATCATAGATTTTCATTTGGAAAGAACTCTCCAAGAATCCAAATTATGTTAACGAACATCATAAACCTTCTTTTTTGGGTACTTATATATAAATATTTATTTTCGTAATGTTGTAGTTATTTTTATAATGTTTACTAAAAGATTTTTACCACTTTAAACTTCCAATTTGATGCAATGACATTTTCCTTTAATTTTGTGGTACTTTAATAGTATACTAAAGGGTTCATAGTTCAAGTTCGGTACTTGTGTATTTTTCCGTCGACCATTGGTGAACTTCTGGGTTGATGAAAAAACCGCTTGGCCACTTAGCATCCTTCGAAGCCCGGTTTGACTCGGATCAGAGTCGGGGCCTTTCAAAAGAATGACTGAGTTGAGTGGTGGACTGAGCATGTCTCCTCACCGATCCCTTCGATGCATTAAAGGAATCCGTTTGGTTTATCTCGCCAAAGGTCAACGGGTCATTCGTAAGTACCTCAAGTTCTCCTTAGGCGTTTACGCGTTAAAATGTTATAAGCAACGTGTCATAGATGCGTTTAGAGCCTGTTATAATCAACATACCTTCTTAAAATTTTGCATACGTACTACTGAGATAAAAATTTGACTTGCATCACTTTAACTTTAAGCCCCTTTTATATTCAAAGTATAACTGGATTGTTTTCTTTTTTGTCTAAAACTTCATTCACAATTTTCTAGATTATGTTAAGAATGGAAGCTTGACTTTCGTATAAATCCTTAAACTGCCATATTTTTATATGATGACGAAAGTTTTATGACGTTTATTGTTTCATTCATGAAAATTTTTCCCATTATCTCATTAGTACGTAAAAACAATTTTCTAAGGATCTGTTGGTTGCTACAAGTTCCGGAAGGTTTTCAAAGCAGAACTTCAATTATATTCATACTGTAAATTATTCATGTCATTTCCTCTACAGTTTACTGAGGACTACCATCATTGGTCTGGCTTGTCACAGTGGAAACGAAGAATGTCTCACATATGCATCCGAACTCTTCCAAAATTGGACACAAGGACAGCTGTGAGTATGACCGATGAAATATTGTCCTACATATTAATGCAATATTGATAACAAATATTTTTAAAGAGAACTGTAGAAAATCACATTCAGGACACATGGTTGTAAAATATTTGGTAACATAACCATCGCTCTGGTTTTTTATATGTGTTCAGTAGCTTGGAATCAATATACCTTTGTCTTATATCGTTCATAAAGATCTTTTATTTTAACATCTAGCAGGAAAAAAAGAATCTAAATCTTTAAAGGCGTGTTAACTAACTCTTATGTTACATTTACCAGCCACGTATATAACTTTAAAAACAATTTAACATAGAGTTATGTAAAATGATGTAGAACCAAAGTACATTGGGTCCATGATACAACAGATTTCGCTATATTTAATGTGCCTAGTTCTGTGATGCTTTTAAAACATCAAAAGAAGCAATAGGAATCTACACTTCTGAATTAAAGCAATCAGTAGATTCAGTGACAATTGTTGTTGGAGGTATATTGTCAAGATTTGCTTGTTGAACTGACTGGTTTGAGTTTTTCTCAAATTCAAAGCAGTTAACTTTTAGAGACTTCTCGCAATTTTATACATTCTTATCAATTGCCGACTAGAGTACAATATGTTCTTTTATTTGTTATCGTGATTTGGCTCAATATGGAGTTTCCTACAGAAGTCTTAATATAAAATCCCGACAAAAAAAATTGGGTTATACGTTGCACTTCTTCTGCGAACTAAAAGTTTCTAAAGAATAAAAACTCAAAGTTTCCCAAAATAAATTCCTACTGAAATATTTAAATTTTTTAAGTTTTTTTACTTTTCTATGGTTAAATGAATGCCTGTTATAATTCTCAGGAATTTTGTTCTCATATATATACAGTTTTACAGAGACTTTAATGCATAACTGTCAATCGAATAATTGCTCGGTTTATAAACATATTTATTCTCATAATACCATACATCGACGTCAACATAAGTGAATGCATTCTTTTTCATTTCTAAGCACACAAAACAAGAATCATGCCCTATTCTATCAGAAAAATTTAACTTGACTGTAATTATATCTTTCTCAACAGTAACTCATTCCTACTTATTACACTCGTATGCAAAATTAAAGACATACTTTTCGCTGATAACTTTTCAGTAGAACAGCTAAGACATATGAAGTTCACAAAGTGACATGTTTACATGTTGTAACGATAAATTAAATAACTCAGTCTCAAACCGAAACACAAAATGTCTTTATATATAAAAAAAGAATGAAGTTCCAGTATAGTGGAGTTGAAATGCATCTATGATAAAGATCACTCAGCACAAATAGTTTATAAAAAAAAGTTTACAAAGAATTAGTGGCCAAATAACCCGACCCAACTTCAGATTCCTCTTCTAGTAATTGGCACTTTCCTAGCATTCAATCTTAACTGCAAATCTTCTTCTCGAAGCGTCCTATTCATGGTTGATAGAATTGGTATCAGATGAGTGGTCTGGAATACGTATAAGAATAAAAATCAAATTTTTTAATATTTTATAGAAAGCAACATACTTTAAATTATCCCAACCCTTCCTTATGAGTATCGTTGGGTATCATATAATCTGAAGAAATGTGGGAAGAAGTTGTTCCTCTGAATATTAAATAAAGATTACGATAAAGATATTGTAAGTAGCAATTAAAGATTACGATTTGGTAGCAAAAGTCTTAGGATGCAGCGTGTTTGATTGCCATAATACGCTCTGAATATACGCAAAATATAATTAAACTATATTTATATTGTAACTTTTCTTAGATCTATGCAAGTCAATAATGATGACTTATTAGTTTCGTATTTGTGTTTATTAACATTTTGGCATATTTTATCTCCTTGTTGCTTTGGATAAAGTAATATCACTCATATGCATAAGCCAGACCACTCCTCTGATTCAAGTGTGACCAATAATGTGTGGAACACTTTCAGGACATGTCTTATTGCAAGACTCAATGCTGTAGAGACTATCTATTCCTTGAAATAGGAAATGCGATTTAAAATTTGCTTAAAGACTACGTTGTGTCATTCGTCGTTTTGTCACATAAAAGATGTCTCTTAAAAGTGAATTTCATTGGTCTAAAACTGCTCCGCTGAAAGGTAGTGAAAAACTTATAAATCATTCATTTTGAATTTGAGTGTGTATCTTCTACTTTTTCTGTCTTTAAAAGATGTTTGTTACTAACATGTATATTTCCACACAGAACATTCCTCGGTTTCCAACATTTTAAAAATTATTATACTCCAGTAATAAGTACTTTTCGCTTGTTTTATCTCCATGTAAAATCTTTCGAAGTGTAGTGCAGGTAGGAGAATTTGGTAATAATATTGGCAACAATTATTTCAGTCAAACACCAAGATACGGATTTTAACTACATTTAATGTAGAAACTAAATTAAAGCACTGCATTTCAAAAGTTCTGGTTGAATTATGATGTGGTATTTGGTACTGGACGCGATTTTTTAGGAGGAATAGAGTACTTATATCTATCAGTTTTAGTTGAGAATGTTGAACTTATATGGACAAACAGATCCTCAATGTAGTATAAGAAACTAAAAAAAATTGTACGCCTGCAGCGTAATAATATACGTCATTATCAAGTTTCTTAGAACAGTAATGGCGATCAAATATAGATATTGAGTTAATTATCTCAATTACTTCAATGTCACGAGTAAGAAAAATATCCGATTTCCTTGCTGTACGAGTTAATAAATCGGAGTAAGGTTTCTGAAAAAATCGTAACATTTTCACCCAAAAAGATGTTAAAAAGTATATCTGTCTAATACTTTAATATTTGATATAGCTTGATTATCATTCTTATGGGTACAGTTAATTCCTTAAAAATATCATTGAAATACGAAAGACTCATAATGATCATTCAGTTGAGGTGCGTCATAAGCGAACTGAGCATTTTTTCTGTTCTATTGCAGTATCCCAGTAAGCTTGCGAAGTATGGTCTACAATTTCGGAATGGCAGAAATTGGTAGAGAAGAACATTGGAATTATATGTGGAATAAGTATCTAATGGAAGAGTCCCCAGCGCAGAAGAAAGCTCTTTTGAACGGACTCGCGCATGTGAGAAAACCTGAGCTTATACTCAGGTAAATATATTGCATCCCAATTCATTCATCCACAATGGTCTTCAACGCATCGGCTCCACTCAAATTTTTATATCTTTGTTTCTGAAGTTTAGTATTTTGCAACTGTAAAAAAAGTGTTTAATGCTTTTTAGCCCTCATATATTACTAAATTGAATTAATTATTTGGGCTAAATATTTACCAATCGATGATCTTACACTCCTTCTATCTGCAGTCTATCTTTTGATCTGCAATATAATAGTAGTTAGATCTAGAACTTGACAATAAATTATCGAATTTTCAATTGATAACACATTAGTTATTCTAACAATGAACAACAATTCATAAATATTCCTATTTAGATAATAGCCTATCTCCAAAAACATACATCCCAATATCCAATATTTTGTCCAAAATTTATCATTTATATATTTAACCTTTTCCATCTATAAACTCTATCGACAGCTGAGAAAACTTTTCATAGCAACCAAATATTTTAACTACAATGTGATACTCTTTTTGTAATCAAAATATACTTTTTTTTAAATATGAATACTATACACATTCGATCTATAAACGAGTGCTAATTTATCTTCATTGCCATTGGGTTTTAAAGTTTTCATCTGATCTAGTAAAATTTTAGTTCTGTAATGTGATTAATTTTTATAGACAAACGCATACTTATTTAACCCACAATTGACAATATTTTATATCAATGTGATTATACTTATAATAAAATTTACTTTTACTATTCATACTTTTTAATATTCATTTTGATTTCTCATTTCACATAATCAGATACTCCTTTAGTCAGTAAAGTAATGATCTTTTGATCTGGACTATATATTTTAACCATGAAACCTATATATACTATGATACTTTTCTATACCTATGTATATATACTATGTATAATACTTTTATGTACCAAATCTAATGCTCTTTTAACCTATAATTTGATACTCTTGATCTGAACTATATTTTAAGCAAAACACATTATTTATGTGTTCCTAAATACTCATTTAAATTACATTTTAGTAGTTTTCTATTATAAATTATTTGATTCTCTTTTAGCACATGGTGCTCTTATACTAAACTATGTTACATCCGAATCTTATACTTTATGTATTAAACCAGATATTCATTTGATACTTTCATATGCCCAATCTAACACTCATAATCTGAAAGATGTGATAATTCGAATGTGAAATGTACGTATTAAGCAGCACTCATTGATCTACAATATGTGATAAGACTATATTCTCTTGATGATCCACCTCTGTTTCTCTGTCTGCAGGTATCTGGAATATGCCATGGACGGTGATCGAGTCCGCAGTCAGGACTTCTTCACCATTTTGTCGTACATCGCAGGGAATCCCATCGGACGACCGCTCGTGTGGAACTTCGTCAGAGAGAAATGGCCCCTTCTGGTAGAAAGGTGGGTTTGTGAGAGGAGAGGGACCACACTGCCGTCAATTATGTCACGATAAATGATCCTCCAATTCATGGGGAAAAAAGCTGCTTAATTTGGATGGAAAAAAAGAGGCTAGATACTCTCATTTCCCATGTCACTTTAAAAATCATTCGTATAAAAGCTCAACTTTCTTCCTAGCTTTTAAAAAAAAATTGTTGTGAAATAATGCTTTTAATTCCAACATAGTTAATAATACTTTAAAAATATTTTTGATATCTGCATGTCATAATAGAGCAACACTGTCCTCTTTTGCGTTTGCATATGAATCCTATAAGTCTGTATATAAAAAGTATGTCTCTATGTATGTAGATCTATAGAAAGCTACGTAAAATAGGCGTGAAACTCTTTACGCCTTCTAAATTTGGAAAAACTTTCAACACAAGTAGGTTCGACCTTCTAATAGTAAATTTTTCAAACAGAATGTTAAAATTTAACTAATATTTTTAATTAAAATTTTAACTAATATTTTTAATTAAAATTTTTACAGATCTAAATTTTACAGCTTCTAAAATTTTCACCAATTTTGCTTTTCTCAAACACATATCAAAATATTCTCAGAGCGGTAAAGAGGGTTATATCATTGTATAAACGGACAAAAAAAAATTATTTTGTTTCTCAACAGGGAGGGGCTCTAATATTCAGAATTTACGTTGCAATTAATTTTTATCAAGTGAAGCGAGCTTATTCTTGCGCAGCAATGAACTTTTTAGCGAGTGGAGCGAGCCTATCCTTCCTTATCAATGAATTTTTCAGCTAGCGAAACGAGCTTGTGCTTGCGTATCTAGCAATGAACCTTTCAACAAGTGAAGCGAGCCTGAGCTTATGTGTCAATGAACTTTTTAACAAGCGAAGCCAGCTGTTTGAGTAACAATTAAACTTTCAGCGAGCTAGCTTTTGCGTAGCAATGACACTTTCTGCGAGCGAAGCGCCAAAAGCTGGGACCTATATACCAATGACGGGTCTCCACAACTCGGGCCACACAGCTAGTATGAAAATATGAAATAGGAAATATATTTCTAATCTAGCAAATATGAAATAGGAATGCTTGATGGTAAAAAACGGAACTGGTCTTTGCAATGTCAGGCAAGAAATAATGATATACGAGTTTAGAATTAGCAGAAAATTTGCATTTATTTGTATAGGTGTAAGTTGTATGATTGGATCTAATGTATGACAAGTTTAGGTAGACAATAATACCTTACTTTAGATACTTCCATGATATGCTTCAGTTAGATTGAAAGAAAATAACACACCTAACGTTAAAACTCTTTATAATTATTTGAATTCATGACTATGCGAGTTTGTTTTGGTATGTTTTTCACTCCTTTGCTTCAACAGGTTAAAAATTTACGGCTTTTATTGTTACGCAGAAGCACAATTCCCGATATTTTGAAGCTTCTAGACCGCGAGGTTGAGGGTTCGAGTCCCGTGTTAGGCATGGGTGTTTGTAAATGTATGCTGGCTTGTCTAATAAAGAATGTTTCAGCGCATTATAGCCCTCGTGTTGCTGACGGCGCTAGATAATCTGAAAACAACCAACCAACCGATATTTTGAAGTGAATGTTGATCATAAATTAATCGCTTCCATTCCTTTCACCTCTTTAATTGTGATTCAATTGAAATATAGATCTTTCAGAGTACAACTCTTGAATATAATTGAAATGTGGGAAGTACCTATTGAACAAAATATTCTTGTTTTCAGATTCACGTTGAACAACCGTTATTTGGGGAAT